>OW285235.1:219861048-222361048 GCA_935421215.2 Melolontha melolontha
GATTTTTAAAATGGGCGCCAATTATTAAATATGAATCGTCAATTATTAAACATGAATCATCATACACACATATTTTTAGTTTACTCTTAAAATTGTTCTTAGGATTTTTGTTTTACAAAAAGGGTACCTTGCAACTAGGCCTAGCATCCAATGTAATAAGGAGAGAAATAATACAATAGCATGTTTAGTTTAATACATTTATATAATAAGATCATCTTTTCTTTATAATTCACGTTTCCATATTATAGATCCACACGTCAGATTTTTCTTCTCTTATCGATTAATTGACTATTCTTTCTTATCTTCCGATTGATGTGTTTTCCTGAACGCAAATTGAAACATATTCTGAACTTGGTTGACAGCTGCATTGTTTACAATATATAAACCACCGTATATATGTATTTGCGTATTCGACTATAGTGACTATTTTGACCAATTTATTTATTTATTTTATATATTTATTACCCAACAGAATTATAATTCCATTTACAGGATAAAATAAAACAAAAAATCATACACATAACAATAAGTACTAATAGAAAAAAAAAGTATTATAAAGACATAATTTCCTACATATAAAACATATAAAGAAGCCTAAAATAATATACAATATTCAAGCAAATAATATATATGGATATAAACAATAGTCTGGACAATTGATCAAAACCAATAAAAACAAAAAAGAAACGGGAACATCCAGGAATTAATTGCACACTACAACGAAACACATCGCAGTTGCTTTAGAGACGCTGTCTGAAGCTCAACAAACCATAAAAATGTATATCCATTTCAGAAGTAACCTGATTGTAATTACTGCTCATAACGGAGACAGGAGACCTGACCAACACATTGGTTCGAGGAAAAGGAAGATAGAAAGTTCGGGAACGACGTGTGAAGAAGCCTATGAAGGAAGTTGAGACTGGCTACAAAATGTCCAAAGGAGAGGGAAGGCACGTTGAAACGAGAAAGGAGTTGAGTGTGATCAAACCCCTGTCGGGATAGACGCCGTCCACCTTGAGCCACATGTATTTCAAAAATCGCCGCTGAACTTGCTCAGGTAGACGTTTTTGTGATTTATGATTGTGTCTATTGTTAGGGTGTTTAGAAATTCTTTCTGTGTGTTTGTCAGATATTCCTTTTTAGAATTTGCTTTTTACGTCTAATATTTCTAAGTAATCCTTTTTTTTTTTTTTATTTACATGGTACAATAGTTTATAGCCTTCTCCATCAGGAAAATCAATGTTATTTATGCAATGTTCTGTAAATTCTGTCTTTTTATTACCTTCTTTTATGTCTTATCTCGGTTTTTTTAACTTATTTATATTTCTACCATTTTGTTCGATATAGATATCCCATATAGATGGCAACGCGGCTTTAGAATTTATTTTATCTACATAAATGTATGTAAAAATGTTTCTTAAGGAGTAGCGGCCAGCTAATTGAAACAATATTTAATTTATGATGACACTTCGCTCTTATATATAGTATCTTTTTCAAAACTGTAATATAAGTTGGCAGAAGTACAATGTTAAATTAAGATCTACTTACATTAAGTTTGTGCCATTAATATATTTCACTGTATTTGTTATTGGTTTCCATTTCTAAATAAAACTAACTGTGCGTGTTTTACTGGATTATATTATTCTCGGACATGATTTTTTTTTAATACACATGCAACCCACACGTTGCTTGTTGTGCGTCAGTTTCCAGCCGCAATGAGGCCGGCAGTACTACCTTACCCTCCGTACTCCCAAGATATTGCACCTTGTGACAACTTTCTGTTTCTGAAGTTAAAACTGAAGGTCTAGGAACGTCGTTTTGAGACGATTGAGAAGATCCAAACCAAAGCACAGGCAGTGTTGATTGAACACGCTAACAGGCAAAGACTTCCAGCACTGCTTCCAGTCATGGACAAGTCGCTGGGATTAGTGTATTCATGCAGATGAAGAGTTCTTAGAAGGAGATGGCAGTAAATAAGTTGTAACAATTTATCATGTTTTTTCACATTTCTTAATAGCACCCCGTATCTTCATCTATCTTTATTTCATTGATTTGTTTATTTGTTCATATGTTTTATACATTGTACCTATTTTTGTATTCATGTTTATACTTGTATTTATCTATATTTCTACATATTAATCTCTACTTACCACTCTGTTATGATAGAATTAATTAATAAAGAAATTATACATTAAAACAAAATAACGAAAATAAAGCTATAAAAAATCTTTAACGGCCTGTAAAACATCTAACACTACGAGGCTTTTATTTTCACTGGGGGTCTCGCTTTTTTCACAGTACTTAATTCTCATAACTTTACATAAAATTCCGCTTGAAGTTTCAAAGTTTTGAATATCCTCTCATAATCCTCCCATTTACGAACAGCAGGGCACCGGTTAAATTTAGCAATTTTCTAAACGAAGGTGTAGGGTTACTAATATTTATGCGCCATCAAACCCCTTGTATTCGTACTAAGGTGAGTGGCAGGACAGAGTATTCTTACAAAAAAGCTACTTAATACATTAAGATAATTTGGGGTTTCACGATCTCTGATCTTCTGCAATTTCCTGTGAAAACTGTTGATGTTAAATTTCTGATGGCGGTTGGCGGAAACTTCCTAAAGACAATGTAATCTAAGGATCATATAGTTTGGATAGGACAGTGAAGGGTGTATCTGCGACGATTAATGAAACACAAAGAGTAAATGACTTTGTCTGGAAAGAGTAATTATTTTAGAACATAAAAGAAGACTAAATGTAATAACTACGTATATTGTGAACAATGTGTCCAGTGCAAAAGTAAATTTTACATTTGCTTTAAAATATAGTTAAAAGGATTTATACACAAGAGCATAACCGAACAAAAACTATTTGCTTCTGTTGAGGATACATTTAATGTCCTTCCTAATATTTTAATTTGAAACATTTTTTATTGTTAGAACTAAATAAATTTAGGATATAGTATTCAAACATAAACATTTCCAATTTTATAAATATTTAAAGATATTTTTCGAGTTTTGGACACTGAATAATATATTTTTGTTAGCACATAGAAGATGTAAAACTTTCTTTAAGTTCTAAGAATTATTTACATCTGCAAATATATTTATTACCTAGGATTATTAATAATCGGAATCTTTTGCCAATTTATTTATTGCTTAGGGTTATCAGTAAACGCATTTAATATACCTGGCATTGTTCACTAGATAGGTATAATAGAATCACTATCCTAAATATTGATATAATACCGAATGCTACGAAGAGAAAAGCCACCACGTTCGGGCGACAATATGATATAACGCTGAACGGCTATGAATAATTATGTATATAAAATTTAATGATATAACTGAATAGCTATCTCCAATTCGTTAATTAAAAAAAAACAATACTTAACAAAAGCACTTCTTAATCTCAGGTCTTAAGGTAGGTTCTAGATGCTCAGACAGTACACATATATATATATATATAAAATAAAACGATTTTATAGAGTAAAATAAATATATAATTAGATTGATTGTTATTGTTTTCTATACAAGATACAAAAAAATAGGATATCAATGTGCACTTAATATGCTAATAGATAAATCAAAATTGGGTTGCTTGTATACCCCTTCTTACAAGTTATATTAAGTTCAAAAGTTTGTATTATACAAATTGGTGTGGTTTTTACCCACTCATGTATGTTTCAAATTATTTTGTTATATTAAGTTGCCTACACAGTACACATATGGTACATAAAGTAAATACAACAAATTCAGGTTTTTCAAGAGATTATTATCAAAAATAAAAATGACTGTTATTTGAAAATGGTATTTCGCTTCTCAAGATAACGTGAGTTTAAAATTTTATAATATGTAACAACAAATGAATTGATATCTTTTAAGACAATAAGAGAATCTAATTCCGCTTGAGTACCTGTTGTATTTGTAGAGTATGGAGATTTCAGGCCTTGAATATTTAAAGAATGTTGAAAATTCTGGAAATATCTAACGGGAACTGGAATGTTGGTAGTTATGTTGCACTTCTCGTACGGCTGGAAAATATCCTCTTCGTAGAACTGCTTACGTACCAAGTTCTCGAGGTTATTCACTCGGTTATGTTAATAAAATCCTTTTGATATGGTTCTTGATATTCCGAAGAGAATCTAGGTTCTTCTTTAAGCCACTGCTTTAATAATTAACTGGTTTAGACTCGATGATATTCTTGATAATGATTGTTATATTGTAAACAAGAACTTTTTCTGACGAAGTCAACCTTCCAATAAGGTAATTGTATTTTCTATTATCAATAACTTGATATTTATAATTCAATTAGGTATTTATAATTAATTTTAAATAATTTTTTAAAAGATGCGTTCCAAAATCGTCGTTTCGATATCACCACATGCAAAAATTTTCCTATTAACAACTTTTGTTTTTGTTGTCCTGACTACAACGGGAAGTTGTTGAAAAATTAATTATATTTTAGTAAAATTCTGCAATAATTCCGAATAATTTAGAAAAGGTAATTTTGTCAATTTTGATAAGATAATTTTCTGGATATTTCTAAATGCGTCTTTTTAGTATTCGAACGTTAGATATTTCTCTTTCAGCGTATTTTCATTCTATAAATACACTCTCACGTGATCTCAGTTACAGGGATCAGCCAATAGTCTTATGTATAATGATGTTTACAATTATTTGTACAAAGATATTTTAATCATAATTAGTTTTAAAATTCTTGACTTCTCGCGATATTTAGTTATGATAAATTAATAAATGACCGAATAAAATAAATAAACAAATAAAAATATTCAAATTAGTTCGGTATCGTAATTTAAAAGACTAATTTTGACCTTACATCGTTAATACATACTTTTTTATTTAACTATAAACGTTTTTCATACCTTTGTATTTCAGATATTACAATCTTGGGACATATAAAATTATTGAGTTATGTATATGCTGAGGATGTAAGCTGTACCATTGTAATAATCTAATTTGGTAATGTTTTATATTATTGATATAGTCAAGGTGTGGCCCCGGTCTTATTTATATTGTATACACAAACACGGCCTCGGTCCATCTGATTGACTAACACAAGCCGTCGCACGCATATTGCCGGACGAGGTATTCCATTCTCAATTAGAAGTATACACATGTTCCATTAAAGAACAAGGATCAATCATTGTTAGAGAGCCAGTTGGATCTCTCCTTTGACTACTATACTGTTCGTTGTTATATGTGTAAATAATTGTTATGTTTGTTACGTGTTAACTCATTATACTTCGTTAAACCAACTTCATCTGAGTTTTATTTCGATGCCTATATGCATCAGCATATCGACGTAACAATGTAGCTACCACAGGACCCGGCTACATTACATGGCGATCCGGCCAACCACTTAGGCACATTACTGGGCATCCTGCCAGCCACTTAGACATTACATGGATTGCCTGCCAGCCACTAAGGCACATTACATGGATTCCCTGCCAGCCACTTAAGGAAATTACATGGGATCCTGCCAGTGGAAAGACCGGAACGAACCGGCTGAGCGAATCACCGAGAATATGGCAAACTTATGGTAAACCACTAAATAAAATGAAAACCAGGCGACGGAAAAACCATTCCCTGCCAGGAGCAAGCGGAAGCAGCCCGCAGCCGTTCACAGGCCAGCCCAGCCACACTCGGACTTCATCAGAAGACGCAGGTATTTGTAAAAGTGCTTAAAAAGTGATTAAACCATGTACAGACATTTTATACACAAACTGTGTACATACATATTCAATAATGGAAATGTTTCTTCATATTGTAAAAAATAATATTGGTTTGTTTATGTGCAGCAAATTCTGCATACGCCAACAGAATGTAAGGAGCGTAACATTATTATTTTTTTGCTTAAGGTCAAGTTTATTTAAAATTTAATATGTATAATGTAGTTGCAAAAGCAATACGTTATAATAAGCATTTCATATGGCCGAAAAATTAACTTCAAACACCTGTCCCAAGTTTGTTCTTCACCGTACACAAGAATTTTATACACATTTGCTTAAGAAAACCGCCTATCTAAAAACGGGAAAAACACGATATATATATTTTACGTACATTTACATTTATATTTTACGCAAATTGCATACATGCAATAAAATGCATACGTTTTATTTTTCTAATAGGCGCCACACAACAACATGATATTGAAGAATTGTTTACGCAAACAAATGCAAACAAAAACATGTATATTTAAAAAAGTTAAATCAATAAGCATCGGTACGGAAGGAAATAAACATCGGAATAGAATAAGTGCAAAATTTATTTAGATATCGACAAGGTCAAGTGCGTATAAAATGCACGACATTGTTTATTTGTAAACAATTGCATACGTGACATTGAAGAAAATATGTGTAAACGCATTCGTATATTTCGCAGAGAATTCACATTAATATACGAGGAGTATTATATTGATTGTTATTTACAAAGAATTCCAAATTTTTTTTTGTCACAAATGCCTTATCACTAGCAGAAGTTGATTCCAATGATGTAAAGGTTAGTAACGGGACGACCGATAGCATCCTTATCACGTCAGGCGTCTAATAGACGACAGAGACCTATCGATTGTACCATTACGAAACCGACAACAGTTACAGTTTCAACCAACTCCAGGACTGATCATCTTAGGGTTATAGAACTTTCTAAAACGAAAACCAACCGAATCAAGAAGATTCCAAGTGACGGGAAAAGGCAAAAAACTTCAATTCGCCCCAAAGTCGTAATGAAGCAAGCATGCGCTTCGAGGAAATGGTCCAACACGACGAAAACACTCTCATAATTTTTTTTTTAAGAGAATACAGTTTAACAAAAGTGTGTTTTGTTAACTGGTCTCTAGATTTTCTGTATTGAAGATAAGGACATTACAGCATAAGGGAACTTCAGCAGCACGTGCCCCCTTACTGTAGTCTGGAATAGCTTCACAGAACAGTTCTGCGCGGAACATGACATTCACAAAATATGTGTTGTCCAGGAAAATACACAAATGAGTGATTTCCTAAAATAATAATTTTTGCCATAGAGCAAGAGAGAGAGTTGAATTATTTTTAAATAGATATGAAGAAAGGGAGCGCACAAAATTGAAGACAGACAAGCAAACACAAAGAAGTGAAGACAAACAGTCAAGCGAACAGAAATAATTAAAAACAAGAATCGAATGCGAAAAAATTTAAAGAAAGACAAGAATTGCAAAACTTCGAAATAAGTCTACTATTCCGAATCACTACCACATGCTATGGAAGGAAGAATTTTAAGCAAACAAACTTGAGACAGTGTGCAACGGCCCTTTGAAATTTACTAGTTATCCTTTGAAATTTATCATTTACAGTTTTTTATACAATTTTACTATTTTACCCTTATACAATTTCACTATTTACCTTAGACTATTTATCATTATACAATTTTACAATTTAAAATGTACCATTTAAGACTTACCATTTAATATTTATCATTTTACTTATACAATTTTACCATTTAAGATGTACCACTTAGAAATTTATCTTTTACGATTTGATAGTATTTACATGTGTGATATATAAATAAAATATTTCTTTTGTGTAATAACGTTAAATAATTTTACCGAACGTTTTAATAGATAATAGTGTCGAAGTATCGGGAATGTCGAAATATCGGAAATGTTTAGAAGATAAGTAAATAATGTAAAATATATCTGTAGATTGTAAATAAGGAATAATAAGTAGATATAGAAACTTCTATACCTAATTTCTAGAGAAAGAAAAAAGCAAATAAATCCTTTGTTTTTTCTTTTCTCGCAGGGTGGCAGGTGTAATAACCTAATTGGGTAGTGTTTTATATTATTGATATAGTCAAGGTGTGGCCCCGGTCTTATTTATATTGTATACACAAACACCGCCTCGGTCCATCTCATTGACTAACACAAGCGTTCTCAATTAGAAGTATACACACTTGCACATCTGTTTACAGATAAGCGAGGACATAGTCAAACGAGGGCATTCTAACGGTATATAAGATGTTCCATTAAAGAACAAGGATCAATCATAGTTAGAGAGCCAGTTGGATCTCTCCTTTGACTACTATACTGTTCGTTGTTATATGTGTAAATAATTGTTATGTTTGTTACGTGTTAACTCATTATACTTCGTTAAACCAACTTCATCTGAGTTTTATTGCGATGCCTATATGCATCAGCATATCGACGTAACAATGTAGCCACCACAGGACCCGGCTACATTACACCATATCAATATGTATGTACTATAAAAATCCATTATTCTAACAAGGGACGATCGGGAACTACATACTTGGATTTATGACGCCTATTACTAATTAATTAGTAATGATATTTTATTATGTATTTATTAGTTAAGATTAGATCTTTAAGACGTTGTCGTAAACCTTAGATACTGTTACCGTAGGTATAATTTCTAGGAAATACCGCAAGTGAGATTTCCCGTTATGACGTCAAACAATATACTATTTAACCAATACGCTTTTAATATGTAATAATATAGGGTTAGTGGTACATTTTTACCTAATTGTAAAACAGTACAGAATAGATCAGTATCAATCAGAGCTTCATACCAGTAATAAAAGACTCATAAGTACAAACTCAACATAAATATGAGACACACAGTCTTACAGTATCATTCAGAGCCCCATACCAACAATAAGACACACATTCTTACAGTATCATTCAAAGTATAAACTCAACAACAGCATAAGACACACAGCCTTACTTTAAACATTATAACAATATTTTTTTAACCAGAGACACCGGTCTCAACAGCAGTTTATGTTAGTATAAGTCGTTGTAGAGCCAAAATAAGTGTAAAGGGTTATCCATTTTTAGGTTTCAAAGAAAACGTAAAAAACATAAAATTTAATTTTTGATGAAATTTTTTTTTTTAGAAAGTTTGGACCTTGCTATTAGGTGTGAAGTACAATATGATTTAAATGGCCGCCTCGAGATTTGTGGCAACATTCAATCCTTTTAAGGTAATTTTCGACAATTTCTTGGCATATTTCGACCGGTATCTCGACCATCAGTTGACAATTTTGTTCTTTCAAAAGCTCTAAAGTTAGAGGATTGTTGTAGCCCCACAAAAAAGTCTAACGGTGTCAAATCACATGATCGCGATGGCCGGTTGACTTCGCCAAAATGTGAAATTAAAAGACCAACAAACTTCTCGCGCAATAGAGTCAAAATCGGTCGTGTTGTATGGCTTGTTGTGGCTTGTGTCTTGCTATACAGCATATCTTCCAAGTCCATATCTTCAATCGCAGTCAAAAAAAAGTCTGTTATCATTCGACCATACCGCTCCGAATTGACAGTAGGATCTCCTTCCTCGTCACTTCGAAGAAATATGGCCCTATTACGCCTCCAAACCATAATGCGTACCACGCAGTCACTTTTTCGGGATGTAACGGCCTCTCTTCGATTATTTGAGGATCTTCAGAACCCCAAATGCGACAATTTTGCTTATTTATGTACTCATTGAGTAAGAAATATGACTCACCGCTGAAAAGAATTTTGTTCGAAAAATCATTATTTAAGACTTGTTGCTCAAGGACCCATTTGACGTATCTCCTGCGTTGTTGATGATAGGAAAGCTTTAATTGTTGCGTGAACTGGACTTTATACGGACATACGTGTAAATCCAGATGCAAAATTCGCACTTTCACTCACGGCGGCGATATTGTCAACATTACATTACGATGTAATTACATTAATTACAATTAATTACGACGATTACATTACGATGATGCACATGCTTGAATATCTAACACGGTCGCCGCTTCTTCAAAATTTTTTCGCTATCTTACCAATTGCTTGCACAGTATGACGATTGTGACGGCCAAAATCGTTTCTAATTGCGCGAAACGTGGCTACGTTTGAATCCCCACTTTTATTGTAGGTTTTAACAATTTTAACGATTTTGTCTGTTATTATTTGATGCATTTTCGAAAATCGCATTGACATAAATCCTACAGATTTGACAGTTGTCAAATGACAGCCCTACGATTTTAAAACCACTAAATGCATAACCCAATACATAGTGTAAATAAATATATTTAGATGAAAGTACATTTATTCATTTAACAAACAATCACCGAAAATTTAAAAAGTAAATTGTATGGAGCCTTACAACCTGCGCACGGTGAATCAACATAGGGGTCGTGATTCTAGTAACTGACGTTGATGCATCAATATAGCTTCAATACTGTAAAAATTGTATAGATAATCTGTATAACTATGTAATACTTAAAACGCAATATTAAATTACAATTGCTTTATTTTGAAAATACATATTTAGGTAACACGTAAGTATACATACGAGAACTGTTTTCTTTCTGCCGAGGCTACCTAACAGTCCATGGAATTTTGCTACATATTTATCCATTCGCTATTGCAACTGTCAAATTTTTCGAAGTAAGATACGGGTTGTTCATCCATTACCCATATTTTTTTCTTTTTGCAAAACTTGAAAATAGGTTAATGGAAAGTGATTCGGGACAAATGAGGGGATGATGAGCCGCAACAAATGCCTATTTTGACAAGCTGCCAAAAGATTACTTTTAAGACCGCTTAAAAATTGAAAAGTTGCTGATTAAGTTTATAAGATTTAATGGGAATTATGTTGAAAAAACAATATATTTTTTACACTAAACCAGATATTTCAATGAAAAGTCACTATACCGTCAAACCACAATTGTATCCTGGAAAGCAAGTTCCAAGGAAGCTTATAGAAATTACATCTTAGAGTATAGGATCACAAATGGCGTACTTGAAGGCATCAGTAGTTATTCGTATACCGTTTCAATTAAATTTTATATAAAATACAAAATAATTTAAAAGGTTAAAAAATTCATAAGCCACTTTGAGCCACTTCCATATTTTCAAAAGAAAACCTTACTTTTAAAGCATCGGACTGGTTATAAACAACAACTTTCCAAGAAGCTATTTACCGAACAATCAGACCAGTTTAATACGTTTTCGAATATTTCTTTAAAATTAATAATATATATTTTAATTTCATTATTAATTACGTATATTTATAGTCTACTTAATCTTAATTAGTAATATCACTTGTTATTAGGAAATATGTTCCACATATATTATATCGACCGCGTATCAATTGGCATTATTTTAATAGTCGCGCTTTAATTCATTATTGTAAGAATTACCTAAACTATATTGTGCGACGTATTATTTTTAAGTATTTTTTTGCAATGAATCTGATAATGATTTCAACTTAATTGTCATCATTACCCCTTACCTCAAGTCTTTAACTAGTTTGGTTCTAGTTTGGTAGCTTCATTTATTTACAATATGATTGGTTATCCTCAACTTCGTCATAAAAACTTCGTTATAAAAACCACGTTCTACCAATTTTTCGAGAAGACTTTTACTCCAGCTTCCATCGAGTGAACAGCTCAACCTGCGAGTGCTAGTTCGGGTTTACACAGTGAGCCATGCCGTTCAGCGTTGCGTTACGCGGATATATAAACCAGGTAATTTCGTAGCGTATGCGTGTGTGTAACTTCAAAAGGAGTATTTATTATTTATAAACATTCTGAATACTGTGAATTCATAGGAGGCATATGATATAATTTTAAAGGTGATCTTAATTTTGCGGTTCGCGTCGCGTTGACTCGAACCCCATGCATTTACGTGAGCTAACAACTCAGTTGACGGAGTATTTCCCGGAAGATAAAAATGATTTATTGAAGAGACTTGTACTGAATCCGTTTAGTGAAAACGTTGTTGCCGCTGCTAAGTTACCAGTTGAGATTCACGATCAGCTCATCGAAACGTTTGCTGACAAAGCACTACAACTACAATTTACATGTGAAGATTTAAATACGTTTTTACTTGATCATCGAAATGAATATGGAAATTTAGTCGTTACATAAGCACTTAAATTATTACTCCCTTTCGCCACGTCTTATCTCTGTGTTTTTCGTCTATAATTGCGCTAAAAACTAAATACAGGAATCATCTCTTATCACTCGAAAGCAATATGCATTTTTGTGTTTCTAACGTAGATCAACGTCTGGAGAAACTTTTAACTGAAAAACGAAATCAACCATCACATTAATTTCGTTTCATTACATATTGCTATGGCTTTTTCCCCGCAACATTTTGTGAACATTTTTGAAAAATAATATTTTTGTAGTGTACTATTATTTATAACAGTGTATGATTTTATTGTATGAACTTTAATTGTATTTTGATTTATTTTTGAATTCTTAGGTTTTGATTAGCGCAGTTCCTGGAAGCCGTACGGACTTGCTGGGCAAATAATATTTAGCTGTAATTTTTTATGATTGTATACGTGCCGCATGTATCCTCAGACACGTTTTGAACTCAAAGTAAGAGAGTCCTGTTTCGGGAGATAAAATCTTTTTTATCTTTCATTTCAATTAAATTCGGTATTTGTTTTTTGAATTCATTGTGTTTTGTGATTGCTTTTCTCATTAACGAATTTATACGAGTGTGTACACTGCGTATTTTGAATTTATTACTCTCTTATTTCCACGTGTTCTCCTTTGTTATATGTGATACAAAAAAAAACCTACGTAAGTTTTATTTCACAGTTATAATATTATTTCGTTATTGAATGCATTTATTGTAATTTTCATTGTATGTATTTATATATATTTTATAGTAATTAAGATATATGAATGATAAAGGTATTTTTCTGTATCAAGTAAATTTTCTTTTACGTTTAATTCTAGAACGATTTTATTTTCAAGGTTGGTTTTTATACTTGTGGCATCGTGCGCAAGTCTTAATATTTCGGTTTGACAGATTTTATTCTGTTTACATTTTGACTTTATTATTCTGGGGTGTTAATTAAAAATATCTTTGTGATTTATTAGTTATTATTTTTGCTCGCGAGTCATAAGAGGATGTTTAAATTTGCTTAGCGGTAATTATCAGCAAATTAAGTTTACCTCTATGTGTAAATGTAATACACAGGTCTTTATATTTCATAAAGATTAATTTTTTTTAATTTTTTTTAATAAACCTTAATTTGGAAACTGTGACTTTATTATTACCTTTGTGTGAGCATATCATTCTGGCGCCCACATTATTTTTGTAGAAGAGAAGTACCACTTTTTCCAATGGAAACCCTGAGAGGAAAGCTGTTTTATAAAAGAAAAGTAACCGATTGAGCATTAAAGTTGGACAGTGTTGTGGTGAATAGTGGTTCAGTCAACTACGAACTCACTATTCATAGCAATATGTACTTATTGTAAGTGAAATGTTTGTAATAAATGCTTTTTTCTAATAAATTAATTTTTCATTATTGGTTAGGCAATTTCGCGACCTCCCTTTAATATCACCTTTACCCTCGGGTTGAGAAACGATGATCTAAAATTACCCAGAAACAATTTAAAAATGGCAGGCGCCCAAAAGTGTGTGGGGCTATGTTATATTACAATTTTGAAAATAGCTATTGAAGCAAAACACCTTTTTAGTAGTAATTTACAAAATCTAAATATAGGATCCACTCTGACACCTATAATAATATTTCCCATTGAATTTTTAATAGATTATTTAATACAGATGCATTACATATCAGATTTGTATTAAAATTAAATACCCATTATTCGTATGTAAATAAATAATATGTGATCTACAACTGAAATTAATGCGAAGCGGATATTCAAGTATCCCCATGATATAATTGAATCGCACAAATGCACAGAGGTAAATTCAATTATATCAGTAAATCATATCTCGACAGGCTAATCTAACTATCCATAATTCCCTTACCCTACTGTGTTCCAGAACATATTCGTTATATAGAGCAGTAAAGACATCCAATAACATTCAAGTGTTATGTATGTACGTATGGTGACCGCTAACGTTTAAACCACGACTGCATTAAACGTGCTCTAGTGGATAGACGGGGGTCGCTTGGAAGCATCTTGGCACTACATTCAAGCGGTCGTTCCAAAATTCTGAATATAAATTATGTTGTTCAAAGCCAAATCCGATGTCGTATTAATATTATTAGTGCAGTATTTAATTAAATTGTGTACTTGCTGCTACTCCATATAACAGTGTCGATACTACTTATGGAATACAATAAAATTATTTTAGAAGATTGTAAAATATGCTCGGGCAGGTCAATTTTTAAACTTAATTTCACGTCGCATTTTCGAGAAATAATGTGAATGTAGATATTGCTTTCTACATTTTACGACGCTAACTTTCGAATTTTTTAATTGGAAAGATTCACCCTTAAGCAGGAGTCAAACACACGCCCATGGTGCACCATTGCTCTGCCACTAAGCTATTAAGGGTTGTGGTTCCGAATACATTGGGAAGCCTTAAGTTACATTAAGAAAACAGATGTTAATATTTTTTGCCTCTAGATGGCACTCGTTACAAATTAATTGCATTTTCACGAAGTAATGTGAATGTAAATATTGCTTTCTACATTTTACGACGGTAATAATTATTTTTTTAATTGAAAAAACCTACATTCATGGTTTGCTGGACCATTGCTCTGCCATTAAGCTGTAATGTGGCCTGGTCCTGCGGAGGCTACATCGTTGCGCTGGTACGCAGATGCGTACAAGCATCAAATAATACCCAGATAAGGTTGGTTTAACGTAGTATAATTATTTAACACATAACAAACATAACAATTACTATATACATAACAATAAATAGAACAGTAGTCAAAGGAGAGATCTATCTCGCACTCGCTATGTCTTACTGACTATCTAGCTATGACTGATCTCTTGTTCTTTAATTGAACGTCTTATATACAACATTAGAGTGCCCTCATTTGACTATGTCCTTACTTAACTATAAACAAGATGTGCAAGCGTGCAACCTCCGATTAAGAATGTGTGTGTTTTTAGTAAAACAGGTGGACCGAGGTCGTGTTTTCTAATACAATACAAATAAGACCAAGGCCACGCCTTGACTATATCAAGTATTATAAACATTACTTAATCAGGTTATCACAAAGCTATTAAGGACCGGGTAATTGATTAGTAAAGTTTGTTAAATGGATCAACGTGTATATTATTGATTATTGCTTAACGAACTACAGTACTTATGGTTTAAATGATAAATAAACGTTTTTAAGAGATTTATTGAAATCGCAAAAGTTGAAAAAAAAACGGAAATAAATCAAAAAATATTTTCGACAGAACCTGTTGTTTGTTTTAGTGCATTAAATGTTCAAAATGTCATTCATTAACTCATTAGCAAACAAAACGACGTTTATAATTCTTTTCCATAGCTTTTTACACTGAAATTGATCTTGGGTAACTAAAATGATAAAGAGACTGAGTAAATAAATACATTCCAATGTTGATAGCATAAATTGTCTTTTCAAAGCAAACTTTGTGATTAATTATAACAATGAAATATTTAACAGAAGCTCAGCGAGTTTTGATGATAATTGGTTACGACAATATGTGTAGAAGTCAAATGGAAGATGTCAATATTTTTAATCAGAAACATCCGGTGCTGCTGAATATATCACAAGAAACTGTGTCCAAAATTCATGCATAATTCAGAGAAGTTGGACATATTAAACCAGTACAAGGAAAGCCTCAATTCGTAAAAGATGATGTAAAGACAAATATTTTATAAATTGTACAAGAAAATCCTATGTGACGTCACGTCAAATTTCCTGAGAAAAAATAGCTATCGTAGAACAGTTTTGAAGTATTTCAATGATGACAAATTATATCACCCTACAAAATGACGTTTGCACAGGAATTAAGAGATGACGATCCAGGCTGTAACAATATAAATACGGAGAGAATAAATACCACAACACCCAAGAAAAACAACCCTCAAACTACTTATAAATATGCCCCAATGCCTTATATAAACAACATATAAGAAAAAATAAATAAAATCTTCATAAAAGTAGCTCAAAAAACTCTAATAATCTTAACAACTTACATTCAAAATTAAAAGGCAAAATACCTACATAAAAAGCAGACATTACATATAAAATTCCAAGCAACGACTGCAAGGGTGTCTATATTGGACAAACAAAACAATACCTACAAGAACGATTAAATGGATATAAATTTTCGAGCAATAGTACAGCCCTATAAAAACATGCCAAACAAACCAAATACATTTTCGATTACATCTGAGAAAAATAAAGCAATAAATATATGAGAAAACATTCACATCCAAAAAAACACAAATTCAAAAAAAGACAGAACATACAAAAATAATATCTCAAGAATCAGTTGACATCGAGTAATAATTTTGACAATAAAACATCCACTCTAAATAAAACAAATGGAGACGTAATAAAAATATGACTTTCTGGAATTGGCGAGGTAGTGTATATGAGTGTATATGACACTGTATAGCACGACATCCTTTGCCCTTTAATCACCTTTAACCAGATTAGTTCATCATCATATCTTAATGAACGGTCATTCTTTGTTAGAATGAACAGAATGCAGGTGACGATCCGACCATTTCGAGTCGGGTTCTCTTCTTGGTCCGCAGCTTAGTGCAAGGATCTCAGAATTACTACTCGGCTACGTCTCCCACATGATATCATCGCAGTTGGAAATGCGCGGATCTTTTGAGGGTCAAATATCTCGGTAACGTCTCCGATTTTAGCCTGTACAGTCAAAGCACACGTTGAAGAAAGAATGGCCAAGTTTCTGTACGCAAGAAACTCCCTTATGCCTCTATTTTGTCGTAAGAGTCCAATTAATTTGAATAGCAAGCTGTTAATTTATAAATCCTTCTTAAGACTGGTTCTGACTTATGGAGCACTTGTTTGGTGCACCCCGGCGCACCATCGCAGTTAGAGATGCGCGGATCTTTTGAGGGTAAAATATCTCGGTATCGTCTCCGATTCTAGGGTGTACGGTCAAAGCACACGTCGAAGAAAGAAGGGCCAAGTTTCTGTACGCAAGAAACTCCCTTATGCCTCTGTTTTGTCGTAAGAGTGTAATTAACTTGAATAACAAGCTGTTAATTTATAAATCCTTCTTAAGACCGGTTCTGACTTATGGAGCACTTGTTTGGTGCACCCCGGCGAAAACACACGTCAAGATCATCGATATACTTGAGAATAATTTTCTGAAGCGATCGCTAACACTCCGTGGTTTGTCAGAAATTAACAACTCCAAAGCGATTTAGGCTTCCCCCTCTAAAAGAGTACCTACCTAAAGACAATTAGCTGTGGGCACGTGAACTAGAGCAGAAAGCTTAGAGTATTCGAGGATAAGACAGTTGGTCGAGCCTCAAGATATGCCACCACCCAAGAGAACACCGGTACCCCGAGTTCGAATATGCTGGAATTGCGACCGAGACTAGAAAATGGAGAACGGTAGATCACGACGATTGATGCTCAGGCAGAGCCTGGGAGGGACAGGGGTTCATGCCAGCCTTTTGAGCTGTATATCCACCGAACAAAAGGGCTAAAGGCAAATCTGTTCAGCCCTGGGAAAGTACAAGAGTTCATGGAAATATGGATATGGTTTTAATACTTCAAGTATAATATGTACGAATGAGTTTTTCTTTTGATCTGCTGATTCATCTACGATCAGCCACAATTTTTACCGTGTATTTCACGCCAGATTGTATTCTCTATTCTTCCACGTACACATGATAAATAATTTCGCAATTTCCAGTCGAGGTTTCATTTGTTCCAAAACTCACAAATTCGGCATAGGGTTTTTAATAGCGCTTTTAGAATTTATGATTTTACAAAAGTATTTTTAATAATATTAAATATTATTAAAAATCTGGTGTGAAGAATACAAACACAAGTTCAATATTAATATTTTTGTGAACGTGTCTAAACATATCCCTCCCTAGAGACGCAGATACATACATATTTCATCTTTCTACAGATTAATCAGTACGCCCCTGCTGGAGAAAGGATATCTTCAGACACACTCACAAAAATGAACGACTTCGCTATCTCGCAGAAATTATTAAGACCGAGCGTAGAAGTGCTGCATATTGTTAGACGACCGAAGTACTAGCTCTGCCCACATAACCAACGCGGAACTAACAAAGTGTTTACAAAGATGGCACTGCCTTATCTCTAGAGACTGTATTTTCTTTGTGTCTTCACTCATACTTACGCGATAACCGCATGTATAAGGTAACAAAATTGAAACATACATGAGTGGGTAAAACCCCACCAGTTTTGTATAATAAATTTTTTTTTAATAATATAAAATATTATTAAAAATCTGGTGTGAAGAACACAAATACAAGTTCACAATTAATATTTTTGTGAACATGTCCGAACATATCCCTCCCCAGAGACGCAGATACGTATTTCATCTTTCTACAGATTCATCAGTACGCCCATGCTGGAGAAAGGATGTCTTCAGACACATTCACAAAAAAGAACGACTTCGCTATCTCACAGAAATTATTAAGACCGAGCGTAGAATTACATTCAGCGCTGCATATTGTCAGACGACTGAAGTACTAGCTCTGTCCACATGAGCAATGCAGAACTAACGAAGTGTTTTCAAAGATGGCACTTCCTTATCTCTAGAAACTGTATTTTGTTTGTGTCTTCGCTCATACTTACAGGATAACTGCATGTGTAATGTAACAAAATTGTAACATACATGAGTGGGTAAAACCCCACCAGTTTTGTATAATACAAAAGTATTTTTAATAATATAAAAGATTATTAAAAATCTGGGGTGAATATTAAAGATGAAATACGTATCTGCGTCTCTGTGGAGGCATATGTTCGGACACGTTCATAAAAATATTAATATTGAACTTGTATTTGTGTTCTTCACACCAGATTTTTAATATTTTATATTATTAAAAATACTTTTGTATTATACAAAACTGGTGGGGTTTTGCCCACTCATGTATGTTTCAATTTTGTTACATTTGATTTGTTCTATTAACATGTTTTTGATATTGTGATCGCTACCAAAGCAGTAAAAACTTACACCTCACACGAGATACATCGTATTTGAAGTTTGTATAGTTTGAAATAAGCTTTCGAATATCGGTCACTGTGCAATTACTTTTAGGAATTTCTTCCTTACCCATATTTGCTTATAAAACACAGTAACGTCGAACAAACTTAAATAATATCTGTAAACTTATATTTTTTCCGCGATTGTAAAGTTTCTCTCTTCTTAGGTATGTGCGCAATAAGTGTTTTATTCGACATTACCAGAATATCACCTGTTTTTCTACACGCCCGTGGTTTGGTAACCGCTTATCGGGATTTAGTAAAAAGTTATAATAGAAGTTTCCTTCTTTTTATTTTTCAACAATATCTAACGAAATAATTCGATTTATTAAATTATTGAATCTAAGAATACTAAGTTCGAACTTAGAAGTACTAATAACAGTTGCTAAATCAAACTAATATTTAAATGTATGCATCTCTTGTTACATCTGGATATTGAACTTCGACCACGATATTTCATCTCTTAAAACAAAAGAAATTTACAAAACATATCTTCTGTATATTTACATATCCGAAGTATGTTTTTATAAGAAAACATAACATTCAAGGAGAAGCAAACAAAACATAAGTATCGTTGAAGGATTCCTCCGAAAACACTTTCGAAAATATCGTTTACCCGAACGCAGTTTGGGGCGATATTTTAGCCATTTTATCAGTCTATATGGGTGGGTGAAAAAGAAATTCAAGCACTTTTAATGCTCCCATTATTTTTTCGACGAACCGAAACACAGAAAAGTCTTTGTATTTTGCCTTCGTCTATTTTTCAGTTCGGCGCTGGGGGAAGCTGAAATGTAGGCCAAAATTGCTGATACGACAATCGGGAAAGTTGTGAATAAACTGTCCTCGATATTGGGGAAGCTGGATTATATCGGTTCTAGATTCTAATATTAGGTTAAACGGAAAACAGTAGTTACAATCGATAGCAAAATATATGCAAAGTATTTAAGTAACTATACATTCATTCTCATTTACATGATACGAGAATTCGAAAGAGTCACAGTATTTACTATCATAAAGTTAAGTGTTATATACAGTGAGGGAGAAAGGTACTGTATATCACACAACTTTTGTATGAGCAATTTAAACAATATTGTAGTGTATTTACAATAAAAGAATTTTTGAAACTAGAAGTTTAATTACCTATTTCTTAGCGTTATAATAAAGTTTCAACAAGTATCTCCTTCGTCAATTAACTATTTAATTTTTGTATATGTAAAAAGTTGCCATTTTTTAAATTTTATCCAAAGTTGTTGCCATGTTGCCAGAGTTAGTTGGAAGTTGCCTAAAATGGCAACAAAATGCCGCAACAAGTTGCCATCAACGGCAACGCTGGTTATTTGAATGATCACCCTGCTTCCCGGAGCATTTGAATATCATGCACACGGACTAAGCATAACCCGCATCACACGAAAAGTAGGCTTATTAAAGTAATTAATAGAGCTGAGGATTTTTGCGGTAAGGCAGGACCGTATGTAGTGCATCCCCACCGGCGTATAATCAATACAAATGCAATTAAATTCTGGTATTTGAAAAATGATTATATGTATTACCTTAGTATTAAAATAAACCATCCATTTTTTATTACTAATACATGAAAGAAGTTTCTGAATCGATAGTTTATAAATAGTTCTACGAATTTTGAAAAAAATGTATGGGTGTACATGCACCAGTATGCATATACTTTCCGGTAAGCGATTTCTGTATGAAAGGATTACTGTAGTAAATAGCAATAAAGAAGATATGCATTATATTTCGTTTAGAGTACCTAATTGATTTTGTTGAATGTTTCTGGACAATCGTTCTTTATTCCTTATTATCCTGGCATATGTTCTATTCCTATAACGAAAGTATAAAAAGTATCGTCTATTGTTCTGCAAACCAAATTTCTAAAAGAAAAGTATTGTGAAATGTATCAATTACTTCTTTGAGTGGATAAACACTACCTGCCTCTTATAATAAAATGTTTTCTAAACTTTAACAATAAACAAAGCGCTTAATTTTTGCATTTGCGACACTTTTGATTATACATTTGTATTTGTAACATCAGTCATCAGTGATCAGTCATCAGTCATCAGTGATGACTGATGTTACAAATACAAATGTATAATCAAAAGTGTCGCAAATGCAAAAATTAAGCGCTTTGTTTATTGTTAAAGTTTAGAAAACATTTTATTCTAAGAAGCAGGTAGTGTTTATCCACTCAAAGAAGTAATTGATACATTTCACAATACTTTTCTTTTAGAAATTTGGTTTGCAGAACAATAGACGATACTTTTTATACTTTCGTTATAGGAATAGAACATATGCCAGGATAATAAGGAATAAAGAACGACTGTCCAGAAACATTCAACAAAATCAATTAGGTACTCTAAACGAAATATAATGCATATCTTCTTTATTGCTATTTACTACAGTAATCCTTTCATACAGAAATCGCTTACCGGCAAGTATATGCATACTTGTGCATGTACACTAGGGTGACAGCCAAAATTTTTTTCGCGAATTTTAAAGCTTTTTCAACGGAATATTGTGCCAATAGGTCCAAAAGTTTTGTGACGAAAATTTGAGCCAAATCGGACAACGTTTTCTGGACGCGCATCCAGGTCAAAGGTCAGGTATTTTCATATTTTACAATATATACGAAATAAATTTTTTGAACTCGTTTATTTTTTTTCAATATTTAATGAAAAAATGTGGATTTATATATTTTAGTGAAAAAAATAGTAAAAAGAACTTTTTTGGTAATTAACCTTTCCTTTATGTCAGGAAATTAATAGATGCTTTTATTCAAAAACGTTAACTACAAAAACACATTTGTTTGTTTGTATTAAATCACGCCATCTACATGTCAAATATTTTAAAACAACCATTATTTTTAACGGATTCTACTGATAAATTTCAAGGCCTACTAGATTTTTAAAATACGACTGAATTATGTATTTCCCCAAGAATTATATAAATTGCATTCAGTCGTGTGAATTACTTGTGTAAAGTGCTTTTGGTTAGAGATTTTTTGTGAATTTGGTAAAAATATATAACAATGCCCTCGTTAAGGGAAGAAATATTTTTAATAGGCTATTCAAAACACCAAATAGTTGGTTCTAAACTTCCCTCGAAGGGGGACTGCCTCAAAGTTTTTTTTCATAATATGAGGACAACGAAATTAACTGCAAAAGATAGTGCTGATCTTGTGGTAAGAGAGTGTAAAATTTTTTGGGAAAAGGCCCGTATTCCTGTTCACGATTTGCACTGGTGTACAAAAAAAATGTTGCGTCTGTATGAGGAATGGAAAGATTTAAAAAAAAATATATCTAGAGTGTCCGACATTCATAAAAACAGAAGAAAACTGTGGAGCGATAATTTAGGCGATCTCTTCGATATTGCTCGTACCGATGCACTGGAACTAATAGATTTAGAAGAAGACAAGCAATTTTTAATTAAACAAAGAATGAAAGGTCGCGAAGGTTGTATGTTGGGAGTCGACTGTAATCTAAAAAAAAAAGAGGAAAGAATAAGAAATCGCAAAAAACAAGAAGAGTTGCGTAAAAAATCAAGTGACGAATTACCATCAACTTCATCAGGTAAAAATTTAATTAAATGTTAAATAACGTTGTTTTAAATTTTTGTTGGAACTACTGAACTGTGACAAAATTTATTTCAGCCTGCAATATGATTGAATTTTCCGCGTCTGAAGATGCTGCAACATCAGAGGATGCATATTCTGAATGTTCGATTGAGGCAAAACGTTTTCGCAGTACTTCTTGTACGAAAAAGCAAAGTGTCTTAACGTCAAGACTAGCTGCAGTTTTCGACAAGTTAAAAATAAGTCAGAGAGATGCTGTACACTTATTGGTTGCAGTTATTGACGCCGTCGGACTTAATACATCCGATTATATTTTAAATCGAACCTCCATAAGTCGGGAAAGAGCGCAATTAAGATTAACGCAAAGTGAAAAAATTATAGAAAAGTTTACTGCAAGTGATCAACCTTTGACCATCCATTGGGACACTAAACTGTTATAGACAATAACAGGAAAATCAGAAGACCGTTTGGCTATAATTGCTACGGCTCCAGGCCTAGAGCAAATTATAGATATGCCTGATATTCCCTCTGGGACTGGAGCGGAAATTTCTTCTGCAGTTTATGATGCATTAGAAGACAAACATATTTTGGAACGAACGGAAGCGTTTGTTTTTGATACAACATCATCCAACACTGGTAGATTGAAAGGTGCATGTGTGCTTTTGGAGAGATCTATTGGAAGAGAAATTCTATTTCTAGGCTGCAGACACCATATTTTCGAAATTGTTTTGGCAGCAGTTTTTACGGAGGCCAATGTTGGAGTGTCTTCTGGACCGGCCATAACGATTTTTAAAAAATTCAAAAAACATTGGCCAGAAATAAATACAGATAGTTTTGTGCCAGGAATAGCTCATCCACGAATTATGGAAATTATAGGCGATAATGTTGGTGAACTTTTAGATTTTGCTTTAGGAAAAATGAACGATTCATTCCCGAGAAATGATTATAAAGAATTTTTGGAGTTAGTAATTATATTCCTTGGTGGCAATCCTCCTTTAGGAATAAAATTCAGAAAACCCGGTGCACTGCACTACGCAAGATGGATGGCCAAGGCTATATACTCTTTAAAGATAGTGATTTTTCGCAATCAATTTCCTGAAGTGACAGATTTTGAAATCAGTGCTTTGATAGAAGTAACAGGTTTCATTGTAAGTTGTTATTCAAATTTTTGGTTTGATTCAAATAAAGCGGATAAAGCTGCTTTAAATGATATTATGTTTTTGAGAAAATTGGAAAACTACAAAACAGTCAATCAAAATATTGCGGACAAAGCCATTTCAAAGGTATTAAATCATCTGTATTACTTAAGCGAAGAATGTGTGGGCTTTTCTTTGTTTGACGAAAGGATAGACAACATAACAAAAAGCAAGCTAGTAGCGAATATGTCTGTAGATATATCTGGAAATGAGGATGAAGAGATAGCAAAGAAGCTAATAATAAAGAAGGAAAACTTAAAAAGTTTTATTTTCAGAGACAACTCTGATATTTTACAAGATTTGTTTTCAAAAAATGCCAAAAAAGTTTTCAAGAGATTTGGAATTTCAATAGAGTTTTTCAGCAACGATCCACGTTCTTGGAGTGTTACAGGAGAGTACCTAAGAGCGAAACAAATTATTCAAAACTTGGCTGTTGTTAATGATTGTGCTGAAAGAGGCATTAAGTTAATTCAAGAATACCATGACAAAATAACAAAAGATGAGGAACAGAAACAACATTTAATGAAAGTAACTATCATATATTATAACTTTTTTAATTTTTTTTTCTCTTGACATGGTTTAATATTTTACAGGTGGTACAAAAATATAGGCAGCTGTATTCAAAAAATGCTAATCTATATTCTCTGCAAAAAGATTTTGATCTGTAGATTTTAAAAGAAAAAAAACCTACCAAATCACCGATCATAATTTTTGTTTTTAAAATTAGAAAAAGTAGTAGATTGACCATTGAATGCGGTCGACGCTGGTAGCGCAGCAGAAAATATATGCATATTCCATCCTGCTTTGTGTCAATTGTTTTTTCTAATATTTCTTTGCAATTATTGCATTTTCAATTTACAAAATTTGTCTAATATGGAGAAATTTAAAAAATATAAGAAGCTAAGGTTGGAAAAAAACGTATCATATTGAAATGTAAAAACTTTATGTTAATTGAAAATTTGTATCTTAACTTTTTCCTGCAATATTTTTAAGTTATTTTATCAAAAGTACACAGAATTTATATACATTGCCAATAATGGCATACATATATTAAACATTTTTGAAATAAAATAGTTTGTGGATCACTTTGACGCAAGGGAAATTTGAGAGTTAGTTCCCAAAAAAACTATTTGAGTGTCCTCTTTATTAAAAGTCTACAGAATCCAGATGTTTTTGTAAAATAAAGTAGAAAATATATGGGTTTCTCAACTTTATTTCATACTAGCTGTGAAATATGCAAATACCTGACCTTTGACCTGGATGCGCGTCCAGAAAACGTTGTCCGATTTGGCTCAAATTTTCGGCACAAAACTCTTGGACCTATTGGCACAATATTCCGTTGAAAAAACTTTAAAATTCGAACAAAAATTTTTTTACATACAAACCATTGTCACCCTAATGTACACCCATACATTTTTTTCAAAATTCGTAGAACTATTTATAAACTATCGATTCAGAAACTTCTTTCATGTATTAGTAATAAAAAATGGATGGTTTATTTTAATACTAAGGTAATACATATAATCATTTTTCAAATACCAGAATTTAATTGCATTTTTATTGATTATACGCCGGTGGGGATGCACTACATACGGTCCTGCCTTACCGCAAAAATCCCCAGCTCTAGTAATTAATTTGATTAGCCGCCTCCCCGTATCATAATTACTTAAGTAGATACCGTCCCGTGAGCCGTTAAGTGTATCACAGTTAAAATATCGTAAATCATTTCCACATGTCATTAATAAAAAAGAAAAATCACAGATGACCTGTATAAAATGGAAGACGCTAGAAAAGGTGCAATTAGTGTGTGAGAATTTTTATTTTATTTAAGAGAGAAAAGAACTAAGAGTACAATTCACAAAATCGCAACCCTGTGTGTTTCACGATATCCTTGAGTAAAATACAGATTGTGCATGACCATTACGAATATAGTTTTTTTGTTTCATGAACGTAATGAAAAATCACAAATGTATTTATCCCCAGAGATATCTTATTAAGATGCCGATATACTGTATTTATTCCGTAGGCGTATGATATTTAAATATCATTTATTACATTGCCGAAATTACTTGTTTAATATTCCCCGACCGAAATCACTAATTTATGTTAAAAAGATGAGAAGTTTATATGTATATATATTCAGCTTGGAATTAAAAAAAAATGTCGAACTTAGCGAGCAAAGTAATAGAAGATAAAATTTGAAGGAGATATTTTGAATAAATGTATAGATTTTGTAATTATTTACACATAATTTGACGTTTTCGTTGTAATATAAATTTATTGCCACCCGAGCAGTCATAAAAAAGGAGACACAAGTTTTATATGTAGTACTTGCGATACAGCTGTTTTTGCATTTGTTTTTTTCTCTCTCCTATATTACGATTATTTTTTGTACATGTATATTTTCGAAGGTTATATTATTTTAAATAAATATATTTCTATTTTGTAGGATATATTGATTTATTTATATATTTATTGAAAGAATCATGATATGCCTATTTAATAAAATTAGATTATTTGAAAGTTACTTACGTTTTTATTGCTTGAACATCCACAATAGAATAAAAACAATCAACGAAAGAAAGCACTAGAAATACGAACAATGGATTAAAGCACGTCCAACTAGAAGAAACACACAAACCCGTAATCCGAAATTTTCCGGCTAAGTAAACCGTTATTGAAGCTTATTAAAAATTATAGTAATGTTACAGCTGTCAGTTAGCAATTTTAAACCGCGAAGACAGGTTGGTTTCATTAGAAATGCCAACCTTCTTTATGCATATCAGACAATCCGTGTCAACGCCATCTCTAGGCATAACTGCCAAACTCGTTAATAATAAAGTAATCAAATTTATTAATTTCCCGATTAATTCAAAGCAAGGATATCGTTCTAATTACCTTTCTAATTATCCCAAATACATTCCGAAACCCGCAATTTGTATTCAGGCCAGAATCAAGGTGCAAGCGTATCCAAAATTCAAATTAAAAGCAAATTTTTCATTGATTAAATTTTTCCTGATATTAAAATTGGTTATCCGCCCACGCAAACTATAGCATTACAACATATTTCTGGACATTTGAGTCTACCTTTCGCCATTTTTTTATATTTTTATCTTGTGCATCTTCTCTGTACATCTTTTTCTTACTTTCCCTATTGGTTTCGTATAAGCTACTATCTGCGTCTAACTTCTGATCTCTTTTTATTTTGCCTTGAATTTTCCTCAAAAAAAACATTTCATGTTTTTCCTTAATAACAACTCCTTCTACCTTTAAGCATAAGACTGGTGAAATTAAGTTATTCTATGTTCTTATATACTTCTCCTCGTCTAAATCTATCTTTCGTCTTTTCTTTGGTATTTTCCCATACAACTTTTCTCTGCTTCTTTTTGTGTTTAGATATCTGAAGTCTCATTTCCTATCTCTTTTCGTTAGCTTTGAATTTTCCTTAAAAACCTCTTTATTGTTGCGTTACCTATGTTTACCTATTTACAAGCATGATTAATTAGCATAAAGCAATACTAGCCGAACTATCTTCTTTACGATTTGTGTTTTTACTACCTTTTGAATTGCTCCAATTCCTAAAAAATATACCTTCAATGCAATAAATGCTTTTCCAATTTTTGTTTCATGTATTTCGTTGTTAGATTCCCCATTCTTCTCAATAACTGTTTATTGTATTTATAACCTTCCACTTGTTCTACTTCTGAATCCTTCATAAAACACGTAATTTTATTAAAGAAAATCGAAAAATGTCTAGAAGATTCTGAGCAAAATTTTTTCCTAACGTTTGGGCCTTTTTAAATTGAATTCACTCTTTGTTCACCCCAATTTGACTTACGATGAAAATATATATTGTAGGTATTGTAAAAATCGCACTGAAACTGCTTCCAAGAACATCAACGTATTTCAAACCATCCTTCCTTTTGACGAAACGCAGTGTTTTGAACGCTGAATGGAGATCGCTAGAACAAGATTGGAAAACTAGTCGAAACGTAAAGATGATACTAATTTGTTTCTACCACATCAAGGACACTATCCACACACAATACATTTGCAAGCAGTTAATCACTTTCTTCAACATAAAACGCCTGGCGCATTCACTTGATTGAATACCTTTCTTTATATTTTTCTAACTTCATTCACCGACGAAAGAAAACGGATACGGTACTGCCACAATGACCATCCCTCAAGTGAGTTAAAAAAACTCAGTTTACGAGTTAATTAACCCTGAAAAACGCTATATTGAAGCCGAGGGGAAGTTTATTGACTGAAATAAATTATTTTAACAATTGTAACCGACCTGAGTATATTTTAATTTCTACTTAAATTTTGGTTTCTTTCTGAACACAGAATATATTACAAAAAAATACGAAGAAAAAGAAAAATATCGAAATATGTATATTTTAAGTAAATGTGGTTACCGACTCTTAATTTTTTTGGTTTTAATAAAATATATTTATTGTTAAAATTTGAATAATTATTTTCTGATATTTCGTCGTGCTTATTGTAACTAATTAAAATATTTCTTACACAAAAGATGGTTCATATAATATTTGGCATCACTTGGTAGCATTAATTTCTTTTTAATTCAATATTTTAATGCAAAGCCAACTAATTTCTTTTTCTTAAATAGCGTTAAGTATTTCTTTTACACATTTAAAAGACATCTTTTCGTGAATATAATAATATGCAATTTATTAGGGGTTGTACAGGTGGCCCAAAATGACCAAAGGGGTTTTAATTCCTTATAGCTTTTTTATTATAATTTTTTTTTTGTTTTCAGTATTTTGTAAAGAAGACTTGGGGAATTTAAAATGGAACAGTACACAATTGAACAACGTGCCAAAATCGTTGAACTTTATTTCTCAAATCAACGATCCATTGTTTTGACTCAGCGTGCATATCGTCGTTATTTTAATGTGCGGGTTGGACCCTCAGAGACAACAATAAACCGTCTGGTTGCAAATTTTCGAGATCAAGGGGCAGTAAAGAACCTTCCTGGTGCCGGCAGACGACGAACGGTGCACACGGATGACAATATTGAACGGGTACAGGAGAGTATTCGGGAAGATGGAGAAACATCAACCAGGAGACGTTCGACACAACTTGGCCTCTCAAGAGGGTCGCTGCAGAGAATTTTGCATACAATAAGAATGTTTCCATACAAAATTCAGCTTGTCCAACAATTGAAACCGACAGATTACCAGCAACGACTTGATTATGCAATTTATTTTCGTCAAAAAGCAGAAGAAAATCATTATTTTATTCATAATTTAATTATGAGCGACGAAGCCCATTTCCAATTAAATGGGTTCGTTAATAGGCAAAACTGCAGGATATGGGCTACGGAAAATCCGAGAGTAGTTCTACAGCGAGGATTACACCCACTTAAGTGTACCGTTTGGTGCGGTGTTTCGTCGGAAAGGATAATTGTTAACCGCTTCAGACTGTTTTTCCTTTGGGGTTATTTGAAAGGAAAAGTCTATATTAATAAGCCTCGAACCATACAGCAATTAAAAAATAATATACGCGACGAAATCAACAATATAACACCTGAAGTTTTGCGAAAGGTTTTGGAAAATGTTTTGTAAAGAGCACGAATATGCGAAGCAGAAAATGGCCACCACTTGCGAGATATAATTTTTCATAATTAAATTAAAAATATTCTCCATTAATATACTTTATTTAAAATTAAAAACAATTTAATAATTATGTCCTTAATAAGAAGTTATAATGAACCCAAACCCCTTCGGTTATTTTGGGCCAGCCTGTATAAGAAAATTTTCATGAAAATGGTCAAAAACCTTTATAATTCCGAGTAGCAGTCCAGTTGTCTTGATTTAATAAATTATTCTGTTTTTAAATGTCAACATAACGTAATATGAAAAAACTTGACAACCACGCGTCATTCATTAATTTACCTAAAAAAAATGGAAAAATCATCAGAAAAAGAACGAATCGTAGTTTTGGTTTTGATTAGTTACGGTAAAATGAAACGTACGCAAACTGAGGTATCCGATTTATTTAATAATAAGTATCCCGAGAGGATGTCGATTAACCAAATAACTGTAAGCCGTATTGTAAGAAGGTTTATTGAGATTGGTACCGTTGAACACCCTCCAAAAATCGCCAGACCAAGAACAGTAAGTGATTGAGATAAGGTTCTGAAGGTATTATTAGATGTTGCGGAGAATACCAAAATTATCACCCTAACTCTAGCTTTAAATAATGATATGTGCCCAAAATCCGTTCGGGAAATTCTACAAAAGCAAAAGTTTAAACTTTTTTAAATACATCTTCTACATGAACTGAATGAAGATGATTTCGATATAAGAAGTCAACTCTGTGAAGTTATGTTGGAAAGGGGAAATAATTTTCAGTTTTTACAGAATATTTTATTTTCTGATGAGGCAACATTTTATTTAAATGGCTCAATAAATCGACATTATTGTCGATATTGGACCACACGAAATTCACACTGAGCACAAGAAGTCCATACACAACGACCCATACATGTAAATACATGGCTGGGCATAATTAGCACCAATATTATTGGCCCGTTCTTCAGAGAAGGGTATTTAACCTCTGAAAGGTACTTGCATCTGTTGCAAAATCAAGTGCTTCCTGCTTTTGCAACTCTATTTCCTATACATAATGACATTTCTGAGCACATATTGTTTCAACAGGATGGTGCTTCATCTTATTATGGCGCAGTAGTAAGAGAGTACTTAAATGAGGTGTTTGACAGGTGGATTGATAAAAAAATACAAGACTAAAAACTAATTCTACCAAGTGATGCCAAATATTATATGAACCATCTTTTGTATAAGAATTTTTTAAATTAAATTGCTCATTCATAAGTTGCAAGCGATATACAGTGCTTTTTCCGCACCCTGTATAAATACCAAATGATAATAGAAGATAATCACACAATACACATCAAGCAAAATACGATGGCCTTTTAAAACAAAGTGAAGAAAGTGAGAACTGTTTAATAAAAATTATCAAAATATGTCATTGCAAAATCGTTCAACGATACTACTGACATTAATTCGATGCAAGTAGATAAGCTCTGGGGGTTGCAGCGCAAAATCCCATGTATTTTTTTATGGAGGCTCATTTTGCATTTTTGTGAGACGTCAACCCCAACTCCTACAATATATTCCCTTATGGTGTGGAAGGTAATAAGGGGGGTGAAATTATGATTTTATGTGAGGGTGAGTTTTACATAGTGGTGTGTTAGATACCACAGGTCTACAGTGATTTTGATGTTTGAAAGCTGTTTGCTAATTTGTATATGTTTGGGAGCCCTTATTCCAAAGAACGCCATATTTTAGCTCTATCGCGTAATTTTTTTTAAAACCGCTCTATATTTTAAAAATGTAAATTTATTAATATACATACCTATGACAAGAATATATTTGTTCCATGTTAGGCATGATTTTTAAATGAATTGATTTTTATGAAATTAAATGTGATTTGGCAACACTGGTTAATATTAGATTTCTCAACAAAGCAACAGAGTCGGCGCAGAAGCGTCAATACAACGTTGAAACCTGCTTATGTGCAGTTTGGTTGTGTTAGTAGTCGTGCTACTGTGTCCGCGCGCTTGTTGTCTTCGTTGTTGCGAATTTTAAGTGTTCTAGAACGTATAAATATGGAAAGAAGACATTGTGTGAACAATCCGAATAACTTTTGTTATATCTGTGGTAGTTATGTCGTAGTAAAGCAGAGGCAAACTATAACTTCGTTTGTGAAAAATGTATACCACGCTTATTTTGGTGTAAAAATTGGCGACCAAGACAAGTCCTGGACTCCTCATACTGTTTGTTCCGTTTGCGTTGAAGCATTAAGAAACTGGCAAAAAGGTAGGAAGAAATGTTTAAGCTTTGGTGTTCCTATGGTATGGCGAGAGCCTAAAAATCACAGTGATGATTGTTATTTTTGTTCGTGTAATGTTCAAGGATTCAACAGAAAAAATAAGAAACAAATTGTGTATCCCAATCTTGACTCTGCTATTCGACCAGTTCCTCATGGACCAGATGTACCAATACCTACCGCCCCAAAAGCACTAGAAAACGTCATATCGTCAGAATCAGAGAAATCTAATTGCGACCCAGATGACTCAGATTTCACACCAGATTTCAGAGAGCCCGAAGTGTTTAACCAGAGCGAACTAAATGATTTAATTAGAGATTTGCACCTTTCAAAGGATACATCCGAATTGTTAGCCTCCCGACTTCGTGAGAAACATTTACTGGCACCTGGCGTCACATCAAGCTTTTACCGGGATCGCGAAAAAGAGTTATGTCAATATTTTACTCAAGACGGACCGCTAGTGTATTGCAACAATATTCCTGACTTAATTTCAAAATTAGGAAATGTGCCGCATGTAAAAGAAGAATGGCGCCTGTTTATTGACTCAAGTAAGCGTAGTTTAAAAGGCGTTTTATTTCACAATGGTAACGAGCTGGCCTCGGTTCCCGTTGTCCATTCTGTACATTTAATGGAAACGTATGAAAATTTTGAACTTCTTTTAAAGAAAATAAACTACCAAGAACATCAGTGGATGCTTTGTGGTGACCTTAAAGTGCAGTGCATGCTACTAGGACAACAAGGAGGTTATACAAAATTTACATGCTATATTTGTGAGTGGAATAGTCGAGCAAGGGATAGACATTGGACTCAAAAAGAATGGCCTTCTAGAACAAGCCTTACACCTGGTAGCAAAAATGTATTAAGAGATAGCTTGGTTGACCCCGAAAAAGTTTTACTGCCTCCTCTCCATATCAAACTTGGCTTGATGAAGCAATTTGTTAAAGCCCTAGACAAAAATGGACAGTGTTTTAAATATTTGTGCGAGACATTTCCAGCCTTATCCGATGCCAAGTTAAAAGAAGGTATTTTTGTTGGGCTGCAGATAAGAACATTATGCAAAGACAAGGATTTTCAAAACACAATTACCAATGTCGAGAGAAACGCCTGGGTTTCATATAAAGAAGTAATTGATAAGTTTCTTGGAAACTCTAAGGGCGAAAACTACGAAAATATTGTTCAAAATATGTTACAACACTTTCATCGTCTAAGTTGTAATATGAGTTTGAAAGTGCATTTCCTGTTTTCACATTTGAACTATTTTCCTGAAAATCTTGGAGCAGTTAACGTAGAACAGGGAGAGAGGTTTCACCATGACATTAAGGAAATGGAACGGCGATACCAAGGCAGATGGAGCAAAACGATGATGGCGGACTACTGCTGGATGTTAAAACGGGATATGCCCTTAAAAACATACAACCGAATGTCCGGACAACGCAGCTTTCTGGCAAAAAGATGAAGATTTCACTTAAAAAAGACTGAGTAAAGTATTTTTTTTTACTTTTTTAACTTGTATTCCACCTTTTTACTCAATAAACAAATAATTTTTTTTAGAAATATCGTTTTTTTTCATTTAATATTTGCAAAAAAACCTTACGTGATACAAATAAATGCATAGGATTTTTGAAATCAGCCAACCAAAATTATATAAAATCAGTTTTCAAAATAAAAACATCTGTCAAAAAGCTTAATTTTGTACACCTGTGTAATTAGCGACTCACGAGAAGATTATTGTCTTGTCATAATAACTCTCTAAATGGTTTATTTATGTTGGAGGTATTATATCTTTATTATAACACTTTACATTTTGATGTAGAAGTCATGAGATTTGTTTTAACAAATATATAGATCAACAACCATAGCTTCTGACTTCTAAATCAAAATGTAAAATGATGTAAATGCATAAATCACAATGCGCGAATGAAAAATTCAAATGGAAAATGAAAACAACCCAACCATAATGCATGAATGACTGAATCTAAATCTAATTGGATGAAGGAATTACGGACAAAAATTTTAAATTTCCAAAGCAAATTGAGGAAAAAATAAGAAAATATTACAAAATCTAAAGTAAGAAAGACAATAACAAACTATATTTTAATTCCCTAGTTAATAATGCGAGAGACATATGACCAAACCCATTAGTAAATATGAAGAAATGACCACGCAATTACCCAAAAACCCTGAAGAATAGGCTACAAAGCGGTCCTCGAAAGCGAAAATAAAGAGATTTCGATGAAATTCAGAACTTTTCAGACGCACTAATTTCGATCATAATCATTTATTACAGGTTGCATACAGGTACATGTGGAACATTTATAAAATTATTTTACGAGCATAAAATGATTTAAAATAAATTTTTCATTTCATATTTTCATTTTAAGTTCAGATTATTTTTATTTTAATTTAGTTGGAATTTCACTGTTTAAATAACGAATTTTTATTATTAAAATGTATTATTTGGAAACAATTTCATACAAAATGTACAAACGAGAATATGTGTGTATGAACAGCAAAGGGTAGTCTTGTAAGTAACAGGCTTACATAATCCGATTTAAAGTCTATAAAACTCATTTAAAAATGTTTGAAATAATTTTTTGGATGATTAGCTTTTGAATTTATTAAAGTAAATTCAACATTTTCAAACAAACATTTATGAAAGATATCTTGCGTTACCGCGAATTGTTGCGGATCCACAAAAGTAACCAGGAGAATCGTCATAATTCTTTTAAAATTTACTCAATGTACTATCGCGGCATTTAAAAATCGGACACTTAATTTGTTTGGTTTTGAATATGGCTTTTTTATATCTATTTGCTTCTGTTTACAGATCGGTTAGTGTCATATTCAGAATATATATGGTTAATGTGCCACATTTGAATATTTAAACTAAAACTCAAATAATTACGTTACTAGAAGAAGGATTGTAAGTTATTAATAGAAAACGAGGCTCCGGTGGTAGCCCGAACTCCCAACTCCCGAACAGGATGAAAATCTTATTAATTTTATAAGAAACGATCTGTTCGAAACAATAGTAAATGCAGTGAGCGCAACATATTTCCCTAGGTGTATCCACACAGCAATAAAACGGCTAAGACAAACTTCAAACTTGAGAAATCTGGTGTGTGCGAAAAAACCATGATACTTGGAATGATCTGTCACCAGAATTTATACATATTCTGATTAATAAATTCTTGTCTTTCATTTATTCACTCAGTAACATAATTTTATAACAAAATGTATAACATAATTTGGCGTGAGAGGTTACAGATAAATGTCAGTATGCTGTCATCTACACAACAATTCAATTATACAAAAACCGAATTACAATGCTTAGTTGTAGAGAAAATAAATATCTAATCGTCCGGATTTTAAATGCCGCGATAGTACGTTAGATTTAGTAAACAAGAACCTAGTTAAAAAGCCCCTGAGACAAGCAAACAAATTAAAAGAGCCTATACTCTGTTCCATTTAAGAAAGGACCAGATTGCGCCGCAATCTGAGTATAATTTACACAGGAATTTCAAAAAAATATATAATTTGTATGTGAGGTTATGTACCTACTAACTTATACAAAAGATTATTTTTGACGTTTGTTTATTAACACATTTATTATTAAGAAAGCTTAAGCTTAGACTTTAAAAGTTTTATTTAAGCAAGAAGCGGCAAATATATACCATTGCAAGGTATTAGACTTATATAAAATATTTCAATCAATATCTTATAATCTGTTATTTATTGTTTGAAGGTGTTGCATCTACAATAAATTTGTGCGTAAATACAATGAGAATGTGTTAAAAGTACTACAGGAGAAATATTTACATCTTTCTTTGATTTTATTAGAGAACAAAACTTTTGTGCAAATGTGAAACTAATAAATTTAAAGAATTGATGGTGACAGTGTATTATAATTATCATAATATTTGTGTATCGTTTAGCTTAAAAAATATAGCATTTTACAAAATACAGTTATTTTAATAGTATCTATAATGAGAGAGCAATAAGGAAATTCATTTACCAGCACATCATTTCACATAATTTGGATAAACATTTTTATACATCTAAAAAAGGTATTTAAAAATATTTTATTTTACAAAAGTAAGTACATATTAAAAATGATAAAACAACAATTTTGCACCAAAAGATAGGTAAAACGTAAGCATTTTTCCAGTTTCAGTATTTGATTAAACATGTGTTCATTTCTTTATTTCTGATTAATACTTACATTTTTGCTTATGTATGGGATAAATTGCTTCTATCATACAATGATTTTTTTTGCTATTAGCAGAAATATGGTTTGATTAGTTTCAGATTTTAATGTAATTGAAAAAAAAATAAGAATAAATAAAAAGAGAAATTGCTTTCATGGGAAACTCCGTGTGTTCAGTAAAAACAATTTTTTTCATAAATGTCTGAACACAATGAGTGTAAAACCCTCTTTTATTAGCATAATATACATTAAATCTTTTACCTTCTCTTACATAATTACATTAAAAAAATTATATAATAATTTCCTACTTAGAAATTTCATTAATATTCCGCGATGATCACAATATCTCGTAGTTACTTGAGACCCAGGACGTCGAACAATTTCTGAGGACCTGAAATAACTTACAATCTCATGAATGTATATGGCAATCATTATTATTTAATTATATTTGGTTTATATTTTATTCACTATATTTTCCAAACTATACAATTTATAAGTATGAAAAAAATATATCTAACACATCACATACACACACGAATCTAAATCAAGAACATCACACACACATAACTAAATTTAACACACCACAGTTCATTATGTTGCCTATTGTTCATTAATATATATATATATATATATATATATATATATATATATATATATATATATATATATTGAAAACTACTCATCTGCAAGATCAGAACCTGAATCTAATGAAAATTCTGAGGATGACCCAGTATTTACAGTAAAAGTCAAATTTTCTAATACATTTTCAACAATATTATCTAAATCATACATTTTGTTTTCTTCTGTTGTAACGTGATGAATGCTATTTTTCCATGCGTCAGCATCAACCATGTCTAATCCTTCTAATAATAAATTTCTTACTTCATCCAATTTAAATGTCTTATTATTGGCCGCAACATGATGCTTGACTTGAGCCCATATAAGTTCAATGGGGTTAAGATTACAGTGATATGGAGGTAAACGTAAAACTTTACGGCCACTTTCTCTAGCTATTTCATCGACCACGTATGAAACTGGATGACAGGATGTGTAATTTTTTACAAACTCAAACAATTCAATCTTTAGCATAGAATTATCAGCTAAAATTCCTTTGGTTAAAAGCCATTCAATGAGTGCCTCCTTTTTCCATGATAAAGTAGGTGACTTTTCTGTTTTAGTAGAATGATAAGGCGCATTATCCATGACTATAACACTATTGGGCTCAAGAGAAGGTAATATATTTTGCAGCCATGTGATGAACACCTCACTATTCATATCTTCATGGTAATCTGCAGTTTTCTTGGATTCAAATAATAACAAACCCCCATTCATAAAACCAGTTTCGCTGCCAATGTGAAGCACAATTAGTCGCTTTCCTTTGCCAGATGAATCTTTTAAACCAGTAGAAAGACCTTCAACAAATGCTTGCCTTGGATTAAGTACCGTTGTATCTTTCCATGTTTTTGCTTTTGTGTAACCTGCATTCACCCATGTTTCATCTAAATAATAGATTTTTCTCCCTTCTGCACGAAACTTTCTTATACTTGTCAAATAACGACGTCTCCATAAGATAATATCATTTCGTTCAATTAATATGTTACTTCGTGTGCGTTTTTCCCACTTGAATCCCAGTTTCTTTAGGATTCTCCAAAGTGATGTTCGTTTTAAAGGAGGTAAACTGGCATCCCCTTTAATAGCTTCACATATTTTTGTGCAAGTTGGTAACTCATTTTTAAAGAAAAATGAATGCACGTGCCTTCTAATTGTACTTTTTGATACTTCATCTAATTTATTGTAACCATCTCGGCAACTTCGTTTTCTTAATGGAGACTGTGTAACTCCAGACATTTCAATTTCCTTAATAATGTCAAACATAGTATTCCTACCAATCCCTACTTCCCTTGAAGTTTGACGAACAGCAGCTGTTTTGGACATATTAGCTTTGTTCTTAAAATACACATTGTAAGCCATCTGCCTCTGTCCACTTTTTATATATTTTCCTTTACGATTTTTTGATGGACCTGGTAAAGCGGCGTCATCCATGCTCTAAAACGATTGCGATTAAATAAATAAAATAAATTAATGAGTGATAAAATATGTTTAGAAAATGTTTTCACTTTATAGTCTCTATAAAGAACTATCTTTAACGAATATTAATAATAAATAGCACAATAAACAACTATAATAGTAAAACATATAATTGATTAGCACAGACAAAAATACCGGTCAGTACTGACAGCAAAACGCTAATTTGACAGAACTAAATAAACTAAATTTCGCCTGCATAAAAGCGGCCTCTATTTTAGCCAATCACAAGCTTTTATTTTAAGCCCTATCTTTCCCAACGGTTTATTCTTATTTGGAACAGATAATAGGTAGGTATATGATTGTTTCAAAACCCATGCATTTCATATTTACAAATTAAGAAAACCTCAGAGCAATATTTTGTATCCAGGTTAGGTATATCTATTTTAAAACGTTCTCCAGATATTAATCCGGCAGATTATTGGCTATGGCCCAAAGCGTTATGTTATTAATTATTATATTTTCTTTTCGCCTCTTTACTTTTTAAGGCCTCTGTATTCCATTTTCTTTGCATCCTTTTTTGTCCCCTATTGTCCTCCGGTGTATATTAATAATTTTAAATTTCGCAAATACAGTTCTGAAATATAACATCGAAATCTTTTAGCGCTCGCCCCCTGAATTTTCAATCTCGCGATTGGTTTAACGTAGTGAACATTTCTCGATTACTTTCAAGAAATCTTTTCATTTCTAGACATCCGTTGGATTGAACATCTTTTATTATTGGTAAAATATATTTCAAAGTACCTAATATATAGCTCGAAGTGCATTTTTTTATGTATGAAGGACACAATATATGTATACGTTTAATGGAGGAAAAACTTTTAGGAAATGTGGCTTTTAGCCATATCCTTCAGTTATTAATCATTTTCTTTTTTACTATTACTCTTAGAAATATGAAAAGGCAAACCGTATAATTAATGATCTGTATAAATGAATAATACATCCAATGCCTACACAAACACATTCATGCCTACAAGGTTCAAATAAAAGAAATATAAAAAATTTTATTAATTTTATTATTGGAACTCTCTATCTCTTTCACTCATTCTACCACAATAATATATTCTATAAGAAAGAAAACACATAAAGAAAATACAGCCAATGATAAAAAGATAAGTTTTTCGGAGTCATGATTTATACGCACATTGTTACAAAAATAACACTTTGCCAATTTATTAAAAGTTATCGCTGTTCTGCTAGTTGAATATAAAAGACTCGGCTTTTCATATTTTTGAAGGAACCGATTCCGGAAGTTTTTATAAATTTTAATCATATTCAAACTGCCTATTTTGATGTACACGTTCTGCTCATTTGTACGTTGCATGCATATTTAAGTGGATTGCGTTCTAACTAATTCAAATCTTGCTACATCTCACACAAAAAGAATTTTTTATAAATTATTCAATTCCTAATAAAGTTGATAGCATAAAGGATTTTGGCGTTTTGTTTGATTCCCGTGTAACTTTTGTGCCACATATCAATAAAACATGTGATGCTGTTTCAAAAATACTAAGCTTTGTTCTGCATACCTGCAAATTCTTTAGTCCCATGTCTTCGTTCAAAACTATGTATTATAGTTTTGTCCTTAGCAAATTAGAGTATGTTCCTCCTGTAAACATTGCTTTCTACATTTTACGACGCTAATTATTTTTAATAGAAAAAATTCGCCCTTAAGCAGGATTTTAACCCACGTCCATGGCTTGCCGGGCTCGTGCTTTATCCACTTAGCTATTAAGGGCAATAATTTCGAATTAATGTGATTTACACAATTACATTTACACAATGATTCGAAATCATAGAAATATTCCTTATTAAAATATGTGACACCAAGGATTCAACAATGCGACATTGTAATGGAGCTAGCAGAACATTTCGACAACAATTTGATGCAAGCTGTAGCATTACAAGGCATTAACACTATCGAAAACTTTCGTGAGGAGGCTAGATGATACAGATCAATGCCACACGAAACACCGGTATGATAACAATAATCCAAATTATAATCCACAATAGCCGAACACAAGCAATCCAAGAAACAATCCTGGAGATACATACAACAGGAATATAAGGAGCAATCCTCCACCAAAGCGATGGTAATAGAGGCAATCCCAACTGGAATAATTCTAGTGGAAAAAGGAACAACCCTAACATAAATAGAGGAAATCAATATAATAATAGAAATAATAATGGAGATAAAAATAATCCCAATGCAAACAGAAATAGTAACAAAAATAGGGAAAATTTCAACAATTATAGCAATAAACAAGACAATAAGTGGAAATAAAGAAAATTCCCAATTGCCCTGGAGGAGGTAGATATATAATATAAATGTGCAGGAAGCTTCCTCGGGAAAGAACGTAGCTTATTGGTTAAAACAATGGTCCGGCAAGCCATGGAGGTAGGTTCGAATCCTGCTTAAAGGCGAATTTTTTCTATAAAAAATTCGAATTATTAGCGTCGTAAAAATGTAGAAAGCAATGTTTACATTCACATTACTTCGCGAAAATGCAATCAATTTGCACACATTACCGACTACGGGCGAATATTTTAAGGCCTTCCCACAATGATTCGAAATCATAGTCCTTAATAGCTTTGTGGTTAAAGCATTGGTCCGGCAAGCCATGGACGTGGGTTCGATTCCTGCTTCAGGGCGAATTTTTTCTATTAAAAAATTCGAATAATTAGCGTCGTAAAATGTAGAAAGTAATGTTTACATTCACATTACTTCGCGAAAATGCAAATCAATTTGCACAAATTGCCGACTGCAGGCAAATATTAACATCCGTTTCCTTAATGTGATTTAAGGCCTTCCCACGATGATTCGAAATCATTATCCTTAATAGCTTAGTGGTTAAAGCAATGGTCCGGCAAGCCACGGACGTAGGTTCGAATCCTGCTCAAGGGCGAATTTTTGCTATTAAAAAAATCGAATAATTTGCGTCATGTAGAAAGCAATGTTGAAAAATATAGCATTAGTTTTTTAAAGTATTTGTCTATCAAATCCATGATGTCTGTCACGAGCGTAATATTTATTACAATCTTTAAGCCATCGTTGGGTTACCCTGGGGACGAGATTTGTGTGAAAGATTGTTCGTGGTACCACTAATTGCCCTCATTTACTTTCCTCTACGAACTTTCATATTCCCCGTATATCCCCTCGTTCTTCTCCTACCTGTACCTTACCTTTCCCAAAGACCAACATATTGCTCGGTTCTCCGCTCACAACAATATTCCGTATTGCAGATGCATTCTGTGAAGATATTTTCTTCAATGCCATAGCATAAAAACACATTTATCTTGCTATTTTTTTAAGATTAAATATTCTTATGGATTATGTTTTCAAATGCGAAAATGTGAAGTAAACTATGTCTCACCTAGTAAACGATTGCCCAAGATGACGTTTCCCTGGTGGCATTTATGAACTGAGCAAGGCAACTCCTATAAAACTGGACTGGTTCGTTTATGAGATTAATTTTTTTATTTGTTTATTTTACGGCATTCACTATTGAACAGAGTGTTTAAAATTCCTATTTGGACCCCATCAATACATTGTTTGTTATCATGGCCTCCACAAGGGCGGGCCTGGGTGGATCCATGGGTCTAGGGGCCGGGCCTGGGCAGGGCCTCGGGCCCAGCCCTACGCAATTTATTTTTTTTTATTTTTATAATTTAATACAAACTAAAAAAAAACATTTTGAATATTTTTTTATCCAATGAAATTTTAGAAGATTCTACGACTAACAGCTTATTTTACAGCTTAAAATTTAAAATTATATTTATGATAAACCGTTTATTATAAATAAGCAATTTCAAGCAATTTTTTGCACCTGTGTACTACAGATGGACTTTATTGTACGATTCCAGTAACAGTGTCGACGGCTAAACGGTCTTTTAGTAGACTGGCGAACTAAAAACTTGGCAAAGGAGCACAACAGTCTAACGTCGTCTTAGCCATTTAGCAATTGAGAATAAATTGGCAATGACTTGACATTTCCGACGTAATTGATCATAGTCAGAAGAAACTCGGAAGACTATTATTAAGTGGTTTTATTTTGTAGCCAGTGTATGGAACTATTTTTATTTTAATCTTAGTGTGTTAAATAAATATATCTGCTCAAATTTGCTGTGGTTATTTTTAAGTAAAATAATTTTCTAAATAAAATTTAGTTTGGACTAAAAAACAGTTACCATAACTATGTCCTGTATTTTCAGGTTAAATTAATTTTAAAAAGACGGGCAAGAAATAACCATCTGATTATAATATAGCACACGACTGTAAAATGAGGGGGAGGGGCGTCTCTGGGTTCAGGGCCCGTAATTGAATGCGGGGGCCTTGTTTGTTATTATCGATGCTTTTAAATCTATGCCATATTTCAAACACCCGAATCATAAATATAGTACATTCTTTAATAGTTCTGTTACACTTAATATATATTAAGAATGTTTTTAATTCTATTTTTAAATTATATTATTTACAGATATATCGAATTAAAAATATTAAAAACTAATTAATCATTTTGTGGCATAATTGATACAATTCGTATTTACAAAACAAAATCTTTCTTTTGTATCGCACTGGTCATAAACGCCTTCGGGATAAATTATATCTACCAAACGCTAAACCCAGGCATTTTCCAATGTTCGTTTTCAATTTCTACATATATTTTAATCTAGTATTAACTAATTACGTACAACTTCTCTTCTAATTATTTCTTAAAAAAATGTATGAAACGTTCATTTCAATAATTATTTCCTAATTAGAATTTTATTTATTATTTGGGTATTTTTGCTACAGGTCGAAATTATACTGACTCCGTATGAAGATCGACATAATTTTATAGCCACTTTTAAATCAATATTATAAATTTTATCTAAACTATATCATGTGAGATATCATTTTAACGTACTTTTCGCAAGGAGTATTTTAATGATATTAATTTCATTGACATCACAACTCTTTAGATCGCGTCTTTAATTAATTCTTAATTCTTTAGACATTGCTAATTTCAATATGATTGGTTATCGTTCAATTAGATTATAAAACTGCCCTTCTATCTCTTTTCTATAGCTTTTTCTTGTTCTGCAACCTTTTCTGAGGTAGCATATCTCACTGCACGTGCTTGTTCGAGCATGCACAGTGGTGCACATGTGCCTCGCGACATTCAAAGGTACTATTTGTACTGTTCGATACAGATATTATTTTAATTATATTGCCAAGCTATTAATTTACGAAATAACTAACTTACTTTTAAGTGTGTATTTATTATATGTTATTTTTCAAATACTTAATCGTCGTTACTTCTATATATAGCTTCTTTTTAATTACTTTAATAGATGTCCAAAGTTAATTTCTTATATAAATATTAAATAAAACTTCAAGGACAACGTTGTGTTTTCTTTTATTTAATAAGTTGTAATTGGTATTTTGTCATTATACTAAATAGCTTTTGCCATATTGAAATTATTTGCCAATTTGTTCACTTTTAAAGCGTTTAAAATAATAGCGTTTTGATATATCTACTAGAAATTTTCTATGTAACCTTTATGGTGTTATTAAATGTCAAAAACGTATTAATCTTGATGATACCAGCACCCTCTATCCGAATATCACTATACCGTTAAACGAACCTCGTATGTTTACACATGCCTCTAGATTTAATTATAATCACACGATTTTCAAATAAATAAACTTTCTGCGGATATTAACGAAAATTGTAATGGATATAAATGAGAACAATTACGTGATTTTGGCGTTTATCCATGTATTTATCCCAATTAAAATACACATTGCGTTGGAACTAAATCGTAAATTTTGGGTGCATTGCGCAATAGAAAGCATTTGGAAGAATGGTAGCCTATATGCATTTGGTTGGTATTCTATATGCATTTAATTTTCACTGCGGTAATATGATATATTTATACATTCTCTCATCTATTTATTACCTATATAATGCTAACAAAATGTGTCAATTTAAATTGTAAATGAAATTCCTGGAATGAATCTGCCGACGCTAATTTCAATTAACAAACAGTGCGAGTAGCGCATTTAAAAGATCGCAGATGGCATGTGGATTATTTTGTGACATTTCAAAGCCTTTCGAAAGCATATTTCATAGTATCATCATAGAAAAACTAGAGTATTACAAGTTCAGGGATAATTCACTATTAATTAAGACATTTTTATCAAAACGATGACAGCTTTAACCCTAGAATAATAACGCACGTAAGTTTTACGTATCCATTTTGTAAAAAGGACTAGTGTATGAGTCCTTTTGAGTTTGTTTGGTGGTCGTAGTTGCCTCCATTTCCACTCCAATTTCATTACCCGGGGTTGTGTATGTTTTGTGTTATTGTGTGTAGTTGTGTGTTTGTGTGTTACGATTGTTTATCCTATATGGAATGCTGTGTGTTTTGCTACATTTTTGTGTGTTTGTGTTGACCTCTGTTTATCTGTTAATTTTTGATTTTTTTCGCGGCTAATTGGATATCGTTATCCTCTGCGCGTCTTTTAATTTGTTTAAGTCCGTCTTTTTTAATTAGTCTCCGTTTTGGGTTTTTTATTTTCCTTATTGTGGGGTTTTCGTGTGACTGTATTGTTTCTATTGTTTTTAGTGTTCGTTTGCATATTATTGTTTCCAGTGTTTCGAGTTTCGTCTCTTTATGTATCTGCGCGTTTGTCATGTATCGCGGTGCATTTATCGCGAGTCTAATAACCGTGTTTATTTTCCCTTCTACCGATTGTCTTTGCTTTTCGCGGGCTTGATGCCATATTTCTCCGGCATATGTTGCGCCCGCGAGTATTATCGTTTTTATTATTAATATTTTATTTTCCAGTGTTAGTTTGCTTTTGCCGTTTAGTATCGGGTACAGTGCGTGTGTTGTGAACCCCATTTTTCATTTTATTTCTTTAATGCGTGCCGTGTATGTTAGTTGTGAGTCCATTGTGACCCCGAGATATTTAACTTTTTTCCTGCCAGTGTATTGTGTGACCTTCGAGTTTGACTTCGTCCGGCCTTTTGTGTCGTTTTCTGTGTTGGAAGTAAATTGCCGCGGTTTTTAATGGGTTAATTTTAATTTTCCATTTGTCGTACCAGTCCTTTAGGAGGACTAGATTGTTTTGTAACTGCTTGTGTATGTACGATGTTCGTCTGCTGCTTATGTATATAGCGGTGTCGTCTGCGTATTGTGCGATATTACATTTTTCTATTGTGGGAATATCCGAAGTGTATATGTTATACAGGAGCGGTCCGAGAACGAATCCTTGTGGTACTCCTGCTGCTATGTGTTCGATTGTCGATTTTTTGTTTCCGATTGTGACATTAAATGTACGGTTCTTTAGATAGTTGTCGGTTATTTTTATTAATGTGTTTGATATTTTGTGACGTTTCATTTTGTGTATGAGGCCGGCGTGCCAAACCCGGTCGAAGGCCTTTTCAATGTCAAGAAAGATTGCGCCCGTTGATGTCGATATTTCATTTTTTCGGTTATGTGTTCTGTCAGTCTTAGTGCCTGTTGTGTAGTTGAATGGTTTTTCCGGAAACCGTATTGAAAATTTGGGATTATGTTTTTGTTTTCGACTTCATTTTCAAGTCTAGTCTGTATTACGAGTTCTGCCAGCTTACTTATTGACGGAAGTAAGCTGATTGGCCGGTAATCTGCGGTTGTTTTTGTTGTTTTTCCAGGTTTGTGGATCATTATTATCTGCGCGTGTTTCCAAATCGCGGGATAGTGTCCGTGTTTTATTATTCCGTTTATTATGTCGGTTATAATTTGTATACCGGTTTTAGGTAAGTTTTTTATTGCATAGTTAGTTATCCCGTCTGCTCCCGGGGCTTTTCGGTTTTTAAGGTTTTTAATTATTTTTTCCACTTCATCGGTATTTGTGGCGTCGATTTCTCCATCTGTTATATCGGTTTTTGTATTTCGTTGCCGTTCAATTTGATTTGTAAATGTGTTATGCTTCGGTATTGTTGGGTTCGTTTCGAATTGTCTCTTTAACGCGTTCGCGAATTCGTCTGCTTTTTCTTTATCAGTTATTGCCGGGTCGTTTGAGGTTTTTAGTGGTGGAATTTTGTTTTTTTTTGTTTGTTAGGGCTTTTGTCATCTGCCAGAGTGTTTGATCTTGCGTATTAAGGGATTCAATTTTGTTATTCCAGTTTTTGTTAAAGTGTTCGATCATGTCAGATTTTATTTCATTAGTTATCGCGTTTAATTTTGTTTTTATTACCGGATTTAGCGTTCTTTTATATTCTTTAAGTATGTTTTTTTTGAGTCGTATTTTTATTTTTAGTTCAGTCGGGATGTTAAGTTTTGTGTCGATGGTTTTAGTTTTTGTCGTTTGTGCGATTGCGTTTTTTATGTCATCTTCCAGTGTGATCACTGACTAGTGCATTTGCTGAATTTTATGCAGAAACCTATCGTACCGGCAGTGCTATCTCCCACTCTTTTACTACGATGACGAGGTAGGGTTACCTGGTTTTAAGGTTAGTCTAGGTTTTGCTTTTGAGCAAAGAAAGATTTAACTTTTTGATAAATTCATGAAGATTTAATGATCACGCTACGAGACAACAACGCAAACACGAAAGCACTTTTGCCCCAATTTTCAACATTTGGAATATATTTATTGATAACTGCGTTAACAGTTACAAAGCCGGTTCATACGTCACAATCGAACAACTTGTTGGCTTTCGAGCCAAATGTCCGTTTCGCATATATATGCCAAATACGCCTAATAAATACGGCATCAAAATTGTAATGGTTTGCGACACTGCTACTAAATATGTAATTAAAGCAAGCCCCTATCTGGGACAGTCGACTGAGACAAAAGGTGTACCGTTAGAAGATTATTTCGTTACAGATTTGACTAAGCCACTCTATGGTAGCATTCGTAATATTACCAAGGTTAATCGGTTTACCAGCATCCTTTAGCCACGACATTACTTTATCGTGCTTATAATTTTACAATAGGTGGGACATTCCGCAAAAACAAATCCGAAATATCCTTAGATTTATTGGAACATAAATCACGTAGTTTTGGAACAACTATATTTGCATTCGATGATAAAATGGCTTTAGTATCTTACAAACCCAAACAAAATAAATTAGTTTTTTACTTTCGACAATACATTTTACGTTACTGTAAATCACCAAACATCAAAGCCAGAAATGATCCATACGTACAATTGTACAAAAGGAGCTGTTGATACGTTAGATCAAATGTCTCAAAGCGTGTGTGCTAATAGAAAAACTAGAAGGTGGCCGCTATGTTTCTTTTACAATATGTTAAATATTCTATCTGTAATATATCACCACAATACAATAGAAAGGGGTTCAAAGGCATTATCAAGGCAAGAGTTTCTATTTAGACTTCAAGAACAATTAACAAGACCATGGGAGCAACGGGAGCAACTGCAAAATATTCCATCGCTTTCTAGAATGTTAAAAAAATGTATAACCAACAGTTTAGAGCAAGAAAAACCCACAACGAAAATCAAGGAAACAACCAGGAAAAAGGAAAAAGGACATACTGCAGTTTATTCTTCCATAAAGAAAATAATGACAACCACATACTGTCATAAATGTTTTCGCGCCCTATGTGGTGAACACCAGGTAAAAATATGTATGGACTCTAGTAATGACAAAAAGGATTAAAATTTATTTATATTTTATTATGAGTTGTAACTTTTTTTTTATTCTACGTACTTTTATTCGCTCATTAAATTTCCCTTATTGAAATAAAGTACAATATTTACTAAACAGGTTTACTTAGTTCATCATTTAGTGTTTACTTTTTTCCATTAATAAACGTTTTCTAAAAATTTATAAACATATAGTTTTATTTCCATATAAAATATTTATGTATACATATAGCACATAAATTTGACGTGTCGTTAGTAATAACGTATGGACAACATAGCGTTATTATTCTAGGGTTAATTTGGATTAACCCTTTGAAGAATAGAATAGCGAAACTTAACATAACTTCGTAAAAATTTGTAAACATACTCAATTATGCTTAAAACAAAAGTCTAGAAAGGTTTTGTTTGAAAAAATGTATTCTTTCAAAAAAAATTGGGTGGATACACAGTGAAACCGCAATGCATTGTCAAATAGTGGTAACTTAAGTTGAACAATCTATTACAACTTATCATTTTTTATTAAATATTGCTGCAGATACTATGGAACCAACAAGTACTTAAAACAAATCATTTCAAGTGAAAATAAAAAAAAACCATTTTTTTTCTGCTGAAAGGCATACCGCCCCTCCCTGCATTGTAAGCAAGCAGATCTTGTGCGGTCAGGTACTTTAGCCGTACTGCACAAGAAGCATCTTCTTCAGGTCCTATGCACTGGCAGGTATTTGAATTGATCCTGACGAACTTCCTTGGCGACATATGGTCTGAACGAATCGACTATCACCGGAGAAGTTGCACCTCTAGTGGGTCTTGGTACAACCCTAACAACAGATACTCCAATCAGCCCCGTAATTACTTGACATCTGAAGTTCTTGAGCGATATTTTGCTGTTTGTTTTACTCCTAAATATTATGAAAAAGTTTATCAAGGTTTTATCCAAAAAGATGCCAGAAAAGACGATGATACCACTTTTTTCCTTTACGGTCTATTTGATAGCATGATTTCATCATGTCTGCTTTGTCTACACAACCCATATTTTTCGACATTCTCCAACAATTATAAGGCAATTTACCGTGATAGTGGAGCTATCTTTCTCTCTTTTGTTGGCCGTGCGATGTGCTTGTGGCCAATAAATTGTTGACAATAGCTGTACTACCATCTTGTCCTTCCATGTGATACAGCTGACTTCATCACGTTTTGTGAACCAGTCCCATTCGCCACAATTTATTTGTTTTTCTGGCAATAAGTTTTTGGGTAGTTGGCGCCTATTGGCTCTCACAGTCCCACACGAGTATATTTGCTTTTCTTGCAAAGTGTGCATAATAAGATCGACGGCTGTAAAAAAAAGTTGTCGAAGTAAACGTGGTATCCCTTTCCTTCAAGCCCCTGAGTCATATCAAGAACAACTATTTCGCCCAAAGAAACTTCTGGTTTATTGTCTGGTTTTCCAGTGTAAATCTGAAAATCGGCGAGGTACTCTTCATTATCACTCTTTATCAGTTTATACCTAATTTTGAAGCCGCACTTTATGGGCTTTTGGTGGATGTATTGTTTGAACCCTATGCGTACTTTGAATTTAAACCTACCTTCATCGACAGCTTGCTCTTTAGTTGGTTGGGTTAAATGGATTCAGGGCGCCACAATACGGTCTGCATGTGGTTTTGCGCAGAAACCACTGCCCAAGTTTATTCGTGGATGGCATAAGCTTCTTAAACATCAGAAAAAATAGCGATGATTTAAATCGGATGATATCTGATATACAGAGGCAAAGTAAACATTGATTTGCATTAAACGCACTAACATTCAATGTTGCTGAAACAGAAAAAAAACTGAAATCCAAGCTTCATAAATTCCCTCCAACTATTCAATATCCATTAGTTATAATCACTCCGCGTAATTATATGAGCTTTCGTCAATTTTTGATTTAAAGAGTAGAAAATTAGCCATTTTACTCTGAATTCGCTCAATCCGATCTATATGAATCCAATGATAAGAAGACCACCCCACACAACCATACTGGAGTATAGGTCTGATCAAGACGTTATAAATTTGAATAATATAGATGATATTCGTGAAGTCACTTCAGACATGTTTAATGAAGCTGCATAGCTGCAAGGATTCATTTGTAATATGTAAATTAAAAAATAAATTATTATTATGTAATGTGCCATAAAAAATAATATCCAAGTCGGTAACGTGATCAACTCTTTCCAGAAAAGTACAGAAGTACCCCCATATCCGCGGGGGTTTGGTTCTGTGGTCTTCCGCGGATATTGAAAACCGCGGATAGTTGCGAACGCTTTATTTTCGAGTACAATATCAAATATGAAGCAAAGTTAAAACAATGAAACAAGAAAAAATAAGTTATATAATATTTATTTAAAATAAATAAACAATAAATAAATATTCTTGTGGCTGTGGCACAAATAGAATTTAAGTTTAATAAATATATAAGTTCATACATATGTACATATAGTACATATTTAAATACACAACAAGAAAATATACAACAAGAAAAACTTTATCATCGTGAGCTACATATTCATTCATCTTCCTCCAAGTCCAAGTTAGCAGTCGATTGTTTACTTAGATCCGAAGCAAACGATGTTGATGGCTGTGCATTATCGATAGTTTTGTTGACTTTTTCAAAGAACATTGTTATTGGTAGTTGTCGTTTTTGTCTTTTCAGTTCAATAAACAAATCCTCCAAAGGTTTCAAGGCTTCTGTTATAGTGCGAGTAATTTTTATACTGCGTTCCATTATTGGATCATATTCTACTATCTGTTCTTTTAATGTTTGAGCAGTTCGAAATATCGCTGAAAATTTTTCAAGCGTCCATGCTGGCGGTTCTTGTTGACCCTCATCCTCATCGTCACTCGCTTCTGGAGAAGATTTCACAAGGTCTTCGAATTCCTCGTTTGTGAATACTTGATCCTCTTCGTTTATGTAATCACTGAATTCCTCTTGGGTTATATCGTTAAATCCTTCTCCATCTATTTTCTGCACTATGTTAAATATCGTTGTTAGATGTGAATTAATATCATGTGTGTCTTCAGAACTAAGAACGATGTCATTCCACAGAGTTTTCCAACATGCTATTATCGTTTCTGACTTTAATTCCTCCATCGCTCCTTTGATAAATAGAATTGCGTCAGCAATTGTAAATGACTTCCAGCATTCCATGAGCCCGATATCAGAGCATTCGTTAGCCATTGTATACAGCATTTCGAAAACCTGTCGAATATATATGGCTTTAAAGCATCTAATGACACCTTGATCAAGGGGCTGAAGCTATGAGGTCGTGTTAGGTGGTAAAAAAAAGCACTTCAACATTTTTATCTTCTGTGCCTAGTGACATAGGATGCCCAGGAGCATTGTCTAGTATCAGCAGCACTTTTAATGGTAATTCTTCCTTTTCCAAATATCTTTTCACTTCCGCAATAAAGCATTGATGAAACCATTGTGTAAATAGAACAGCGATTTGATTGCCAAAACACAGGCAGGCAAGCTTTATCTTTGTATTTAAGAGCACGTGGATTCTGTGATCGGTAAACAAGTCCGGGTTTAATCATATGACCAGCTGCATTTGTACAAAATATCAAGGTAAGTCTATCCTTAATTGCTTTAAAGCCTGGTGCACTCTTTGCAGTCTTATGAATATAAGTCCGTTGAGGCATTTTTTTCCACATAAGACCAGTCTCATCGCAGTTAAAAACTTGCTTAGGATGATAATTCTTTTCTGGAATAATTTGTTTAAATTTTTCTGGAAACGGGGCAGCAGCTACATGATCAGCCGACGCAGATTCCCCTGTCATTTTTATATTTTTTAGATTAAACCGAGTTTTAAATCTATGCAGCCACCGCCTACTTGCTGTGAATGATTTTCCTTCCTCTTCAGTATAATCTTGGGTCTGCATATCTTCATATAAAACCAACGCCTTTTGTTGTAGCACTTTGCCATTGATAGGAATATGTTTTCTTGTCATATCTTCCACCCATAAATTTAAGGCATTTTCTACATTAAGTAACACTTTATTACGTATTGTGGTTGCAACTTTTGCAGTTTGGGGTGCACTAGAAAAACTAGCTCGAATCTTATCTTTGTTTTTTAACACTTCTCGTATTGAAGATTCGTATTTATTGTATATTTTAGCAACAGTTGCAATAGATTTTTTTTCTATTTCAATCATATTAATGATTTTTATTTTTTCACTAATAGCGAGCATTTCACGTTTTTTTTTGGTTTAGAAGCCATTTTAAAATGATTTTCAAATTTACTTGCTTCATTTAAAAACTATTGCAAGCACTGTCTTGTCCGACAATTCGAATAGTACTAAACTCATAGTTAACAGGAGCGTTTATATGTACAAGTAAAAGCGAGTGGCACCTTAAGCACGTTCCAACTTGTTTAACTTATCATAAGAGAGCGCCGAATTCAGGGAATGACTCATATATACGACGATATATCGACAAATGCTCCTATAACTTTTATATTTATTGATATAACGCGTTTTCTGCTCATCATAGGTAAATCGCGGTTGACTGAAACCGCGGATACGTAGTCAGCGGATAACGGGGTACTGCTGTACCTTGTAACATGTAATTAAAAATATAGGTATTATTTTTCTTTGAAAAAGTGATAATATGGCATTTACCAAGGTTAAGAGACATATTGTTGCTCCTACACAATGCCGCAAGCAAATCAATATCATTCTGAAGCGCTCTGCCGCAATCGCAAAGGTCCGCACATTTAAATATTTTCAAGTCATCTGCGTAGGGCAAGAAGTTGGAACAAGTGAAGTATTTATATAAATCATTTATAAAAAGCAGGAAGAGAATTTGTGCTAAGTGGCTGCCTTGAGGAACACCGGAAATAACTGCTATAGGCCCGGATGTTCTCGATGACAACTTAACTATTTGAGTCCTATGAGATAGGTAGCAGGCAATTCACAAAATCAGGCTACCACCAATTCCATAAAGATCAAGTTTGTGGAGCAACAATTTCTGATCAACACGGTCAAAAGCGACATAAAAGGTATCTAATTGAGATCCTCGTCCAGTCACTAATATAGCAATAAGTTCGTTTGGGTGCTACCGCCAGACAAGAAACCACGTTGATTTACGTGAATTACTTCCGGTAAGGTGTCATAAATATAGCTTGATACAATATGCTCAAAAACTTTTGAAATATTTGATAGTAACGATATTGGATGGTAATTCTTAACAAGTGATTCGTCACCAGACTTGAAAACTGTGAGCAAATTTCCATTGATCGGGTAAACATCCTAATTTTATAGAAAGCTGGTAAATAATTGATAAAGGAAGAGATAAAGTGACTGCTCACTTTTAGGAAATATTCCTTTCAGACCTTTCAGAGAGGAAAGTTTAGAAAACACAATGTCGCAGTTAATGATAACCTTATTCAGAGTAAAAGGATTTGTAAAATGAGATAGATTAAGTTTAGAAAAATTAGTGGCCGTATCATTATGGCTAACATGTACTGTTCCAAAACAATCTACAAACATATCACACACTTCTTCAAGTTGGCCAGATTCTATCCCATTATAGCTGAGTTGTTGGGGTAGACTTGATTTTTTCCTTCGCGAATCGACAAAGTTTCAGAAAGCCTGAACATCTCTAGGCGTCAATTGCTTATCTTTAGTATCTATTGCTATCTATCAATAACAATATTATTATCCATACAGAATTTAATTCCAATAACTGTATAATAATAATAATAATAACTGTACTGTATCTGGAATATGTGGTTGCTAACAAAAAACCTAATCTATAGACTTAAAGTTGCGTAACATGTCAGTCGACATGAAGTATTTTAAAACAATTTAGCTTTCCAATAAGACGTTACCAGAATAAAAAGATACAAAAAAGTTTTTCCATTTATTACTCTCCATCGCTACAAAAATTTTGTGCGTTGAATTTAACTGGACCCTGTATGTTCATGTAACTATCGATATGTGCACACGTTATTTTAATGTCCTGGTCGCAATAAATGGAAAAGCAAATAAATACAAATACATATACGAAATTTATAAAATCTTAAATCTATATTTAAAAGTCAATTACGTTTAATTAATGATAAGGTGTTGAAAAACCCTTTCCTACGAAATAAGTTTACGCAAATGTAGAGTTCCTTGTATTCTCAGATAACATAGAACCTAACTTTAAGGTCCAGATTTACAACACCCTTGCCGTAACGAATTTATAAACCCTTAGATTATTTTGACTGTAGCAAAGCAGGGATCCTCTAAATAACCGCTCTTTTTATCTCATCAATTTCAATTTTGTAGAAAAGTTAACCCAATTTAAACATACTTTTTTATAAGTATTGGCAGACTAATCTATCAACGTATGTTTTATTAAGATTACTTTGAGTTTTTATTATTAGAATCCTAGTTTTATGCAGTAATATAAAAGATTTAAATCAATTTTAATGCAATTTTAATCCCGCAATTTTAAAAATTCTACTTGTTGGAGCAAAATAAAGACAAAATTAAATGGAAACCGTCTAGAATATTTTGAATTTTTAATTAATAAGAATTAATTTACTTTGCGTCCCACACGAGGCTTCTTTAAGAATAGTGCAACTATATGACGTCTATTAATTAAAATTTATCTCGCTGTTGCTGCTCTGGAGATTCGTAATATGAAATTTTATTTCAACAAAGCACGTAACTCTTTCAGGTCAAGCCGTAATTTAGAAATTTTAAAACTTCTCGGTTAACGTTATAGAATAATTTTTAACTAACTTTGCCAAAACTTAGTTAAAGCAAAGTAAAGTTAAAATAATGCACATATACATATAAAATCGAATTAAATGTTATAACTTCCTCAAACGAGGGTTAATTGTAAAATAAATTTTCTATTTAACATATATTTAAACTTTATGCGTCCTATTTTCAATGATCTTCGTTCGATAAGTTTCAAATAAACATAATTTTTAATAACATCGAGATATTATCAAAAGTCGGGTGTGGCGAACACAATGCAACTTCATGTTTGTGTGAAAATTGCTTTTCATACATATAAACAAAAATTCGTCAGTGCATGATGCCTGGGAAAGCCAAATTCACAAGAAATGATTTCGAATATCTATGAAAAAGTTAAAGAATTATAAATAAAAATAAACTTTTTTTCAATTTACCATAAAATTAATTTTAATTTTGTTTGTGCAAGTTAAATGTTAAATATTATTTTCACACTTTGTTGACACTGACAACTAAAATGCCGTATTACGACAAGTGATAACACTCGCATTGTTGGTTGCATAACGTTCCCATGCATTGAAGTATTTATTTTAAAACTGAACATAGGTGTATTCATGTGTTACGTTCAGTGATATGAAAGACTCACAGTATATGTCTATGGATGTATAACAGCATATAAACACGAGAATATACTTTGAAAATTAGCGGATATAATTTTTTAAGCGATTATTTGAACGAAGTCTAACGAAATAATATATAAATGTATATTCTGTCTTACACGCTACTGTATATTAGAATTTATAAATGAATATACACAATATACTATCCTTAACGACGGAAATAACACCACCTGCTGGAGAAATCCAATCAAGCAAGCAACTAGTGGGGCTGTTATAACATGCATACTATACGCGAGACCACCACAACGGTTTATTCGGGCAATTGGTCATTTAATCGCTCCAGTCCGCTCTCTGTTCATTAATAATTATAGACATACATATTGTTGTGAGGTTTTCGCTGGTTCGTGAAAATATAAAAATGTTAAGTCTGCCTCTCACACATATATCTTTCTAGACTCCCCTGTTTGTGCTTATCTTAGGGTTATTGCTTAGGTTCTGATTAACTATACCTAGCATACACTGCGTAAATTTAAAGAAATGATACAAATCTGTGACTGTTAAAATTCTTTATTGATTAATATACACTGCTCAACTTTTGAACTGGTACACTGCAGTAAAAGTAAACAACCCTTCGTAGGCGTTAGGCATGACTTCTATATGATCAGGGCTGTCTTTCGGAATGCAAACAAATGTCTATCGAATAACATTTGCGACTCCATTGTTGTTTGTTGTTATTATCTGTCATAAGTGCAGTTACTGAGCTCGCGGGCGCTTATACTTTTATCAAGTTTTAAGAGAATTTTTGCTAATTTCTGGAATAAATTTTAATGCAGAGTGGTTGAATGCATTTTAGAGATGCCATTAAGGCGTTTAAGTATTGAAGAGATGAGCCAAGCTATGGGAATGCTTATGACTGGTGCAACGCTAAGAACTGTTGCAGCCCATTTCAATGTGAGGCACAATGTGTTCAGAAGAATTCGAATGCGTTTTAATTATACTGGATCTGTCGTACATAGACCCGGCGGAGGGCGAAATCGCAGTACAACAGTCAGGAAGGACCGGTTTATTACGGTTCAGTGTCGAAGGAATAGATTTTCTACTGCAAGATCATTCCAAATTCAGTTATTGAATGCAACAGGTACTCAAGTATCCACTCAAACAGTAAGAAGAAGGCTCCATGGGGTAAATTTAAGGTCCAGATCTTCTAAAAAATGCCCATTGTTGGCCAGAGCCCAAAAAATGAGAAGGCTAGAGTGGGCACATCAACATGCAAATTGGAATGTTGAAGATTGGAGTCGTTGTTTATTCAGTGACGAGACCAGAGTGCGTCTCCATAGCTCAGATGGAAGAGTTAGAGTATGGAGAAACAGAGGAGAACGCTATATTGAGAACAACGTGACTTACTATCAAGCTTATGGAGGTGGTTCAATTACTGTTTGGGGAGGTATTTTTGCGACTCATCGTACTGAATTGGTTATGCTTGGAAATGCTACAATGAATAGTGTCAGGTATCTTTATGAGGTATTACAACCTGTAGTGTTGCCATTTGCTAACGAAATAGGCGATGGCTTTGTGTTTGTTGATGATAACGCGCGTCCTCATAGAACAAGACAAATCAATGCATTTTTTTAAGAAAACAATATTACGCACATGGCTTGGCCAGCGAACTCTCCAGATCTTAATCGCATAGAGGACTTATGGGATTACCTGAAGAGGTTGATAAGATCACGAGGAGTGGATCCAAACAATCACCATCAGCTCCGAACTGCCGTTTTGGAAGAATAGCAAAATATTCCTCAGCATTACATTCGGAATTTGATTTCCAGCATGCCAAGACGTTGCCAGGAGGTGATAAGAGCTAGAGGAGGTCCCACGTATTATTAATCTTTAAGTGTTTGGTTATCTTTTCTTTCCAAAGCAAACTTATCTGTAATACTACAATGAAGATTTTGCTATTTTTCTATTAAAACATTTGAAATTCGATATTTAAGCTTTATTCTTTTAATTCTTCGCCTTAAAAGTGTTTCTCAGAACCATATACTATCAACTAAGCAAGAAAGTGTTGCTCAAAAAGTAGTAAATTGTTATTTATATATGTTCTTGTAAGTGTACCAGTTCAAAAGTTGAGCAGTGTATATGCATTTACAATTCATGTACACGAAATCTTAATATATATTACTATTTTGCTTAATCCTAATTACACAATGAAAAGTTTCACAATTGTGAAACCTTTCATGGAAATTTTGAAACACATAAAACTTTGAAGTCTTTTCTGATTCTAAATATAATTTTTAGAAATAGCGCAATTGATTGTCTCACTTAGACTAGGGGATCTGTACTCTCCAAGCGCAAAGTAATGGTTCAAAGTGCTTCTGTTTAACCTTGGTATGTCAAACTTTTATATCGATTTTCTTGAATCTTGTTTTTATCTAAATAAAGTGTGTTATTTACCGCGTGTCTTGTGGGACCTAACGTTTATCTCCACACTGTATATTGCTTCATTTACTCCCCACTTTTCGATTTTGAACGTTAATTTCAATTATGACTAGCCGCTGTTTAGTTATGTGAGATTTAACCCTATCCTATAATCCCGATATGTTTCATAAATGTTTATTTCGAAAGTCAAATTTACAATTTATTAATTCAAATTAATTATCAATATATATTTTTGAATTATTTAATTAAGTTTTATAGACTTCGAATTATTGCGAGCCTTTTACTTACACTTTGCTCTTTAGTATATTTTATAACAAAGTCTGTAGTTATAAAGGAAATAAAATTTTTAGCTATTCAAAAATTAAGAATTAAAATTTAAAGTCTAGCGTTGTAAGTTTATAGCTGTTTAATTTCTTAGTATGAATATATTTTGTTTTGCAATTAACGTTGCTAAGAGACCTATGAAACCATGGAACATTTAGCGGATTTAGTTTAAAGTTGGCCACACGACGTTTATATGTCAGTAGTCATAGTGATAATTTAAGGTTATTATAAGACTGGCAATTAATAAACATTTTATTATACCGTAATTATATTTACAATACAATAACAAATATTTTATTATGAAGAGTCAACTGTCAAATTAATTCAAGTCAACCATAGGCAACTAAATTCAAAAATTTTGAATTTTATTATAAACTTAGGCGAACGTTACCAAGATTTCCATAAATTATCAAATTTTTCATTTTCTCTTAAAAAAATACATTAACAAAGCTAATTGTTAAAAATAGCATCAAAACACGTTTCATAAGACATTAAAACACTCATTCATTAAAAAACTCGTTTTTTAAACTTGAATTCGTGCTTTAAAACGTGTTTTATGAAACTTGTCTTTTGATACCCTGTTATGGTTTGTTAAATGTTTGTTGCATCAGATCAAGTTTAAGTAGATCGATCCTATTTATGCCGATTTAACTCTTTATATACCTCTTTTGGTCACATGACTTTCCAATGTTTGTATACGCCTACATCGCCAACTTTGATTTGTTTTGGATCTTTTCCTGAACGCATCTTTCTTTTTCGTTTCATCTCTTGTATTGTATACTGCTACATCAAGGTGCACTTCTTACATATTTCTCTCTTAGTTCTTTTGCTAAACTCGTTTCCCTTTCATCGTTATTTCATGTTTTGCGAAATACATTTTTCGTCGTTTGAATTTTTATTGGGTAATCAGAATCACGGGTTGCCTGAGTTTACTTTTAGCCTTCCCGTTTCTCGGTTTAAATTTCAAAGTCGCGTGTCGGGATTGGTTTTTGAAATTTACCTATTCCTCCTACCCATTAGTGCATTTTCTTGATCTCAAAACACTTCCTTCAGGTTCTGCTTGCTGCTATTGTGTCAAGCAATTGTTAACATTTGCCTTGGGTTTTATTTTATCATAAATGGATTGGTTTTGATGTGTGATGAGTTTATTTTGTTCAACTGTTTACCTATTGAATGTGTGTTTCTTCTGTTGCGTTAACGATGTTGCTATTAATGGATTTAAACGTCTTTTTTTTACTTTAATTCAGGACATGTGTGATTTATGTGGATTATGAACTAAACATACATTGTCAAGCAGTTATTCTATGAAATATTATGCTATCTGCAAGTTATTTTAAAAATACTGGATTTTAAACACTAAAATGATTTTAATATACCTTCTATTTGGTTCATAAATTCTAAATTTATTGATTAGATTGTAACTATTGAATCGTAACCTAAAATTAATTGCATCTATACATAGAATTTGTTATTATACAGGTGCACACAAAGCACGACCCATTTATAACTAGGCTTTGTTCTCACTTATTCATATTTTCTTTATTTACTTTATATTTTAATTTAATATTATGGCAATATGTTATTGTATTGTATCTTTATTTATTTAAAAATAAAAATAATTTAATATTAAAAAGATAAAACAAGTTTAAAGTCTCAAGACGAACGATTAAGCCGCTTCAGATCAAAAGCTTTGGACTGGATCTAATTGAATAGAATGAAAGCGTCTTAGATAAGTTTTCTACAACTACGGTGTTGTTCAACGATGCAAGGTCTAATTCCGGATAGATTTTGTGTACTCATCTGTACCAAACGTCTTAGAAACCTTAAAGAGGGTTACATTTCAGCTGTTTAGCAATAGCTTTATTTTCCTATGATTTGATATACTTTTTTTTTAAATTTGTATCTTATGCAGCAAGTAGTGTACAATTAGAAAAATTAAATTGCTTTATTTTCCTAGGATTTGACACACTTTTTTTTTTAATTTGTATATTATGCAGCAAGTGGTGTACAATTAGAAAAATTAAATTGTCTATTTCGACAAAAGAGTAAGAAATAAAAAATGAAATTGAAAAATAATTAAAATTCATTGTACATTCAACTATTTTGATTCCAATAATTATTTCACAACTCGCATTTTTGTATACGATTTCCCACTAAGAATAGGATGTTGCTTCAATTTATAAATAAATATCTCAACGAATTACGCACAAAATACAAGGTTAGAAAGATCCTTTTGAATATGTGCTGGGAATTATCAGATAAAATAAATAAGCCTTTATTACTTCTTAGTAATTAAAATTAGTTTCGAACGAAATATTGTGAAAATTTCTTTAATTTAACTTTTGGCGGAGGCGCTGTGAGCAATATTTAAACTTTCTTTTAATTTACTCATCGAAAACAATTACTAACTAAAAAGCTTGATTAAAATTACTATAGAATATTTAGTAGAGAATTAAGTAAGACAGGTATGAAAATAAATATCGAAAAATAGTAAAAGGGTACAATCACGTCAATGGCAAACAAACCTCGCAGGATAAGAAATTGAACAAGTTTCTAATTTCAGAAATATTTAGAATTAGTGATAGAATATAACGGAAACAAAGGTCAAGAAATAAATGAACAAATTGGGGAGCTAGGTAGAATGTTTTGTAACGAAAACAACTCTTTGTGAATAAATCAAATACACAAAAAGATTAATTTGATGTAACAAAAGAAGAAACTATGGTCCATTCCAAATAATAATGATCCAGATGGCGCTGCAATCTGAGTGTAATTTACACAGAAATTTCAAATAAGAAGAAGATATGGTTCCTATCATACGTTGAGGCTATATACCTCCATATCTATATAAAAGATTATTTTTTGACTTTTACGTTTGTTTATTAACATATTTATTATTAAGAAATCTTAGACATAGGTACTTATAATTTTATTTAAGCAAGATGCGGCAAATATATACCGATGCAAGGTATTAGACAGATATATTTCTAATATTTGTCAAATAACGACGTATCCATAAGATAATATCATTTCGTTAAATTAATATCTTGTTTCGTGTACGTTCTTCCCACTTGAATCCTACTTTCTTTAGGATCCTAGGTGTTGTTCGTTTTACAGGAGATAAACTGGCATCGCCTCCAATAGTCTCGCATATTTTTGTGCAAGTTGGTAACTCACTTTTTAAGAAAAATTATAGCACGTGTCTTGTAATCGTACTTTTTTATATTTCTTCCAATTTGTTGTAAGCATTCTGGAAACTTCGTTTTCTTAAAGGAGAATGTGAAACTCCAGACAAATTATTTCTTTAATAATCTCAAAACAATATGCCTGCCGATCCCTATTTCCCTTGATGTTTGGCGAACAGCAGCTGTTTTGAACATATTAGCTTTGTTCCTAAAACATGCGATATAGGCCATTTGCCTCTGTCCACTTTTTAAATATTTCCCTTTAGGATTTTTAATGGACCTGGCAGAGCTACGTCATCCATATTCTAAAACGTTTGCGATTATATAAATAGAAAAAAATTAATAAAAGTGATCAAATATCAAATATTGATAATAAATAGCAAGATAAACAACTAATAGAACACTGATAATAGTATTGATCAGTACTGACAGTAAAAGAAAATTTAATAGAATAAAATAAACTTTTGCGTAAATTATGCCTCCCTTTTAACCAATCACAAGCTTTTACTTTAAGCCCTATCTTTCCCAACGGTCCGTTCTTATCTGCAATGGGCCATAGATCTAAAATAACGTATGCGATGAAGCTTGAATACTGACTACTACTAGAAAAATAGGATAGTAATTCATGGAATAAATATAAGATTGGTTTAAGTTAATGTTCTAAAATATTACATCTACTACAGTAGCCGGAATCAAAAATGGGTGGGTTAGACAAGAAGTAACGCAGGGATTTCGCCGAATACTAGAAAGATATACCCAATTTGCCGACATTTGAAAAAAAACAATAGGAAACAGAGAAAAAAGGCAAATTAAGTAAAACAGAATGATAATATAATAGAAGAATGGTTTGACAATATACCAGTAGAATTTGAGTTAGAGTAACTATGTGCCTTATTATCATTTTCTTTTGACGTTGAGGGATGCAAGCCCATTTGCCATATTCAATCTGTAACTTACACCAAGTTTCCTCTAAACATCAATATTACATTTTTTAATCAAATCGGAAAAGTGCTCTGTATTCCCTTACATCATTGCAGACGAGAAGTAGTACCACAGATGTTGGTAATGGTACTTCAACTTCCACTAACTAGCCGAAAAATATATACGTTTGTTGCTCAAGGTAGTGACATGCCAAAATCAGGTCAACCTTCCACACAACACAAGGAACACATACAAAACGATTATATAGTTTGTGAGTCTATAAATAACAAATTAGAAATTAGATGGTTTTGATATATATATATATATATAAGTGTTTAGATAATTTCTTAGCCGTTTATTAAATATAACAATTGATAAATTATTGGAGTTTTTCGGCTTTTATATGAAATATTTACAAATATCAAATTAGAATGTATGTAATTGCAGAGTAAGTGGGGATGTAAACATTGCTGTCTACAAATTACAAAGCAAATCATTCGAAATTTTTAATTGAAAAATATGGTCTACGTTGGGACTCGAGCCCATGCGACAGCCCGGCAAGCTGTAGACTTGGATTCGAGTCCAAACGTAGACCATATTTTTCAATTAAAAATTTCGTATGATTTGCTTTGTAATTTGTAGACAGCAATGTTTACATCCCCACTTACTCTGCAATTACATACATTCTAATTTGATATTTGTAAATATTTCATATAAAAGCCGAAAAACTACAATAATTTATCAGTTGTTATATATATATATATATATATATGGTAAATTCAATCAGTAGGCGGTTAAAGGTCTGGTTTACTTCAAAGTATATATATTTAAAACAACCCTACATGTTTCGGCAATGAAAGGCATCATTGCCGAAACATGTAGGGTTGTTTTAAATATATATACTTTGAAGTAAACCAGACCTTTAATCGCCGACTGATTGAATTTACCATATCATACCAAGGTCACGAAAATATTATATAGTAAGTAAGTAAGTAAGTATTTATTTTATTAGGAAAGCTATTATTACAACTATAACATTTCTTACATTTTACTTAATTAACTATTTTACGCTGCTTCAACATCGAAATTACATGGATCACTCAAATTTTTGTTTAACATATTCTAACAGATTTCTCTTAAAGTTTTTTAAGTCATTACAATATTTCAAACCCCGAGGCAGCGCATTAAACAATATGAAACCATTCACAAAAACGTTCCTCGATGTCCGAACCCTGTCAAATCGCTCTATATAAAGGTCTTTTACATTTCTTGTATTATGTTCATGTATATCCTGCACAACAGCTACACTATCACTTAAATAAGATGGTAACATGCAGTTTTTCATTTTAAAAACAAAAATCATGGTTTTGTAGACTATGTATTGTTTTATATTTAACAGGCTCAACACCTCGAGCATAAGCTTGATTGGTGTATACTTATTGCACTTTAATATAATTCTTAATGCCCTATTTTGCAGCTTTTGTAATTTTTGCATTTCACCATTGTTTATGCTGAACAATACTGTCGAACAAACTAAAAATATATATATATATATATATATATATATATATATATACCGGGTGTATTATGAAAAACCTTTGGGGCTGTAGCTTCCTTATATTTTATCTGATTTTAATGAATGATATATCAAACTAAATCGTTTTTAAAGCACTGTAACCTGTTTTTAAAAGAAAAAAATTTTTGACATTTCGTTTTTGACAGACAGTAGTAAATTTTTTTTTTTAAATTGTACTACATATTTTTTTTTACTTATTCTAATAAACATTTATTTCCTGAAGACACCTCCATTAAATTGAGTGACAAATTTATTATTATTAAAAAAAAACTAAGAAATTTGCAGAAATCAAGCTATCATATATTTTATTGAATCAAATGTTCGAAATTGGCCCCATTTTGTTCCAGACACATTTGACACCTTCTATTAACTCCAACTGCTGCGCTTAACATAAGATTTGGTGGTATTTCATGACATACTTGTACTATACTTCTTACTAAATCATCTCTGGTATCAGCTGGAGTCAAATAGACATGATCTTGAATGTAAGACCACAGAAAGAAATCCAGTGGATTCAGATCTGGCGATCTAGCAGGCCATCGAATAGGTCCGTAAGTGCCCATCCATCTGACGCCAAAATAATTATTTAGAAAATCAGTATTCATTCGTGCATTATGGGGTGTGGCACCGTCCTGTTGGAACACCACCCTGTTTAACTCAGCAAGTGGCAACTCATCTAAATAATCGCCTAATTCATTGCGTAACAAATTATTATACTTTTCTTGGCTTAGATTACCCTCCACAAAAAAAGGCCCTACTACTCTATCGCCTAAAATGCCACACCATACATTTACACCGAACCGATTTTGAAAATTGTGTTGCATCACAACATGGTTATTTTCAGTGCTCCAATGGCGATGATTATTTCTGTTGAATACACCATTCTTCGCAAAAGTGCATTCATCTGACCACAACACACGACGATAAAAAATTGGATCTTCCCTTAGTTTATTCATGAAAACCGTGCAGAATTGAACCCTTCGTTGAGGGTCGTTTTCACCGAGAGCATGCACCTTCCGTGGTTTATAAGGAAAGAACTTGTGCTTCTTCAGAATGTACTGAACTGTAGAATGTGATACCTGCATGTAGTGAGCAATTTCTCGCGTAGACGTATAAGGGTTTTCTTCCACATAGAGCAAGACACTTAATTCTAAATTTTGATCTTGAATTACACGTGCGTTTATTTTCGGTTTTTTGAATGATCCAAAATTTCGTAAATTTCACTTGGCACTTGGACGCAGTCTGTCAGGAAAACGATTTCCATAAAGTCGCAAAGCAGCTGCAGAATTTGTTCCGCATTCAAAATATGCTTGAATCGCATCCACACATTCGCCATTATCCATTTCAATAACAAAATTTAGAAATAAATCGTTGAAAATGTTATAATGAATGTGTGACTGACAGATGTCACAGCTCTCTTCGAAAATTTGGAATGCACTTTTATCGTTCAATATGACTGCTTGATTTTTAAATTTTTAAAATAAACACTGTAAATGTTGTTGTTGACCCACCGCTCACTGATAACATTGGTTTGTAATCCTTTATGAGCTATATAGTATTGAATGTAAGTGATTTTAAAAGGTACACACATTTGCTGGTAATAAAATGAAATAGAGTATTTAAAATGCATTTAAGAAATCTCTGTGATCGGAAAAACCAGAATAAATCGAACTAAAAAAAACATACAATTTCTCGTTTTTTTTTTCATACAAGGATATCGTTGTTTACAGTTTCATATTCAGAAAAAGTAATATATTTGAATAAGGAAAAAAAATATATAGTGCAATTTAAAAAAATACAGTTTGCAGCTCTCTGTCAAAAACAAAGTGTAAGAAAAAATTCAAAGCAGATCACGTTACAGTGTTTTTAAAACGATTTAGTTCGACGTATAATTTATTACATTCGGATAAAAAATAAAAAAGTTACAGAACGAAAGGTTTTTCATAATACACCCGGTATATACATATATGTATATAAAGATATTTGGTGACCTTTGTATGTTATGGTAAATTCAATTTGTTGGCGATTTAAGGTCTGGTTTTACTTCAAAATGTATATATTTAAAACAACCCTACACGTTTCGGCAAATGATGCCTTTTTCAAGGAATATAAAATATAAATTTATATTTAGATTCAGATTCCAGACCTTAAATCGCCAACAAATTGAATTTACCATATATATAGATGACTCTATTAGTATGTGACGGTTTATGGTAATACCTATATAGATTACGTAATATACTTTTTATGTTATCAAAGTTGGAATTGCAACATGCTCCCTAAATGTTACATAGAATACATTCATTTCCATATACCTAGATGAACATTTAATTTAGACTTAATTAAAGCCATAAATTAATCTTAATTAATTAATTTTATAATAAATGGCAGATTTGTATTAAATGCAAAAAGAACATCAAACTTTCCTACGTATATATTTGTTTGGGAATTCTTGAGATATTAAATTTTTCCATGAATTCCTGGCACAATTATTCAGAGATGTTGGATTAATAAAAGTATCTCCGTTTCGCCTAACAATAGCTGGTCGGAATATGAAAGAGAAAACTTCCAATGTCGGAGACGCAAAAAGAAAGTCAGGAAAAACTCCAATCTTGTAATTAGGGGAAAATCCGCAAACTTTCACGAACATTCCCTAAGTTAAACAGAAAACTTTTGAACATGCCGATGCAGCTTGATCTTTAGCCGCGCCTTCATGAATTGTAATACCTCGTTGTACACTGATATAATCGCAATAAATAAAACATTATTTCTGGCGAAAAAAACTTTTCTCAAACTCATATTCGATAGAATTCATAACTCTTCTCATAACACAAAAATAGAACAGAAAAAGTGGCTCTAAAATTATCTGAAAAAGTTTTTCGTTTTCAGTTTTATATTCACGATATAACAATGTTATCACTTCTGGTCACTTTAACTAATAAAAATACAGAATAGGATAAATATTTATTACTTCCCTCAAAGGTCTAATCCATTTTGATGACAGTATTAACGTTGATTTTAGCATTGTTTTCGACAAGTTGATTTCCCTTGCTGGTTATTTTTGTGTAATTCAGACTCTTTATTCTTACCTGCTTGAAAGCTTTGTACCAAAACATAAAACTTGCAAATTAGATTACCCTGTGTGGTCTAATAGCTAGATTATTAAGAATATTAAACGTTTTAATTCTTTCATTGTTTCGACCTTTGCTTGATGTAAATCCATATCACAAATAAATAAATAAAACACACATAAGATGTTTTTGATTTACACTTTATTAATAAGATAATGACAGCTGTTTCGCTAACACAGTAGCTTCTTCAAAATCAACTTAAGTCTTAAGTTGATTTTATCTATAGCAACTACTACAAATGTATAAGTATGACATGAATATACTGTCATTTATATTTTATATGCCTTGAAAAAGGCATCATTTGCCGAAACATGTAGGATTGTTTTAAATATATACATTTTGAAGTAAAACCAGACCTTAAATCGCCAACAAATTGGATTTACCATATATATATATATATATATATATATATATATATATGTATATATATAATATGTATATAATAATAATATATTTATATATATATACATATATACAATAAACGATTGTATTCGACTTCAAGACCAAATTATTAAAATCGAATTAGGGTGTGAAGCTAACAAACCCGAGATAAACGTAAATAAGTTATCAGTTTTATCAGAAAATTGGGTACATGCATTTTCGTCACCGACCAGGTAGATAAACCGTGCGCAATAGTTGGGGCATTTATAACACATGCATTTTCGTCACCACAGTGCTTAATTACGGATTACTCCTTTAAGCAACGGGCTATTACGAGGTACTTAGGAGGGCCGGGTTTCGCTTATGTACCTACGTCCAGAAGAGGTAGGTGAATGCTTTGCCTTTGATTTAATACCAAATATGCCACAAGACGACCGACTAGTTAAATATGCTGATTATTTGGTTGATACGTATATCTGTGACGAATCATTTTTTCCGCCTTCAACCTGGGCAGAGCATTCAGCTACCTTAACTCGAACAACAAATGCGTGTGAATCCTTCCATAAACATTTTAACGAGTCGTTATACAAGGATCATCCAAATTTATTTGTTTTTATAGAAAAATTGAAGGAATTTAAAATAGATACCTATATTAAAATACAAAGTTTGCATATGCCTACAAAAATTCACAATCGTAAAGTTAAAAAAAGGCAGCAATTTATTGAGTCTATGCTTACACAATACCAAAAGAATGAAATAAGCAGGTTACATCTAGTTAAATATCTCTCACATTATTGTTATTTTACATAAAATGATGTTTTACATATTTTTTATATAGCTCTGCAACCTTGTTTTATATAAATTGTTTCGTTTCATTTTCAATTGCTAAGTACCTACTTAATAAGATAAGAAAATGGTCGGTGACGAAAAGGCATGTGTAAGTAACGTCTGCTTTTCAGGACGGTGACGAAAATGAATGGCCGATTATCACTTTTCTTACCTTGGTGACGAAAATGCAAACACCCAGAAAATTTCACCTGATATTATACAAGGTTAGGCTAATTTATGGATCCATTCGAACATCTTTGGTCTAGATTTTAATAAGACTTTCCACAATTAATTAAATGCAAATCGAGGATTCAATGAGTACATTTATATCCGAATCAGACTTCCGGTTTACTGGACTTAATATAACTTTTTTATTTTAAATGAAACATTCTGTATATTTTTACGAATTTCAATAGAGCTCTGCTTTGGAAGTTCAGCAAGATTAAGATTTGGCACCGTTTTGTTCAACAACTACAGATATATTTAATTAAATCTAATAATGCAAATTTTATTGAGAACAAGAAACATGAACACAGAAATGTAAACGAAATACCATGCTATACCACAGAATAAGTTTAAAAATATAATTAGAGATATAAGTAACCGGGAAAATTAATACATCCACTCAGATGGGCAGAGTTGCGATAAACAACTAAAAATATATTCCTGATATTACTAAAAATAACTTTTACTTTTTCTCTAATCTTGAAAAACACTTGATAGACACCCCTTTAATACAGCCAAATGAACTCGAAAGTCGTTACATAGCATTTTAAATATACAATAGTTATTTGTACAAAGATACCTATATGCTTAAGAAGTGCTCTCAAATAAAAAAAAAATGCAACGAAAAGTAATAAATGATTGTCTCCTTTCTATATTAATTAGACCTGAAATCTATGGCGAAATCTGCGTGTATCGTTTGTTGGCAATTGAGACTAGTTAATTTCGATTTCATTGGAGATTAAGTCAACATTTATAAATAGAAAGAGAAACTTTTACTAGAAGATAACATGATTGATACTGAAATCGGATTAATGTCCAATATTGTGCGAGAATCCCGAACAGGTGTTATTGTTCCGAGAATTGTCCCTCTCATCTCTGAATCTGGATAGGAGAAATTTCCGAGCATATCGCTTCAACGACCATAACTCCGTTTCATTACGTCTGCCTCTCCTAACACAGAAATGCCTGATGGGGTTGTTCCGAATGATGAGTGGCCGTTTGGAGGATTAAATTTCGTCTCGAGGCTATTAGTTTGTTCGTCTGGATAGACTTTTTGGAATACGGAAAGTTTCCGGACAAAGTTTTACTGCTAATTCATATCATTAACTGTCTCATATATTAATCTTATTTCAAACTAGGACTAATTTTACTTTAGAGATATTTTTACGTTTCTTCCTGGTCACCTACTCTTAAATAGTTTAATTCTCTGGAGCACATTACTGTAGGTATCTAAAAATTTCAGTTACTCTCATTCACACTTATAAGAACTTTCGAAGCAAATAAATATGGCATAACATTAATTATATAAATGTGTACAGATATATTTAACTAAACTTTCATAGTAACACGTCTAGTACTAAAATAAAACAAAAAAAAAATGTTTTGATGGTTTGTGTAAATTTAAAATAATTGTTAATAGAACCTTATATCGGATGTCCTTAAAGAAAAAGACAACAAATGAAGACTGGAAAGATGTAATTATATAGAATATGAATCCAAAATATTTTCTGAGAATTCCTCCACAAACACGAGAAAAAAAATGGGTGGTATTCAAGAAATATTTTTTCTGGTAGCAACATTTCTTTCACCAACAATTAGCTTCTTCAAGCTAATTGGTAAATCTTATATTGCTAAAGTTATTTCGATGCAATGGGAACACTTCCACCCTTAAATTAGTTTAGTTTATTACAATACATTCCGTTCTATAATTAGATTTATTTATTAGTTCGAAAAGCCACAGTGTTAGTAACGAGCGATCATTAAAATTTTCACTCGTAGCTGGCCGTGTATATAAAAATTATGTCGTAGCTTTAGTCATTAAGATGTTATTTCAAACATCTGTCAGTGTCAAATATATATTTTAAAGTTTCATCAAAAGAAAAAGTAATGGCCTTTAATGATATGCATAAAGCATTTATGGTAGAATGTTACTTCCTGACATCTCAAAAAATTGATGGTATTTGGCAGCATTCAATAGAAAATTGCCTTGCGGAATTTGAAGAGAGATATCCAAATACTGTTCCTAGCTATAAAACTTTCCGTGATACGCTAATGCATTGTGTAAATCTTTTTCGTCAAACAGGCAGTATTTTAAGGAAAAGAGGAAGCGGTCCTCCTCTCAAGAGAAGTCGCGGCGTAATTGAAAATGTCAGACAAATTATTAATGAATCTCCTCAAACATCTATTCGCAGAGTTTCGCAACAAGTTGGGCTTTCGTATGGAACACGTCAAAAAATTTAAAAAAGGACTTGCACATGTATGCATATAAATTAACTTCTGTACAAAATCTATTACCTACGGATTATGAAAAAAGAACACAATTTTGCCAATGGTTTATTCAAACAATGACAGACAATATTTTAAATCATACTTTTTTCACCGATGAAGCTTGGTTTCATTTGAAAGGTTATGTTAATTCGCAAAATATGCGTATGTGGTCCAGTGAAAATCCTCATTTCTACAGAGAAGTTCCTCTACATCCAGAAAAAATAGACGTATGGGTAGGTATGAGTCGTCGCCGATTAAGAGGACCAATATTCTTTGAGGGCACGATAACATCGGAGAAATATCGTAACGAAATTCTCAGTGTTTTTACTAATCAATTGACTAACGATGAACTCCAGGTCGGATATTTTCAACAGGATGGGGCTACATCTCACGTTACACTTGAAAATATTCAGTTTTTGCAACAGTTTTATGGCGTTAGGATAATAAGTAGAAATACAGCGATTCCATATCCACCACGATCGTGTGATTTAACAGTCATGGATTTTTTTTGTGTGGCCATATATAAATAATATTATTTATGAAACACCAATTAATAATCTACAAGAGTTAAGACATAAAATCATAGAAAAATATGAACACATCACTAACTCACCGCAAATACTGATCAATGTTTTCAATGCTCTACGAAATAGAGTGCGATTATGCTTGGTGGAGAATGGTCAACATTTTACACATTTTTTATAATATTCTATTACTTTGTATAAAAATTATAAATATATTTAATATAAAAGTCAGCATTTCAAATTATTTTTTAACAATCATGACGTTTGAAATTATAATGACAGATCTCCTCTAATAACTTAAGTTAGGACATACTTTTTGTGTACGTGGCTTACTTGAGCGAAAATTTTAATGATCACTGGTTATAACAAATGTTACTACGAGAGTATAATCAAATATTTTCGAAAATCATATAATTCTGTTTCGTATTTAATTATATTATTTTATAATATACAGGATGCCCACTTTCTATCTCCTTATATGGGTAACTCTCTTAGTATGGAAGATACCGGATTGGTTAAATTAGCAAAGTTGCTAAGAATTTTAATGAGTATTTGATAGAATTTTCAGATTTGTCATATGTTGTCAACTTTTTGAGATATTTAAGGAAAATTTAAATATGACGAAATTTTCAGTTACATATCTTCGTAACCATTGAAGAGAGAGCAAAACTAAAAATGGCACCTGATAATATTTTTTGACCTAGAATTTAATAATCTTTATTAAATATTCATGACGCACTTGAATATCAAGATAACAAATAAACTTTTGGCCATGACTTCATTAAAATGCTTATTTTGTTCAGATTTCATAAATATAAGGTTTGCTACGATTATCTTCCTTAAATCTTTATTATAGCGGAAGTAATTCTAAAACTATAACTAATTGAAGAAATAATAGCCAAGTGGGTTTTTTAAATACTACTTGAATGCAACAAAAATTAATTTACATGTTGTCAAATTGACAGCTGTCAAATAAGTTGACTTCCCATGAAGTAGTTAACTGAACTAGAGTTAAGTGGTATTATCTATAAAATATTTGTGTAAAAAATGTGTTCCAACGAAGAAAAAAATTATATGTTTTTTATTATTATGCTAGTACTAGAAATAGTAATAACGCAAAAAATAATTTTGCACCTTGACAACGCATCGTCGCATAAAGCAAAACTAATAACTGAGTATCTGGATGCCCTAAACGTGAGCACCATTAACCTTCCACCCACAATCTTGTGATTTCTTTTTGTGTCCAAAAAGATCAAATGCGTCATCTGATGAATCAGTTGATAATTATAAAAGCCTGGCTTCTGAAGTGTCTCGGGAAGAGTGGCATCATTAAAATCTTAATTATTTTTAAAACTACTCCTTGATTGATTTTCATCGTTTCGTAATAAGAAAAAATACGTATTACTTGAACATTTCATTAAAATATAATTGGGTCTTCAGCTATTTATGGGGACTAGTGCATTTTAAAATTTACAAATCTCCATTAAAACCATATTAACGTAATGTATAAAAATAACAAGTATATTTGCATATTATATTTGTACATGTTTTTAGATCATTTCTTATCCCGTTATTTATCCATATAAACTTTCAGATGCGGGAAATGTGATTGGAAGTTGTGAAATTCGACGATCTACTTGCTTTAACTGGCGGTTCAGTACGCCCTTCTTCGGACAACATTTCTCGATTTTCTCATTACGATGTATTTCGGTTAGATTTAAATTATTACACCATAAATATTACTTGATCTATAAGAAGAAGCTAGCGGGTAGAAAATATGTCGCTCTATTAAAACAATGGTCCACAATGCCGAATGTATATGTATGTATACATCATCGTAACCTAAGGACTATAATAGAAACTCTCTTACTTGTTGTAGGAACAGCTTTGTAACGATAATTTTGACGTTGATTTGATTCTTTTGTCTTAATTTTATTTTATTACATGTTTTGATAATACTGTGGAAGAAACATAAACATCTAACAGCAGAGTAAAGTATCTGTTTCGTCATAAAACGAAATTTCTTATATTGTATATATTTATATGTTACATATAAGTAAATTTATCCCAAAAGAGTTAAAGTATAACATTTCAAATTTAATAAATATGTATTCAAGGTACTTTTTCAAGTGTAAACCATTATATAACATACTTTTCTTAACATATTCAAAATTGTAATGTTTTCTTTAGATTCTAAGAATGTACATTTACTAATCTGCTTATTACATGATGTATACATTTAGACCGTTTCTTTATTGCCTAGGGTAATTAGTGAATGATTTCCGTAGACCCCAATTGTTTAATTTAATATACATAATTGATACCTATTGATAATGAATGGTACTGATGCAAATACATTGAGAAGATTTATGACAACCTATTAATACGTATTAATTGCGTTTTCGGGAAGTAATATAATTTTAAATATTCTTTCTACACTTTACGACGCTATTTTATTCGAATTTTTTATAGAAAAAATTCGCCCTCAAGTAGGAATCGAATAATAAAATAGCGTCGTAAAGTGTAGAAAGAATATTTACAATTATATTACTTCGCGAAAACGCAATTAATTTGTACAACTGCCGTACTACGGGCAAGATATATTCATCTGCTTCCTTTGATGTAACTCAAAGCATCCCCATAAAAGTTTCTAATTCACGCCTCAACAGCTCAGTGCTCGAGCAATGGTCCGGCAAGCCAGAGGTCACGGGCTCGATTCCTACTTGAGGGCGAATTTTTTCTATGAAAAATTCGAATAAAATAGCATAGTAAAGTGTAGAAATAATATTTACAATTACATTACTTCGCGAAAACGCAATTAATTTGTACAACTGCCGTACTACGGGCAAGATATATTCATCTGTTTCCTTTGATGTAACTCAAGCATCCCCATAAACATTTCTAATTCACGCCTCAACAGCTCAGTGGTTGAGCAATGGTCCGGCAAGCCAGAGGTCGTGGGTTCGATTCCTAGTTGAGGGCGAATTTTTTCTTTGAAAATTCGAATAAAATAGCGTCGTAAAGTGTAGTGTGTAAAGTGTGTACTATTAATACGTAATTAGGAATCTTATTTTATTATTATATTTATTATTAGTAAGATCTTTAAGAATATCCTAAACATTGGGTATTGTTTGCATGTAGATACAATTTCCAAGAAGTAATAATGTAGGCAAATTCCACAACAATGAGGTCAAACATATACACTCACACAACAAACAACATTCAGATTCTTAACACGAACACAGAACAAGACATATAGTCTGAAACAAACAGTAAATAATTAAATTTAAGTTTACATTAAGTGCTACATTGTTAGATTTATCTTATGAAATTAGGTTTAATTGTTTTTTGTAAAATAAATAAAACATTCAGAAAACACACCAACTTTCAATATAACTGACACCAACCAAAATAAATAACCAGCTTATATGGAAGTTACGCTCCGTGAGCGGTGGGTCAAACACAAAATTGTAGATGGTCCTTCAAGAGTCGAATATAATGCAACATTCAGTACTTTGAACCAGATGTAAGCATATACTGTATCTGAATATAAAAAAAAGTATTCTGGATAGTGACAATAGGTGAAGGTCATTGGAACAGATATTTGTAAAACCAGATTGTAACAGAATATTGAAAAATGAGTAATCTTACTAGTTGGATTAAACATGCTTATACATGTTTGCAAAAGTATTAGGCATGAGTATAAACAAGCGAATTGTCAGTCGCAACATGATAAATAAATTCAGGGTCTTGATTTCTTTGTAAGCCACACTCAGTTCACATTTTGCACTCAAACGTGACTGTATTCGTGTTTTAGGTTATATACAAGATGATAAAATAATTGTAGCTATTTTTAACTAACACAAAATAATGACAAATGAAAAAAAAATTATGATAAAGGTTCTAAAGTAGCAGAGTTAAAACTATCCAGCGTTCAAAATTCTATCACAGAATGCTGCTTGGCGTGCATCTCAGAAAGCCTTGACGAATGACACTGTTACTCAACGACGATACACAGGAAAATGAAACTTTGCATGCTAAGACGAGATACTCGAAGTTACTGTTTGCAAACAGTCTCTATCCCTACTATTCACACATGGCGTTGTTGAAGACCATATATATGAATCCGCATTCGCAAGTAAGTGGACACATTCTCACTGCGACTTCTGTTCCGCAGTATTCAATTTGAGAAAACCGATGACGACGTATTGTAAAGCGAAGCCGGAGGCAATGGCCGGACGAATTATCACTATTACTATTAATCAAACTGAATCCCAACTTCGTTAGCAACTGGCCACCGCAATTAATTGAAGGGGAATAATTGATCGAACTTTCAAAGAAAGAGATATTCAAGAGCTTCTACGGACAACGCCAGGCCTATTCATGGTAGATTCGGATAAACCGACGATAAAAATTCAGATCCCCGAACCGCCTAAAAAAGAAAAACACCACAAAATACAGAACAAGAAACATCCCGAAAAGAAAAACGAAGACTTCATACACCCTAAATTTACAAAGAAGCTGAAAACCAACCAAACCACTTGAAATCAAAAATTCCTACAGTGCCCTCGAAAGCAACACCGAAGAAAAAATGAAACACGATGCAACCGAATCCACTCCACAACCGTCAACTTCAAACAGCACACCCAGGGTAAGTGACAAACCAAACACTACACAAAACAAAAACCGAAACACACATAACACACAACATCGCACCAATCATAATCACAGAGAAAGACAAATGGGCAGAAATACGACAAATACTTAAGACACACAACATTAAGACCATACAAACTTGTGAAACCTGGTATACACATCGAACCTAAAACTGACGACGACTACCGCTCACTTAAACACGTACTTAACACAGAACAAATACAATTTTACACGTTTCAATTACGAAGCGAAAAGACACTAAGGGTAGTTATGCGAGGCATTCCTACCTTCATCACTGACACAGACATAACAGACGACCTGACTGACCAAGGCTACCCGACACTAAAAATCAAACGAATGAACGGAAAACACGGCAAACCTGCACCACTTGTACTAATCGAACTGACGACACGACATAAATCAATTTATAACATATACGACTGCTGCGAACTTACAATTAAAATTGAACCACTTAACACACGGACAGACATAATACAATGCCACAAATGTCAGACTTTTGGACACCAACAAAGACACTGCAACGTACACTACAAATACAAAAGTATTTTTAATAATATAAAATATTATTAAAAATGGGGTGTGAAGAACACAATACAAGTTATATATTTGTGAATGTATCTCCTCTCCAGAGACGCAGATACGTATTTCACCTTTCTACAGGATCGTCGGTACGCCCCTGCTGGAGAAGAGATACATTCACAAATATATAACTTGTATTGTGTTCTTCACACCCCATTTTTAATAATATTTTATATTATTAAAAATACTTTTGTATTATACAAATTGGTGTGGTTTTACCCACACATGTATGTTTCAAATTATTTTGTTATATACGCATTCGGTTCGCCCGACAAGTAGTGAAGACACGATAATACAGTTTTTATAGATATGGTTGTTACCGTCTATAGAAACACGTTGCTTACTTAGTTCGGCAGTTATTATGTAGACAGCGCTGAATATTCTTTCACGCTCTGTCTTAATAATTTTTGGTTGATAGCAAGGTAGTTATGTTTGGTTAAATGTATCTCTTCTCCAGCAGGGGCATACCGACGATCCTGTAGAAAGGTGAAATACGTATCTGCGTCTCTGGAGAGGAGATACATTCACAAATATATAACTTGTATTGTGTTCTTCACACCCCATTTTTAATAATATTTTATATTATTAAAAATACTTTTGTATTATACAAATTGGTGTGGTTTTACCCACTCATGTATGTTTCAAATTATTTTGTTATACACTACAAATATGAAATGCGGAGACTCACACTCAACACACTTATGCACAAAACCAAAAACATCGCTACCAAAGTGTGCAAACTGCGGTGGTCCTCACCTATCGACATTCCTCAACTGTCCTAATAACCCAAAAACCCTGAAAACAAAACCACACCCAGCACCCAGTACATCCCAGCACCACCCCCAAAAACTAACCCCTGGATACAAAAAACGAAACAACACAACCCCAAACACAAATAACGAACTAGCACTTGCCTTAGGCAAAATGCTAACAACACTACACTCTACAAATGCAACAACACAACAGATACAAGACTTCGTAACACAAAGAGAGAAAATAATTACACTTTACAACAACAAACAGTAAACACATACAAGATAATACAAGACTTAAACGCAAAAACGCGACAAACACACAGACAAACATTTAACACAGGACCGTACAAAAACACAACACTACACGATTATTTATTAATCAGACACAAACACATCACAACCATGGAAAATACAAAACAATGGTGTGTAAATGGAGGAAATTTCGACAACAAGTCAAAGTCAAATGACCCATTAAAAATAAGAGATCTACTGACTGACGTACATCGCTTGCGTAAATTGTGTTTCAAGGCACCGAGTGTAAAACGTTTTCTATTGATAACGATGACAACTTAAAAGTCAAAATACATGGCCAATATTTAAAACTATTTTGTGATAAGTGTTTTTTAAATGCTTTTAATTTACAAGAAATTATAACTAATAGACACAAAAGGCTTTTATGCAATTTAACCACAAATATTTTTTGTATGCGATCTTTTTATCAATTTATAAAGGTATCCTTACATAGTCAAGCCCTGTTCGGATAACAAAAGAAAAACACTAAAGAACATCAAATAAATTTTATCTAGACCATTACGGGCAAAACATTTAATATTCCCTTTAGATATCAGAAAACGAATTTAAAATTAGTCGATGTGACTGAGAAACGATAATTGTCTTTTTCCCCTCATTAGTAGACTTTTGTCTGCTCTCTAAACTCCTATTAAAGCGTTTCCGCTTGGTACTCACTTTTCCTTTTCGAATCTACTAACAGTAGCATTCACTTTATTTTTCCTAAATTAAATTTTATCTCAAACTTCACCAACAAAAATCATTTTGTTGGCGAGGTTTGAGATAAAAATGGTAAATACGTCTTATTCAACTCGAAGAGTCAGAAAATATATCATTCAGGAGACTGTAACAATTATCGGGCAATTATTTAGTTGAAAGGAAAACTTATCAGGAACCGAATCGCTCGAATTCTATTTCACAGTTCGATAAAATTACAATAAATTACACAAAATCATGTCTCTTAATTATTGAAATTAGCAAATAACCTCTAACTATGCTAAGTCTATTAATTGTAAACACATTATAACAAGCTATTAGTTAAATCAAATTAGCTGTTACCACATATTTTTAAAAAATGCGGTATCTATTGTCCTTTGAATTTTAAAAATGTTAATAATAATAGCGTATTGTAATTTTATGGCAATATAATTAAAACAACAATTTAAGAAAAAGCGGAAAAAAATTGCTTTTATTAATTTTTTATTTGTGATAATTATACAATTCGATATTAGAGCGATTTCAGTAAACAACATTAAACTTGATAAAATCTATTAGACTGCTTAAAACGACTTAAATATTCTGCACTGTCGTCCTTCGGGGGATACAGCATCGCTAGTCGAAAAGCTGTAATATCGAGGGCCGAAAAGCTTGTTCAGTTCTCCGCCCTTTACAGGATGCAAGAATATACACACGGCAAAGAACATATATATCTAAGTGGTTTGAAATTATAATATGCTGTGTATATACTTGAAAATTAGTAGTTAGACTCGGAAAAGAGGGGTAAGTTTAAGCTTAATAAGGTTAGTACTTCCTACAATAGTCATTCCTTTCAAACAACAACGTCATCTATACGTCGGGTCGGGTTCTTCTCATCACTTAATACAGTTAAGCTAACATAAATCTAGTATAACCTAACTTGTCAAAGTTGTCAAAATTTTCTAATATTGCTTAGTGTTTATTAAACTTTTTTTGAAAGACAAGTCAAATGGCAAGTAATGTTTTAATACAATTTAGAAAACACAATAAACTAATACTTAATTGATCCGCCATTCGCGCCAATTACTGCCCTTAAGCTTCAACCTTCTAGATACAGAATCAATGAGACTTCTTAAAAAATTAGGTTTTTCAACAATGTTTTCCCAGGTATTTTCAATAGATTTCCATAATTGTTCCATGTTAGTAAATCTTATACGAGATCTATGGATTTGCCCTGTCATTTTTTGATTTTCTCTCAAATATTCAAACAAATTGTGATCTATATCAGTTGATATTCTTTTCCTCGTTTGCGACATATACTGCCTTCATTTTCCTATGTTTTTTAACTTGTAGTACTGTAAATTTGTTCAAATAAAATTCTTCTGCGACTTGCTTAATGGTGCAACTTTCCAAATTTAACAAAATTTGTCTGCCGGAGTTAGTTTTCTTGCCATTTTGGTTATCAAAAAGTGACAAATGTCATTTTGACGTTACAAGAATAGTTACTTTTATAAATTAGAAAACACTTCAGATTCATACGCTGTTCATCAAATGAATAAAAATCTACTATTAATAATTTCTATATTAATTGGCTATGCTAACATAAGCCAGAAGAACCCGACCCGACATATAGATGGCTGTTATTGTTTGAAAAGAGTGCAGTGCCAACCTTATTAAGCTTAAACTTGCTCCTCTATTAATACTACATAATTTACCGATACAAAAATTTTGAGCTTAATACTCGTATATGTATCAAGTAAAGCTTTATTTAAAAATATTTTTATTTGGAACCATACTATACTTTGGATACCATAATTTTGTAAATAGTGTATTTTAGATACTTGTAAGTAGAAATTATTATAAATCCAACAGTACGATTAGTATGTAAGATGTGTCACATTTAATTTGTAAAATTTATCATGTAAGGGTTTCTTGGGGCAATGATTTCAATTTTAATATCGGTTTTGGATTCTAAAGGGGAGTTTCTTCAAGATATTCACTTACTATAGTTACTACATAGGTCAAACTAAAAAATATTTGTGCAAAAGAATACAAGCCCACAAATACTCCAAAATAGACAAAACTGCTTTATTTAGACACTAACTGCAACGTGATCACCATTCCGACTTTGAAACCACACAAATAATTGATAAAGAAAACACAATGAAAAGGGAAATTAAAGAAGTTATTAATATTAAAGAAGAAAAAAATTCAATTAATAACAGGAGTGACATAAAAATCTTAGCAGTATATACTATAACTTAATAATGTGACGGTCTACAATTTACCATCATACATTGTACTATCGTGAGCAATTGAAAGTTAACACTTTATTATGTTGGCATGTCGAAATTTCAAAATTTATCTAATGTATACAGTACTTTTAAAGTGTCAGTGTCAGCATTTAATCATAACATAAATGACATTAGCTTGACAATTTGGTAAAATTTACGCAGTTATAATAGTGCGTTTACTTTCAATTGCTCACGATAGTACATATTTAAATTTATATTTTGTGTTATATAAATACTTATTTTGCCGGCAGTCCTCCCATTTCCTCCCATTCTAGGCAAATGCAGACAGCTTTATATCTTAAGTCGCTCCACTGGCGCTGGTGTAATAATAACTCATCTCACGACTTAACAATACCTTTGTAATTGACGTCAAACTTTTGGGTATGTTATATCATGAGTTTTTTTATTTATTTTAATTGAATGTATTTATGAATTTGTATCATGACTAAATCACTTATAACTTTAGCATTAATATACTGTCATTGATAATTCTTTGATAAAGGTAATATTTACCCAAATATGTAACAGATTATTTTGAATATTAAAGTAAAACAGACCTTAAATCACCGAATACCTAAATCTACTATAATATACAAAGGTCAAGAAATATTTATCTATATATAAATACTTGTCCTCGATCGATACTGTATTTAATAGTTTAAGGATCTATGTATATAAATAAGAGGTGCATTTCTGTGCAACATTTACATTAAAACACTACCAACATATAGCAATTATTATATTATTATTATTAGAAACGTTTGACATAAACTTTAAGCAATAGTTTAGGTGCGATAAAAATTAAATTTTCAAGTAAATTATCGAAATAGAAAATTGTTTCCATATAGAGACCCATTTTAATCTCAAGGCTGAAATTGCTTTCCTGCAACTCGAAATTAAAATGGAGAATTTTCGTAAACTTCCAATTTTACTTTTCAATTGAAATAAATTATAAATGTGAAAATCGTATCTTTAATATCCTCTTACTGCATTTGCGTCAGATAAAAGAAATCTCAGAGGAGCACAATAAATCGTTCCGGTTGTTGAGAATGATTCCGGACAAAAAGTAAGATTAATTGTTCGCCTTAATGCACCCGGGAACAAACTTTCGGTCTGTTAATTTATTTGCGTTTACCTTAATTGTGTGGAAAGCATTTTGAACAAAAAATATAGACACATTTGCTACCTTAGCCTTTGTATAGGTACAGTTGACAGTATAATATATAAAAATTAAAATAATGGAGGTTTTTCTCATAGTTTTTTAAAGAGAATGGAAAGTACCATACCTGAAAAGCATGTCTTTAGCCATGCAATTTCTAATTATTAGCAGATGTATTTAATCTTTAAGAAAAGGTATTTTCTAAAAGAATATGTTTTTGTCCTTGTTACTTTTATGTTGATACTTATTCCGGTAAATCTTTCCCTCATTAGCTTAGTCATGTAATTAATATTGTAAATTTGTATATATTTGCATATTTGTCTCTAATTTTCTTGTATGTATATATTGAAGAACCTGATAAAAATGTATTTAATCCGAGAGATTTCAACATTTAAGTGCCCAGTTATAATAAACAATGTTAAAGACGATACATATAATATTACCTATGTCACTTATCTAAAGGGTTGTGTTTACAATTTACATACATTCTTTGAACAAAAACAATTTAAAACATACTTGTGCGGGTAAAACCCCACCAATTCATCATAATTATTCTGTTGAAAAACAAAAATTATAATTAATTATTTATATACGCTTGAAATAGTGATTTTAATTTTTAAATTTATGAACTTCAATTTACTGTGCATCGTAATTTTACAGACCTTCGTATTTCATATAAATTATCGAACTCTTCGTAATACATTTTATTTGATTTCAAAATATAAAATTTCAAAATTAAAAATGAAAATATACGCTTTACAAATAATTAAACTTAAAATTTTTAAAAAAATTAACAATTATGTATAAACGTTACGATAAAAGTAAATTTTAAGACTGGTCAGAATATAATACTCGTAGAATCTAATATCTTTCTTCAACGTTCTGTGCCTTTATATAGCCTCGGTAACGCTTCGAGCTTCTTCAACGTAGAAAAATCTTCTGTAATACCCTTTTTCGCCTGTACACTTGTATTCCAAAAACTTTCGTTCTTATATTGATTTTCAATGTTTTATTACACTTTGTAACCAACAGAATTTCGTTAACAACAAAATATTTTAATACGGATATCTCTTTGGCCGTCGAATCTCGTATGTTTTAAATACAAATTTCGTATTTTATCGTACTTCTTTCCTTGTCCCGCTACAATATTCAATCTCTTCTTCATGCATCTAACACATTTTAAGCCTTAACCACCGTAGTGCGGTCACACAGACCTTTGCGAAATTTTATATTCTTGGAAATTGTCCCCACTTTAATATAGCGCAATGTGCGTCTCAGTACCTTCAAATCACCCGATCGTCAGTTTACATGTAAACGTTGAACATGATTGGTGAACTTATTTCTTACGAGAGTGAGATTAAAATTTCAACGCGGTCACAGTGACCTGACTACGGCATTAGTGTATCTATTTTAATTTGGTCTACGTTTATTTTGTGTGACTTTTGACTATGAGCTTTCCTACTTCATCAAAAAGGCTTCGTTACGATGATCCCGACTTTGAAAATACTTTGCTAAATTGGTTTAGTGAAGCAGATGGCGAAAATAGTAATGACGAAAGAGTCTATGAAGATTATTACGAAGTAAGTGACCATAACTCAGCTTCGAAAGCAAAGGCAGATAGTGAAGATGAGGCTGAACGTACCGAGGAGATGCAGAGTGAAAGTGAAGAAAGTAGCACGCATCAGCTAACAACTCAACAAATTTTTATGATAAAAATCGCTGTAAATATCACGAACCACAACACAAAAACATAATATTATAATGCAACTTCCTGTTATACGTCAATCGGCAAATTTGGGTAACAAAGCTGATCCAGTTACTTGTTGGAGCATGTTATTTTCGGAATACATACTGCAAATTGTGCTGCGGTGGACCAATATAAATTTACAGTGTATGAGAGTCAAGTATAAAAATGAACAAAGCATTGAACTTCACGATTTAGACATGATCGAGCTACGCGCTTTTTTGGGCTTATTATTTTATACTGCCATTTTTATTTCAAATCATGAAAAAATGGAACGGATCTTCGCTACCGATGGAACTGGGCGCGAAATATTTCCTTGTGTAATGAGCAAAAATAGATTTTCGACCTTGCTTATTGCTTCGCGTTTTGATTATCTTGAGGATAGAGCCCTGAGATATCAGGGAGACGCATTGACTAATAAACTAATTAGTTTTTTAAATGTAAGGTAAATATTGTAAAATCGGGCTTAAGAATATTCCACCTTAATGCGACCTTGCTGTGTTTACTATTACTACTACTGCTAATGAAGTTTTCATTTGGATTATCATTAAAATCTCATTATCTATATACATGTCATTTTAAATTATCTTGACGAGAACTATATGTGCAATGATAAAAAAAGAACCCCGGTATATGCTGTTGAACATTGGACTGCTGTCATATGAATTGTTTTCGTCAATTTTCTAATAAGAATTGACAATTTAAAAATCAATCGTGTGTTACCAGTACTATATTATACTATAAAAAAAAATAACAAATTGCATATTAGGTATGAACTTTGTGGTACTTGTGATCTTTGATACACTTTTATTTAATTTTCTAAATTTAAACCATAGATATTATTAAATCGTAACATAACCAATATGCTGATGCTGAAATATATTAGATACGTAATATATGTATGCATTCGAAACGCAATCAATTTACTGACATTTTGTGCCTATTTCTCTACGTTCAGTTTATCGAAGAGTATAATTAAAATTCTCTTTACATAATGGTATTGAATTTATCCTATCGATAATTTTGTACACGTTTTCTGTCCTAAAATCCTGACAGATGAACACAAAGCACAATCTATTTTTAATGCATTCCCTTGTCATTCATGTTCTATTTCACCCATTTAATTTACCTTTCTTTGGAAAGAACACTGCAATATATGTTAATTGAATTTATTTATTGTTTTTTGCCCTGCTCAAATTTTATTTGTTTATTGTGTATTTAATATTGGTCCTTAAATGGGTATGAAACCTGTTGAGCAATAAGGGGATATTATTCTATTAATTTGTGTAGCACTCATTCTTGTATGTTATGTTTCTAATACTTTTCTTAATGACGAAGTCACTATTCAAAACGTTTGTATATCAAATATTTTATTTGATAATATAACAATAATGTCATTAATTTAATTTATGAAGATAAAGTAAATATTGGTCGTGGTGGTCTATGTTGATTTTTATAAAATATTCATTAAAACAGCGACTTTTTCTACGATAATAGGATAGAGTTACAGCGCCGCAATGACAAGAGTCTAATGTAAACTAAGAACCTGCTAGCGATTGCATCATTCCGAGCGCTCACTTCCAAAAGCCGAACACAATGGGTATATGCCACTGTGGTGCTTGTAAATTAAACTCAAGCGCAAATGTAAATACCACCAATGAAATACGTTTTCCACCATGGGGAGCTAAATCTGAAGTTTTGCTTTTCCTTTTATTTTATAACAAATATTTGTTTACACAGAATTTTTTCTAATTTTTTGTGACCTTGGATATACGCGTGTATACCGAGTTTTCATTAAATAAGCAATGTATTCAGCTTTTAAAAAAGCTGAGTTAAATTCCTGAATGTTTAATATACTGCAAATGGTAATTAAACAATTATTAAAATCTCAATTTACATGTAAATGTCGCTTAATGAGTCGCGCTAGTTATACAATTCTTCAAACTAAATTTGCACCAACATGCAGAATGCAACACCTCGCGACGTGAACCTTCTTGGTTGCTAGGATAATTAAAAATCCGTGTAAGCCATATCTATCCAGGAACGTACAGATGCATTTCTTTCTTATTGGAACTTGTCAATGCACGGTATCGTAGAGTCAGACATTACGCGCGACACGGAAACTCAAGCGTCCGTATCAAAGTACACTTGTTCAGTATTATTCCACTGGTCATTGTAAGTGCATTTCAGTATACACATACCTAGAAAATGTCGCATTTAGGTACGTTTCGGAAACGGCGTATTTCTAAGAAACTAGAAAACGTAATAGCGAGTATGCCGGATTTAGAATACGAAGGCGATAGAATTAAATGTGTAGTGTGACGACTATTTGACGTGTACCAGCAGGTGGAAGTGTGAACGCCACCTAAAAAAGTATAAAACACTGTTCTGCAATCGGTGGCAAACGATACAGCGAACAATTAACATTTGGTATAAGTGTTTGTTTTATTATATGTAATCTACCGTTCACTTTGCTAGACCAAAAAGCATTTGTTTCCTTCTGGAGCAAGTATTCGGATTATACATTACCAAGTCGGACATCGATAAGAAACGTCATGCCATCTGCTCGTGACTATGTTGAATGAAGAATTAAAGCAAAAATTAAAGATAAATAATTGTGGTTATGTGTGGACGAAACAACCGATCGGCAAAAAAATTCTGTGGTGAATGTGATGGTACGTACAATTGTAGAATTTGAACCGTTCTATTTTACTTGCTACCAAAAGAGTTGGAAAATGTACTAGCGATGAAATTTTAAAAGTAGTGTAGTAGTGTAATTTTAAAGTAGTGTTAAAAGTAGTGTTGAGCGCATTGAACAAATTTCAAGTTTTCAGCAAACCAACTTTTAACGTTTGTGAATGACGGTGCCGCTAACATGCTATCCTTAGGCCAATCTCTTAAAGAAGAGAGTGACAATCTGTTACATGTAACATGTAAAATCCATGCTTTAAACGTTGTGGCGCAATTGATACCTAAATGCTATCCACGAGTAAACCTTTAATAGCTCATACGAAAGCAGAATTTCTAAAGTCCCCAAAACGCACAAAAAAATCACTAACAGTGTCCCAAAGTGCCTGAACCACCACAGCATTACTGCGCGTTGGGAAACATGGTTAGGGCTATGTTTTACTACTGCTAACATTTTGATAATGGAAAGAAGGAAGCCTTACAATTCGATCTGTGACACGCCGAAGCTATCAAAATAAGTCAGAAAATGTTTCAAGATAGTCAGGTAAAAAGTGATTTAGAAACTATTCGCAAGAACTACTATGGACCAGCGGAGGGAATTGAAAAATTACAAAAAGATTCGACGTCGTTTGTGGATTCTGTTTAAATTGTGGATGATGTTTACTCACACCTATGTGCGGCGGAAGGCGAAAAAAATGAGTGTGTAATACGAAAATTTGAATGTGTTATTGACAAGGATTCAGCTTTTCTCATACTAAAACATATTTGTGAAGGTGCATCGATAGATCCATTAAGTTGCCACATGGATTACTTTAAATTTGAAAATATAACATTACTCGATGTGGAACGGTCGTTTTCATCATTAAATAGTATATTGTCTAACGAGTGACGAAAGTAACATCTTTTTAAGCGAGAGGACAGTTTACCAAAATTATTTCTACGAGTTAAATACTATACTTTTTGTACGACTTCGCCTATGACATTATAGTAAACTTAAAAAAGATATGTAAACAAATACTTTATTTTCAATTAAAAATTACATCATATTTAAATTAGTTGTGATTTAAACATTGATACATAGCAGAATATGTAGACCATAAGGTCGATGGCTTCAAATTTTCCCACAATTTTGCAAAATATGCAAGAAGCACAATTTCCGAACATGAATTTATGTTATTATCAGCTCACTATTCAATGAATTTTACATAGACTTCTTCATACCTCTTTGTCGATTTTTCTCGTAATAAGCCAGCATAGGTTTTGTCAGCTTTATTTACTATTTCTCGTGGCATATGTGGAATATCTAAATCACTTTCTGAATCAGAAACCATGATAAAGTTTCAAACAACACAAACTGACGTGATTTCAAAATGACGGAATACAGCGACAGTAGGCAACTAGCAGATGAAATTTGGTAACCTTCGTCACTAGGGACGAAAGTTAACGTTATGGGATTTTCTCTCACTAGTGATGGAAATTTTCGCTGCAATATTCCGATGACGAAAAATGTCTTTTTATAAAGGGTCGTAGAAAAAAATATTTATTCCGCCTATACTCACTCATGAAAGTCACGAACATAAATGATGCGAGTACGTAAACGTTACGGAACGTTCGGCTTGATACGGCCGCTAGGCCCCTCCACGTTGTTCTCCGCACTGCACTGAAACTTGCCCCTCTTTGCCGACTCTAGATATATGGCATGATCACATTAGTCAGAAGAGCGTAGGACATTATCTTCTCTATAGTATCAGCAGCAATGCCATGGCCAGTCAATGCATTATTTACAGCGCCAATTTAAATCAGAAAATCATTTGATGTCAGTATTAGTGGGCAAAATTGCCTTTTTGTATATTTTCCAGGCATGTTTGATATTTCAAAACTAAAAATATGGCATAAATTAGTTTCTGTCCAGTCATGTATTGAACTACTTTTCTTATTCAAGGTACGACCCCGGTCTTGTTTCTATTGTATACAAAACACGACCTCGGTAGGTCCTACAGCCTCGATATATGTTATTCTCTTTCACCACGTTGTTGATATTATACTGAGGCCACTAGTCTGAATGAAGACACACTGGAATATATAATGAGGTCCATCAGATCTCTAGAGAGAGTAAGACACGGAGAGACACTCAGAGTCCTAGAGAGTGTATTATAGAAAGCTCCTTAAGACTAGTGTCTAGTTATTTGTTACTATGTATATTGGCATTGTTGACTCTTTATAATGTGTTAATTAATTATATGTTGTTAACCAAACGCTGCCCGTTTATTATTTAATATATCGGCGAATCTGCGTACAAACGCAGCGATGTGCCCCTTCAGGACCGGGTCACATCACACTGGGCTGAACCACAGAATATGAAATTTCAACTCGAAAATTTTTTACCTATTCATGTGTCGATACGGGGACACTGTATGTTTCCCACAAGATTCTTTATCTTTTTCTTCATAAATTAGTACCTCGGCATTACTTAATAAACAACGATTGTAGTTAATTAAGCCTTTAAGTTAAAATGCACTTGTTCTATGATACTACTAGGCGAAGTCAAACTTTAGGTATACATTAACTTCTTCTATTATTAACTTACTCTATCGATTATAGGTGTAGATTCCTTTATTACAATATTTTTCTCATCATCTCTGAAGAATTAACTCGCGTAAGGAAGTATCTTCAATTATGTACATAATATTTAACCTGTAAAAGTTAACGATCCGTAATTTATAAGGGGATTCATCAATCACCTAGGTCTTTATTTTGTCATTTCGGTCTCGCGATAAGACTTAATACTATTAACGTAATAAAATACCCAAAATATTGGGCGATTTATCATTCACAGGATAGCCAGCGTCCCTTTTTTTGTAGCGGTATTGAGAATCCAACTTGACGTGATATGTAGGTTTCATTTAAAAAAAATTTAATTCGCATGAATGCGTCTGATCGCCTGTCAATTTTGATTGAAAAACACAATACGGTAATATCAATCTGAAATTTGGTTAGTCGGATATACATATCCCTTTTTGAAATCCTCTCAATTTGCAGGTACATGACTAGTCAAATATGAAGTTTATAATATACAATATCTAATTATATAACAAAAGTATGCCAAGAATGTATTACTTGAAATGCGTTAATTATAATTTTATATTTCTTTATACAAGGTGATATTGAAAAAATACAATGCATAGTACCACGCGATAGAAGGCCATAAAATACTGAAAAACTTCTTATACAGTAATGTCCGATCGCCTTTTGTTTTCCAGAGACAGGATCTTAAAAGTTTGTCAGAAAATTTTTTTTTTTAATTTCTTCCCATGACAGAACTTAATTATTCCAATAATTTGAATTGCTGATAAAAAAAAATCTTAACATACTTCATTAGAAAATTTATTTCTCCTCAATAGCTCATAATAAAAAAATCGCTGGTTGGTCGACATGAACTTTAAAAAGAACATAGCATAACAAAAAAAAAACACCAACTAAATTTAAAAAATATGCTTGAGGTAACTAGCTCTAAAGGTGTTCAAATTGATGGCCTTGTACTTGGATACACTTTTCCAATCATTGTGTGTTAATGATTGACGGCATTTTTGATAAATGGCTGGTCTATTACGGAATCTATGAGCAGACTCCATAATTCTATTCCATAATTGCTCTTCACTATTTGTTTCTGCGGCATACACTGATGTTATATTCCAAAATATAAAATCGAATTTGGTAACAGATATAGAAATTGGATTACATTGTCACCGGTTCTACATCAATGCCCAGACTAGGGTGTTTGGTTTAATGATAGACAGTAATTTGAAATGGGACAATTATATTCAAAATTTATGTCAACGATTCGGTAAAATATGTTTTGCATTGAGGTCCCTGAAAAGAACATGCAGTCCGGATATACTAAAAACTTTTTATCACTCAAACTTCTTATCAGTTCTGCGACATGGCATAATACATTGGGGATGTTCGTCGGCGAGTCAAAGAATATTCTTAATGCAAAAAAGAGCGTTGCGTACAATTTTCGGCCTAAAGACAGCAAAGTCGTGCAGGGCTTTGTTTGAGAAACATAAGCTTCTCACTTTCTATGACTTATACATACTTAATGTACTGTGCTTTATATAAGTGTTACGCTAATTTTAATAACGAGAAGGTAGATCATACATTTAACACGAGGCAGGATAATTATTTGTATCAGAATAATTGAAACATACATGAGTAGGTAAACCCCACCAGTTTCGTATAATGCAAAGGTATTTTTAATAATATAAAATATTATTAAAAATCTGGTGTGAAGACAGGTTCACTATTAGTATTTTTGTGAACGTGTCCGAACATATCCCTCCCGTACCGATGAGCCTGTAGAAAGGCGAAATACGTATTTACGTTTCTGGGGAGGGATATGTTCGGACACGTTCACAAAAATATTAATAGTGAACCAGTATTTGTGTTCTTCACACCAGATTTTTAATAATATTTTATATTATTAAAAATACCTTTGTATTATACAAAACTGGTGGGGTTTACCTACTCATGTATGTTTCAATTATTCTGATACATTACACATGCGGTTAGTCCGTAGTATGAGTGAAGACACAAACAAAATGCAGTTTCTAGAGAGATGGATGTGCCACCTTTGGAAGGACGTCGTTACTTCACATTGGTTATGTGGACGGGGCGAGGTACCTCGGCTGTCTGATAACAGGCAGCGCTGAATTTACTTCTACGCTTATCGGTCTGGATAATTTCTGTGATGTGGCGATGTGGTTCTTTTTTGTCAATGTGTCTGAAGATTTCCTTTCTCCAGCAGGGGCGTATCGATGAGCCTGTAGAAAGGCGAAATATGTATCTACGTCTCTGGGGAGGGATATGTTCGGACACGTTCATAAAAATATTAATAGTGAACCTGTATTTGTGTTCTTCACACCAGATTTTTAATAATATTTTATATTATTAAAAATACCTTTGTATTATAATTATTTGTTACCATTGAAACATAATACTTTCTTTTACCAAAAGGTATTAGAGTTTAGAGGATGTATCCTCTACAATAAATTACCAAAAGAAATAAAAGTAATTAACAGTCTTTATTTATTTAAGAGAAGTGTCAAGGAATGTTTACTGCATGTTCGTTGTTACACAATAAATGATTATATGACAGCATTTCCATAAGATTCACACATAATATAATTGTAACTATTACATATTGTTTAACGTTTTCCAACATGTTATCGTGCTGTATCTATATTTTCTTGTATTTTGCTGTACGAAGCATGCGAAGCAGTAAAACAAAAGTCGATCAAATTATAATTACAGTTTGCCGGATGCTTGTGTTCAATATTTAATGAGAATAAGTGTATAATTAATGTTCAAGTGGAATAAGAAAATTATCAACTGGTGAAATATTAATCTGTTAATAGTGTACCTAAGTATATGTACGAAAAGAAGTTGATAAATCAAATTACCTGTATACATGGGACACCTTTTATATTTTTACAATCGACCACTAGATGGTGCTTGTGACATATGTATTCACTATATTCTTATAATTTGACATTTGTCAATGAGAAATCCGCGATAGCTTAGAAATTGAGTCAGTAGTTTGTTGACAGTGACAGTTTTAAGACAGTGAGTTTGTAAAATAATGGAGATTGCTCGTGAAGGTTTTCGTTGGATGATTTTTTACGATTATAAAAAAGGCCTAACTCCACAAGAATGCATTATATCACTTCGTTTAACTTTTGGTGATGAAGCACCATCAGAGAATTTACAATTTACAATTGGTTTGTAGAATTTCGTCATGGTCGCGCCTCAGTGAGTGATGAATTACGTAAAGGTCGACCAAAAACTGTTGTGATTAGAAAAAAACATCTATGCTGTGCGGAAAATGACAGAACACGATCGACATGTGATTTACAGTGAGGTAAAGGCATCTCTTGGTATATCGCAGACTGGAATTCATTCGATTTTATATTACCATTTATTTGTAAAAAAAATATGTTCCAGATGGATTCCACATAACTTGACCGAAGCACAGAAAGCGCTCATGTCAATTGGTGTAAAGAGATGCGCAAAAAACTCGACGTAGGAATCGCAAAATCCGTATACAACATCGTCACAGGTGACGAAACATGGATATATGCGTATGAGTCGGAAACTAAGCAACAATCTACTGTATGGGTGTTCCAAGACTTACCAAATCCCTCAAAAGTTGTTCGTGCAATGAGCACTTCCAATAAAATGATCGCTTGTTTCTTCAGTTGTACAGGACACATCGCAGCAATTCCTTTAGAGGATCAAAGAACTGTTAACGCTGAATGGTATACAGTAATTTGTTTGCCAAAAGTTATAGACGAAATCAGGAAGAACAACCGAAAACGTTGCATTATTCTTCATCACGACAATGCGAGTTCCCATACAGCACGTCTAACTGTTGACTATTTGAAAGAGAAAAGTGTTGAAATAATGTCTCATTGTCCATATTCACTTAATTCGTCGCCGAATGATTTCTTGTTGATTCAAACTGTGAAACAAAAAATGCGTCGACAGCGATTTTCAACACCTCAAGGAGCAGTCGAAGCCTTTGAAAACCATGTTTCTGCGGTACAACTTCCAGAGTGGAAAAAATGTTTTGAGAACTGGTTCGTACGCATGCAAAAGTGTATAGACCATAAAGGCGAATATTTTGAAAAATAATAAAACAGTTTGTTCCCAAAACTTTTGTTTTCTTCTCAGATTTTGTAAAAATATAAAAGGTGACACCTCCTCGTATTATAATTACGTATTAGGACAAAAATTGTTATTAAAAATACACAAATTACGACCACTAGTAAAGAAGAAATTGTTTATATTCGAAGCATAAGTTAACTTTTTAAACATAAATTTTATTAAGAGCTTTCAGATACGCCACTGATACGGGAACGTTGTATTTCAGATAGAATGATACGCAATCTACCCTTCCTCTATCTGCCCGAACTCACTCTCACACATCGCCAGCTTATAATGCAAGTGCTGTAGCTCGGTAAACATCTGACAACACCTGCGTTGATAACAGTTTTAAGACCAAAAAAAGGAAACGCAACATGAAACGAGATAGATAGGCATATTTTAGCCACGACTCGCGCATCCTAAGTGCCTTCAGATACAAAATGAGCTTTAACATGCATTTTTTCCACTCGCGTATGGATTTCTTCCACGGACTTCGGCGACGTGAATGATGAACACAGCAAAAGGTTTCATCAAGACAATTCTGTTATTGGAAAAGGTTATCAGGGCTAGTGGAACAGTGAAATGCTTGCTGATTATTGTTAGACATTATATCAGAAAGTGTCGAAAAACAATATAAAAGAAAAGTAAAAAAAGGGAAAAACATTTTAAACACGACGTTACTATGCACATACCTTTTTAATTATTATTATTCCATTTATTTTACAATATTTTTTTCCAAAACCTGTAGTGCCAGAATAAATTTGTTACTACTATTGTTAGAACTATAAATGAACATTGTACATAGTTTCTTATATATCGACACGTTCGCATCTTTAAGCAGTACTAATCATAGTAGTTACTATTCATTTATTATTTGCAGTAGAAAATCATATAAATCTGATAGAATTAAGTTTAATCCAAGTTTAAAGTTAAAGTCTTAAGTCTGACAGTAATCCTAAATACGCCATTAATAATTATATGAATTTAAAATTCTAGTTTCACCACGCAACTGTTGATATAATAGTATATATAAGACCGCATACACATTTATATATACATAAGCATAATAATAAGTCTCTGATATTATCGAATGCACAGACCAATACCGATACCACAACAATTTCCATATAGTTCATAAGATAGTGAAAGAAAATGCAAAGTTTCAAACATGAACCAAACGAAACGCATGTTAAATAGCACGATATAATCACTTAACATATATTTTGGAATATAAAGCATACTTGAAGGTAATAAATAATAGAAGATATTGATTAACGAGAGTAAAGTAATTTAGATTGAAATGAAATATTTTATTTCATGTGAAGGCGTTGACCTAATTTTCTTAAATGAAATCACTATTTTTTAAATTAAGAGTTTAACGAACTGAGATTGTTAATTGTGATTGAAACATTCTTTTTGAGAAAAAATGTATCGGCACAAGCGTAAAACCAATTGAAAATATTTAAAAAAACTAGTACAAAACAAACTATGGTGTTCGCTATTTATCTATGTTATATGTCGTAGTAAAAGTATTGACGAAAAGTTCATTTTCCTAGATGTTTGAAACGTTCTACTTTCGAAAATATAACGTTCTAGTCTGAGCGCAAACTTGGACAAGTTGGATTTTGAAGATATTTACAGCAGACCGATTTTCATTTGGCCGGCGAGAAGTACCGCCCTCGAGATGCGCACAAAATTCATAGGTAGGGGAACCTCTTTTAAGCGATAAACACAGTTGTGCAGTGCCGTATTAAGGTAGTGAGTAATGGAGTTTAAAAGTAAATTAAATAAATGTGTTTTTTGCACAGTCAAACTCGTGAAGTGATCTCAAATGTATTTAAATATATGCAAGAAGAAAAAACTTCAGGGGTACTCAAAATTCCACTGGATCAGTTATATGAACGCGTTATTGCCGCAACAGGTGTTTCTGAGAGAAGTATTAGACGGATTGTTAAAGAAAAAAGTGAAATAAACGCAGGTGCCGGTTCATCTTTTACATCTCCAAAGAGAAATAAAAAAAAAAACCAAGCCCAAAACCGACTTAGACGATGCAGATAAAGGTGTGCTTATTGTTTTCTCCTATAATTATTTTTGAGTATTTATGTATTATTTCTTATTTTAATTATTATTTTCATTGTTATTTCCAATAATATTAGTATTAATAATATTCTTTTCTCCACGACTATTAAATAATGTTATTACAACACTCGCCTACGCTCGTTGAAGAATATACTGTACTTTTGTACATATAGAAAGTTTACAATGTGATTGTAATGAGAAAGAGATTAGCATAAACATTATTTGCCAATAATTCAGTTAATTATCCAAATTAGTTTTACTTAATCCTAAGCCTTTCTACCGTTAAGTGTAGCTAACAATCTTATTCAGTCATCCCCTTAATGTGATGTTAGTACGCTATTAGCTAGTAGGTAAGGGAAGACATCTTAATTAAACATGTTACATGAAACTATGCGTTTTATTTTACTTCTATTTGCCTTAATTTAGTGAAATACAAACCATTATAAACATGTTCAACAATGTGATTTTCTGAATTTATCCCTTACTACGACCCAATGCACGATTCGCACAAAGAGTTTGCATTTCATTTTTCCGAATACTGTCTCTATCTAACACTGACCCTTACTTGACGCACGTACAAATTCTCCCACCGGCCACATGAAAATCGGTCTGCTGTATATATAACACTATAGTCCAGTCATTATGTACATTTGAATTGAGATCCCATCAAGCCAAATTTTTTATATGTTGTTGGGAGGGGGGGTCAGGAGTGCCTAATTTGAAGTTCCCGAACGAAACCCTTGTGACTATTTTGGGCTATTTAGAAAATAAGGGTGGATTTTTGTTTCCGTTGTAACTCGGTTCCTCGTCGTTCTACGGGGAAGTTGTATCGTTACTTTTTGTTCCTTTTTTATTCTCTACAATTTGTATCATATGACTTTTTCACCTAACATCGTCCGTTCTCGAAATATCGGCGAAAATAGGACAAAATTGGGGTGCGAACTCGGTTTTCATTTTTTTCTTCTTTATCGTTTATCGTCAAACTAGTAGAGCACGTTGGTACCTACAATTCTATATTTTTGTTTGCCCTTCATCTCTTTGCCATTCAGTTCTAGCGCGCCGCAAATTCGACAAGTCGGCACGTCTGTGCGAGGGGTCGATCTATCCGCTCGTGCGTCGCCATCTTGAAGAAAGAGTGGTAAATTATGATTTTCACGATAACTTTGCACCTCGTCATCCTATGGTGAAGTTGTATGGTTACTTTTTGTTCCTTTTTTTATTCTCTACAATTTGCGTTATATGACTTTTCCACATAATATCGTCCGTTCTCGAGATATCGGCGAAAATAGGACAAAATTTGGGGTACAAATTCGGTTCTCATTTTATTTCTTCTTTATCGTCACGAACAGCGAAAAAATATTTAGTGTTAAACTTGTAGAGCACGTTCGTACCTACAATTCGATATTTTTGTTTTCTCTCCATTTTCAAAATTACGCGTCCTAGCGCGCCGCAAAATCGACAAGTCGGCAAGTCCGTGCGAAGTTTCGATTCTATAGCTCGCGCGATTGTGTAGATTTGTTGTAACGGATTCACCGTTCTTAATAGGGTTATTGAAAGACAATATAGGCAAATAAGACAGTGAAATTATAAATCCCACGTATAAAATTTATTATGGAAATTTGTTTTCATCCTTTCAAAAAAATATTCATGACTTCCTTCTTTTCGATGGTCCTGCGCGTTAGAACTTTAGCAATTTTACAGATGGGCAAAAAACAAGTATATAGAATTGTAGGTAGGAGTGTGCTCTACAAGTTTGGCGATATACATTTTTTCGCTATGCGTAATGATAAAGAAGAAAAAAAATGAAAACCAAGTTCGTACCCCAAATTTTGTTATATTTTCCTCGATATCTCGAGAACGGACGATGATAGGTGAAAATATGACACAAATTGTAGAGAATAACAAAGGAACAAAAAGTAACGATACAACTTCCCCGTAGAACGACGAGGAGCCGAGTTACAACAGATGGTTTTCCATTTTGCGAATATGCTACATATGCCCATGAGGATTGATAATTTCCAGCTGTTGTAATCACTCATAGAAACTCGATAACTATATTCGCAGACAAGAATACATTGTTCACCGTAATGTCGAGGTGGCTCCCTTCTGTCAATTGCTAAGAGATAACTTGAAAACAGTATACATATTGTCATGGATTTTTCCATGGAGAAGAAAGGAAAATAATAGAACTATATATTAAACTTTTTTGTGTAGTACATTTATTAAACTTATGTATTTCATTTTGATGTTTATTTTATTTCAGACGGGGATCATTATAAATATATTTAATTTTAAGTGATTAATTTTATTATGTTTGAAATTTTGATCCATCCTCGTATATTTAGGTTGGTCAGATGTTCGAAGCTGCCGCCATCCCGGATATTATATTGAAATAAGATGTATATTTTTCTCTATATTTTGATTTTATAGTTGGTGGGGATATCCGTGCGGATGTTAGAACTTCATTCAGAGATTATTTGAAAGTCCTTGTGGATAGGTGTGTATAAGTATATTGGACACGACTTAATTTTGTCTAATATTAATGAAATTTTGAATAAATTCGTTTATAGTTTTTGGTGCGTCGTTTGTGATTTAAACGTAAATTTTCGTGAATTTACAAATCTTTTATATTTGTAATTTTATTTAAATGATACACCTATCTGAAGAAAGGAATCTCTCATGTTTAATTGTGACTTACTTTAATTAATGTAGGTATCTTTATAATTATTAATATATATTGATGAAAGCGCTATAATTAACTTGTAAAAATTTTGTTAAATTTTTTATATGTATTTAGAATAATATCTGGAAAATTTATTTGAAAAGATTTTTGTGGAGGTTAGTTGTTTTTAGTCACTTTGAATATTTCAATACGTAGGAAGGTGGGGACGAGTTTTCAAGGTCATGTGATTGCATTCATGACAGTTCAGATTTGATTTCGCGCGCAGAGTAAACAATTCTTTACTTTGACGTTTTAGCTTTGGACATATATTTTATTGTTGTTTAATAAATTTTCTTGTATATTAAAAATTTTATAATTTTGATCGTGGACTGTCAGATAGAGGTTTTTAATGATTTGTATCTTCATATGATATCCAAATCTTTTTGTCCTCAGTACTGTGCCTTTAGCAGTTCAACGTTACACTTGGTAAAGTTGATTTTTTTTTTTTTTTTTTATTATACAAATGTAAAGGGAAAATGTGTGTATAATTTATCTGACACCTTGTGTTTTATTTTATGATATAACCTGAATCCGAGAGGATCGACCCGAGTGACATAAGCTCAAGGAAATCTACCAGACTGAACAGCCGGAAGCATAAGTTGTAGTTTGAAGAGAAAAATTAATAAGCAATCAAAAGCACATTCCACTGCAATATGTGCAGTTGCAGCCCTTGAAAACACAGATAATTAAATACAAAAACATTTTAAGCGGTGTAAACTTTTTTAAACGCTACTCAAACCAATTATTGGCGTAGAATGCAAAACGTATTGCAAAAATAGTAAATTAAAAAAAATTATTAACAAAACTGCAGTGTTCTATTTTACTTAAATTTCAAAAATATCATTTCAAATATCGGAATACAAAAGTTTACTTCAAAATTAGTATTTAGTTTTGATAATAGATTTTTGTAATTGAGAACCTGGAAAATGTGTGGCAATTTTTGCTTGCACTGCAGTTGCAAACGGATTTTCTCTTAGAAAATTCATTAATTGGCCATTTTCATTATGATTTAATATTTTTCGTCTACCGGTGCCTTGTTTCTTTCCAGTTTCTTCGAACTTACGTTTTTATAATAATACGGGCTTTTGTCTACATTTATTTCTTCTGATATGATTCTTATGCTCATTCCATCTCTCAATCTAAATTTGATAACAGCTTTTTGTAGTTCTGATAGTTGCGGCATTTTAAAAAATAAACTGACTATGGATTTGTCAAATGTGACCTTGTCATCAAAAGACATGAAAATTTAAAAAGATCATGCTGCTTCATGAAAAATACATAGTTCGCAAAGCTCACCAAGTGCGAGAAATAATCAACGACTGTGGCTTTGTAGAGATGGAGAATCTACTCTAGAGTTCGGACTTAGCAATGAGTGATTATTATATCTTTCCTGAATTACAAAGCATCAGCGTGGACGTTTTTCTTTAGATGATTGCCTGAAAGAAGCGCCGGAGAAGTTTTTTGAAGATTTACCAAGATATTTTTTTCTGCAGTATTTTCTTATTAGAAATAAATATGTAATCGTTAGTGGTTCATATGTTGCAAAATAAATACAATATAGCTTTCTTATAACATATTTGATTCATACCTATGATCTGTTCACCGAACAGATAGAGTGATCACGACACAAGCACGTGTCAAATCGGTTTTAAACGAGCCAATGAAAATACTCGCTGATTTAGTAGGCAATAAATGTCGCTGTAACAGTGTTATTTTTGACAGTTGAGAAAGCAAATTATTAAAATATTTTTCATAAGCCATAATGTAAATTTCTTGCAGTTTCTAGTTTATTTAAGTATTATTAAATTGTGAAATTTCTGTAGGCTTAAGAAATATTTTGTAATCCTCTGCTAAAGTAGTACTAAAAACGATATGATCCAGTTTAAAATGATGCATATGTAAGTATACGAACGTAATCTTTTTATAGACATAAGAATTGCAAGAATTATGTTCAGCAATTGTTATCAAGCATGGGAAAAGGAAAAGGCAATAATAAAGTAAACGAGAAAATATTGAGGCTTTCAAATAATAATAAATTCTTATTCTCAGACGGTAAATAAATTACTATCCATTGTAAAGAAAACATGAAGAGATGACGCACTCCATATTTACGTATAAAGATTGAATAAGAGTTAAATTGTTGAAAATCAAATGCCCAACTAAACATAGGTATAGCGGTTAATAATATATTCACTACTTTAATAGAAGCTTTAACATTTAGTAAACTACAAACACTTCACCCGTTCATTGAGTTAATTAAAGAAATAATATAACTTGGTAAACAACTTGACACATGCAGAATTCCTATTGAATTAATATCAACCGAGATGCATTATATAAATAATCTAATTAAAAGAAGAAACAATCACATTCATATTATTTATTCCTGTCAAATGAAAGCGTACCGCAATTTGATACAAAAATTTGAAAGAACACGGTCTGTAACTGACCTACCAAGATCAGGAAGACCAAGAATTAGTGATGTCCAAGTTGCAGAGGTTCTTCATGAAAATCAAGACATAGCCAGAGGTAATTCACTCGCAATCAACGGTGCAAATACGATATTCAAGCGATTGCAAGTGCCGTATACCACGGTTTGGAAAATTTTACGCAAAATTCTAAAAATGAATCCTTATAAACTAAAAATGCTATTTGAATTAAAGAAGGCAGATTTGGCTACTAGGTACGATTTCTCTTTGCGAGTAATGGCTCGGATGGAAATTGAACCCAAATGGTTATCCCGTATTTTATTCACAGATGAGGCACATTTTACTCTGAATAATGGAGACAATACCGAAAACTGTAGAATCTGGTCTGCAGAAAATCCACAAGAAATCTTTCAACAAGGTCATCATGACAAGAAAGTCACCGTTTGGTTCCGTTTTTACAGCTGATTTTATCATTGGTCTGTATTTCTACGAGGAAATGCAGAATGGAGAAGCCGTGTCTGTAACTGTAAACGCTGAACGATACTTGCAAATGTCAAGAGATTATGTTATTCCACAGCTGCAAAACGAGCACCACGAAATTGAAAGCATCATTTTTATGCAGGATGGACACCCCCCGCACATTTTCCGATCAATCAAAGAATTGTTAACCAATGTTTTTTCAAGATCGTGTGTTAAGTAGACATTTCGCAAATTCATGGCCACCAAAATCACCTGATCTTAACCCAGCAGATTACTGGTTCTGGGGTTATTTAAAAAATTTAGTGTTAAGAAGACGACCAACAACGCTACAAGAATTAAAAAACAATATTATGGAACAAATTCGTGCAATTCAACCAGAAATCTTACGGAATGCTATGTACAATTTGGAGGAAAGGTTGGTAATCTTACAACAACAAAATGGAAGTCATATTGAGCAATTGCCGTAACTGGTTTTGTTCATACTAAATCCCATTTCTTAAGCAATACTTTACCACACACTTTTTCCATATGTATCGATATTTAGAAAATATTGATGGCAGAATACAGCTAAAGCACCATTATGAGCAAATTTTGTTATCTTTGCATTTATTGAATTTAAAAAGTCGATTCATTCGGCATTTTCCAATAATTACATGTGTGAATATTTATTTAACTAATATGAACACTGTGGAAATATAGTATATTAAAAAACAAGTTTCATAAGGCACCATTTTGCCGCAGATCAGTTTAGAAAACCAGCCGCGATAGCGGCGAGTTTTCTAAAGAGCGAGTGCGAGTGCAAAAGGCCTTATGAAACGAGTTTTTTATACTATTTTTTCTATTTTGCATTTTTGACATTAATAAATTGGAATGATTTAATTTGGAAGTTCAGAGTTTAATTTTTATATAAATCATGCAGTTGGTCACATTGATACTTGACATTGTCAAATTTAAATCTTGCTATCCGCGAAGTATATTACCGCGATATCATAAAGTTTCTGGGTCCAAGATGGCATTGAAATAGAAAATATATGTCCGAACTTTATCCATATTATCATACTGGTAACTTAACCTTAATTTTTGAAAATTATTTTGATAGTGTCATCGTGACATCAATAAATATGTCATTTGATTTAATAAAGATACAATAAAACAACAAGCTCAGCTTGTATTCAAAATTTTATTAATAGAAAAAGGCAAAATTAAAGCAAATGTTGAAATTGTTGTCCGTTATTTTCAATTCCCAATGTGACACGCCTTTTCATGCTGTTAAAGGCATTTTGCAGCATTGCGGGCGTTATTAATGCACATTCGTCAATAATTCTTTGTTGCATATCTTGCAAATTAGCAACAGGAGTTTTAAATATTCTATTCCTTAGGTGAGGAAACACGAAAAAGTCCATAACTGTCAAACAAGGTGATCGTGGTGGAAACTCAACTTCCGTATGTAAACTTATGATCCGATCGTCAAAAAACTCACGAAGAAAAGCAATATTTTCTCGTGTTGTGTGTGCCGTTGCACCATCTTGTTGAAAGTGTCCATATTGCAATTCATCATCATGCAACTGTTCAATAAATTCATTCAGAATGTTTCTATACCTCTCAGCATTAATTGTGAAATTAAAAAAAAATAGGGCCAACAACTCTGCGGCGAGAAACTGCTAGCCAAACTGCAAGTTTCGCATTATGGAGAAACGATTCAATAAAAATATGAGGATTTTCACTACTCCACATTCGAGTATTTTGGGAAATGACATACCCCGAAAGATGAAACCATGGTTCATCAGAGAAAAATGACAAATTTAGCAGGTTATCATCTTCTATTAAGTTATTTGCAAACCACTGGCAGTACGCACGACGTCTAGGGTAGTCTACCGGCAAAATAGCCTGATGTGATTGCATCTTATACGGATGCATGTGTAAGTTTTTCTTTACAATTTTCTGACATGTTCCATAAGAAAGTCCAATCTCTTGAGAAAGGCGTTTCAAAGGTTTTGTGGGTTCATTTACCATACGTTGACGAACATCATTTATAACTTGTTCCGAACGAACAGTTGGTCTACCAGTACGTGATTTATGACCCACAGAACCAGTCTCACGAAATACACCAACACAATTGGAAAGGCAATTATAAAAATCTTTGGGAATTACAGCTAACTCTGGAAAGTGCTCTCTAAAATCATCCAAACATGCACGTTGACTGTACACCAAAATTCCATCAATTCGCACTCCACTCCGAAAATAGGCTTCAATCATGTACGCTTTTTGCACTATATTGTAAACCATATTTGAATTTACTCGAATGTGCTATGTTTTAAACTCGACGTTCAAACTTGCTTTCAGCAATTCTAACACATTAATGGATGACAGATAATGTCACTGTCAAAATAATTTACAAAACAGAGTTATAGTTCCTAACTTAAGTTCAGACATACAATTTATATTACAAAGCCATTTTCGTCCTAGAAACTTTATGATATCACGGTATATTACATATTATTTATTAATTTTCGTTAACATTAATTGATATTTTACTTAAAAATATAAACATGAGTGACATGGAAACTAATATATCTTGTTGTCAATTGTATACAATATACGTTGTTTGTGTAGAGTACCAATATATATCATATCTGTCAAATGTATTTAAATTCTTAAAATCAAATGACAGCAATGATATTTATTTCTCTGTTCGAACAACGCCAACATTGAAAAATGAAGAAAGCGTATCGAAATGAAGCTCATTTAGATACTGTTTTGGGTTTCATAATGAGTTCATTTCGAACGCAAAATAGAAAAAAATCTTTTACTAATTTTGTTTATTATTCAAAGGAAATAGACAATAAATTTAAAAAAAACAAAAATACATCTACTGAAGTATCTACTGTAAACACTTGATTGTGATATCCCTGCTGCTTCTACTGTGTATTCAACAATTCTTGTTTTCTGTTCATCTGGCTGTTGTAATTTGCGTATTTTCTATATATTTAATACGAATTGTTTTTCATTTACAGAAAGATGCTTGCTTTTACACTTTTTCGGTGGCGATTCTGCCATTTCTAATGATATTAATTTAAACTAAGCATCGATGATCGATAGCACACTGTGTGCTACCTATAGCAAGACTAATTTTACATTAAAAAATAAAATGCAAATAGTTTCAAAATCACGGCAAAATTCTAAGTAAATAACGTAGCTGACAGCTGACAAAGTTAGGTTATGTCGCTAAATCACTGAAATTTCAATCGTTTGTAACAGACTTTTCTTTAATTTTAGCCAGCCAATTAAAGAGTTGGCTTTTGTGATCACGAGGTGATAACGCATTTTTTTCACTTTTTCTGTTGGACGGATGGAGTATAGATAGATAATACAAAAATCTCTCCTCGTAAATGTAGAATGACTAAACACTACATTTTAATAGAACACACCACAACTGTATATGTGTAAACTACTGGTTGCACCAATGTTGAAATAGACGACTAGAAAGTTTGACAAGTGTTTAATCTAAGCATATCCAAATGTTTCCCGTATAATAACAAATGGATGTAGAATGTTTGCACGCGATTACTCTAACCGTAACATATTATATTTACATATATGTACATTAGCATTAAACCATTTATCATTTCCAGGCTATTGTTGTTTGTATAGATGGACACGAAAGTTTGTTAAAATAGAAAATAAGAAAAGATTGAATTTGATACGAGTGCCACCTTTTTTCTATTTTCTGCAATATGCTATATACCGACAATACATCTTTCACTCTCTTTTTTTTAAGTAAATAATTACTTGCATTCATTAAAATGAAAGCAACTAAAGGCGTCAAAAAACTTTCAGAAAAAGATATTTTTTTTCGTAACGTATTTTACATCGAAATGATATTAAAAAAATTAATCTAAATTATTATTTTAGATTGAATAAGTTGTCGCTGTTAATTGCAATAATAATCTATCAACTGCTTTAGTCAATCATCTTTGTACTGCCGTACAAAACAACACGCGATAATACTAAAATAATAAATTACTTCACATAGTACAAGTCCGTGCTAAGCCAAATTTTACTGAGTATGTGATATTGGAACATTGATATGATTATATGTACGCTGTAACTTACGAGGTGCTACCCAGAAATTCCCGGAATTTGAATGTGGCGCGCGAAAGATAGTAGTACAGTTCTATATCGTTAGATGGCGCAAGCTTCGTCTATTACTAAGTCAGTCTGTCAAACGGTCCTTTGCTAAGTGGTGACAAGCAGTATTTGTGTTTATTTTTGTTGAGTTGTGTTTGAGTTATACTGCGACACTACAATGTCGAATGAAAAAGAACAAAAACCGTGCATGAAAGTCTACTTCAAATTTAGTAGAACCCGCTGCCGTTATACTCTGAAAACCCTGAAAATGCTTAAACAAGGGTTTGGTGAGGATGTTTTAGGCCAGACGCTAACTTGTGGGTGGTACAACTGTTTTAAAAATGGACATGTATCGGTTGATTATGATGATGTCGTCCATCGACGGAAAACACTCTATATAATGTGACAAAAGTGCGTGATGCTATGCTGCGAGACTGAAGGACAGAACAATCAATAACATTTTTAACATTGTTGGCTTGTCGTACGACGCAGCAATTCGCGAATACTACACCATGACAATGCACCAACCCATACTTCATTTTTTGTGCGCCAGAGTAACAGTCTTAAGAAAGATGGCAGTAAGTTTGTTTTGGTTCGCAATCCAGAATAGTTTCAGAACTACTGCGCAATCCTACTAGTTATTTGGTGTTTTGGTTGCATATGAACTGGTTCCGAATTTTTAATTATATGTTTTGGTTGTTGCAAGAATTAATTCGATTCTAGAACCGTTCTAGCAGTTCTTGCTTTTTAGCGAGTACCAGGCGTGTGCACTTTTTTTTCTTTTTCGACATTTTTTAATGTTGGTAAGAAGGTGGTCTACAAGTAGCTCTAAGTCTGACAAACATAATCTTAATACGAAAGAATGTTATTTTTTTATTCTATTTTATAATAATTTGAGATCCGTGGTAATTTACTGAAACAATTTTTTCATATTCTTTACTTGGCTTGTCCCAACCTTTGCTGTGTATGTGGTAGCGTTGGGACATCGTTGGAAAATATCGATGTTATTGATATTTAGTGAATATGGATGTTTGAAAAATATTGTAACAGAAACATCGATGTATCGATTTTATCGAGTCGTATTGTACCAGCACCTATTGCTATTTCCATATAAGATTTACATATTGCTATGGACTTTTCCCGGCAACATTGTGAAGAAAACATTATTTTTGGTTAAACCATAATTTTTGATGACGCTGTATGTTTTGTGAAATTACTTATGATAACAGATTTTGTATTGAACTGTTTTATTTTGATTTAGTTTTGATTAGGGTTGTAGTTCGGCGTTTGGCCATGCTATATCCGCAGACACGTCTTGATATCCAAGTAAGAGAGTTGCATATTTGAAGATCAAACTTTTTTATCTTTATTTCATGTAATTTCGGTTTTTGTTTTTGAATTAATAGTGTTTGTGCTTGCTTAATTCATTACCGAATTTATACGAGTTTGTATACTTCGTATTTTTGATTTAATTAATCTCTTACTTCACGCGTTCTCAAGGTAATAAAAATAAAAACTACGTAAGTTTTATTTTACATTATATTGAATCAAATTATTTCTTTATTGTATGCATTTACTGTTGTATAATTGATTGTATGATTTTTTATATATTTTAATATTAGTTAAAATAGATGACAAAGATAGTTTTTCGTTTCTAGTAAATTTTTTTTGTAACGTTAAATTCTAGAACGTTTCAGATTTTCAAGGTTGGAGTTTTTGTACGTGTGGTATCTGGACATGCGTTAGAGATTTGTTCGGTCTGACAGATTTGTCTGTTTACATTTGAGTTTGTTTATTCTGGGGTGATAGAAAAAGGTATCGTTGGAATTTATTAGTATTAATTTTGTTCGCGATTCATTAGAGGACGTTTGAATTTGCTTAGCTGTCAATACCAGCAAATTATTTTACCTCTTTGTGTTATTGTTATACACAGTTCTTTATACTCTATGAAGAATCAAATATTTTTTTTACAATAAAGTGTCACTTGAGAATTGTGATTTTTAATTATAATTAACACTTTCGTTTATACTCGTTGCTGGCGCCATATTAAATGTTGTAGGAGTATAATACCACATTTTCCTATTGGAAACCCGGAGAGGTAAGCTGTTTCATTAAAGAAGTTAACCGATTGAACATCAAAGTTGGACAGTGTTGTGGTGAATAGTGGTTCATTCAACTACGAACTCACTATTCATAGCAATATGTTTAGTATTAAGAAATAATAACAATAATGATTATCGATTAATGAATAAGAAATTAAGTTTGGTTGTTAAGTAGAATAAGTAACGTTTATTTCCATATTTTCGATTTTCATTTCAACTTTAGCAATAGGCAGTAATTTAAGTTTATTCCATTTATTATTCAAGATTAGGTTCCACCCTGCATCTCGCCTTAGGGTTGTGGCGGTCGAACTTATAATTTGTTATTTATACGACTTACAATCTATTATTTATATTAGTAACTTTTATTCCAACAAAGACATTTATTATTATTATTACTTACTTACAAAAGAACATTAAATACATTTATTTGTAATACTTTTTGGTCTCTTATTTGATCCGTAAGCATTTATATATTTTATTTAAAACTTGGCATATTGTGATGAGTTATCCGACGATACGTCAGGTATCACACGGCCCGGCACCGTCTAGAAAAATGTCGATGCGGATGATTCGAGAGATCGAACATACGAGAGAATTTCCCCTGAATATAAATAGCACTCAAGAGGGATTTAAGACATTCCACACCAAATCATCGACAAGTGATGTTATATAAATATAAGTACATAAATGTTCTTATTGTTAGTTATTAGTTTTTAAATTGTTATTTAGTGTATTTCTTTTTTATTGTTAATATAGTGTGTTTAAATTACCGTTAGTTTTATTTAAGAACCCGGAAAGACAAACATTTTACAGTTAGAAACATAAGTATTTTACAATATAAAGAAATATGTGAATAATAACAAATAATAAAAAACAAATTGTTTAAATTGCCACTAGATGGAACACTAGTAAAGCTTAAATTACAGTGACTTGATATATGTATCAAATCATTGTAGCTTAAATGTGATTTGATTGTCTTGAGTTAACACAAATTCAGAAACGGTATGTACGTTTCATCGCCGGTTACAATTTTAGAAATAATTTGATGGCCTCCAGCATTCAACATATCTAAAGTTTGTTGACAAATTCTAACACATTCTGCTTTATGCAAATCTGTCAGATGATGGGGTACAAACCGAGCTACAACCTTTTTCAAATGTAAATGTTCGTGCAATATTGATCTCACTTGCGAGGATCCAATCTTCAGTTTGGACTCTATCATAGGTAATGCAGTTGTCCTCTTCCACCATCTTCTTCACTGCAGCAATATTTTTGGGATTAACAACAGTTGAAGGAGGACCAGCAACTTTTTTGTGTACAATTTAGTTATAACCCCGTTCAAATTCCATATAACATCTATAAACAGTAGCCAATGATGGTGCGAGATCCCCAAATGCCGATTTTAAACTTTCGCTCACGCTCAAGCCTTTCTTGAAATCATAGCAAATCTTTATCCGAAAGTTCTCTCGTAATAATGCCATTTTTCGATAACAGAGGCGTATTCTATAGGTTATTTCTCAGACACTATTCAACCGAATTGCACAAACTAAACTGCATTTAACAGATAAAATAATGCACTATTTAATAAACAACAATTTGTTTTTCATAGGTAACTAGATTTTTCTATTATCAATAATTGTGTGCAATATACGATTCCGTATAGTCGCAATCATTGACTCATTATTTGAATAAAACGGTTTAACAATACTGACGCGTTGTTAGTTCGTGTAGCGTTCCATGATGAACTTGACACATGTGCTTTAAACAACTACTACAGTGCTACCTACGGAAATACGCATATGAAAAATGGCCCGCTATTTAAATCAGTCAGGTACCTATATATTGCCCATCTTGTAGTTTAGCGAATAAGATGGCGTATGAATAATGCCGAAGTTCAGTGACTAAAAAGATTTAAATCCATCGACTTGAGCTCTATATTTTGACATGTAGCCCTTACCATAAGGTAGCTTTTGTCCTGGATAGTTATTTTGACAACTAAATTGCCACTATCAACAGTAGAAGATTATTAATGCGCTGGTATACTTTTGTTGTGTATAGCGTGCGCTCTGGATGTAATACTTGTTTCTCCTGCTGATGATGAAAACTTAGTTATCGAAATACGCACACAGAATTAAAACTAAGTTGTTAAGGGTTATTTTTAAATAACTTTTCTAGAATCTACCAGTCTTTGATTAAATTAGGTTTTTGTAGATATATATCTAACCAAAGCTAATCTTAGGTTGAAAATTACGCATACATAATTTTCTAATGCTGAACAGATAAGTACCTGTAGCTTCGTTCTATCAAAAAAAAAGTGTTTAGTGTACAATATCCCATAAAACTTTTAGTGTACCGTTTTAAAATATATTTTGGGGAACATGTTTTAGTATCATCGTTAAAACTTTATAGAAACATAAAAAAAGAATTGAATAACAGAAAATATTTGATATATTGTGGCGTAAATATATTGCCTGAGCACAGCCAACGTTTCAAAAACACTCGATAGCGATACTAGCGCTACGGAAACCGAAAAAGAACAACATCGATAAATTTCAGTTTCCGTTTTATAATACTATCATGTGTTTTGTATTTTCCAATACTGCGTTGATATACGTTTTTCACTTCAACCACATATACTCGTATAATAAAATATGTTTGTGTAAGTAATTAAAAGGCCTATTAAGCTAGAAAATGGCTATACTATTTTTAAAGCTAACTTAATAGTTTATGACATTTTATGTAGATTTGTTTCCTAATAGACGAATCCAAATAAAGGATATTACATAAAATATAAGTATAAAAAAGAGCAGATGCTACCAAAATACAAATATCAATAAAATGCAAATATTCTGAAATTGTGTTCGTGAAGTTCTAAACCCTGCATAATATTAAACAGGGTTTGGCAAATGTACGAATCTATTCGAATATCCTTGATATGACTACTTACATTTTAATAAGACTTTCCACAATTAATTAAATGTAAATCGGGGTGTCGATGTGTATATTTACATCCGAATCAGACTTCCGGTTTAGCCGGAAACGATGTAAACCTTTTTATTTTAAACTAAACATCCTGTATATTTTTACGAATTTCAATAGAGCTCTACTCTAGGAGTTCAGTAATAATAAAGTTTGGCACTCCTTTATTCAACAACGGCAAAGATATTTAAGTAAAGCTGATATTTTTAAATCATGTTTATGTTTAGTAAGCCATGGAATTAAAATTCAGTATAGCAAACGCCAATTAAGTTGGCGCGAGGAGGGGTAAGTTCGCGCAGGATTAAAAGTAGTGCGGAGATTTGTATTTGGTTTTACATCAAATTTATGATCCCCTAGCAAAGACATTATATTCCGTCAAACGTCAATGATAAATGTATCTGACAATTACTTGAGTAGTAGGGGTGGACGTTTTTAAAAACGGCTTCTGCGCAACCCCTCCTCGCGCCAACTCAATTGGCGCCTGCTATATTTAACTTAAACTGTCAGAATTAACTTTGCAGACGTCCAAATATTAATAATGGTTCAATTAACTGAAAAAGAACGTATTGAAATTCTGATGATGATTGGTTTTGGTGACCGTGTCAGAACTCATGAAGAAGTATGCGATTTGCAAATTTATTGCATTTTCACGAAGTAATGTAAATGTAAATATGCTTTCTACATTTTACGACGCTAATTATTATCAGAATTTTTTTATAGAAAAAAAGAGAAAAAATCGCCCTGAAGCAGTTTCGAAGCCACGTGCATGGCTTGCCGGAACATTGCTTTAACCACTAAGCGATTAAGGTACGTGATTTAGAATCTTTGTGGGAATGCCTTAAGTCACATCAAGGAAACAGACGATACATATCTTGCAGTTGTGCAAATTTATTCCATTTTCAAGTAATGTAAATGTAAATATTCATTTTACGGCGCTAATCAACATAACATCAACCAACTAAACGCTCTATTTATTGTCGTGTTAAAGAAATTGAATAAACAGGCTCAGTAGTCAACGACTCAATGAGTCAGTTCAGCGGAGACTATCACTGCTGTAAGCCAAAGTGTTAGGGAAGATCCAACGTCTCTGTATCAAATCGTTCTCAATGACATGGCCTTTTTCAGATCACTACATGGTGAATTTTGCTTCATGATCTTCATCTAAAAGCTTATAAAGAGCTCAAATCTACTGACCATCTGGTACGTCGAACTTTCGTGACTTGAATTCTATAGCAGTCGATCGAATTTTGGTTCAAAAATAATCTTTTCGGATGAAGCACATTTCTGACTTACTGGATACGCGAATAAACAAAATCCTCAAGTGATTCACATTACCTCCCCTGACTGCCGATCCCTAGTAAGTATAATTAGAGTACGTATTTTAAGTAAAAATAATATTTTTTATTATTAGGAATATCATCCCAATATCGCGGATATACCCATCTTACACTGAAATAATGCGATTGACGGTATAAAAAATTACATATTTTGCATAAAATTAAACTTAAGTTCATATTTTTAGCTTGTGTGCATAAAGTGAATATTCTTTACATTTTCAATATAACATCGCAAATTTTTGATGAAACGACCGATGTTCGTCGCTATATTGGAAATTTATTAATTGGTGTTCTTAACCAAAATATTTTGCCAAAATCTTTTTTTAAGTCAGCTAGAGCTTAAGAGCTAGAGAAAACCAATTGCGTAGAAATTGTTCGCTTTGATAATGAAAATTTGATGACTTTTTTTGCTCCAGATATTTTGCCAATTGAGAAAATTCTTCTTTTCGTCACAGATGCGGCAGCATATATGACTAAAGCAGGGGCAAATTTAAACATATTTTGCAAAAATTTAATCCACGTGACTTAACTAGCGCATGGAATAAGAGTTTGCGAGGAAATTAGAAGTCATTTTCCTTTAGTTAATTCTTTAATTTCGAAGGAAAAAAAAATATTTAAGAGCACCTCTGCGAGTCAAAGTATATAAAGAAAAATCACCGAATGTTCCTCTGCCCCCTGAACCGGTAATTACCCGATAAAGAACGTGCTTAGACGCAGCTATATTCCACGCGAATAACTATACTCATATAAAAACATTGTATTAGATTTTTCTGATTTAGCTGAATCAATTATAAAATCCAAAAGTTTACTCGAAAAACGCGAGATTCTAGATTAGTTAACGTATATTAAATCTCATTATAGTTTTTTAAGTGGATTAATTCAAAAATTATAGACTGACCAAATATCTTTATTAGAGTCCATTTCTATTGTGGAACATCGAAAATGTATTGAAAAATGTTCCAGGTAGAACTGATAAAGTTATACTAGATAAATTTTATAGGGTTAGAACAAGGAATTATGTTTTTCAAAAGGCGCGGCCCTAAACTCGTCCCCGAGTAGGTACTATCTAATGTCTGCTACATTAATTCGCCCCCATGCTAATTACGGTGTTTTAATGCCTTACCTTAATTTGTCTCCGGACAAGAGATTAAGAAATTTATACTTTCTTGGAAATATAAATACAAAGTTCTCCCGCCTATTAATTCAAATTAAATTAAAATTTATCTAAATTTAAAATTTACCCAAATCTACCATATATACTTGTAAGGCAAAAGCTTATAATGTGGGTGCAGAAAATTTAATTCTGAAGAAACTAAACAGACAGATAGTAAGTGCTGGTGTTAAACATAAAGCAACCGATGACATTTGTGAGAAGCTTTCAAAAATAATACATTCAGCTCTAATAGAAAATAGTGGTCATTTCAGTACAATCACCGTTCAAGTCATTCATTATATCCGCAGCAATCTATATAATAACAGAAGAAAATCTCTACCGGTCTTACCGAAGAATAGGGCAGACGTTATTAGCTGTGTTACAGCATTGAATATTACGTCACTGAAAAAAGAGAATTTTATCTTTATCATCGACGAAGTTGAAGAAATTGTCGTATTCACGTGCCTAACAAAAGTAACTGTTTTATGCAATAGTGAAAAAGTATATGTCGACGGTACATTGAGTTACTGCAAAATGGGTATTATATCACACTAGCATTTTGATTACTGCCAAATAAAAAAGTATTCTTTCAAAACAGTTTTTAACCTGTTGTGAAAAAGTGTCATAGTTTGGGTTTAAATTTGAACTCAAAAGTCATCGTAGAGGATTTTGAAATTGCAATCCACAATGCCATAAAAGCGGAGTTTCCAGATTCCAAAATTATAGGCTGCACATTCCATTTAGCACAAGCATGGTTCCGCAAAATTCAAAATCTGGGCCCTGTTCCTTATTAAAAGAACGAAACCAGTGAAATTGGAGAGTGGCTGCGCTATATATTTGGTTTACTATTTTTAAATCCATCGGAAATAGGCGATTGTTAGGCTTTTGATTTTTCGAAAATACAACCTCAGGATGAACGACCGTTTATCACGTTCTTCCGATTATTTGGTTCACAATTATATTTCAGAAGAAGCCGTTTTTCCACCTAGTTTGTGGGCAGAACTCAGCGATAGCATAGAAAGAAGCACAAATGCTTGCTAATCTTCCCACACTAAATTTAATGCTAGTTTTTATTCTACACATCCATCAATTTTTCATTTTATTGAAATTTTGAAACAGTTTCAAACAGAGACTTATATAAAAATTCTCGTGAGTATGCGTAAGCAGTGCGTTACTAGAAAAATCGATGAGTATAAAAAAGTATCTGTTTCGAGATTCGATTTTGTTAAATGCATAGCTTATTATTAACGTTAAATGTAAATGTTAATATGTATTAGTGCTTGAATAAGACACAAGCAGGCATTTCTACTCCATTCTTAATGAATAAAATATATTTTTTCTATTTTGCGTCGAAATGAACTCATTATGAAACCCAAAACAATATCGAAATGAGCTTCATTTCGATACGCTTTTTTTCATTTTTCAATGTTGACGTTGTTCGAATACAGAAATAAATATCATTGCTGTCATATGATTTTAAGAATTTATGTACATTTGACAGATATGATATATATTCGTATTTTACACAAACAACGTATGTTGTATACAATTGACAATAACATATATATGTTTCTATGTCACTCATGTTTATATTTTTAAATGAAATATCAAGTAATGTTAACGAAAATTAATAAATAATATGTAATATAATATACTTCGCGGATAGCAAGATTTAAATTTGAAAATGTCAAGTATCAATGTGACCAACTGCATGCTTTATATAAAAATTAAACTCTGAACTTTCAAATTAAATAATTCCAATTTAAGCAATTTATTAATGTTAAAAACGCAAAATAGAAAAAATAGTATAAAAAACTCGTTTCATAAGGCCTTTTGCCGCACTCGCTCTTTAGAAAACTCGCCGCAAGCGGCTCGTTTTCTAAACTGATCTCGTGCGGCAAAATGGTGCCTTATGAAACTCGTTTTTTAATATACTATTGTGGCACTTACTGAGTTTTTCATGTCTTGCATAAGTTAATATGTTATCTATAGATATTAAATAAGGATATGGGTGACTCATACTGCGGTAAAGTCGGGGACGAATTCATGAAGCTATTTTTGTGGACCTACTTTTCTCGGCGACAAGTTTATGTATATTTTTTCAGGTACGAGTTTAACTAATTACTTAATTTTATTTCTGGGGACGAGTTTAGGTACGTCCTTCAAAATTTAATAGAATTATCAAACATTTTATCATTATCATTATGTTCGACTGTTAAAGATAATAATTTACAAAATTCTTTCAATGGAGACTGTGGTTAAATAAAAATTTAAAAAAAGGTATATAACCCCTTACCACAATTATTAGTCGTATCCTAAATACGTATTTCGACAACTAAGTTGTCATCATCAGTAGGTAAAAACTACTAATTAAAAGTCGCACATGGGGCACAGTTAAACAAAAGAAACGCTTCCGCACAACTATTATACACTGCAACCCTGTATAGACTGGTCTATACAGTCTATACAGTCTATACAGGGTTGCAGTGTATAATAGTTGTGCGGAAGCGTTTCTTTTGTTTAACTGTGCCCCATGTGCGACTTTTAATTAGTAGTTTTTACCTACTGATGATGACAACTTAGTTGTCGAAATACGTATTTAGGATACGACTAATAATTGTGGTAAGGGGTTATATACCTTTTTTTAAAAAATAATAATTTACATTTAGACCCCGAACACCTGGCGTCATTAAATATGCACCTATCGTTTCAGTAGAAGTCGGAAAAACGTTTTCAACATATATATAAAAACACTTTATTATTAATTGGTACAATAATAAGTTAAGTAGATCTCATTGCGAAAGTGAATAGTTATTAATAATAACTATACATATAATTCTATGGATGTTACTTAATAACATAATAGCTTATTATTTTATTAAGTAGCATCCATAGAGTCATATGTATATAGCTATTAATTGTAATCTTTTACCATATTATTATGTAATGTTCTTATTACATATTATGTAATAATAATAATTTTTTTATGTATAAATGTAGTTTAGGCTACTTTCTGTTGTTTTACTACTCTTTTCTTGGTTTACAGTAAGCAAAATACATAAAAAATAAAGTGTATAAAAATGCATAAATGCATATATTTGACATATTTTTGGAAAGAAAGTGACATATTTATGTGCATATTTAAAGCATTTCTCGTACATAAAAATCTCAACTTTGATTATAGTTACACTGTCCAGTGTAATCAAATCCACATATTTCAAAAACTACACGTGATTTGAATTTGGCATGGAAAGTTACATAGGAATATAATTAATTTATTTAAAAGCGAATAACTCCATTAACGAAATTATACAGAAAAAATATAAAACCTTTTTTTCTCTCTCTGTTAGGCAGGTAATTTGCAATTTGCCTTGTATATACCGTATATTGTATGGTTCGTATAAATTCTCTTAATTTAAAGTTAGTTAAATTTAAAAAAAAACACAACTCAAAGCAACAAAGTTGAATAGAGAAAAGTCAGTCACCTATTTTATCCCTTTTTACAAGCTTATCCCTTAATAATAAGTAAATAAACCAGTCTGTTGGGCAAGCTCGTAATATTTACTTTATTTAAATTAGCAGGTGCAATACCAGTTTTTCTATTTGCTGACCTGAAAACTAACTATTTATGAGATATATAAAGAAAGAATAATTATATCATCATACACTATCTATTGTGCCGCCCTCTAGTAACACATTTATATAATTTAGAAGTGCAAATAGTGAAATTGAATTGGCAAACAAAGTTTGGCACGGTTCTCGCTCTTGTCATTTTTAGTATTTTATTTATGCATTTCCATCACTGGCATAAAAGTTGAAAGAGTCGGTTGCAGTAGTTTCTTTAGAACTGATGTAGTGCTTTCTAAAAGAAGTTCTAATTTTAATAAGGAAATATATACGTTTTAAATATGATTCGAAAGTGTACTTAGAATGCCAGGAACTATTTCTCGATGAAGTTTCATATAAATAGAATTCATACATGTTTTAATGTTCGCCAGCAATTCAAAATGTATATATTTTTTATTATAAAGTACTTTATGAAGGATTTATTTTGTTTTATTACGCTGACAAGATTTAATTGGACGCGTTCAAATCATTATTTCAATTCAAATATCCTTAAAAACTAAAAACTAAATTTAAATTTAGATAAATTCATTACTATTTATTACACGTAGAAATAAAACTGATAGCTACTTGATCACAATGATCACAGTAAAATTTTGTAATTGAGTTGAGACATACTTGAAAATTTCATAACCAGTTCTGAGGCAGTTTTTTTTTGAACGCACGATGCGAGTATTACCATTTTAGCTACATTCTAATATTTATTTTCGCCGAGTTTCTCACACTTTCCTAGAGAAAAACAGTTTGCAATATAGTTCCGGAAAGAATCATTGAAGGACTTGCATGAAGGCAGCACTCTCTAGCACTCGTGCTCCAGCTCCAACTTCTGTGTTCGTTTTTCATTGCCTTTTTCGCACTATATTTTACTTTAAAATACGAGGGGTTGAGAGCGAAATTTCTGTGAAATGATTCCGAGAAGTTTTTATCGATGATTGCATATATTTTAAGAAATAAGTTTCGTATACTTCTGATACATTTGATTTCTTCTCTCGGTTTGATTAGATTGTGTCTTAAAAAAATAAATAACAAATAACACTCAAAGTTATTAATTAATACAGTACAGATTTTTATATAAAGAAAGAATGAAAAGAAAAATAATTAATTCGAACTGAACATATTAATGCATACTAACAATAAAAAAGGAAGCAAATTACAGAGATATAAGAATTAAATTTGAAACATAAAGGCAGTAATGAAACATGTAAGTATTCCTTCCAGAATGGTTCAAGATATAATATATTGGTATTAGTATTATCGCGGCATTTAAAATCCGGACGATTAGATATTTATTTTCACTATAATTAAGCATTGTAATTCGATTTTTGTATAAATGAGTTGTTGTCTACATACTGGCATTTATCTGTAACATCTCACGCAAAATTATGTTACATTTTATTATAAAATTATGTTACTGAGTGAATAAATGAAAGACAACAACTTATTTATAAGAAAACTGCAATTATTTGGCTTTAATTTTAAATATTTCAGCACCATTTCTGTCAAACACATCTTGTAATCGTCTAGGAATAGATGTTACGACATTATGCATAAATTCTGATGACAGAGCATTCCAAATATCCTCGATCTTGTTAGATAATTCTTGGACATTTGCTGGCCTAAAATTATTCCTGCTCATCGTCTTAATATGTAATTCGTTCTAAGGTAAGGTAAGCGTTCTCGATGGGGTTCATATCTAGACTTCTAGAATACCACGGCAAATACTATATTATTTTCTCTAGACCACTGAGAAACGACTCATGCCGTGCGGACTGGACAATTATCGTGTTGAAAGATTAAATTTCTTTCAGGATACTTTCTGCTTTATAATTTCTGCCGAAGGTAGAAAAACATTTTCTAGTACTCTAATATAATTGTTACTATTAAATCTTTCCCCTATAATCCAACAAACACCTGCCCCATGTCCGCAAATCCAGACCCAGACGTTTACTGAGAATCTTCTGCTCGTTTGTGATTTTTGAGTACACTTTTAGTCAAATCGTGAATTAGGTGGTGGTCTATAAACACGGATTCGGCCATTATGAGACAACTAAGCAACTTTTTCATCTATTTTCCCAAAAATTAAAATTATGAGGCAAAAATTCCAACGCAAAACCAATTCTTACTTCTTTATTTTGCGCATTAAGACATTTTTAAGATGTTTTTCACAGACGCCCGATTACTTAAGTCCGAAATTTGTCTCAGCCGTTTTCTTGCTGTGTGGACACACCCGGGGAAATGTGTTGGGATCACTAGATTTGCTATTGTTTCGAATGTATCGTTTCTTATAAAATTAATAAGATTTTAATCCTGTTCGGGAATTGACACACGGATACAACCGGAGCCTCGTTTTCTATTAATAACTCCCCGACGCTGCCTTTTAATTTTGATATCTTTCGTCCTGAGAAAGACAACTTTCTTCCTGACGTTTCGGTGACATATCAAGCTGATCAGACCGTAGAGGATTTATGTATAAAACTAAACGTTTAATTTATTCAAATTATATTTCAAGGCAAACATTGAAGAAACCTCTTTACTTTTAATTGTTTTAATGTCAATTTGTTACGTGTGCTTACAAGTTCCTTCAAGACCCTAAAAATTTTCTTAAAATAGAAACAATTTCAGTTGAAGGTGTACAATTTGTAAACAATGGCATTCTACTTATAACAATCAGCACGTAATTTTCTGTAAAAATATGGTGTAATTTACAATTAGTAATAAATGAATTAATATGGTTTTAACGCTTTCTATTTTTGAAATGAAATGAATGGTAGAATAATAATATTAGCAGACCACGAAGTCAATACATTTATCTACACGACGTTCGGCATTGGTTCTAACAATGATCGACCCCTGCTATGAAAGTAATTGGAAATTTCAATTGAAATCTTCACAACAGTTATGTCTACATAAAACGAATAAAATACGAATGATCTTCACAACTAAACAATTTGAAAAGGGGAATGATACAAACAAAAAGGAAAACAAATATTTCCCCCAATATATTCTTTTTCTATTAAAGCAGAGTAATATTTGTTTAATATAACTTAATAATACACATATTTTGTTTAGATTATTTGTTATTTTAATGGAGTTCTGAGAATTATAATGAAGTTAATAGTGTTATCAGAGGGTGGCAATATATAGTGTTAGGCAAATGTATGGATCCATTAGAATATCTTTAATATGGCTACTTAGCTTTTAATAAGACGTTCCACAATTAATAATGCAAATCGGCGATTCGATGAGTATATTCATATACGAATCACACTTCCAGTTTAGCCAGAAATGATGTTACCTTTTTCATTTTAAATGAATCACCATGTATATTTTTAAGAATTTTAATAGAACGCTGATGTTCGAGTTCAGCAATAATAAGGTTTGGTACTCTTTTGTTCAACAACGACAGAGATATTTAATTAAATCCAATAATGCAAATTTTATTGAAAACAAGAAAAATTAACAGAAAAAATATACACAAAATCAATATCAGTTAATAAAGTTGTTACGTGTTCGTAGACGCTTCATTACTTTGTCGCAAATTAGCGTCTTTCTTTATTTTATTCTGTTCTATTTATTGTGAACCTACCTTTAAGTTCATCGGCTTACGGTCATTTATCTGTGGGTATGATTGCGTATTAGCATCCCTCGTTATTTTCCCTCTCCACTCTCCAATTATCGAGTGCGAGATATTTTTTGCAGAGATGTAAGACCGACACCGATATCGAAGAGTCGTGATCCCGCTCTCGTTCATCACGTGCTTACTTATTTATAGGGCTTTAATTATCTCTTAATGTAGAGTATCTTTTTGTAGCTTCCTGCCACCAGGGAATTATTAAGTAGCACGAAGTTTTAATTGGAAGTATCAATTACCCGTACTGGGATTTTTTGTTGGACGAGAGGGTATCGTTTCTCACTAACGAGATATATTATTTGTGTTATAAAAAAAAAATTAACACAACTCTGGTACGTAATTTTGAATTAATTTATTTTATTTAATTTTTTTTTATTCGTTTATTTGCCTCTTTAGATGGTTTTTTGTTTGAGCGACTGAGGTCGTTGAAATATCTACGTCTCTTTTTTTTCCACGGCCCGCCGTAGGAGATCCCACATTGACTTGAAACAAAGGACAATTAGATAGAGCAATCAAGGCTAAGTACCCACTACGTAGACGGACTATCAAGCTAAGAGTTTTCTATTTTTTTTTAAATGTTTTATCATTCTCTTATTTATCTATATCACGTTCAGTTAATTTAAGTTCTTTTTTTACATGCTACGTACGTAATTCACAAGAACAAAATAATAATTTAGCTAGTAACTAATGTTCAATCTATTTATACGTTGTTGAAATATTCAGATTTAGTCTATCTCTACAGATATTCAATTTTTCTTTGCTTTTTGGTAGTACGTAATTCTAAGCATCATATCAATTTTTTAACTTACCTTAAAAGTATCATTGATTACTTCTTTTTCATTTGGTTTGCGCTATTTAAACGATTAAATTTATTTCATGAGTACAACGTAATTACATCTCTTTTGCAAAAAAAAAATTTGCATTAAATATATAAAGATCTTTTCGTTGAGTTTTTTCTTTGTTGTTTTGCGCAAAGTCGAAAACGTGCACAAGTATATGCAAGGCGTATTTTGCCTTTCTACAGGCTCATCGGTACGCCCCTGCTGGAGAAAAGATATCTTCAGAAACATTCACAAAAAAGAACCACATCGCCATATCACAGAAATTATCCAGACCGAGCGTAGAAGTAAATTCAGCGCTGCCTGTTGTCAGACAGCCGAATCTTTAGAAGGGCGTCGTTGGTTCGCATTGGTTATGTGGACAGGGCGAGGTACTTCGGCTGTCTGACAACAGCAGCGCTGAATTTACTTCTACGCTCGGTCTGGATAATTTCTGTGAGATAACGAAGTCGTTCTTTTTTGTCAATGTGTCTGAAGATATCCTTTCTCCAGCAGGGACGTACCGATGAGCCTGTAGAAAGACGAAATACGTATCTGCGTCTCTGGGGAGGGATGTGTTCGGACACGTTTACAAAAAAAAAATTAATAGTGAACCTGTATATAATATTTTATATATTAAAAATACCCTTGTATTATACAAAACTGGTGGGATTTTACCCACTCATGTATGTTTCAATTATTCTGATACATTTTCTAGTTTTGTTAAATTTGTGATTTTAAATTAAGTTTTACATTTTCTCTATTATTTGTAACTTTAATTAATTATAATCATTCATTCCTTTTTATTCTAAATATTCTTAACCCGCAAACTTTTGTCTAATTTATTTCAATCTTCAACTTTGTAAATTTTAACTAAATAAAATATAACAAAAACCTCCGGACATATACCAGGTCTGCCCAATAGATCTGGCTTATAATTTTGTATTTATAAATGTGAACCAGATAAATACGTATTGTGACGGGGTTTTCGTTTTCTGGGTAGAGTTTATACAGGATTCTTTTTTATTACATAAAGGAAAATTTTTGCTTTCTTCTTTGTGCTGATATTCTTACCTATACATATATTAATACGCTTTAGATTAATAATTTAGTTTCTTTATTCTTCTTCAATTAACCTAACTTACGTAGTACCATTTTTATTTTTTTTATCTTCTAATCGCAATCTAAAAATAAAGAGTAGTGTTACTTAGCTGAAGCCCAAATTTTCCTTTTCTTCGTCTTTTCGTTTCGGACGAATTGGTTGCGCCATTTACCCGCTGCGTGGCGTGCCATATTTTAATATCGTGTTTTCCGAATTTGCGGTGACTAGCGGTACCAAATTCTGTGACGCCCTATTCCACCTTCTCTTTTGCCTTCTAGTACGTTTGGGTCTCCCCATCCCTGAACGGAGACTTTTTAGTAGCTGCTTTTTGTTTTCCTTACGGCACGACGGCGTAACCGTAACAAAGTTTTCGAAATGATTACCATTCACTTCTTGACAATATGCAAATCTGTGAACAAATTTTTGAATGATATTTACCAAAGCCGCCTCACGAATTAATTGCACTTCCTCAATTATTCTCTGCCATAACTGGTCCAGATTATATGGTCGTCTAGTATAAACCATGGATTTTAAACGACCCCCAAAGGAAAAAATCTAGGGGATTTGAATCTGGACACCGAGCTGGCCATTCAATGAACCCTTTACAACCAATCTACCGATTTGCTAATGTTTCGTTTACAAAACTTCTAACGTTAATGGCACAGTGAGGAGGTCTCCATCTTGTTGGAACCAAACACTTACAGTTAATTCCCCATCTTTCTCAATATTAGGAACAACCTGATCAAGTAAAAGATCTAAATATCTCTGTCCAGTTAGTATACCATGAATGAAAAGAGCACCAATAATACAGTTCCTGAAAATACCAGCCCAAACCTTTAACTTCTGCGGATGTTCTGTATGCGTTTCTAACATCCAATGAAGGATATCTATTGACAAATATCGACAATTTGGCGATTAACGGTACCATTCAAACAAAATGTAGCTTCCTCGAAAAACAGCAAATTGTATGTAAAATATCGGTCATTTTTGCAAATCTCCATCACTTTTTCGCAAAACTCAATTCTACGATCATAATTCCTGTCCAATAATTCTTGCACTAAATTGTGGTTTATACAGATGATATTTTTCGTGCTTCAATATCCTGGCTATTCATCGGCAACTTATATCATAGTTTAGTGCAAGGTATGTAGTAGAAGTTCGTGGTAATGCTTCTAATATCTTGAGCAATATCTTGAGCAATAGTTTCATTAGTTGCGACTTTTGGTCGTTCGCTTTTCGATAAATTTTTAACATTTCTGATCAAGTTATACCTTCTAAAAGTTTTTCCAACGACAGTTCTTGATATTGGATGCCAATCTTGATGCAGGTTGTTAAATAAATCACATACTTCTTCATGAGTTCTGACGCGAATAAATTATCTACTTTCTATATTTAAAATTTCATTTTATCCAAATAATTCAAGAATCAAAAGGAAGAATCTGTGCCAATGACGTAAGATGTTATCAAAATCAAATATTAATAAATACTAAATAATTTCATTAAAAATCATTAATTTTTTTCAAACTTTCAATTTCTTTCTGCTTGACCTAACGTACATAAACATCGATATCCTTGGCTTTTCAAGCAGAGTATGGAGGATTTCTTGATACAGTAAATTTCTTGGACTCGAAAAAGGGGTTGGATTTGACAGAGAATAAAATCTCCAACGACTGCGATAACATTTAATTAAGTTTTTCGGTATTGGAGACATGGTCGATGGGAAAGACTTTAATATATTGCGTAGATTATTTATCTCCTCGAAGTTTCAGTATTTTATATACTTTATATACGTGTTTTATTATAATCTTATAACTACAAAAATTATATATTGCAGTATTTTCGTAAGAAAAAAACTATTCCATTTTTCACTTTCTCTAGCGCCGTCTAGGCGGTATTTGTTATTTGATGTACAAAAATCAATACGATAGTTGTATTATTTAAATGACATAATGTAAATGTCATTTATGTAAATAATAAATAAGTAATATAATTAATTGATGTTGCGTGAAACATTTTAGTAACTGACTTGGATTAAATATTGAGAATTTGACTATATTTCACAACTTTTATTAAAATAACTCTAACATATTGCTGTGATTCTTTCCAAAGTAAGGTGCACTAAATAAATGATATAGAACATAAACTACAACAAACATACCAGAAACGGGCTGTATTTTAAATGTATCCAGTGTAATTATAGATAGGATAAATTCAATGCCATTATATTGTTACACCTTCGTGTTATTATTATATTTAAAGAAATTATATTTCTTTAAATATATATCTCGCATTTAAAATTAAACTCCAACTTAGATATTTTCTGTATATTCGTTTGCAAAGAGAACGCATTTCTTTTGTACTCGCACTAGCCGATAGACCCTTCGACATCTACCTGGCTTGAACGGTCAACTCGCATCTAACGTTCGCTTGAATCTCTTTATACATTTCGTTTTTAAACTAAAGTTTTTTAAATTTATTTACGTACTCATCTCTTACTTATATATCGTGCCGCATATCATTATAAAGCTTGGCTCAAAAGGGATATTTTAATGATATCTGTTTCATCGCTGTCACAACTTCTTAGCTAGCGCTTTTGATTAATTCATAATTCAAGACATCGACAACTTCCAGCTCAGGGGTAATAAAACAAACCTTTTGCCCAAGCTAATGTTCCCTTCTACACGAATTCATTCTTCTGTTTTCAACACTTGCAAGTTACACATCGTGCAAACTCTACACATGCTGTTCCAGCACCCCAAGCGTCGTCTGACCTTGCTTTACACATGCCTAATCGAGGCATCTCCGCAACTCGAAGGTAATCTGTATTGTTCGATATATACTATTCTTACTTAATTCACATTAATTTAACTAATTAATTTCTTATTTCCCCGACCAAATATCGCTCTACATATTTGTCCAAGTATACGAGGTGGACTTCGTGGCCGACCAACATCTTCGCAACTCAAAGGTAACTCTGTATTGTTCGATACAGAGGTTATTTTATATTAATCGCATTTAATTCACACTTAATTTACTGCCTAATTTAACATTCGTTTGAGTAAATTTTTGTGTGTTAATTTTTAATTACTTATTTGCTGCTCCTTGTGTATATTACTTGTATTTAGTTACATTAAAATATATCAACGCTCAATTTCTTTCTTGTAAATAATAAATACAAATTTTAAGGACAACGCTCATGTGTTTTATTTAGTTAGTTAGTTTAGTTATTTAATTCAGCTTTATCGCACACGTCCTAGACCTTTTATGATATTTAGCTATCACACAAATTATTTATTTCAAATAATTCATTTTGTTGTTAGCACAACACCACCAAACAACGTGGTATTAACAATATGAAGATATTTTTAATTATACTTTTGTAATAGGCATAAACATAATTAAACAGATTATGTATTAAATTACGTGTCAAATGTTATGTTGGGTTATGTTACGATTTAGCAATATGATATTTTAAATTTATAAAAATACATGCCGACATGCCAAAATTAATTAAAAAACATAAAATTCATATCAAATGTACAGCTAATAAGTTTTTCTTTATAAAAGTACTGTTTATCTTTGTCCTAGAGATACAATTACTACACTTTGATTAGTGGTTGTTAGGGCTAGGCGATACCGATGTTTTCGGTATCGGGTATCGATACCAATTGAGGTACCGATACTTAGCGATGTATCGGGTTTGTCCACGGTATCGATTCTGAGTACTGGAATCGGTAAATTATCGATAGGTATCGATGCTTTGGAATCGATACCGTGAATCGATACTTAGGAATCGATACCTTGATTCGATACCTAGGAATCAGTATTCATAACCCGTTTTCTAGGTATCGATTGTTTGATATCGGTTTCAAGAAATATAAAATTAATTTACCGATTCTACCATATCTACGGTATGAAATTTACAATTTTGTGATATTCTGTTTCTTTCTTTTGTAATAATTATAGTTATTATGTCATAATATGGACATTTGCTACGCATAATGTAAAATTCAACAACATCATTTTAAATATATATTATATAATATATATAATGCACACATACTTAAAAAATTCTTTACTGAAAAAGTTATTGCATCCTTTATATACATTTAAGTGTAGTGGCAGAGTGCTTGGAAGCCAGGGGAACAAAGTGGAGAAATGCAGAAGTAATGGCAAGAGACAGAAGGGATTGGGCAATGTTTGTTGGTAAATAAAAAGTATTTTAGACGCCTTAACACCTTCGGGTATAAGAAGGTTTTATCGATTATATATATATATATATATATATATATATACATTTAAAAAATGCACAAAGGTAAGATAATATATACAGATATACCGTGCTATTACCAAATTATACAAAAAGCCTAAAATATTCTGTTTCAAAATAGAAACAAACCAACCACGTTTTATACCTACAATAGCTTTATAAGAATTCTCGACGCCACTTTTATTTACCCTATTAATCTCCATTTGTATGAATAAATTAAACTTGCATCACGAATGTAATAAATAAAAAGACCCTATTAAATAAAGAAATGGAAATTGCTACAAATATCAATATGTAGGTAAGAGGCTAGTAGAAGTTTAACCGATTCCAGAATAATGCGATACCGACATACTATCTTAGTATCGATGCTTTGGACTTCTTGCCTGGAGTCGATACCTTGGAATGAATGCTTCGGTATACACTGAGATCGATTCTAGTCATTTCTATAGTTAGTATAGATTTCTTGGTATCAATACTTTAATATCGGTTCGTTGATATTGGTTCTTTAGTATAGATACTCTGATATTGGTTTCTTAGTATCAATACCCAAGTATCGATTACTAGGTATCGATACCCAAGTATCGATTTCTAGGTATCGTTACCTTAGAATCGATAGCTTCGTTATCTGAGGTATCGGGGAATCGATACCAGCTATGGTATAGAGTATTGGAGGATGTATCGATACTTTGCGCAGCCCAATTGGTTGAACCTACTGATTATAACAACTTAGTTGCCAAAATAAGTATTTAGGATACAATTATTAATTGTGGAAAGGAGTTTTATACCTTAATCGAATAATACAATACCGAAATAACTTTAATATATAGTTAACAATTATTTTTTCAATAGAAATCAAAAACGCGCTTATACATCAACCTGATATATACTAGACATTACACTATTTATTTAGTTACAGCTCAAAATACTAGAAAATTGTATATGTAACTGTAACAAAGCATATCAAAGATTCTAGGCAAAGAGCATCACAACGCTAATACCGTTACAGTAATATTCTAGAAATCGTAATCGCGATTTAGTCACAAAATCATTGACAATTGCAGATTTTTACTAAATCAGATGGAATTATACAACATAAACACGTATCCCTTTCTGACTCGACTAATATAAAAAAAATACTTTTACTAAACTGCCATTGGACACGAAACATTCCGATTATTATTCTATGTACTTCTCGCACAATACGCAATCAATAAAATAAAATATTATTTCGCTGCGTCAGCAAGAAAAGATAGGATTTTTTCCTCATAAAACTTTGCTAGGATACGAAATGACAATGGTTCACTAAAGGGGCCTTTTTCTGGCAAATGTCCATAATAAACAATCCTATAACAACCTCGTTTTTCATGGCGTAATTCATGTGCAAATTTGAAAATTTAGTGAACTATAAAATTCGGGCAATAAAATTTATACTCTATCGCAATAATCGTAAACGAAAAATTACTCTAAATATACAATAAAATAGGGCGTACTACATAAAATGAAAACAAAAAAAAATTATTATGATTAAGGTACGGAAACTACAATTAATATATTGAGGCCGATAAAATTATCATATTTCTAAATTGCTGGTACTAAGGACTGATTACTTGTTTTATAATTACAATAATAAAATACATAACTTAATTGAATATCATAAAATTAGAACAAATAAACGTGATGAATAGATATCGGTTTTAATTCTTAGTCTCTTAGCAATTATATATATATATATATATATATATATAGATATATGAAGCGTTAGTCTTCGGGATATTTCGCCGCGTTTGGATGATTTCGTCCTGAGAACGACAACTTTCTTCCTGACGTTTCGGTGACATCACTTTCACCTAGAGGATCTTCTCGTTGCGATGGTAACTTCAAAAGTGCGTCGACTTCCTGTGCCGCTCGTATTATATGGTCCCATCGTAGTGGGGACGCGTGTCTGACTCCTCGTGATTGGTCCGTCGGTTGTTCTGTCGCTTTCGACTATTGGTCGATCGGTTTGCGTTCGGTCCGAGTTAGTATGACTGGGCTGTGGCAAGTTGTTATCATTACGTCGCTTGTGTGTAATCTGCCTGTTGAGCAAGGCCAGCTTCCATGTGTCAGGCAAACGCTGTCCGTCGTCACGTTTGTTCATACAGTTTTGCCGTTTCTCAATTTCTATAGCTTCTCTTATAATCCTGTACGTTAACCTCGTACTGCGTGCTATAGTTTTTGTACCGTCAAAGTCGGTGGTGTGTCGACCAAGGGGTCTACGAAATACCGTGCTATTAATATTAATCATTTCTTTAATTTCCCTTTTCATTGTGTGTTTGTTGTGTGCAATTTTGACTGTTTTGGGGTATATTCTTTTGCATAAATATTGTTTTGTTTGGCCTATGTAGTAACGTTGTCAAGAAGAGACAACGTATGAAAAATGGAATGATGTAATTATGTAGAATATGAATCCAAAAAATTGTGACTTGATTACGACGCGAACACCAAAATTAAAACCACCATAAAATTTGCCGCCATAAATTGAAAATATTCAGAATGTGTGTAAATAGTTGTTGATGTTATAAAAAAACTATTACATTACTATATGCTACGGTGAATAACCTCAATGTATGTACGTACTAAGTCAGCTGTTCATAAATTCAAGTGAATTATTAAAAATTAAGATGTGAGTTCTACGCGGAATTTCACGTTTTTCAGCTGTACGATTACTTTCGTGGGATTATTTCAACTATTTTGTTCGATTTCACTTGTTCTTTTGCTCTTAATAAATACTAAATTATACAAAAATTTTTAAAATTGACCGAAATCATCATTTAACATGTATAGGGTGATTTTTTTTTTGTTACGAGAAGTAACAAATATAAAATGTTAAGAATTGCCAAATGCGTCAAATTGCCTCAATAGTCACTAGATTCTTTTGTATTTGTATTTTATTATTATATTATATCGTGGTCGACAAGTACTACACTATTTACGTTCCAAAAAGCGGCAGTTAGTGCCTTACCAGTCATTAGAACTGCTTTCGTTTTCTTCGGAGCTCTTGAGCCATATTCTACAAATTATCTAGACTATTTTGTCTTGAATGCGCAGTTAATAGTCCAAGTATCTACCCATTAGCGGCTATCAAAGGGTGCGAAAATTCATTGGGATTACATTAGAAAAGCTTCTAATACTGTTTTTAAATGTTCAGTTTTTGTCAAATGGCGGCAATCGCGGCAGCGTGAGACATTTTCTAATCTGTAAATGCTGAATTCTATACAACAATTTACTTGTCCGAAGTTATTGATAAATGGCAAAAAGCACCCTTAAACGTGGAATGATGACCTTCATCATGACAATGCTACTCCCCTTATCCCTCGCGCAACAGTCAATTATTTACGAGGCAAGGCATCGAAATAATAACTCGTCAAGCCAATAGTCCTGACTTGGCAACAAACGTCAAGAAAGAGATACTGGGCCATCTACCTGTTTACTTTCCTCTCCAGAGGAATTACTCACAGTCACACATTTTGCGTATGGTAACTTCAGAATGGCATAAAGATGTCAATGATTGATTTAAACGAATGAAAAGGTGCATAGAATTTAATGGAGAATATTTCGAAGAACAGTAAAGCCGTTTATTTGCGTATTTAAATGTCTTCTTCCTAATTTTTCCCGTAATGTTCCGACTGTTCCTCGTATATACAACATCATCATTATTAGAACGATTTATACATTGGATTTTCACAGTTAGCATGTTGTTTCGATCCGGAAATTTATTTCGATATCCCGCATTATATCAATTCCCGTGTGCACAACAATAAATTATATTACACTGATATTCTCTGGTTATTCCACTGATAAATCCTGTTACGCAAATATAGTTTTATTCATGCTACATATACACAAACTATTTTAAAATTTATTAAGAGATATCCAACTGACACTCACAAAATAACTATTTAACATTCAAATTTCTCTCTAGTGTTGCACAATCCTAACTCTTACGGTAGCGGTTTAAAATTCCCCAAAAAATTTCCATGAAAAAAAATAACCTGTGCAGGAATTTCGCAAGGAGTCACCTGCATACGAAATTGAATCACCCAGCGAAATCCCTATTTTTTGCCATTATCACGGAAGTACCTCTGGAAAGCGTGTTAATGAAATTCTGGCAGTTGCACTCATTCTCTAAAGGACGCCGAAAAAGATCTCGCTCTATTCTAGGGCGAGTTTTTCACTGGCATCGCCGAGCCCAATCAAACAACGGAAATTAAAGAAAGGCCTTGCTAAAACAGGGTCCCTCGTGAAACGTACATTCGTAATTAACGTGTGGCCTTCGAATTCTTTTCCGTACTATTTTTTTTTGTAAATATAATTGTAACAACGGCAGTCCGTATTGAAAGTGTTTAGTAATGTAGTTCATACCACCAATGCGGATTGACATATAAGGTCACCATTATGTAGTGGGGATGGAAACAAGTTGTGACTGCAAACGGTAATTTCGAATATATCGTCTTAACATACAAAATTTAATATTCCTGAGTACTGTCGTTGAGTAACAATGCCTTTTATCATGAGGTCGATTTCTGAGAAATGTACCGAGCCACGGTTTGTGATAGAATTTTTAACGCTGGAAGGCAGCATGCCGATCGAAATGTACAGACGTTTGAAAGTTGTTTAACTGGTTGAAAATTTTATACTTCGATATGCGATTCACAAGCAGATAACAGCAGTTATTTTTTTCGTACAGGAAGATCGTGCAATCTTCCTGAACGAAATCCTGTGCAAATCGATGCGATTTCTTGTCATAAAACAAATCACAGAGAAGTCTCTAGAATATAATAAGTTAGCATTTCTCTATTTGATAGACTTAAAGAAAGCTTTTGACATAGTAAGTCTTAGGGACATAGTTCATCTTGTATACAACAAAAAAATACCGTTGGATGTCATCTAAACAATTGAGAACATCTGCCAAAACAACCAAATGGTAGTCAGAATAGATGGGCAGACTACGGACCACATATATATGGGCAACGGGATAAGGCAGGGCGACTCATATATTTACACTGTACATTGTACAACTTCTGACCAGGGAACCGAATTCATAGCTACAGTCTTTAAAGAAACTTGCTCTCTTCTAGGCATACCATTACAAAACGTTAGGTTCACTAGAACATACGCACAAAGATTTAGAAGCGTATCTACGTATACAACTGTCAAACCACAAAGCAATTTATCCTACTGGTGCTTTGCATTCAACAACACAGTGCATACAGAAACGAAATACACCCCACACGAATTGTTATTCTGAAAACAAAACCCTCTCCCTTCATTAATAACCACCGCGATAGAATAACTTTATAATTTTGATAACTGTGCCGCGGAAATAAAATAGAGGATGCAAACAGCCCTACGCGAGGCCAAGTACAATTTAATTGTTTCTAACAATAAAAGGCAAGCTAAGTTAAATAGTTATCAAAAACCTACACAATATTGTATCGGAGATCAAGTTTTAGTCAAAAATGAATCAGGAAACAAACTTAAGACATTGTGCAACGGCCTTTTTACCATTGTAGACCAGACAAGCCACCCAATGTAAATTATTTGCACATATACGTCTAATAGTACATACACTGTAGTATAATAAGGTAAAACCGTGTTGATACTCATGAGTATGCAGTAAGAATACAGTGTATACATTAAATATATATGGTATATATTAAGTATATTAAGTACATGTGCAGCATGTAAGAAAATTAGCTAAAATCCAAACGGCAATGAAGCCCTTGGTTTTTCTTTTCCGCCCAGTGGCAGATGTGATAACTAAGGTAGGACATCCATTTCTACATATTCAATGTATTACTTCTTTGACGAAACAAATCCTCATTAATTGCGTCCTAATTAATTGTTGCATTTTCGCATTCTTGTTTAATTTAGTAAATACGTTAATATGTTATGTGTAATATTAAATAATTAGGTTTAAGACATTATATACAGGTTGTCTTACGAAAAACGCAACACGCTATAAGTATGCCATTTATAATCCGATTTCATAAACTCAAAAACCGCAGCACGTGACAGGTGTATAAATACCACAAAAGAGGATAATCTTGCTTGATAATAAATTTCAGTCAGTTTTGGTTCTTATTTTCATAGTTTTAACTGTTAACTACATCGTAATTTATGCGATAGATCCTGTTTAATATCGCTTGATTGAACCTACCTCTTCTAATTATTTAGTGTGCTTTGAATTTCGTTCTGTTTAAATAACTTACGCATACATTTTTAGTTTTCATTTATTTAAATCTAGAGCATTGTTTAAGTTACTTTTTCAGATATAGCATGGAAGAACGTCGAGAACGGCATCGTAAAACAATTGCGAGTTGGATTGATGGTCATACTGATTGTATGTCCATTATCAGTGATGTCAGTGAAAATATCGTTAAAAAATTCCATGAAATCGCACATACAATTTCACTTAGCATCGCAAACACATGCACAGAAATTGGAACCGTTGGAATCTTACAATTTTAACGAAGAACGCTGGGAAAATTTAATGGCGGGAAATATTCCATTAAATAAACTTAACAGTCCCACTTTAGAAATATTTCTCCAAAAATATACTGGTGGAAATGTTTCTGGTTTCCTTACGCAAATATTATGTTCCTAAGTGCTACACGAAAACAGTAGAACACATTAGAAGCCATCTTTCAAATCAGTACCTCTTGATAAGTGCCGACGAAACTGTCGATATATTAGGACGCTGTATGGTAAATGTTGTAGCTGGTGTACTACATCCAACTATTCCATATAACGTATATGTAATAGCAACAAAAATTATAAATAGAGTTGATGCGGATACAGTTGCTACTAAAACCATTAACGAGAATATTCAAAAAATACTTCATTAGGACGACAGGTACAAAGAAAAGTACTTTTATTTGTAAGTGACAGTGCTGCATATATGTTAAAAACAGGCAGACTATTAAAGGAAACATATCCTAATATGCTGCATATTACTTGTGTAGCACATGCTCTCCACAGAATCTGTGAATATATCAGAGACACCTCCGGAAATTAATAGACTTGTATCCGCCTTTAAACAATTTTAAGAAAAGCACCATTGAGAGTAGCTCTTTACAGGCAAAAACTGCCATCTTTGTCACTGCCTCCCTCCTCAGTAATAACTAGATGGGGGACATGGTTAGAAGTTGCAAGTTTTTATGCAGAGAATTTCGATAGTTTACAAAATTTCGTTGCATGTTTAAAGGGCGATGCTCGGAGTATTTTTAAGTGCAAGGAACTAACACAAACTCCACATTTAAAAAATCAGTTGTACTTTCTTCAGGAACACTTCGGAAATTTGCCGAAACTATTTTATTTTTTTTTTATTTTAAAAATCAGAATCTCAAATTAAACGATTGATTTAACGACATTAGATGTGGCTATTAATAATTTGAAAAGTATTCCAAGTGACTTCGGATGTGGCCTTCGGCAAAAGTTAGACGCAGTGTTTAATAGAAACCCAGATTTAGTAACGTTGCGGCAATTGTGTATGGGGACAATGCCACAACATCTAACGGAAATAAAATAATATTTCCAGTATGCACCTATAACCAGCTGCGATGTAGAAAGGACGTTTTCTATTTACAAGGATCTATTTCATTCAAAAAGAACAAATTTTACAGAAAAGAATCTTGAGAAAGTATTGCTAGTAAATATTAATACTCCTTTACTCAACTTGAACTACAAAATAAACAAATTAAAATGTATTTCGTATTTTGTAGGCGTATATATACCCGTTTTATTATTATAAGTACAATTATATAAATAAAATTTAAGCTCTAAAAATACAAATGTTCAATAGTACGCTCGTGGGCGATGAGTCTTCAACCGTGTCTCGTGTCCGGTTTCTAGTTACAAGAGAATTTACAGAAAGATTAGCTTACTGTGAGGAAATACAATCAATTTAAAAATGTATAACTTTAGCAAGTTACATTTTTTACACTCTGTATATTTAAAAATACTTCAAATGATGGCTCTTCGTCCCTAATTTTCGTGTTTAAAATTTCATTGCAATATCTTTTATTTACATGTTTCCACACATTTGCCCATCACTGTTATATATCAACATGCTTCTCTTGTAAAGTCATTTCATAATTATTTCGCCTCCAGTTAGGGTTTAGGTAAAACTCATCACATTTTATTAACTAGTACTGTACTTTACGTGTATAAATTTACACTTGAAATCCGTTATCTGATTACTATTGTCAACAGTAGGTACCCATTAGGTTCAAGAACTATCTATCTGCAAGACGTAAAAAGAAACTTTACTTTAATGCAATGGCTATTGATCGAATGAAAGGAATTCGAAAAACTTGCATAAAATATCTCTCAATCAAGGAACTTCTTTTATGAATTTCCTTTCCTTTTATTTTTCTACTCATTCCTCTATGGAGTAGAAAAATAAACGATATTACGTAGAACTCGAACTGAACAGAGACACTAGAGCAAAATAATAGAATCGATAATTTAGTTAAGTCTGTCGAATTTATTTACAAGCCGGCGTCTTGTTCAGCGTTTTGTATTCGAGGAGCCACAATATTAATGTTTATTTTATGGATTGAATTGGATATTTTTATTTCAATAATATTAGAAGATTGTTCGAAATGAACATAACAGACGCAACTATTACGAAATTATGATAAAAAAATTAAATGGTTTCGGGTTTATTCCTTCTTTGTTACGTATCGTACGTGATCGGAGAAGCAAATCCGGTCGAGGCTTTTCTCGCTGATTTGCGACGTGCCGAAAAATTAGTTGCTACAGTAGAAAACAAACTCAAAAAATGATTAATGGAGAAAACTACACTTTCATCTTTTACCACGAAATTTTATGAAAAACAGACAAATGATCACGAAAGAAAGGTCGGAGAAACTTAATTACTGAGAAAGCTTTTTACTTCCGCGTTTCTTTGCGGGCGACATAAATTTATTTCGCCTCATTAGGTTTATTTGTGCAATTATCAATTTCTTTTTAACATCAATGAAATTTTCACAATCTGCTCCACAATTGTAGCAGTTAGTAATATATAAAGGCCTCTGTTGGATGTAAAATGGAATTTATATTTTTTCAAAACACTGTCCGTTTTAATCTACGGAATTCTTCATACAAGGAAGCCTTTCATTGAACCATTTGTTTTACTTCTATTTCAGCATTAAATTAGATATACGAGGTGCTACCCAGAAATTCCCCGAATTTTAATGTATGATCTGTTCACCGAACAGATGGTGTAATCACTAGACTCGGCAAAGAGGGGCAAATTTAAGCTTTATAAGATTAGTATCGTATGATCAAAAAGTCTTTGGATCGCTATTGCCGTGGAATTTACGAGATATCTATGAAATTATTTATTTCAATTAGTTTTGACATTTACTTGACAACTTTTAAGTCAGCTGGCTATAAAATATACATAAAATACAACTAATTACCATAACCTAAAATTTATTTTATTTGTGACTTACGTGTGCTTCAAACTACAGAAGTAAATAATTCTACAGATGGTTTTTACACTCCATGGCCATCGCGATCCAAAGACTTTTTGATCATATGTTACTTCCTACAATAGTCATTCCTTTCAAACAACAACAGCCATCTATACGACGGTTCGGGCACTTCTCATCACTTTTAATACATATACACGGTGTCCCGTATCGTTATGTTCAAATTTTAGGAGTGTAAAGTAGACTTCATTTCAAGTAACAAAAACGCAAAACTTGTATATCCATTTTTATTTGTTTCAAAGTTACAGATCTATGAATGTGATTATCAGATCATGAAAAAAATGTAATCCTAAAGCCAATACAAACTGATTTTATTTAAAAAAAAAGTTATACGATTCAATAACAGGCCTGTGATTGGTAACGTCGCATAATAAAATGTTATCCTAAAATAAATAAACACGTGTCGTAGTGCATACAGTAATTTCATGGAGATCTACAAAAAAGAGTACTGGAAATTGATTTATGATAAAGAAGGTTCTTACTTATTTCGTAAGTGCTGAACCATGAATATCATACAATAAACAAATGTTCAGATGACTGTTAATGTTGCATTTTTTAATAAAGGATTACATTACGTTTCAGTTCATACAACAGCTTATTAGTGACTGGACACGTTTTCTTTATTCAAAATGCCTTACCGATTTTGTTCTCAAGAGTTTGCAGACTTGCATTTTCTGTGTGGCTACTGTAACAGCAGTGCACGTCAAGTAGTTATTGAATACCGACAACGGTTTCCCGATACGCACATTCCTCATTACAGAACTGCGTTTTACTGACATTACGGCATTACGGACTGCGTGATTACCTTTTCGACCGAGGAGTAAATTTGCCAGCAGACTTAGAGGAAGAAGCAGTAGCTATTGTTACAAGGGATCAAACTCTCATTGTACGTCGAATCGCTAGACAACTAGTAGTGCCACGGGCGACAGTTTGGCGAATTTTAAAACGTGATAGCTTATATCCATATCACTATCGCTGGGGACACGGTTTGCTTGAGGCAGACCACTATGCTCGTCTAGTTTATTCTACCTGGATATTAAGACAGCCACGGCTTCATTTTAATTTCTGCAGAACAGTCCTCTGGTCTGATGAATCTACGTTCACGAGAAGTGGTGTTACAAATCTGAGAAACCTGCACAGGTGGTCATCAAAAAATCCAAAAGCTATACGCCCATCTAAATTTCAACATGAATTTTCTATTAACGTTTGGGAGGCCCTAATCGATGACTTGTTGATTGGTCCTGTCTTTCTTCCTAGGAGGTTACATGCAGACAATTACCTTCAATTTATTATTTACGAACTGCCAGGTCTTTTAGAGGATGTCCCACTGAATGTCCGACTAGACATGTGATGGATGGGGCACCAGCACATTTCGGAATTGCTGTCCGAAATTGGGTTATCGTCAATTATCAAAGATGGATTGGTCGAGGTGGTCCTGTTGCATGGCCACCCAGATCACCCGATCTTAATCCTCTTGACTTTTAGTTATGGGGGTACAGGAAAAATTTAGTTTACGTGCATGTTTCGAACACAAGGGAAGAGTTGCTGGATCGTATTCACCTGGCTGCCGAGCAAATCCGACAAAACAAGTATGAAATTCGGATAAGTACTTCTTCTGTTGGCTTACGGGCACAAGCCTGCATTCAACAAGGAGGTGGACATTTCGAAAATATTATTAATTGAACTTTCTTTAATAAAATAAATTTTTATCGACTTTAGGACTACATTTTTTCATGATATGACAATCACATTCATAGATCTATAGCTTTCAAACTATTTGTTACTTGAAATGAAGTCTACTTTCACTCCTAAAATTTGAACATAACTATACGGGACACTTCTATACAGTTAAGCTCACATAAATCTCTTGTCAAAATTTTCCTAGATTGCTTAGTGTTTATTAAATCTCAAGTAATTTTTTAAGGCAATTTAGAAAACAGAATAAACTAATACTTAATTGATCCGCCATTCGCATCAATTACTGTCCTTAACCTACTAGGTACAGAATCAACGAGACTTCTTAAAGAATTAAGTTTTTCAACAATGTTTTCCCAAGTATTCCCAAGTAAATCTTATACGAGATTATGAATTTGCTTTGGGTTTTCTCTCCAATATTCAAACAAATTGTGATCTATATCAGTTTATATTCTTTTCCTCGTTTGCGACATATACTGCCTTCATTTTCTCCTCTTTTTTAAATTGTAGTACTGTAGACTTGTTCAAGTGAAATTCTTCTGCGACTTGTTTAATGGTGCAACTTTCCAAATTTAACAAAATTTGTACTTTGTCTGCCAGAGTCAGTTTTCTTGCCATTTTGAATATCAAAAAGTGACAAATGTTATCCTGACGTTACAAGAAATAATTACTTTTAAAAATTACAAAACACTTCGGATTCATATGCTGTTCATTAAATTCGATTTCGCATAGGTAGGAATAAAAATCTGCTATTAATAACTTCTATACTAAAACATAAGCCAGAAGTACCCGATCCGACGTATAGATGGATGTTGTTCTATGAAAAGAGTGCCAACCTTATTAAGCTTAAACTTGCCCCTTTGCCGAGTCTAGTAATCACGACACAAGCATGTGTCAAACCGGTTTTAACGAAGAAACGAAAATAATCGTTGATTTCATAGGCGATAGATGTCGCTGTACCAGTGTAATTTTTTGACAGTTGAAAAAGCAAATTATTAAAATATTTTTCATAAGCCAATAATGTACATTTCCGGTTACGTCAAGTATTATAAAATGGTGAAATTTCTGTAGACTTTGTAGTTCGCTTCTCAAGTAGTACTAAAAACATAAAAACGTCACATGTTACATGTAAAAATGTTACATGTTTAAGATTCTGTATATGTATATAAACGCAATCTTTTTATAGATATGAAGAATTGAAAGAATTATGGTCAGCAATTGTTATCAAGCATGGGGGAATAAAAAGGCAATAATAAAGTAAACTAACGAGTCAGAAAATATTGAGGCTTCCAAATATTAATAAATTCTTATCCCTAGAAGATAAATAAATAGAAATACATTGTATATACAAATCATGAAAGAGTTTGTTATTTATACATAAAGAAAATTGAAGCACTCAAAATTTACGTATGGAGACTAAATAAGTGTTAAATTGTTGAAAATAAAGTGCCCAAATATACCTAGATACTTTATTGACATATGAGCACACACTTTTTCCATTTGTATTGATATTTAGAAAATATTTATGGTAGAATACAGCTAAAGCACCAATATTGTTAGCTTTGGAATTATTAAATTTAAAAAGTCGATGTAATAATTTATACAATATTTTCTAATAATTGCATATTGCCATGGATTTTTCCCCGAAGAAAGAAATTAAAAGAAACTATAAAAGACTATATATTTATGTACATTTTATTACAGAGAGATTATAATAAAGATTTAACATTTTATATGAAAATTTAGTATAATGTGTATTTTTGTCCACGATTGTAGATCGTTCGTGATAGTCAGATGTTTGCAGTTCCCGCCAAATTGGACGTTGTAGTATTTGCATATTGTAGCTGTTTTTATTTATTTTATGTTAGGTGGGGCTATTGAAGCTGTTTCAAGGATACTGATATTTTAGAGATTTGGTAGTTTTTGTGCAGATAGGTCGTGTTTTATTTGTAATTGGATAGAACTTAATTTTATTCAATTTAAATTTTGGATAATTACGGTGTGTGTTTTTATTTGTGATTTGATGTGTTAAATTAATTTCCGAGTGATTACAAGTCTTTAAACTTGTAGTTTTTATTTAATTTAATAGACCTATCTGAGAAAAAAATCTCTCATTCTAGTGAATTGGATACATTAATTAATGTATGTATATTTTTCGTAATATAATTTAAGTATTTAGAAGAGCTCAATAATTCAGTAATTTTAGATTTGTAAAACTGTTGTAATCAGAGAAAATATCAAGAAAAGTTATCAGATTGTTTTTTTTGAGTGGTTTTTGTTCAAATAAAGTATTTTAGTACGTTAGTAGGCGGGAAAACTTATTTGCTTCATGTATGTGTTTGCGCATGATTAAATTTAGGTTGCGTGCGAAAATAGTTAATTTGCTATTTTGACGTTTGATTTGTTGGGTTAACTTAATTGTTGACATCTGATAAATTTTGTTTATATTTAATTAATATTTTGCTCGCGGTCACTAGTGAGGTTTTTTGTCTAATGTAGCAGTAATATTTTACATAAGTTTTCCTCACTTTCTGTCACATATTAAATGTTTCAGTGCGGCTTTATATTTGATAAACTCTAACTTTTTTTTTTTTTTTTTTTTTTCATTAAATAATTTGGGGGGAAAAGTTTGTTTCTATTCCTTACACCTATTGTTTTAATTTTTGGTGCGACGTACCCTCCGAGGGTAGACCTGCAGATCAAAGAGTTTCTAGAAGGCGACCCGATTTAGCTGGACCGGCAAAGCTACAGTGCATAGTGAATAAAAAAAATAAATAAGCTACCTACATCACATTCCATTGCAATATGTAGATAATTATTTAACTAATATGTTACATGTACAGTGTGAAATTAAAATCTTTCAACTAATATTGTTTATTATTCAAAAGAGTTGATGGAACGCAATGTGCAGTAAAAAATAAAATGCAAATTTAAAAATCACAGCAAAATTCTAAGTAAACAACGTAGCTGACAGCTGACAAGTTAGGTTATGTCACTGAATGGTGTGGCTACGTTTATACAAAGTCAGTCTGTCAAAACGGTATAGGATTGTTTCAGCCTTTACTTGATAGAAACGGTTCTTAGTGCTAGTTAGTGACAAACAGTTTTCGTGTTTATATTTGTTAAGTTTGAGATATTCTCCGCCACTGCAATGTCTGATGTGAAAGAGCAAAGGACGTGCATCAAATTATGTTTCAAACTTAATAAAACGACAGCAGAAACTCCGATAATGAAAGCGTTTGGCGAGGATGGCTTAGGCCAGAGGCGAACCGAGAGTGGTAGAACCGTTTAAAAAACGGAAGTATGTCAAAAGCAGAAAAAGTCGAAGCAGAACAATCCATGACATTTGTAACATTGTCGGCTTGTCGTAAGACATTTGTTAGTGTATTCTGTCCGGTGAACTCAACATGCAGCCTATTGCTGCGAAGTTTGTGGCAAGTTGACTCAGCATTAAATAACAATGGCACCATGTTCATGTGTGAGAAACTGCCTAAAGGGATACTAACTTCAGTGCCAGAATCATTACCAGCGACAAATTATAGCTGTATGGCAATGATCTCGAAATAAATCAAAAGCCATCACAGTAGAAGACGCTACCATCACCATGATCGAAGAAAGCATCTCAACTAGTCACCTGACAGCGGCAACAACGTTTTCACTAAACAGATTCGGTACCCATCCCTTCGAGAAATTATTTTGATCTTCTGGGAAATACTCCTTCAACAGCTAGCTGATACAAATGCATCTTCATGCAATCCAAACTGTGGCGAATAGTAAGTGTGTTGTTTATTCAATTTTTTCTCAATATAACCCGAAGTGAGTGAGAATATATCCAAATTTTTGCTTCGAAGGCTAATAATCCAGACACTAGGCTTATTAATGAAAGTATGAACTTGTGTGTCTGTGAAGGAAATACCGCGTCCATTCCACTTGGTATAAGACAATCTTTTATTATTTTCATTAATCCACCGTTCTTTCCTGTTATCGCCTTTACCACCATCACTACATCCTGCAATATCTTTTGTCCAATATATGTTAGAATAGACATTGTCCTGCTGCATGACCCGGTGCTGTTTTGCCAATGAAAATATTTTCTTAGATTGATGTATCCCTCATATTCATACCTCACAAATAATAGGCACTGAGATATGTTAGCTACATCTGTTGATTCATCAAATTGAATACTAAAAAATTCACTAGAACTCTCTTGCTGAATTATCTGATCGTGAACATCGGCGGCCATAACATCGATTCGCCTTGATATTGTGTCAATAGAAAGCGGAATTCTTTCAAATTTTTTGCTTGTTCTACGCCTATTAAAATACTGACCATATCAATTACAGCAGGCAGTTTGTGGTTTTCGGCGATTGTATGGGCTTTGGACATCTTAGCTACTCTTAATGCTACGAGATAAGATACTTCAAGTACACTTTTATCAAGTACTTTTTTACATATAAAAGCTGATTTCTCAAGGTATGCAATTTTCTTTCGAAAAATTCCAAGGGATTGATTTTATGAGCCGAATGTTTAGTTTCCAAGTGTCGAACTAATTTTGATGGCTTCATGCTTTTGTTAGAGAGAACTTGAAAGCATACAGCGCACTGTGGCTTTCCATCCAATGAGGTAGAACCATAATTTAAATAGCTGTCATTATACAACCTTATCTTTTTACGAACTGATTTAATGGATGTAGATGGCTCACTTCATTTTTCACAAATTCATAGATTCCTCGTAAGAAATTAAAGAAAAACAAAATTCAGTTTCACGTTTGACCGCACACTAAAATAGAAGCATCAGACGCACGCTTCGCATTCGTAACTTAACTGAAGTTGTGCAATCGCAAGCGCCTCTTTTATACTGGTGACAGCACCATTTGTTCAAAAGCTTCAATATGCATATTTAAACATGGTCTCACAGCGAGTATTATAGAAGAAGACCAAATTACAAAGAACACGTACACATCAAGTTGAAAGTTGTAAATTTCTCATGTGTATATACGTCATATTCGTTCGTACCCGTCGCTATAAACGCAGAGACATAAAATAATAGGAATAATGGTATTACATTTTTTATACTGTTGGTATTTTCTTAATGTATAAAATTAGTTCAATGTGATTATATAATAAATATTAAATATTTTTTTACATTTATAGTTACAGTCAAAATTAAATTTGTAATAGTAAAGCTTTCTGTTACTATTCTGGGGGGGGGGGGGGGTGAATCGCTGTTCTAGATGTTGTTAGTTCATCTAATTTATTCATCACAGAACAACAGCGCATTCGCTCATATTCGACATAAATATTTTTATTAGGCAGTGTATTATATGAATGTGTTTCAGTGACTGCAATAAAAGTTATTTTTAGTTTAGTAATAAGTCTGCCCTTTTGCTTAATTGAAATTGTTTGGTCGAACAAAACAGAATTGCTTTGCAAACTACAAAATGTACTTCCACCAGATTCCGCTTTATACTTAATTACTTACAAAACAATATCAATAAACTCAACAGCGGACCTCAATTATTGTAAATTTGACGAAAAATTACATTAATTTGTTTTCCAAAATTCCTTATATTTATATATTAGTAACAAAGAGGCAGTACAAAAATATGCTATTAAAAAATCAAAATAGTTTATTTAACTTAAAAGGATCCCAAATAAAAGAAACGTATAATTTTGTTAATTGTAAAGTCTGTTTTAATAATAATTACTAATTACGCATTCGGCATTCGTTTCCCGGACATCAAGATAAAATGCGTATTTTACCTTCGATTTTAAATTACACACTTTATTCTGGGTGAAATATATAGATTAAGTAAAAACTAAATTAAAAGCACATTTAGATTACCTCTCTTACTTTGTCAGATAAACTCGTAACATTTATTCTGTAATTGCTTTACCGTTCTCAAAGTTCTACCTAAATTAAACAAAAAACAAGGAAATGTAGCTTTTGTACCTCTTTTAGGAATCTAATTATTTCTGAAAATTACGTTTACTTTTGGTGTACAATCGAGAATTAATATGAACGAATTTGTGTAATTTCCTTTTTCATAATTTCTAAATAATTTAACTTCTCAACTGTTGAACATAGCGCCGATTACGGTTTCGTCCGATTAGCAGGTTTGCATAAATTATAATATTAACTTTCGTCTGACCAGTAAGACAGGCCTATATTTGGAATACACATTTTCGTCCCGCACGTAGACGCAGGTAAAGAAGAGGAGTAAAATTTTACAAACTGTTATCCATTTTGCTCTAATCAACACTTCCATCGTAATTTTAAGCATTTAACCGCAGTTGATCCTTGTTATTTGTGAAATCCAATAAATATTGTATTCTCCTATCGTTATCCTCGCCAATGTAAATTCCTATGAACTGTATACTTACTTACTTAGATACAGTACACTTCAGTTAAGTATGACTTGTTAAAAGTGCAACATGAAAATTTAAATGTAGGAAAAAGTTGTATATGATATGTTGTTTAATTTACATGTACTTATTCGCAATGGTATATATAAAATAAAGTGTAATATTGTATGACAATATCAGATAAAGTGTTTTGATATATATGGTTCGTCAAATGTTTAATAAATACCTTAAAAGGTCTGGATCCCATGCACAAAACCAAGTAAAATAACTAACAGACACAAACAACTATCACGATCTCCGAAATACTGTTAGGAAGGAAACCTAGCACATTAGAAAAGTCAATGCTCAAAGAACCCTAAAACCCACGAGAAATTATCCGATTATTTGGTTTAATTAATAACAGTCAAATGATTTAATTATAATCCCGAGGCAGACACCATTATTTTATCAGCCGCCATCGTATGGTTTGTAATGTATTTGTGCCTCTTACCTTGGCAACGTATGCGACCAATGGGTGACGTTCCCGCTGGGCTGCGTAGTAATGGCTTGGAATATAGGGATATGATGTAGCGTCTTTTTGAAGGAATTCATTCCCGCTTTCGATCTCGTCACACATGATGTGTGGAAGATGTAATGCCATTTTGATATTTGTGTGTTATGTAACGTGGTAGTTTGCCATTAGAATCACCGTTTGTGGTAGATATGACGGCCTTAAATCTAAACTATGTTGTCACCATCAGTAGGAAAAACCACTAATCAAAGTGTTGAACATGGGATACATTAAAGCTAATACAAAGAATCGCGCCCAACATTACGCGGCGTTTACTTATACACTGGATTTAAAACAAACACACAAACTAAAATTACGTCATTGCTCTTAAAGAAACGGCGCACATGTGTTTACTTTCACTCCCTAAACTTTATCTACCTCTTTCTAAGAATGAAAATCTATATGGGATAGGACCATTGTCCGAGTTAAAAGTATTAAATTTGTTTTTAACGTTATGAATGCTCTCGTATGCATCGAGCTGTCTAGGGTTGTTTATATTTTTGATAAATTTTAAACCTTTTACCGTGATGTTATGATTCGTATCCATTACATGATTTTCGACGCTAGATTTTTCTGGTCTATTAAATTAATATGCGATATGTGTTCTTTAAAACTGGTAATTTTGAATGTTTCGTTTGACCTATATATTTAAAATTACAATCGCCGCCATTAATTTCGTATATGCCAGATTTCAAATTCAAATTTACTTTATCTTTGGTTTTACCTAGAAGACTTTCGATTGTGTTTTCGGGCCGAGAAGCAACTTGGAAACCTCGTTTTTTAACAACTTTTCGTAATTAGATGGTATGGTAAACATACATATACTTTTTCTCAAGATTATGTTGAGATACCAAACTTGTGGACTCGCGGAATGTCTTTTTTAAATTCGTCTTTCTAATGAATTTATTAATTGTTTCTATTTCATAGCCATTATACCTCGCGATGTTTTTAATTAAATGTAGTTCTATTGCGTATCTCTCTTTTGTTAACGGAAAGTTTAGTAACCGATTAACTAAAGAATTAAAAGAAGCTGTCTTAGGATGAAAATTATGGGTTGAATCCGCGGTGATAAATCTATTGACACTGATTTCTTTCCAGAAAATATCGATTTCTATTTTATGATTATTTCTAATAACTAATGTGTCCAAAAATGGTATCGTATCATTGTTTTCCTTTTCCACCATGAGTTCAACAGTCGGAAATTTCAAATTTAGCTGTATAACGAACATGCTCAATTCACATTTATGTGTATCAAAAATCGCGAATATGTCGTCTGCGTACCTGATTCAAACTCTTGGAAAATATTCAGCGTTATTTTTAAATTCTACTTCAAACTGACTGCTCAGCCTTTTTTCTGTTCATAAAATTTTTCCCCAACTTGGAAACAATTTTGCGCCATAAGAGTTGTCAATCTCATATATTCATTGACTTTTAAAGGTTCAATGTTATTCTTATAAAGCAAGTAGTCTAAATAATTCAAAGTTTCTGGAATAGGGACCGAAGAAAACAATGACATTACGTCGAATGAAACTAAAATCTTCCATTTCACAATCTTTAATTAATTGAACAAATTTGAAGGAATTCCTACGGACAAACTTTCTGATTTTACGCGTAAATTTTTAAATTAATTTACTAACCATTTGAAAATCAAGTAAATCGGTGAGTTGATACCTGAAACGATTGAGTTACCTGGCTTATGTACAAAACATTCTCGGTACCAAATGATTACTAACATTTAATTTATATTTTTGGGTAGAAGTTATTAATATTAGAACATTTTTTCAACGCATTTTTGGTTCCTTAATCACTTTAAATAACACGTTCCACATAATTTCTACATACAGCTTCTGCAATTAGATTTTTAACTCTTTGGAAATAGTCGATTTTGTCCTTAATTACTAACTTGTTCCCTTTATCTGCTTTTAAGTAAAAACAGTCCTTTGATCTGAGAGTTTTAATGATATTCCATTCTTTATTAACTGACTCCTGTTACTACAGTAATTATGGACAAACTCGACTCGTCTATTCTCGTGTACTAACTGTAGCGTTTTTTTAGTAAACACCGAAAACACACGAGGCACTCGCATCATTGTACGTGCCCCTATAGTACGTCATCACTAGCCGTGCCTGGATAGTTGTAACAATAGTATGAGAAAGCCCTTGCTCCAATATTAAGAATAAAAGGAATTTACCTAAACTCGTCCCCAGAAATAAAGTTAAGTAATTAGTTAAACTCGTACCTGAAAAAATATACATAAACTTGTCCCCGAGAAGAGTAGGTCCACAAAAATAGCTACATGAATTCGTCCCCGACTTTGTCGCAATATGAATCGCCCATATCCTTATTTAAAATCTATAGAAAACATATTTATTTATGCAAGAAATTAAAAACTCAGTAAGTGCCACAAAATATATTTTATTAGTTAAGAATGGAATAGAAATGCCTGCTGGTGTTTTATATAATAATGTAAATGTTACATATTAACATTTACATTTAACGTTTATAAAAATACATTTAACAAAATCAAATCTCGAAACAAATCCATTTTTATACCCATCGATTTCTCGAGTAATGCACTGCTTACGTCTACGCACGACTGGTTCTCGTATTCCTGCACATTCAGACAAACTTTGAATTTTTATATAAGTCTCTATTTCAAACTGCTTCAAAATTTCAATAAAATGAAAAATTAATGGATGCGTAGAATAAAAACTGGCATTGAATTTGTGGAAAGATTCGCAGACGCGTTTGTGCTTTTTTCTATGCTATCGCTAAGTTCTGCCCACAAACTAGGTGGAAAAACGGCTTCTTCTATAATTGTGAACCAAATAATCGGAAAAGCGTGATAAACGTTTATCTTGAGGTTGTCTTTCTAAAAAATCAAAAGCATAACAATCGCCTATTTCCGATTAATTTAAAATGGTAAACCAAATATAATAGTGCAGCCACTTTCCAATTTCACTGGTTTCGTTCTTATAATAAGGAACAAAAGGTCCAGATTATGAATTTTGCGGAACCTTGCTTGTGCTAAATGGAATCTGCAGCCTATAACTTTGGAATTTGAAAACTTCGCTTTTATGGAATTGTGGATTGCAATTTCAAAATCCTCTACGATGACTTTTGGGTTCATATCTAAACCCAAACAATGACACTTTTTCGCAACAGGGTAAAAATTATTTTGTAAGGATACTCCTTTTTATTAGGCAGTAAGCAAAATGATAGTTGATTCATTATTCGAAAATAAAACACTTGGCTTAGTTTCACGACTTCTTTAATTAGATATACTAACAATTGTTTCAGCTATTAGGCCATTATTAATACACTAAACCCCAAAATACAGTTTACTATAGAAAAAGAACACAATAACACATTGAATTTCCTAGATATTACAATACACAAAAAAGACAATAAGTTATTATATAAAATATATAGAAAACCAACATTTTCGGATAATATAGTACACGCCAACGCAAATCAATCACAAAAAATTAAAATGGCAACTTTCCATAGCTATATACATAGAGCAACAAGTATACCACTAAATAAGGAAGCCTTTAATAATGAAATGAACACAATTAAAATAATAGCAAAAAATAATGGTTACAACCCAGATATCATCGATAAGTTGATAAAACATAAAGAAAGGAAAATACTTCAAAAATTGTTATACCCAGAAATAAACGAATTAAAGAAACCTAGTTGGCATGTAATCACCTATATCCCTCCCATAACACAGAAAATAAACAAATTACTGAAGAAACTCAACATTAACATAGTGTGGATAAATAAAGTAAATAAAGTACATTGTTGAATAATACTAAAGATAAAATAGATAACTTGGATAAATCAGGAGTATATTCCATAAAATGCCAGAATTGTGAAGCTATTTATATCGGACAGAGTGGCAGATGTATTAATAAACGGTTAACAGAACATATTAGAGATATAAAATATAGTGTTAAACACACAGGGTTCGCAGAACATTGTATAGACCAGAACCACCTACCCGATATAAATAGCTGTAACCTCATTCATAATGTAGTAAAAAGTAAAAAGTTAAATATATTAGAGATTTTTGAAATTAAAAAAGCCCAAAAACAAAATCGAGTTATCACAAACAGTCAATTAGAATTCATAAATACCCCCTATATCGATGCAATTTTAAATATCAATTACCCACATTCTCCCACCCATAATGAACACAGGTATATAAGTTGACCTTAAGTAGAGTAAGTTTAGTTTTAGATAGCTCTTTGATAATGGCCTAATAGCCGAAACAATTGTTAGTATATCTAATTAAAGAAGTCGTGAAACTAAGCCAAGTGTTTTATTTTCGAATAATTAATCAAGTTATTACAAGAATGTTTCACCAAGAAATATCTGCTAAGTCAACCAAAGAAAAAATGATAGTGGGATATAATACCCATTTTGTAATATATGCAGTGTAAATAACTCCATAAAATGATCGGACAGTAACTCAATGTACGTTCAACATATACTTTTTCACTATTGCATAAACAGTCACATTTGTTAGGCACGTGAATACGACAATTTCTTCAACTTCGTCGATGACAAAATTCTCTTTTTTCAGTGTCGTAATATTCAATGTTGTAACACATTTAATAACTTTAATAACTTTGCCCTATTTTTCGGTAAGGGCGGTAGAGATTTCCTTGTTATTATATAGATTGTTGCGGATGTAATGAATATCTTGAACGGTGATTGTACTGAAATGACCAATATTTTCTCTCAGAGCTGAATTTATTATTTTTGAAAGCTTCTCACAAATGTAATCGGTTGCTTTACGTTTAACACTATCACTTACTATCTGTCTGTTTAGTTTCTTCATATTCTTTTCATGATTATGTTCTGTTTCATTGCGCACAATTAAATTTTCTGCACCCACAGTACAAACTTTTGCCTTACAAGAACGATTCGAACATCGCCAATATATTTCACCACTTTTTAAGGATTTGTGTTTGGTAAGTTTTTTAGATTCTACAATTAACACTTGATTTCAACGTTCACTCAAACCGACGAAGCTTTCCATGCTTTCTCACAAATAAAGAGCACTTCTTGGCCTGGAATGTTATTTCAGACTGAGGAATTATAAGTATATAGTATATATAGTAGATTTGGGTAAATTTTAAATTTAGATAAATTTCAATTTAATTTGTATGTAATAGGTATATCACTTTGTATTTATATTTCCAAGAAAGTATAAATTTCTTAATCTCTTGTCCGGGAACGAATTAAAATAAGGGATTAAAACACCGTAATTAGCATGTGGGCGAATTAATTTAGCAGACATTAGATAGTACTTGCTGAAGGACGAATTTAGGGCCGCCCAATAAAACATGTGAAGATATCTTACTACTAGGTACACATTTTGTATATTATTTGTAGAGAACGGACACGCTTACCACCCAGTGCAGTACTGGCGAAAGGCTGTATTTCTAAAATATTTAATTTTATTTATATAATTGGGTGGGTAAACGAACGCGTGATCTATAAAATTACGAAATACATATTTATTTGTTGAAAAGTTGTATTTATAAAGTTTTTAATTTTATTTATATAATTGGAAAACAAACGGGTGGTGATCTATAAAATTAGGAAATACATATGTATTTATTGAAAAGTTGTATTTTTAAAGTTTTTTATTTTATTTCTATAATTGGAACATTTTTATTTGTTCATTTTGTCGTTTAAGTTGAGTAAAGGAGTATTAATATTGACTAGCAATAGTTTCTCCAGGTTTTCTTCTGTCAATTTTGTTCTGTTTGAATTAAGTACATCCTTATAAATAGAAAACGTCCTTTCTACATCGCAACTGGTTATAGGTGCATACTGGAAATATTCTTTTATTTCTTCATATTTAGCCGTTAGATTTTGTGGAATTGTCTCCATACATAATTGCTGCAATGTAATTAAATCTGGATTTCTATTAAGAATTGCTTCAAACTTTTGCCGAAGGCCACAACCGAAGTCACTTGGAATACTTTTCAAATTATTAACAGCCACATCTAATGTGGTTAATCCGTCATTTAATTTGAGATATCGATTTTCAAAATAAGTGATTAGTTTTGGCAAGTGTTCGTGAAGAAAGTACAACTGATTTTTTAAAGTTGGGATTTGTGTGAGCTCCTTGCACTCACCAATACTTCTAGCATCCTCCTTTAGCAGTGTTACGAAATGTTTTAGACTATCGAAATTCTCAGCTTAATAACTAGTAGCTTCCAGCCATGCATCTTCCCCATCTAGTTATTACTGGAGTGGGAGGCAGTGGCAGAGATGGAAATTTTTCCCTGAAAAGAGCTACTCTCAAAGGTCCTTTTCTGAAAACTTTTTTAAAAGCTGATACAAGTCTATCAACTTCCGGAGAAGTGTCTCTGATATATTCACAGATTCTGTGGAGAGCATGTGCTACACAAGTAATATGCAGCATATTAGGATATGTTTTCTTCAATAGTCTGCCTGTTTTTAACATATACGCGGCACTATCACTGACAAATAAAAGTATTTTTTCTTTCTACATGGCGTCCGAATGAAGCATTTTTTGCATATTCTCCTTAATGGTTTCAGCAACTGTTCCCGCATCAACTCTATTTATAACACTTGTTGCTATTACATATGAGTTATAGGGAATAGTTGGATGTAGTACACCAGCTACAACATTTAACACACAGCGTCCTAACATATCCACCGTTTCGTCGGCGCTTATCCAATGTATTGATTTAAAAGATGGCTTCTAATGCGTTCTACTGTTCTCGTATGGCACCTAGAAACATAATATTTGCGTAAAGTAGATTCATCAGGAACATTTCGACCAGTATATTTTTGAAGAAATATTTTTAAAGTGGAATTGCTAAGTTTATTTAATGGAATATTAGCCGCCATAAAAGTTTTACAGAGTTCAGATGTGTTTGCGATCCTAAGTGACGAATTTTTGATGATATTTTACGGATTTTGTAATAAATTTCGGAATCACTGACAATGGACATACAATCAGTATGACCGTCAATCCAACTCGCCATTGTTTTACAATGCCGTTCTCGACATTCTTACATATCATGTCTGAAAAAGTAATTTAAACAATGCTCTAGATCTAAATAAATGAAAACTAAAAATGTGTGCGTAAGTTATTGAAACTGAACGAAATTCAATGCACACTTACGTCGAAATAATTGGTAGAAATAGATTCAATCAAACGATATTAAACAGAATCTATCACAAAAATTACGATGTAATTAACAGTTAAAACTATGAAAACAAGAAACTTACTCACAGCCCTTTATTTATCTTACGAAATATAAACTAATAAATAAAATACATTATAAAAACCCCGCTTCTATCTACGCTCATGAAAACACTTTAAAAAACACTATATTCTCCGAATACAATAGCTGAGTTGTCCATTGTTATCGTGCGAGACCAGGTGGCCGAGTAAGTCAAACAAATACTTCATTGAATTACGCCGGGATGTACTGTGCGACGTTATAACACAATTCCAATTGCCGATTGCGTTTTATGGAAATTGCATCCGTTCTCTAATTATTTGTAATGCTTTAATGTTACTCTGTTAACAAGCAAATTTAATGGCCATGTGGCCATTTAAAACCAAAAGAAGGAACTTTCTATAAGAAAATTCTTTCTCTAAAGAAAAAATCAAACCAATGTACTTATACAAATGTGTTTTCTTTCATTTATCGTCTACTTATTTTTTATAGGTATAAAAATAAAATGCAATACTTAATCCAACCAGATTTAGTTATCATTTTATTTTGATACTTAAAACAAGAAGAATAAAAACTTAAATTCTTATACAAAAAATTCAAAATATAAATTAGTGTAGGTCAGTTATATTTTAGTTCCCGTCCTCGGATTCTAGATGGGGTTAAATGCTGTGTCAATTTATTTCTCATTAAGTTATATTATCTTCTTGGAGATTTTTCTATGCCTGTAATGTATCATGTATATACAAAAAGTTTAAGTATATCAATACTTTAAACACGTATAACGCATTTGTTGCAAATGAAACAGACATGCAATATACATATCTGTAACTGTACACATGGACAATACACCTCGTATTTTCAGCATTTGCTTCTGCTTAAGACACGTGTTTCTGCCATCTATAGGCGTCATCAGTCAAGCTAGTGAAGCAATGTAATACAAAATAATACAAATCTATTTAAAAAACAGATTTGTACCTGTATATACATTTAAGCTGAAATCGCCCACAAGACATAGCAAATTTCGTCCTATCAGGTAGCACTATATAATAAGTGACATCTGACGGACGAAAGAGACTATGCCGAAAAAGGCAACCCTTCCCTTGACCGGCCAAGCTGGTACATAAGAGAAGAAAATATGTATATAGGTGTAGTAATTTTTCGGCATAGTCTCTTTCGTCCGTCAGATGTCACTTATTATATAGTGCTACCTGATAGGACGAAATTTTATGTCTTGTGGGCGATTTCAGCTTAAATGTATATACAGGTACAAATCTGTTTTTTAAATAGATTTGTATTACATTGCTTCACTAGCTTGACTGATGACGCCTATAGATGGCAGAAACACGTGTCTTAAGCAGAAGTAAATGCTGAAAATACGAGGTGTTTTGTCCATGTGTACAGTTACAGATATGTATATTGCATGTCTATTTCATTTGTAACAAATATCATGTATATAGTTCTAATAGTTTTTCAAGAAAATCAACTTATAATCCGCAATTCTGTTATAGAATTGTATTATTACTTGATAGTAATTAATTGAATAATGCTTTTCGATTAATAATCTGAAAAGTTTGTGCAAATTTATATACTAAACAAAAGACATGCAAGTTTAGTAAAATTTTTGTGTTTTTTGCGAGTATACAAACATTAATATATTGTAATAGGGCATATATTGCGATACTCGCATTAAACCAATTTTGTTCTCTAATTCGTTAAAAATGAAAAATAGCATTTGTTTATAACACACGCACGCATTCCGGAAAAATTACAAAAATAAATCTTTAGACTGAGCCCAAACAGTCCCTTTTCGTGCTAAACAATCATAATAACTCCTCATAATTTGATTCTTTTTATTTCCCATTCTTTCTTTTTCACCTACTTCACGATACACATAAATTAACAATGAACTATGTAACTAAGCCCCTAACTCAGCTCACGTGCGTCCATAAAAGAATCTTACTTCCAATAAATCAAATTTGTGTAGACCGATCGTCCCCGGAGTAATTACTCTAATTCTCGCAATATTTCTCACAACGCAGATTGATAAGGATTCTAACGTCGAAGCTGTTCCACGAACAAAATCCTTTCTGCCACTTTCCCAACTATCTATAAGATGAAACCAAATCAGAGAGTTTTAAAAGATTAGACATCATGAATATCCTGTAACAAACAGTCTCCGATACAATCAATGATTTCCTATTTTTTCCGATTACGGTTCTGCGTTAGTAGAATTCATTACAAACGACAGGAAATATGAAAACTGAGACCACTGAGAAAACTGAGATGTTTTTGAAATCGTCTTTGCTTAAAAAGTGTGACCCAAATATTACTTAAGAACTATTTCTTTCTTATTTTCTTAAATTTAATTAATCTTTAAACTATAATAATATAGGAATAGAATACAAAGGGTTCGAATAACATTGATCATCGCCCATATTATTAAAAAACTTATTGCGAAACACACAATATAGTGTCAAAAACACAAGTTCCTCGGAACGTTGCATAGAACATAATCACTCGCCAGATATTAATAGCTGTAACTAATACGTAATGCAGTAAAAAGCGAAAGATTAGATTCGTTGGAAATTTTACGAATCAAAAAGGCACAGAAACGTAATTTGTTAGTTACTAACACACACGGAGATTTCTCTAATACCCCCTTCACTTACAACCATTAAGTTATATTTAAAGATATTTGTTTGAGAATGGGATAATAGCGGAATCATATTGCTGTGAAATCTCACATTGAAAGAAATGAAATAAAGTATAATTTAATGAAACGTATCATAAACAAATTGAAAGGTAATTAATACAGATTGTGTTTTGGATGCACCTCGTATATAACATGATAATTTTGCATTAAACACATTATGTAAATAGATTAGAGGTTACAATGAATTTCGACAATATTATAATCTAATTAATTAGATATAAAACGCATGTTTACGTACCAAAAATTTTATAGAAAGCTTTTTTGGTATTTTATGAACGGAACTCGTATGAATAATCAAAATTTATGGAACTCGTACGAATAATCACAATTTGCAACAAAACTAAATATATTTTAACAGTAACACCAACAGAATTTATTAGCAACTTATCGATATAAATTACAAAATTAAAATTGTAAAAAATAACCAAATAATAATCAAAAAGATTACGAGTAAGTTAACAGCAGAAACAGTGTAATCTGAAAAACAATAAATGCTTGTAGCAAATACGAACTAGATTTGTAAACACTTAGGAATAGCAATTGTAATTTCTTACGTTCGAAAATATAAACATACAAAAGCTCATCAAGTAAAGACAAAATGCATTAGAGTGCGCAGGCCTACGACGTTAAATGCATGAGATTTTGAGAGTTAGAGACGCACTCATCCCAAATAAATTAAAGCATGGGAAAACAAAGAAAGCAAATTTACGAACGATATCTAACAAAAGACAGTGAAATCTGTACGTTTTGGAACAGGCTGAACTAGGATTAGAAAGAGAAAATATATTTAATCTCGAAATAAAAATGTAAAAGCCATAAATTATCACAAAATAATAAATTATGTAGACAAAATAACTTCAAACAACAAAAAAAGAACAAATTTATAAATAGTAGGTGGATCTATATTAGAGCTGAAATGGAAATAATATACGAAAATAAAGAAAATTCTAAATTAAATACAGAAGGTGGAAGAAAAAAATTAACGCTTTGCGAGAAATAAAAAGCACTCGGTATAAAAGGGTAAAACCGCGTCAAAAGACTACATTTATCGTTCATTCGACATTTGGCATTTATTTAGATTTTAACGGTTTCAATAAATTTAGATTTATATTAAGAAAGTTTATCAACAGTTTTTTTTTATATCTACGTTTACAATTCAGAAGCATTTCTGGTTTATAATTATTAAAATAGTATTAAATATTTTCCTTATACAGTTAATTTTTAATTGTATTGAAACTCTATTCAAGTAAGAGTATTAAGAAGGATAGGGGCAAGATTAACGCGAGCAAAATAACGCACAATTGCATTTGCACTCTATAAAACAAAAATCGAACATTGTAAAATATATATGGATTATTAATTTGAACAAATTAACAGTAAATATACCACTGTAAGAGTTAATTGATGCAAGATATCTGAGCAAGCAAGTAGGAAGTTAGATTTCCACGAGTGATCTAATGATATCTCTGCAATTGAATTTTGCAATCAAATATTTATTGATAGGCATAAAACAAAACCTATATATATTGTGGAGATAGACTTGTTGTTCTGTAGGAACTCGACTTCCACTCAAATAACAGTCGAATAACACACTTAATTGGAAACAAAATATCAGTAGAATCAAGATATCCATATTCTAAAGAGTAAAAATATACACGTTGAGTCCTAGCTTAACATTCGAAAGGTTAATATAATAAAATTGGTTAAGTGAAATACTCCAGTGTGGTATTTTTGAAAGATTCTATAGAATCTAAACAAAGACTTCAGAAATATATGCATGTTTTTAATAAGTGATATAAAACTCTCTGATGATAACTAGGTTTTTAGTTTAAACAAATGAAATATCTTAAGTTTTAAATAAATGACTTGTGAAAATACAAATATACAATAAAAGAATTTTTAGAATTTACATCTTGTATTATTTCTTTATATTTACATTGCATGCTAGGCCTAGTTAAGTTGAACCCGAAAATATATAGCCCTGAGATTTACAAACAATATAAAGAGTCTAAAGAAAAACATACTTGAGTGACTGCCGACACGACAATGATTTTCTTCATTTCTTCACCAAGCAAAACTCACAGCAATATTTGTATAATCAAATTAGTGAAATATAACCAAGCGTTCTGTTCTCAATATTTAATCTGAATCAGTTACTAAAATGTTTCACCAAGAAGTATCTGCAACATCAATTAATGATATTTATTATAACTGTAAATGTCATAATTATTTCGTCCAAACACCTTTTAATTATTGGGAAAGTTTGTGCCGAAATAATCGGCTCTGCAAGAACGATTATGCTATGTAAAATGTATTACTTTAAAATTAATAAAACAAATTTGAAATAAATGCTTCGAATAATACATGTGTTACAATGCCGCTTCTACTCAAAAAGCAAATTTTGTGCAATAATAATTAGTTAAATATTCTCGGCTGTTGTTGCAGATACTTCTTGGTGAAACATTTTAACTTCATACAGTAAATAATAAAGAATTAAAACACTTGGCTTGTTTCACTATGAGATTTATTTAAATTCTCTAACATCTGTTTCGGCTGTTATGCCATTCTCAAAGAGATCTATAAATCTAACTTAAAGACTATCGCACTTGTTCTTATATGTTGTCTGTTCTTGTGTGTAGTGGGGGTGGTACTATGTTGTGTATTACTGTGTCTATAAAGGGTGTATTGGCATATTCTATCTGTGTGTTGGTGATTGATAGATTTTGTTTTTTCGCTAGTTTTATTTCTAATATTTCTAGTAGGTCCAATCTCTTGCTTTTTGTGATATTGTGTATTAAGTCGCAGTTATCTATATCGGGGAAGTGGTTGAGTTCTATACAGTGTTCGGCAAAGCCTGTGTTTTCTCACTATATAAAATTGACTTTTTGTGTTCTTTAACTCTGTTTTTAATGGCTCGTCCACTTTGGCCGATATAGATAGCTTCACAGTCTTTACATTTTAATTTATAAACACCTGATTGGTCCATTTTATCTCTTTTATCTTTGTTGTTGCTAATCATTGTTCCCAAAGTTCCCCAGCTTATTTTGATATCTAATCCTTTTACTATTCTGGACAACTAAAACTTCATAAAGACAACACCCCAATGCGACCAGTAGTATCATACATAAATGCCCCGACTTACAAACTTTGCCAGTATTTCAATAAAAAGTTACCGACAAAAATAAATTTCAAATCTAAATATGCAATAAAAAATACCATAGAATTAACGAACAATTTAAAAGACATAAAGATACCTAGCAATGCTAAATTAGTCTCATTTGACATTAAAAGCCTTTTTACATCTATACCAATAAATGAAATAAAAAAGATAATTGACACACACATTAATAACAATAACCTTAAGGACACAGATAAACGAGAAATTAAAGAAACTCTAAATTTATGTCTACACCAAAATTACTTCAAATTCAACAATGAAACATACACACAAATATAAGGATTACCGATGGGAAACCCGTTAAGCCCACTATTAGCAGAAATATACATGAATAACTTCGAAGAAAAACTATTCAAGAAAAACACGGTATTAATTCAACAAGTCCATTTCTGAGCCAGATATGTAGACGACGTAATTTGCATATGGAAGGGTACAGATAGGCAATTAACGGAGTTCCTAAAAGTAATAAATTCTATAAACCACAAGATACAATTTACAAAAGAAACAGAAAAAGACAGGAAAATAAACTTTCTAGACATTACATTAAACAGAAATAATAATAAGCTTACATTTGAAATCTACAGAAAACCCACTTTTACAGACAACATATTCCACGCAAACGCTAAACAATCTATGAAAATAAAAATGTCAACATTCCATAGTTATATACATAGAGCCACAAACATACCATTAAACAAGACAGATTTTAATACAGAATAAACACAATTAAATTAATCGCAAGAAATAATGGATATGACCCTAAAATCGTAAATAAACTGTTAAAACGTAAAGAAATACAAAATAATAAGAACAAATACCTATACCCGAAAATAACAGAAAATATACAAAGATGGCACAAAATTACATACATACCCCAACTCACTAATAAAATAAACAGAATAGTAAAAGGATTAGATATCAAAATAAGCTGGGTAAATAAAACAAATTTGGGAACAATGATTAGCAACAACAAAGATAAAAGAGATAAAATGGACCAATCAGGTGTTTATAAATTAAAATGTAAAGACTGTGAAGCTATCTATATCGGCCAAAGTGGACGAGCCATTAAAAGCAGACTTAAAGAACACAAAAAGTCAATTTTATATAGTGAGAAAAACACAGGCTTTGCCGAACACTGTATAGAACTCAACCACTTCCCCGATATAGATAACTGCGACTTAATACACAATATCACAAAAAGCAAGAGATTGGACCTACTAGAAATATTAGAAATAAAACTAGCGAAAAAACAAAATCTATCAATCACCAACACACAGATAGAATATGCCAATACACCCTTTATAGACACAGTAATACACAACATAGTACCACCCCCACTACACACAAGAACAGACAACATATAAGAACAAGTGCGATAGTCTTTAAGTTAGATTTATAGATCTCTTTGAGAATGGCATAACAGCCGAAACAGATGTTAGAGAATTTAAATAAATCTCATAGTGAAACAAGCCAAGTGTTTTAATTCTTTATTATTTACTGTATGAAATTAATTAAATATATAATTTCGTAGGCTTTCGCAATCAGCTTCATTAATAAAACATTTCTTTCTAAATTTAGAGGTATATTTGTTGTTATAATCAATGTTTGTAATTTTACTGGTGCGTAACTTTTGTGGTACATTGACCAAAACGGACGCTTACAGTAAATCCCTTCAAGTGTTACTGAGTTTATAGCGGTCCTCTCGATTGAAGCTCTGATGGGTCTTTAATGGGGCAATCACCCCACTTTCGACAGCAAATTATTATTATGTTTGGTGATCCCTGACTAGCTTCAATACCACAACGAATAGATACAATAAACGTTTAATTCATGAAGAACATCAATTGTCTGAGACATGTGAAAAACTCCATTAAATTAATGGTAAAGAAAAAAACGAGATTGTCCCAAAAAAATATTCAAAGTAATTAATTAAAAAGCTGCAAGAAGCCAATAAAATTATGGAAATCTAGATTTAAATCAAAGTGTATAATTATTATGTAAACGTTTAACATACAGAAAGTGGCAAATATAAAACAAGAATACTAAAGGTATAGCAATGTACAAAATAAAAATTTCTATCGCAGATCTGACTTAGTGATACTTCTCAAGTTGATACACCAGTTTAATACCTGGTCTGGAATTGCCACCACAACCCATAATAACAAGAAGAGGCACGTGGCTTGATGCCGCTCTATTTTACACAGATACCTTTGAACAGATATGAGTATCCATTCTCTCTTTTTCAAACGACTCGATAGCAATTGCATTTTGCAAGTATATACTAAATAAACGACAATTGCGTCAAGAGTTAGCTTTTATCAAAGCAAACTATGGTTTGATTAGTGAAACACTACGAAAACTTGAAACTCAAGGTGTTGAACTCAGTGAATCGATAGAATTGATTCAAAGTTTCAAGAATAAAATTTATAATGCGAGAAGTACCATAGGAGAGCGGTTCAAAATTAAATTAACACAAATTCTAGAGAAAAACGAGAGCTTTAACCAGCTTAATAGAATATCCAGTGTGTTGCAAGGAAACTACAATGAAACTATTGAAATGGGTCCATCAATTATCTGCAAATATAAGTATGCGCCAATTAAATCAGTTGATGTTGAGCGAAGCGTTTCAGCATATAAGCTATTATTGACGGATCGCAGATCATTTTTAGTTGAAAATTTAGAAAAGCATTTAATTGTAAATGTTTACAATACTATATAAAGGCAAATATAAATACAAAGAATAACATTGTTTAGCTTACTTATTCTTATTATTGTTATACATGTATTTTGTAAAATTTCGAATAAAATATTGATATAGTACATATTTGCGGTATCTCTAAATTTGTATTGACAATATTTAATATTTTGACAATTTAATATTTTGACAATAATTTAACTGTGAAACTTTTATGGCAGCTAATATTTCATTATTTAAATTGAACAATCCAATTTTGAAGACATTTCTGAAAAAATATACTGGTCGAAATGTGCCTGATGAATCAACTTTACGTAAATATTATGTTTCTAGGTGCTATACGAGAACAGTAGAACGCATTAGAAGCCATCTTTTAAATCAATACATATGAAAATTCTTTCAATGGAGACTGTGGTTAAATAATAATTTAAAAAGGTATATAACCCCTTACCACAATTATTAGTCGTATCCTAAATACGTATTTCGACAACTAAGTTGTCATCATCAGTAGGTAAAAACTACTAATTAAAAGTGGGGCACAGTAAAGTAACATAAACGCTTCCGCACAACTACTATACACTGCAACCCTATAAAGACTAAATTTACCATGCCATTCTCAAACTACGGGACAAAACACTTGCCTCTTAGAAAAGGTTTTAAACAGGTGTTGCATTATCGAACAAAGGAACGGCAGAAATTCTTCTCTAAACAAGGCGCCTACTAAAAACGATTTTTAAAGCTACGGTGACCTACTATTAAACTAAATGAAACACCTTATAATATCACATAACACTAGTATATTTAACTATATGAATATATTTCGTGTGCATTGTACACATTAGTAGTTATTATTTAAACGTATTATTCGAGTACACAGGTAGTGACAATATCTATATTGGGTAGGGGTGTAAAAATTTTCCATTCCAAATGGTTAAAAAGTCGTATATAGTGTATTGTAAAAGCCGTACTCTCATAGCTTTTCACGTGAATTGATTCTCATTTAATATAACACAACACAGCCGGATGTCTTGTTTGTTCATGTAACGCCCCTTCTTAATTTTGTCTTTCTCAGAATTGTCGCAAAATTTTTCCTGTGACTTTGCTAAACTAACAAGAAACAAAATGAAAATATCCGAAAGATATTTATTTTGTTTATTATCATTATTTTTGTCAATAATTAATGAATTTCTCTCTTTCGTTCCGCTAAAATTAAATTAAATAATTTTGGAATGGCAAACAAAGATTAAACAATCTTTCCGGAGTAATTTGGGTAATTTTTAATTAAAAATACCCACTGAAATAAACATAAATTTGTTAGTATTCAACAGAATTTCCTTCTTGCTACAAATTAACCAAAGTGTCTTCCGACTGCGGCAGAAAAGAGAACGCAAAAGTAAATTACTTGTCTACATCAAACCGCTAGCATAACGAAAGAGCCCACAAGAATTCCATTAAAGAAAAAAATCCAGACAAGGTCGTTAAAAGCCTCCCCGTAGATTTTTTATGTAGTTTAATTAAGAGGAATTAGAAATTGGAAATTACTTGCTATGAATAACAAAAAACTGCATAAGAAATCAAGGATTACTTTCTTTAAATCTATTTTTTTTAACAAAACGCGGTTATACAAAAAGGTTTTAAGTATATCAATACGTTATGCACGTATAACGCATTTGTTACAAATGAAACAGACATGCAATATACATATCTGTAACTGTACACATGGACAATACACCTCGTATTTTCAGCATTTACTTCTGCTTAAGACACGTGTTTCTACCATGTATAGGCGTCATCAGTCAAGCTAGTGAAGCAATAATACACATTAATACAAATCTTTTTAAAAAACAGATTTGTATCTGTATATACATTTACGCTGAAATCGCCTACAAGATATAGCAAATAGCCACCTTATAGGACGAAATTTGCTATATCTTGTAGGAGATTTCAGCGTAAATCTATATACAGATACAAATCTGTTTTTTAAAAAGATTTGTATTAATGTGTATTACATTGCTTCACTAGCTTGACTGATGACGCCTATAGATGGCAGAAACACGTCTCTTAAGCAGAAGTAAATGCTGAAAATACGAGGTGTATTCTCCATGCGTACAATTACAGATATGTATATTGCATGTCTGTTTCATTTGTAAAAAACGCGGTTACACAACGATAAAAATTACAAACTATGCTGTTGTTTATTTTAATCAACTGCGGTCAAGAAAATAAGGAACCAGAATCCTAGGAATAAAACTGCATGTTGTGCAATACCACAGTGCAAATGTTTTTAACATGTGATCTACAAAAGTACAAAGAAAATTACGATTATCCAAACATCAATCAATAATAATAAGAGAACAATAAAACTAGTAACGTTTTATTTGCAATTACACCACTGATTAAAGCTTTCCCAGCTTATAATTAGAGACCGGACACATGGGGCTGAAATGGACGTCATTACGACGGACGATATAAATAGTCTACAACATCTGTAAGTACATCACGCAATTGTTGAATAGCACTATTACTTCGGTTAACTGCACATCTGTCTTTTGTGTGCGGTTAACCGAATGAATAGTGCTATTCAATAACTGCGTGATGTACTTACAGATATTGTAGACTATTTATATCGTCCGTCGTAATGACGTCATTTCAGCCCGATGTGTCCGGTCTCTACTTATAATAATGAAAGCAGCATTAAAATCTGATAATTTAATTTTGAAATATAAATAAAAATACAAGCTACATTTCATAAATACATTAGAAAACGATAGACTATGACAATAGATCGAATTAAATGAAATTTCGACGATGGATAGAGAATGGTTTTGTTAATACGTCAGCGAAAAGCCGAGATTCTAAATCTAAATAAATTAATGAGTTTTTTTCTTTTTATTAAAATATTTAGTGTCACTCAATTTAGCTGGTATAAATTTGCCATTTTGTTTTTCTTTCTCGTAGTGGAAAAATTGTAACCGATTTAATAGTCAATTTTATTAAAATCATTGTGTAAGATTTATTTCTACATATACAAGCTATCTCATATCGTTATGTTCAAATTTTGTGAGTGTAAAGTAGGCTTCCTTTCAAGTAACAAAAACGCAAAACTTGTATATCCATTTTTATTTGTTTCAAAGTTACAGATCTATGAATGTGATTGTCAGATCATGAAAAAAAATGTAATCCTAAAATCAGTACAAACTGATTTTATTTAAAGAAATTATACGATTCAATAACAAGCCTGTGATGGTTAACGTCGCATAATAAAATGTTATCCTAAAATAAATGAACACGTGTCGTAGTGCATACAGTAATTTCTTGGAGATCTACAAAAAAGAGTACTGGAAATTGATTTATGATAAAGAAGGTTCTTGCTTATTTTGTAAGTGCTGAACCATGAATATCATACCATAAACAAATGTTCAGATGACTGTTAACGTTGAATTTTTTAATAAAGGATTACATTACGTTTCAGTTCATACAATAGCTTATTAGTGAGTGGACACATTTTCTTTATTCAAAATGCCTTACCGATTTTCTTCTCAAGAGTATGCGGACATGCACTTTGTGTATGACTACTGTAACGGCAGTGCACGTCGAGCAGTTATTGAATACCGACATCGGCTTCCCGATAGGCGTATTCCTCATTACAGAACGTTTCTGGAAGTACACAGACAATTTCGGGAATGCGGACTGCGTGATTATCTTTTCGACCGAGGAGTAAATTTGCTAGCAGACTTAGAGGAAGAAACAGTGGGTATTGTTACAAGAGATCCAACTCTCAGTGTACGTCGAATCGCTAAACAACTAGGAATGTCACGAACGACAGTTTGGCGAATTTTAAAACGTGAGGGCATATACCCATATCACTATCGCAGCGGACACGGTTTGCTTGAGGCAGACCACTATGCTCGTCTAGTTTATTCTACCTGGATATTAAGACAGTCACGGCTTCATTTTAATTTCTGCAGAACAGTCCTCTGGACAGATGAATCTACGTTCACGAGAAGTGGTGTTACAAATCTGAGAAACCTGCACAGGTGGACATCAGAAAATTCCAAAGCTATACGCCCATCTAAATTTCAACATGAATTTTCTATTAACGTTTCGGCGGCCCTAATCGATGACTTGTTGATTGGTCCTGTCATTCTTTCTGAGAGGTTAAATGCGGACAATTACCTTCAATTTCTTTTTGACGAACTGCTAGGTCTTTTAGAGTATGTCCCACTGAATGTTCGACGAGACATGTCGTTTCACATAGATGGGGCACCACCACATTTCGGAATTGCTGTCCGAAATTGGGTTAACGTCAATTATCCAAGATGGATTGATCGAGGTGGTCCTGTTGCATGACCACCCAGATCACTCTATCTTAATCCCCTTGACTTTTATTTATGGGGGTACATGAAAAATTTAGTCTACGCGCAAGTTTCGAACAGAATAAAAGAGTTGTTGGATCGTATTCACCTGGCTGCCCAGCAAATCCGACAAAGCAAGTATGAAATTCGGATAAGCACTTCTTCTGTTGGCTTACGGGCACAAGCCTGCATTCAACAAGGAGGTGGACATTTCGAAAATATTATTATTTGAACTTTTTTAAATAAAATCAGTTTTTATTGACTTTAGGATTGCATTTTTTGTCATGATCTGACAATCACATTCATAGATCTGTAACTTTGAAACAAATAGAAATGGATATACCAGTTTTGCGTTTTTGTTACTTGAAATGAAGTCTACTTTACAATCCTAAAATTTGAACATAACGATACGGGACACTTCTACTGTGTGAAAACATAAAATTTATTTAGAATTAATTTTGATAATATAATTTATGTATTTATCATCAGTAAAATTACTGAATAATTCATTTTTTTTTATATAAGTAAAATATCTCTGCATATACAGTGTGGACAAATCTTAATAGAGAAATATTGGTATAAATTTTTATCCAGTGAAATATTCGCCATTCGTTAAGTAATTGTGTGTGTTATATAGGGTATTATTGCATATACAAGGTGTGTAAATATCGATGTAAGGTTTATGAAAGATCTTTAATAAATTATTGATTCTTAGAACTAAGATTCTTAATTAATTTCATTGTTTTCCATATTGGTCAAATCAGTTCAAACGTTGACCTTCAATTTTTTATATATTCCATCTGGTGATTTGATTATTTGTTAATTTATCTAAACCACATGCTTTTATGTGCATATAATTAAATTTCACCTTCATTCCAACTTTATTTTCCGCATGTTCAACTATTTCATTAATATATTACACTGGGTGAGTCTTTTTCTCATAACCAGAATTTATTTTGTTACTTAGATATCTATCACTATTGTAATATCTGGATCGTTTTGATCATATTTAATTATAGTTTTTTTTATTCATTCAACTTTCACTCTTTAATTCTTTAATTAAACTAATTAATAAGGTCCCAAAATATTAATTTTATTTGCATTTACTATTTATGGGGCCGCGGAGCTAACAAGGTTGAGAATCGCTGCTATATATTGTAAGTGGATCATCTATCCTTAATGGTCATTTTGTTATATTTGCTAAATCGTAATAATGAAATGGCTGTTTTTCTACATACGAATGAATAGGGATTCCATACTCTAAATGAATTGAAAATTCCATGAAAATTTGTTGTCTTTTTCATGTAATTCTATAAAAAGAAGTTCGAATCAACTTAGCGAGAAATTGTATTCCATCCACTGCCTCTATAAATACTTATTAATCGTTTCGAACTCCACATCTAAAGTTTCTTCGGAATCCGTTAAACACAAAAAATATGTACGTCTAAAATAACACAGCAGTAAAGAAATTAAAACGAATTATCATTTTATTTTGTACTGAACATGTCACCAAAAAAGATCGTTAATTCGCAAAGGGTTGGATTTCGGTCGCGCAATTTGCATAAATCTTTCTACTATGTTCAGTTGGAAAAAAATCTCAACACCATCAACGTCGACAACCGCAATAAAGCCTAAATCGTAAAATTTAAATAATATCAGCGTCGTCCTACACGCAAATAAAATCCAATCCCAACGGCAGTAATATTAAAATAATAGGGGCGTATAAAAATCAGATTTCTTTTTCCCTATGAGTGGAAAGGGTGGAAAAACAACTGGTTTATAGATGCACTATAAGAGTAAATGTTTACCATTAAGTCAATCCATGAACTTAATTAAATGATATGAGTTTAGTGTCGCTAATTTTACGAAACTTTTTAATAAATACTAACAATTTTATTACTGGAAAGTGCTTTAAGAATCCAGTCATCAATAAAATATTGCCGTCATAATTTTCTCAATCAAGAAAAAAGAGTAGCTGATAAAAAAACTGTCCGTAGAGAAGGAAATAAATAAAGGAGATAAAATAATATTTTCAAACTTTGAATGTCAATAACTACATAATTTAGAAGTGTTTTAATAATTCATGCTTAATTACAGGAAGCATTGACAGGCCAAGAGTTATATACAGGGTTAGTTAAAAGTATGGAGACGGCGATTTATTGTCGTTAATATTCATTTTAAGGATTTATGTTCAATATAAAAGTTTGTTGGGATATTTTGATATACATTTGAGAATATTTGATTTTTTTTTCTTCAATTATTTTTTAGTTACGCCTGTCCGCGCTTTTTTTTAACTAGTAAATTTTACTCTACCATTCGATACAGGTTTTTTTTCTCTTTACAATAATATTTTTGTTTTTTTTAAATTCATTTTAATAACTTTTTTACAAGAAAAATTAAACAAATTAATAACAAAGTAAATTAAAGTAAGTGTTCAAATTGTCGTCCATTAGTAATTTGACAATGACCCAATCGATTTACAAAACCCCGAGCAGAGTTCTGTAAAAAATCTCGGGGAATTTCTTGTATCGTTCTGGTAATTCGGATTTGTAAATCTTCGACGTTATCGGGCTTTTCTTTGTAAACTTTGTTTTTTACGAATCCCCAAAGAAAAAAATCTAAAGGACTTAAATCTGGCGAACGGGCTGGCCATTCAATGGATCCTCGTCTTCCAATCCATCTGTGGGGGAGAACGTGTCCAGATATTGACGAACATTTACACCATAATGTGGTGGGGCGCCATCTTGCTGGAACCAGATACTGTCATTGGGCAGGTGTTCATTGTTTTCATGAGGATAGAGCGTAACACTAGCAGGTATTATTTCATTTTACAATAACTGCGAATACAGAGCCGAAGTTAAATTGATAAAAAAGGGACCACCTAGAATGCCAACCCAAACATGAACCTTTTGGGGGTACTGCGTATGGTGCTCCAAAAACCAAGAGGGATTTTCCGATGACCAGTATCTGCAGTTATGTCTGTTTACTTCACCGGTAAGGCAAAAAGTAGCTTCGTCAGAGAAAAGAATATTGTTGACAAAATTTTCATTATTATTGCAAATATTTAACATATCTTCAGAAAATTGTAATCTCCTATCAAAATCATCTTCCGTTAACTCGTATACAAGGTGTACCTTATAAGGTTTATACTTTTCACTTTTTAAAAATGACACGATCGATGACTGTGAAATGACTGTGTAACTAAAAAACAATTGAAGAAAAAAAAATTCAAATATTCTCAAATGTAGATAAAAATATCCTAACAAACTTTTATATTGAACATAATTCCCTAAAATGAATATTAACGACAATAAATCGCCGTCTCCATACTTTTAACTAACCCTGTATATATTGCGTCCACGTCCGCTAAGCGACTTAACATATTTTGCTGTTAAAGAAAAGGGACAACCACGAGAGAAAAAGTTTTAAACTCACTTGAAGTAGACTAGCTTGGAATACAATCCCGTACACCTAGTTTTGGTTGTATTAAGTTGACCTTTCTGCTAACATTTCTAATTTGATATTAGTCAATTTAAATCAATCAAAATTGATCAAAATGTTAAAATTATCTGAATGTGATAAAGTATTAATATTATCAAAATTAGAAGAAGGATAGTCCATATGAAATCTAGCTAGAATATTTAATATAAATAAATCTACGGCTTTGAGTGTTAAGAAAAAAATGGGAAGAAGGTGAAAGTGTCAAAAGGAAAGAAGGTTCAGGGCGGCCAAGAATTCCAAATCAGCAACAAGATCAATTTTTATTAGATTATTTAAGAGAAAATCCATTCAAATCAGCAAGACGTGCTGTATTTCACACAAATTTTCCAGGATCTTGGTCAACAGCATCCTGTTGGAACCAAATAGATTCGTTTGGTAGATTAAGTCTATTTAGATTTGGAAATAGTGCTGTAATTGCGGTTACGATATCGTTCCGCAATAAATTTAAATATTTATTCCAAATTAAAGTTTCTTTTATGAAAAAAGGGGCTATTATTTGATTTTCCAGTATACCAGCCCACACATTCACTTCTTGTGGGTGCTGCGCATGGACTTCTTCTATCCAGTGAGGATTTTCGGTTGACCAGTAATGACAGTTGTACCTGTTGACAGTACCATTGAGACAAAACGTTGCTTCGTCTTAAAAGTCTATTTGATTACAAAATTTGGCCGATCTGTGATTAATGGTGTCATTATTTCGCAAAAGTATAATCTACGATCTGGATCATCTTCCAACAATTCATGAACGGTTTGCATTTTATACGCTTTCAGTTCCGAAGACTGAAGGATTTTTTGGACACATTTTTTGGAAATGTTATGAATTTGTCCCAATTCCGTTGTCGACACATGACTATTTTCTTGTATTGAAAATAAATCATTCAAACTGGTGTCTTCAACAGTTGCTGTTCTTGGACGTCCAGTTCTTGGCAAATCTTTTATTTGGCGAAATGCCTCGTACTTCTGAATTATTGGGCACACTGTACTTTTACTGATTTGACGATCGAGTTAAACAGTATTGATTAAAACACGAACTTCATCATTTGAACGTTAAAGGTCATCATATCCGCGCATTATCAAAATTTCAATTCGCTCAGATTCTGTTAGTTTTAAGGCCTTTTTAAATATTTATAATTAGTAAATATAACTGACACTAATAAATTTTAACAACAATATGACAGATTAGAGTAAAATGCCTGCTTTCAAACATACTTGATTTTGCACAATTAGCACTTACGAATTAAAAAATTGTGCAAATGCTAAAAAACAGTTATTATCTGTAATAAATAAACAATACACAGTTTTATTTTCATTAAATTATATACATCTTAAACAAAATTTCTTGAAAAGTGTAGTATTTTCGGAAGAAAGAATATTCTAGTCAAACTACGACATACCATAACAATATTTTCATTTTTCAACAAAATCACAAGTGTTATCACAGAGTTATCACACAGTGGATTACCAATCGAAATGTTGATATATTACCTTGGCCATCATGCAGCCCAGATTTAAATCCGATCGAAAACGTTTGGGTTGTAATGATGAAACGAATGTATGAACGAAATTTAAGATTCCGAAATGAAAATGAATTATGGTCGGCAATTGAGAATGTTTGGTAGGAATTAAATGAGGATCAGAATATTTGGAGAAGCCTTATTCTGTCAATACCAACAAGTCTTGCACAGGTTTTAGAAGCTAATGGTGCAATTATTAAATACTAGCTCTTCTATATTCATATGTTTATCGTTATTATTAATCTTATTTAAATTCTTAAAGAAGAATAATATACTTATTTAAATAAAAAATAAACCGGTAAAAAAAATTTGGCGTTGTAAAAATTGCGGGAGCTAAAATTTCACAAATTATGTTTACAATTTTTGCACAGTTTTGAAGTACATTCCAGGCAAGTCGGTTTATGGCATGATATACACAAGTAAAAAGTCTTTCTTTTAATCTTCGAGGGACAGGTATAGTATGTCTTACGCTTTTCTAATTTTTCCTCCCCTGTAGCTTCGGGGGTTTCCTCAGAAATATCTATAATTCTTCGTATGGTGACACGAAATTCACGTTTTAGATGAATGTTTCCTGATCTTCTTTCAAGGTGAGGGCGTACTAAACCATCTTCAAGCCGTTTTAAGAAATCTGCCTTATCTATCTTAGAACAATCCTTAAATGACTAAAATGATGCAGAACGTGAGCATTTACACCACTTATATCAAAAGAGAACCATCGGCCATCTGTGTGTGGCGACTTGTTGAATGCTTAGCACACTTTTCATCAAGCGCGTCGACACCTCCCTTGGTTAGATTGTAAAACAATATTATTTCTGGTTTTCCCGTCTCCTTATCAGTGGCCTTTGAATGGTGCATTGTAGAAATAAGTATAACACATTAGAAATTAGTGTCGCGTTTCGAGTAAAACCATATAAAGTTGAGTCAACAGTTCGTTTTTTATTTGGCAAAAAGGGTTGGGGTATTTCTCTTTTATTTTTCTTTATCGTTCCCACATATGTCGGGCCTCTTTCTCTCAGTTTTTCCACTAATTCTACTGACGTAAACCAGTTGCCAGCAGTTACGTTGCGATTGGTTCTCTGTATTGGTTCAGTTAGCCTGAGAACAGATAGTATAGGCTTTGAGTACTTTTTCTCTTCATCTGTAAGACCAATTCTATCAGAATCTTTTCCGCAATAAACGTAACCATTATAGAAGTAATGATTTCGTACATCAGTTACGCACATTATCTTCACGCCATATTGACAAGGCTTATTTGTTATAAATAAGTTGTACTTGCATTGGCCTCTAAACTAAACCAGCATTTCGTCGATACACATAGTTACGCCAGGAGAATATAAATTTTGTGAGTTTGTGATAAATTTATTCAAAATTTCTGAAATCGGTGCCAATGCGTCTCCTTGATATCTTACGGCTCTATCCTCAGGATTATCAAAACGCAAAGGTCGAATAAGCAAAGTCGAAAATTTATTTTTGCACATTACACAAAGAAATATTTTGCGCCCAGTTCCATCGCTAGCAAAGATCCGTGCAATTTATTCATGATTCGAAATAAAAATGGCAGAATAAAATAATAAGCCCAAAAGAGCGTGTAACTCGGTCATGTCTAAATCCTGAAGTTCAGACCTTTGTTCATTTTTAAACTTGACTCTCATACACTGTAACTTTATATTGGTCCACCGCAGCACAACTTGCAGTATATCTTCCGAAAATAACATGTTCCAACAAGTAACTGGCTCAGCTTTGTTACCCAAATTTTCCGATGGACTTATAACAGGAGGTTGAATTACAATATTATGGTTTTTGTGTTCTGCTTCGAGATATAAAACTTTCTGATTATGTTGTTAGCTGATGTTGTGCTACTTTCTACACTTTTACTCGATACTCCTCGATACGTTCAGCCTCATCTTCACTATCTGCCTTTGCTTCCGAAGCTAAGTCATGATCACTTACTTCGCAATAATCTTCATCGACTCTTTCGTCATCACTATTTTCGCCATCTGCTTCATTAAACCAATTTAGCAAAGTATTTTAAAAGTCTGGATCACCGTAACGAACCCTTTTTGATGAAGTAGGAAAGTTGCTCATAGTCAAAAGTCACGCAAAAGAAACGTAGACAAAATTAAAATAGTTACACTAATGCCGTAGTCCGGTCACTGTGACGTTTACATGTAAACTGACGATCGGGTGATTTGAAGGTACTTAGACGCACATTGCGCTATATTAAAATGGGGACAATTTCCAAGAAAATACCATTTCGCAGCGGTCTGTGTGACCGCACTACGGTGGTTAAGGGGTTAAATTCATTTCCACATTTTCTGATGGTTATATCGCATATCATGACGCATATCATCAAAGATTTCGGTAAGGGAAATGCCTTTCTTTAAAAGATACTTAATCACTCCACGATGTTCGAAATTATTCATTTACATTTAATTGGTAGCAGGGTAAAATTAAAAAAATTGCCTACGAAACATGTTTTGCCAAAAATTTATCAAACACTAACAGTAAACTGACAAGGCATCGTTTACCAAAATGTGATGTCTATTTTTTTATTTCGCAGCTTACTCTAGGCGATGGCGCCAATAACTCAACCCGCCCTCGTAATTATCCGCTATCCAAAGAAAATTAAGAAAAGAACTAAATCTAGTTAAATAAATAGAGATTAATAATGACTACACAGATACTCTAATAAAATAAGCTGAAATATTACTGTATTTCCTCTAATAAAGGACAAATAAAATTTAAAATTTAGAATACAGACATACCTAATGAAAATATTTTAAAATATTTGCAAAAACTAAATATAAACACGGTTTTCAAAACAAATAATAATCTTTCCAAATACATTAGAAACAACAAAAATAGAATAGATAAAAATAAGAAATCTGGAGTCTATAAATTAACATATGGTAAGATATATATGTAGGTGAAACAGGAAGAGCATTTGAAAAACGTATTGCTGAACATTGTTCTTTGTTCAGAAACAAAAAAAAGCACTTTTGCCAATCAGTTAATAGCAGAAAACCACACATTCAATAATGGTTTTGAAATTCTACAATTAGAAAATAAAAGCATAAAGTTACATTTACTGGAAAGCTTAGAAATAACGATTAGTTGGATTTAAATAACTCGCGTTTGTTAAATTTAATCATTTGAAAGGACCGTTTAGACGGCAATAAAAATCACGTTTACTTTATTAAAACAATTTTGTTAGCAAACATGTTTTCCCAATAGTATAACAATAAGGGCTGACTAGCTGGGTCACACATTTTTACGCGAATATTTGTGTAAATTCTTACATTTTAAAGGCACTTTAAAATATTTAATTAACATTTTGTATGTTGGCAAAACCATTGTCGTTTTACGATTATAAAGTGAAGATTTGAACTATTAGTTTCATTTCCATTTTAAATTATCATTAATGGTGAAGAACCACATACCTGTAATTTAGATAACAATATGTGGTCGTCAACTTAATCGAAAGACTTTTGGAGGTCTACGTATATTACATTATTAGTGTATAGTGTCAATTTACAACTTCATTCCAGGCTGAAGCCGAAGAAAATTGGGAATGAAAATGAAGATTCGAGGAATTAAAAATACAAATTAAACACGATTGAGACAATTCTTCAAATATTTAATTTTGTTTTCCTGTTTGTGTAACTCATAGAGATATCGATTTTCGGTACTTTTAAGTAATCGTTACCATTCGTTACTCAAACCTTGAGTAATCGTTGAATGTATTCGTTTCTTTGATTACTTTAATTACTTCGATTACTTCGACTACATCGATTACTTCGAATACTTCGATTACTTTGAATACTTTGATAACTTTGATTCATATACACTCGGGAGCAAAAAAATCGACTCAGACCGCACTCTCGCAGGAAAATGTCCCTGGCACAAAAAATATAACATAAATTCCAGTTTTGCTTTTCAAACCTTTAAGTTTAAGATCTTAACATAAAAATGAGTGCATATTCTTCTAAGTTACATTTCTTTTTCTTTGAAAAAATAAAGTTATGTTTTAGGATGCAAAAACTTCAAAACAGACGCGGAAAACTTAAAAGAATAGACTAGGTAATATCAAGTACATTTTAATTTTAATTTTCAATAAACATTATCAATATTAAGTGTTACCGCCCCTAGCCCTAATTACCGCTTGTAAACGGTTCTTCGTGGAATGATTTAATCGCGCTGTCTTGCGGGATAGCGTCCCATTCTCGGTAAGTGCTTCTTGAAGTTCAGCTCTCGTAACTGGTGCAGGATTTCTAGCCCGAATTTTCCTTTTGAGTTCATCCCACAGGTGTTCAATAGGATTCCGGGCTGCGCGCCGGCCAATCCATAACTCGTATTTCAAGTTCTTGCAAGTAATGCCTTACGGAAACTGCACTATGTGGACGGGCATTATCTTGCATGATAATGAAGGTTTCCCCGATAAAACCAACATAAGGAACGACATGGTTCTCTAGAATTTCTTGGATGTATCGGTTCGCAGTCAAACCTCCTGCTCGGCCGCCGGTTTCAATAAAAACCAGCTCGGTTTTTGCGTCCATAGAAATGCCAGCCCACACCATACAGGAACCTCCTCCAAAAGCCACCTTTTCTGTTATGCAGCATTGTGCGAATCTTTCTCCCGGCCTTCTGTATACTTTTCCTCTTCTGTCACTGCCGTGCAAACACACTCTGCTTTAATCCGAGAACAGTACAGAGCGCCATTGCTCGTTTGTCCAATCAACATGTTCTCTTGCAAAACGGAGACGAGCTGCTCGATGGGCTGGGGTCAATTTTGGACCCGTAGCTGGCCTTTTTGGACTAAGGTTAGCTGCCTTGAGTCGTCTTCTGACTGTCCACCGACTAACAACCACTCCACGCGTTTCTCTGAGCTCCCGTTGAATTTGTACGCCGGTGAGAGCCCGACTTCTTAAAAAGCTCTGGACAATGAAACGGTCATCTCTGATTACTGTGCACCGCTTTATGCCGGAACTTCTTCTTCGATGAAAGCTACCATTCTCCTGGTTTCTTCGGTAAACTCTTGACACGGCAGACTGACTCATGTGCAGCACACGAGCGACTTCCCATTGATTATGGCCTTGTTGCAATAATGCAACCGCTTGAGCCGCTACTTCGATTGTAGTATCCATTAGCAGCTAATATTCCTAAATGTAGCTGACGGAAATGTATACCGGTTAACGTTTGACAGCCAACTAATACGGGTTGATAAGGTAGAGAGCCTTTTAAACGACCTACTGGCCTGCAAAGAACAATGATGTCAACTTATACAAAATCTTGTGATTATCGATCACAACAAATTGTATGGTAGTCTAAGTGTATAAGAAGCGTAAGTTAAAAGAATATGCACTCATTTTAAAGCTAAGATCCTGAACTTAAAGATTTTGAAAGCAAAAGTGGAATTTAAGTGTTAGTTTTTGTGCCAGAGGTAATTTAATGCGAGTGTGCAGTCTGAGTCGATTTTTTGCTTCCGAGTGTACATATTCATTTTACATAAGTACGAGTTTAACGTTCGGAACCGGCATTCATCTTGGCCTTATTATAACAGTAATCGGTATTATTTGCCTCGCAGAATTAGGATATAAAACACACTGCATAAATTTAATCAAATTGTATTATAACATATTTGTTGCAATATAGCATATATGATGCATTTTAAAACATATAGGCAAATAAGAAAATTAACTTTAATACATTTCATATAAACGTTTTACGACAGCATATAACAATAGTTAAGGTGTAAACTAATAAAATTATGTGGACGGTTGGCGAAAAAAAAACTTTTTCATCTTTTAACATCATTGTATTTGTTGACACTTTACTTATGATAGGTATGCTGTCGTAAAACCTTTCCTCATATTAGTTCAATTTGTAAGTATATTTTTATTGTATAGATATTATATTAGGTACAATTTAATAACCATTACTTTACTCTAATGAAGCACACCAATTGAATGACAAAATCTTGGCTAAAAATAGACAATTAAAAGAGTATTTTCAAATTACCTCAACCAAATTTTTAACTGAGTCTCCTGATCATATCAACTCAAATTATATTTTAAATCCCAGTTGTGTATCGTATTTGTCTATGTTACAGTTTTGCATTTAACACCTGTCACATAAGTTTTAGGAAAAATATTAATGCTCTCTGTAGTATAAATAAAAGTAATAGATCTAGTCAGCCATGAAGAAATTTGTTGATCGATGTCTTGTTAATCTATTTGACATTTCACATTAGTGTCAGCTTTATAATGTCATACAAACTAAATATTTGTAAGTCCATTTACAACCTGGTTGGACAGCTGCCCAAACAAGATATAGTTAACAGTTTTAGTGAACAAGACATATCAAAAAGCACTATATATCGTACAATTTTAGAATGCGAACAAGGTATACCAAGCATCAACCTCCACGCAAGTGACCTGCCGTTCAAGTCAAGCGTTTTAACGTTTCAAACAGTACAATTTCTCGATATTTAGCATAAAATGGTTTCAAGTATAGAAAACGACAAACATTTTACATTTAGTCATGAAACCTGTATTTTCAGGGCTTCCTGGAAATACAGGTTTTTATACAGATAATATTGAAAGTACCCCTGATAATATTTAGAGCTAATGTAGGCCCCGTAAGAGGGCAAGCAGTGGACGCTGAATTATATACCCACAACTGACTGATAAAACTAATAAATTTCATTAATGTACATCACATTAATGATAATTACATGTTTTGGCCTGACCTTGCATCGGCGCATTATGCTAGAAGAGCCTTAAACTTTTTAGAAGCTCAAGGAATACCATATGTTCCTAGAATCGACAAACCTCCAAATTTCCCACAGGCAAGGCGGAATGAAACTTTTTGAGCCTTATTAGCTAAAATGGTATATGACAATGGTTGAGAAGTTCGAATTGAGCAACAATTACTACAGAGGATATTCCAAAAACTTGATTTGATTTAGAAGCCGTCCAAACATTAATGCGAGATGTAAGAAGAAGACTTCGTGTAATTGAAGATAGAGGGCCCCTTGCAGCACTAAGGTTAATTAATTGGAGTTATAATATTCGCATTTCGGCAACTATCTTCAGTAGAAAATCTGAAAAAGGGAAATAGTATTAAACGTAGCTTCCTTGATTAAGATACAACCTTTGAAGGTATACTCTTCAGCAAATCGCCAGTGGGATAACACTAAATTCCTAACATTAAAATAAACCTCTATATACTATCTAAGCCTAGCGTCATACTAGGTTTAACACAATTTTTCTTTTTCACATTGTTCTACTGAAGATGCCAACTTAATTAACGAAACGCGTATATAGTCTATTTATTTATATTGTGATAGATAATTTTTCTTGTTTCTGTCTGTCATTGAATCAACAGTTCTCTTTAATGAAATGAACTTGCAGAGAATTCTATCATAAAAAACATTATAAAATATTACATTTAATTAGATCGAGTTCAAGATTAAAAGAGCATCCCTCGTATAAATTTCTTCTTTTAAAATACATTTAGTACCACTTCTAACAATTTTTTCAAAATTTCAACTTCTTACTGGAGTTCATCCATTTGAATAAGGTGAATTCCCGTTCAGTGTCTCTCGAGAATCCTTTGTCGCAGCATCTTGCACCAGCTTCTTTATCCGACTCTTTATTTTCTCGTTTAAACATTCTATCTCGTGAAAGTGTATCTTTATCGATTTCTCCAATTCGATCTTAGCTTTCTCGAAAGATTGCAATTTTAGTGTCTATATGGCGGCAAGGTCTAAGGGTAATCCAATCGATAATGTCGTCAATAACATGCACCAATTCACCAGACGGATGCGTTGTAACTGAAATTGTGCGCGTTTAAATTTCATGAGTTTTGCTTTCTTTGTGTGAGCAAACTAGACGTTTCTACATTGCTTATTAAAGGATTTCATAAGGAAAGAAGATTCTAATTTTACTTGTATTTCCGGAAATCGAATAATTAGCTAAATCAACCATTATTCTACGATTCACCAAATATTAAATATTAAAACGATGAAATGGAATTCTAATAAAATAACAATCTAGTACATGTCCATATATATAATTCAGATATAAATAAAATATTTACAAATAATACTGTTCGGGCAAAATAGATTTAATTTTCTATTTTTAGTTTTATTTAGATGTAGGTATAATATATTTAATTCTAGTTTTTAAATTGTTGAGTTCAGATATCTTTAATATTGTTAATTACTTTAGGACTGGTCAGGTATTACATTTCTTCATTGTCTTATTTTCTACAGTCATAAAAACTATTTATTTTATTACAGGCAAAACCCTCTGGTTAATCCATTCATTATGTAAATAATGTATTTGAATAAGCATAAATATAATAGAATAAGTTTTATTGTACATATTTCCTGTTATATATTATTATAATAGATTTAATAATTTGGTTCGAGGCGATTCTGCGAAATATTAGTTTATCTCTGTGCATTGTATATTTATTACTTTAAGAGGTATTTTATTTTCTATAATTAAGGGTTTCCGGCGTATATTGTTAATTTTAATACATTTATGACGTCGGAAACTACAGCATATACTTTTCGTTGAAAGGCAAAAATGGTTATATGGAAATTTCCGTATACTCTTTTTCATTGTTTTCTCCCTCTCTTTTACTGGCGGGGAGAAAACTTTCTTGCCGAAAAATAAGGGAATGAAGAAACAGTTCCAAACAAGATCTCTTAGAGCTCACTACAGTTACAAGTACGATCTCTTCGAGTTAAAGCTTAGGTCTCAGTGATCTAACAAACAATTCCTACTAAGATCTCAGTGATCTAAATAGGAGCAAATATTATTTATAAGCCAGTTTTTCTCGGTCTTTAGTATTAAGACCAGATACTGCATTTATTTACGGAACTCCAAGATTAAACTTGTAAATATATTAGTGTAATACAAAAAATATTGTATTATTTCAAACACATACTTTGGTCTACACATACCGACTTCCTTCAAACCAGGAGGATGAAACAAATACATAGTAATAGTTCAAGTTCAAATTTAGAATCATTTATCTAAATTATTTACACATTTTGAAAGTTTTAACTATGGCAAAACCTTACATCAATGAAAAAATCTTGTGAAAGTAAGTAATTTCGCATCACCTGAGAAACTATAGTAATTGACAGACCAGAAAACGTGGAACTAATCTGTATGCCAGGACACCGTGGGATCGATGGCATTAAGAATACTAATAAACTCACTAGACGTGGAGCAGCAAAGAGCTTTTTAGGACAAGAGCTAGCTGTGGGAATAACGAATAGTCTTACAAGATTATATAACAGACTGGACACAAGAAATGCATCAAGCATATTGGGCTAATATAGCCAGACCACAACATGTTCCTTGTCATTCGTTTGACTTTCACTATGACTTTCGCCAAAAAAACCATCTATACCTGTCCTCTTATTCAATTTTCTCATATTCAATGATTTTTGACTCACTGCCATGAGGGAAATTAGGGACCTTGGAATGTCATTTCATTCACATTTATCGTTTAATAACCACATTCAAAAAATTTGTTCGCCTGCTTCGAGAATGTTAGGTTTTTTTATGTGAACTTGTAAATATTGCAATGATGTCGTGCTTTTGGAGTTCTTATACATGGCTCTCGTTCTTCATAGATTGGAATATGCATATTCCTGTGCTTCTTTCCAAAGCAATATAAATTAAATAGAAGCAACAGTGTATGAATAGTAATGAAACGTACTTGAAACGGGCTGTATTTTCAAACGCACTCAGTATAATTATCGATAGAATAAACTCAATACTTTCATGTAAAGAGATTTTTAACATAGATTTAAATGTAATTAAACAGATTGTGTATCAAATACATCTGTATATTACGTGTCAAATGTTATGTTACGATTTAGCAATATGATATTTCAAAATTTATAAATACATGCCTACGTACCAAAATTAATTTAAAAATGTATAACAAAAACCATTTGTGGTAACATAAATCCATATCTTGTATATAGCTAGTAAGTTTTTCTTTATAAAAGTATACATTGTTCATCTTGTGTCCTACAGATACGTTTAATTTTAAATGGTAAGATTTTTATTTAAACTCAAATGAAAACAAGCTTATACTTCGACAATCCAATGTACATATATAACATACAGAAGCGACCTGAAAGACGATAAAAGATTGTAACCAACTTAAACATTGTATGAAATGTATTTTAATGACATTTTGATATACTTATGTCTACAAATATCAAACGTTATATTTGGTATCCATTAAAATCGAATATAACAAGTCATCATTGGGAGATCAATAGTATTGATAAACTTTGAAAAGACACCACAACCTTTAAATAATTCTTTATATGGTTTATGATATCTATAAAGAAGATGTGTATTTATTGTATACAATATGAACAAAACAATTGTCAAATTCAGATTATGTATCACTAGAATATACCGATAGGTCCAGCCCGCTACGGGCCATAGGCAACAATATACGTATGAAACGTAATGCGATGTGGCAACGTGTGTACGATGCCACTCCGCGTGCGCAACATAAGTCCGATGGTCGAGCGCAACAGATTGCCCGTCATTCGTATTTAGCTGTGCATACGTAAAGGTAGTTATCATGTCAGTGTATACAGCCGCAGAGAAGGTACAAATAGTTTCGTGGTATCTTGCCGGCAATTCCTATCGGACAGCCGCTGATTTATTTGCTGTAGAGTACGTAAATCGGCCTATTCCTTCGCATTCGACGATTGAAAGGATCGTAAATGCGTTTAGGAAATATGGCTGTGTAGTCGAAAATTGCCGCAAATGCAAACAAATTGACGAACAGCCTCATATCCCTCTAATACCTGCCGATCGGAAGGAGAGAGACGTGAGGGTTTGTTCGTTAGTTGAAATGGGCGACCTTAAGTGTATACGGCAAATTGCAGACGAAATCGGTGTTAGTAGAAGTACAGTAAAGCGGATTCTAAAACGCAACAAATATAAAAGTTACAAAGTTCGAAAGTGCCAGTAGATTTTTCCCGAGGACAATTTTGCAAGAATGGAGTTTTGTGAGTCCGTGATGAAAAAGGCAGGAACAGGGACGAATATTTTATAAAAAATATTCTGTTTACCGACGAGTCTTCTTTTCCACGTCATGGCAAGCATAATCCCTCAGTCGTGCGATATTGGTCTCGAGAAAATAAACATCTAGCTCGTAATGTTAAAACTCAATACCCCGAAAAACTTAACGTTTGGGCGGGTATCTTGGGTGATAATATTATAGGGCCATCTGCTATCGACGGCAATTTGAATGCAGAAAAATATTTAGATTTGCTGCGAACACGAATTATTCCTGCTGTCCGTCAACTTAGCGTCGATTTTGATGCAATTTGGTTTATGCAAGACGGTTGTCCCGCGCATAACAGCAGATTAGTAAGAGGGTTTTTAGAAAACACTTTTCCTAATCGTGTTATTTCCGGGAGGGGTACGATAATACGGCTACCTCGATCAGCCGACCTCAATCCCTGCGATTTTTTTCTGTGGGGTTATGTCAAAGAAAATCTTTACGGTCTTCTAACAATACCGAACTTGCAACAGTTGCAAGTTAAACTGTTTAGAATTTTCGAGACAATAACCCCTAGAAATCTCGAGGGAGTGAGGCGGGAGTTTTACAATAGGCTCGGCTATTGTTTGGGAAGAGAGGGCGGTATTTTCGAATTCTATATTGAGTGACTTTCTTAAAATTTAAATTTATTTTGCAGAATTATTGATTTTTTACTTTTATCTTTTAGAAAACGTTATTGTTTTTTTATTACTTAAAATTACTTCTCCGTAGCAGCTAAGAATACAATAATAATAATAAATTGGACCTTATTATGTCTGAAACAAATGGGCAAATTACGTATACAGAACGAATATGCAAACGACTACATCCTTGCGCGGTTTAAGTCTTACTAAATTCTTAACTGCAATGTGCTGCAATTGAAGCTGCTGCGCGTAGAGGGGATTCGCTGTTGCCACTCATTGCTGACTATGGCCCGTTCCGAGCTGGACCTATCGGTATACTGTTTGGTAAAAATTCAGATGGCACAACGCGTTGGAGTGGAAGCGTCATGTGACCTATTTTCAAATACGAGTACATAGTTTTTTAAATATGTGCTAGACGCATAAAGAAGACATTAAGTTCTGTAAATGGGACAAGAAAGAAGAAGTACGATAGGGATTTAAAAACCAATAAAAATACGTATTATAATACATTGCTATAGAACGAATCCAATTGGTTAGACAAAAACATTCAAACAAAACATTCAAAATTGCCAAAAGAACATGAGCTTTTTAGATACAGGTGTACAGTTGAAAAAAAGCGTAAGAGAAGATTTTTCTACATCTAAAAAAGTCTTTGGCGTTACCGCCTTTATAAAAGGGAATTTAGGGTATCAATGGGTTCCACATTAGCCAAAGCAAGATTTGAATTCTCTACAGTTTATATATATCTTCTTTAATTCGACATCCGAAATCGCAGTCCTTAGGTGTATATTATAGTTGCATCTAGTCAATAAGTGAATATTTACCGATATTTAATAACAAGGTATGGTTGTTTATGAAGCGATTTTGTACATTTTTTGGTTGACTGCCCTTAAAAGTTGACTTGCAACTTTATATTACATCTTGGGATTGACACCCGTAATTATAATAATAACATACTTAGTCAAAAAACTAATATATTTTTTCTTTAGCAAATTATATGAACAATTGAAATTAAAATTCATGACTAAACAAAAACCTGATGAAAATTATGGCATTTTATACAATTGTTTTCATGACTTTTTACAAGTACGTGTAACCATAACCAATTGAAACTATTCTGCTTATTACGAGGAATGAATCATCTTGCAAAATAATAATATCCTAGATTATAATAAAACAACTAACATTACCATTATATCACCTAAAAAAACACGTAACATTCAGCTATAAGTTAGAAAGGAATTTTCGCTGTGTAATAAAAACTTTTACAGATGCGTGTAGAATTATATACGCATAACACACAAATTTATGTAAATTTGATTCTTTTGAATATTAAATATAGTTTTAAAGTGTGGTCTAGCATTCTTCTAGTGCTATAGCAATATCTTGAGCAATAACTTCATTAGTTGCGAGTGTTGATTGTCCACTTGTTGGTCAATGTCTAATATTTCCGGTTAAGTAAACCTTCTCAAAGTTTTACCAATGACAGTTCGTGATATTGAATGATTGGATGCCGATCTTGATCTAATTTCTTAAATAAATCGCGTACTCCTTCATGAATTCTAACACGATCACCAAAGCCAATCAACATCAGAATTTCAATACGTCCTTTTTAATCATTATTAACATCTGGACGTCTACAAACTTGATTCGGACAGTTCAAGTCAAGTATTGGATTTTAATTTCATGGCTTACTAACCACAAACATGATTTTAAAATATCAGTTTTAATTAAATATCTTTGTCGCTGTTGAACAAAAGTGTGCCAAACCTTATTAAAAATATATAGGATGTTACATTTAAAATAAAAAAGTTAACATCGATATAAATATACTCATCTTGTTTTCCCTTGTTTGGACTTGCAATTCAAGTTATTTTACCTTCTGGAAAAATTAACTAATAAAGGTTTATTTAGACTATAGATACAAAATTTATTATCCTGTTTAACTTAAGATATGTAATTTACCTATTTACATAACAGACTGATGCTTTTACTGAAAATAATTTTCTTAATTCTATTAACCAGCACATGAATACACATCATAAAGATCTCTGTGCGTTGTTTAGATGTAAATAACTATAAACCAAAGTAAATAGACACGTGTATTTAGAATACACCGCGTATATACAAACAAGAAATACTAACGAGGGACACGGGGAATTCACCTGGTGTTGAATAATTTAATTTTCCGCACTCCCACAACTTTGACGAATAAATCGCATCCTCCATACGCTTAAGGAATTGTAGTATACGCGAAATCTTCCACTCTATTTATTATCCAACCAAGATTTAATGTCAAATTTTTGCGTCTGATTTTGTCTTCTATTTTAGAAAGCGGTTCTTCACAATAATCGCGCTCCATTTGAAACTTCGCCGCAAACGTTAGATTATACGTCTACGAAAATACGACAGTAATAAGCTTCAATTCAAATTAAGAATATTTGTAGAAAAAGTCAATTATATTTATAATTTCTTGTCATACTAATATAACTTCGTATTACCACCACTAACTTTTACTATTTAATAATTTGTATATATTAATATTTTTGTAATCCTATTATTAAATTACATTATTTACGAATATATTACTTTTCTTTCTTTCGTATCGCACTGATCACAAACCACATCCCTATTCTAAGAAACCTGCGATTGATCTCATGTGTTCAATATTCTGGAACTATCGTTTTGAATTTATTTTATATGATCTTAATTTAGTTATTAATTATTTAATATAATTTATTAATAGTAATTTTATTTATCATTGAGCTATTTTGCTACCTATCGAAATTATACCAACCCCGTATTCATAACGACATAATTTTATGGCCACACTTAAATTACTACAAGCTATATCATTTGAGATATCATTTTAAAGTATGTTCCCAAGGACTATTTTAATGATATTAATTTCATTGACACTACAACCGCTTAGCTCGCGTCTTTAATTAATTCTTAATTCTTAGACATCACTATTTGCAATATGATTGGTTATCTCTAAACTAATCATAAAACGGCCCTTCTGAGGTTTCCTTACACAAACTCTCTCTTGGTCCCTGGATTTCAATAGATAAACATCTCTCACTACAAGTGCTTGTTCAACCATACACAGTGAATCTCTGTCTCTATCCGGTGTTTCTTTTGTTCTCTACCACATGGCCGATCGACTCCATTCAAAGGTAAACTCTGTCTTGTTCGATACAGGTATTATTTTAATTACATTCACCAAGTTATTAGTTTACGAAATAACTATCTTACTTTTCAGCTTATGAATAGTTATTCACTTGTATACATAGCTTCCATTTAGTTACTTCAATACATTTCAAAGCTTAATTTCTTATGTAAACATTCAATAAAGTTTTAAGGACAATGTTGTTGTGTTCTTTTAGTTAATAAAATTTCTTTCAAAATGCTACCCACGTCCTAGATCTAAAATAATAATGTGATGATGACGCATCAAATGCGTCATCATCACATTATTATTTTAAATCACTTTCATTGAGTTGTTTCGGCTATTCCCATCGTTTGTAGGATTTGAATAATCCGACGTTTCAGCAGTCAATCTCCTGGCGTCTTCAGAGTAACCCTGAGAGGAGCCAGTTCTTGCCAAATTAATGTCTTCCCAATTTTTTTAATTACGAAATGTACTCGTGTGAGATTCGAACCTGAAGTCTTAAATTCTCTATCTATCTAATGTAAATTCTCGGAGTGCGATAGATAGGTGAATGCTTTGATCTGTGAGTTCGTTTAATATGCGGGTTCAAGAAATATTAATAATACTGTTATTGAATGAGTAAAGTAAATATTTATAGTGACTAACAAAGTAAATAAAACAATATATAAATAATATATCATTATCTTTATTTGTAAGTCTTTGAAACATTAGCACGTTTGTGCTTATCAAAATATTAGGTGTAAGCATCAATAATAGTGTGAAACTGCATAAATTAGATAACTTACACTTATAATATAACCTACATATAAATATATGTATTAATATTTAAATTTACCAATAAGTATATTGGATATTGACTTGTAAATAAATGTAAATAATTAAATTGGATTTATGTATATAATTAAGCTATTTAAAAAAGGTATATAACCCCTTACCACAATTATTAGTCGTATCCTAAATACGTATTTCGACAACTAAGTTGTCATCATCAGTAGGTAAAAACTACTAATTAAAAGTCGCACATGGGGCACAGTTAAACAAGAGAAACGCTTCCGCACAACTATTATACACTGCAACCCTGTATATACTAAATTTAACAAGTCAATCTAAAACTACGAGACAAACGCGTACCTACTTTTGGAAAAGGTCTAAACATATGTTAAATTGTCGGACAAAGGAACGGAAGACATCCTCTCTAAGGGGGGCGGCACTTCGATTTTTAAAAACTACGATGACCCACTATTAAACTTAGATAAACCACCTTTTATTTTCACAAAACAATAGTATATTTAAACGTATTATTTCGAGTACTCGAAATAATACGTTTAAATATACTATTGTTTTGTGAAAATAAAAGGTGCCCCATGTGCGACTTTTAATTAGTAGTTTTTACCTACTGATGATGACAACTTAGTTGTCGAAATACGTATTTAGGATACGACTAATAATTGTGGTAAGGGGTTATATACCTTTTTAAATTATTATTTAACCACAGTCTCCATTGAAAGAATTTTCATAGTTAAGCTAGTTAAGACGAAATCTTGAAATAATTTGGTTATTTTAACCTTGTATATAGATGTTGGTTTGTTACCTTGATAATTTGAAATATCGTGAATATGGTAAAATAACAGTTCAGAAAAGTTCTAAAAAGGTACTAGAAAGGATTATGGCGTCTTCATCGACTAGGAGAATGTGTAGATCCCAGGATAACAGGGCTTTAACAGCTAGATCTGGTGTTGTTGGTTATTTTGAGATTTGTAACCTCAATTCAAGATATATACGTTTGAAAACTACTTCAAAACTTGTTGGAATTCGGGATTTTCTTGAGGATAAACTTTTGAAGTTTTGAGCTGGATAAAAATGCGGCTGGCTTTCCTACATTTCGTGAAAACGACGCCGATATCGCTTGTTATTCTTTGAAAGTCGAGTTATTCTACTAATGATATCAGTAAATTAATGATTAATTTATTAAATGATGACTAATAAATTAAATGTTCTTATTATTTTAATATCTTTGAAATTAAAACAAGGAATTTTTATTCATTTATGAGATAGAGTTTTCAACATTATATACTAAACATTTCGACATTCACCGTAAAATGTAATAAATAATCTGTCAAACTTGATCTTAAAATTCCCATTTTTAATTATATATATAACTTATTTTAATTATGTTTTCTTTTTTCTGTTATTAAAATAGATATCATTAGCTGCCTCATTACGATATATATATACGAGATAAAAGTAATATTTTTTGGGATGGCGGCCGCGTAATTAATTAAATTAATAACAATATTTAATTTGACATTTCGATACTATATATAGTACCTTTTCAAAAACTGTAAAATTTATTTGAATGTTAAAAATGGTTATATAATATAATAAATCTACTTATATTAAATTTTTGTATTGTTAATATATTGTGACGTATTTGTTATGCATTCCTAAACTACTATATATATATATATATATATATATATATATATATATATATATATATATATATATATATATATATATATATATATATATATATAGTAACGTAATTAAGTATATAATTTTATTGAATTTCTTTTGGCAGTTATATTCTTCTTAGAATTAACAAAATTCTTCAAATAGCTACTGTTTCTGTCATCAGAAGCACATAGTTTCCTAATTGAAAAATGTTTCCCGATAAAAAAGGGCTTTCACGAAACTTTCTAAATTTAATTAAAAGAAAAATAAAGCCACCTCCAATTGATCTATAGAGTAGCTAAAGTTAGATTTTTCTCGTTACTCAATCTTGCACAAAACCCGTGCTGGTGTCACCTTCGTTCCTGACAAATGCGAGAGCAACGGGAAACAGGTGAACGTGAAGGATCGAGGAAGTTCTGTTTTTACGTTCGCGGGAACAGAGTGTCAGTGTTGACCCTGAGGAGGCGCCAGGCGTCGAGGCGCCCAGACATTCTCCAATGTCTGCGAATACCGACGCATCTTCGTTTACGTATGGTGCTTGCCAAGATTTGAGCGGGACAGATCCGATAAATCGCGATAGTTCACATACTTTATGGGGTTTCCCAGCGAAGATATAGTGCCTATTTCCTTTTATTGGGTTGAAGGAAAGCGAATCCGTTATTCAGATTCATTTAGGGCATGTCCTCGCGGGCAAAAAAAAAATATATACATACGACGTCTCAGAGAAAAAGCGAAATAAATAAATATTCAAATGAATAAATATCCTTCTACACATATTGAAAATTATAATATTTCTGGAAATGTTTCAACTATAAAAGTATCCATATTATTACAATATCTAGCACTAATAAAGTATTCTAATTTTGAACTACTAATATTTTTTCTAAGCAGGAGCCATATTCCGTTCATTGTTTACGTTGCTTCTGATATTTTCTTCTCAAAATCATCTCCATAATATATATATATATATATATATATATATATATATATATATATATATATATATATATGTGTGTGTGTATGTATATGGTAAACTTAATAAGTCGGCGATTAAAGGTCTGGTTTATTACTTCAAAGTATATATATATTTAAAACAACCCTACATGTTTCGGTAATGATGCCTTTGTCAAGGATATAAAAAATATAAATGACAGAATATAAATGTCAAATAATTGAGTTGCTATGGTTTAAATTATTCAAAGATACATTCCAATAATAATAATAAATCATGCCTTAGTATTCCAAAAAATAGATAGCAAGGTGTGAACATATGTGTTGTTCGCTGCTAGCAGCTTGTGTCTCTTTCTGGGTATGAACTTGTGTGTTGGTTGCTGCTGACAGCTTGCGTCTCTCTCTGGGTGTGTGGTTTTGTGTTTGTGCGAGCGCGCAAGTGAAGGGTGTTATATGTAGGCGCGCTCGTGCGTGTGTTTAGTGACCGGTCGCGTTAATTTTGAGAGATCGGAGAACCAGCCGTTGCGCAGGGTCGCCAACCCTCTATATATATATATATATATATATATATATATATATATATATATGGTAAATTCAATCAGTTGGCGATTAAAGGTCTGTTATACTTCAAAGTATATATATTTAAAAAAACGCTACATGTTTCGGCAATGATGCCTTTATCAAGGATATAAAATATAAAAATAATTTTTATATTTTATATCCTTTTATATTATATATATATATATATATATATATATATATATATGAAAAACGCAATGTAAATTAGAATTAATAATTATTATTTATTAATTCTCATTTACATTGCGTTTTTCATAATTCGTATATATACACGCAGTATAGAAATGAAAGTCATATTTCCGGATAATGTGCACTGATGATTAGTAAAAACTATCGGTACCGGTATCTGCACATTCCGAATGATATGACTTTCCCACATTTTTCATATATATATACCTATATATATATATAAAGGCAATGTTCGTATGTGTGGATTATCTGAAATAGGTTTAAAGCTAGAAAGACAGTAGAAAAGAAGTTAGGGCCTTAATAATATAATAACAATAGTTGCAGTACTATTATTTAAATGTAGATGGCACCACGAGACATAACTTAAATATTATCACAACTGGAAATGACATCGCCTAATCGACATATTTCATACTGAATTACAACGCGAAAATATCTTCGACATCAATGAGTTAAATATATTTGTATAATCAAATATTTAAAAGTTACTTCAAGAACAAAAATCCGTTTATGATGCGATAATGCGTGTGACAAATGATGAGAGTGAATATATTTCTTGGATGCCCCAAGTAGCACAGGAAATATATTTCTTAGTAACCATACACGCACAAAATAATATCGCCTTGACAATCGCATATGGAACTCTTTTGGATGGTTGTCGAACAATTCAGCACTTAAATTACCATTGAATGCACAAAACAGTGAAACACTCACTTGAAACATTTCAAAAACATCAGGAATGAGAAAAGTACTCCAGTGGTGCAAGATAATTATATGGGTTGGGTTATTCGGTGGTGAGCTAATATTCTTAGCAGGTGATTTTCGACGGACATTACCTGTTATTCCACATTCAACACCAGCTGATGGACTAAATGCGCTCTTAAAAGCATCGCAATGCGCTCTTAAAAGCATCGCATCTATGGAGACATGTTAATAAGTTTTCATTGACGACGAACATACGCGTTAAATTCCAAAATGATTCTTCTGCAGAGAATTTTACGATACAATTATTAGATATTGGAAATCGGAAAATTTCAATTGAGAAAACAACAGGTTGCATTAAATTACCAAACGATGTTTACAGTATCTCTCAAATCCGAGAAAAATTGGTTCAATGCGTATTTCCAGATATCAAACAAAATTACAAAAGTCGTCAATGGTTAAGTGAACATGCAATATTAGCTATGGATGTAATTTTTCATTATTATCAGTATTCAACATAGGAGAAATAGCTACTTGCAAATCAATAGATACTGTTATAGATCAACATGAAACAATAAATTATCCACCTGAGTTCTTAAATATACTAGATTGCCCTTCATTAATCTGAAGGTTGGTGTTCCTATCATTTTTCTTCCCTCCCTACTCATGTGATCTTACTCCATGTGACTTCTATTTATTTCCTGAAGTCAAAAAAGAATTGAGAGGTCGAATATTTGAGTCGAATTTAGAGCTTAACAACGCGGTGATGAGTATACTAAATAGACTCTCAAAAATGGTTTCTAGGATGTTTATGACAAGTGGACAAAACGAAGGTGCAAGTGTATAGCACAGAATGGAGAGTACTTTGAAGGATAGTTGTTGGAGTTTCCTAGATAAATGATTCATTTTTGAACTACAGCACCAGTCTCGTTTTTTTCTATTTCCTAGTATGTTGAAAAATAGAAAAAATTGATCAATTATTTCATTTTAAGTTTCACCTTCCGTCAAATGATTCTCGCATGCTCGTTTGATCTTCTCGTAAGAGAATTTTGCGAAAGGTGGAAACGGGATAAAGGTATAAAACAGAAATATTACGTATACGGTATGTTAAGTCCTCCTGGTCTGAACGACCATGTATATCTTATATCTGGTCAAAGTACCGAATGTTGCGTTGTACTCGATTCTCAAAAGACCATCTATAATTTTGTGTTTGACCCACCGCTCACGGGGCGTAACTTCCGTATAAGCTGGTTATTTCTTTTGGTTGGTGGTAGTTATATTGAAAGTTGGTATGTTTTCTGAATGTTTTATTTATTTGACAAAAAACACTTAAACCTAATTTCATAAGATAATTCTCACAATGTAGCACTTAATGTAAACTTAAACGTAATTCTCTACTGTTTGATTGTTGTATATTGTATGAATGTATATAGAATGATTGTTGTGTTCAGTATAATTGTTGTAGAATGTTTCATACTGTATGAATGTATATTGTTGTGTTAGAAGTATATATAAAATATATCACTACCCCTACCCTTACATAACTAAAGATAACTTAAAGATCGTAATAAGAAATAAATATAATAAAATATAATTCCTAATTACGTATTAATAGGGTGAACTAAATCGTCTTAATGTAACTAGCCATCGAAAAAACTCATAACTTGAATAGACTGTGAAATTGGGTTGGTACTTTAGCCACTTCCACATAATGACATTTATTATTTGACATTGAAACTATAAGTTTGTATCAAATTTTTCAAAACTTATTAAGAAAATTAAATTTATTTAAAAAATGGTATTCAACATAGAACAAAAGGCAAAAATTATCGAATGTTACTTCCGTACACGTGTGAAAGTAAATGGCGAGTAGCAGTATTCAATTACGGAATGCATGGCTGATTTTAGTGCAGAACATCCTTAATTAGTGTTTGACTACAATGATTTTTACAATGTTTTGACAAATTGTGTAAAGTTATTCAAAGAGACTGGTAGCGTCGGTCAAAAACCTGGAAGTGGACGGCCATCTAAACGTACAGCTGATAATATTGAAGCCCTTCAGCATATTATTGATGAAAATCCAAAAACATCCATTTCAGTAGTGACCCAACAAACAAATTTATCGTATGGTACGTGCCAATTCATTCGTAAAAATGTCTTACATTGTCATCCATACAAGCTGCAATGTTTTCATGAACTTTATCCAGTGGATTATTTAAGACAAGTGGAATTTTGTCAATGATTTCAAAATAATCTACACAATCATGATATCCTTAAGACAGTTTTTTTCACGGATGAGGCCTGGTTTTATCTTTCTGGATATGTTAATTCACAGAATATGAGCTGTTGGTCCTCCGAAAATCCTCATTTTTTTGTTGAAAAAACATTGCATCCCCAAAAAGTTGGTATTTGAGTTGGAATATGTCGAAGAAGATTGGTGGGTCCCATTTTTTTTGAGGGTACACTTACTGCTGCACGATGTCGCAATGAGATACTCGGCTCATTCATAAATCAAATGGATGATGAGGAATTACAAAATGAGTATTTCCAACAAGACGGTGCAACAGCACAATTCAATATCTCAGAGAATTTTTTGATAACATAATAATAAGCCCATATCCAACTAGGTCTTGCGATTTAAACATATGTGATTTTTTCGTATGGCCATACATCAAAAATTCGATTTATTCAACGCCAATTCATAATCTGGAACAACTGAGAATTCGCATAACAGAAAAGTGTGAAGAGATCAACAACTCACCGCAAATGCTGAATAAAGTTTTTGCTGGATTGCGAAGAAGAGTTGGTTTGTGTTTAGATGTAAATGGACAACATGGACAACTTCTGTAGCTATATGTAAATTTTGATTATGATTTCGATATTAAATAAATTATTTGTTTTCTTTTTTGTTGTAGTATCATTTCAATGCCATAACCTTTTTTTTTACAATGAAACCAAATGAAACTGTCAAGGATCAAGTAATGTGTCATTATATGGAAGTGGCTAAAGTACCAACCCAATTTCACAGTCTACTCGAATTATGAATTTTTTCGATGGCTCGTTATATTTATCTGATCGGTTCATCAATAATAGATTTTTATGATACATTAATATTTCGAAACTTGAGCCTATTATGTATACTAAATTTAAAAATTAGAGTCTACGGAAATCCTTTCCTAATTACCCTAGGCAATAAAGACATGGTCTAAATGTATAAAGCAGGTAATAAACAGATTAGTAAATGTAAATTCTTGGAATCTAAGCAAAATATTACAATTTTGAATATGATAAATATGATAATAAAAGTACATTATATAGTGGTTTACACTTGAAAATACACGTTGAATATTTGCAAAGTTTTAAATGTTATTCTTTTAATTCTCTTATACTAAATTTACTAATATCTAACATATAAATATATATAATTTAACAGATTTCGTTTTATAACGAAACACGGTACTCAATTAGGCCAAGTTTAAGGTAGATTATAAGTTTGGAAAAATGATTTAATCTTATCGATAAGGGCTCCTGACGCATTCTTTCTTTTTTTATTTATACTCTTCACATATAATAAACATTAGCATAGTGTTTCATATATACAAATCATAACAAGTTTTGTATGTGCGTACAGCGAACGAATTTTATAATTTAGATCCAAAACAAAAATCTGCTATAACGCAAAATCATTATGCACTAAATATTTCACAAAATTGCGGAGGTTGCGACCCGCGATAACCGTCACATGGGAATTCGTCAAAATTTTGCAATTTTTGCGCCTACAGTCCGAAATCCCATAAGAATTTAAATAATTATTCGCGTTTTGCCTCATCCATTTCCGAACCCCAAATTCGAACTAAATTTATAAACTGACACTCATTCTTCAGCGATTTCGCTATCGTCAACTAAACGAGATATTCCATTGAAACGTAAATTTAATACTAATTAAAAAAGTAGAATTGTAATATATCACATCCGGTTACTTTTAACTGTTGAGGAAAAACAATTGCAAACAATTTTTTCCTCTCATAACAAAGCCATGTAAATGGCAAGTTTAGCCAATTACCAAGATAATTTTCATAAAATTAAAAACCTCTAAATGTGTACATCAACAAATAATTGTGAGAATGAATGCAAAATAAAAGGCTATAGTAAAAATAAAAAATTAACCTATACTCAAATAAAGACAAAAAATTAATTCTCGAAATCATAATATTCTTCTAGAATTCATTAGCTTTATAATTATACATGTTATGTATAAATATAAAGCTAATGCATTCATACTCGTACGCTAGAAATACAAATGAGTTACAGAAGTACTAAATAAATCTAGATCTGGGGATAAATTCAGGACCGCTAACATAGTTACTGTCTAATTTACTAAAGAAAACACTCGGTATATTGTTTCACAAAATATATTTATTAAATCTCTAACATATGTTTCGACTTTTCAGTCATTATCAAAGAGTTTGTAAACTAAAATAAAAAGTACACTTCAACCACTATTTATGAGTTTTTAAAAGACTTTATTACTCTGTATTATTCGCGGAACATTGAATTGAAAATACACATTTGTTCAATTCCAATAATTTTAAACTTTTACATACTTGTAATAAAGGAAGAAGACTTGACTTCCTCGAAATATTAGAAATTAAAAAAGCCATAAATCTTAATAGACAAATACACAGCTGGATTTTTTCAACACCCCTACTATTGATGCCGTAATAAAGTCTTTTAAAAACTCATAAATAGTGGTTGAAGTGTACTTTTTATTTTAGTTTACAAACTCTTTGATAATGACTGAAAAGTCGAAACATATGTTAGAGATTTAATAAATATATTTTGTGAAACAATATACCGAGTGTTTTCTTTAGTAAATTATTCATTATGCTTCACCAAGAGCCAACCGTGGATTCTATACATTATAGTTACTGTCTGTTCTGCATTTTGTTCTTAGCTTTCTCAAACTGTACATTTTCTATTGGTGTGATTCTATCAAACGAATTTCTTTCGTATGGGCCGCAGCATTCGTAGGTCTTCATTATTATATATAACATTATAAATAAAAATTAATAAATGCAAACAAAACAATAAAAAGTATGGAATAAATAGAAAACAAAAACCGACTTCCAAAACAAATCGTATAATTTCGCAAACAAAAATTGCTCTAAAAATGAAAAAATTGTGAGTTTTTTATTTTATTACATTATTTACGTATTACTAAAGGTCGGATCGTATGCAAAATGCATATTTTTGTTAAAAAGGTATACGAGGGATACTGCTAAAACTCGCAGAATCAAGTACTCCTTGAATTTCCAGCATTCCACAATTATCAAATTCATAAAATCTTTACATTTAATCTATAATTATTGACAGTCCGATTCAAAACTGAACAGTTTTCTCTCAGCAGAATTTAACAAACTAACAATTGTGCCAAAAATGAAAATTTTTAATAGTGATTTTCGAGTGTTGATTTTTTACGATTTTCGATACGGTTTGACACCAAAGCAATGTGTGGAAAAGCTTAGTTCGGTATTTGGGAATGAAGCACCATCCAAAACTATGGCTTATAAATGGCTAGCAGAATTCAAGCGTGGAAAACCAAGGTTTGGTAACGATCTTCGTGAAGGGCGTTCATGCACTTCTATTGTTGCGAAAAATATTGATACTGTGCGTGAAATGATTTTATCAAATCGACATGTGACATACAGTGAGATAGAGGCATCCTTAGACATTGCGGCGAAACAAATACATACGATTTTGCACCATCATTTACATGTCAGGAAGCTTTCCAGTCGTTGGATCCCTTAAAATTTAAAATACGAGCAAAAACAGACACGTGTCAAGTGGAGCAAGGAAATGTTAAAAAAAATTGATTGTGGTCGTTCAAATTCTGTATTAGAACATTGTAACGGGTAACGAATCCTGGATATATTCATATGAACCTCAAACTAAACAGCAATCGGCTGTGTGGGTGTTTCAAAATTAACCTAAACCAACAAAAGTGGTGCATTCACGAAGCGTTTCGAAAAGAATAATTGCTTGTTTCTTCGGAAAAACGGGTCATGTTGCAACTGTTGCATTAGAGGATCGACGAACAGTTAATGATGACTAGTAACGTCAATTTGTTTGCCGGAAGTTATCGATGAAGTCAGAAAAAACAACACAGCACGACAAACTGTCGAGAGTTTTTTACCAACCGGAACATCGAATTAATGACTCATTGCCCATATTCGCTCGACTTAGCACTGACTTCTTCTTTTTCCGAAACATCAAAAATAAATAAAATGCGTGGAAAACGATTTTCATCGAAGAGGCTGTTGAAGAACTTAAATCACTGGTTTTGGAGATACCTTGCTCAGAATGGAAAAAGTGTTTCTAAGATTGGCTTTATAGGACGCGAAAGTATACACATCTTAAAGGGGAGTATTTTGAGAAACAGTAAAGCCATTCACATAATATAATTTGTTTTATTTCACAATTTTCCGCGAATTTTAGCAGTGGCCCTCGTATTAACAAAATTATGAGTTTTCTAGGTTTATTTAATATTTTTTAAATAAAGTAAGGCAATCTAAAAATAGCATATTTTGCAGTTGATGCATATTTCACGTAATATTGCATATTTGTGCATATTTTCTTCAAATTACAAATTTTCTTCTAAAAATTCCAGTAGGTGGCAAGTTGAAGAATAACAATTCAAAAATAACTTGGCATCGGAAATACCAGATATTCAAATGTTCTGGATAGCCGATTAAAATACCTTGTGCATCAATGCTTCTATATAAAATACAATATTTTACAATATTTATATAACTGCAACTATAACTATATTAACTATACAACGCCGTAATAAAAGGAATAAACTGACTCTAAGAAGGGTACATTATGATTAGGTATAAACTGATAAAAGCGTAAAATTTTCCTGCCCGACTTAATACAACATGATAAAATTATAGGTTCATTCCAACTCGTCAAGCAAACCGTACAGTGATGGGAGTAGCTACTAGAGAATACAATCCCGAGCATGTTTTTCAATCACGGGATTACGGGATTTTTGAAGCGTAATCCCGGGATCCCAGGTTTAATTCCGGGATTAGATTATGTGGTTTCTAATTGGGCTCAAATGAAAAAAAAACTTAAGTAATTTCTTAAAAATTATCTATTAATATTGTTGCACAACACAATACACAATATATTAAAATAAGGAACAAAAAAGACAATACAAAAAACTATTTAGAATTTTGAAAATACAATCTCAAAAATATCAAAGCATCCAATGTTTGACTTCCAAGCCTGCTTCGTAGTTTATTGCCAACATAAGCAGCAGCTGAAAACGCTCGCTCAGGTTCTACACTGGTTGGAGGAATAGACAATAGATATTTATATGCTGATTCTAACTGATATCCACGAACTTCTCCATTTTCGAATAGGCTCATTTCGCGTCTAATACTATTTACCAACCCCGATTCATTTTGTACTTCAGGATCTGGGATTCCATGCTCTTATTAATTTCCAGCTGTAACTTTTCCTTCAGTGTCAATTGGGGCTGGGAGGTTTGTTGCCTTGGCTCATCATCTGTTTGTAATCCTGACTTTTCTACCTCTTCCGTGTCATTTCGACTATTTAGTCTTTTAACAATACTCTTTATTTGCGCTCTCACTAAAGCCTGTGTAGGAACTGGAAATAAGTCAAGCCATTCCAAATCCTTTAATAACTGATTTTCATCATCTTTTCGTGGATTTTGTAAATAATTCAACACACCAGTTAAATCATCATTTCGTCGTTGCTTTATACGTTCCACTAAGGATGTTTTCGTTATATTGGCGAGTGCTGAGTTTTTGTTAGACAATTGTTTTATAAGTAATTTCAAAGTGGCATCAGCTGTGCATAAATTAGCATCTCGTCGACAGACTGCTTCTACTGTTAATTTAATTTGGGTCAGCACATCAACAATTTTACTTACCAAGTCAAAATCAGCATCTTCTAATTGGATAATTGAGATCTATAAGAGCTTTTTGAATGCAGGTTTTTAAAAGAGAAAATCGTTCCAGCATGGTTAAAAGATTATTCCACCTGGTTTTACAGTCCAAAAGAAGTGACAGCTCTTTTTCATTTTCAATCTTCACATATTTTTGAAGTACTGTTTCATTTTTCAATGGTGTTCTTTTGAAATTCACTACAACTTTGCGGATTTTGTTTATCAGCTCATTAATGTTTTCATCTTTCGTTAACTCTGGTATGTGTTCTCGCGCAAGTTAATTTTTTGACATTAAGATTAAACCTGATTCTGGACAGTTTAAGTCTTCTAAATTGTCATCATCGCTATCGTTCATATAATCAGCAGTCACAGCTGGTTCATTTATAGTATCATATGAGTCTGAGGTAGGGCTGTCTTGAAAATAATTCTTTATTTTATAAAGCACACTGATTTTGGTAAATCCGTGTATTTCAATAAGAGCAATTTTCTCAAATCGTCTGAAGTTATGAATACACTGAATGGAAATCCATCTAATGCAATCATTCTTGCAAAAACATTATCCAGGCTATCGTCAGTACTTTTGGTAAAATAATCTTCTAACTTTCGTTTAGCTGGCGGCGGTGCTGTGTTCAGATTTTCAGAATCTTGACTTGTTGAAGCTGTTAAACGATTAACGTCAGCTAAAATCTTAATGTTATGTTTTGATGACAAATGTGTATGTAATCCGTTAGTCGATTTACCCAAAGTCTGGAGAATGGCAGGGCATCGCTTACATTTAGCACTATTCCCGTCTTTCGCAACTAAAAAATAACTCCACGCTGACAACGTATCACTGTTTTGTTTTATGTTGAACAATGTCTCCCGCCACTTAAAATAACTTTTTCAGATAATTTACTTTTAAATTTCAATGACGTAACCTGCGTAATCTTGTCGCTGGTAGAATAATAAATGAAAAAAGTAAATCCTAATAAGCGTATTTATACTTTCGTACAGGGAATCCCCGAAAGGGAATCCCTCGCAAAAATATTATGATATACCATATGAGGTGATCGGGTGATTCCGCTGTTGACCCGTTTGGGAATTACTTTAACAGTATTGTATTGAAGTATGCCGGGCGGGGAAGTCCCTTCTAAGTTACATATTATTTGGGCTGTACCTGTGTAGTTCTTTTATCGTACGACATACCCAAGGTTGATTTTTTGTCTTTATGTAATAAGTGCCCTTAATATAATCTAGGTAAGGTCATTGTCAAGGCGCAACGGATTACGGAATGCAAACTGGAAATCCCGAAAATCCCGAGATTAGCCAAGTACAGTCCCGGGATTTACGGAATTAAAACCCGGCCGGGATCCCGTGATCCCAGGATTGTATTCTCTAGAAGCTACTCACTGAATTAAACACGAAGAAATATTTATATTACGCATGTGCCGGTCCGTCACTGTACGATTTTCTTAGCTAGTTGGAACAAACATGATATAGTATTTAAGAGAGCAGTTGCATCATAACCAGTAATATCAGTTGTGAAAACCTAAATGCTTCAACTTACTAATGTAGTATATGCAACTTCTCCAACATTTTACGAAATTTGTTTGATTACTGTTAACTATTCCGTACAATGTTTTCAAGTATGGTCATCGTATGATATCCGCCTGTTATCTGTCAATCGCCGTTACATATTAATATTGGTCATTTTATTCTTCTCGTATTATCGTCTTTCACAACAAAATATTGCAAAATATTGGTTTCTATTTTAAGAAAGACGTCTCTAAACGAGCATTTATGGAATTGTCTCATATTATTTTGAAATGAATAACGTTTAACAACAATATATGTAAGCAAAACAAGTTGGTGACAAAAGGTATTAGTTATTTAAAAAGTAATTGGCACTGGCAATATATCATAGACTTTTGTTTTATAGATATATAGTTGTGCATGCTGGTAATAGTAATGGTTTCATTCCTGGAGCAGAAGTAATATTCACAACAAATAGTAAAAGTATGGATTCCTACGGTGATATGTATTATGAAAATTTTGTATAATGGTTCGAAAATCAGCTACTTGAACATTTAGAAAGCCCTTAAGATATGGATAATGCTAGCTAGCATACTACAATAATAAATAAACCTCCTACTTCATCTTCGACAAAATACCAAATTCAGGAATGGTTTACCAACAATAAAATCAACTTTGACAAGACAGCTTTAAAAACACAGTTACTGGAGTTCGCTAGACTGTTAGTACATAAAATAATTACTAAATTAAGTTCAAATAGATCATAGTTTTTATTTAAAGTTATAAACCATCATCTATTTATGAAGCCGATGAATTATCAGAGCAATATGGCGACACAGTCCATTTTGCCTCCAAATCATTGTATTTTTAACCTTATAGAATGGATTTTGGGGATTGCAAAAAGATATTACTCTAATAATATAGGTAAATATGGTAAGACGAATGGAGGCTATAAAAGGTTGTGGCAAGAAGCACTAAGTCAAGTAACTGCTGAAGCGTGAGCTAACTGTGTGATACTCACACTGAAGCTGCGATTTAAAAATAGTGGGACAGGGAAGCAGGATTTCATCGAAATGATATCAGTTAGTTTAGAAAAAGTGGAAGATGATGTTTTAAGCTATAATTTACGACTGCACTTTTACCTTTTGTTCCTGTGCAAAATATTTGTGAAATGAAGAGCCAATATATGATAGTGTTTTGATTTTAATATTTGTTTTGAATTAAGCATCTTGGTATATAACTGGTTGCCTACTATGCCACTAATGCATTGACTATTCTTTTGTAATAATTACACTCAGCGAATCTATGCGTAATGATAAAAAAGAACCCGGTATATATGGGCATATTTTGCTATTTTTATATGCATGTAATGCAAGCTTTACTGATGATAAAGGTGATGCCTTCATGTTTATCTCAAGAACAAAAAGGCAACTCCCCAAGAAAAATCCGATACTCATCCAAGGAATCTTCTTTAATCACAATGCCGCGCATTAAAAATTCACTTCGCGACTTCTTCACATCTAAACCAAAGGATTTCGTCAAGCGTGGAAACGAAAAATTACCGGATCGTTGAGAGACCATCGTAAATAAGGGAGGAAAATATATTTCTGATTTCTTGTATTTTCTTTATCAGGAAATCAATAAATTTTGAGTTGAATAAAGACGCTACAAACTTATGCACCATCCCAATATATTATTATTCATTCATGAAAAGGAAAAACCAATTAAACGATAAATCTATATCCTTCCAATAAAAATATTAAAACGAACGATCGATTTAAGGATAATATATTCATAGCGTAACTCTAGTAAATGACGAAGTTTTTTATCCAAATACATCACCATAGGCGAACAAGATTTTCATAAACCGACACACGAGTTACCGAAGATGATTGATTATATATAAAAACAAAATTAATATTTCGTGTTGTCGTATATGGTAGTTAACGGAAAAAATGCGTGAAACTATAGATAGAACGACGAATATTAATTCCTAACGGGTAATTAATAAAAAATAAAATGACAGGAGCCATTACCTATCAGACAATCTAATAACTCAATATTGAACGATATAAACTTCGTAAATTTCATATGAATTTCAACTGAAATGATAAGATGTGGATACATTTCTTCAAAATACAATAATACACTCAAACCAGCTTCTTACAATACCGTTTAAAGGAATATCCCGTTTATTGTAATAAAAATAGAAAGTCCCGTTTTGATACAATTCAAGTGTTAACAAAATTGTCCGTTTAAAGGAATACCGCATAATGGAATAATATCCTTTATAAGGATAATGGATCAACTATCTTTTGTTGAAATTTTACCTGATAAATGAATAATACTCATGACGAAGCGGCTACAGAGGTTTATGGTTATTTGCCAAATATTTATCAGATCTATTACAATGGGTTTATTCACAGTAGGATCTGTTATCTTAAAATATTCTCTCAAGTTTTACAATTTCTAGAATTACGCAACACCAGATCTTTGACTATGTTTTCTATACATTCTATACGTATTCCTGTGTAGTTTGATTCTAAAATGGGCTCTAATTATCAAACGTGAATCGTCAAGATACATATATAATGTTAGAGTTTTTTCGTTTATTTTGCTCTCAGGGTTTTGCTTTCAAAAGGGGTTATTTTGCAACTAGGCCTAGCATTCAATGTAAAAGGGGTAAGAAACGAGACGCCAAAAATATTAAGTTTAATATATTTATTATTCACACATTGTAATAAATACATAAATATTGGACATACTGTATATTATTAATTATTTATTTATTATTTTCGAAAAGGAAACATTACACATAAACCTTTGTATGATCAATATATATATATATATATATATATATATATATATATATATATATATAACATTTGAGGTTTTCGGCTTTTTATATGAAATATTTACAAATATCAAGTTAGTATGTATGTAATTGCAAAGTAAGGGGGGATGTAAACATTGCTGTCTACAAATTACAAAGCAAATCATACGAAATTTTTAAATGAAAAAATGTCTATGTTGGGACTCGAACCCAAGTCTACAGCTTGCCGGGCTGTCATCAAATGTTATATTTAATGAACGGCTAAGAAATTATCTAATCACTTATATATATATATATATATATATATATATATATAATAACTTCGTGACCTTGGTATGATATGGTAAACCTAATCAGTAGGCGATTAAAGGTCTGTATATTACTTCAAAATATATGTATTTAAAAAACTCTACATGTTTCGGCAGTACGCCTTTATCAAGAGAATACAAAATATAAATGACAGAATATAAAATTAGAATTACTTGACATTTATATTCTGTCATTTATATTTTGTATTCTCTTGATAAAGGCGTACTGCCGAAACATGTAGAGTTTTTAAATACATATATTTTGAAGTAATATACAGACCTTTAATCGCCTACTGATTAGGTTTACTATATATATATATATATATATATATATATATATATATATATATATATATTGATACGTTTTTATCATGTATGAGGGATTAAAATATTAAAAACAGGAAGATCCACAGTGGAGACGCCTATGGATACGTTTTTTATATGGGTTATGGTAACATATAATAATTATTAACTATAATTACAAATATAGTATAACTTGTAATTACATTAATCCCTCTCTCGTATCAGGATGATCTATCTAACATTAATAATCCCGTTATCTGTAGTTATGACTTGAGTGTGTACATTAATTGACTAAATTTATAAATAAAACAATACTTAGTTATATGTATATCAATATATATATATATATATATATATATATATATAATATTTTTGTGACCTTGGTATGATATGGTATAAAACTTAATAAGTCGGCGATTAAAGGTCTGGTTTATTACTTCAAAGTATATATATTCAAAACAACCCTACATGTTTCGGCAATGATGCCTTTGTCAAGGATATAAAAAATATAAATCACATATATATATATATATAATCATATATATATATATATATATATATATATATATATATATATATATATACGTAAGTCGGCGATTAAAGGTCTGGTTTATTACTTCAAAGTATATATATTTAATTACTATTAATTATTAATTAATTACAAATCGAAAACCCCAGATATATTTAGATGCTCGTAAGGCCTACTCTCTACATGCAATCTAAAATGTCTGTGTTATCTGTTCTGTTTTATAACTGTAATTTTAATAAATTATGTACTATTAATTAATCCATATATATATTTAATCTTAAATCTTTATATATGATCGTTAAAGTTTATAAAGTTTTAGCATTTCATACAAACCTGAGTTCATTATACATATTATCGAACTCAGAGTGGTACATGTTCATTTTTCTAAAGAAATAAAGAAAACTAATTATAACAAAATTAATAATTAATTCAAACAAAACTAAAAATGTAATTCTCAACGAATGATTCAACTTTTAGATGAAAGAATTACTTATTCAAACGAAATTAAAAATTTACATTATCTACGAAAATAAATTGTGACCGTTGCTTTCAAAGATTTTGAGGAGGATAATTTTTTCCTTCAGTCCGATCCTCTATATATATATATATATATATATATTTCTCGTAACGCCGACACTTTTTCCATACATAAAACTTTTTCTAATAAAAGTACACAGCAATATGTATGTATAAAAAAAGTTTATTTCAAATTATAAGAATATAACTTTGAACGGCTCTAATGCTTTTATTGCACCACCTTCTGTGATGATTTTTTTATTTTTGGTCGCCTAATTATTTATTTTTCCTCTTTATTTTGTTTTTCTTTTCTTCTTGTTTTTTTTTAATTTTCTAATTATCTCAGTATCAAATCAGGTAAATGTTTATCGAATCTAACCATGATCATCCGATGTCAATTTTTTTCTTCTGGGAAAAATGAGTTCAGCAAGCGCAACCAACTACACATGATTACACAGAAGGTCCTAGAAGAAGCCCTAAGTGACCTTAATACGACCAATTAATTAAATTGTTAATTAAAATAAAGTGCGAATTACAAACTCCGTAAAATTACACCATAGAGTCCCAATATGTTCGAAATTTCCGCTAAGCAATTCATTTAAGTATTTGTAAACTTTTAAATATTAAGTGGATTTTTATTATTTCTATTTATACCCTTATAGTTGAACTGGAATAATTTCACAATTCTCATTAGGATTATAGTTTAAAATCGCAGAATGACTTTTGCATTTCTCAACATAAAGACTGCAGCGCTTGATTTACATATTAATTAGCAGATTTCGTCCATTCGAATGAAAAAGGTCCCCGAACACACGGGTGTCACCACTATAACAAATGACCAAGTTCTTGACATCAGCGCTAATTCCCCATATATAACAAAAGCGCTAAAGGAAACACCGCAACCTACGGACGCTCTATTTTAATTACAGTCGCCAAATGTTGTCTAATGAATAACGACTCCTAATAAACTACATTCTCGATAGTATAATTTGACGAGATGGAAACTTACATATTTTGTTACATATAGTTAGATGATGTGGTAACTTCGCTTTTCGTATATTCGCAGTATATGTATAATTAATCTTATGCAAATCCGAATAAGTAAATATCATTGAAAGCGATTTCGTGTTTTGACAGCGTATCAAATGCAACATTTATTTATTAACCTAGTTCTATCGATCGTTCCACATTTATTGTTTTCAAAAATTATTTTACGGGCAAGCAAAAGCAATTATTTATTCGATTTTGTTTTTGTCGTTTAAATGTAAATTATCGGAAAAGGCATTATTTATTACCATCATTGCAAATTAAAATGATTGGACTTTTTAAAATTAAATATGTAATGTACAAAAAATCTCAGCTTTTATTCTACTATTTCTCCTTCTTAATCTGAATCCCTCTTTGATCTTTCGATGACGAGAAGCCGAACGTATGGAACTGCATTGTTATTTCTCTACTTCGGTGTCGTAAAGTGCTAATTACGATACCCCGTTGATTGGTTACACAGTATCGTAATGTATTACTTTACCGCACTCTAATTTTTTTTTCGAAGTTGGTCACAAGTGTAATAAGTAGAGAACGGATGCAATTTCCATAAAACGCAATCGGCAATTGGAATTGTGTATAACGTCGCATAGTACATCCCGGCGTAATTCAATGAAGTATTTGTTTGACTTACTCGGCCACCTGGTCTCGCAGCGATAACAATGGACAACTGAGCTATTGTATTCGGAGAATATAGTGTTTTTTAAAGTGTTTTCATGAGCGTAGACAGAAGAGGGTTTTTATAATGTATTTTATTTATTAGTTTATATTTCGTAAGATAAATAAAGTGTTGTGAGTAAGTTTCTTGTTTTCATAATTTTAACTGTTAATTACATCGTAATTTTTTGTGATAGATCCTGTTTAATATCGTTTGTTTGAATCTATTTCTACCAATTATTTCTACGTAAGAGTGTGCATTGAATTTCTTTCAGTTTCAATAACTTACGCAGACATTTTTAGTTTTCATTTATTTAGATCTAGAGCATTGTTTAAGTTACTTTTTCAGACATGATATGGAAGAATGTCGAGAACGGCATTGTAAAACAATGGCGAGTTGGATTGACGGTCATACTGATTGTATGTCCATTGTCAGTGATTCCGAAATTTATTACAAAATCCGTAAAATATAGTCAAAAATTCGTCACTTAGGATCGCAAACACATCTGAACTCTGTAAAACTTTTATGGCGGCTAATTATCATTAAATAAACTTAGCAATCCCACTTTAAAAATATTTCTGAAAAAATATACTGGTCGAAATGTTCCTGATGAATCAACTTTACGCAAATATTATGTTTCTAGGTGCTATACGAGAACAGTAGAACGCATTAGAAGCCATCTTTTAAATCAATACATACGGATAAGCGCCGACGAAACGGTGGATATGTTAAGACGCTGTGTGGTAAATGTTGTAGCTGGTGTACTACATCCAACTATTCCCTATAACTCATATGTAATAGCAACAAGTGTTATAAATAGAGTTGATGCGGAAACAGTTGCTGAAACCATTAAGGAGAATATGCAAAAAAATGCTTCATTCGGACGCCACGTTCAAAGAAAAAATACTTTTATTTGTCAGTGATAGTGCTGCGTATATGTTAAAAACAGGCAGACTATTGAAGAAAACATATCCTAATATGCTGCATATTACTTGTGTAGCACATGCTCTCCACAGAATCTGTGAATATATCAGAGACACTTTTCCGGAAGTTGATAGACTTGTATCAGCTTTGAAAAAAGTTTTCAGAAAAGCACCATTGAGAGTAGCTCTTTTCAGGGAAAAATTTCCATCTCTGTCACTGCCTCCCACTCCAGTAATAACTAGATGGGAAACATGGCTGGAAGCTACTAGTTATTATGCTGAGAATTTCGATAGTCTAAAACATTTCGTAACATTGCTAAAGGAGGATGCTAGAAGTATTGGTGAGTGCAAGGAGCTCACACAAATCCCAAGTTTAAAAAATCAGTCGTACTTTCTTCACGAACACTTTGGAAAATTGCCAAAACTAATCACTTATTTTGAAAATCGAATTCTCAAATTAAATGACGGATTAACCACATTAGATGTGGCTGTTAATAATTTGAAAAGTATTCCAAGTGACTTCGGATGTGGCCTTCTGCAAAAGTTTGAAGCAATTCTTAATAGAAATCCAGATTTAATTACATTGCAGCAATTATGTATGGAGACAATTCCACAAAATCTAACGGCTAAAGCACCGTCTAATTTTTTCTTGATGAAATTATCAATGTAACCTTCAGCCACAGCGGAAGATTCCCATCCTCCATGGCACTTAATTGTAATTAAATCTCCTCCACTATTAGCCAAATGTGTTACACTGGATCGTCTAAACTAGTCTAAAGCGATGTCCAGTGAAGAGTTCAGGATTAGGTAATTTCAAGTAAGTAGCAATACTTTTTGGTACTTTTCCTATTGTATTAATCGGTGAGCATTACTTGCGGTCGTGGTCAATATTCCTACCTGAAGCGCTGAAGGGTTTTATAATCCTTACCTGAATTGCGGTTAAGACATTTCAAATGCAAATTTGCATAATCATCATCTTATCTTACGCATTTCTAATTTTACATAAAGTTTCCGTGGAACTTTAAATGGAAGTGCTATTATGTTACATTAGGTGTTTGTACATTTCTTAAGATTCTATGAATAACATAAAATTTGGCAATAGATAAAACAAATACAATAATATCAATGGGGAAGATTGATTTTAAATGACTGCATCATGGAGAGAGGTGGATGTATATAAGGTACAAGTTCATTTATTTCGTATATAGTTCATTCCCGTTATTTCTGAGTGCTAGTATAATATCTAACCTATTCTTGTTTTTGTTAAGTGTTGGTAAAAGTTTATATATCTTGAGATTTTTCAAATTACAATGGAGTTTAAAACAATGCTCAGCGAGAAAGGCAAACTCCTTCTAGTAATAGACAATTTTAAATTCCGCCAATATCGAGAACTGAAAACTAGTCTTCGGTTTAATATTTTTGGACCCTAGAGAAGTAGGAGACGCCTTCGTAGAACTTATGACTGAGCAACCTGCAAATGCAAGACTAGGCAAATGCACGGACTACTTGGTTGATAATTACATAGACGAGGACTCTAGTTTTCCACCTGAAATATGGGCAGCTAATACTGCAAGTTTATCACGTACCACTGACGGATGCGAGTCCTTCCATTCAAAGTTTAATGCGAATTGTCCATCTCCCCATCCAAATATCAATGTTTTTTTGAAATCCATAAAGAATTGTCAAACAGACACTTATATAAAATTAAATAGAGCTAACGATCCGAGGTATCTACAGAAAGATGTCTTAAACAGGAAAAAATTTGTTTCAGATAAAATAACGCAATATAAGCAAAATAAAATAAGTAGAATAGATTTTGTGAAATGTGTTTCATATCATTATAATGGTTGTGATGTCGTTTAAAAAATATTGTGTAAATATTGTGTACAAATACCTACTGTTATGCGTAAATAAAATAAATTTTATCGAACTCCACACCATCTTTCAATTATTGAAGTATAGATAATTTCTAACTATTTGTTGAAATGTTTTAACCGCAATTCAGGACAGGATTACCTAGACTAGTACTATCTGTCAATTTTCAACCGCAATTCAGGTGTGATATTAAAGGATATGATGACCGCGACCGCAATTCGAGCTTACCCGTATTAATACCTATTGGAATATTTACACACAAGCCATTTCTATATTGCAGGAAAAAACACCTATGTGTAACATGACTGGGACGAAGATGATAATATTTTTTCACCAAGTCAATTCATAACCTTTGAGTTATAATAAATTGTTTAGGAACATAAGTTTTAGTTTTTAGCACGTCAACCATTATGACATCATTTTTAAACTGTATATCATCTATAATCATGTTTGTTATTTCTTCACGACAGCAAGCTCCATTAAAGCCCATTATAAGAATGACCTAACATAATTTTAATGACTATTATAACAAAATAATGTACAAAATTAGTAAAATACTACCATAATAATGTTTTTATTACTTACTTTCATTGCTAAATATATTTTATCATCGGCTTCTATTATAAATCGGTTAATGTGCTCTATTTCTAAAATCTTCGATTTCTTAGGCTCATAGCCTTCAGACAATCTTTTTAAATATGCTATTAGTTTAGAAAATTTTGAGATATCTGTATTTTTATAAATATTCAATCAACATTTTAACATCGAATATTTGGACCACAAGGAAGATGCCTTTTTTATTTTACTTTCTTCGTCAAAATAGGCAATCATAATGTTTTCTGTAGTAGTCACGATCTTATGTTCTTTACACCAAGTTATAAATTGGTTATATTCCTTTTTATAAATGTGTCGAGATTTTTTTGGCAGAAGATTTTCCAAATTGTCTTCTGCAATTTTCCAAAGCTCTGGCGGCGTGCAATGAATTATTTCGTCCATTTTGATGTTAGATAGTTACACAAATTAGTCTAAGATTTCAATTTCAAAACACATAACAATATTTCAAGTATTTGAAATGTTTAAATTATAAGTCAGTGTAACCAACGTCAAAAAAATAAAATATCTAAAATATTCGTATTGAACATGACTATTATTTTAAACATTTTTTTAATATTCAAAAGGCGGAATAGAAAAAATAGTATAAAATATACGTTTCATAAGACAATTTTGCGTACTCGTTCATTAGAAAACTCACCTACGGCTCGTTTTCTAAACCTTAAATTCGCTTGAACTGCGCAAAAATCATGTCTTATGAAACTTGTATCTTAATATACTATTATACTGGTCACCCATCCAGCGAAAAATTAGTTTTTCTAGCAAAATCCATGGTGTCCCACGAATAATTTCAATGTTAAACTGAATACGGCCAACAGATGCTCTTCACTAAATATTTATTACCAGAATGTTCGTGGTTTCCGTAGTAAAACTTACGCTTTACTAAATGCTGCTTACTTCTCGTCATATTATATTCTTCTCTTTACCGAGACTTGATTGTGTGATTCGATATCTGACAGCGACTTTTTTTCGCCATCATTCTGTTGTTCGACATGACCGTGATTCTCTCGCAACTGGCAGATCTGTAGGAGGCGGTGTTATGGTGGCTTTCTTAAATGAAGGTACTTATGACATTATTAATGTTACTCTATTTAACATGATATCACCTTTAATAGATTTATTGATCACCAATATTACTGTAGAAGTGCAGAACTATTACTACTTACTTCTGGTTTATATTTCTTCAGACTTAGATTTCTATTCCTTAGAATGTTTTCTAGATTTACATGAAGTTTTCATATTGGAAACGCGGGTGGTCATTGTTGGAGATTTTAATTTACCTAACTTTACATCTGAGTTTGGTTTTCATGTTTCGAAGCTAAACTTATTTTTATCTTCTATGGAATCCTCAGATCTGCGTCAATTTAATAATGTTCTTAATATAAATAATAGAATACTTGACTTGATTCTGTCTAACTTTAGGTATGGCGTTGAGGTTTCACACGATTCCTTAGAAGATATTCATCATCCTGCTTTGGACATCACTATACCTAATTTAAAGCCGTCTAACAAACTACATTTCCTACCAACATCAATATTAGACACAATTTTCGCAAAGCTGATTACCATAAGCTCTACTTTGATTTTTCTACAACGGATTGGTCTTTTCTTGAAAACCATAGTAATGTCAATAGGACTGTTCAGGATTTTTATAATAAAATGTAATCTATCTTGGACTGCTCTGTTCCTAAATTCCGTTTAAATCATGAACATTAATATCCTCATTGGTTCTCTGTCACTATTAAAAAAAATTAAAGTTAAAGTCTTATTACCATAAAAAATGGAAATGTACTGAATCCAATTAATACAAACATAAATTCCAAAGAATACGAAGACGAAGTAAAGGTTGACATCAATTTGGCTTTTGAGTCATATATTCACAGAACTGAATTAGGCCTTATCACTAATCCACAGTCTTTCTGGCACTTTATTCGTTCCAAGCAGGGTGTTCTAGAATTGCCGGCAGACTTCATAATTCTATTAATAGGTACAATGATCCACCTCGTATTGTCAATGCTTTTGCCACAAACTTTTCTAATGTCTTCTTACCAAAATCTGCAGATTCTGCGCTCCCTGATTTAGCATCTAACTTACCACCTCTACGTATACTATCTGTTTCACTGTTTCACAGGCTGAGGTTATCCATAATATTAACGGGTTAAAAAACACGTTGACTACTGGTGATGATGTTATTTCTTCTTTTTTTGTGAAGGATTGCGCCTATATTTTTGCCGACGCCTTATGCAAGATTTTCAACTTGGCTATTCGAACGTCTGTGTTTCCAGATTATTGGAAAATTAACAAAATCTCACCAATTTTTAGGAAGGGTGATTGTTCCGACATTCGGAATTATAGACCTGTTGCCGTTATCTCTACTTTTGCAAAAGTTTTTGAAATGTTGATTTATAAACGTTTATCTTATAGCACCAGACCACATATTTCTAATGCACAACATGGGTTCATATCGCAAAGGTCTACTACAACTAGAGAATACAACCCCGGGATCCCGAATCCCGGGATATCGGCCAGGTTTTGATCCCGTAAATCCCGGGACTGTACTTGGCTAATCTGAGGATTTTCGGGATTGCCAGTTTACATTCCGTATGACCTTACCTAGGTTATATTAAGGGCACTTATTACATAAAGACAAAAAATCAACCTTAGGCACGCCGTACGATAAAAGAACTACACAGGTACAGCCCAAATAATATGTAACTTAGAAGGGACTTCCCCGCCCAGTATACTTCAATACAATACTGTTAAAGTAATTCCCCGACGGGCCAACAGGGGAATCACCCGATCACCTCATGTGATATATCATAATATTGTAGCGAGGGATTCCCCGTCGGGGATTCCCTGTACGAAAGTATAAATACGCTTTTTAGGATTGACTTTTTCATTTACTATTCTACCAGCGACAAGGTTACGCAGGTTATATCATTTAAATTTAAAACTCAATTATCTGAAAAAGTTATTTTAGATGGCGGGAGACTTTGTTCAACATAAAAAAAACAGTGATACGTCGTCAGCATGGAGTTATTTTTTAGTTGCGAAAGACGGGAATGTAAGCGATGCTAAATGTAAGCGATGCTCTGCCATTCTCAAGACTTTAGGTGAATTGACTAAGGGATTACATACACATTTGTCATCAAAACATAACATTAAGATTTTAGCTGACGTTAATCGTTTAACAGCTTCAAGAAGTCAAGATTCTGAAAATCTGAACACAGCACCGCCGCCAGCTAAACGAAAGTTAGCAGATTATTTTTAAAGTGCCGATGATAGCCTGGATGATGTTTTGGCAAGAATGATTGCATTAGATGGATTTCCATTAAGGGTATTCATAACTTCAGACAATTTGAGGAAATTGCGCTTAGCGAAATACACGGATTTACCAACATCAGCCGTCACAATTCGAAAGCGTGTTATGAATTACAGTGAAAAATCAGATAGCAAGTAACTGCAGAATTAAAGCATTTGAGAAGTGCAGGTGAAAGATTCAGTCTATCTTTCGGCGAGTGGACATCAACGTCCAACAAACGATACAACGCTGTCAACGTTCACTCATATAAAAAAATTGGAGCTTAGGACTCGTTCCTATTCATGGAAGTATGACGGCTGAAAATTGTCTTCGTATATTGAAAGAGCGTCTAAGTATATTTGATAGTTTCCTGAAAACTGATATCGTGACTACTGTAACCCATGGACAGAACGTTATGATAAATGTTTGCACTGAACAACAACTGTGTCTCGCACATGGTATCAATTTGGCCGTCTGTGATGTGCTTTATAAAATAAAGAATTATTTTCAAGACAAGTAAGACAGCTATTCCTCAGTCTCAGATGATACTATAAATGAACCAGCTGTAACTGCTGATTATATGAACGATAGCGATGGTGATGACAATTTAGAAGAATTAGACTGTCCAGAATCAGGTTTAATCTTAATCTCACAAAATGAACTTGCGGCAGAACACATACCAGAGTTAACAGAAAATGAAAAAATTAATGAGCTGATAAAGAAAATCCGTAAAGTTATAGTGTATTTCAAAAGATCACCATTGAAAAATGAAACAGTACTTCAAAAATATGTGATTGAACATGAAAAAGAGCTTCTTTCACTTCTTTTGGACTGTAAAAACAGGTGGAATAGTCTTTAACCATGCTGGAACGATTTTCTCTTTTAAAAACCTGCATTCAAAAAGCTCTTATAGATCTCAATCATCCAATCCGTTTAGAATATGCTGATTTTGACTTGGCAAATAAAATTGTTGATGACCTAATTAAATTAACAGTAAAAGATGCTAATTTAAGCATAGCTGATGCCGCTTTGAAATTTCTTATAAAACAATTGTCTAGCAATAACTCAGCACTCGCCAATAAAATGAAAACATCCTTAGTGGAACGTATAAAGCAACGACGAAATGATGATTTAACTGGTGTTTTGAATTATTTACAAAATCCACGAAAAGATGATGAAAATCAGTTATTATCGGATTTGGAATGGCTTGACTTATTTTCAGTTCCTACACAGGCTTTAGTCAGGGCGCAAATAAAGAGTATTGTTAAAAGACTAAATAGTCGAGATGACACGGAAGAGGAAGAAAGGTCAAGATCACAAACAGATGATGAGCCAAGGCAACCAACCTCCCAACCCCAATTGACACTAAAAGAAAAGTTACAGCTGGAAATTAATAAGAGCATGGAATTCCCAGATCCTGAAGTACAAAATGAATCGGGGTTCGTAAATAGTATTAGATGCGAAGTGAGCCTGTTCGAAAATGTAGGAGTTCGAGGATATCACTTAGCATTAGCATATAAATATCTATTGTCTATTCCTCCAGCCAGTGTAGAACCTGAGCGAGCGTTTTCAACTGCTGCTTATGTTGGCAATAAACTACGAAGCAGGCTTGAAAGTCAAACATTGGATGCTTTGATATTTCTGCGATTGTATTTTCGAAATTCTAAGTAGTTTTTTGTATTGTCTTTTTTGTTCCTTATTTTAGTATATTGTGTATTGTGTTGTGCAACAATATTAATAAATAATTTTTAAGAAATTACTTAAGTTTTTTTCTCATTTGAGCCCAATTAGAAACCACATAGTCTAATTTCGGGATTAATCCTAGAATCCCGGAATTACGCTTCAAAAATCCCGTAATCCCGTGATTGAAAAACATGCTCGGGATTGTATTCTCTAACTACAACTAGTTCAGCACTGATATCTCAGAAAGTAGCTCGGACTGTTGATGCTGGTGGTTAGCTGGATATTATTTACACGGACTTTCCGAGCATTTGGTTTAATTGATCACCGCATTTTATTTGAAAAGTTAAGCTCATTTGACATTGGTAGATCGTTGCTGAGATTATTTCAAACTTATCTCTCAAATAGAGTGAATTATGTCGATTACCATGGGTTCAGGTCTAACCTCTTCTGTTTCACTTCGGGAGTACCGCAGGGGTCAAACCTTGGCCCACTCTTATTTAATATATCCATCGATGACCCTATCAAATCTATTAACTTTGACTATTTGGTTTATATTAACTTGTTGCAAACAAATGCTGGGAAAATCTATAGCTGGTGTTAGCATAATAATTTAAGATTGAACAGAGATAATTGTTTCCTGGTGTCTCTTAGTCTAGAAAGATTACTAGAATTGAGTCGCGCTACTATATATTAATTGATAAGTTGAGATTTCTTGTCAGTCTTCGAATAAGGATTCGAGTGTTACATATGATGAAAAATTTTCATTTTGGGATCATGTCTTTAATGTCACAGCTGCTGTTTCTAGATCTCTTGGATACCATTTCTCTTCTCTTACTCTTTTCTTGGCTCGTTATAAAAAGATTTTGTTTCGTTCAAGGAAAACGGCCTAAGCTCACTAGATATCAATACCCCCTCGTATGCAGTATTTACGAAAATTGATGTCATATTTACGAGAAATGTAGTTTTGAAATGTAGTATTTATAGGTAATAAATAAATGTGAGATTCGAAATGTTCCTTATTTTTGTCCAATTTTTTTCTGGTAGCTCGCAGTAGGATTTAAAAGCAGTATTTTTGCTCAGTGGCTTATAAGTTTGGCAACCACTTTATCTTTAACAAAAATTCATAATACAATATTATGTTAAAATTATTTCAAAATATTAGCTAAAATATATAGACACTTTATTGCAGACGTGCAATACACACAATATGCAATGAAAGCGATGGCAGACCAACACCCTAATTAACGGTTCCGGTAAAAATTTGTTCCGTGCTAGTTGCAATTAAATAACGCGCAACAATTTTCTGTTTGAAAACCTGGCTTTCCACCTTGAGTATAATAGAAATTTTCCAATTCCGTTCAGGAAAACGGGTAGGTATGTTGATTAAATTGGAAAGATCGGCCATCATTGCAATTAAAGTAGTCCAGATTTTACGAGAGGGAAGCGTGCCACTATAAAAATAAACACGCGAAGGTGTAAAGTGATTACATTTCCTTTTACAAACCGCAAAGGCATTTATTGTTGTTATCTATGAATGAGTATCATAACCGTTGCAATAAATTTATTAGTTTCACAGATTTAGTCTCGAATATACAGTTTCGACTTTACAATTTGTTTTAGTAAAAAGGTATTTAACAAAATAATTAGAAACATACTTGAGGAAGTAGTTAGAACTTCACTATAATTTATATAAAATAAAAACGTTTTAATAATATAAAAATACAGTAGCCCACAAAATTAACACAGCAATTGCAAATTTAACAATTTTTTGAGACCAATCAAAACAATCGTAATTTTTTTAAGTACGAGGACAAGTATGGCTAGTAAGACGCATATTCCAGTACAAACAATTTGACTTAAATAAGAACCAAAAACCATAAGGCGCACAAATTTACAATTTAGTTACGGTTAAATAGGTTTCCACCTCTGCTTCTAATTACAGCATTACAACGTCTTCGCATATTCATAATTAATCCATCAATGTCTTCTTGTGGAATTTAATCCCATATATATAGAAGATATTGTTGGAGTTGATTTAGATCCAATGGTGGTGGATGCTGCTGTCTAATTTGTCTTCTCATGATGTCCCAGATATGTTCGATTGGATTCATGTCTGGACTACATGCCGGCCAGTCCATAGCTCGAATACCTACGTCATTCAAATAATCGTTTACTATGCGTGCAGCGTCTAGCATTAGCGTGCATTAAGACGAACCCATCTCCGATATAGGGCGCAAAAGGCATTACGTATGGTTCTAGAATATCTGTTATGTATCGCGCAGCACACAATTAATTGTGTTAAGGGGTTTTATACCTTTTTGAGTTTTTACTTAACCACAGTCTCCAAAGAAAGACTTTTCATCATCACTTCCTGGTCAAAGGAGTTTAATAGATTTCATAAGTTATATATTAAAGTCAAGCTCATAAGTAGATATTAATTTCTTGAAACGGTGTAAAAGCAACAATGTTTTTCCTAAATTCATGAACGTAAATGTAACGACAAATTGTAGAAATGACGATAAAGTCATTTCATATGCAAAAATAAAGTGGTTAAACCTAGAAATGAAATATCTGTACAGTAAACGTAGTAAATTAGAATTAGAATTATATAATTTGCATTTAAAGTTAACTAAAAGCATGAATAATAATGAATTTGAAGAATTTTTATAGGAAGATAACGGAAATTAAAGATCATAAATTGAAAAATAAATGTTTAAAACTAAATAATAAATTCAGAAAGTTATGTACACCAAAAAAGTATATTAATACAATTCCTATAAAAGAAACACTAGTGATCAATCAATCATCTGAGAATTTTTGTAAGGTAGAAATAGACTTGTTAAACAAAGGTTTAAAATACTGTTTGCCAAGCCGTCAGATTCCTATAGAATAGGTGATTGCAAGTATCGAAACCTCTATTAAGAATTTGGAACAAGAGTCAAAAAACTTCATTCGCGAAGTTTCTAAAACCCAAATCGATAAGAATTTACAGCAGCACAAACAGAAGTCAGTTAATAAAGAATGGAACACCATTAAAACTCTCAGATGAAAAGACTGTTTTTACCTAAAAGCAGATAAGGGGAACAAGTTAGTAATTATGGACAAAATCGCCTATTTTCATAGAGTTAAAAATCTTAATCCGAAGATCTTTAATCCGAAGATCCGTATGTAGAAATTAAGAGAAATCAGTTACCTAAAATGATAAATTACACTAAAGATGCGTTAAAGAAATGTGCAATTTTAGTAACTTCCACCCAAAAATATAAATTAAATGTTAGTAATCCTTTAGTACCAAGAATGTATTGTTTGCCGAAGATACATAAACCAGGTAACTCAATGAGACCTATCGTTTCACTCACCGACTTACATAATTTCCAAATGGTTAGAGAATGAATTTAAAAATTTATCCGTGAAATCAGAAAATTTGTCAGTTAATAATTCCTTAGAATTTATTCAACTAATTATAGATTATGAACTGGAAGACGGAGAAATTTTAGTTTCATTCGATGTAACGTCATTATTTCCTTCTGTACCTATACCAGAAACCTTGAAATATTTAGAAGACTTGCTGCATAAGAATAACATTGAACCTTCAAAAATAAAGGAATACATGATATTGACAACTCTGCATGACGCAAAATTGTTTCCAAGTAAGAGAAAAATTTTATGAACAGAAACGGCACAACAATGGGTAATTGCCTAACACCTTTCATAGCTAATTTATTCATGAGTCAATTTGAAGTAGAATTTAAAACTAACGCTAAATACTTTCCAAGAATCTGGATCAGGTACGTATATGACATTTTCGAGATTTTTGATACACGGAAATGTGAATTGGACATGTTCGTTAAACAATTAAATTTGAAATTACCGAGTATAAAATTTACGGTCGAAAAGGAAAACAATGATAGGATACCATTCTTAGATACATTAGTAATTAGAAATAAGCATAAAATAGAAATCGATATTTTCCCGAAAGAAACCAATGTCAATAGATTCATCACCGCGGATTCAAATCATAGTTTTCAACATAAGACAGCTTCTTTTAATTTCTTAGTCAATCGGTTACTAACCTTTCCGTTAACAAAAGAGAAATATGGAATAGAACTAGATTTCATTAAAAATATCGCGAGATATAATGGGTTTGACTGACATAGAAATAATTAATAAATTAATTAGAAAATTAATTAGAATTTAAAAAAGACCATCCGCGAATCTACAACTTTGATATCTCAACGTAATCAGGAGAAGAAGTGCATGTGTTTACCATACCACCCAATCACGAAAAATATTAATAGAATTGTTAAACAGCGAGGTCTCCAAATTGTTTTTCGGTCCGAAAACACCATCAAAGCCTCCTAGGTAATACCAAAGTTAAGGTTAATTTAATTTGAAGTCAGGTATATACGAAATTAATTGCGACGATTGTAATTTAAAATATATAGGTCAAACGAAACTCTCGATAATAACCCAGTATAAAGAACACAAATCACATATCAGATTTAATAGACCTGAAGAATCTAGGGTATCATTCCCTACACACAGATCACAACTTGTGGGTTAAAGGGTTAAAACTTGTCAAAGCCATCAATAACACCAGACATCTCGAGGCATATGAAAGCATTCATATTATTAAAAATAAAAGTAATACCTTGAACTTGGACAACGGTAATATTGCGTATAGTTGTCTTTTTTTAATTCTTAGAAAAGAGGCAGAAAATGTCGAGGGCCGATAATGGATAGTAAACACATGTGATACGGTTTTTTCTTAAGAGAGGTAAGGTTTGTCGTAATGTTTAGTCTGTGAATTATATTTTAAAGTGAATGTATACGTGGACGCCGTGTAAAGTAGTTGCGCGTTGATGTGTTAGCTTTACTGTACCCCATGTGCGACACTTTGATTAGTGGTTTTACCTACTGATGATGACAACTTAGTTGTCGAAAACGTATTTAGGATACGTTCCATTAATTGTGGTGAGGGGTTTTATACCTTTTTTGAGTTTTTAAAGGTTCTTTCTCTGAAAGCGGTGAATGATATTGCTGAAAGCGCGGTCAATCTTATGCAGGCAGGACCTTCATGGATTAATTGCCGCAGATGAAGAACAGAAGCAGTTTCTTTTACGTTGTATGCAGGAACATAGAAAATTATATCCAGATTGTAAAAAAGGAACATTAAAAACGAAATTTCCATTTTATCTCTTTAATAAATATAAAGTTATTTTTTTCTCGCCTTTACTTAATTATTTACCTAATATTTACATAATTGCGATGATCTAGGTACATATCAAGAGATGCTCAAAAACGACTATTTACAAAAACTTTGTGGCCCTGTCGGCACGGGTTAACGTCATCGTAGGTGAATAATATTTCATATGAAGTAAGGCTTAGTAATTTCAAAATAATTAGGGGGTATGCATTCCGATATTTGAAAAAAAAAATTTTTGTTCATATACGAGTAAGGGGACACCCTACTGTGTATACGATATCAGGCCAACAAAAGCTTGATATTCATCGGTAATTTATTTTGCGAACATTGCGTTCGAATTATTCAACAGAAACGAATTTGAACGAATCCAGTTACGTTATCAAAGAAACGTATGAAATTCACGAATCGAAGCACGAAAACATTTGGTTTTAATAGGTTCTCGTTATTTTTAATGATTTTGGATTATGTTCTCACTGTACCCCTATTGTACTGAAATAACCATACATGGGCCACATTTATAATTCGATGCGATAATATGATGCTATGATACGGGCTGTATACACTCAAAGTAAAAAGAGAACAAGGAAATTTGTAGAAATAACATAATGTACGTAAAATAAATGACGAGCATGGGTTTGCTAGCAATTGTATTAAAATATTTTTAAATTTTTCTCGTTTATCTTGAATCTCTGTAATATTTTCTCATCTTTATTTTGTGCTTAGAAGAGAAAGAAAGACCGAATCATACAGATCCTAAAGCTTCAAAATCTTCAAGACAACACCGAGATAACCAATATACGAGGGTCACCTTGTATATTTTTACAAAATCTGGGAAGAAATCAAAATTTTTGGGAACAAACTATTTTATTGTTTTTCAAAATATTCGCCTTTATGGTCTATACACTTTTGCATGCGTACGAGCCAGTTCTCAAAACATTTTTTCAACTCTGAAGGTTGTATCTCAGAAGCATTGTTTTCAAAGGCTTCGACTGCTTCTTGAGGTGTTGAAAATCGCTGTCAACGCATTTTTTGTTTCACAGTCGGGAATAAAAAGAAATCATTCGGCGGCAAGTCAGGTGAAATGGACAACGGGACATTATTTCAACACTTTTCTCCTTTAAATAGTCAACTGTTAGACGTGCTGTATGAGAACTAGAAATGGTTACTTCATCCGGAGTGTAATTCAGAGTTAAAATTTAGCAAATAACGGCACTAAACATGTTAAAATTTTAACATGTTTAGTGCCGTTATTTGCTAAATTTTAACTCTGAATTACACTCCGAATGAAGTAACCAATGCATTATGAAATATAGAGTGGAATGAAGGAGTTTTATTTTTACTTGACAGACCGCTCACCCGTTAATGAAATTTTTACTTATACAGTACGGTCGATAATACTTAATAGTCTATATATATATATATATATATATATATATATATTTATACTTTTCTTTTCCGATTTAAAAAGGGCACTAGTGTATATAGAAAAGAAAAGTGGGCCCAAGATAGAGCCTTGAGGCACACCAGATGCCAGACCAATACGTTCAGATATCCGACCATCAACCCGTATCGATTGCGATCTGTCCCGCACGAAACCACTTAATAATTTGACTACATCATCGGAGACCCACATAATGGAACACAGCAGACAACAAATCATGATTCACTGGTTCAATAAAAGATATCCTTAAGGCTGTTACACGCGATCATTAATTACATGTATTTCTAGATGTATTTATTGAACAATGTCCCTTGAACGTGTATTACAGCAAATTTTACGTGAAATTTCTACATGTATTTCTATCTACATGTACAAATTTGATGGAATAAATCCTGTCCTATCTTTCAAGGCCATTCACGTGTATTTCTAGTGAATTCTAGTGATTTATTTTTTATAGTAATAGCAGCTACTGCATTAGATTCACTCTTTTTTTTTTTGTTTAAATACAAGGCTTTCGGAAATTCACAATAAATTAAAAAAGAGAACACAAGAAAAATTATGCCAATTTACTCGAGGAAGTGCCAATATTTTTTACTGTCTACCAACAACAGAATCCCGTTCCCTTTGTCATCCTTGACTCTAAATATTATCGTGTATTGTCTCAAGCGCTTGAATTTTTAGTCTTTAGATTATGTTGATGTGTGTATTTAGTGTATTATATTATTAATATAGTCAGTGGCGGCTCTTTAATGAGAGCAAGTGAGCAATTACACCCCCTGGAATTATGAAACAAAACAAACCAAGCGGCGACTAACTGTGAAAGTATTTATTTATTATATATATTATGTATTCATACTTTCATAGTTATTGACGCGGAACGTGGCACGCTAACAACGTACATACACCAATCGTCGTCACAGATATACTGAGCATAGCCCAACTGTTGCTCTGTTAAGGCATTAACATTACATTGATGGTGGGGAGAACTGTATTTTGCCGTACTTCAATGTCGTATAATACATAGCGTTGGAGCAACTGAACCAGACTGCTCTCGGGCGTTGTTACAATAATTCTGTGTCTTTTTTAGAGAACAACGCGTTTTCGCGTTAACGTATAATGAAAAAGTCGCAGTAAAAAATCTTAAACGGCCGATGCCTCAATTATGTTTAGAAAATAAACAATCTGTTAAAGGTAAAGACGTTATAAGAAAATTCAAAATGAATATTTATCAGAAAAATGACTGGATTTGTGGGTGTGAAATCAAAAATACTTTGTTTTGTTTTCCGTGTCTTTTGTTTGGTGGTGAACCGTCTTGGTCAAAGAACGGAATAAGACTTAATTCATCTTAGTGCTAAAATTATTAAACATGAAAATTCCGAAGGGCATTTGAAAAATATATTTAGTCTAAGAATGTTAGGAAAAAATAACATTCAGAATGTTTTAGATTCATCATATAGAAAAGCAATTCAACAACACAATGAAAAGGTAACAAAAAATAGGCATGTGTTAAATTTAATAATAAATTGCATTAGATTTTGCGTCGCGTTTGAACTGGCACTTCGGGGTCATGATGAACAGCAAACATCGAATAACAAGGGCATTTTTCGGGAATTGATAAATTTTACGGCAAAATTGGATGAATCGCTCAGAGATCACATCGAAGCAGCACCGGTTTTTAAGGGATTATCAAAATCGATACAGAATGAGCTTCTTGATGCAATGTTGAACGTGTATCGTGAACAAGTTGCCAATGAAATTAAAGCAACCGACTTCATATCTGTGATAGCTGATGAAACCACAGATGTGTCCAATCAGTTTCAGTTGGTGGTTGTTTTAAGATATATTGTGAACGCCAAACCGGTCGAAAGATTTGGGAAATTTCTTCTGCCTGGTGGACATGATGTTAATTCTTTATCTGCCTCCATCCTTAACGAAATTAGTTTGCTTGTTGATGACCCAGAAAAACTGATTGCACAGAGCTATGATGGGGCAGCAGTCATTAGTGGTGCTATTAACGGCGTGCAAAGACATGTCCAAGACCAGTATCCAAGGGCTAATTTTGTACATTGTTATGCACATCAGACAAATCTAATTATGTCACATGCTACATCGAGCAGTAGTAATTGCAGAATTTTTTTGCCAATCTGACGAGATTATGTACATTTTTCTCCACTTCACCACAACGAGCTGCAAGATTGGTAGAATTTCTTCAGAGAAAAAGCTTACCTCGTTCTTCAAAAATAAGATGGAACTTCAATTCTAGGACAGTGAATACAATATATGAGCACCGAGAAAAAATAATTGAAGCTCTAGAACAAATCGAGGGAGAAGCTAGTTTACAAACTACCATTCATCAAGCTAGTGCCAATTTGCGAATTTTAGAGGAGAAAAATTTTATCTATTGGTTAACTTTCTTTCATAAAATTATGCCACATGTGGACATATTGTTTAATCAATTACAAAATGTCAATACAGATGCATTAAAAATCAAGAATAATTTAGATAATTTTGAACGCGCTATTGGAAAAATTCGAACCGAAATCGCTGACACAGATAATCAGTTGGTTAAACAAAATGACCCAGAACTGACTCCTCGACCATCAAAGCGGCGAAGAGTAACTGATGGTAGCCAAAGAAGGAGGGAAACTATTGAAGTGCGCGATATTATTTTGCTAGAAATAAAAGCTAGATTTCGGTATACAGGGCACTTAATATTAGCAAACTTAATTTCTTTTAAACAGTTCTCCTCCTTTCAAAAAAAAATTCCGGAAGATTGCCTTAAAGAAGCAGGAAAATTTTATCCATGCCTCAATGAAAGCAGACTACGAACTAAATTAAGCGTTCTATATTCTAGAGAAGAATTTAGGCAATATATAGAAGTCGGTGCTGTAGGTCTGCTAGGTCTTCTGCTGGATGGATTAAGCGACACCTTTAATGAAGTTATTACGCTTTTAAAAATTGTCATTACAATCCCAATGACAACGTCCGAAGCGGAACGCCAGTTTTCACGGCTGAAGAGAATAAAAACTTTCCTGAGAAATACAATGAAAGAAGAGAGATTAAATGCCCTTACTATGTTATCTTGTGAAAAAGAATGTATAAATGATTTCCCAAACTTTAATGAAAAAGTGATAGAACTGTTCTGCAAGTCAAAGACACGTAAAATGGACTTCGTTTATCGTCAGATTTAATTAAACTGTGTAGTGTAATATTTACTATTCCCTCAAAACAAACTCTACAATGAACAGTACCTGTCTGGAACAGTACGTCGGTGTAATTTATAAGGATTGGGTAAGCGTTTTTGCATTACACTTTTTAATTTTGAAATTATGCATTCCCTATGTGAACCACCCCGAGCCGCCACTGAATATAGTTATTATTATTAAACCGTATGTTTTATTTAACGAACCAAACAAAAAACTTTTCACAATATTAAATAAATTGAACACGAGCATAAAAAAAAAAGAATAGCGTGAACATAACAAATAAAATAACTGATTTCAAAAGCATTACCTCCCTAAAGAAACTACATTCTCATTATACGGCTTAATCATGCGTTAAATTGAAACTATGTAATACAAGGGGTACACAATATCCTTTACATGCATGCACACACGTAAATCACAGTAAACTGTATCTCAATTAACCGAAATAGAATCTGAGCGGGTAACAATAACCAATTCATCTCGAGGGAGCATCCTCTTCCGCCTCCAACCGTCCCAATAGCAAAACGTATCGACACGTTGATAAATTAGGTCTGTGTTGGTGTCGGAGATACTCTGTAATCTGTTATTATGTCCGATGGTCAGTCGGGTTGGATGATGGACCTGTTTATTTTGGAGATTTTGATATACAAACAGAGATTAGACCGGACGAGTTTTCGGTAAGCGGAAATCAATTGTTGACGCTACTATATTAAAACGTGAAGTGCTTCTAAATAAACGCAAGCTGTATTATGATAGGGGATTAGAAGTAATGTTTACCAAAATTACGACAAAATAAGGGGATTTATTTGTAAAATTTATTCTATGTAAAATCCTATTTTAAAATTTGACTAAAACATTTGAAATTACTTCAAAGAAGTCATTCTTTTTAAGTCTGTAAATTTCATTAATTCTGTTTTAAATTCAATGATATAGAACTAGTTAATACTGTTTTGAACTTGTGGTAGATACATTTCGTAAAAGATTTCCCGATATTCATGTAAATCTTGAAATATATTGTCAAAACACTTTTCACTACAATCTTTTAAATGATAATAATTTAACTTTGAATCGAAATAGCCTTTAGTTGATGGAAATTCTTAATTGATGAAACAAAAATACAAAAATGAAAAAAAAACAATATTACTATAACAATGGGTATAGACCAGATATTATTTATAATATTCTTAATGAACAAAGTTTCAAGAAAGCTATTAAATTAGTATACCCTACAGATAATAAATATAATAATATATATAAATAATAAATATATTACTTACTATACTGGTAATATTATATACAAAATTTCTAAATTCTTAACGAGAAATAATTATAACATAACTTTCAAATCCAACAACTCTTCAGGTTCAATTATTAAAAACAATAAACAAAAAATAGATAAAAAAAATAAATCGGGGTTTACAAACTCGTATGTTCGTGGCCTAAATTTTATATAGGCCAGACAGGTAGATCTTTTTATAAAAGAATAAAAACGAAGGTTTATTAATAAGTTTTGAGAAAAAAATCAAAGGTAAAAATCGATTAGTAGTAAAAATTTTATTAAAACATAAACATTGGGAAACTATTATAAACTATTGCGTCATACAAAAACTAAATTCACAAACTGATAAGGGCCCATGGTCCTCAATGGCGCGCAATTTTGGTAGAATTCTCCCCTTCATTCTCTGGACGACGATTATATTCACTTCTCGGATCTTCTCGAATATTCTGGCCCATAACTGTACTTCATTTTGGGCTTCCCAACCCTTGTCATAAACTTTCCTAGTCAGTAGTGCCAAAAATTCCTCAATGGGGCGCACCTGGGATACATTGAGGAGATTGTCTTCCTTAGGTACATAATTCACGTTATGTTCAGTTAACCAGTTCTGAGTGATTCTAGCATAATAGCATGAAGCCAGATCGGGCTAGAATATTACATCATCATCTGGATGATGAGTATTAATAAAATTAATTAATTTAGATAGACATTTCCGAATATAGACGTTTGCATTCACAGCTTTACCTCTAACTCTCCCAACGTAAGTTCTTGAAATTCCTGCTTGAGAAATAGCACACCAGACCATAATCTTGTCTACAAATTTCGCTTTCAGTTTGAATTTTACGTTGTCAGGACAATTTGCAATATTGGATGTGTAAAAACCATCGTTACCTTTTATTTCCGAATTGGATAATGTGAAATATTTCTCATCGTCTAAAACAATAACTCTGTTGCCAATAAAATGTTGACGCCTTAATGTTCGGCAGCATCTGGGGATTCTCTCTAGCTGGGTTGCGGTGTATTTGGGATACTTCCTTCTTTTTCGATATTCTCATCTATTTTTAGTCAAAATTCTGCCAACAATCATGCGCAATTCCAAATCCAATTCCAAGATTGGATGAGTCTGTTTACTTCATATGGGGCCAAAACTGGAGGCCGTCCACTTTTCGGTAAATTCATGCATATCTTCTTCACATTCCTTTATTGTGCGGTAAATGGTTGCCAGTCCAATATTTTGGTCTCGAAAAATGTTAACAATCTCGCGTTTAGGTACTCGTCCAACTAAATTATGTATAAACTTTCGTATTTCAATCTTGTATGACATCTTTCAAAACTATTTCTGACAAATCTAACATGTCACCATAGTAACTAGGAAACGGGCATCTTTTCTAGCCCAGTGGTAATTAGTTTGGACCATTTTTGGTAATAACATTCCTCGTCAAAACTTTTTCTCAAAACTTATGTTCCATACGTTAATAAGAATGGAGGTCATAATGGAAGTCATAATGCAATACATCTGAGACAAGAAGTCCATAATTTTAACTATAACCTTAAAATTTTACGTACAGAAAATAAATTACAAAAATTAAATTTATTAGAAGCAATGGAAATTTTGAAATATAATAATGCGAACCTTTTACTTAATAACAAAACAGAACTTGGCAATTCTCCTTTATTAGGCTTACTTCACATTTGAATCTAAATTTTATTTTGGTTCTCACGTTTTATGTCTCTACTCGGTATATTTGGTCACTTTGTGTAATAAAGTTTACATCTTGAACATAAAGTGTCCATCATTAAGCTATCCTTATAAGTATTCTTAACATTCAGTGAGACATCCTCTAAAAGGCCTGGCAGTCCGTCAATAAGAAATTGAAGGTAATTGTCCGCATTTAACCTCCCAGGAATAACAACAGGACCAATCAACAAGTCATCGATTAGGGCCGCTAAAACGTTAATAGAAAATTCATGTTGAAATTTAGATGGGCGTATAGCTTTGTGATTTTCTGATGACCACCTGTGCAGGATTCTCGGATTTGTAACACCACTTCTCGTGAACGTAGATTCATCTGTCCAGAGGAATTTTCTGCAGAAATTAAAATGAAGCCATGTCTGTCTTAATGTCCAGGTAGAATAAACTAGACGAGCATAGTGGTCTGCCTCAAGCAAACCGTGTCCCCTGCGATAGTGATATAGATATAAGCCCTCACGTTTTAGAATTCACCAAACTGTCGTTCCTGGCACTCCTAGTTGTCTAGCGATTCGACGTACACTGAGAGTTCGATCCCTCGTAACAATAGCTACTGCTTCTTCCTCTAAGTCTGCTTGCAAATTTACTCCTCGGTCGAAAAGATAATCACGCAGTCCGCATTTCTCATATTGTCTATGTACTTCCAGAAATGTTCTGTAGTAAGGAATGCGCCTATCGGGAAACTGATGTCGGTATTCAATAACTGCTTGACGTGCACTGCCGTTACAGTAGCCATACACAAAATGCATGTCCGCATACTCTTGAGAAGAAAATCAGTAAGGCATTTTGAATAAAGAAAACGTGTCCACTAACTAATAAGCTGTTGTATGAACTGAAACGTAATGTAATCCTTTATTAAAAAACGCAACGTTAACAGTCATCTGAACATTTGTTTATTGTATGATATTCATGGTTCAGCACTTACGAAATAAGTAAGAACCTTGTTTATCATAAATCAATTTCCAGTACTCTTTTTTGTAGATCTCCAAGGAATTACTGTATGCACTAGGATAACATTTTATTTATTATGCGACGTTAACAATCACAGGCCTGTTATTGAATTTTTTTAAATAAAATCAGTTTGTATTGACTTTAGGATTACATTTTTTTTCATGGTCTAACAATCACATTCATAGATCTGTAACTTTGAAATAAAAATGGATATACAAGTTTTACGTTTTTGTTACTTGAAATGAAGTCTACTTTACACTCCTAAAATTTGAACATAACGATACGGGACACTTGTATATCGGACGTAGTGGTTGAAGCCTAAAAATAAGACTGAAAGAACATAAAAGATCGATTTTATATAACATGAAGAATACAGGTTTCTAGGAACATTGCATAGACAATGACCACTTTTTCGAGATGGGTGAGTGTAAACTGCTACATTATGTAAACAAAAGCAAGAAAATGCATTATTTGAAAATCTAGAGATCAAAAGAGCCTTCTTTTTGTCAAGTAATTTCATTTATTTGAATATTCATAATCTTTCACCAACAGCCTACTGCAGAACCAGTTAATAATGTTATTAATGATATTTGTATCTGTGAAAGAAATTATTCCTTTAAATAAAATTGGTTTAGGGTAAGTAAATGCTGTACTCGTTTTCAGCTTCTTTTGCCGTTACAGTCTCAATAATCGTTCTTTTTAATTATACATAAAAACAAATAATAAAATAAAAAGCTGCTATTTTTCCTAACCTAACGTAGTCTATTTGACTACATTTTGAATTGCCATAAGTATTTTTTATTTTATTAATTTTTATAGATATTTAGAAAAACGATTATTGAGACTGAAACGCCCAAAGAAATTGAAAATTAAAATAGCAATGTAGTTGAACAGCCAAAAATAAGAAAAAAAAACAAGATAAGTAAGTATTAACTAAGATAATTAAATTAAACATTGGAAGTATAAAATTAGGTTGAAATTATTTAATACCGTAATGCAAAACTACTTTGTTCTAAAACAATACTTAACTAACGCACAGAATTTAATTAGGAGGTCTACCAGAGAAAAACGTGCATCCAAGCGAAGCGCGTATAAGCTATACGAAACGTGGAAACCCTGAAAACTCAATTTACATACCGACAACAGTTGTAGAGTGTTTTACCAACGTTCTAACCCTTTCTACTCTATGACGGGTCACTACTTCTAGGAAGTACTATCTAATTCAAATTACTGCGTGGAGAGAACATACAGATTTTCTCGACAGTCGACTGTCGTGAAAATATACTTCTTAAATAAGTGCAGAGTATATATATTTTCAAAATCTGGGTAAATCACATTAAAAATGTATGGGTTAAGCTAAATCATTTCTGATGGAATTTAATACCGAAGCTGCATTAAATAACATTAAAATTGAGGTGTTCGAGAACTCTACCTATGTATTTAGTAACTACGAAATTATGTTTCTTTGCTTTCTTAATTTCATTTTACTACATTATGTATTAAGTTACAGCTATTAATATCTAGCAAGTAGCTATTTTCAATGTTCAGGAAAACCTATGTTTTTAGCACTTATATTATTATATAGATCTTTTGTGGTCCACGATATATTTTTTAATACTTCTACCGCTTTGCGCTATATATACACATATTAATAGATCGGGTAAGCGGTCTGGAAACTAAAAAAACTCATTTATTTTAACCTCTATATTTCGCAGCCATTTGCTACTTGCTCAGGAGACTCTACAAGATTAACAAAAACTCAGAATACATTAATGAATATGCTAATACTATTGTTATTAATACTATTATTATAATACATTAATGTATTGTGGGTTTTTGTTAATCTTCTAGAGTTTCCCGAGGAAGTAGCAAATGGCTGCGAAATATTGAGTTTAAAATAAATGAGTTCTTTAGTTGGCAGACCGCTTACCCGATCAATTAATTGTTCATTATTATAGTACGCTCGATGATACTACAAGGCTATATATATGAAGGTGTAGTTACTCGGGTTCTTGGCCGCGTGTGAGTTTTGTCCTGAAAAGGACTATTTACTCTACGTTTCAACGAGATCGCACTCGTCATCTTCAGGAGCTAGTCGGTCTGTCGCTGGTTAGAGCTGGAGATCGTCTCTCTACACAGCTCTAACCAGCGACAGACCGACTAGCTCCTGAAGATGACGAGTGCGATCTCGTTGAAACGTAGAGTAAATAGTCCTTTTCAGGACAAAACTCACACGCGGCCAAGAACCCGAGAAACTACACCTTCATCATACGTCCGCGAGAACATCAAGAGTAACATATATTTGTATATAGTGTGTTTCACTTTTCCCGGGGACACATAAATAACTTTTTTATTTTGAAAGCAAATCAATATCAAAATTTATCAGTTGTATAGGCCACGACAATGCACCTTGTCGTATGAATAGCGTTTTTATAAGGTCAATATCTAGCCAACTATAATTAAAATATAAAGTAGTGTTTCAAGTAATGTCATATTAGCGATTAAGATAGAGCAAAAAGTATTAGGAAAAGTTTTTATATATCACTCAAGAACCCTTAATACTAAATTTCGCTGAATTTTTTTCATTTTTAAATTCTTCCACATTTTCATGCTATCAGTCGATAATAGTGTGTTATTGCAATAATAAGAGTGTCATGAAGCAAAAATCAATTCACAAATTTTATTCAAAATTAAAGAACAAACAAAACTAAAGCAACAATTTAACGAACAATATTTTAAATAGGATCTTTTTTACTAAATCACTTTGAAGACGGATACAATCGCCTTTTGTGATTCAGAACAACTCGTCATAATATTTCTAGCGAAATTTCTCGATAGGCTTGTCGGATTGTCTGACACAGTTCCTGTATGTTTTGAGGTCTAGATGCATACACAACATTTTTAATAGTCTTGCAAAGAAAAATGTCGAGTGGTGTAATATCAGGTGATATCGAAGCCAACTCTCTTAAAGGTCTAGGCTATTGATAAAATCTTTCCAACCTCCTGTATCTCGAAAAAAACTTTTGGAATAATTAAAGGACTCCAAAGCGAACGAACTGATTTGCCTCATAAACCAATGGGGGGAAACATACTTTTAGCCCCCCCTCAAAAAAACATATTTGTTTTCAAAAGTTTGACGAGAAACCAACATCTTATTAATTTAATGTTTTAAATTTAGACGATTGATTTTAACATATTTAGTGGCGTCTTTGCTAGATTTTAACTCTTAATTGAACTCCTGAAGAAGTAACAAATTTGTTATGAAATATATATTGTGAAATAAATCAGTTTTTTTTATTTGACAGACCGCTCACCCGCTAATTAATTTTTACTAATACAGTACGGTCGCTAATACTTACTGGTCTATATATATATATATATATATATATATATATATATATATATATATATATATATATATATATATATATATATATATATATATATATATATAGATATATATATAGAATCAAATAAATTAAAAGCAGGCAAGCGGTCTCTAAATTAAAAAACTCATTTATTAAGTATCCCTATATTTCGCAACAACTTTGTTGCTTCTTCCGGAGATAAAAATGTAGAGTTGAAAAAATAATAAAATTGACGTACAATGACAATAAAATTGATTGAAAATCAATTTTATTGTCATTGTACGTCAATTTTATTATTTTTTCAACTCTACATTTTTATATATAGGATAAGTAAAAAAAATACATGTATGGTAATATGACACAAATGACACAAAATCACAGTATCAAAACAAAAAAGTCTACATTTGTTAATTTAAATATCCAGATACTCTTTTGTAGCATAAAAACAATGTGTCAGCATGTAATTTTTGATATAGATCTTAAAAAAGATCTACGTTTGCAACCTGCTTAATATTTTGTTGTAATTTGTACTTAATTTCTATTAATAAATGATTATGTTCAGTCAGAACTAAGTTGTGCATAGGTATTTGAAGGTCATCTTTGGGGCGAGTGAAGTAACTATGAAATTGACTATTTTTTGGTAAAGTATGCAAATTCTGATATACTCGTACAATTACTAACTCTTCAACTATATACAGACATGGTAAAGGTAATATTCTTAGAGTCCAAAACCACGGTCGACAGGATTCAGATAATTTTAACCCTATTATGTTACGTATAGCTCGTTTTTGCATTTTAAAATCTCGTTGCATACTGGAAGAAGAACCCCAAAGGCTAATCCATAACGTAATCTTGATTCGAAGCCGGAGCAATAGTACGTCAGTAATATTTCTTTTTGCACCAAAAGACGCAGTCTGAATAAAGCGTAACATATACTTGCCAATTTCCTACACAATTCATCCGTATCTCGATACCATGTCAAGCCACTATCCACGTGCATGCCAAGAAACTTAGTACAATGCACTTGTATAGATTTATTTTCAACTTTTAGCAGCAAAGATGTATCACTAGCCGAGGGCTTCGCCGAAAAGATTATGAACACTGTTTTGTCCCTATTAAAAATCAACTACTTTTCCTGAAACCAGTTTCTAAAAATGTCCAGTATCCGTTGTGTCAGAGTTCTTGTTTCGTTCATGTGACCCGATCCACAGAAATAATTATTGTCATCAGTGAACATGGTAATTGAACCGTTTGATACTATATTCGGCAGGTCATTTACGAAGATCACAAAAAGAACTGGGCCAAGGCCCTGGGGCACACCAGATCTAATATTGTAGGTCTTTGATAGTTTTCAATTTAAATCAATGACCTGCTCTCTATCTGCGAGGTATGGTCGAATCTATTTGTTAACGGCTCCACGCATGCCATACGAGTCCAACTTTCTTAACAGAAGCTAGTGATCTACCAAATCAAACGCCTTACTCACGTCCATGAAAACACCCACGCAGCAATTATGGTGATCCAAGTGCTAATACAATTCGTTAATGGAGCTTAAAACAGCTGTCGTGGTAGATTTATTCTTTTAAAAACCATGCCGCTCAGTAGCGATGATGTTATTTCTTGAGCAGAAATTCTTTTGCGCCATTATTTTTTCAGAAATTTTTGAGATTGTACATAGCAAAGAAATAGGTCCTTAATTCATTAGCAGTGTTTTGTCTTCAGTCACTACCTTTACAGTTTTAACTATACTCGGAAATATACATGTATTGATCGAATTGTTCATCATGAGGGTTAAAGGTGCTGCGATGAAAAGTGCACATTTTTTAAGTACATTCGAATAAATTCCATCAACTCCAGCCGATGCGTATGTCTTCAACCGCAAAATAGTGTTATACGTACAACACTCAATAACCGGGTCAATGTGCATTGTGGGATAATTATTATGTTTCTTAAAAGAATCATTTAAATTCTTCGGAAATTTATTACTATTTAAGAACGTACAGTAGATACCATTGTAGTACTCTCCGAACGCATCAGGTATTGTAGCTGAATTTCGTATGTAACATATAAATAGTTTCCATTAATTAAAAGATATATAGCCAATAATTCAAGTGTGTAATTAATATTTGAGCTTATATGTGCCGAGATAGACGCCAACCACTAGATCGGAATAAATAATTGAATATACAATACAATAAAATTGATTGAAAATCAAGTTTATTGTCATTGTACGTCAATTTTATTATTTTTTCAACTCTACATTTTTATCTCCGGAAGAAGCAACAAAGTAGTTGCGAAATATAGGGATACTTAATAAATGAGTTTTTTAATTGACAGACCGCTTGCCCGCTTTTAATTTATTTTATTCAATATATTACGGTCGATAATTTCGTTTAAATTTATATATATATATATATATATACACATATATATATATATATATATATATATATATATATATAGTAAACTCAATCAGTCGGCGATTAAAGGTCTGGTTTATTACTTCAACGTATATACATTTAAAACAACCCTACATGTTTCGGCAATGATGCCTATATCAAGGATACAAAAAATATAAAATTTTATATTTTTTGTATCCTTGATATAGGCATCATTGCCGAAACATGTAGGGTTGTTTTAAATGTATATACGTTGAAGTAATAAACCAGACCTTTAATCGCCGACTGATTGAGTTTACCATATCATACCAAGGTCACGAAAATATTATTTATACATATATATATATATATATATATATATATATATATTCTTTTTCTTTTTTCTTAGCCGTTCTCGTAATTATAAATCGTTAATTATTTAATTATTATTTTTATTATCTCTTCCACTCACAAGAACCATTCGTTCTTGGTTGCCATTATCTTACCCCATCGGTTCATTCGAACAAGATGGAAGGCATAGTTATCTATCATTCATTTATTTTATATGAATATTGATTATAGTAGATACCTACCAGTGCTTTCAAGGTGTGAACATATGTGTTGTCCGCTGCTAGCAGCTTGTGTCTCTTTCTGGGAATGAACATGTGTGTTGGTTGCTGCTAGCAGCTTGCGTCTCTCTCTGGGTGTCTGGTTTGTGTTTGTGCGAGCGCGCAAGTGTAGGGTGTTGTATGTTGGCGCGCTCGTGCGTGTGTTTAGTGACCGATCGCGTTAATTTTGAGAGATCGGAGAACCAGCCGTTGCGCAGGGCCGCCAACCCTTTCCCGGAACTTCTTTACTTTTCCGTGCAGTACTTCGACGGCCCAACCCCCGCCCCATCGAGGCAAGGCGCAGACCAGCGAAGTGCACCCTGCACGGGGTTGCTCATTGCCAACCGAGGGAACACTCTTAGCGGCTACTTCGGTCGACGACGGTCACACTTTGTGCCATCTTAACGTTTTCCGCCATTGCGGGGGCACTGCACACACGTCGAACGTGTGTGTGCTGTTAACGGCAGCCTAGCCAGGTTGTCGCCCAGGACCGGTCCTAGTGGTGTGTGCATTGCGCGGCGCCGTGTTTTGCGCCGTGTAGCTTGGTTCCTCTCTCCCCTGCTGAAAAGGCGGAATGGCACCTGTCCGCCCATCGGGCCGACCCCCCCAGAGTTTGGTAGCGCATATGCTAGGCTACAACCCAGTAGAGGACCACATCAGCACCACACCCGTTCCGTTATTTCGCCTCCCGGCTACGTTGCCCGCGTTCGCGCGCTGCAACATCGGTTTAGCACTCGACGTATTATTGCAGCCGTGTCTAACAAGACACTTTATTTTTATTATATTATTATTATTATTCTTTAATTAAAAATGCCCATTTTAACTGTTCTACCTTTCATTTTGTCTTCAACAGTAATAAATTTAATTACTTACTAGATGTTTTCAATTTGTATTCTTTTTTTAAATTTTTTGCAGCTTGAACTATTTTATTTAGAATATAAATTTTGCCACATTGTATATTCAACATTTTCAAATATGGAAGTGAACTGCTACAATTCACTTCCGACATCGACGCGATATGTGACATGTGACATATCACGTCGATGCTAAGCTTGCGCACGCACCGACGTTTTCCTTACTGCCGTTTTTTGGTACACCTGCTCTTGAATCGTCGCTAAGACTCATCCGTCCACGTTTGAATTCTCCATATCCACGAGAAATTGCTGACTGATGTGGTGCTTCATTTCCAAAAATAGAAACCAACCCGGCATTCTTGTTGAGATAATAATTATAAAAAATTATTGCGCGAAAGTTTTCACGGTTTCATTCCATTTTTCGACTAACTTGTCAACTTTAACAGTTCGTTGTAGTTACAACACTACACATAGTCGCAACACTACACGTCACTAACACTACACTTTGTATGTAGTCTAACTAAAGATGGAGGTTAATTTTTAGTACTGACATTTGACTAGTGGCGCCCTCTATGTCCCAGCATGCAAAACGTAAAAGACATTCCTTATTTTTCTATATTAAAGCAGATCTCTCAATATTTTGTGCATATTATTTGTGTACTACAGCCAGTCAGTAGCCTTACAAAAACCAGCAGTAACTTTACACGTTACACTTTATAAGAATAGAAATAAAACTACAGTTTTAATCTTCACTTTTAATCATTACTCGTAAAACGACAATTGTTTCGCCAACACAGCGGCTTCCTCAGGTGTTTACCTCTAAACAGTACGTTACAAACTAAATAAAAAATAAATAATATATCTTTAAAATCAAGGAGGATGGTATTTAAAATATTTTAAAGAAATCTCTAAATTACAAGTCGGCCCTAACTGTATATTATAGGGTATTAAACATGTTTACGCATAAATTTGTTTAATACGTTTTACGAGTAGTGATTAAAAGTGAAGATTAAAACTGTAGTTTTATTTCTATTCTTAATTATGGATCTTCATCAAGTAAATGCCGAATCAATTCAGTTACACTTTATACGTTAAAACATCGAGTATTTCTTCCAATAGAGCTATAATATCAATTATCTATCCGTCCTGAATTTTCTAGATTCCTCTGCGTTAAAGAAAATTTTAAAATAAAGTTTAAAATTAATAACCTGCAATTAGCAAAGCTCACTAAAATGAATTCATTTTTATCTTACAATTAATTTTTACGTACATAATCTCAACAAAAATAAAAAGTTTAGGAGACTATTTCTCAGACACGTTCATGTACTTCTTTGATAAATTTCAAAGGCAAATTTATTTGATCGCTCGTTAGTATCCCTTAGTTATCAACCTCGGCAACGTTTTCTAGTCGAGCATAAGTTTCCGATACAATTTACATTAAATACGGTCATCCGCAATTAAGCAAAAAGTAATTTATAGGTCCCAATATACATCGTCCCCAATTTGTAGGAAGGATCGGTCAATTATTTATTCCGATCTAGTGGTTGGCGTCTATCTCGGCACATATAAGCTCAAATATTAATTACACACTTGAATTATTGGCTATATATCTTTTAATTAATGGAAACTATTTATATGTTACATACGAAATTCAGCTACAATACCTGATGCGTTCGGAGAGTACTACAATGGTATCTACTGTACGTTCTTAAATAGTAATAAATTTCCGAAGAATTTAAATGATTCTTTTAAGAAACATAATAATTATCCCACAATGCACATTGACCCGGTTATTGAGTGTTGTACGTATAACACTATTTTGCGGTTGAAGACATACGCATCGGCTGGAGTTGATGGAATTTATTCGAATGTACTTAAAAAATGTGCACTTTTCATCGCAGCACCTTTAACCATCATGATGAACAATTCGATCAATACATGTATATTTCCGGGTATACTTAAAACTGTAAAGGTAGTGACTGAAGACAAAACACTGCTGACGAATTAAAGACCTATTTCTTTGCTATCTACAATCTCAAAAATTTCTGAAAAAATAATGGCGCAAAAGAATTTCTGCTCAAGAAATAACATCATCGCTACTGAGCAGCATGGTTTTTAAAAGAATAAATCTACCACGACAGCTGTTTTAAGCTCCATTAACGAATTGTATTGGCACTTGCATCACCATAATTGCTGCGTGGGTGTTTTCATGGACTTGAGTAAGGCGTTTGATTTGGTAGATCACGAGCTTCTGTTGGGAGAGTTGGACTCGTATGGCATGCGTGGAGCTGTTAACAAATAGATTCGATCATACCTCGCAGATAGAGAGCAGGTCATTCATTTAAATTGAAAACTATCAAAGACCTACAATATTGGATCTGGTGTGCCCCAGGGCTCTGTCTTTGGCCCAGTTCTTTTTGTGATCTTCGTAAATGACCTGCCGAATATAGTATCAAACGATTCAATTACCATATTCACTGATGACAATAATTATTTGTATGTATCGGGTCACATGAACGAAACAAGAACTCTGACACAACGGATACTGGACATTTTTAGAAACTGGTTCCAGGAAAACTAGTTGATTTTTAATAGAGACAAAACAGTATTCATAAACTTTTCGGCGAAGCCCTCTGCGAGTGATACATCTTTGCTGCTAAAAGTTGAAAATAAATCTATACAAGTGCATTGTACTAAGTTTCTTGGCATGTACGTGGATAGTGGCTTGACATGTATCGAGATACGGATGAATTGTTTAAGAAATTGGCAAGTATATGTTACGCTTTATTCAGTCTGCGTTTTTTTTTGTGCAAAAAAAATATTATTGACGTTCAATTACTCCGGCTTCGAATCAAGATTACGTTATGGATTAGCCGTTTGGGGTTCTTCTTCCAGTATGTAAGGAGTTTTTAAAATGCAAAAACGAGCTATACGTAACATAATAGGGTTGAAATTATCTGAATCCTGTCGAACGTGGTTTTGGACTCTAAGAATATTACCTTTACCATGTCTGTATATAGTTGAAGTATTATTAATTGTATATCAGAATTTGCATACTTTACCAAAAAATAGTCAATTTCATAGTTACTTCACTCGTCACAAAGATGATCTTCAAGTACCTATGCACAACTTAGTTCTGACTGAACACAATCTTTTATTAATAGGAATTAAGTTTTACAAATTACCACAAAATATTAAGCAGGTTGCACACATAGGTTGAATATAGGATAATTCTTTTTCTTTTGTACTTCTTTTTGTACTGTTATGCAGGATTTTTGGATTCAATAAATATTATTATTACTGTGCTGAAGTAATTTTCATTAATGCTAAGAAATAAGTAATTATACTTCTAGTTTCAAAAGTTCTTTTATTGTAAATACCACTACAATATTGTTTCGCCATACAATGGCTTCATCAGGTGGATGAAATACTGTGGCGAAACAATATTGTAGTGGTATTTACAATAAAAGAACTTTTGAAACTAGAAGTATAATTACTTATTTCTTAGCGTTATAATGAAGTTTCAACAAGTATCTCCATCGTCATTTAACAATTTTCATTAAATTTGAAAAAATCCAGTAATGTAAACTTACGATCAATTAGAAATTAATAATTCGCTGTTACTTAACTTATTTATCTGACCATTGAGATTGTATTATATTGTATTTTTTCCAAGGTGCTGCTCTACCTCTCTGTAACATAATGTAGGCCCTTAGTTTTATCACTTCATGAACTGTATTGTATAAACCGTACTCAAATATTACTCCTACTACTTAATATTACTATTAAGTGAACATTTTCGTTAACAGACATTTGGCCGGTATTATCAACGTAATTAAAAGGACATTTATTTTAAATGGCATTTAAAAGTAACGCAAGCGTATTATCAACATGTTTGAACGAAGATTTAGCTCTAAACACGCATTTATACTTAAATGTCCAAATTCGAGGACTCAAGAATTAAAAGGAGAATTAACGCATGCGTGTTCATGTATACTTGTGTACACTTCTATGTTTGTGATACATAACCTCGGAAATTCTGTATACTTACATCCATATAGGTTATAATATTTTCTATTTAATATTAATTCGAATTTATCTACCAATATATCAAAATGTACTCTTCTTCGAGTGATTTCACATCGTCGTCAGATGAAGAGTTACTAGAAATAGTACGTCGGAGAAGATAACTAAAAGTATTTAAACAGAGAAGAACTCTTCGAAGAACTCTTCGGCGAGTTATCTAATGATGAATTTTTCGAAAGATTTCGATTTACGAAAGAAGGTGTTACTAAAATTCTAGGCTATATTGAAAATTATATTAAATTTCATACTGCAAGAAATCAGTGTCTATCGCCAATGAACCAATTATTGCGAACTTTAAGATTTTATGCGTCTGGTCGTATACTGATTTCTGTGGGAGATTTTATTGGTGTGACAAAAGCTACAGCCAGCAGAATAATAAAAAAAAGTTTCAACTGCAATTGGCCAGCTCCGAACAGTATTTATTAAAATGTCCGAGAACACCTGACCAAATAAGAAACATTCAGGCTGGGTTTTATGCAATAGCAAGATTCCCAAAAGTAATTGGTACAATTGATTGTACTCACATCAAAATACAATCTACAGGTAAAATTTCTAGCATAAATCTATAAAATGATTTTTGATTATGTTTAATATTACAGGTGGTCATGATGGAGAAATATATCGTAACCGAAAAGGTTATTTTTCGTACAATGTACAAACAACTGTTTAAATGTGATATCTAAAAGTAATGCCAACCTTCCTAAATATCACATTTAGGTAAATGCTGCTTAAATTCATTTCATAATACGGAACCCCTAATTTAAGTGACACTTAATTTAAATGTCATTTAACTAAAACTACTTTTAATATCAATTGATAATACCAGCCGATTAGGTAATAAAGACTACCCATACCTTCTACCTATCCAAAGCATGTATTTGTTGCGGTATATTTATTTAAAAAAATGTTATGTTTAAAGTTAGTTATATGTCTGATGAAGCCCCTGTGTGAGTGAAACAATCGTTGCTTTAGGAAGCTAAAAATAGTGAAATTCATTAAAATTTGTTTTATTTTATCCCAATAATAGTAAAATTATTATTTTAATAATAATAATAATAATAATAATAATAATTTATAATCCAACAATAATACAAATTAGTTGGATAATCGTATACTACGAGGGAAGGTTTTTTATATTATCTACCCAGCTATGAAAGATATTAACGTTGTGATGCTCTTTATTTGGAGTTTTTCTATAGCCTTTATTACTATTACATATAAAATATTGTAGTATTTTTAACTGTTACTAAAAAATGAATATTACAATGTCTAATTCAATATTAATATTTTTGTGAACATATCCTTGTCCAGAGACGCCGATACGTATTTCATCTTTCTACAGATTACTCAGTACGCCCCTGCTGGAGAAGGATACATTCACAAAAAGAAGACTTCGCTATCTCACAGAAATTATTAAGACCAAACGACTGAAGCACTCGAACTGCCTACATAACAAATGCAGAACTAACGAAGTGTTTCCAAAGATGGCATTGCCGTATCTCTAGAAACTGTATTATTCATGTCTTCACGACTCCTTACGGAATAACCGCATTCGTAATGTAACAGAATAATTTGAAGCATGCATGAGTGGGTGAAAACGTTATTTTATAGCTACACCTCATATACGATATTCTCTACATACTTACTACTTATGTAGTAGATATATAGCAATTGTTGTCAATAAAATATTTAAAACTTTAAAATTGCTTTTTTAATCTACATTTAAATATAGTTTCAATACATTTCACCTTCATCAATCAATTAATTAAATTAAATAAACGAAAATCTAACTACTTTTTTTTCACGGTTTGTTTGACGTCGTTTCACCAAAAAAAGGAAAACCATTTATGAAATAAACGTATTTTATTTTTCCTAATCGAATACCATTACTAAATAAAACATATACTATTGCGGAACTCTAAAAATAAAAATATTGATCTATGTTTGAATAAAGTAGTTTTATACATAATCATATACGAATTTACAATTTAAGATCGTAATAGAAATATTGAGAATACAATAATACTTAAAATAATAATTAATGACCATCAAAGAGATTGATGATGACAGAAATTTATTATTTTCGTGTCTCCTTAAGTAGGTTATTCAGCTTAATTAGCACGGTTAGTACTCTTTAATAACGACAATACATCACAAAGAATAAAATTAGTTCAATATGTCAAAACAGACACGCTTCTCTTTTTGGTAAACGACTTAGTTGAATTATTATGTATAAATCAACGAAATAATTACTTATTATCAGGATAAAACTATTATCAGGATAAAATAAAACAAATTTTAATGAATTTCACTTTTTAATTAACACTGTAACGGTCGTTTCGCTCCAACCTGAGCTTCATCAGACATAAAAAGTGAAATTCATTAAAATTTGTTTTATTTTATCCTGATAATAGTTATAATGGAATTTCATCACGTAAAGGCTGAAACAATTATATATAAATAATTACTTCACTAAGATTGTAAATAATGAGATATGGTTATTTATTATCATTAGTTTTTATTAAATGTTTATGAAAATTGAAGAAAAATGCTATTTAAGTCGTTTGATTTTCTTTCATTTCCTTTTAAAGTATTCAAATAAAAATTAATTTTCTTTCAGTTTATTCCATTGAATTATTACATGTAAAACATTAATCCCCAGTTTTGATTTTGGAATCAGAAAGTATTCATTACAACACTATCACAAAATTGCCTCAAATTCGAATAGATTTGTTCTTCTTCTTCTGATTCTTTTGATTGGACGCCAGTAAGTCCAGGCACTTGAGGAAACTGCTCTTTGTACCACTCCCAAATAAATCTCTCAGTTCCAGTCTGGTAGTCTTGTGTCCTTGATAAAAGTCACCATCCTCTTCAGGGAAATTTAAGTATCCTCGTAGGATCCAATAGATAACTGTGTCCTTTCAACTGAATCCTTTCAATTAGCAATTTTATTTATTATTAAGCTATTTTTTCTACATCCAGTTTTCACTTACAAGGAAGTGAAAACTACATGAGAAAAAATTGCTCAATAATAAATAAAATTACTAATTAGGAAATAGTTAGAATGGTATTTGTACGAGAGCCACTGCTAAAATTCGTGGAAAATTGTGAAATAAAACAAATTACGCTATGTAAATCGCTTTACTGTTTCTAAAAATCCTCCCCTTTAAGATATATACACCTTTGCATCCTATAAAACCAATCTTCAAAACACTTTTTCCATTCTGAGCGAGGTATCTCCAAAACCAGTGATTTAAATTCTTCAACAGCCTTTTCAGGCAATGAAAACCGCTTTCCACGCATTTAATTTTTGATGTTTCGGAATAAGAAGAAGTCATTAGGCGCTAAATCGGCGAATATGGGCAATGAGTCATTAATTCGATGTTCCTGTTGCTCAAAAACTCGACAGTTTGTCGTGCTGTGTGAGCGCTTACATTGTCATGATGAACAATGATTCGTGGGTTTATGTTGTTTCTCCTAAGTTCATCGATAACTTCCGGCAAACAAATTGACGTATACCAGTCAACTCGTCGATCCTCTAATGCAACAGTTGCAACACGACCCGTTTTTCCGAAGAAACAAGCAATCATTATTTTCGAAACGCTTCGTGACCGCACCACTTTTGTTGGTTTAGGTTCATTTTGAAACACCCATACACTCGATTGCTGTTTAGTTTGAGGCTCATATGAATATATCCAGGATTCATCACCTGTTACAATGTTATATACGGAATCTGAACGATCACAATATAATTTTTTTAACATTTCCTTGTACCACTTGACACGTGCCTGTTTTTGCTCGACTTTTAAATTTTGAGGGATCCAACGACCGGAAAGCTTCCTGATATGTAAATGATGGTGCAAAATCGTATGTATTTGTTTCACCGCAATGCCTAAGGACGCCTCTATCTCACTGTATGTCACATGTCGATCTAATCAAATCATTTCACGCACAGCATCGATATTTTTCGCAAAAACAGAGGTGCATGGACGCCCTTCACGAAGATCGTCACCAAATGTTGGTCTTCCACGCTTGAATTCTGCGAACCATTTGTAAACCAGAGTTTTAAATGGTGCTAGATTCCCAAATACCGAACTAAGCTTTTCCACACATTGCTTTGATGTCAAACCGTATCGAAAATCGTAAAAAATCATAACTCGAAAATCACGATTCAAAATTTCCATTTTTGACACAACTATTACCTTGTTAAATTCTGTTGAGACAAAACTGTTCGTGTAATCGAACCGTCAACTGAATTATAGGTTAAAAATGTCAAATTTTACGAATATTATAATTGTTGTAGGGCTGGCAATTCAAGGAGTACTTGATTCCGTGAATTTTAGCAGTATCCCTCGTAGTAATTAATTAATTAATAACCAAATTAAAATGATGTAATTGAAATTATAAATGAACATGCGAGAACATCCCTGGGCTTACCGTTCGGTAGATACCTCCTCGGAAGATTTTCATGGCCAGTGCGATACAAAATAAAGGTTTTCTCTTGAAAATATGAATTATATCAAATATGCCACAAAACGTCTAATTTTAATTTTGTAAAATTATTATTATTATATGATATATTTTTAAATAATATGATTTAAAAGTGGGATTAAAAGATTATTAATATGCAGTATGAATGACTATAAAATATAACTATAGGATATAGTATGCTTGTACCATGCAGAAATTTTAATAAATTTAAAATTCAATAATTTCCACATCTGCTCGTTTTTAAAGAGCAGTGTGAAATTTCGCAAGAACATTTCCAACTTTAAATTTCTTATTATTTCCGAGTACAGTAATTTATTACAAATTTCCATTACAAAACGTTTATATTTTTTAATTAACCACTCGGTATGGCGCTAGTCGTCCGTGTCATATTACATCTAGGAGAAAGTGTGACGCGCTATTTCTCTGAATGCTTGAATTTACATTACAGGCAGAAATGAATGAAATATTTCTTTTTTATGAGTTGTAACCTAATCGGAAAAATATTTAAGTGTCAAGCAAGAACTTCTTGTTTTCGAGAGAAAAAAGTCACGCTTTTGGAATGAATTATCTTTAAGAAATTCGGTCTCTTTTTGCTTTTACATTCTGCTGTCTAAAGTGGTTATCTTTAGGAAACTTCTCTATAATGAAGACTTGTTACGAAAAAAATTGGTTAAGTTAGTCGCGACTTAATTTTAGTAATATTCAATGTATCTGTTACTTTGATATCCACGGCTATTTTGAATAAGTGTTATTAATTTTTCCGTATTAATATTGACATAGTAATTACCGTCACGTTTAAATCACTAATGTAAAAATCGTTTAAATCATATCGTCGGAGGTATCATCTTGACCTATTTTTCACAAGGAATATTTGAACTTACTGCAAATAAGAACTAATTAGTATTAAATATCACTTTACATGCAAATGTCGCCTAATATGTTGCGCTCATTTCTACATTTCGTCAAAGTAAGTTCCTACCAGTATGCAGACCGCTACACATCGCAATGCCACCTTTTTGGTTGTTAGGATAATGAAAAATCCGTGAAAAGTCACACCTATCCCAAAATGCGTGGATGCATTTCGCTCTTATTGGAGCTCGTCAACAGACAGTATCCTGGAAACAGACATGACTTCCATTTCTATACTTCGCGTGCATATATATATATATATATATATATATATATATATATATATATGTATATATATATATATATATATATATATATATATATGTATATATATATATATTAATATAAGGTAAACTTAATAAGTCGGCGATTAAAGGTCTGGTTTACTTTAGAGTATATATATTTAAAACAACTCTACATGTTTCGGCAATACGCCTTTGTCAAGAGAATACAAAATATATATACTTTGAAGTAGACCAGACCTTTAATCGCCGACTGATTGAATTTACCATATCATACCAAGGTCATGAAAATATTACATATATATATATATATATATATATATATATATAATTTTATATATTTTTTGTATTCTCTTGACAAAGGCGTATTGCCGAAACATGTAGAGTTGTTTTAAATATATATACTCTAAAGTAAACCAGACCTTTAATCGCCGACTTATTAAGTTTACCTTATCATACCAAGGTCACGAAGATATTGTGGCCTAGTGGTTAAGGCGACAGCCCGGATAGCTGTAGACTTGGGTTCGTGTCCCAACGTAGACCATATTTTTCAAATAAAAAATTTCGTATGATTTGCTTTGTAATTTGTAGACAGCAATGTTTACATCCCCACTTACTCTGCAATTACATACATTCTAATTTAATATTTGTAAATATTTCATATAAAAAAAGCCGAAAAACTCCAATAATTTATCAAATGTATCAAATGTATTTAAAACAACCCTACATGTTTCGGCAATGATGCCTTTATCAAGGATATATAATATAAATAAGCATTTATATTTTATATCCTTGATAAAGGCAAAGGATATAAAATATAAATAAGTATTAATATTTTATATCCTTGATAAAGGCATCATTGCCGAAACATGTAGGGTTGTTTTAAATATATATACTTTGAAGTAATAAACCAGACCTTTAATCGCCGACTAATTAAGTTTACCATATCATACCAAGGTCACGAAAATATTATATATATATATATATATATATATATATATATATATATATATATATATTAGATCAATTAGTCAGCGATTTAAGGTCTGTTTTACTTTAATATTTATATATTTAAAATAATATTACATATTTCGGCGCATAATGCCTTTTTGAAAGAAATTAAAAATATAAATGAGAGTATATTGATGTCATATTTACATATCTGTATAAAATTAAAATACTCAAAGATGCATTCAAGTTCAATAATAATATTTCATGCCTCAGCACTCTCAACAACTAGATGTCAATTACGGGAGATTGGCAAGTCATGAGTTATTATTATGTCTGCGCCCGTGGAGCGACTTAAGATGTTAAGGTGTCGGCATTCACTTAGAACGAGAAGGACAACCATGAAAATTTACTCGAACAGCCCAGTCAAGGATCTAAACACGGAACTGCCAGCATGATAAGCCAGTGTACAGATATCTAAATAACATATGATTGCAGATCGTTACATTATTAGGTTATAGTATATACTGCTTGGATTTTTATATCACTTCTGTTGTTAATTGAATTTTTTCTTATTTAATATTAATCATTTATTTAATTTCCCTTTTCATTGTGTGTTGTTCTTTATCGATTATCTGTGTGTTTTCAAAATCTAAATGGTGATCGCGTTGTAGTTTGTGTGTAAAAAAAAGCAGTTTTGTCTGTTTTGGAGTATTTGTGTGCTTATAATCTTTTGTATAAATATTGTTTAGTTTGGCCTATGTAGTAACAATCGCAATCGCGACATAGTATTTTATAGATTTTTTTCTATTTTGGGTTTGAGTTTTGAAAATAGATGTTTATTAGTATTGCTGAGTTTATAGAGTTTTAAGAGAGTTTGCAAAGCCCAAACGGAGAAGTTTCGACGCTTAAAATACTTATAAGTATGTACGCCAAGATCTTCACGCAAAATTCGCCACAATGTGGACTGAAAGATTTCCAACTCCTGTCAACGGCATCGATTCGACTGATTTGGTTCATTTTGAACTGAAGCACTTACGGCTGCGATATTTTCGGTATGTTGTCTCACTGGGACCGGAACATTCAAGAGTGAATGTGTTAACTCGAATTTATCCACTATATCACACACAGCCTCTCTAGTAGAACGATTATTTCAACCGAAAAATGGAGTAAGCGCGTCTTAAAGTTGCGACCGCAGAATCAGAATTTCGGTAGTAATTTTTAATAATTCCTAAACGTTGCTCGTTCGCGAACTTCACCATGATAAAAAAATGTGAATCTTGAATGACTGTTTGACATTGACAGATCATAAAAAGAATTTACAAGTTCGTTTGTATTTAAATACAAAATTGTTATGTTCCTATTAAAAAAGCCAATATAAGCACTGCAACCGAGGTTATTCACGTTAACACATAAAACATAATTTTTTTGTATTTTCTTTTATTTAATAAGTGGTATTTAATAAACGTTTATTTCAGCATTTCACGCACATCCTGGGCCTTTTATGCTCACATTATTCACATTATTTATTATTACTTTAAATCTTTCTCCTTATTGTTAGCACTCCCGAACGAGCAGCCTCCAAAAAGGTAACAATACATGGTAAAGCACACCATTAGGATTCCATACTACAGCAACCGTTTGTGCTGCATTAATGTAGCACATTTAAAGTAAAGGTGTTAGTTCAGATCTTCGTATACATTATTACTTTGATATAATGTTATAGATGCATGTATATGTACGAGGGTGTGTCAAGAAGTACCTGAAAATTAGAACAGATGGCTCTTCCACTTCAAATCCAAAATTGTGCTTGTCAAGAAGCATCTTTCTAAAGAACGCACCATAATTTTCAGACTGATCTGTTAAATAGTATTGATGTAACAGTCATTTGAAACAGACGAATTTCGTACGCTTATTAAACACTAGTTTTCGCGCGAAAAAACCATCACGCAAACCCAAAAAAGCTTAGGGACTTTTCACTATCGATTGGAACCATCCATCAGTGATTTATTAAATTTCGGTGCGGTCGTGCCAACACAAGTGATGACGAACGCTCAATTAAGGCCAATTAAGGTTGGCAGATATGGTCTATAAAATCCACGATATGATATTAAACGATCGGCGAGTCAAGGTGCGCGAATTTGAAGAAGCTGCAGGGATATCATATGGATCAATGATTACAATTTAGCATGAATATTTAGATATGAAAAAGCTATTCGCAAGATGGGTGCCGCGTTTAGTAACAATTGACAACAAACGCAATCGTTTTTACAACTTCAAAGGAGTGTTTGGCGATGTTCAATCGCAATCCGAACTAGTTTTTGCGCAGTTTCGTAACCGTGGACGAAATATGGATTCATCAAAATACACCAAGTACCAAGAAACAGTCGAAACAGTGGACTTCTCGTGGTAAATCGAAGCCAATGCAAACCAAGGTGGGTTTGTCGATCAACAATCATGTCATGGCGACAGCTTTTTGGGTTTCGCGTGATGTCATTCACATCGATTACCTTTAAAAGGGTAAAACGATCACCATCGCATATTGTGCAGAACTGTTGGATCGATTTGACGCCAATTTGAAGTAAAAACGACCACATTTGGCGAGGAGAAATGTTTTCTTCCACAAGCGCACAAGTCCGCAGTTGTAATGGCAAAATTGTATAAATTAGGTTACGAATTGCTTCCTCATTCAGCATATTCTCCAGATTTAGCCCCCTCCAACTATTTCCTGCTACAAAATATGAAGAAATGTCTCGGCGGTAAGAGATTTGGGTCGAACGAAGAGGTCATCGATGAAACAAACGCCTGTTTCAAGGACCTCCAGAAATCGTATTGTTTGGGGGGGGGCATCAAAAAATTGGAGAAACGTTAGATCAAGTATATCGAGTGTTCCTTATCTCAATTTTCAGGGACTTATTGACCCATCTTCGTAAACATGCGTTTGAAATTCCATGACGTAATTCCTATATCACTAGGATTCTGTGTATCTAAGACTGTCATTGTAGGCCAAGGGTACTAATATTTGCAAACATAATGTTCGGATTGTGGTTACATACGTGTATATGCATACCTGCCTATATTACACCGCTTTCGTACAAACTAATATTTACACGACCGTGTTTGCTTTCGTCAAATGTCTATCTCGTAACTCAGAGGTTGCTTCCAGTCAAAATAAGTAAATTTCAATTATGTGCTTTAGTTGGTTTTCTTGCTTCGGTACAGTAAATTCTGCGATATTGTTAAAATATACTGCATTAGGTCTTTTCTTAATGCAGCATTGTTTTCGAGATTACCTTGTTGAGAGGTTTTTTTTAAATTATACTTTACATATTTTGCTGAAAAGCGTGTGCATACACTCACTGAAAATTTAAAAGTATGTGTACCTACGTTTTTGCGAAGAATGTAGAATTAAATATACGAGAGCCCTGAATTTAGAAACTGTGCGCTTAGATTAGTTTTATAATACGAACAGGGTTGAGAATATTCTCGGCCTAACAGGGGAGAGATTTTTTTAATTTTTCAACATAATCGCCTTGTAATGCAATACCTTTCGACAAACAACTTTCAATTTTTTAATACCCTCGGTAAAATACGATTGGTCGAACTCTGTAAATTAAGCAGGTCTCTCAGCTTTGACTAAATATTTTGAAGTGAATCTTCGTCCAACGAGCCTATATCCGAGATCTATGTGCAGGCACAAACTAAACGCTTAGCATGAACATCACCCTTAAATAGATCCAATACTGAAGTGTAATACGGTGACGGTCTGGATTGTTCCTGATAGTCAATGAGCACCAAACCTCGAAAATTCCAGAAAACCGTAGCCAAAAATTTTCCTGCAAACGGAACCGTTTCATTCACCTTCACCCATTTCCGCCCACTGTTTAGTCTACTATTTGGCCTCTTGTGTATAATTACGAATCTATCTTTCATCTACTGTTGCTTTTGAATAATGTCGCAATCGAACATGCATTAGAAAACAAAAGAAACCCTGGACAGCGCTTCACTGAGTATGCTTGCACAACCACACGTACTTTATCTCATGAAGATTGGAGACTAAAAGTTTTGTGTAAAAAAAAAACCCGTGCTAGAAAAGGGTTCTTGTATGACCTATTTTAAGGATAACCAATCATATTGAAACTAGCGATGTCTAAATAATTAAGAGTTAATTAAAGAAACGAGCTAAAGGGTTGTGATGTCAATGAAATTAATATCATTAAAATATTTCTTTCGAAAAATACTTTAAAATCATACCTGACATGATATGGTTTAGATAAAGTTTACAATAGTTATTTAAATGTGGCTATAATTATTGTGTCAATTTTAATACGGAGTTGGTACAATTTTGACGTGTAGAAAAAACAGCTCAATAACAAATAAAATTACTAATTAAGAAATAATTAGGGTATAATTTTGACATGTAGAAAAAAATAGCTCAATAACAAATAAAATTACTAATTAAGAAATAATTAGAGTAAAAGTTGTAAGCAATTAATTTATAACTAGATTAAAATAATACACTGTGTCCATAAAGTATGGACACAAGCCCGTAATAACGTTATTGTGCATTATTTGACAAAATGCAAAGATATGTCGATTAATGTTTTTTATTAGCTATATTTAGATGCTACTATTTTGTTTTTTCCGTTGACCTTGAATAAGTTATGACGTCATTGATATTTTTTTAAATGTCAACCCCATTTTTTTGGGAATTTTGAAAGCTTTTACAATTCTTTATTCGATGATGTAAAAATTTTGGTATGTTATATTAGAAAATTTTTGAGTAATCATTTGCGTCCATAAAGTATGGACACTAGCCCGTAATAACGTTATTGTGCATTATTTGACAAAATGCAAAGATATGTCGATTAATGTTTTTTATTAGCTATATCTAGATGCTACCATTTTGTTTTTTCCGTCGACCTTGAATAAGTTATGACGTCATTGATAATTTTTTTAAATGTCAACACCATTTTTTTTTATGGATTTTGAAAGCTTTTACAATTCTTTATTCGATGATTTAAAAACATTTTAGTGTTAGTGTTACATTAGAAAAGTCTATGCGACACAACCGGAATATTTGGACGTTTTACGACAACGCATCATCTACGAAACCAGACTAATCACTCCCGAAATATTACAGAATGTGCGAAATGGAATTTATCATCGCTTAGGATTTTGTCAACAAAATTAAGGAAAACATTTTGAGCATTTGTTATAAATTTGATACTGAAAATGTCAAAAATAAAACTTAGAATTACAACACAGTTTACTCAAAAATTTTCTAATGTAACATACCAAAATTTTTACAACATCGATTAAGAATTGTAAAAGCTTTCAAAATCCACAAAGAAAAAGTAGGGTTGACATTTAAAAAAAATATCAATGACGTCATAACTTATTCAAGGTCGACGGAAAAATAAAATGGTAGTATCTAAATATAGCTAATAAAAAACATTAGTCGACATATCTTTGCATTTTGTCAAATAATGCACAATAACGTTACTACGGGCTTGTGTCCATACTTATGGACACAGTGTATAAGAGAAATTCCAAATGAGTTCCAGAATATTTAATACATGAGTTGACTGTTTGGTCACAGGTTTCTCAGAGTAGGGGTGTGGTTTATGACCAGTGCGATACAAAAGAAAGGTTTTCTTTAAAAAATACGAACTATATATGGCACAAAATGTCTAACGGATTTTCATTTTTTAACATTATTAAATTCGATATATTTGTAAATAATAGAATTTAGAAATGGGATTAAAAAATTATTAATATATGCGACGTGTAACGAGATGAAGAATGTTTGGGATGCCTAAAATACCTACGACTTACCAAATCGTCACAAAAAAAACACAGTGTTGTATTAACTGACCTCCAACTGAAGGTATGTACTCGCGCTGTCATTGTAAGGATCTCGATAGACCATTCCTACTATATTTCACAAAGTTTTTGGGGATGAAAGAGCTTTGTCCTCGATGCAAGCCGCATATTTTAACAGTCGACGATAAATTTATTCGTATAAACGCTTTTCAAGGGTTTAGACTTATTTAAATTCAATTCTGTGGTAAAAATAACTAATTCAACTAGCGTCCAAGGTAATAATATTAAAAAAATATAGGCAAACAAGAATATAAACATTAATACATTACATATAAACGTTTTCCGACAGTATGTAAGAACAGGTAAAGTATAAACTAAAAAAATGATGTTAACTGCTGACGGATAAAAAAAACATGTTTCACATTTTCCATTAGTTCTATTTATAAGTATATTTTTATTGTATAGATATTATATAATATGTCGTATTAAGTACAACTTAATTATCGTTACTTTGCCTTGACGAAGCACATCAAATGACTAGCGAAATATTGGCTAAAAGTATACAATTAAATATTACATTATTTCCAAAATTTTCAAATCAAATTTCTAACGGAGACTCCTGATCTTATCAAATCAAATTATATTTGAAATCCCAATTGTGTATCGTATTTGTCCATGTTACAGTTTTATTTACATATATGTTATTAATTTAAGAATAATCACTGGTAAACATGATCATGATATTTGAAATTTATTTACTTCTACCAATTGGGAGAAGGGGAAATTGGCTCTACCACTTAACTTTGTCACGAACCGCCACTAACTGAACTAGCCTTTCACATTTTTTTATTTAAAATACGAAAAATTATATTGTGTCTTGCTTTATTTACGTATTTTACTTTCAGTTATTGTTTTTTTTTTAAGAATAGTTATTTATGATACAAGTGTGTGAAGTAAGGCTTTTATGCACGAATTGCGAAGTTTAAAGCACGAGCCGAAGGCGAATGTTAATCGCAAGGAGTGCATAAAAGCCTTTCACACACGTGTGTCATACAATATTTTATCTACGACCTAGTTAAAAAAAAAAATTTATTCAGTCAACTTTTTCAAATTGACATTAATTGTCAAATTTGTACAGTTATTAATGTTACTAATTATTACATTTGGAATATTTTCTTTTCTTTCTTGGTGCACTACTACTTCTCTTGTAATAGTGTGTGTTTGAGATGTCGATGGCTGAAGTTGTTGATTTCCTATTCCAAAGATTTTTCTCGATGTTTCTTTTTTATTTTCTAGGGAATTTTCAACATAACCTTCTGCAACGGTGGAAGATTTCCATCCTCCATGCCGTTTAACTGCAGAAATATTAGCACCCGAGTCTGCTAATAAGGAGGCAGATGAACGTCTGAAGCTATGTCCTGTATAGCCATCAGGATCAGTTAGATTGAGAAATTTAGCAATTAGAGAGGGTATTTTGCCAAATTGATTAATACCCACGGGCTGTTTAGTACACTTATTATTTCTATAGAAGACGAAAAGTCGTTTGTGATCAGTTACTGCTGGACGCAAAGAAGCATATTTTCGATAGATTTGCAAAAAACTTGGAATTTTATCCTTGTTGTCAACAACAGTAAAAGTTCTAGGTATTTTATTTTTGCATTCCCGGATAGTTATTATTAAAGCTGTTCCTGCATCTTGAATATAATCTGTTTGAATTTCTGACAACTCTTGTCGACGACATGCTCCTGAAATTCCAAATAGTGCCACAACCAAGAAAGTTATTTTATAAATACACTTCATTAATTAAAATTTATAATTCCTTACCTTCATCAATAGAAATTGGTTATCTGGAGCTTCGTAGATAAATTTTTCAATTTCTTGTAAACTGAATATTTTTGATTTTTTCGGTTTATAATTTTCTGATGTACGTTTTAAAAAGGCAATCAGTTTTGTGTATTTGCTGATATCGATGCTCTTATTTATGTTGAAAGTAGCCTTGAGCATCGAATAGTGTGACCACAAGGTCGAAGCCTTCGAACTATTGGACTTCTCCGAAAAGTAAGCGATGATGACGTTTTCCGTATAGTTTCATACGTTTTTTCTGCTACACCAATCTAAGAAATCCTTGTACGTATTCATATATAACTTTTTAGATTTAACGGGTAACAAGTTTGAAGTTATGTTATTGGCTACATGAGCGATTTCTGGAGGTGTACCTAATAATTCTTCGTGATCCGTAATAATCTCTGACATTTCTGGTAACAACTTTGAGGTTATGTTGTTTGTGGTTTCAGTAATTTCGGCAAATTCTTCCTCATAATGATCTCTCTAAATAATCAAAATGTGTGTTTAAATACCATTGAATTCGCAATAAATTAGTTGTTTCTCACCGTTAGGACTGAAAAATTGTAATTTACAGACTGCACAATAGACAAAATCACTTTTGTTTTGTTTGTTGTCGCTTGGCGTCGTTGTCAACAGAAATCATTTAATAATGATAGTCCCATTTAATTTACATTGGGTTTTTACGCATGATTTAATTCATTTACCCACGATTTATTTAATGTAGCTCTTTACACATAAAAACTTAAATTAAATAAATTGTTAATTATAGGATGGTCGTAGATAAAATATATTATTACACTACTTCGCTACTGTTACATCGCCATATATACGAGTACATTTGTAAATAAACTTTGTATTACTAGTTAATACAAAACATTGTCTCTATATAGAATCGTGTAGGAAAGAATATATAAAATGTCATAAACTCAAGCCACATTTAGTAACATCTCATGCGCGAAGCTTTTAATAGAAATAAACTACCCTAAAGAAAGAATGCAGTAACGTAATAGGTGTTAGTCGCAAACTCGAGAATGATATGAATAAAGTTTGCTTGCATCCCTGCGCGAATGGCCTAGATTTCTTAGAAATTCCTGTAGCATCTACGCTATTATGTTGTTCCTGTTGTTCCAGTAAATGCTGTTCTATAATGGTACCGTGAATTCGGAGATATATTATTTGCATTTAGACGTTTTAATCAAAGTAAAGCTGAAAAACTTTCGCATAAATTTCAAACATATTTATGCATACAGCATTGGTCATTGAAAAAGATTATATTTTTGTATTATCGCATTGTTACAAAACGATTTCATTAAATACTATATACAACTTTGTAATTAATGGCAATCGAATATCGACTTGAAGACGAACTGAAATAAAACAAACGGTAATACGATACTTTGATTTAATTAAATTCCGATTAGTTTTCTTTTCTGTAAGTACTGGCATTTCATTAAGTATGCATCGTTCATTCAAAAAGTTTAGGGGTTGATTTTTGCAAACTAAATAAACATTTTCTACTTTTCTACTTTTTCGGCAAAAAGTGCTCATTGTATTTAGAACAAATGATACTTTAATCATTTATTCCATTAACTTATGAAAAGAATGAAACACTTGCATATTATTGTACAGAAGCAACTAATATTAAATATTAGATTTACATTTACTAACTTATTTAAACAATTTATAAATATTTTTCACTGTCACCCACTGTATTTAAATATCTATTTAAATAACTTAAGTTATTTAAATATCTATACATTTGTTTATCATGCTGACAGTTCCGTGTTTTGATTCCTCTCTGGCTGCCCGAGTAGGTTTTCGTTTTCCTTCTCGTTTAGGGCGAATGCCGACAGCTTTACATCTTAAGACGCACCACGGGCGCATACATAATAATAACTTGTGTTTCCCTGTTTTTGTTGTCTATCTATTTTAGAATACTAAGGCATGATTTATTATTATTCAATTGGAATGCATCTTTGAATAATTTTATCCATAGCAACTGCAACATAGCAACAATGTATGACATTAATATACTGTCATTTATATTTTATATTCCTTAAAATAGGCATCATTTGCCGAAACATGTAGGATTGTTTTAAATATATATATTTTGAAGTAAAACCAGACCTTAAATCGCCAACAAATTGAATTTACCATAACTTACAAAGGTCACGAAATAATTATCTTTATATATATATATATATATATATATATATATAAATTACAACGCAAATCATACGAAATTTTATTTTAAAAATTTACGTACACGTTGGGACTTGAACCCAAGTCTACGGTTTTCCAGGCCGTCGCTCTAACCAACTGAGCCACGACAGACGTTGGTTTCAATTATATTAGAACCGCCTTATAAGTCACCGATGTTAATATTCAGATCACATGTTAAATGAACGACTAAGAAATTATCTTTATATATTAATAACTAAAGAAGTAAAAATTAGCAATTTCAAACTTTCGAATTTGACATCTCCATATTATCATCGGTGCCTTAGCCTACGGTTCGGCAAACCGTAGACTTGGGTTCAAGTCCCAACGTAGACGTAAATTTTTAAAATTTCGTATGATTTGCGTTGTAATTTATATACAGCAATGTTTACATTCACATTTACTTCCCAAAATAACATACTAATTTGAAAATATTTAAAATATTTAATATAAAAGCCGAAAACTCCAAGAATTTATCAAATGATTTATTAAATGAATAGCTAAGAAATTATCTTATTTATTCTATTGGTCGTATAATCATACTAAACAAAATTCACAGATATACCACTAATAGATTTCCTTGAAGCAATAGAATTAACGCTAACTTGAAAATAAGTCGAACTTTCACATATTTTCACTTTGATAAGAAATATTATAAACAAATCGAAGGCTTAGCAATGGGAGCACCGATATCGAGTGATAGCTCATTTATACTTGAGTACATTGAAGAAAATGTAATCAAAAACCTGAACTTCAAACCAGCATTTTTTAGATATGTCGACGACTGTATAATTGTGCTGCCAGAAAAGGAAATAAACAACGTATAAAATAGTTTCAACAATTTTCACCCTAACTTAAAATTTACCATTGAAATAGAAGAAAATAACTCTATAAATTTCCTAGACTTAACACTAATAAAAGTAAACAACAACATACCAACAAAATGGTACACAAAACCTATTACTTCGGGTCGATACGTTAACTTTTTCTCAAATCAACCTCTATCCCATAAAAGAAATGTAGTAACAGCTTTAGTAGATAGGGCTATAAACCTCACAAATCCAATTTTCAGACCAACAATACTAAATAAAGTTAAAACTATTTTAACGAAAAACAATTACCCACCACATTTTGAACAAAACATTATAAAACACAGACTAAACAATATATATAACAAAACTAAATGTCAAAATACAAATACAACGTCAATTAAACTAACATATATCCCTATATAATTAGATTATCCGAAAGATTAAACAACATAATCAAACTATTTAATTTTAAATTAGCACACCAAAACGAAAAAAAAACTAAAATTTCTACACACAAAATTAAAATACCCAACATCAAGTCTTAAACAATCACATACAGTATATAATATACCCTCCAAAGACTGTGACAAAGTTTACATAGGCCAAACAAAACAGCAACTTCAAGAAATATTAAAAGGACACAAATATGCAAAAAATCAAACAACCTTGAAAAAATATCAAGCAACATTTAAACACAATTTTGATTTTGATAATACAAAAATACTAACAAAACATAATAACACGAAAACCAGGGAAATTTTAGAAATGATACACATATTAAAAAATAACAACACAGTTAATGATCGAAACGAAATAGATGACTTTCAAAAGTTCATTACCCTCTTATCAAATAATACACCCCCTTTACAATTTCCGAACAGATGTTAAAAAAAACAAAATAAAATAAGTCAAGAGCAGCATAAAAAAATAATTCATACAAAAACGCAGTAAAACAAGACCGTTAGATCCACGTACAGAAAGGAGCACAAAATATCTCAGTTGAAACACATATCCCTTTTCCAAAACAACTATTAAAGAAAAAGGAAAAAAAGCTTGTGAAGTGTATAGTTTAAGATAGTTTAGTTCCTAGGAATGCATTAATTAACGAATAGAACAATTGTTTATATACATGTACAAACTTGACAAAGACTAATAATTAATAAAAGTCGAAACGTCTTTTTAATAAATAAATTTGTTTGATTTCAATAAAGGTCGCCAAAACCAAAAAAATATTGATATTTAGTATATGTATATATATATGTTACCGTGAAAGACCGAAAGTAGTGGTTGTCGACATACACCGGTTAATGTCGACAGGCACCAGATGAATAGGTGAAAGACCGAACAATTATTAGTTATATTATAAATTCGGTCCTTCACCAGTGTATGTCGACAAACACATATAAGCTTCGGTCAATGTCAGAAACGACAGGACATTTATTATAATATAAGTTTATTATTCATATTATTCACGTCACTGCAAACCATTCATTCTGGAATTTCCAGCTATATTTAATTTACCCTTCACAGGTATTTGTAATTTCTTGCATCTATTCAAATTCACAATAGGCTTATTAAGAAACCAATATTTAGTTCTTAGTTTTGTTACATTTATTACCGTAGCTCATTACAATAGCTCTAGGATTTCCCAAATTCAGAGGGTTGTAAACTGTTTATATATTCTTTTAAATTCAAATTCATAGATAAGTTCCAAATGATCAATCGGTAAAGACAGTTTTCGCAGAGACTTATCTAATAGACAACCCGTGGCAGGTGAAACATCATCAACAGGTATTATAATTTGTGCTCGATGGCTACTGCAGTAAATTGTGATCAATTTCTTGAAAAGTTAAATACCCTAATAAGAAATAAACGAGAAAACAATTGTTTTTATTTTTCTCAAGAAAGGTACTCTAAAATCGTTTCTGAAGTAATTTCTGCCAAAAGTAAGTGCAGTGCCCCTTTGGACTACAGACGTTTAAAACGTTTTAACATTTTAAAAGTTAGTGACGAACAAAAGTTAATTGTGCCATTAAAACCAGGAGAAACGAATATCCAGTATTATGTTACAAACGAAGAGTTGTTTAATATACTTTCCGAAACTCACATACGAACAGGCCATGGAGGAAGAACACGAATGCTAAAAGAATTGCAAGTTAAATACAAAAATATTACTTATGAAGTCATGATGCTCTATTTAAATTTATGTCAACAATGTCAAATGAAACACAGTGCTCCTAAAAAAGGTATTGTTCAAAACCAATGGTGAATTCCGAATTAAACTCTAGATGCCAAGTCGATTTGATAGACTTGCAATCACACAGCGATGGCGATTACAAATTTATAATGGTTTACCAAGATCACTTAACCAAGTTTGTCCAGTTACGAGCGTTAAAAACCAAGAGAGCAGAAGAAGACTTTTATAAATTAGCGAACAAAAATGGCACCTTCAAGCAGCTTTTCACTCGTAATCAATTCGCAATTTGCAAAGAAAAGTTAATTTCCATGGATGAGATTTCAGGTCAAGAAATTTCGGTAAGAGAAGCAGCTTCTGCTAATTCAAAAAGTGGAGGGCAAGGCTATACACGCTGTAACTGCAAAAAGAAGTGTTCCACGGCTAAATGTAGCTGTAAAAACAATAGGCTTTTGTGTAATTCGAAGTGTCATGGTAACTTTTATTGTTGCAATAAATAACGTTGCCATACATTTACTTTGTTTTTTTTTAATTTCATTTCAAGAAATAAAATGCATTTTATTTGTTATATTAATATTATGTTTGTTGTGTTTGTTTTAAGTTCAACAATTTCTTTATGTTCATTTGAAAACTTCTTCGATGTTTTAATCAAAATAAATAATAACCTATAGAGTTTTATTTATTTAAGAACAGGTCTAAGGCCTAATATAAGAAGAAGAAGAAGAAGAGTTTTATTTTGTTTCCTTTTTATAAACAAATTCTTTTAAACATACACCATGAGTCCATGATGAATGTTGACATTCGCCGGTGTAAGTTAGAAATAATGATATTTGATGAATATATTGGACATACGCCAAGTAACTTGGTGAATGTTGACATTCACCGGTATATCTCGACTATCACCGGTTTTCGGACTTTCACGGTAACATATACAGTAAATTCAATCAGTTGGCGATTTAAGGTCTGGCTTTACTTTAAAGTATATATATTTAAAACAACCCTACATGTTTCGGCAATGATGCCTTTATCAAGGATATAAAATATAAATGACAGAATGCAAATGTCATATAATTGAGTTGCTATGGATAAAATTATTCAAAGATACATTCCAATTGAATAATAATAAATCATGCCTTAGTATTCCAAAAAATAGATAGACAACAAAAACAGGGAAAAGCAAGACATGATTTATTATTATGTATATATTTATATATATATATATATATATATATATATATATATATATATATATATATATATATATATACATCTCTGGCAGTATAAGTTGGCGAACGGTGGGGATACGCCGCAAACGTATTTAGGAAACTTACCATCCACCTGTCTGATCAAATTACTGCATAGCGATTGATCTGCAATGATACGCACTCCCTTCGCCCGCCCACCCTTCGCCAACTTATAATGCGAGAGTTTTATGTATATATATAACAGTTATCGGAACAAATTACAATTCCCAATATAAACAGAGATGAATAACAAAATAAACTTCCTAGATATGACCCTAATAAAAGAAAATAATAAAATCTACACTACCTGGTATATACCAACGAAATTTGAGCATATCAATACGTTAGGCACCTAATACGTTACAAATGAAACAGACATGCACTATACACGTCTGTTTCATTTTTAAGTACCTGGTATGCTGAACCTACCTTCTTAGAAAAACACGTGAATTATCATAGAGTCCAGCCATTTTCAATAAAAAAAAAAAATTATTATAAATCTTGTAGATAGAGCTATGAAATTGACCAGCCTTCAATACAGTAAAAACACATTAAATAAAATCAAAAACATTTTATTAGACAGTAATTATTATCCATCCACACTATATAATAATATATGATCAAAAAGTCTTTGGATCGCGATAACCATGAAGTATAAAAACCATCTATAGAATTATTTACTTCTGTACTTGGAAGTACACATAAGTCACAAATAAAATAGATTTTAGGTTATGGTAATTAATTGCATTTTATGTCTATTTTATAACCAGACTTTAAAGTTGTCAAATAAATGTCAAAACTAATTGAAATAAATAATTTCATAGATATCTCGTAAATTTCACGGCAATAGCGATCCAAAGACTTTTTGATCATACGATAGAATAATAATGCAAAGGGTCCATAAAATGGACAATCACCAATAGTAGATAATGAACAAACACACTGAAAAAATATCTATCAATACCGTACGATCCTCATCTATTTGAAAAATTAAACAAATTTTTTATAAACAAAATAGGAGATCATTGGTCACCAAAATTACAACAATTTAAGATTCACCAAAATAAAATTAAAAGCAGATATTTCAACGGAAATTGATTGTTGATTTCCAACACAGTAATGCATGAGACAATGAATTTATACATCAATATAAGCAGATCTCATATAATTAAGTTTAAAATGTAAAAATGTAGTATTCAAACTGTAAGTACCAAACTGCTATAACACAGGCCTGCATTTTTCAACACTGAAAGTTTATTTAAACATTTTAACTGTTTTCTAGTAATTGGGTAGCGCTGATTTCAAATCTGCTTTTATTTTTTTTGTATCACGTAAGGTTATTTTTCAAACCAGTAAAATCATAAAATATAGAAAAAACACGATTTATTTCATTTATAAGCTAGTTTTATATTATATAAAAAAAATACAAAAATATACACATATAAACTATTAGAAATAGTTATTTATTCTTTATGCTTCTTAAAAAAACGTTTTCGTTTTTCAGAAAAGCTTCGTTTGGTTGTTTTTCGGTCATATTCAGCTAAAGGAAGATCTCTTCTCAATGTCCAACAGTAATCGGCCATCATTTTTGTGTCCCAGCGCCCTTGGTATCTTTTTCCATCTCTTTAATATCCTGGTGAAATCTTTCTCCTTGCTCTTCACTCACGTCCCCAAGGTTTTCTGGGAAATAGTCCAAATAGGAATGTAAAAAGTGAATTTTTATGCTCATATTGCAACCAAGAATCCTGAATTTTTCCAGCATATTTTCAACGATCTCAACATAGTTTGCGTCTTTATAATTCCCTAGAAATTTATGTAGAACTTCGTTAAAAGCATGCCATGCATGTTTTTCCTTATCTTCCATCACATTTTAAAATTCTTGATCTTTCACCAAGCTCCTAATCTGGGGGCTACAAAGATTCCCTCCTTTAATTTTGCCTCTGACAGAGTCGGAAATGTTTTACACAAATATTTAAAACAATTTCCTTCTTTGTTTAATGCCTTAACAAATTGTTTCATAAGTCCAAGTTTTATGTGAAGCGGTGGAAGTAACACTTTTTGAGGGTCAATAAGTCTTTCGCGAATTACATTTTTGGTTCCAGGTGTTAAAGTCACCCTTTGTGGCCAGTCTCTTTTTATTCAATGCTGTTCTCGATTTCTGCTATCCCACTCGCACAGGAAACATGGAAATTTAGTATATCCAGACTGCTGACCCAAGAGAAGGCCTAAAATTTTTAAATCTCCACACACTTCCCAGTTGTGATTTTCATATTGTATTTTTAAAAGTAATTCCTGTAAATTTTCATAGTTTTCCTTTAAATGAACAGAATGGCCGTCCGGAACAGAAGCAAAAACATTGCCATTATGTAAAAGAACAGTTTTAAGGCTCCTTTTTGAAGAGTTGATGAAAAGTCTCCAGTCAGAAGGTGTGTACTCAGGAGCTCCGAGGAAAGTAGATCAGCAATTGCTTGGCAGTACACGAGTGGTCCGGTTTGTGCAAAATATTTTACAAATCCAGCCTCACGATTTCTATACCAAGAGAAGGTAGTTTCTGGGGCAAGCAAATTTTTGTGTTTCAATCTAGACCCCATTACTTCAGAAAGATCTTTTGAAAGTCCCAAATCTCTTACTAAATCATTCAGTTCGGCTTGTGAAAATAGCTGAGGTTGGTTTTGACCTGAGGTTGATGGTTCAAAATCACTATCCATCTGTACGGAGCCGGAAGTTGAAGAGGTTTCAATATCTTCTTGTAGTACTTTGGGGGTATAGGTATAGGTACATGATCACTGTGAGGAACTGGTCTGATAGCTGATTAATATTGTTTGGGTACAAAATATGTTTCAAAGTTTTTCTGTTATGCCCCTTAATATCACAAAGACAAAAGTAGCAATCTTCATGATGATTTTGCGGTTCTCTCCAAATCATCGGTATTCCAAAAGGAATGCTTTTTCTATTCCCTTTGATCCAATGTCTTAAACCTTCTTCACATACCTTACAAACAACGTGCGGTGCTCAATCTTTATCTTGATCTCCTAATTTGATTTTGAAATAAGCATAATATGCATTTTTCACAAATTCACCAATTGGTCTCTTAAACTTTTTCAAGACGAAATATCCACAAATATAACAGAAATCATCTGGTTTGTTTTTGCAACATCGGCTAGACATATTTTTAAGCAATGTTTATTTATCAAATACCACGCACAACACTAAAGACAAATTAATTTTACTTGTTTACTGATCGACACTCAGAGCTATAATGAAGTAAATGACATTAAAATATACATTTTGTTTCGAGTGATAAACTTGAAATCCTTCTTCGCAGTACTAATAAAGTGAACGCATAATAAATAGGATTTAGCAGGTAAAAATTCCTGGAAATCTTGTCCAAAATTAATACATGTAATAAAAGATTTACATCAGGTAATGAGAGCCTATTTAACAAATTTCTTTAAAACCACAACAGAAAATCATTTTTGGGTTAATACCTAGAATTTGAAGTAGTACATTCATTTTAAAATGTATTAAAACGCCTATTATAAGGTTTTTTTTTAAATTTTTTTCTTTTTCTTTTGTGCAAAAAAAAATCTCTGGGTGGTAGAGATAAACTGTATTTTAATTAGTTATTGCTATATAAAAACTGAGCTTAACAAACAAAAATCACGTCATCACAAATTTTATGCAGGCCTGTGTAATTAATTCAATATTGTAAAGGCCACCTAAACCTTATCGTATGACGTATCATTTTAAAGTGTTTTTGTAGGGAAACTTATAATGTTATTGATTTTATTTTCGTCACAACCCTTTACCTCGCAAATTAAATTTTTCGCACACAAGTTTGACCTTCAGATGGTTTTACGCGAGTACTTCATTCCCAACCCAACACCATTCACCATTTTGAAGAAGATATTTATTAATCAGCTACCTAAAATATAGAACATCGTCATTCCAAATAATGGCAATACACTGTCCTTCCGAGTTACCAGTTAATTTATTTAAAAGAATTCAAAAGAATTTGCCCATAGACCTAGTATATTAAAAATTTATTCTAAATTTAATCAACTCTATATTCAAAAGACAACTTTTATTCGCAGTCAGGTTTATTGCAAAAATACTGCTACATTTTTATTTTTATTTTATTGAAATAAATACCGAAAATATTCTTCAATAACACAGAGCTACCCGTACGTGTTCACTGGTTATATTGGAACGTCGGGAAATTTCAAAGCTTATCTGTGCGCGCTAATCTTGTTTACGCGTGACAAAGCTGGTCATCGAGTCATCGTGCAGTGCTTTATAAAGCGTTTTCAAGTTTACCGATTTCCTTTATCTTTCGTCGCCGGATTTAAAAATAGAATTCATTCGGATAACTTTCCGTCAGCGAAACATGTTGAAGGGGAGTTTCGCGTTTACTAAACTGCCCCGAAAAGATTAATTTCTGCGTTAGAAACGGACTTACGACGGATTCGCATTTGAATTATTGATATCCGCGGCGCCCTCTTTGTTCTTCACTGGCAATGAAGCAAGATTTATGGCGATTTTTAAACTTTAATCGAAATTTTTGGTCGAATGCCCCCTTCATATTTGCACACAGAACGCAAAAAGGGTCCAAATCGGCCGCACTGTGTATCATGCGATTGGCTTAATTTGTGCTCGTATTCGAGTTTGGGTCGTTAATCATCGTATTTTTCAAGAATAGAGATTTTGCTGTTTTTTCCTTCATTTTATTTTGTCTAATTTGGAAAAGATTAATATGGTCGTAGATTTTTGTGCTTAAAGGGATATTTAACAAAGCCTTTTGTTAAATCTCAACAATTGCTACAATACAAAGACTTTAAATGAACAACTCTCTAATGATAATAAATTCAAAAAAGAACGAATAGGTTTTATGGGCATACTTCTTTATTAAAATATATTTTTCATGATTTAATAACGGAGTAGTGCTGAGAAGAGCATCCAACAAATGAACTATGAAAACAATCAAATAAAAGTAAATTCTCTTCAAGTCTGTGAACTTTTACATTACTCCAATACAGGGATGCACAGACTTATAGAGAACAGGGGCACTCGGGAAAATTATAAGCCAAGGTCAGGCCACTACAAAGAATACTTATTAACACAAATATTTTTATTTTTAAATAGTATGAATTACTATAAATGATAAAAATAAAAGAACATTCAAAAATGTTTGTTGTAATTATGTATTTAATCATTATAATATAATATTTAATGCTTTATTATTTTGATGCATGACATTGCATTGACCTAACAATTTTGTTTATGTTTGGCTCCACATTACTTGTCGCCACACGTAAAATTGCTTCCAGATTTTCGGTATCGATTTTTTGTTTTGTTAAGTTTCGTCACTGAAAACGTTTGCTCACAAATATACGTCGATCCAAATAAGCTTGCGCATTTCAACGCATTTATTTGCAACTCTTTATAAGCGGTTTTGTCAACGCAACGGTTAAAGTTGAGTAAATTACCTTCATTAAACTTGTTTCGTAAATTATCATCATTTTGCATGTCTATCAATTCCAGCTGTATTGATTCCGGTGCATTTTCGGGTGAAATGTTGAAAGAATTGCTGAAAATGTCTAATAGAGGTTTAACTTTTTTGAAGTCTAGAAAACGATCATGAAAAGCTTGTATTCAAATATCAATTTTTTCAACATAAGCGAAATTGACATCAGTTTTATTGAATTTCTCCATAATTTTTTTGTAGTTCGGAAAATGGCTGTAATTGGCTGAATTGATTTGTGTCGTGAAAATACTCAATTTGCATTAAAATGGCGAAACATGAGAGTATAACTGCGAAATTAATTGATCTTAGCCTTGGAGTCGCGTATTTAAGACATTCAAGTGATTTGTGATGTCTACAAGAAACGCTAAGTCACACAGCCAATCAGGGTTGTCGAGTTCGGAGACGTCCTTTTTCTTTTCCGCCAGAAATATTTTGATTTCTTCAATCAAGTTAAGAAACCGCTCTAGTGACAACCCACGACTTAGCCACCTTACTTCAGTGTAAAACAGGAGATCAACATATCCTCAAGAAATTGTGTGAATTGTCGGTGATTGAGACCTCGTGATTTTATAAAGTTTACAGTAGATACTACAACTTTCATCACATTTTCAAATCCCAATAATTTTGAACAGCGGGTCTCTTGATGTATAATGCAATGAAACTGCATTAATTCCTTGGTATCTATGTTTTTAGTTTGTAAATACTCTTTTAACATAGTTATTATCCCAGATTTACTTCAAACCATTGAAGGTGCTCCGTCTGTCGTAATTCCAGATAATTTCGTTAAATCCAAATCCATTATAGAACATTTTTTCAGAAGAGCTTTGAGCATGTCACTCCCCTTAGTTTGACTTGTCAAAGAACTCATACCAATCAGTTCTTCACTCACTTCAAAATTTTGCGTTACACCTCGTAAAAATATTAAGAGTTGAGCAGTGGAACTTATATCTGTAGATTCGTCGAGTGCTATAGAAAAATACTCAAAACTTATCGATTTCGTAGGTAATTGCTCTTCTGTATTAGCTGCTAATGTGGTATGTCTTCTTTGAACAGTCATCCGATTTAGTTGAATTTTCTCAAACCTCTTTGCATCTTTCGGACAATTTTTTTTGCGGCGATATCTAAACACTGCTTAACAAACTCACCATCTTTAAAATACCGACAAGTTTTCGCTATTATTCGAGATATTTCAAAAGCTAACTTCAGTAGCTGTTTCAGCATCTTGAATTGGTTTTGTAAACATACCTTGCTGGCCTATTAGTTCCCTTTGTAAAGTGGAAATTTTTTGCGTTCGATTTTCGCCGGTTAATTTGGTAAAAGTATGATGCTGGGTTTCATAATGCCTTTTCACATTATATTCCTTCGGAATATAAACACTACTCTTGCATATTAAACAGATACTTTTGTTATGCGATGAAATAAAATAGTATATTAAAAAACAAGTTTCATAAGGCAACTCGCTCTTTAGAAAACTCGCCGCTATCGCGGCTCGTTTTCTAAACTGATCTCGTGCGGCAAAAGGCCTTATGAAACGAGTTTTTTATACTATTTTTTCTATTTTGCGTTTTTTACATTAATAAATTGCTTAAATTGGAATTATTTAATTTGAAAGTTCAGAGTTTAATTTTTATATAAAGCATGCATTTGGTCACATTAACACTTGACATTTTCAAATTTAAATCTTGCTATCCGCGAAGTATATTATATTACATATTATTTATTAATCTTCGTTAACATTACTTGATATTTCATTTAAAAATATAAACATGAGTGACATAGAAACATATATATGTTGTTGTCAATTGTATACAACATACGTTGTTTGTGTAAAATACGGATATATATCATATCTGTCAAATGTACATAAATTCTTAAAATCAAATGACAGCAATGATATTTATTTCTGTATTCGAACAACGCCAACATTGAAAAATGAAAAAAAGTGTATCGAAATGAAGCTCATTTCGATACTGTTTTGGGTTTCATAATGAGTTCATTTCGAACGCAAAATAGAAAAAAGTATTTTTCGGTCCAAATATGTTGAAACTGTCGATTTTCATCTTCAACCTTACGACTACGTTTTTTACTGGGATCTGGTTTATCCATATCAAAATTGATATTATATTGTTACGTAGATAGATGCCAAGTTCGAACGACGAAATATTTATTCTTCACAGATTACGATTCAAACAATATAACGTTCGCTTGTCCGTAGTTAAAACTTAACTGCCCCGATAGCGGACGATGCGTTGTATTTATACGGGTTACCTAACATCGAGAACCTACCACATTGTTCGGGGATAATACCGACGTATTTCGCGAATCTTCGAGTAATCTAGTTGGTTCGACAGATTTCTAGTCTCGTAACAATATGCTTCGAACGACGAGGAGCATACCTGTCCTACGTAGTAAACCTGAACAAGAAAGTAGTAGGTACTTACAGATACATATCTTACTAACAATTACAAAAGTTAGAATAAAATAAAAAGTTAAGAAACATTGATTTGAATGGATTTTTACCTACTTTTGTAGTTTTTCGAACAAATTTTAAAATTCGTTGGCGGGCCGCATAAATATCGACTTTTAAATAATGTACATTTTAAATAACATAACATTTCAATACAAAACAGTACCTATTATAAACAGGACGATTACAATTTGTTTTGCACTATATGAAAATTGAGAGTATTGCAGTGAGTTAAATTTATACCATATCCAGTGCTCTCAGTTTTAGAATATGAATTACAATATATAATTCTGAAATTAATTTTTCAAAAAATTAATATTTATTGTTTATTAAGTTACTATCGTTATGCCTAAACCGTCTTGATTCAAACACGGTTCAAACGATTTCAAATATAAATTAAATTGTTGTGAATAACAAAATTGTATTATTTTATTGTAGTTTTCCAAAAAATATTGTTTGTATCTCGAACGCGAAATGCTTTTGCCTTCTCGAATGGATATTTTAATAATTAATGGATATTTTAAAATAACTTCCATTCTTGAACGCAAAAATACCATTTCGCGCTCTAGATACAAGAATATCTAATTTCGAACAGATCTTTTTATTCGTGTTCAAAAGAGGAGTTAATGCATCAGAAGCCGATAGAACCTTTTATGTCGTTTATGGAGAAAACGTAATTGGGAAGAAAACAGCACGAAAATGCTATTCTCAATATAAAGCGTGCCCTTTTGGCATAAACGATTCTTAGGAAAGCTATAGAAGATCTAAAATATTATTAAAAATCGGGTGCGGAGAGCACAATACAAATTCATATATTTGTGAAGGTATCTTCTCCAGAGACATAGATACGTATTTCATCTTTCCACAGAATCATTAGTACGCCCCTGCTGGAGAAAATACATTTACAAAAACAACAACTTCGCTATCTCACAGAAATTATTAAATAAAGACGAAATACGTCTCTGAAGAGGCGTTGTCTGGTGTCACAGGCGTTGGGAGGCAATCGTTAGTACATATTCTTGATTGGTTCATTTATTTTGTTTGTTAAAAAATTATTAAACTTCAATTTATAATTTATTTATCAACTCAAAATTATTCTAGCTTCCGTAAAAATCTATAGTTTAAGAATTAAATTGTAAAAAAATATTACAAACTTTTTCCACTTAACCAAACCAAAAACATTCTTCTTTTTTTATACAGTTAATAAAGTTAATAAATCATTCAGGCATTCTTTTAACAACTGTTACAACGTAGATTCAATTAAACTAACCGCAAAGTTTAGGCGTCGAAAAGGGTATTTCATATACCCGCTTTCTCGAGGCTCTTAGGATAATGTAAAAGTGTTTTAGATGTGCATCAGGTGGAGAATGTACATTCGCTGAAAATATTTCTAGCAAGCGCAGTAAATGCAAAGTTTACACATTTACAAGAACTCATCTGCAGTAGTTTTTACATCGCCTATTTGATCGTTTCGCTGCATTGACTTAATACCTATGTATTTCGGTAGCAGTACACTGTTAAATTAGTATTACGTAAAGTCACGGTATATAGCGGATCCAAACCAAAAAGAATTTGTTTGTCTGTGTATTAAGCTTTTAAAATAAATCATTTCTTCATCAGCGGTTACAAAATTACAAATCTCATGGAAGTCAGTACATAATGAAGATGAATAATTACTGGTATCGTATTCTAAACAGCTTACGACCATGTTTCCTGAATTTAAACCAGTTACAATTGTTAACGTTTCCACGTTCAATTTTGGTTTTTAAATAGTGACTAAATGTAATTATGTAACGTGATTATACGAAGTTGATTCGTAAAGTAAGTTCCGTTTCCGCCTAGTGAGCAGACGAGTGGGAATATTCACACAATTGCAGCGCTATGGCGTAGTCTGGTTCAGTGTGAGTATGGTAGTGCTAGTGAGGGAATCGCTCCGACATTCTCTCATGCCATTTTGATCGTTTAAAATGGCTGCTGCAATTGAAAATCCCGCCGACTGTGAATTACGTGGTGTTATCCGATTTCTATATTCAATGAACATGAAGGCTGTTGAAATTCATCGTGAACTTTGTTCTATTTATGGTGCAAATGTCGTGAGTGGCAGTATGGTTAGAAGATGGCACCGTATCTTTCGGGAAGTACGAACTAATGTCTATGAAGAAGGTAGTGGAAGACCAACTCTTGTAACGAACGAACTTGTGGGTCATGTCGATGAAAAAATTCGTGCAAATCGGCGATTCACAATCACAGAACTGAGTGCCTTTTTCCCTCAAATTATACTGAACATTTAGGTTACCACAAATTTTGTTTACGATGGATACCAAAACTTCTTAACGAACACCATAAAACAAAGAGAATAGAATTGGCAGTAATATTTCTAGCACGTTATGATGATGAAGGTGAAGATTTCCTTAGGCATATCGTAACAGGTAATGAGACTTGGATCGACTATATCAACGTTGAGGCGAAAAGACAATAAATGCAGTGGGGTTACTCTTACTCGCCTACGAGAAAACCTTTTGAAGTACCGTTAAACTTTTTCTGCGAGAAAAATCAAGATCACTGTCTTTTGGAACAAGAAAGGCGTCCTTCTTATATACTTTATAGAAGAAACGACCACAATAAGCACTGAACACAGTATCACAGCATGGCTTATTTCACTGGTGGCAGAGTTCTATAAAGAAGTCATTAAAAATCTAAGTTCATCACTACGACAAATGTCTCAATCTTAATGGAAACTATCTATAAAAATATCTGTTAGTATTAGCTTCAAGTCGTATATAATAACAACCTCGTCATGTATTGGTGTCTTTTTTAATAACCAAACGGAACCTACTTTACAAACCGCCCCCGTATATTGCCGTGCATGAAATGAAACTTGATACCGTATGATATACTCGTAGAGTCAGTCTTAAATAATATTTCAAAAGCTCAGGATACAAGGAAAATGTTTTTTTTGTGTTTTCGTTTGGAATCCTAACTGTAACTGTAACTAATAATTACATTTAGTTATCACAATATAGCTAAATATCGTTTCTCTAGGTGCATCGATTTTTTACACTTAAATAAAAAAACATTTTAGGCGGTGTAAACTTTTTTAAACGTTACTCAAACCAATCATTGGCGTAGAATGCAAAATGTAAATTTAAAAAAAAATTAATAAAACTGCAGATAGTGTGCTGATCTACTTAAATTTCAAAAATACTATTTCGACTATCTGAACACAAAACTTAATATATGTCTCTCAATATAGTTTTGATAATAGATTTTTGTAATTTCTCCTATAAATTATGATGTTCTGCATTCTTGAAATGCGGATATAGGTTAAATGATATGAAGGTTATCTACCTGTTACTATTAAAATTTATCATCGAGAAATATGGTGATGAAATTAATAACAAGTACAATTAGATTATTAATTTATTTAATAAAAAAACTTTAAAGATTGGATATTACAGAATAATTTAACATATAGTCGAATGGGCAAAAACCACACCAATTTTATATAATACAAAAGTATTTTTAATAATATAAAATATTATTCAAAATCTGGTATGAAGAACACAATGCAAGTTCGTTATTAATATTTTTGGTGTTCTTCACACGAAATTTTTGATAATATTTTATATTGTTAAAAATACTTTTTTATTATATAAAATTGGTGAGGTTTTATACGCATGCGGTTGATCCTTAAAAACTAGTGAATACACGATAATATTGTTTCCAGAAATACGGCGGTGCTATCTGATGGAATCACTTTGTTAGTTCTACAGTTGTTTTGTTACGTAGACAGAGCTAGTTGTTTCGGCTGTTTGCTAATATGCAGCGCTGAATGTAATTCAGTAATTCTTTTTTATGAATATATCCTTCTCTAGTAAGGGGGTACTAACGAAAGATGAAATACGTATTTGCGTCTCTGGAAAAGGATACGTCCAAAAATATTAATAATGAACTTTTATTGTGTTCTTCACACCAGATTTTTAATAATATTTTATATTAGATGGGATATATAAGACGGGATATTAATCAAACAACCAAGGTAAATAACTAATTTGTAGACATGTTGATTATTATAATTTATAACAAATGTTCAAAATGGTCACCATTCTGTAGAATGCATAATGCAATACGACGTATCATGTTGTCAAAAGTGTTCTGCAATACAGGGTTTTTCGGTTGCCTTTCACGATTTGTCATTTGTGATTCATTATTTATCAAGTGACATTCACTCTTTTATTTGTCTTTCACTATTTGTCATTTGTATTTCACCATTATTCAAATGATATTCACATTTGTCAAATGAAATTCATCTTTTGTCAAAATAATTTCATGAACTGTCATTACTGTAACATGGAGCGTGGGAGAAGGCGAAATGCGAAAATTAGTAACGAAGTGCGCGCATTAATTATTAACTCCGTGAATCAGGGAAAATCTTCTATTGATGTGGGAATACAGTTTAATGTAAAACCGAATACAGTGCGTAAAATTTATGCAAAACATGTGCAAACGGGACAGATACATAAACAACCTCCGGGTCACAGAAACCAAAAGCTTAATGAAGCTCAAAAGGAACGAATATGTGATTGGATTGACGAGGATTGTACTCTTACACTTCGTGATTTACAAGCAAAGAGTCTTTGCCAATGGCCCGACATGCAAATATCTACATCAACAATTAATAGGGTTTTAAAAGAATTCCATTATTCTATGAAGCGAGTGACGTGCATACCAGAAAGAAGAAATACACCAGCTATAATACAAAATCGTTTTGATTATGCAATTGAATACAACAGAATTATGCATGAGAGAGACAAAATTTTTTTCATTGATGAATTTGGTATAAATGTTTACTCAAGAGTGTCCTCTGGTAGATCTGCCAAAAATACTCCAGCATGTTTACGTAAAGCCCAAGTTAGAGGACGAAATTATTCAATAGTAGCTGGAATGAATTTTAATTCGTTATATTTATTTCAAATACAGGATAGACCATACAACGTGGAACATTGCTCAGAGTATCTGTTAAATTTGATTAATCATTTCCGTGATGATAATATCGTAGGAGCTTATCTTATAATGGACAATGTTCGCTTTCACAAAAATGCTGAAGTACTAAATCTTATTCAAGCTCATGGCCACCATGCTGTATTTATTCCGGCGTATAGCCCATTCATGAATCCAATTGAGGAATTGTTTAGTCAATGGAAAAATTACATCAAGAGATCACAACCAAGAAATGCGGATGAGCTATATCAATCCATCCACAGAGTATCAGAAAATATCACTCACGAACACTGCCTTCACTACATACAACATATGGAGTCCTACTTAGGCGATTGTTTACGAAAAATCGAAATTCTTTCGTAAATTGTACTTGAATGTTTAAGAATTTCATTACTTATTGTCTATTTTACATAATAAGTTTCGTTGGTTCCTAATAAATATACATGAGTTCGATTGCTTTCTATTATTTTATTTGGATAAGAATAGAGAAAATCATTTGACAAATAGTGAAACAGTTTTGATAAAAGGGAATTACAATTGACACAAATTTGACAGTTGGTAAAGTCATTTGAGAATGAGTGAATTACAAATGACAAATCGTGAAAGGCAACCGAAAAACCCTGTACATTTCATTACATTGAATTGTAATTGTATTCTTCAAGTCATCTAAGTTATTCATCCTTGTCTTATACACTTTATTTTTTAGTAATCCGAAAATGAAAAAATCTGACGGAGTAAGATCTTGTTGGTCAAACACCTCTGTTTAAAACTCGTTGACAGAAGTAATATTCTAAAAGCGCTAAATTTTTAAGAATTGTATATGAAGTAGCCTCATCTTGCTAGAAGTAACCCTCATTGAATTCGTCCTGTTGCGCTTGAGTTAAAAATGGTGTTAGTAACTACTCTCGGTTTCCTTGGGTATTAATGTTATTGTGACAAAATATTAGTCCTTCTATTCTACGACGATATACAGCTAATCATACCCCAACTTTAACAGGATGTAAAGGAACTTCGATGTGATTGTTTGGATTGTTTATAGACCATGTTCTGTAATTTTGTCTATTAACAAACCCGCTTAAATGAAACTATGCCTCATCGGAAAAAAAAACTTAGATCAAGAATTTCGTCATTATTTAAATTTTCTTGAAAGAAGTTGCAATAATTAAGCCTACTAGCGTGATCTCTACGTAAGATCTGTTGAAGAATGGATACTTTGTATGGATCCATATGTAAACGACGCTTCGAAATTCTATGAACGATACTAGAAGATATGTTCGTTTAAACTGGTAAACGACGAGCTGATGTATGTGGGTTTTCTCCAACAACGTTTTCTACGTGTTCAACAATATTTTGCTGTGTACATGGTCTACCAGAACTTTTGCCTTTTAACACAGATCCTGTAACCCGAAACTTCTCCACGACTAGGCGAATGTGATGATGTAAAGCGGTATTATCCGGAATCAGCAAGTGAAACGGTCACTTACATTCCGCGTAGGAATATTCCACTTCCGAGATATGCTTTAACAATAAAAATATTTTCTTGCAATGTTTACATTATTTAGTAGTATTGTTTATTAAGTAAAAAATATTTAATAAAAAATATTTAATTAATTAATTAAGTAAAATAATATTTGTAAGAAAAAATTATATTGTTAGTCACAAAATGGCAATTTTCAAAACGACATTAGATAAATATTTATATACCGGGTGTATTATGAAAAACCTTTGGGGCTGTAGCTTCCTTATATTTTATCTGATTTTAATGAATGATATATCAAACTAAATCGTTTTTAAAGCACTGTAACCTGTTTTTTTTTTTTTAATTTTTTGGACATTTCGGTTTTGACAGATAGTAATTTTTTTTTTTTAAATTGTGCTACATATTTTTTTTTACTTATTCTAATACACATTTATTTCCTGAAGGCACGTCCATTAAAATGAGTGACAAATTTTTTATTATTAAAAAAAAACTTATCGGCACTTGGACGCAGTCTGTCAGGAAAACGATTTCCATAAAGTCGCAAAGCAGCTGCAGAATTTGTTCAGCATTCAAAATATGCTTGAATCGCATCCACACATTCGCCATTATCCATTTCAATAACAAAATTTAGAAATAAATCGTTGAAAATGTTATGATGAATGTGTGACTGACAGATGTCACAGCTCTCTTCGAAAATTTGGAATGCACTTTTATCGTTCAATATGACTGCTTGATTTTTAAATTTTTAAAATAAACACTGTAAATGTTGTTGTTGACCCACCGCTCACTGATAACATTGGTTTGTAATCCTTTATGGGCTATATAGTATTGAATGTAAGTGATTTTAAAAGGTACACACATTTGTTGGTAATAAAATGAAATAGAGTATTTAAAATGCATTTAAGAAATCTCTGTGTTCGGAAAAACCAGAATAAATCGAACTAAAAAAAAAACCTTCAATTTCTCGATTTTTTTTCATATAAGGATATCGTTGTTTACAGTTTCATATTCAGAAAAAGTAATATATTTGAATAAGGAAAAAAAAAGTATAGTGCAATTTAAAAAAAACACAGTTTGCAGCTGTCTGTCAAAAACAAAGCGTAAAAAAAATTCAAAGCGGATCACGTTACAGTGTTTTTAAAACGATTTAGTTCGACGTATAATTTATTACATTCGGATAAAAAATAAAAAAGTTACAGCACGAAAGGTTTTTCATAATACACCCGGTATAAATAGTTATGAATAAAAGGCAAGTGGCTTATAATAATTTGCAAGTACTAGTTACTCAGTGCCTACTGAGATGAAGTTCTTTTTGAAACACGTTGTACATTATAAAATTTTACATTTTTGACATCCACGTTAAAATCGAGTGTCGAAGTTTTCAAAAGTCGCAACCGTACAACGAGCAGGTAATTCTCTAAAATTTTCTCACTAAAATTCGCCGATAAAATCAAACGGATCGTCACCGGTGCTGTTAGATGCACTCCTAGTCTCTGATTTTTTCTAACATTGCACTGCCAGATATCAAACGTCACATTGCAGCACAGAATGAATGGGCTATGATTACCAACAACATTCATCTTCCTACACATGATGATTTAGGAGACCGATTTGCATAAATAGGGAAGTTCCACACTCCATCAATGCGAGTGATTACTGAATAACCCCCCTCGAGCAACACCCTGAGTTTAAGAATAGAGATTCCATCAGATCTCTGGCAGGCGTAACCCTCCAACGTAAGCAATCGTCTCAATTAAATAGCTTCGGTGCAGGCCACGGAAGTGCAACTCAATAAATGGACACTAGCAGATACTAGCGACACTGCGACTGCGAAAATGTAGAACAAACTATGGCCAACATAGTAAGCGACCTACATACGACCGGCATAGTAAGTTTACCGGTAGTACGCATGAACTGATCAAGACGCAACTGGACTGATTGAAAAATTTAGATATTAGTGTGTAAAATTTAAGAGTTTGAATTTTGATTTGTTTTATAACTTAACGTATCAGAAGCTATAAAACAAATTAAAACTTAAAAAAATTTTTGGTGATTACCAGGTGTACATAAATAACAATTATTAAATTACAATTGCTTAAAGTAAACGATTTGTTGCTTCTGTGTCAATATGGAGAAAAAAAAATTCGTGTTTTAATTAGACATTATTTTTTAGAGAAAAAAACTATTAAAGTACAGAAAGTTATATAAACATTGTAATGAATGAATCTGCTCCTTCCCATGAAATAATTTGTTAATCATTCGTAGACACATTATTTATGAAAGCTTAGAGCATAAAAATAGAGATGTTTAATTAAAAAAAACTTATTCCTAAAAATTTTAATATAAAATGCTTTTATTAATTACCTATTCGTATTATAATGATTTCCAATTTCTTTCTAATTTGATAAAGAGCAAAAGTTGATCTCCCATTTAATTTATTGAATGAAAAGAAATAATTTTTCTTTCTCTTTCTTCAAAAAAGTAACTGCGGAAAAAGAGAGTTTAATTGAATTATAGAAAATTAATCATTGACTTCTCACAGTAATTTAGTATAAACGCGAAATGAAAATATATGGATTTCTACCAGTTCCATAAATTTAAAAACGAACAAACTTAATTAATTAAGTAATGGTGAGCGGAACTCGGTGTCTGTCGTTCTTTTATTTTATGTTCCTAATAACGACTATCTTTGATGTTGAGCGAGAGGCTTTCTTTAAATTGATTTCAGCTGAACTTTTTTTTACCCTCGAATAAGAACGGAGAAAGGTAATTCTGGTTCGCTGAATTCACAAATCCTCGAATTACTACAAAAAGAAATAATGCGAACACAACTTCTTTCAATAATTCTCCCAAACATCATCTTAATTATGTAATTATGAAATTTGCACTTTGAATATTTCGGTTATTCCCAAATTGGCACATGAAGCAGGTACACGAAATAAAAACAACCTAAATCGGTACAAGCTCAGACATACCCTAAATGTTAGGGTACATGCATTTTCGTCACCAACCAGGTAGATAAACCGTGCGCAATAGTTGGGGCATTTATGACACACGCATTTTCGCCACCAAAGTGCTTAATTACGGATTACTCCTTTAAGCAACGGGCTATTACGAGGTATTTAGGAGGGCCGGGTTTCCCCAGGTTATTACATAGATATAGTAGGTATGTATATATACATCTATCTACGTAAGAGGTAATATTATCGATGTATTAGAACTTAGAACTATAAATATAAGGTGATTAGTGTAATAGGGTTATTAAGGTAATTGAGAGAATGGGGGTATCTAATGTACGTATATACCTACAGAGCAAAGATATTATGTAGTTAGTAGTACAGTATCATTTCTTTGAGTAAGTATTGAGATTTTTGCAGTGATGGAAGCTAAAGTGATTTTAAGCAATCGTGGCAAACAAATGTTGGTTATTAAAGATTTTAAATTTAATTTTAATAAAGTTATTAAGTCCACTAACGAAAAGTTTTGGTAGTGTATCAATCGACAGTGCAAAGCAACAGCTCACACCCTTGATTCGACAGAGAATATTGTAGTAACGAAGTGCAGTGGAGTTCATTGTCATGAGGCAAATATAGCAAAATTGAACCGACAAATTTTATCTAACTCGTGCAAAAGGAAAGCGATGGAGGACCTTGCTGAAAAACCAACAAAAATACTCAGACAGGAGACGCAAGAATTTCTTCCAGCAAGCTTAACAACAACGGACGTAGAGTATATAAGGCATGCTATGTACAATGCCCGAAGAAGGATACGCCCCGCTTTACCAAGAAACATTAGTGAAGTGCACAAAATCCTCGCGAATATCAATGTAGTGACAAACAAAAGTGAAAATTTTATTTTTGTGAACAGCGAAAGGGACAATATTGTAATTTTTTCGTGTGAAACAAATGTACGCACACTTGACACAGTCTCACGAATTTATCTCGATGGAACGTTTGACTATTGCATAAAGTACTTTTGTCAGTTTTTTACCATTCACGGGTATGCAAATGGTCACTACATACCCATTCTGTTTTGTTTACTGCCTGATAAGACTGCTACTACTTATAGGCAATTGTTTAGATTAATTATAAGTGCATGCACAAAGAAAAATATAGAACTAAATATAACAGAAATAGTGGTCGATTTTGAAAAAGCGATACACCTTGCCTTAACAGATGTTTGGTCTAACGTCAGAATCATTGGATGCCGATTCCATTTAGCGCAATCTTGCTATCGTAAAATTCAAAGCTATGGGTTGATAACTGAATACAAAGTCGACTCAAGCGAAATTGGATGCTGGTTGAAACAAATTTTTTCGCTTATGTACCTACGTCCAGAAGAGGTAGGTGAATGCTTTGCCTTTGATTTAATACCAAATATGCCACAAGGCGACCGACTAGTTAAATATGCTGATTATTTGGTTGATACGTATATCTCTGACGAATCACTTTTTCCGCCTTCAATCTGGACATAGCATTCAGCTACCTTAACTCGAACAACAAATGCGTGTGAATCCTTCCATAAACATTTTAACGAGTCGTTATACAAGGATCATCCAAATTTATTTGTTTTTATAGAAAAATTGAAGGAATTTCAAATAGATACCTATATTAAAATACAAAGTTTGCACATGCTTACAAAAATTCACAATCGTAAAGTTAAAAAAAGGCAGCAATTTATTGAGTCTATGCTTACACAATACCAAAACAATGAAATAAGCAGGTTACATCTAGTTAAATGTCTCTCTTATCATTGTTATTTTACAATATAATAAAATAATGTTTTACATATTTTTTATATAGCTCTGTACCTATGTATATATATTTGAATAAACAACCTTGTTTTATATCAATTGTTTCGTTTCATTTTCAATTGCTAAGTACCTACTTAATAAGATAAGAAAATGGTCGGTGACAAAAATGCATGTGTAAGTAACGTCTGCTTTTCAGGACGGTGACGAAAATGCATGTCCGATTATCACTTTTCTTACCTTGGTGACGAAAATGCAAACACCCAAATGTTATTGTCCCATTTCGACATACAGAAAATTCAACAATATTGTGGGTACTAATTGAATATTTTTGGGGATAATAGAAATAGGTGAATCTGTTTTGTGATGCCTTTATTATTTTTCTAAACTAAAATATTATATCTATTAGTTTATATAATATACATCTTTACATATATGCAATAATCTTCACTTATAAAGGTACAAATAATATTAATTGTTATATGCATAATATACAAAAAGGTTTAAGATCGTAAAATATATATTTTTCATTACCAGTCTTTACTATTGAAACAAGCGACAATTGATGGAGTAGATAAGAGCCCAAAGTCAAAATAAACATATATAGAGAGACTCATGCATTAATGATTTGTTTACATTATGAAAAAATACGTGGACAATATATACATTTATAATTTATATCTTAGTAAGCAAGTATGTGGAAAGACCGACAAATGCTTGACGACGTGCCGTTTAGATTGAATAATCTCAATGGAACGAAATAGCGGAACGACATACAATTACAATTTCGGATACGTTCCAATTCGTTCAACGGATGAATTCGTACCTTTGTACCGAATCCATCCGGATCAACACATCACTAGAAGACCTTCTCCAGGGACCAACTATTCTTGTTTTTCAAAAACTTTGATGACAGGAATTTTCTTATGATGAAAGTAATTTTGGAAAATTACGAGTGTACTATATGTTGTAAATAATGATTTTGTTGTTATAGGTTGTTGTTATTTGTGGGGTAGCAGGCGCTTGTCGTAGAAATGAACTGACTAGTATGTTAACTAACTACATCGAAGATAAGCAAACTTATCTGATTGTGAGAGTTCCGCATACGAAAACGAAAATTCAGCGTGTGTTTACTGTTACAGAAGGCAATTTCGGAGATATAAATTTTCTACAAATTTATCACAAATATGTCAGCCGTCGTCCAAGTTAATGTCGACCACATCTCTTTTTAAACTATAAGAAAGGAAAATGTACTTGTCAAGCAGTAGGGGTAAAGACATTCGGAAAAATACCGAAGCTAATAGCAAAGTATCTGTGACTGCCAAATCCATGTGGATACACAGCGCGCTTTTTAGGCGTTCGTCGGCGCCCCTCTTAGCGGACGGCGGGGTAGATATCACGAACGTGAAACGTCACAGAAGATGGAGATCGACAAGTGTCGCAGACAAGGATATATAAAATCATCGATCCAAAATAAGAAGAAATTGGAAAAGTAGATTTTTTGTACAGAATCCATCATCTTCTACGGTTAAAAACGATAAGTTTTCTACAATTAAAAGCGGATCCTCTGCGTTCAAGGAGATTACTTTTTCTTCCACTTCTATTTCTTCACCCGAAGGTTTGACTGGTGTGCAATTTAATAGTTTATGTAACTGTTGCATCAATATATATAATAATAAATCTTAAATGTGAGTAGGTACAATCTGTATTTTTGATTTTTTAACATTCCTGCACTAGTGCGGGAATTGGTCATTTCCCGATCTCAATTTGCGTGTGGGAATGTTGAATTTCTTAACGATTGTAGGAAATAATTATTTCTCATTGCTCTGTAAACACTGAAACGCGATTTTTTGTATGAAGTCATTACTCATATGCATCTTTCAACCCCTTTTTTTCTTTGTGGTTATACAAAACTAAGGGTGTATATAATTATGTATTATTATCTAAATGGGTTCCAGTTGGAATAAAGAAGTTATTATTATTTTTATAAAACTAAGCGGCAGAAGTTAAAAAGTATAACGACGGGAACAAAATCTATACGCTACAATAAAATGTATCTAGATAAAGCGTAAAGAGTTTAGAAATAACGCATTATCTATAGTTACTTTTATTCCTTTTGAAATTACTAAACATATAGTAGAAGTTTTGTATAGCAGTCAGAAAACACGATTCCTTTTTTTAATACCTTGAATAAATGAATAACAGGTTAGTAAACATAAAAGAAATAGTAAAAGATTCAAAAACGTTTCTTATAATAGGACTAATGTTTACCGCGTCACTTATAATATTTTATGCATAAACTCAATAATTTATATGTAATTCACCATAATTTTAATACAACACATATATACTCTATATCTGAGCTATTACTTACTGCCTTCTGTTAAATATTAACGAACAACAATCGATACATCAATATGAAAGTTGCTATAAATTACACAACAATAAGAACTTGTAGCAGGAAAAAAGCCATCTATAACAAGAACGAAACAAATTCTGCCATAATTCAAAGTAATATATTACAATATCCGGCGCTATAGGAAACAGCGAGAATTTAGAATAGGCAGAGTAGGCCAATATATCATATTTACAATCAAAGTTTTGAATAATTTCAGTAAAAGCAAACAACAATTCTGCAAAACTAATTCATAATGGGGTTAAATGTTATTAACGTTGACTCGGTGCAAGAACAATATCGCATCGTACTATGCAATTAATATATGTTTTGCCCCCGACGTATTAAAGCATTCTCACCGCGGGAAAATGAGATATACGTAACTTACGTGTTAGATGTCTAGAATTATTGGTGGTTCATAATATGTTTGCTAATATAGAGAATGATTATGTGGAATGTAAATATGATTATGGGGTAACTGTATAAATGTTTCATTATAATTAATTGAATAAAATGTACAATTTATCTATCTAACTATCCATCTTATTCTTTGTGTTGGACGCCATAAGTTCAGACATTTGAGCACAGTGCTCTTTGTACCACCCCCCTAGGTCTCCCACTTCTACCCTGTTAGCCTTGCGCCCTCGATAAAAGCCACTATCTGCCTCAGATGAAAGTCCCTTCAGTTTTTCACAAGTGCAAATCACATGAAGACTTGTTTCCTCCTGTTTTTCGCATTTGCTATACCAGAGCTCAATAACCAAGCCTATGCTGTACACAAGCTTCCTTAAAGAACGGTGTCCGGCTAGCAAACCGGTAATACTTTTATATTTCTTTTTTATTACTACGACTTAGGTTGGCTAAAAGCCTAGCGATTACCTCCTCTAGTAGTGTCTTAGTATGAAGCTGACCTTCTGTTAGCCTCCTTTTGTTTTTATGTTACCCTTTTAACCATAACCTGATCTCCATTCCAGGACAATCCTGGTCCTATGAAGTTCCTCCTAGAACCTTCCTTGGCCAGTTCGTCGGCCATGTCATCGCATTGCCTTTAATCTCCTCATGTCCTGGCACCCATATCAGTGAGACGGTATTGTCTTGTACCAGTCTATTGAGGACCTGTTCACAATGTTTCACCATTGTAAACCTGGTAGATGGATTCATAGTGGCTTTAATAGACGCCTAACTATCAATCATTATGTTGATTTTTTTATTTGCACAGCCGGCCGCGACTGCAAACAATTAAGCCTGGAAAAACGTTGTATGTTTTCCCAGACTTATTGATATCTTCCTTCTCGAGCACATTCCATACAAATCTACACATGTGCCCCGATTAGATTATGATCCATCCACGTACCCGATACCGGCACCCCAATCGCTTGAGTGACTTTTGAGTAACTGTTCCTTGGTCGGTATAGATATGTTCAGCTTAGTTGTAAACATAATCTCAGATACCATACCGTCCACTGGCATTTATAATATCGGTTTCCAAGTATAGTTCCCGGAATCTCTATGGCCGGTTCACCCTTATTAGGACGCTATAAGCCTTTGGCCTTCAACATCAGGATCGCAGCCATGACCTGCGCTTTCACAAATAGTTCCAGCGGAGGGAGACAAAGGCCTTCATGGAGACAGTTCCCATGCTGTTCATCAAATCTTGCTTCTATTTTTAGAGTACGGTAGTGGGCGGTGCGGCTCATGTATGGGCCCATTGTCGGCCCATGTTGGCTAGTTGTGGGATTTTGACAATTTATTCGCTTTTTCTATACGAAATATTGTCAATCCTTTTTAAATACCAGAGTAATTTCCAACATAGTTTCTGACCTATGTCTGCATTCATTCGTATGGTATACGCAGACGGGTGCGTACCGTAATTCATTAATTTACATGGGCGTGAAATATTTTAATAGGCTACCGTCGTACAACAAAGCTTAAAATAATTTCAAGCGAAAATGCAGGTGTTGCTTCTGAGGCGAGTATTGTACTTGTTGAATGAGCTCGTTGTGGATTGACGTTGGAATCTCCTCCGTTTTTGTTTTGTGGATATGATGTGTGAATCTCTTATTGGTTGTGTCTGTGCTTTATTTATTGTGTAACATGGTCATTTTATTTATAGTGTTATATAAATGTGTTATTATATTATATTGTAATGTTGTATAAATACCATTCTGCCGTCCATGCACGATATGTGCTTTTTCGATAGAAAATAAATAAACTAACATGACACCAGGGATTTCCAACAGAGCCTGTCGCTCGAAAGTCTTGTCTTAAAGAGCTCCATAGATAATCGTTGGTTTAATTACTACAGTCTAGAATCAGTGTACCACATTTAGTTTTAGTCCCCAGGTCTTGCTAAGAGTTCTTCTACATCACCACGCCCTGTCTGTCACTTTGACTAGGTGTCTGCTCCAATTCAGTTTCGCATCAAGTGTTATGCCTAGATACTTCACTTTATTGGTTAGTTCTAATTCTTGTCCGAACAGTCTAACGCTACCCAGATCATTTAGTTTCTCATTTTGGTAAAAACTACCAACTAGTTTTTTTTTTGTTGATTAACTATTTAACTAATACGTGGCTGATTAGACTGCAGAGTAAAAAAATTAAATACCTATTGTTCAAGATGCAAAATATATTTAATCTTTAAACAAAATTCTCACAAAGTTCTAGGACCCAGTGGCCTTTCAATTTATGTAAGCCGTCTAAAAAGCAATTTTTCGTAAGTACCGTCAATATATGCATTTGTGTCTATTAACCTCATCATTTGTTCGAAATCTCATACCACCAACCCATTTCGTCGAGTTTTAGAAAAAGAAAAAAAATACACTGAGGTACACCTGGTGTATTGTATAATAGAGATTGTTCCGTATTCTGATGAAGCAAACTTTTTTCTGAATAAAAATTTTCAAATATATTGGTGCTTTTTCAGTTCGGCATTGAAATGTGTCAGTACTTCAGCATAATATTGGCCAGTTATTATGCTTCCCTTCCAATAGTTAATAAAGACTATCTATCCCTTTAAAATACCAAAAAATCAAGGCCATAATTTTATTGGTAGAAAAACTGTTTTTGCCTTTTTAGGAACACCTTTCTTCAGAAAAAGTACGTTGTTTTGATGTGTGTAGTAATGTATCCATGTTTTATATATGGTGACATATTTACGAAAAAATTCTCTTTAATTGGGTTTGAACTTAGACATACTGTCATTTAAAAAATTGTAACACGCGTTCGCATTTGCTCACCAGTAAGCACACACGCCATGCATCTTAAGGTTAACTTTATCATATTTAAATGTTTATGCAAAATATTGCGTACCCACTCCGTAGAGATATTTACTCCACACACTTTTATTCGGCGGTCGCTCTTTATAATAGGATGGGACTTTATTTAGAATTTCTGAAGAGCAAATGGAGACGCCGGGCGTTCAGTATCTTCTGTGATGATGTGACGACTTTCCAATTCCATGTACATGATAATATTTATGTAGCTTTTCTTCAGTTTCTTCAATGTTTCTTTTGTCTATTTTTTCTCCATATGAATACAAAAGCAACAGGTAGCTTAAGCGATTATAAAAACTTGTCTATCTTACAGATTTGAGCGAAATTTGGACAATAGACTTATAAAGCAGGATTAAAATCAGAGATATACTATATGGCGTCAACTTACCCCTCTTCCCCCTGAGAAGGACTAAGTTGTTCTAATTTCCGGCGGAGCCGAGTTCGTTCCCAAATCCGCAGGTAATAAAATGATATAGACCGAATTCGTTCCGGAGTCTTAGCCGAATTCGTTCCCAAAGTTGCCGGTGTATACATTAAGAGGATTAAGAGATAATGAGATATTTTAAGTGTAACACATTTATAATAAAACTATAAGATAGAGTAAATGCTATGTATATATAATGAGAATTTCATTACCCGATCAGAAACCAATATGCATACAGCAGACCGATTTTCATGTCGCCGGTTAGAAGTACCGCCCTCGAGATGCGCACGAAATTCATAGGTAGGGGAACCTCTGGCATCGCTTATTATCCCTTACTACGTCCCAATGCACGTCTCGCACAAAGTGTTTGCATTTCACTTTTCGAACACTGACCCTTACTTGACGCACGTACAAATTCTCCCACCGGCCACATGAAAATCGGTCTGCTGTACATTGCGTGCTATTATCCCTTCCTCTAATTACTCCTAAATTTGTCAAAGTTTACCTGGTAAGATATTTTGCAATAACAAACAGTTTTACTTTTGACGTTGTAAGTTGAAGTAATAATAACTAATAAGCCATGAGTGTTGTACAGTTTGAACAAAGTGAAAAAGGAAAAACATGCTGGTGTTGGATGGTTATAAATTTACATTTCATAAAGAGTTGGCCAATGGTATTAAAAGATGGACTTGTACGTCGCGTTGTAAAACAAATTTGTGCAAAGCATTGTTAAAAACCGAAGGTCCGACAACAGTGTAGTGCAAATGTCGGCAATACATAGTCACGATAAAATTACAACTGAAATAATTAATAGAAATATATTAAGTAACGGTCTGAAATGTAAAGCAGTTGATGATTTATGCGAACGTCCTATGAAACGTGTACATAAAGAACTGCAAAATAGGCACATTGAGACACTTACTGTTAATGACGTGAACTGTATTAGGAAGAATATATAGCAAGCGAGAAAATCAGTTTTACCAAAATTACCAAAAAATGTTTACGCCATACATCAACGGTTAAAGCAACTGCCAATAGAAACAAATAAGCAGGAAACATTTTTATATGTGAACGATGAAGAAAATCACATCATAATGTTTTCATGTAAAACAAATTTAGAATTTATGTGCGAAAATATAACAACATTATATGCAGATGGAACATTTGAATATTGTTCTAGATTCTTTCTACAACTATTCACTATCCATGGAATCAAGAATAACCACTATATACCTCTCGCGTATTTTTTTACTCCCAAATAAGAGATTTGAAACTTATCAATCAGCGTTTCGTTATTTGGTGCAAGAATGCCAAAAACTTGGTTATAATTTTTTTCCCAAACTATTTACGGTAGATTTTGAAATTGCGATTCATAAAGCTATTTCTGCTGTTTTTCCAACAACTGTCGTTAAAGGATGCCGTTTTCATTTAGGTCATTCTTGGTAAGTAATTATTGTGGTTTCTTAAAATAACTAATTTTAATATTTATGTTTTCCAATTATTGACAGGTGGCGCCAAATTCAAGAATTGGGTCTCTCCACTAAATTTCGGAATAAAGACTCAGAAACATCACATTTTTTAACCTACGTTTTGGTCTTCCCTTTTTAAACCCTTAAACCCCAAGTACGTTTAAGAATGTTTTATTGAAAATTTCATGTCGTTGCGACCAGACAACGCAAGTGTAATATTATTTTTAGACTATTTAGTTGATACATATATTTCTGAGGATGCTACTTTTCCACCACAAATTTGGGTAGAAATGTCGTCGTCGACACAAAAAACCACAAATGCGTGCGAATCTTTTCACGCTAAATACAACTCATGCTTCTACACACCACATCCTAACATTCACCAATTTCTTAGTGTATTAAAAAATGTTCAAATTGATTCGTATATAAAACAAAAAAGTAGCGCAGTTGTAAAACCAGGTATGATCATTCACTAATAAAAAGAACGGAGTTTGTAGATACGAAAATTAAAGATTTTATAAATGGAAAAATTAATAGGTTTCAATGTATGCAGTCTATTTCACACAGATTTAAAATACATGCAAATGTGCATAATATTAACGAAAAGTGAATAAAGGTAATAAATATTTTGACATAATTTTGCACGTTGTATATATTTGCTGTATAATATGTACATATAATGTATTTGAATGTTTGACTATTTTAAAAAGTGCCATGCACTTAAAATATGTGTAACCGACAATAACCACGAGATTGCACGTGTGTATATATTTGTTATAATATGTATATTTGTAAATATTTTTGTATATTGTATTTGAATACATACATGTTTGCTATGGTTTGAGTATTTTTAAAAACGCCTTCATCCTTATCTTTTAATCCTCTAATGTATACACCTACAACTTTGGGAACGAATTCGGCTAAGACCCCGGAACGAATTCGGTCGATATCATTTTGTTACCTGCGGATTTGGGAACGAACTCGGTGCCGTCCCTAATTTCAGTTTCTTAAAAATTAGTTTATACCTGGACGCCTTATAAAGTGTTATAAAGTATAAAGCGATTTTTTGTGCTAGCTTCACTATTCCCTATGTCCAACGTTGTGTAATTTTACCTATTGACGATGACAACTTTTAACGCAAAGAAATAAGTAATTAAACTTCTGGTTTCAAAAATTCTTTTATTGTAAATACCAATACAATATTGTTTCGCCATACAATGGCTTCATCAGGTGAATGAATACTGGCATTGGTAAAAGTATTCATCCACCTGATGAAGCCATTGTATGGCGAAACAATATTGTAGTGGTATTTACAATAAAAGAATTTTTGAACCCAGAAGTTTAATTACTTATTTCTTAGCGTTACAATGCAGTTTCAATAAGTATTTCCTTCGTCAATTAACTATGACAACTTTTATTGTCGATGTCGATATTTAGGATACGAGTATTAATTGTGCTAAGGGGGTTTTATACCTTTATAAAGTTTTTACCTAAGTCTACAAAGAAATACTGGCATAGACATGTATAAGATTTTATCGATATTAATAAGATTTTGTTGGAGAAAACTTTACGCAGTGACAACAATACATTTTATCTTTGTTACGAGTTCAAGAATCAAATTGAAATGTTCATGGATTTCCCCGCCTTTTTGTAAAAACTAATAAATAAATAACAAATACACATAGATAAGATGCGAAGACGACAAAACTTAACGGTTGACCAGTTGAAGGGTATAGAAATATTTATTAAGGAAACGGATCGTTTAAACGCTTCTGTTACCGCTTGAACACATTTATTTTGATATATTTGCCTGCAGCCTGCAAAACCGTAAATGAAACGATCTTTCCTAAAAATATATGAGCAGATGGATTTGAACGACTCGAATAAAAATAATTTAGTTGTGTCTTGTAGAACCAACATCAATTTTATTATATCCTTTATTGTACTTTTTATAAGTAAACTTATACGTATGCTACGTTAGTCCTCCAAAAATGAGAAAGTAAGGCAATTTATTATATAACCCGAGCCGAGACATTTTTTTAAATTTAATAGTTAATACGTTCATAGAAGTTTTCAGTTTTATAAATACTAAGGTATTGCATTATTTATCTTATCATTTACTATATTTTGAAATATAAATATTTATGTTATTTTTGAGAAATAACAGTATTTTATATATCAAGAAGGAAAAGTAACATTTTAAAGAACAATAAAGTTACTTAAGGCCGAGGCGACAGCCGAGGACGGAATTACTTACGAGGACTTTAAAAATACTTTCCATTTATGGTGAATAGAGCAGAGCGGTTTATTTCATACTGCAACTCTAATGAATTTTAAATAAAAGGATGTGAATTTATTTCATACTCATGACAAAAATGACATTTATATCTCGCAGAAATTATTCGTATAGATTAAGTAAGCGGTAACATAATATAGCAATGGAAGTGTCTTTGAAATAAAAATAAAAAAGCCGCGTCAATTTTCTGTATTTTATTAGATTATTCGTTTTAAAATGGGTACAAATGAGATATCGCAATATATTCTGGATGAAGTTGATAGCGTGAAGAAGAATTTGATGCCACGTAAGTCACAAAATCAATACAAAAAGGAATACCGGTGTTTTGTGAGTGGAAAAACAAAAACGCATTTTCACTGTAAATGAAGATGTGCTTTTATTTAATATTTTTTAATAAGGTAAGCAATTTTAAAAAGTACAGAAATAAAATAACAAAAATGATAATAATTACTAGCTGTCCGTAGTCCGGCGTTGCTCAGACACATTCTATAACTTAAAACTTCCTTTGTGTTAACTGCCATTAACCGATATAAAATTTTTGTTTTTTCTCTAGCTAAACAGCGAATCAATGATATTTTATTATAATTAATCTATGACTCCAATGCCTTTGGATACACTACATTCTTCGTTATTTCATCTCGTGCATAAACAAACAGGGCAGATGTTTCCCAATTTGCAAACATGTTACATATGCACATGTGGATTGATAATTTCCAGCTGTTGCAATTACACATAGCAATTCGATTACTGTGCTTGCATACAAAAATACATTGCTTACCTTAATGTCGAGGTAGTTGCCATTCTGTAGAGATAATTGTTAAGAGACAATTTGATAACAGTATGCATATGTGCAGTTGCGGCCCTTAAAAACCCAGACACTTAAATACAAAAACATTTTAAATTGTGTAAACTGTTTTTAAAAGCTACTCAAACCAGTTATTGGCGTAGAATGCAAAATGTATTGCAAAAATAGTAAATTAAAAAACATTATTAACAAAACTGCAGATAGTGCCGTACTTTACTTAAATTTCAAAAATATCGTTTCGAATATCAGAATACAGAACTTTACTTCAAAATTAGTATTTTGTTTTGATAATAAATTTTTCTAATTCTGATAATAGACTATGGATTTGTCAAATGCGACATTGTCATCAAAATGACTCATGAAAATTTGATTTACACACATGACAAAATTTTAAATTTTTGACATTCATGTCAAAATCGCGTGTCTTAGTTTTCAAGGGTCGCAACCATACATATATGCATAGAAGATTTTCTTTATTTGGCGATTTAAGATCTGTTTTAATTGAATATTTATTTGTTTAAGACACTTTAACTCTTAAATACATGTTTCAGCACTTGTGGCATTTTTTGACTTGTGACTTTTTTTTAATACAAATATTCAATTGCATATAATTATCAAAAGTGACATACTCGTATTATATTTCGTACTGTCATATTTTATGTCACATTGTCATGGTTTTTATATAATGATTTAAAATTACATTACGATTTTTTCTTATAGAAATTCATGTTTCACTATTGTTAATACTTTAATATTTGCCGATAAAATTTGGAAAAAAATATGAAAACATCCTCTCGCACACCATAAGGAAAGATACACACCAAATTTTATCAAAATCAATTTAGTGGTTTGTGAGTCTATGAGAACAAATGAAATGTTTGATTTATACAGGGTGTTTGTTCATTCGTTGATATAATATAAACAGTATGTATATGTACGTCAAGCATTTCAGTATATTTTTTAAATTGTGTTGATTTTTAAGAAAAAGTCAACGTTTTTATGTTAGGCGGTATACCTTGTGTTGAGGTAGGTAAGTGATAAAGTAGAACAGTCCAGTGACCTGTACAAAAAAGAAAACGTAGTAAATAAGTATGCCTTAAATGTAGGTGTAGGTTTCCGCGGTCGTTCTCTAGATGTAGATCTCGGTTTCCGGGTTGGAACCGCGTCGAGTTAGGCGTAATTTCCAACGTTTCGTCCACTGTTTCAAGGGACATCTTCAGGGCTATACGTAGATGTTCGTCGTTTCGCAGTAGCTTGAAGAATGCTATGACAAAGACCGGTGCAACTTATATAGGGGGGACCGGGTCAGATGGTGGCCTGCTATTGAGTGGGGACAATGAGCCAATGGCATGCGTCGTATGGGCGTGGTGGTCTCTGTCATAGCATTCTTCAAGCTACTGCGAAACGACGAACATCTACGTACAGCCCTGAAGATGTCTCTTGAAACAGTGGACGAAACGTTGGCAATTACGCCTAACTCGACGCGGTTCCAACCCGGAAACCGAGATCTACAATTATGCCTTAGTTTGCTTTTTATTATCAGACTGGTCATTCATAAAATTATTTCTATTTACACGACAACAGATTTACGAAAACAAACATTTGGTTTAAAGGTTGCTGCACGTTCGCTTTATGTAAACACATTTGTCTATGATGAATTAAAGACCTATTCACCTACTTAAGATATCCGATTATAATATATTTAATTAAATTGTTTTTCTATTGAAAGCGACTCAACGTTTTCTAGTTCGTTTGAAATGTACGATTACATCAATTGCTCAAAATTCTCACCATTCTCTTGAATAGATAATCTGGTGCGACGTATAAGTGATTCACGAACATTTTGAAACAAATTGCGTTCACGTTCATGATTTGTTTCCGCAATAATACGTTCACGCAACTCGTCAATATCGTTGGCCTCCGTTACATAGACTCGCTCATTTCAATATCCCCACAGCAAGAAATCAATTGGATTTGGGTCCAGCGACCATGGTGGCCAATGCACTGGCCCACCGCTGTCTATCCAGCGATCTCCAAACACATCATTCAAATATTCACCCGAACAAAATGCACAGGTGACCAGTGATGTTGATGCCACTTCGACACGCCGATATTCAAAGAAATATCTTCTAGTAATCCGGACAGAATATTCTGTAAAAAATCCCAATAAACTTGTCCGTTCAAACGCGGCGGTAAGAAAAATGGCCCATCAATGTAATTATTTATTATACCGATCCATACATTTAACGAAAATCGGTGTTGATGGTTAGCTGGTCTAATCGCTAATATGAACATTAAAGTTTCAGTGGTAAATATCTTAATATGACACTGTAAGCGCAATAGCCCCTTGCGTTCGACAAATGGGTCTATTGTTCATAGGTCAGCATTTTTACTTTAAATAACAGTCGATGGCATAAAACTTACATAGAAGGCACATACACACATACACTATCTATACAGACCGCCTTAAAAACATTTTCCTATATTTTCTTCTTTTTTTTCCGCGCTTATTTGAAAACATTTTCTACGCAATTTTTTTGGAAAAACATTATAAAATTTGAGAACTTTATATCCTCCAAATTAGGAAAACGAGTGATCAACTACCCTGTATATATACATATATATATATATATATATATATATATATATATATATATATATATACAGGATGTCTCAGCTGACGCGGTTTCTTTGATAATTTGTTTATTTTACAGTATAGAGAAAAGAGTTTCAGATAAAAGTTGTCCCTATTTAGAAGACGCATAGCTAGAAAATATTTTCAAATATACAGGGTGTCCCAGTTATAGAAAAAGCGTATGTAACTTTATTATTTTAAATGGATCACCCTATATATTATATTTTTTTTAGATTCTACATGATATTTTAAGTAACTTTTATTAAGACCTACCTATACCTATGTGCTTTTGTTTTCGAGAAAATAAATATTTTATCAAAATTTTGCAATTGCAACGCTCTCGTTAATGAGCTGTAGGATCAAAACTAAAAAAGGTAGAAAATTCTGGTTTGCGCAAATTGATACGTCTTGAATTGCTTTACAATTTGCAATATCAACATGTACGGATGCTTTTGTTGACATACAGATACTGGCGCCAACATTTGGAAGCATTTAAACGCCAGTAACTCTATTTTTTAAATAGGACACCCTATATCTGTTTACAGGGTTGGATGTAAAATTAAATTCTCTTTCTTTTGGTATAAGAATGTACCCATTTATCTTCAACCGTTTTAGAGAAAAATGTATATTTCTTCTGCTACTGTCGAAACAGACCACTTCAATTTGCACGAAGTAGGCTACGTAACAATAATATTATGGCAGATATTATATTTAATAACCATTTGAACCATTTATAATTATACACAAGTAATAAGCTTAATTTAAATTTGTATTATAAAGCAATTTCTAAGGATAACATTTGTTCACAATCCTTTTATAAAAAATGTAATTACTTTCTATTTTGTGACAAAATACAACTGAGTAGGCTGACATAATACTATCAAAAAAACAAAAGTTACAAAATCATACAAATGACGTTTGTAAATGTCAAACACATATAGTAATAAGAGTACCACAATCCAACAGACATTTTGAATTTTGGAACATTTTCCTGAAGGGGATACGAAATACCAATTTTTCTTTAAAAATTAAACGTTTTCGCCAATTTAAAATGTCATTGACTCGAGAGGAAATGATTGACATGATATTTGTTTTGGGAGAATGCAACCGTAATCCCCTGTTAGCGTCGAGATGTTATGCCCAGCAATATCCGGAACGCAGGCATCCGCGAAGTACAGCGTTTGAGTTGTTGCGAGAAAGATTTGAAAATTCAGGCAGTATTAATTATAAAAAACCAATCCGTATTAGTATGGCGATAACGGAAGAAAATGAATTCTTAGTGTTGGGCTGCATTCAAGAAAATCCTCATACCAGTGTGCGACTAGTAAGCAGAACCACAGAAATTAGTAAAACATCTGTGCATAGAATTATAAAAAAGTATAAATTTCATCCCTACCACATTCAACTTCATCAAGAATTACTTCCAACTGATTTTGAACGTCGACAGAACTTCTGCCAGTGGGCCATTGACAAAATTGACAACGATGAACATTTTTTTAGTTTTGTTATGTTTTCGGATGAAGCAACTTTTCACAAAAACGGTTTCGTTAATCAATTCCAGACAACTGGTAGCCAACAAAGATGGTCCCTAAATGTGTGGGCAGGTATATTAGGTACTCGCATAATTGGACCATTTTTTTTTAACCAACATCTGACTGGAGCCATATATTTGAACTTTTTACAAAATGAGTTGGATAATTTATTAGAAGACGTTCCTCTAGCAGTTCTACGTAGCATGTGGATGCAGCAGGATGGAGCACCTCCACATAATGCCGTAGAAGTGCGCCGGTTCTTGACCGAAACGTTCCCCAATAGATGGATTGGACGTGGAGGTCCAGTAAGCTGGCCCGCGAGATCACCAGACTTGACAAGTTGTGATTTCTTCTTATGGGGATTCATTGAAGACAAAGTCTATGTTACGCCACCGACTACACCGGCAGATATGTGTCAGCGGATTACCCTGGCATTTCAAGAAATCAGCCAAATCATGTTGAGAAATGTTGAACAATCGTTTTAAAACGTGTTCGTAATTGTTTCCACCAAAACGGAAGACATTTCGAAAAATAAATTAATGAACACTACATTTGTAATGTGCGTTTCCTATTTCACGCATTTCTTTATGTCTTTTTAAAACTGTTTTTGTTGCGTTTTATGTTTATGTTATGTTTTTATTTGTTGAGAAGTCCTGTTTTGTTAAAATTATTTATTACACAAATTTAAATTAAGCTTATTACTTGTGTATAATTATAAATGGTTCAAATGGTTATTAAATATAATATCTGCCATAATATTATTGTTACGTAGCCTACTTCGTGCAAATTGAAGTGGTCTGTTTCGACAGTAGCAGAAGAAATATACATTTTTCTCTAAAACGGTTGAAGATAAATGGGTACATTCTTATATCAAAAGAAAGAGAATTTAATTTTACATCCAACCCTGTAAACAGATATAGGGTGTCCTAATTGAAAAATAGAGTTACTGGCGTTTAAATGCTTCCAAATGTTGGCGCCAGTATCTGTATGTCAACAAAAGGATCCGTACATGTTGATATTGCAAATAGTAAAGCAATTCAAGACGTATCAATTTGCGCAAACCAGAATTTTCTACCTTTTTTAGTTTTGATCCTACAGCTCATTAACGAGAGCGCTGCAATTGCAAAATTTTGATAAAATATTTATTTTCTCGAAAACAAAAGCACATAGGTATAGGTAGGTCTTAATAAAAGTTACTTAGAATATCATGTAGAATCTAAAGAAAATATAATATATAGGATGATCCATTTAAAATAATAAAGTTACATACGCTTTTTCTATAACTGGGACATCCTGTATATTTGAAAATATTTTCTAGCTATGCGTCTTCTAAATAGGGACAACTTTTATCTGAAGCTCTTTTCTCTATACTGTAAAATAAACAAATTATCAAAGAAACCGCGTCAGCTGGGACACCTGTATATATATATATATGTATAAGGTAAACTTAATAAGTCGGCGATTAAAGGTCTGGTTTACTTTAGAGTATATATATTTAAAACAACTCTACATGTTTCGGCAATACGCCTTTGTCAAGAGAATACAAAATATAAAAATTTTTATATTTTGTGTTCTCTTGACAAAGGCGTATTGCCGAAACATGTAGAGTTGTTTTAAATATATATACTCTAAAGTAAACCAGACCTTTAATCGCTGACTTATTAAGTTTACCTTATCATACCAAGGTCACGAAGATATTATATATATATGTATATATATATATATAGTCAAAAATGTTGAACTCTTCTTTATTGTGGTCCTAATTGTCGATGTTGAAATCAACACTACGTGCCAAGGATGATATTAATATTGCAAATTTCTCTAAATTAAAGGCGTTCTTAAAACGAGAATCTGTTGATTATGAAGCAAAGAAATTTCTGATTTTGACGAGAAAGCACCTAAATAAATTCATGATAGAGGCTCCAGATGAAACGTATCTCGTCATGAAGGTGGTATAATTTATACTCTTTTAGAAACATTTAAATTTGCTAATCTATTTCAGATTATAATTTCTTTTGGATTATGTTGGACTGTCAAGCTAGAAGAACTATACAATATCTCTATTCACGATGTTCTTATCGTGACAATACCTGTTACGAAAATAAATCGGAAGAGAGTTTTCACGGTAATTAACGAAATGGATGGTATAAATCCCATAGAGCTGTATATAAAATATATAGCGTTGCGTCTGGGACACATTAATCACGATAAACTATTCATATATTATAAAGCAAATAAATGCAGTCAGTGTTCAGCTTATCGAAGTGCATACTATAGCCAAGATAGCGTCTCAGATAGCTAAATGTTTAAACTTGCCAAATGCAGAACAATACATCGGGCATTGTTCTCGACGGAGTTCTGCAACTACGCTAGCGGACACCGGCGCGGACGTGATTAGAATTAAAAGACATGGAGAATGGAAAAGCTCAATTGTGGCTGTAGGATATTTAGAAGATGCGATGGAGAACAAGAAATGTTCAAAAATTATATTGCAGGGAGGACAATGCTGTTAGTAAATCGAATACGCCTGTCGTGCAGCAACTTACGATTTAGAAAATTCGATGCCTATCTCTGAATCGTTTGTGTCTGAAATAACCGAAGAAAACAACAAATATGTGCTTTTTCTAACGCAGGTCTAGTTTTTTAAACAACCAAGAGACTGCACTTTCAATGTTTATTGCATTAGCAAGTAGTTAATGAAGTAATGTTATTATTGTTATTAAATTAAATCGTTTCTTGAAATTTGAATAAATTTGAATTATTCCTGACAACCACTGACGTGTAATTTTACTTTAAAGTACTAACGGCCGATTCCATAATCACGCCCTAAAAGTACTTATACGAAATAAACCAATTATCGTAATGCACCGATTGGGGATGCATTTAATGATCAACATTCCAGAATCAATGGATTCTTAGCTGACTTCTTTAGCTAAAGTTTCAATTTGTAAATTTATTATACGTTGGCTGCCCTGAAAAATAGTTCCTTTCATGTTTTTTTTTAAATTTCCTTGTAATTGTGTTGTAAAATTTTATATTTTGTTTAAGTTTCTTGTGTACAATATTTTTTTTTTGTTAGAAAGGGCAAAATAAAATTGTAAAATTATGAAATAATGTAATGACAATTTCTAAATATTACAATTAATATAAGATAATGTGTACGCCAACAAAAACAATGCATCTAACAAACTTTACCAAGGAGGAGGAATCATCATTATCGGAGGAAATAAAAAAAACACAAAAATAAAGATGGGAAACCAAAAAACAAATTCTAGATCGTCGAGTAGTTAAAAATAATTTTTGCGTTCTTTGTAAATTTTATGTCTTCTAAAAACTATTACTTCATCTTCTTCTGACGAACTGGTGCTGGACATATCAGTTGTATCGAAATTATTCATTTTTATCAACGTATAATTCGTATTCGTTGTAAAATAATATTATTTATTTATTTATTACTAGCTAATCCCGACCACGCTTCGCTGTGACTCAATCTGAAATGAAATGAATGAGAAAAGAGATACATATATTATAGTAAATATAAATTCACTTGGAAAACAAATCATCCAATTGCGTTGCTGTGGCTATGTGAAGTTAAAGGAAAAAAAATGTTTTTGACAAAAAAATTATTTTTTTCTATTTTGCGTTCGAAATGAACTCATTATGAAACCAAAAACTGTATCGAAATGAGCTCTATTTCGATACACTTTTTTTCAATTTTCAATGTTGGCGTTGTTCGAATACAGAAATAAATATCATTGCTATCATATGATTTTAAGAATTTATGTACATTTGACAGATATGATATATGTTCGTATTTTACACAAACAATGTATGTTGTATACAATTGACAACAACATATATATGTTTCTATGTCACTCATGTTTATATTTTTAAATGAAATATCAAGTAATGTTAACGAAAACTAATAAATAATATGTAATATAATATACTTCGCGGATAGTAAGATTTAAATTTGAAAATGTCAAGTATCAATGTGACCAACTGCATGCTTTATATAAAAATTAAACTCTGAACTTTCAAATTAAATAATTCCAATTTAAGCAATTCATTAATGTAAAAAACGCAAAATAGAAAAAATAGTATAAAAAACTCGTTTCATAAGGCCTTTTGCCGCATTCGCTCTTTAGAAAACTCGCCGCAAGCGGCTCGTTTTCTAAACTGATCTCGTGCGGCAAAATGGTGCCTTATGAAACTCGTTTTTTAATATACTATTTTAATTGTAAAGCTGATGAATTGATTACATTTTTTTTTTAGTCCATTTAGTTATTTAACATAACTTATAAACAATGTAACCCGCTATTTTAATAATGTTCCTGTCAATTGGCTTTTGACACATTGTTGATATTACTTCAAAAACGTCACCTTTCAAATATCTCAGTGTTATTTAAATTCTTTTAATAAAATTTGTATCGTATATGTTCTCTTTTCTTCTATCCTACCTTGAATAAATACAATAGTGAGTGTATTCTCTTAAATATTTAATCTTCCTTTCTTGTGATCCTTAATTTTTGGATTTTATATCACTTTATGTTTAACTTCTTTCTATAACAGCTTCTCTGTGCCTGTTTCCTATTACTTTTCATTCTCATTGAACTTGTTATTAAATTCCTTCTGCCAATACTATTCTTATTCCAGTTATAATTTTTCGATTGTCAATTTATTACAAACAAAATGAATATGGCCATCGCTATACTACTACATTATATTATAACATTATTTTCTTTAGATTGACATTTTTAAATTCGTTATATCTTTTGAATGGAATGTCCGATTTTAATAATTTAAAAAGTATTTTACTGGTATTGAAATGGTCTTTAATAAAATATCATTTAATAGGATAAGGAATAATACAGAGGTATGGATAATATGGTTTGATTATTGTCGGCACTTTTATTAACTTTTAAAATGTAAAAAAGTAGTTATAGTGGCATAACTACAGTAGTTGGACATATGGTTTCGCGGAGTTCTTTGTAGATATTAATACGTTCTATAATACTGTACAACATTTTTTTGTTCTATCAACAATAGTTTCCGCAGCGTACGCGATGACAGATTTTTTGTTACTAATTTTTTCACGCCTTGGGTTACGTTAATGCATTTTTATTGGGGATCCCTTCTTTTTGGAAAACGTAATATAGCCTATGTCACTCAGTGAAATTGCAGCTTTCTAATGGTGAAAGAATTTTTGAAATCGGTCTAGTAGTTTTTGTGTGAAAACATTATAAACATACATACAAAAACACAAATGTTTCCTCTTTATAATATTAGTTTAGATTATTAAATTATTATTTATCAACGTGTCGATCGGTGTCGATCGGTGTCGGTATATAGGTTATGTTTGGTTGTGTTGAATTGTCAAACACAGAGTTGAATGATTCTTTAATGGCTTAATTCAAGAATATTTGTACATTAGTGCTAATGCAGCAATACCTCTAAAAAGACAATTATGAAACAAGGTATTAGTATATAATGATCTTTTAAGCTTAATGGATCAACTAAACTAGATTATGGAACCGGCCCTAAGATTTAACGTTTCATTTTTTGTACCACAAATAATCCAAAAAATGTAATTTTTGACATCAGTATGAAATAAAATAAGTTATTATTATTAACATAACCTCCTTGCTTTCTCGATAATATTTTTCTATTAAAAGAAATTATAGTAAATCACTCATTTTTCATAATCCCTTGTCAATCACACCAAAAATGGGCTACTTTCCGAATATTTGTTAGTGTTATACTAAGTGAATTCATGAGCAACTCATAAATAGTTTTCTTTTTACGTAGTCTGGATTTAAAAGATTTTCATTAGAATAATATTAAAAATAAGAAGATTCATAATTGTATTTCGACAACTTGAAAAAACACGTTTTACAAACAAAAAAAAATTATTCCTAACATAGAACATGTTATATTTCATTTCTTCTAAATAGTAAATTGCATAACTCACTCAAGCGAAAGCGTCTATAGTAATATATTAATAAATATGGGAAATTAAATGTAGCATTTTTGTACTTAAAAACATCACAAATTGCAGAAATCTCATTACAATTTGATGTAACTATTGCGATGAAATCAAAAAAATGTAACTACCAAGTATGCACAAACTTTAGGCTAATATTAAAGTCTTTAATACTTTAATATTAGCCGATATCCTAAAAGTTTACGCTGTCTTTCAGCGTAAACTTTTAGTGATATCGTAAGCGGTAAATGGGGAATTAGCAAGTAATATGGAACCGTTACAAAGCCTTAATCAGCGTCAACGAGCGCTGCTTCTCTAAGAGAGTTTAGATTTAATCTTGATTTTACACAATAAAACGTAAAATATTAAAACAGGAAGAAATACCTGCAAATTAAACTAGCTAAATTAAGCAAACTAAAACCAATGTAAAGCAATTAAGTCTATTGCCAATATTATATGAATAGACTCAATAAATAACTTCGATTATTTAAACTTCGATAACAGATAGCTGGAATTTTTTATACATACAAGTACTACTTTTGTTTCAAACAAAAACAATTTTAATAATATAAAAATATTTAATAAGTATCGGGTGTGAAAAAGTCGGTACAAATTCATATTTATGTGAAAATATCTATCCAGATATATGCAGACACGTGTTTCATCATACTATAGGATCATCAGTACATACTGCTGGAAAGATACTTTCACCATAAGTAACACCCTTGCTAGCTACTTTACAAAAGTCATCAAGACACCGCGCAGATGAACAGCAAGAACGCCAAAACAACCATCGCAGTCTTCATGACAAGACTTGGCCAGGGATTTCAGTCTGACGGACACAGCCGCAACCTCTAGAAACTGTTATTAGCGTGCCTGCACACCACATCGAACACAACCAATAGAATATATAACAAAATAATTTGAAAGATATTTGATTAGGCAAAACCTCCCCTTGTATAAAGAAGAAAAATATTTTGTTTTCTTTTTATACAAAATAATAATATACTTTAATACCCAACAGGCTAGGCACAATTACAAGGTACATTACAATTTCATAACATTACAGAGCAATTAAATAAACTATGGACTTAAATAGTGCTGTCCATCCGGCGAGCCATTTTCAAGCAAAGAGACTTTGATGCATTCTGTTGGCCACGCTGGAGAGAATATAGGTCCGTTCGAAAATGTTCGTCTTCGCGAAGGGAACCATAAATGTAGCGTAGTACCTTGGAATTCATACGAGGAACCAAGAACGACATTCGCTTCAATATAAACGGGCAGTCAATAATGTTTTTTATCAGCTTAGTTAGGAGTTTCCTACAAATATTCTCCCTTCTAACGCTTAGAGATGCCATTCCATGGCGCAAAAGCAAATCATCCTGGAATGCACTACGTTCCGGATAGATACCATAAATTTTGAATGTGAGGTACTTAAAAAACTTACAGTGAACACAGTCCAAAGAAATAGAATTGCAAACATAGACGAGATACCAAATTAATGAGGCGTATTCCATTTTGCTCAAAATATAAGCATGGTAAGCTAAGCGATATCTTTAAAGTATTTTGATACACGCATAATAAATCCCAGAGTTTTGTAGACATCGAAACATATGTGGATTATATGGGATCTAAACGTAAGATTAGAGCCAAATAAGATTCCAAGATCCTTTATTTCAGTCTTACTGGTTAAGATATTGTTTTTAATCAAATACGTGGACTCGTGAGGCGTAGCAGTTCGAGTATATGTGACCACGCAGCATTTGTCAATATTTAATTTAGGTTTAAAACGGTCACACCATGCAACTAATACATCCATATTTTGCTGTAGTTTAACGATATCCTCAGTTGTGAATATCTCAGAATATATTTTTATATCATCTGCATAAGCAAGAATGGGACATTTCATTTAGAGAGGGAGATCATTCATAAACAAAACAAATAGGAAAGGATCCCTGAGGAACGCCAGAAGGAAGAAGAAAATTATTGGAGCAAAATCCATTGTAGGTCGCGTAGCATTTTCTTTGAAATAGATAAGACCGAAGAAGACTGATAGAAGTTGGAACAAGATCAAAAGATCCCAACTTATGAAGTAAAACCTCATGATCAATTAAATCGAAAGCCTTGGATAGGTCGGTATAAATTACATCAATCTGACCTCTTCTTCCACCGATCAGGAAAAATATTAGTTGTTACAGATAGATTAATAAGTTTAACATTTCGCAATTATAAGAAAACACTACCATCGTTTTTTTGTCTGAGCGCTTTAATTCATAATAATCGAGACCATATCACTAGGTAATTGGTCAGTATGATGTATTGTAACCAATGGACCATATTATATTTATATTTCATTAGCTAAGTTCTAAAACTAAGTGTTTGGTTACCGCACGTTTTGAGCAAAAATAATAAGAATAATCGTGTCAACATTTGTGCCCCTTTGGTACAGCGTGAATAGCGTCATCAACATCGACCGCGTTTGTCCCACATTGTTACGCAAAATGATACCTTCATGCTAACATCAAGAGCAGAAAAATATCGCTTAGCCGTAGAAAAGGCAATTCTCCGAGCAAAAGATAATATTCATCCGCGTAAGTTGATGTGCATCTGGTCGAACAAAAAACACTTCGAGGAATCTCCATTAATACGAGGATGACGCTGAAATTAGTGAGATATAGAGAAATGAAACTAAATAAAGGTTCCAAGCCCTTATTTATGTTCGAAGTACTGTTACGTTTATTATTCAGGTTACCCCTGTATGATAAAAAGTGCGTGGAGAGTGTATGTTATGTGCCTTGTGAACTGGTCCAGGTGTCCGATTACATCATCGCTACCGCCCTTTTCAATCTTGTCTAGGCACGCGAGCGTTTGCGCTTCGCTTCACTTGAGTTTAGTAACTCGATCCCGACGTACTTGCTTGTTCAAGTACCACTTGTGGTTACCGTAATAAGTATCATTAGTTTTACATAAAAAAATTACACCGAAATAGGTGGATTACGTGGCCGTCATCTTTTTTTGTTAATCCATCCCAAGATATACTTGGATCCACACACGTCGTCTAGGTCGTAATATATTGTGCCCAATGATCACCTAAGGTAAGCGAAGCGACGCCATTTTCTACGCGGTGTTCATTTCATTGCTCCCGTATTCCGCCTTTGCTAATGTATAACATATTATCGTAGGGCCCCCATCACTGGCTCGCAATAATAGTTTCCGATACAAGCTCCTTCACTCGCCGATCGTCCAATATCATACAGTGGATTTTATCGGCCATTTCAGGTGTGGTAACCTCAATTGGACGACCAGAACGTTCACCGTCACTTGCGTTGGTACGACCGCACCCAAATTGAGTTAACCAGTGGTGAATGGTTCCAATCGATGGTAAAGAGTCCCATAATACTTTTCAACCTTTCTTTTTTGGTTTGCGTGATGGTTTTTTCGTGCAGAAAATGGTATTTAATGAGCACACAAAATTCACTTTCTTTAATTTTTACAAAAATGTTCGTCGACGTGTGTTTCAAATAGCTTTCACAACAAAACTATTTGACAGATCAGTCTGAAAATTAGAGTGCATTATTTAGAAATGGCAGCGCCATCTGCTCTAATTTTCAGGTACTTCTTGACACCCTCACATTTAAACATCCACTACTAACACTGTAACAGTACTAACCCCCCACACGTTAGCATATAAGTTTATTCATCTTTGAAGTTTAAGGCATGCGCAATAAATCTCGTTTTAATTGAGTGGTGTCACACCTCACTAATTTTAGTGTCGCCCTCGTAAAGTTGTTGCTCTACAAAATTGGCCTAACGATTTCTTCACTTTTAAACCAGGTAGAATCGAAAATTACCACATCGTTGGGAAGAAATTGTTTATAATGTAGGAGAATATATCCGTGATTAATTCATGTATTTTTCTTTGCTTAAAAAGCTAATCAATCAATAAAAACATTTTTAATAACATGAAAATCTTATCAAAAATTAGGAGTGAAGAAAACAATACAAGTATAAATAAAAATTATTGGGTTTTACCGACTCGAATATATTTCAAATTGTTTGTGTTGCATTACAAATTGCGAATATCGCAAAATATTGGGCGTTATTTCTTCAGAAGATTTTAAAAAAACCGACGTTCGTTGTGCACTCTGCTGCGATGTAATAAAAAAATATAAGAAGGTCTATAAACAAGGTACTTCTCTTAACACGCAGGTTGAAACGAATAATTGTTTGTCCTTAATTGTATATATGCAAGAAAAAATAAAGAGTTTAGAATGTGTTTTTCAATATCGCCCCGATTTCTTTTTCCGAAGCTTATCTAGCAAGCAGACCTTTATCATCGGGGTTAAAGGAAAACGTTTCTTATTTATTTGCGTTTTCTACCCTATAAAAATATTTATAGAGCGGAGGTCTAATATTAAGATGCTATCTTAGGTTGAATGTAAATAGAAGCAGATAAGAAAGCAACTTTTTTTTTGCTTATCTATTGGAACATGGAATATTTTATGTCAAGTTTTAAGTACACTATAAAGTTTATATTTTATATCCATTTAAAAGTGTTATCTTTTAAGCACATCGACTAATTAGTACTTGTCCCTTATTGTCCCTTATTACGCAGTAGCTTTTACAAAAAGCTCTCACAAAATATTTACAGTCTAAAAATATACGTGTTTAAGCTTAACTTGACACATAAATGTTTAATTAAGTAAAAATGATAATATTACTTAATTTCCACTTCATTGAGGTAAAATTCCGTTCCAATTGTTTCGACACACCGTTTCTTCATCAGATGGAGTTATATTGCAAACTAAACCTAAAGAATGTTGACAAATTTAAACTTAAATGAATACTATAATGAAACAATAATTATACTCAGAAGGATTATTCAATAATAGGCACTTTATATTCAAAATGTAAACTAAATTACACAAAGGGACCAAAATTTACCGAGTAGAAACATAGAAAAGGGAAACCCAGAACAAATAAAAGAATCAGTTGTAAAATAGGGCAAAATAAAGGAGAATTGCCGAAATCTACCTGATTAGTGAGTAAAAGGTTTGTGTTTTTATGTTTCAAAATTTCCATAATTTCCAGTAAATTTAATTTTTGCGGTTTATTTTCTGCGTTTAAAATTTTAAAGTTATAAATAAAATTATGGGCTTCTTCTCTCAGATATATTGCACAATGTGAGTCATTCTTGTTATTAATATAGCTACTTTCACCTTTTTTAGTATTTTAGGAAAGGATCTACCTGTCTGGCTTATATAAAATTTAGAGCATGAACTATATTCAACTTTATAAACTCCCGATTTATTGTTCCTATCTATTTTTTATTTATTGTTTTTAATAATTGAACCTAAAAACTTGTTGGTTTTGAAAGCTATGTTATATTTATTTCTCGTTAAGAATTTAGAATTTTTTTGCGTAAGTTTACCGATATAAGTAAGAATTTTCTTACGGTAATTTATGATTTCTAAATTCTTAACGAGAAATAATTATAACAGTTTTCAAAACCAACAACTCTTTAGGTTAAAACGTTATAAATTAAGACAATCAGAACACATTGCTGTGTATAGTGGGTTTAATTGAAAGATAGTCCACTATTCACCACAATATGTCCAAACTCGAACTCAGTCAGCTGTTCTTTTTATATGAGACTCCTCTTCATCCAGGGTTTCACGTAAAGGAACGTGGAAATAAATATGAATTAATAATGATACAAACACATTCACGTACCCTTTTATTAAAAAAAATTTTAAAAAATCTTTACTAAATGTAAAGACAGCTAATGCATCATTTATACAGAAGCACAGAGGAAAGAGATTGTATGATAATTAACACGTATACAATGAAAACCTCTAATTGAAACGCGAGCAAAATTAATCCTAATAGATTGATTAGAAAACTTTCAATTTCATTAATTACTTTAACCCCAAATAAAACGTAAACAGATCCAACTGTCAGACGCGTAAATAACTTTCACTCATGCGCAATAAGACGAGTATAAATTTCCCTCCAAACCTTGACTTCAAAATTCTAGAACAACGTGACAATAAAAAAAACCCTTTTATAAAAATGATAGTTTTCTTCACCATCTATATATTAAACTAAAATAGATACAAATCAACAGATATAAGTTAAATCAGTTAACAATATAATTTACATATCGTAGAAAAATATAGTTATCTGGTGTGGAAAAATACTTACATGTGCACACGATTTTTCACACACACAAAAAAAACTAATTAGAGAGATTGCAAGTGAGGTATAAATATTTCAAAATACGAGAAAAGAAAATCTCGTATAAAATACGGTAATGACTTACTAAAGCACATAACACTAAAAACAAGTAAACCCGAAATTACTTTAAATAAAAGATAAAATAGAAGTTTTTATCTCCACACAACTCTCTCACTTGAATGCAAATCAATCTCTGACGGAAATATTGACCGCGCATGAAAGGTACAAATAAATCAAAAATGCAGTGCAGATCGAACAACTTCCCGGACACCGCCCAAGTCAAAAACCTAAATATAAAGATATCACGAGTACAATCATAGGCAACAAAATTGGTCCAGCAATAAAATTAAATAATTTTCAAAATATATCTATATCATATGGTGACCTACAAAAATAAATGTACATAAATAAATTAAAAATTTTAAAATTGTCTTCGGGGAAAAATCCATTACAATATGTAGCACAATGTTAATAAAATGTTCAACAAAATCGGCATTATTTCTATTTTATTTTTTATAATTAATAAAATACATATTATGATAATCTACCGTTTCAGTTGCATTAATTTTTATTCTATGATTATTCAATTATGTAGAGACAAACATCATTAGTATAGAAACTTGGACATTAGACTACTTGTAAAAAATAAATAAGCGATACAGATAGTAGTTAAATTGATAAAAATAAATACACATATCTATCTATATATATATATATATATATATATATATATATTGTACTAAACCCCGAAAGGCAATGTGGAAGAAATGATTCCACAACAGGATAGTGACCCACGTTTAGGCGGCCATATAATGTAGAATGTGGAAATTTACTTCATTCAGGAATTATATTGATAATATTGATGAGACTCTTATAAATTAATTATTTATCTCAGGCGTGTGAACTAATCCGTTTAAAAGCTGCGGAAATAAACATACATATAAAAAAAAAAACCTTTATTAATTTTATCAATTTAAAGGGATATATATCGATCACTTGAGCCGTTTTTCATACAGCTGACATCTATCTCAGGGTAGAAAGAACTCACTGTGTGAAATCAGCAAGATTTTGATCTACTTTAAAACAGGTAGACAAAAAAGAAACATATACCTACGGCAGGTTATAATAATAAAACTTCTTTTTCAAACAAAACAATATGAAAACATTTATTTTAAATCCAAGAATACTAAAAAGGTAACAAATACAGTTGGATATGGAATACCTTAACAGGTCGGTATTTGCTTTCAAAACTTTTACTAAAACTAATAATTATACTACAATAACCTAAGTTAATTTATTCTTGCAGGAGAAGTAAAAGAAAAAAAAACGTTTGATTGTTTGCTTCAAAGGAAATATAAATTCTAAAAACACTAAGAATAACCTTGACGAGGTTGGCGCCCCACGTTGGGCGCCAAGTAATATAGTGATACAATCGTGTGATGGAATGAGGTAATATAGTGATACAATCGTGTGATGAAATGAGAAGAGAAATAAATAATGAAATTAATAAATAAATTTTATGATATGTGAATGAGAGAAGAATAAGAGATGTAATGAAAAAGAAAACACTTTAGAGAACAGATAAAATACAATTTAATAAACATTAATAATAATACATTACACCTCTAAAGAATTTACCCCCCCCCCCCTATATCGTTCTTAGTACATGTGTACTTAATATAGAAAAACAACGGTGTGAATGGTGGTTTAAATAAGCTAATTCTGTTAGTATAACGATTAATATATGATCAGAGGTAGGTTGATATAATATATAAATAAGTTTCCAAACAATTTATCAGTTAAATAATTTCCTTTAGGAGGATTGAAAGAATATTAAAATACAAATCAGAGCAATCGATGTGATTTAACCTCAATCTTGAAAATGTACACTATGTAAATAAGATCTTATCTCAGGGCTAATTAACGGTAAGTCGTGACTTAATTAACAACCAATATATCTATACAAATGCTAGCTCAGTAATTTACATATTAATAATCGGATAAGAGGTATTTAATACAGTGAAGCTGTACTATCTACGATCAATTAAAACAATACAATACTTTATATATTTGTAGGGTAAATTCTACCTTAACTTAAGGGCTCTGTAAAGCTCATAACAAATAGTAGCCTGGCTTGGACCTATGGACCATCGGTAAGGACCTCGAGCTGCTTACAGGTGTAGGACTTCCGGAATTCTAGCAGGTATTAGGATATACAGCACGTTTAACAGGATGGCTTTCATACAATTAAATTAAAACAAGAATTAGAAGAATAATAGTCTCAGGTTACTGTCTCGATACTCGTCTGATATGTATTCAAAATACACTTCGTAATTAAGGTAAATTTGTAATCCCAACGTAGTATTAAATTGGAAATATTAATATTCTTGATATTTCAGCTTCTATATGGAATTTAAAACTTAGAAAATCGCTTTTAAAACTTGAAGACGCCTAATTATTATCGAAGCCCCGCTTCAACGAACGTTTTTTTTTTTTCTGTTACCTGCGATACCACGTTCTAATAATGTCAACGATATCTACCTTGGAAAAAAAATACCGCCGAAAAATAAAGGCGTGGTCAATTAGAAATATGAATGAATTTCTAATTTTAAGAGTGTTTAATTAACAGAAGGTATTTAAAATATCCAAAAATAATAAACAATAAGTTAAAAGAAAAATAGACATTTTATATAGTAGATTACTACATGAAAGATAACCCTACTGTTGTTATTGTAACCTAGATGTCGCGATAAGACATAGTTTTATTTAATATGCTTTAATATTTGAATAATTTAAACTCAAATTATTAACAACTTGTTTGTTCACATAAATTATAACAGAAGAACCAGCTTAATATATATATATATATAAGGTAAACTTAATAAGTCGGCGATTAAAGGTCTGGTTTACTTCAAAGTATATATATTTAAAACAACCCTACATGTTTCGGCAATACGCCTACATGTAGGGTTGTTTTAAATATATATACTTTGAAGTAAACCAGACCTTTAATCGCCGACTTATTAAGTTTACCTTATCATACCAAGGTCACGAAGATATTATATATATATATATATATATATATAATATTTTCGTGACCTTTGTATGATATGGTAAACTTAATAAGTCGGCGATTAAAGGTCTGGTTTATTACTTCAAAGTATATATGTATATTTAAAACAACCCTACATGTTTCGGCAATGATGCCTTTGTCAAGGATATAAAAAATATAAATGCATTTATATTTTTATATCCTTGACAAAGGCATCATTGCCGAAACATGTAGGGTTGTTTTAAATATATATACTTTGAAGTAATAAACCAGACCTTTAATCGCCGACTTATTAAGTTTACCATATATATATATATATATATATATATATATATATATATATATATATATATATATATATAGTATTTTCGTGACCTTGGTATGATAAGGTAAACTTAATTAGTCGGCGATTAAAGGTCCGGTTATTACTTCAAAGTGTATATATTTAAAATAATCCTACATGTTTCGGCAATGATGCCTTTGTCAAGGATATAAAAAATATAAGTGACAGAATATAAGAAGCTGTGGGTTTATTATACCAATTTGTATAAATAGTACCCTGTCTATCATAGCTCAAAGAAATATCAAGAAAATTAATACTGTTATTAAATTCTTCTTCAATAGTGAATTTTAATTTGTTGTGAAAGATTTATATTCTGTCACTTATATTTTTTATATCCTTGACAAAGGCATCATTGCCGAAACATGTAGGATTATTTTAAATATATACACTTTGAAGTAATAACCAGACCTTTAATCGCCGACTAATTAAGTTTACCTTATATATATATATATATATATATATATATATATATATATATATTTATATAAATGACCATATAAAATAGATAAGCAAATAAAAATATTCAATTAAGTTCTGTATCATGATTAAAAAGCTAATTTTGATCTTACATCGTGTTTACATATTATTTACTTAATTATTAACCATTTAATTACCATTATTTCATAGATATGACTTTCTTGGGACAATATAAATTAATTAAATTGTTTATAAACCGTAGGTATGAGCTGTACTATAACAATATATATATATATATATATATATATATATATAGTTAGATAATTTCTTAGCCGTTCATTTAGTATATCAATTGATAAATTCTTGGAGTTTTTCAGCTTTTATATAAAATATTTATAAATATTATCAAATTAGTATGTAATTATGATGTAAATGTGAATGTAAACATTCCTGTCTACAAATTACAACGCAAGTCATACGAAATTTAATTGAAAAATTTTTGTCTACGTTTATAAAAGTTGAAAAACTCAAAAAATTTATCAATTGATATATATATATATATATATATATATATATATAATATTTTCGTGACCTTGGTATAATATGGTAAACTCAATCAGTCGGCGATTAAAGTCGGCGATTATTTTATTACTTCAAAGTATATATATTTAAAATAACCCTACTTGTTTCGGCAATGATGTCTTTATCAAGGATATAAAAAATATAAATATATATTTATATTTATATATGATACAGTGTTTAGACAAAATTATCACATGGGACATTAATAGTATCAAACCAATGAAAATCCATGATAAAATTAGCGAATTGATAGCTGTGGATAACTAACCCATTGCAATAGTCGAGAATGTTGGATTTATTAATCTTTTGAAAACATTAGAGTCCCGATATCATATACCTTCATGAAAATATTTCTCAGAAATTATTATTCCTACTCCCTACATACGATAAATGTTGTTCGAAAATCTCCTTGACATCAGACATATGGACCTATTCTGAGAATATCGAAAGCTTTGTAAGCCTCAGTGAACATTGGCTTAATGGAAAATTTGAAAAAAAGTGCGTGTTCGAAATACTCGCCATTTTCCTGGAAGCCATGCAGGTACTGCCATTAGTGATTAATTAAGCGAAATGCTGCAATTCTGGAAGTTAGACACTGAAAACCACAGACACGTTTTGCTACGAGATGGTGCTCGTAGTTTGATAAGTGGATCGAATATTGCCCATTTGAAAAACTAGTCATATTTTATTCATAGCATCCAATTGGTAATTTATGATAGCATATTTTCTCAAAAATCTATTTCCGACATAACTGCAAAGTGTCGCAATATGGTAACCAATTTTAATCACTCGCAAGCAGCTAGTACTAAGTTGAAAGAAATACAAACCAAATTATCGCTTCCACAACACAAATTAGTACAAGACGTCGTCACGAGATAGAATTCGACATATCATATGCTCATGATGGATATTAGAACAAAAAGATGCCATCGCACTATATTCATCTGATCATGATATATCAAACTTGAACGCAGCAAATCTGAAGTTAATTGAAAATAGAGTTATCTTATAGGAACAATTTTACATCGTTACAGCTGAAGCCAGTTCAGAGGAAGCCCTTATTTTGATGGTAATCCCAAATGTAGTTGCTTTAGAGCGCCTTCTCTGTAAAAAACTAAACGACGAAGGAACAGTAACCATGAAAAAGAAATGCTAAAATCTTGAAAGGCTCGATTTGAAAATGTGGAAAAAAATAAGTTGTATCTAATAGCTACGGTATTAAATCGCCGTTACAAACTCAAATTTTTCAAGCTCGATACACAAAATATTGCTAAAAATTAGATTATAGAAGAAACAATGACAATAACCAAAGAGAACCTGCAGAACATGGAAAAAATAATCATGATAAAAATGAAAATGTGTGGGCTTGCATAGATGAAATTTTATTTGAAAGTAAATCCATTATTGAAGAAGAATCCTATACTGTGGCAAATTCAACAGATAATATTCAACTTTTAAATTTTCTTATATATCCTAACATTCCTCGTACTGAAAAGCCGTTGGTTTGGTGGGCAAAAAATGCAAATATTTATCCAACACTATCAAAATTGGCTAGACAATACCTAGCAGCGCCTCCTAGCAGCACCCCCAGTGGAAGAATGTTCAGCGAGGCGCGTATTATTTACGAAGAGAGAAGAAATAGACTTCTTCCTCGAAATGCAGAGAAATTATTATTTCTGAATTATAATCTCCCATTAATGAGATTTAATTATATATTTAATATATATATATATATATATATATATATATATATATATATTTATATATATATATAATTTTTTGTTTTGTATTTTTTAATAAAATGTCTAGTTAAAATAAATTTTGTGTAATTTATTTTCATTAACTTATTATCTTATCTTCTTTTCAAATTTCAGATAAGGACCTCATTACCCGGCAGTATTTGCTGGATCCGGGTAATTTCCGGGTACCCGATACATCACTAGTTTGAATACGGTTCTGTGTAAGGTTATCTGTATGTTGACTACCTACAGCCCCGTTAGGGTTAGACATCATTACGGTGCAATGAACACTGTAGCTCGCAACATCTATATTCAGCTTCAGTAAGATAAATTACAGAAATTATGAAAATGTCGCGATTCAAAATAATGTAAGACTACATCGTAATATTATGCTCTAATCATTATCGTTGGTTTTAGGTAAAATGCTTTTGTTATTGTTTTTTTTTCAGTAAACTTTTCAACAATCGAATGATTTTTCTCTTTTGCTTTGAACGTAACCAAATTGTACAAATTTATATCCAGTATTTATTCTCTTATAAACCTCAAATCAGCTTTTAAATTGTGTCTATAGTAATTTTAATCTTTTCACCACACTAAATTTAAATTTTTGAATTATTTTCATTGTTGTAACGCATACGAGGGACACCTTTTATATTTTTACAATCGACCACTAGATGGTGCTTTTGGCATATGTAATCACTATATTCTTAAAGTTTGACATTTGTCAATGAGAAATCCGCGATAGCTTAGAAATTGAGTCAGTAGTTTGTTGACAGTGACAGTTTTAATACAATGAGTTTGTAAAATAATGGAGATTACTCGTGATGTTTTTCCTTGGATGATTTTTTACGATTATAAAAAAGGCCTAACTCCACAAGAATTCATTATATGGCTTCGGTCAACTTTTGGTAATGAAGCACCATCAGAGAAGACAGTTTAAAATTGATTTGCAGAATTTCGTCATGGTCGTGCCTCAGTGAGTGATGAATCACGTAAAGGTCGACCAAAAACTGTGATTCCAAAAAAAAAACGATGCCGTGCGGAAAATGATAGAACACGATTGACATGTGACTTACAGTATGGTAGAGGCATCCCTTGACATATCGTAGACTGCAATTCATTCGATTTTACATAAACATTTATTTGTAAAAAAAATATGTTCCATATGGATTCCACATAACTTGACTGAAGCACAGAAAGCAGGTCGTGTCAATTGGTATAAAAATATGCGCAAAAAATTCGACGTAGGAACCACAAGATCCATATACAACATCGTCGCAGGTGAGGAATCATGGATATATGCGTATGAGCCGGAAACAAAGCAACAATCTACTGTATGGGTGTTCCAAGACGAACCGAACCCCACAAAAGTTGTTCGTGCAAGAAGCACTTCCAAGAAAATGATAGCTTGTTTCTTCGGCTGTACAGGACACATCGCAACAATTCCTTAAAAGGATCGAAAAACTGTTAACGCTGAATGGTATACAGTAATTTGTTTGCCAAACGTTATAGAAGAAATCATATTATTCATCACGATAATGCGAGTTACCATACAGCACGTCGAACAGTTGCCTATTTGAAGGAGAAAAGTGTTGAAATAATGTCCATTGTCCATATTCACCTGACTTGTCGCCGAATGATTTCTTTTTGTTCCCAACAATGAAACAAAAAATGCATGGACAGCGATTTTTAACACCTCAAGAAGCAGTCGAAGCCTTTGAAAACCATGTTTCTGAGATACAACCTTCAGAGTGGAAAAAATGTTTTGAGAACTGGTTCGTACGCATGCAACAATGTATATACCATAAAGACGAATATTTTGAAAAACGATAAAATAGTTTGTTCCCAAAAATTTTGTTTTCGTCCCAGATTTTGTAAAAATATAGAAGGTGACCCTCGTATTTCCAAGAAGAACGCACATTTATTCGTTTTTCTTCCTAAATTTTAATAATTCTGTGAAGTATGTGATAAATAAATAAATAAATAAGATAAAATCATTTCGCTATTTCAACAGAAGAAGATTTCAAATATTTTTAAGAAAACAAACATGATGACAAGAAAACGTCCGCAAGTAAAATACGTCTACGAATTCAGTAAAACCTTACACAAATACTTTCCTTATTAATGTGATAAAACACGGAAACAAGCGAGCCGGAGCAACGTTACTAGTGCATGTAAATAAATGGAACAATACTACAAGAAAACCCTAATAAATCCGCGAGACACAGGGGCGACGCGTCATAAAAAGAATAATTTCGAAAACATTTTCATTTACAACAACCTACTTTAGTACCGAAGCTGCTGGAAAGGTACGAAAGTCTAGGAACATACTTATCACAAAAATAAAAACCATTCTTTATCCACGGTTTTAGTTTCGTGAAAGTTTTTGCCTATTTCTCCCCAAATCGCTTACTTAAATTGATTAAATAGTTTGTCCTCTAATTTGCAACAAAGTTGGAGACCAAGTGTATGTAAGTTGAGGATAATTTATTACAATTTCCATGTTATTTGAAATATATATAGTATATTCATTTGTTATATTTAATAAATGGCTAAGAAATTATCTAAACACTTTTATATATATATATATATATATATATATGGTAAACCTAATCAGTAGGCGATTAAAGGTCTGTATATTACTTCAAAATATATGTATTTAAAAAACTCTACATGTTTCGGCTGTATACGCCATTTTCAAGAGAATACAAAATATGAATGACAGGATATAAATGTCAAGTAATTAAGTTGACATTTATATCCTGTCATTCATATATTGTATTCTCTTGAAAAAGGCGTATACAGCCGAAACATGTAGAGTTTTTTAAATACATATATTTTGAAGTAATATACAGACCTTTAATCGCCTACTGATTAGGTTTACCATATCATACCAAGGTCACGAAGTTATTATATATATATATATATATATATATATATATATATATATATTGATAAAGCGCTGAGATGGTCTAACTAAGAACAATGTGAAATATAAATGTTGAATAAAATATAAAAGTCAAAAGTTAATGACTGAATTGAAATAGAAAATTGGGCGCCTTAAATTTAAATAGTTCTAAGTTAGATCAACGCTATCTATGTACTTTCTTTATAACCTTCTAGTAGTCGTAGAGCAAGAGTAAATAAAGCAAATATGTTTTATCCCAGGATCTTCGTCCGCGTGTGTATTATCCCTATGAATGATGTTAATAGTATATCAATTATGTAAAACTCAACAACTAAACACTAACAAATAAAAGAGTTAGTTAAGAAATAAAACTAAAAATTTATTGAAGTAAAAATAACGAAACTGTAACAGATATCAAATATAACGTGCTATGTGTCAATAAATAGTATTAATAAGTAATGCACATGTGTTTAGAACAATAAAAGGTTATGTTTTGTGAAAATGTGATAGATAAATATTAAATTATAATAAAATTAATGCACAATACAGGTGAGTAGTACGTTGTTTAAAGTTATATGTATGTTTCAATTATGAGGTTGTAAATGATGTATATAACAGTAAAAATTCATGAGTTTTATGGATTTATTTGTTTGTTTTGAATAATATTTATTTAAAAATATTAACTTTTAGGCTTTATTGGAGAATAACGTATGAAGTGAACTTGTATTCCTGTGATCTGGTAGTTGGTATCCAGAAAGAAAGTCGAAATAATCGGGAAATAAGATGTGCGGGTCCTCCAAATTCGATAACGGCGTATGCGGCTCCTATTTGGCTTCCTCGTTCGGACTCCAATTATAAAGATGCTTTGCTTGAAACTAGTTGATTACTAAGCGAAAGACTTCAGGTTTGTTTTTCAAAAGTTGGGCCAATTATTAATGATTAGATTTAGAGTAAATTTGGTATAATATAACTGGTATTTTAATTATTATTTAAATTAAATTTTTAAGTTGTTCGAAATTACGGCCATTCGTTGTAAAATTTTATATCAGACGCCGATAGCGGCTAATTATTTTCCAAAGCCTATTTTAATATTGTCAAATAGCCTCGAAGTTTTACTTTTACTACATCAGTTAACATGTTGAATATAAATAATGTTTTAATTTTGACATGATAATTAAATTTATGGAATAATTTTCAAATATTCAGAATATGCTTTTCAATATTAGGTTATGTTATAATGCGCATAGCAAATATCGTTTTCGCGGGTTAATTGTATTTTTAATAAGTGGGCGTGTTTAACCAGTATCGATACAAAATATTGATGTAGATAAATTAAATATCTGTAATTTCGCGCTAAAGATTTGAATTATGAAATTAAAATAAAAAAATATAAAAATAAGTTTAAAAATAAAATTGGTTAATTAAAAGTATACAAAGTTGTCGTTATATTAATTTATATACATTTCGATACTAATTTTACAAATTAAGTCCGCCAATTTAAACCTTTTACTATGTGTTATATATATTGTTTAATACTGTTTTTCCCATTACAGTGGCTGGACTAAGGGTGCAGTTTGCCCCATTACAATATATATACAGGGTGTCCAGAAACTCTCCTGACAAACGAAGACCGGAGTTTCCTCAGATAATTTTAAGACAATTAAACCCAAATTCACCTAGTCCGAAAATGCTTCCTAAGGGAGCTAGAGTTCTTTGAAGATGGCGCCTTGTATTTATTTTTTTTTAATTCCTCCAGAACGCTTCTATTTAGAAAAACAAAAACTGGTATGCTTGTTTATCCTCCAGAGATGAATCGATTCCATCAATTGCGAATTTCTAGTACCGGTCATAGGCGTCCGTTTTGGGTAGGTCAACGGTTATTTTAAGGCATAACTTTTTTGTCTTTAACTTTTAAGCATTTGTGACACTAGATTATTAAATTTTCAGATATTCCAGTACTAAAAGGTACTCTTACTTTAAGTCGGTAGGATACACCGTTTTCTAGAAAAATCGATTTGTAAATTTTTCGTTTTTTCTTCATTAAATTTCAATTTTTTATTTTTTGCAATAGTTAGCTCTGAACTGCCAACAGAAGTAAAAGCTACGTTTTTCATTGTCAAATTGTTGTCAGTTCGCGAGGTTTATCTTTTCATTTTTTACTTTGTGTTATTCAAACACAACGATTTCAATTTCAACAAAATGGTTTTTACTAATGAGGAATACGCCGATATGCATTTAGTTTATGGCGAAATGATGTGTAGCGCTCGAGCGGCGCAACGTAGATACGCTGAAAAATTTCCCAATCGTCAGCATCCCACTCACTCAACATTTACAGCTCTTCATCAACGATTAAGAGAAACAGGTTCAGTGGTCCCAAAAAATAATGAAACAGGGAGACATAATGATGTAACAGCAGAACATGAAGATGTTATTTTAATGGAAGTTGAGGAAAATCCAGAAGTTAGCGTTCGAAGACTATCTGCCATGTACCCCACAATTTAAAAATCTTCCGTAGGAAATATCTTACACAAAGAAAATTTATATCCTTTTCATTTTACAAAGGTGCAAGCACTGCTAGAAGGAGATTTTCCTGCTCGCGTAGAATTCGCTAGATGGTTACAAAATCAGAAAAATCAAGATGAAGATTTCTTCATGAACATTTTGTTTGGTGACGAAGCTACATTCTCAAAAAATGGAATTTTTAATGTACATAATGCACATTATTATTCGTACGTTGGTGACAATCCCCACGTTGTTCAAGAATTTAAGCATCAGCATAGGTTTAGCATAAACGTCTGGATAGGAGTAATTGACGATTATCTACTTGGACCTGGGGAATTACCTGTTCGTTTAAATGGTGCTGATTACTTACATTTCCTGCAAAATATTTTACCTGATTTGTTAGATGAGGTGCGTTTAAATATTCGGCAAAACTTATGGTTTCTACAGGATGGCTGTCCGGCCCACTTTAGCAGAAATGTACGAGACTTTCTAGGTAATAACTACGAAAACCATTGGATTCGAAGAGGCGGTCCAGTTGCTTGGCCAGCAAGGTCGCCGGATTTGAATCCTTGCGATTATTGTGTTTGGGGATACATAAAAGCATTTGTTTATTCCGTTCCGATACAAAATCGCGCACAACTCTGGCTAAGGATACAAGATGCTTGCAACGAATTTAGAAATAACTTTGGAATTTTTGCAAGAATTCGGCGTTCTCTAAGCAAAAGGGTAAACTTATGCATAGAGACTAATGGTCATCACATCGAGCAACTTTTGCAACAATCTACCTTTGATACTTGTTCTTTTTTTGTTAGTTTCGTTCCATTGTAGTAAATAATTTGTTTTTAATTTATTAAATTAATTTTCATCCATGCCTTGATAGTCCAAGTCAACTTCGTCGCTAAAAATAAGTAGGTACATAATAAATTGAACTTTAATGAAGAAAAAACAAAAAATTTACAAATCGATTTTTCTAGAAATGGGTGTATCCTACCGACTTAAAGTAAGAGTACATTTTAGTACTGGAATACCTGAAAATTTAATAATCTAGTGTCACAAATGCTTAAAAGTTAAAGACAAAAAAGTTATGCCTTAAATTAACTGTTGACCTACCCAAAACGGACGCTTATGACCGGTACTAAAAATTCGCAATTGATGGAATCGATTCATCTCTGGAGGATAAATAAGCATACCAGTTTTTGTTTTTCTAAATAGAAGCGTTCTGGAGGAATTTAAAAAAAAATAAATACAAAGTGCCATCTTCAAAGAACTCTAGCTCCCTTAGGAAGCATTTTCGGACTCGGTGAATTTGGGTTTAATTGTCTTAAAATTATCAGAGGAATCTCCGGTCTTCGTTTGTCAGGAGAGTTTCTGGACACCCTGTATATAGGTCAAAATAAATTAAAAACGGGCAAGAAGTCTGTCAATTAAAACCCATTTATTAATTATCCCTAAATTTCGCAACGACTTTATTGCTTCTTCGGGAGATAAAAATGTAGAGTTCAAAAAATAACAGTGACGTACACGGACATTAAAATTGATTAGATCAATTTTAATGTCCGTGTACGTCACTTTTATTTTTTAATAAAACAATATTTTCTGAATTGATTAGATCCAAGTCACAATACAATGGTGCAAACTGTTTTAGCAAGGCACTATATTTAATTCTCTATATACGAAATAAAATCAACGTTACACACGAGTTCATTGCCTTTGAAGTAAATGGTGACATACTAAACAATAAAACGAAAAGCTATTGGTTGTATCGATTTAGCAGAATACGTTTATTTTATGTAGCTTTTGTGTTGATTTATACGAAAATAACGGAACAAATATTAAAAAAGTTAAATTAAAGTGTACCCTTAAAAATGATTGAATAGAATTCAGAAAAGGTGGGACAACAAAAGATGTGGATCCGTGTTCTGGGAGCAGAATATTGTTAACAAAACAAAACACTATTCTCCAGTGCAATTTAAAGAAAGGCTCTCCCGATGCGCTCACAAAATTTGAATTTACATGGAGACCTTAAAAATGTACTTGTGTTGGATACAAAAGGGCAAGCAAAAAATCAATAGTAATACAACATTCTACATAGTAAAACATGAAAATTAAGAGAGCAGAGATATAAAGGACAGACTCAATAATTTACGAGTGATTGTAAATATGAAAGGAGACTGAAAAATATAATAAATGACGCACGAAATATTAAAAAGAACAGGAATTTTAAAGAAAAATTTAAGAGCATTTTAAATAAGATCGAAAATATTATTAAAAATCGGATGAGTACCAGGTACCATAAATTCCCACAATATAAACAAAAATTTAAAAAAAAGATTTATTTATTTAGGCTATGGCATCTAAACACATCGGTACATACCAAAAGTAAAAATATTATAACTAAAAAACACTCTGGTACGGCTGTGGTTGCTAACAATAATGGAAATTATTTACTATAAATAATTGTGGTGCTGGTGAAGAATCATCAAAGGTCCAGTACGTGTGTAATAATTAGAGACCGGACACGAGAGGTTGATGACTCATCGCCCACGAGCGTACTATTGAACATTTGTATTTTTTAATTTTTTAATTTTATTTATATAATTCTACATATAATAATAAAACAGGTATATATACGCTACAAAATACGAAATACATCTTTATTTGTTTATTTTGTAGTTCAAGTTGAGTAAAGGAGTATTAATATTTACTGGCAATACCTTTTCAAGGTTCTCTTCTGTAAAATTTCTTCTCTTTGAATGAAATACATCCTTGTAAATAGAAAACGTCCTTTCTACATCGGGTGCATACTGGAAATATTCTTTTATTTCAGCGTATTTAGCAGTTAAATTTTGAGCAATTGTCCCCATACACAATTGCCGCAATGTTATTAAATCTGGATTTCTATTAAAAACTGCGTCTAACTTTTGCCGAAAGCCGCATCCGAAGTCACTTGGAATATTTTTCAAATTATTAATAGCCATATCTGATGTGGTTAATCCATCTTTTAATTTGAGATTTTGATCTTCAAAATAAGCAATTAGTTTTGCAAATTTCCAAAGTGTTCCTGAAGAAAGTACAACTGATTTTTTAAATGTAGAATTTGTGTTTCTTGCACTCAGAAATACTCGGAGCATCGTCATTTAAACATCCAACGAAATTTTGTAAACTATCGAAATTCTCTGCATAAAAATTAGTAGCTTCCAACCATGTCCCCCATCTAGTTATTACTGGAGCGGGAGGCAGTGACAAAGATGTAAGTTTTTCCCTCTCTCTGGTGCTTTTCTGAAAACTGTTTTGAGTCTATCAACTTCTGGAAAGGTGTCTGATATATTCACAAATTCTGTGGAGAACATGTGCTACACAAGTAATATGCAGCATATTAGGATATGTTTCCTTTAATAGTCTGCCTGTTTTTGATATATATGCAGCACTGTCACTGACAAATAAAAGTACTTTTTCTTTGTACCGGGCGTCCGAATGAAGCATTTGGTGCATATTCTCGTAAATGGTTTTAGCAACTGTTACCGCATCTACTGTATTTATAACTTTTGTTGCTATTACATATGCGTTATTTGGAATAGTTGGATGTAGTACACCAGCTACAACATTTACCACAACACAGCGTCCCAATATATCGACAGTTTCGGCGGCACTTATCCAGAGGTACTGATTTGAAAGATGGCTTCTAATGCGTTCTACTGCTTTCGTGAAGCACTTAGAAACATAATATTTGCGTATGGTGGATTCATCAGGAACATTTCGGCCAGTATATTTTTGGAAAAATATTTTTAGTTCAATTGTTAAGTTTATTTAATGGAATATAGCCGCTATAAAAGTTTCACAGAGTTCTTCGTTAAAATTATCAGATTCCAACGGTTCCAATTTCTGTGCATGTGTTTGCGATGCTAAGTGACGTTGTACGTGCGATTTCATGAAATTTTTTGACAATATTTTACAGATTTTGCAATAAATTTCAGAATCAATGACAATGGACATACAATCAGTATGACCGTCAATCCAACTCACCATTGTTTTATGATGCCGTTATCGACGTTCTTCCATATCATATCTGAAAAAGCAATTTAAACAATGCTCTAGATCTAAATAAATGAAAACTAAAAATGTATGCGTAAGTTATTGAAACTGAACGAAATTCAATGCACACTTACATCGAAATAATTGGGAGAAGTAGATTAAATCAAACGATATTAAACAGGATCTATCAGAACAATGACGATGTAATTAACAGTTAAAACTATGAGAACAAGAAACTAACTCACAGCCCTTTATTTATCTTACGAATTATAAACTAATAAATAAAATAAATTATAAAAACCCCGCTTCTATCTACGCTCACGAAAACAGAAATTTAACTGTAAATATCCAACAAAAAACGTCGCAATTGTCGATGAAAACACATCTGCATGCTAGCTAGATCAATAGTGCATTCAATAACTGCGTGATGTACTTACAGATGTTGTAGACTATTTATATCGTCCGTCGTAATGACGACGTCATTTCAACCCGATGTGTCTAGTCTCTAGTAATAATGCTTAAATTAAATATATTACAACTTACTAACTAAATAAAACACAACAACGTTGTACTTAAAGATTGTATTTATTATTTACAAGAAAGAAATTGAGTGTTGAAATATTTATAAGTAATTAAATAAAAGTAATATACACAAGAAACGTTGAATAAGTAATTAAAAATTAAGGCACAAAAATTACTGAAAACAATGTTAAATTAGGGAGTAAATTAAATGTGAATTAATTGTGAGTAATATAAAATAACCTCTGTATCAAACAATACAAAGTTACCCTTGAGTTGCGAAGACGTACGTCCACGAGGTGTGCGTCATATACTTGTGCAAGTATGGAGAGCAATGCTTGGCACACGGACGAAGAAATTAATTAGTTAAATCAATTAAATTAATGTTGATTAGATTAAAAGGATAATATACATATAATAATACAGATTACCTTAGAAGCGAAGGAGGCAGGGCGGCGTGTTACATCATGCTGGGCAGCACGTGAAGTAAGATCTGTATCTTACAAAGGTTCTAAGTAAAAGAAGCATTTGTGTCGAAGTAACACTGGTTTGTCGGAAAAGGTTTTGTATTATTACCCCCAAGTTGAGAGAGGGTATCGATGTTGTCGATGTCTTGATTAATGAATTAATGAAAAGCGCGAGTTGAAAAGTTGTGCTATCGATGACGCAGATATCATTAAAATATTCTGTGAAGCAAGCTTTAAAACGATATGCGACACACTATATTAAAGAAGATGTACGTAATTAAATTAGTAACTTAACCCTTTGTGTCCTGGCATATTAAATTTTTAGATTTACCAGAAATGTTAAGTATGATATGTTTGCTTATGATGTAAAACAAGTCCCTGAATTTTTTTAGAATTTTTTTTCTAAAAATACTTGGAGGGGGGTATCGGGACTTTGAAGTCCCGTCAAAGCTAAAGATAATAAAATTTGGTTGATTTACAAAAAAATATTTTGTTTAAAATATTATTTTATGTGATACATCTGTTAGAGCAATGTTATAAAAAATTATTAATAAATGTGTAGTAACAATACATTAATTTTCGGACATGCTGTGACAATCCAAAAAACAATTTTTTCTCTCGTTGCAACATAAATATACTCCACAAGTTAAGCACTTGGAGTGAGGACGCGACTCTATTGCCATTGATGAGCATTGTTCACACCTTCTTCGTATTTTGGTAAAAATTGGCCAGTGACTTCCTCGATTACTTAGTCGAAGACCGTTGCTTACACTATAGTTGTATTTTATTCGGTTTGTTGGTGCAGGACTAAGGCGACTGCAGTTTGGACTACCAGAACGTGGACTTGATCTTGGGCTACTACTTCACCGCGAATCAAACGTTTTTGGCAAGTATTTGAATTGAGAGAACTAGTCATAAGTCCTAGACTTACTCCACGTCTAAATTCTAAGAGAGACACATTCTCTTCTGGATGCATTGTTTTGTAAATGATGTAACTGTTGACAAATACTAAATCTAGTAAACCAAAAAAAGCCGGTGCCACCATTTCTTTGAACGTCTGTTAACAGCATAAGCTTGTCGTAAACGATCAGCATGATCAACACCCCCCATGTATTGATTATAATCCACAATAATTTTTGGGCAATTTACATTTTGTTGCGTCCCATCTTTTTGTAGTCGCCGAACTGTGGTAAATTCTGTGCTATGGAAATTTGACAGCATATGAACGACTCTGTTATCATACCACTTAAAGTATGTTATGTCCATACTAGAAACTCTGTAATCAAACATTTCGTAACACTGCTAAAGGAGGATGCTAGGAAGTATTGGTGAGTGCAATGAGCTCACACAAATCCCAAATTTAAAAAATCAGGCAATCTCCTCTTTTCATGCTTTTATCTGTTTGGAGATCTTTTGGTAGACCGTCTCTTGTCTGTCTCACTGTTCCATAAGCCAGCGTATTTTCAGATTTTAATTTTTCTAATAACTTTACCGAGGTAAAATAATTATCAAAATACACTATTCTGTGTTTTCCCCGATAACTCTCGGATAGAGAAAGAACGACTCTTTCTCCTAGTCCAAATTGAGCAAATTTTTCTTGAGTCACTTCATTCTTTCCTTGATAAATTTCAAATTTCTTGATGTATCCCTTTTGATCGGCTATACACCATAACTTATATCCACGTTTTATCGGCTTCATTGGGTTATACTGTTTAAGTGTAGAACGCCCTTTAAACAAAATCATACTTTCGTCTACAGACAGCTCCCTGGTGCCATTAACAGTGCATCAAACTGAATATTTAGAATGTCAATGAGTGGTCTTAATTTATACAGCTTGTCTTTGTTTTCATGAGGTATTTGTGCGTTGTCATTAATATGTAGCATAGATAATATCTGTTCAAATCTATTTTTAGTCATCGTTCTCTGCACTAAAGGAATCCCCAGATCTTCCGCAGATGACCAGAATTGTTTATAACTAGGCAATTTGTGATAACCCATAACGTAATTTATGCCTATGAAACCTAGTATTTCATTTGACTTGACGTTCAAAACCTTGTTTCTTTGTACGGCGTACAAATTACTTTGATAAACAATATCATCTATCATTGAAGATCCTAATACAGTTAAAAAATAATCTGTATAATTTTTACACGTAACAAAATATTCCTCGATAGGACCTTCATCGAGTTGATAGGTAGGAATGTCAATAACGTTTGTTCTTTTTTTCCATTTTCTATCAATTTTTTCGGCTTTTTTCCTTGGTAATTTTTTAGTAACACTATTTGACGTACATGGTAAATCTTCATCTATTTCAGGAGCCAATGCCCTGTCAGTAGTAGTTGTTTCATCATTTTCTTCAGACAGAGATGGCAATTTTTTTTCCAATTCCGTAGCAAATATCTCCTCATCGTCTTCACTATTTTCCTCATCTGTGAGGATATTATTATCCATTGGCAGTTCTTCCAACTCCATGGCCGCTGCATTTGCGGCTTCCAGAAGCTCTTCATCATTTACAAAAAATTTCCTTCTCCACCCACTCATCATGTATAATTGTCTGAAACAACAAAATTTAAATACTTTTCTCTAAGAAGTTACTATTATTTCAAAAAATAACATAAAGCATGGATTTCGTGCAATACTTACCAGATATTGAGTTTTATTCGCTCTTGTTCACGACGGGACTTTTGAGTCCAGCACAGAAACTGCTCGATAATAACGAAATTGTTTATTATCACAACACTAACTGAATGTAATAACAAATTTTAAACTATGTTCCACCACTTCAGTTAATTATTTAACAAAAAGCACTAAACAAACTTAATTTTACTACCCCGACAAAATTAGAGCCCTATCTGCGCACCAGCTGGTTGTGTACTAACGGTTAAATTGAAATTTACTGACAACTAGCGACACCTGTTGTCACAGTAAGACTCTAAATTTGTTCATTACAGTGGACTGTGATAACCCGTCAATGCAAAAGTGGTTTTTATGGATTTATATAAATATTATACAATTTTAAAAATACGGGACTCATAAGTCCCAACAGGACACAAAGGGTTAAGTTTAAAAACGAAATATATAATGAAATTCAAGCGACCCTTAGATGCTTGCTGACAAGTCAGGTAGATGTCGAAGGGTCTATCGGCTAGCGAGAACAAAAGAAAGGCTTCTCTTTGCAAACGAATATGTACACAGAAAAATGGCTAAATTTAAGTTTAATATTTTCAATGCAAGATATATATTTAAAGAAATATAATTTAAAATTAAATTGGACATTCCTATATATACGAAGCGTAACAGTATACTATATAAATAAATTATTCACCAATATCTAAGGATTTAATATATAGTCTATGAACTTTCCTTCGCATTAAAAAATTTCTAAAACTCTTCTTTAAATCCCCTAAGGGATCCCAGCAATATGGCCGCAGTCACTTCCCGAGTCAGGGCACCTTTCACTGTTTGAAACTGATTCTGTTTAAGGTTAACCATATTTTGCGTTAGTAACTTCGCACCTGATGGGGTTGCACTAAAAAAACATAATAAATTGTTTTTACAACTTATACACTACTGTGCTCTTCAAAGTACTCTCCTTCCGCATGAACACGCCGATTCCAGTGACTTTTCCATGACCGATAGCAGTGCTAATGCTTTGCGTGTTAACGTGTTCGACACAAGCCGATTCGGTCTGGAACTCCTCAATCGTCCCGAAATGGCGCGCCTTGGGCGTCAGTTTCAAGTTTGGAAACAAGGGGCAAGATCTGCGGAGTAGGGAGGGTGGGGTAGTACTGCCATCTTTATTGAGGATTGAAACTGACGCACAACAAGTAACACGTGATTTGGTGCATTGCTGTGGTGAAGGATCCACAAATTGTTGCGCCACTTGGCAGGCAGGCCGCTTGCGCCGAATATTTTCTCTTAGTCGCCGAAGAACATGGTAATAATATCGTCCATTACCTTTTCAGCTCATGGAAGAAATTCTTTGTGCACGATGCCATCAGCGTCAAAGAAGCAAGTCACATCGGCTTGACGTTCTTTCTTCGGTCATGGTGACGATGTCTGAGGAAACATATCCTAATATGCTGCATATTACTTGTGTAACACATGCCCTCCACAGAATCAGTGAATATATCAGAGACAACTTTCCGGAAGTTGATAGACTTGTATCCGATTTTAAAAAAGTTTTCACACAAGCACCATTGAGTAACTCTTTACAGGGAAAAACTTCCATCTTTGTCACTGCCTCCCTCTCCCGTAATAACTAGATGGCGGACATGGTTAGAAGCTACTAGTTATTATGCAGAGAAATTCGATAATTTACAAAATTTCGCTACATGTTTAAATGACGATGCTCAATGTATTTCTGAGTGCGAGGAACTAATACAAATTCTAAATTTAAAAAATCAGTTGTCCTCTTTCAGGAACACTTTGAAAATTTGCCAAAACTAGTCACTTGTTTTGAAAATTAAAATCTCAAATTAAATGATGGATTAACCACATTAGATGTGCCTATTAATAATTTGAAAAATATTCCAAGTGACTCCGGATGTGGCCTTCGGCAAAAGTTAGACGAAGTTTTTTAGTAGAAATCCAGATTTAACAACATTGCCGCAATTGTGTATTGGGACAATGCCTCAAAATCTAACTACTAAATACGCTGAAATAAAAGAATATTTCCGTTAGTCACCTACAACCAGTTGCGATGTAGAAAGGACGTTTTCTATCTACAAGGATGTATTTCATTCAATGAGAACAAATTTTACAGAAGAGAACCTTGAGTATTGCTAGTTAATATTAATACTCCTTTACTCAACCTGAACTACAAAGTTAACAAATAAAAATGTATTTCGTATTTTATAGATCACTACCCGTTTGTTATCCAATTACATAAATTAAATTAAAAACACCTTAAAAATACAAATTGTGTACGCCCGTGAGCGATGAGTCATCGGCCTCTCATGTTCGGTCCCTAATAATAAAGTAAAAATTATTGCTTCCACAGTTCCATTGTTTTAATTTTTATGTGGTATTCTTACTCATTAATTACTTAAGGTATAGTCATCATATTTTAACGCCCTTCATTAATTGTAAGATTAGAGTAATTCTGGTTTTATGCCCAAGCCACCCTTTATCTGCTAAGGTAAAATCAAAATTGGCTCGTTGCCAATGATACATAACAGACGTAGTAAAATATCGATTCTAAAATGCATCTGAAAGAAGCATATCTCGGAGCTTAAAATTAATTATATCAGTTTCCAGGTAACGGCTGGCAATTCTGAATTCTATATTCCTGACTGAAATTTTAAATTTTTTATTGTGTTAAATAGTAACGTAGATCATTAATTAATTAATTATATGAAATGCAGCAACTAGGAAAAAGAATCTTTCTCTAGCACGTCGACTATTCCTCGGTGAATTTCCATTAAATGATTAATTTTTCGTTTACTTGTTGAATTTTTGAAATAGGTTTCTATGCAATTATTTTATCCTGACTTTAGAGAACTTCTAAAAAGGCAATTAATCGTTTTCAACTATATGCGAGTGTGTATTTCCCTGATTAAACAGAGATAAGCACTATTAAGTTTCATTACCAGAAACATTAAATAAAACTTGTTTATTTTATTATCGTGTGAAAAGCCATATTAGTGTATAAATCACTTTTATTACAAAAAGAAGGTCATACAGGATGTTACAAAATTAGTGCACACGGACTATGGGATGACGTTAACCATTACAAACTAAAACGAATGTTCCTTTACCATTTTTTAATCCAACTACAAATTAAAAATTTAAAAATTAAACGTGTAGACTTTTTTAATATTACACAATTAAAAACGTATAACTCGAAATACTTATACTATACTTATAGCTTTTGATGATTAACGTCAACCCATACTCTGTGTCCGCACATTTTCCACCCTGTATAAATAATTTATACACGAATATCTAAATTTTTCAACCAATCCAATGCTACAGGAGTTGCCTTGCTCAACTCGTGAATGCCACCAAGGTAGCTTCTTCTGAGGCAGTCACTTACTATCTGGGCTATAGTTTGGTCCAAATTTCCATAATCGCAAAAGCTAGTATCTGCCGGTTTCCATTTATGCTGCAGTGAGTTGCACTTCCACTTTCCTGTGCGGAATCTATTTAATTGAGACCATTACCTAAATGGGAGGGTTACGTCCGGCAGAAGTTCTGAAAGATAAGAAATTAAATCTCTATTCCTTAATTCAGGATGTTGTTCGAGGTGAACTATCCAGTAATCACTCATGTTGATGGGATGCTGAAGTACCATATCTCCTAGATTTCAGTCAGTTCCTAGGGACGCTCTCCAAATCATCATGCATGGTAAGATCAATGTTGTTGGATTTATTATGTGCTGCTGCGAGACGGCTGATATCTTACGGGATATTGTTAAAAAGACTAGGTAACTAGAGACAATGAGTGGATTTAATAGTACCTGTAACGATCCTCATTGTATCGTTAAGTTGAATATCTACTAGCTTGGTGTAAGAGCTTTGATACTAAACAGCAGCACAATATTCAACAGGAGAGTAAGAAAATGCAATGGCTGCCGTTCGTAAGGTCTCCCCATTTGCTTCCCATGAATTGCTGGCAAGTTTATGTATTATATTATAGCGGGTCTTCACCCTTTGACTAGTTTTATAGAGGTGCCGCTTGATTGTCATTCAGATATTTTGAGTGCGGGTTGTGATTTATCCGACTACCACTAAATTAACGCCATTTCTTATAATATTCATCTAAAGCTTGCAGTTCTTGAACAAGTTGTAATTCTCCATTCTATAAATTTTTGGTTTGGGAGCATAAAGCCAAATCATCTGCATATAAAAATTTTCATGATTTTGTGGGTGGAAGAATTAGTGTAAATGTTAACCACTAGAGGAGCTAGAACCAATCCTTGATGAAGGTCAGTTTTCAGGGTTTTGTAATTACTAGTTCGATTGTTTAGCCAGACTACGATTTGGCGATTGCTCAGGATAATTTTGCCTAATTTAGCACATGGGATGATTTTTTTAAATTTAAAAATCATTCCATTCTTCAGACTGTATCACAGGGACTGGAAAGATCAACAAAAGCAGCGGATGTTGTGATAACTAAAGTAGGACACCTATATCTACATATTCAATATAACACTTATTTAACGTAAAACGCCTTCATTAATTACTGCATCTCCGCATTCTAGTTTAAGTATGTAACTGGGTAAGCATAACATTAAGTAAATAAGTAGGTTAGTAAGTAGACGTGATATATATACTAAAGACAGAGGAGGACGAGTCAGTCTTTTAAATCCTATCTTATCGATATAATACATGTTAACATCGTAACTTGTAATGTTATTGTTATGGATTTATTAAATGTTATTTTATATTGTTCCCGAATGTATTATTTATTCTTCAATGTACACGAGTTGGTCAGAGCTGTTCCTGCCTGTTCTGAAACCTGGTTGCTCCTTATTAATAATCTCGTCAACGGAGGGTGTTCTTCTGTTACAAATAAGCCCTTCTATAAGTTTATAGCAATCAGATAAGAATCCTATAGGTCTATTGCTTCCAGGATCTGCCGAGGACCAGGTTTTAATATTGCTAAAATTTTTGTTTTCCGGAATATGTTTAGGATGTCTCCAGAATCTAAGATTTTGCTATAAAAATTTTCAACCATTCTCGACCATCCAATCCAAGCTTTTTGATGAATTACGGAAAAACATTGTCAACACCTGGAATCTTTCTTAACTTGAACCGAGCAATGGCCGAAATAATTTCTTCAGTAGAAAAAGGAGATGACCATTGCGAATTCTGAGAGAGACTGGAAAAGCTATCCTTAATTTGTGTTTTAATGTCTCTAGCAAAAGCTCTGTAGACAAGCACATTATTTGAAATATTTCGTCGTTCAGTTATAAGGTTTGGATCCATTGGCGAAGTTTGTTTACTACCCTATCTAGCTTTCTAAGAATCGACCAGATTTTCCTACTGTAGTGAGTAAAACTCATGTTTTCAGTCATTTCCCTCCATTTACTTTAGCTGGACGCTAATAGGTCAACTTCATATAGTGTACAAAATAATCTTATTATTATATTGTCTATAACCAACACGTCTAATACTTCCCAAGATTTGGTTCTGGGTACAATACCATAAGCTTTCTGGAGGTATATAAAGGTTCTTTTAGCTATTTTTATTATAATACCTGTAGCATGTGAATGTGTTATGAAACACGACTTGCCTGTTTTAAAAAATTTATGATCTTCTTAAACTTGATAATTATATAATATATATTAACACTCAATTCCCAGTTACAAACGAATATGGAGAATATTAGAATTTCCAAACATGTCCCTCGAAAGCAGATATTTTTCCTTCGATTCTCATTTCATTCAATAACGAAACTATTAATTATCAAAATTTAATGAACGTCCATTATTTTGCAAAAACTATACGAGAGAAAGAAATGATGTGTGGTAACAGCTTGTCTCCGAGGCGGTAACCTTGCCTCATTTTTCCTTTACTGATTTAATTAGTAATATTTTTGACACAATCACGCACTTTTGGCGGTCGTGGCGATCGAAAAGGACGCACGTAATATTATTATTTTAATCCGGCTTTCTGATGATCGTTCGTGTTTCGAATTTACGACTCCCTCTCACGATGACTTCGCGAACCGAAATCATTTCGGACACTTTTAGGGGTCTAAATTCGTGAATAAACTTTCACTTATTACGACCCTTTCGTGTTTTAATGTGTTTTTTATCAGTTTGAATTATTTTGTAGAGAAAACAGTTTAGATATAAATGTAATGACATTGTTTCTATCTATCGAATTTCGATTCGAATTTCGATAAAAAAAAACAAAAATTATTGAAACGAGTTTTATTATATGTGAATAAGAACTGTGAACTTTCGAGATAGTAAAATCAATTAATGTATGTATTTTTTCATCCACCAAAATACTCAACTTTCCTAAGTAGGTCTTACATTTATTGTAACTTTTGATGAACCTTAATAGCATATTTAGTTCACTTGAAAGACTACATTTAAAAAATAACCACTAATATACGTAATCTAATAAATCTACTTGTTTTTCATTAAATCTATATAAATAATAATGTAAATGTTCGCTTGTTCAAAATCTTAAATTTCCGAAAGTTCTTCGCCGATGGCTTTGAAATTTTGACACAACGTTGCATTCGAATGTGCGCGTGTTTTTGTACACCTATTATATAGATGTCACGCTTGTGACAGGTAAAAACATTCGCATGCCACACCTGTGGCAAGTAAAAATATGCTTTTAGAAAAAAACAGCGCCATCTATTGGGCGTAACAGCAACACACGCTATACTAAACATTACTCATGCCGGACAAACGTGTTTCTTGACAGCTACTGTCAGTTAGCATTTCCAATGCTTCCGATTGCATTGTGAAATTGAAATTTTAATAGATTTCGATTTATTTTCATTTTGATTTAATTATTTCGTGTGATGTTGCGTCGGAATTGCGCTGTGTCGTTTAGCTTATTACTAAAGTGCGGATTTTTATACACAAAAAATGCTTTAAATATGCGCATAAATACAGCACGTTCTTCCCAAAAATATGTCAAATATATGCTTCATTTTTACCATTTATGCATTTTGTTTTTTATGTATTTTGCTTACTGGAAATTAAGGAAAATACAACAACAAAAAGTAGTCTAAATTAAATTTATAAATAAAAAATAATTATTATAACATATATATGATAATATATGCACATCCCATAGTAATATGATAAAATATTACAATTAATAGCTATATACATATAATTCTATGGATGTTACTTAACATAATAAGTTATTATGTTATTAAGTAACATCCATAGAATTGTATGTACAGTTGTTATTAATAACTATTCATTTTCGCAATGGAGATCTGCTTAACTTATTATTGACCAGCAGGACGGCGCCTCTGAATACCTTCTTCGGAACATAAAGACCATATCCGAGCAACTGTAGTGTGGTCCCGATTCAGCCTTCTCCAAATCTCTCGGAATGAGAGACCCGCTTCTTTCATACCGATAATTCGGCCCCTAACAAAATCATTAATATGGGTAAAATTTCGACGACGTCGCACTGGGGGCATTACAAAGCGTCTACTTGACAGTTTGGCAATCAAATAAACTAACATTTTGTTGGCAGAAGTTCATTAATTGGTAGGAAGAAAATATTGAAAGTTGGAGATAACAATGATACAGGAAACATAATAGTTGAGTTTTTTCAGCGGAAACTTTCATCGTTTCTTACTTGATAATAAAGCATTATTTCACCGCAGTTTCAAAATTGTAGTCCAATTCTTATTGTGTGGTGGATTTTATATGAAAGTGATTATATATGGAATCGTCTTAAATATTTTTTACATTCGAAAATAAAAAAATAGCTAAAGGAAACTGACCTCTAATTTCCTCGCAAACTCTATTTATTCCATGCGCTAGACGTGCATGAATTTTTTGTAAAAAAATTTGCCCCTGCTTTAGTCATATACGCTGCCGCATCTGTGACGAAAAGAAGAATTTTGTCAGTGGGCAGAATATCTCTTTCGTACTGATTAGAAAAGATTTTGGTTAAGAACACCAACTAATAAAATTTGCAATATAGCGACCACGAACATTGGTTGTTTCGTCAAAAATATGAGATTTTATGTTGAAAATGTAAAAAATATTCACTTTATACACACAAACTAGAAATATGAACTAAAGCTTAATTTTATGCAAAATATGTAATCTTTTTATACCGTTAATCGCATTATTTCAGTGTAGAATGGATACATTCACAATATTGGGATTCCCAATAATAAAAAAATGTTTTTTACATAAAATCCGAACTTTACTTATTATTACTGTGACAGACGTCCTTTGCAGAGCTATAATTTTCTTTTAGATGTGAAAAAAGCTAAAATATAAAGAGAATTCAAGTAATATTGATACTGCCGTATGGGTTTTAAGAAAATCTGTCTTTGAAACAAGCGTTTCGCGATATAACATGATTTATGTATCTTCAACTGTTTCGAATGACCTAAATTCACCCTCATTTCTACTACGTGATATATTCATATACTGACTATTATTAAAAAATATTATTTTCAAATATTATATTTGCATTTTCATTTGTTCACTTTGAATAAAATAACAAAGGATTTTATAAATGAGGATAAGAGGAACAACTTTATCGGAGCCACATTTATAAGGTTCCGACACTCATTTGAAGCAGAGCAAAGAGAAACGACGAAGGCCCGAAATGTCCTTGTTTGTGTGCTCTATTTCTAAATGATAACGTACTGAAACGTGCAATTACAATAAAAAAAGAGATACAAGTTTTCGTAATATTATCACGTTGTTATTAGAGCGAGAGAAAAAGTAGAACGTTAAAAGTTACGGAAACTTGGCTGCAGAATCCCTCCTACAATTCCGGCGTCTGTCATTGGAATTCTATCCCTGGAAAGAAGTTTCACCATCTTTAAATGCATTCGAAAGCGCGTCGCCGAGGTAAAATTCAACGAATGTTATTAAACATTTATTTTATTTTTCGCAAGTGGGTTTTAAAATATTCTGTCTTCGATCATTACCAGATTGAATTGAAATCTACCTTGAGGCAAACATTTAGCTAAAATCCACTTATTCTAAAATTTTACTTAGTTACAACTAATCTAAGTACAAGGGTAATTTGAAGTTTGTAACACTTTGGCCATGATGAGTATATTATGGACATCACCCATGTTTTGGTTGCGTTTTGTCAAAATTTCACCCAAATCTGACATATAGATAAGTTTTATAATCGTTTAAACTGTCTCTTGTTTTGCGTTAATATGCAGAAAAAGAATTTCGTACATTTCGAGAAAGGTTATAGATTATTGACAATTATTTTCAATGCCATTCTTAGACTAAACTACTTTCCAAATATCTGGAAAGTGGTACAGATAGTCATGATCCTGAAACCAGACAGAAAGTCACAAGCAGCTTCACCTTACAGACCATTAAGTCTTCTACTAATATTTTCCAAAGTATTTGTAACAATATATATTAAAAGAATATTAGAAATCTTATGGGAAAGCCACATCATACGAGAACATCAATTCGCGTTCAGAAATAATCATGGAACTATAAAACAGATCTATAGACATGTAATAACAGAACAGATCCATAGACTTGTTTATTGCAGTGAAATCGAATCTGGGCTGAGATACAGAATAATATTTTAGGTAGCTTCCTCGATTGTATGCATGGTTTTGGCTCGTATGTATAGTATTTTCACAATCTATGAAAATAGCTTTGTGTCGTGCAAATACTTTAATAAGACACCATGCGATGAGGGTCTATGCAAATACAAAAGCTGATTATAATATTGGCATGGAAACCAGAGGAGTATCAAGTAATTTTTATTCTGTACGACTAACAATAAGTGTTCCTTACGTTTATTTTCATAAAATAGAAACAGGATAGATTCTATTTTACATAATAATTTGTTTAATTATTAATTATAATTAATTAATTAAATTAAAAATGTAGATAAAATATATATAAAAAATTTAAAAAAACATTATATAGCCAATATAGATAAATATTGGTTGGAAATCGAAACCGAAATAATAATTTATATAGATATACGTATATGTTTTAATATTCTCCAGAATTCTCAACACTCGTTTCATCACTATCACTTAAATGAATTATTCTTGATTAGTAATACATATATTTTGATTCATTTTGGTATTTTTATTCATTTTGCTAAACTCTATTTTTATTTATGTTCTTTTTCTAGCCATAACCAGATCTCCCTTCTAGCGGAATCCTTGCTGAATCTACATATAGATTCTGGTCCTAAAACTCCTCTTAGAACCTTCCTTGACCTGTTCGTCTCATTGCCTTTAATCACCTGTCCTGGCACTCATATTAGTGACACAATATTTCAAATTATTGATGGAGCGCGTATTGACTTAGAATAAAATGGAAAGAACATAACTGAGCTTCTGGATCTTTAGATCGGCCGGTGCAAGTATCTCGGCGTCTGGAAACGGTACGGAGCCGAGCTATGAAGCTTATACATATAAGGAAAATCGGGAGAGCAATCTCAGAAACTGCGTAATGGCCGCTTAACTGAGAAAAGAAAAATATCTAGATAATGACAGAAGTTTCGTAAAGGCGGCTTAACTGTCTCAAAGATATCAGGATAATGACATAAGCTGCGTAATGGCCGCTCAACTGTCTCCCCTTTAAAAAAAAGTCTGGACGGCTGGAGCGCAAGAAGCCCCTGGCTGATCCAATGTGAGTATCGAAAAAGCGTCCCTGATTTTACGAAAAACGGGGTATATATATGATTCGAAAACCCAGAAAAAAGAAAAGAGTCGTCTGGGGGAATCGCTGACGCATAGAAACTGTGTTTATTTAAACGGTGCGGGCTGCGATGCAGTTACGCCTATCACACATGACCTTGCGCCAGAAAATCTATTATAATACAATTATAAAATACAAATACATACAAATATACATATACGAGGACACCTCGAAAGGTCATAATTGTGTCGGCGCGATCTGAGTTTTGTACAATTAATTAACGAGAACTCGCGCTAATGTTCGATGCAATTATGATTTAATGAACGAAGTTCGTTACAGTGTATCCAAATTCATAATTTCAGGCAGGAGGTCTTCCTTCCCAGAAAATAATAGTTGTTCGTTGTTTGGTATAAGGTTCTTGTTCTTCCAGAAGATATCTGGTTTTGTATTTTTTTAGCGAGCGCAGTACGTACGTCTAACAACATGTTTGATAACTTCGTCGACTGTAGTAGATACAACCATATTATTGTTTGGAATAATATTTTCATCGCGGGAATGTACAAAATCAGTGTCGCTAAAATTAGAGGAAACACTTTCGGCTTCTGAGGGTTCATAATTAGGGTTGCAGTCATTGTCATTAAATTCGACATCTTGAAAATTACTTTAATCATCACTTAGACCAATGAAATTCAACCAAACTTGTTCAAGATCATTTTCGGATACCGATCCGACAATGATCTTACTGTAGTGGTTTGAAATTTTAAAATCCTTTACGTACCGGGAAATGAATAATATTATAAGTAGCATTTGGAAATGAGTAACCAGGATTACAAAAAAAGTGTTACTTTTTGGATAGAGTTGAAAAATCATAATGAAAAGCAGAAATCCAAGAAATTTATAATTTTATAAGAAAATCAAGTAAAGATAATTAAATATTTATCAAGTTAAAGTGGAAATAAGTATCGTGAATGAAGTAAGGTTTATCGAAGCCATATTAATCTATATGTATATCAAGAGTTTTTCATTCTGGGTTCTAGCTTCAAATTGTGAAAAGTGTACCGGTTTCAATTTATGTTAATAACGTGTTTTGTTCTTTTTTGTAATTGTTAATTGTTTGTTATATATGTATTTTTATTTAACTTACTGCCTCAATAATTTCACCCAAATCTATAAATAAAAGACCCGAAATATTGTCAAATTTCAAATCATTGATGTAAGTATCTGCTACCGTATTTATTGGAGAGATCATTAGAGTACCTCTTGTTAACATTGTAAATTCTGAAAATAACAGAAACTGTATAACGCATCATTTTTGATATCACATAATTTTAAAATCCAACAGAATTTTTGATATTCATCAACTTCACTATTTCTCTATGAAAACATCAAATTATATACCACCTTATTTTATTAGTTCCAATAGAATCTTTTTATCAGAATACACTAAAATATTAAAAAGTAGTTATAATTTGCGCAAACATAACATTCGTAAAGTAGAGAATAAATTCTATTGAAATTTGAAGGGATGTTTTTCAAAGAAACAACCCGTCGATTTTTATTTTTAGTTTAGAGTTTTCTTACGTGAAACTGAAATATATCTCCAAAAATCGATATGAAGTCATGTTTTTTTAATATAAACACACATTTTTTATTACAGAATTAGAAAGAGCAGATTTTTTTATATACAAGGTAATTTTGGATGATGCTTATAGAAGGAAATTTTGATGTAATATTATCGAAAACATTGAAAATGAAAACATAATCATCTAGATTAAATGTTCGAATTGAGCACCGTTAACAATCAGACAATCGCTAAGGCGATTAAGAAATTCTTTTTGAACGTTTTCGATGACATCTGCGGTAATGTTTCTAATTTCCTGGCATATTCGCGCTTTTCCCCTTTTGATTGGCATAGAATTTATCAGCTACTTTACAAATGCCCTGTATATCATGTACTACCATCTACAATTCAGTAATTTAATTAAATGGTAATATTTGTATATCATATTTGAGATAGCATGTAGTGAAAGCGTTACATACCGTGTGCCCAACGTCGTGCGATCGATGGATATATAAGTAACTGGCCAACTGCAAGTATATTCGCCTTGCTTGAACACAATGAGCGACTGATAGGAATATTCAATGTGTTAGAGAGAGATTATTTGATTCGTACTTAGATCGTATGTAGAATGTGTTGGATAAAGAAATGGAACGCCCGTACAGTTAGACAGTAGAACAGATTGAATATACTCTCTCAACCCTAACCACATAAACTCGCTATTCGTCTTCGTCTTACTACATTGTGGTAGATCAATCACTCCCCGGCGTTCATACGGTATACATTTGTACTCAAATAATAGCTTTTCAGAAACTGTATCAAATATAATATACGATACAATGATAACCCTTCACTGCATGGGCTGAAACATCTTGGATATTTTGAAAAAATTATTAATTTTGGATTAGGCATGAATTTAGTATAATACAATTTGTTTCATGTTTTCTTTTCCAACAAATATGTATATTTAGTTCTAAGTCGACAATTTTACCACATGAAAACTAATCGAGGAGAAGCAGAAATAAATTCTTGACGTTTTAGTGTAAACAGATAAAGTTCTCCTCGGAACGCACGACTTCTAATTTGTTTGAACATCCGATCTGAACAAATAATGCTACTGGAAAATATCCGTCCACACAAATAATACCCACTATACTTTTACATTTCCCCTTCTTCTCGTTTTCAATTTAATCGCGTATCGTCAGAATCGAATACTGTTTTGCGTGCGGGATCCTTCCGTCCTTCTTTTATCCGTAACCGATCAGACAATAAATTACCAAAATTAATGGAGTGGCGTCGCTCGGGTCCCCGAAAAAAATCCAGGGATTATAACGAGTGTAACGGATCGTCTCGAAACGTTATCCTTTAGTAAACTCTGAATTTGGATTATTGTCTTTTGAATTTATTTTTGTAGCGCTTGAAATTGATTTCACAAGTAAACACCGCCGTGAATAATTACTGGCATGAGCCATTGGTATATGTGGAAAATTAGTTTTTTTTGTTAATTTTCGAAAAACATACGGTTCCTATTTTAACTCTTAAAAAAATTAAAGATGCGTAGAAAATCCCAGAAATGTGAAAAACAGTTTCTGTTAGATTTTTTAGGCTCCAGCATACTTCCAGTTAAATCCATAGGGAAATTTAAATTTTATGCCCGTCACCTTTACCTTTTCAAAAATAATTCATTGCAATCAAAAGTGAAATACACCTAGAAAGCTTTGCCGTGCACTTTCAAGAACACCGTGAATACCATTACACAGAGCGCTCGGATTTTCATTCTACAACCATAAATATTTTAAGAAAATTAATACTGGTAGCCGTAACTTTGTGGTATTCATTTTGAAAATAATAAGATAAAATAAAACAATAACTTTGCTATAGGTACCACTTTATTCACATATAATCGTGACCGCGATTTCGACATACAATGTCATTATCAAACTGCAAAAGTTACAGGCCTACATAGAACTTATAAATGACACAAAAATATATGGGGGTGGTTTATGATGTTATTTAAAATTACTACTATATACTTAACTATTATATACAACATTGGAAAAGAGGTGTATATATAAGATCCAACTGGTCGTTTAAAACGATATCTATTGTGTTTTTTCGGCTTTTAAAAATTTCTAGGGCCTCTAAAAGATTTAATTTACGACCTTTCTCGGCCAAATGCAATATTTTACGATAACCAAATGTATGCCTTTCTGTAATAGGATGGTTTGCGAATGTTGAATCTGTCTTCTTTAGTTTATATGACCTCATGTGTTCTTTTACCGGTATAATAAAACTTCGACCCGTCTGACCTATATATACACTTTTACAATCATTACAATATAATTTATAAATTATATTGTAATGCTAACATCATAATATAAAATATAATATATATAATAACATCATAAACCACCCCCATATATTTTTGTGTCATTTATAAGTTCTATGTAGGCCTGTAACTTTTGCAGTTTGATAATGACATTGTATGTCGAAACCGCGGTCACGATTATATGTGAATAAAGTGGTACCTATAATAAAATTATTGATTTATTTTATCTTATTATTTTCATAAATATTTTACTCTCAGAAAATTTCGTTAAAAGCCTTATGCCGTCTACTGGTCCGTTCTTTTGTAGCTATTTAATATTTTTAAGGGAATCCTCATAAATGAAAAAATAAAATTCAAGTTATGTAAAAGATAAGCATATCGATGTTTAACTAAGATTAAGTGAAATACAATTATACAAAGATGTTAAAAACATATCTGTATATACACATAGATATTCGAGGTACTATCCAGAAATATCCGGGATTTGAATGTGTAATACAACTCTATAGCGTTAGATGGCGTCTATACTAAGTCAGTCTGTCAAACGGTACTTTGCTAGGTGGTGACAAACAGTTTTGGTGTTTATATTTATTGAGATGTGTTTGAGTTATTCTGCGACACTAGAATGTTTGATGTAAAAGAGCAACCTGTATCAAATTCTGGTTCGAACTTGGTAAAACGCCAACGGAAACTCTGAAAATGCTTAAACGTTTGGTGAGGATACCTTAGGCCAGATAGAAACTTATGAGTGGTGCAACCGTTTTAAAAATGGACGTGTTGTTGATGATGACGAATTCTGGTGTTTTGTCGCTGGAAAACACGCCACAAGATGTGTCGCTACACAAAATCTTAACTTTATTTTGACCAAACGAAATTGGCTCTTAAATTTTCCAAAACTTAGTAGCGCTTCTGGAACTTACCCTGGTGAGCGAGATATTGTACCCAAATATAGAACCAACGAGTCATACCCAGACTAGTCAGTGAAGACTAGTTCCAAAACTTAGTAGCGCTTCTGGAACTTACCCTGGTGAGCGAGATATTGTACCCAAATACAGAACCAACGAGTCATACCCAGACTAGTCAGTGAAGACGGCGTGCAGTTCCTTCCGAAACGTTGTCAAATTATCCAGTTCAAATATGTGAAAAAAAGTTAGTTGTCATTTGTGCGTGTATCAATGGAGAAGAAGGAGATCAGACAAGTTTTGCCGTCTATAACAACAATAGGAAGTAATCACTCTCCCACACATGCAAGAGAAAGAAAGGATTGAATGTGTCAGTATTTTGTCAGTGGCGATGCTGTCCCACGGCAGGAGAAAATGATTATTTGATTGTATTAATATGCAAGTGAAATATACTTACATTATTAAAATGATCGTGTGTAGATTTTGTCTGTCTTCTAAATTACGTATAAACGCATCCATTTCTTTAAACCATTTAAATAATAATATAGTTCGTTCCATCAGGCAAAGAGCATAGAAAATGTTAAATATAAAAAATATGTCAAGTACATAAACAAATATAAAATAGTATATAACAAATAAGTAAATAACAAATATACGGTAGGGCATGACAAACATTGGCACATATATAAATTTAAATTGTTCTTATAACTTCCCGATAAAAATCGTCAACTGAATACAGTGCGTTCTCGAGCAAACTTGTCTTCAGTAGCTATTTAAATGTTTGATGAGGTTTGTCTTTTATGTTGTTGGGAATGGGATTGTAGATTTTTATATACTGAAAGGCCACACTTTTTTCCATTTTTTGTCAGTTTTGTTTGTGGCGGAATTAGATACATGAGCAATTTACCTCTGGTATTAAGCCAGTGGGCAACTTGAAATTCGGTGAATTAGTCGGTGAAAAGTCGGTGAATTACCTACGTCAAACTATCCATACAAAACAAAATAAAACAGAAAAAATAAGTAATTTTATGATACAAAGCATCTACTAAAAGAAAATAAAGACACTGTAGAGATCTCTAATTTCCCTCTACAATCATTAAAAGATTTTATCAAAATGTCTAGAATCAAATTACATATATATATATATATATATATATATATATATATATATATATATATATATATATTGGTATCGTACAAACGGGCTTTATAATTGTGCATATAATTAAAGTTATATCGATAATTAAATTTGCCCAAAAATAAAATATGTATCAATATTCACGTACGGAGTTATAGAAGGGTTATAGAGATGGCGTTGAAGTTGTATTTTTACAGTTGTCATATATGTAACTTAAGAACTTGAATACAATAGTAAATAAAATGTATACTTAACCTCTTTTTCGCCTCTTTTACGTGCTAAAGTAATTACTGAGTATTTTATGGGTATCTTAATCACACTACGACTAGCTCTGGTTATCGTGAACAAGACTAATGTTGATGAGAGTTCGGTGCATTGATAGAAAACAGTTATTTGTTTAAACTAAGATATGCAAAGTGAATGATTTTCCGAATTGTTAAAAAGAATAAAACAAAAGGATAAATGGTAAATATCACTAGTTTAATTGGATTCTCAAAGCATAACAGGTAAGTTAAAATACCATTAGTATTACATTTGCATTAAAAGTCACGTGATTCGATATAATAGAAAAGTAAGGTTAATGTTGTTATGAAATTTTTATAACTCAAATATTTAATTATGTAACAGAAATTCAAAGTAAAAAGAACTGTATTTTTCTGTATAAACTGCTTAGTGATCAAAAGGCTAATATTTAAAGAATTTAAATGAAAGATAAACGATCTTTTTCGCAATGTAACAAATAAAATTTTATATTTTAGGAGATTTAAAAATAAATACTCAATTTTGATGCTGGTGGTTTATCTGTGTGGCTGTTGGATGTTCGAGTCTTGGTTCACAGGAATAACGGGTTCAAGTACAGGAAAGAAAACTGGTTTTGGTTCTGAATTCGGGTTGGCGTCCTTCGGATATTGGAGTTTGGTTATCGGTGCTTAGCGGGTTCAGTTGCAGGTAACCTTCCGTAAAAACGATGCTAGTGAATCGGGAACTTATAGGATATCTTTTTGGTAAGGTTTCGTTAATTTATTTTTGGTTTTATATCACTTTATTCCTTTATACACTTTTTAAAACGTTAGACGCGTTGTACCAATTTTAATTACCCAAGCGGACTCTCTATTGTTTTTTCGTTAATTCTTCCAGGCATCTTATTCTCAATGTCGTTTATACTTATTTAATCTCGACAATAAATTACTCAAAATAAAATAAATTACTAGAATCAATCGTTTTAACATTTCATTAAAATTATTGTATTAATTTTACAATGGATAAAAGTTTATTTTGAATGAACAATTTCTGCTAATTACCTATTTTCGTTTTGGGATAATTCCCGCCTTATTTGAATTTAAAATAGGTACAGTTATGATCATCATATGACATATAATTCCAATCAATTAAGTTAAATATCTTCGGAAAAATTAAAATGTAAATGAAAATGACTAATTTGAATGGTTACAAGAAAAACAATAATTATGTGATGCAAAATTGATAAATTAAAAACGCGGTATTAACTTTATTGATATGGCAGGTGAAAAATGCAGTTCTAACAAACAAAACTTATACTAAATTTACAATTTAAAATATTAATGCAGTATCTTTGCTCTAGGTCCCTCATATACATGGTTCGCCTCATCACAATATATATATATATATATATATATATATATATATATATATATATATATATATATATGGTAAACCTAATCAGTAGGCGATTAAAGGTCTGTATATTACTTCAAAATATATGTATTTAAAAAACTCTACATGTTTCGGCTGTATACGCCTTTTTCAAGAGAATACAAAATATGAATGACAGGATATAAATGTCGACATTTATATCCTGTCATTCATATTTTGTATTCTCTTGAAAAAGGCGTATACAGCCGAAACATGTAGAGTTTTTTAAATACATATATTTTGAAGTAATATACAGACCTTTAATCGCCTACTGATTAGGTTTACCATATCATACCAAGGTCACGAAGTTATTATATATATATATATATATATATATATATATATATATATAGTAAACCTAATCAGTAGGCGATTAAAGGTCTGTATATTACTTCAAAATATATGTATTTAAAAAACTCTACATGTTTCGGCAGTAGCCTTTATCAAGAGGATACAAAATATAAATGACAGGATATAAATGTCAAGTAATTAAGTTGCTATGGTTTAAATTATTCAAAGATACATTCTAGTAATAATAATAAATCATGCCTTATTATTATTACTAGAATGTATCTTTGAATAATTTAAACCATAGCAACTTAATTACTTGACATTTATATCCTGTCATTTATATTTTCTATCCTCTTGATAAAGGCGTACTGCCGAAACACGTAAAGTTTTTTAAATACATATATTTTGAAGTAATATACAGACCTTTAATCGCCTACTGATTAGGTTTACCATATCATACCAAGGTCACGAAGTTATTATATATATATATATATATATATAATATAATAACTTCGTGACCTTGGTATGATATGGTAAACCTAATCAGTAGGCGATTAAAGGTCTGTATATTACTTCAAAATATATGTATTTAAAAAACTCTACATGTTTCGGCTGTATACGCCTTTATCAAGAGAATACAAAATATGAATGACAGGATATAAATGTCAAGTAATTAAGTTGCTATGGTTTAAATTATTCAAATATACATTTTAGTAATAATAATAAATCATGCCTTAGTATTCCAAAAAATAGATAACAAGGTGTGAAAATATGTGTTGTTCGCTGCTAGCAATTTGTGTCTCTTTCTGGGTATGAACTTGTGTGTTGGATGCTACTGGCAGCTTGCGTCTCTCTATGGGTGTGTGGTTTTGTGTGAGAGCGTAAGTGTAGGGTTTTGTATGTCGGCGCGTCGGTTAGAGAGGTCGGATAACCAGCCGTTGCGTAGGGCCGCCAACTCTTTCCCGGCAACTTCTTTGTGTGTTGGTTGTGTGTTGGTTGCTGCTGGCAGCTTGCGTCTCTCTATGGGTGTGTGGTTTTGTGTGAGAGCGTAAGTGTAGGGTTTTGTATGTCGGTGCGTTCGTGCGTGTGTTTAGTGATCGGTCGCATGAATTTAGAGAGGTCGGATAACCAGCCGTTGCGTAGGGCCGCCAACCCTTTCCCGACAACTTCTTTACAATTCCGTGCAGTACTTCGACGGTCTGACCCCCGCCCCAACGAGGCAAGGCGCAGACAGGCGAAGCGCACCCTGTACGGGGTTGCTCATCGCAACTAAGGGAACACACTTAGTGGCTACCTCGGTCGACGATGGTCACACTTATGCCATCTTAACGTTTTCCGCCGAAGCGGGGGCATAGCACACACGTCGAACGTGTGTGTGCTGTTAACGGCAGCCTAGCCTGGTTGTCGCCCAGGACCGGTCCTAGTGGTGTGTGCATTGCGCGGCGACGAGATAGCGCCGCGTAGCATGGTTCCTCACTCAATGAGGAACCATGCTACGCGGCCCTACACTTACGCTCTCACACAAAACCACACACCCATAGAGAGACGCAAGCTGCCAGCAGCAACCAACACACAAGTTCATACCCAGAAGGAGACACAAATTGCTAGCAGCGAACAACACATATTTTCACACCTTGTTATCTATTTTTTGGAATACTAAGGCATGATTTATTATTATTACTAGAATGTATCTTTGAATAATTTAAACCATAGCAACTTAATTACTTGACATTTATATCCTGTCATTCACATTTTGTATTCTCTTGATGAAGGCGTATACAGCCGAAACATGTAGAGTTTTTTAAATACATATATTTTGAAGTAATATACAGACCTTTAATCGCCTGCTGATTAGGTTTACCATATATATATATATATATATATATATATATAACAAAACAAAACAGACGAAAACCTCCATTAATTTATCAATTGTTATATTTAGTGAACGGCTAAGAAATTATCTAATCACTTATATATATATATATATATATATATATATATATATATATAGTAAACCTAATCAGTAGGCGATTAAAGGTCTGTATATTACTTCAAAATATATGTATTTAAAAAAACTCTACATGTTTCGGCTGTATACGCCTTTTTCAAGAGAATACAAAATATGAATTCATATTTTGTATTCTCTTGAAAAAGGCGTATACAGCCGAAACATGTAGAGTTTTTTTAAATACATATATTTTGAAGTAATATACAGACCTTTAATCGCCTACTGATTAGGTTTACCATATCATACCAAGGTCACGAAGTTATTATATATATATATATATATATATATAAGTCGAAGTACTGCACGGATAAGTAAAGAAGTTGCCGGGAAAGGGTTGGCGGCCCTGCGCAACCGCTGGTTATCCGATCTCTCCAAATTTATGCGACCGGTCACTAAACACACGCACGAGCGCGCCAACATACAAAACCCTACACTTACGCGCTCACACAAACACAAAACCACACACCCAGAGAGAGACGCAAGCTGCCAGCAGCAGCCAACACACAAGTTCATACCCAGAAAGAGACACAAGTTGCTAGCAGCGGACAAAATACTAAGGCATGATTTATTATTATTCAATTGAAATGTATCTTTGAATAATTTTATCCATAGCAACTCAATTATTTGACATTTGTATACTGTCATTTATATTTTATATCCTTGATAAAGGCATCATTGCCGAAACATGTAGGGTTGTTTTAAATATATATACTTTGAAGTAAAGCCAGACCTTTAATCGCCAACTGATTGAATTTACCATATCATACCAAGGTCACGAAAATATTATATATATATATATATATATATATATATATATATCTGTATAACAAAATTAACGGCTACCAAGCCATCAAAAATTCAACATTGGGTATAAAACATAATTAAATGAAATGCCAAGATAGATCAAAATTAATTCTACCACAGTGTATGATTTATTTCTAAAAAAAAGATGGTTATATAGTATCGCCAGCTAGTTTTTCGCAAGGAAAAATAACACAAAGATCTCATGTAATATGAATAACTAACTAAGTATTTTATAATAATTTTCTTAGATTATCTGCTGATGATTTCAATTATCAATGAGTTACAAAAAAAACAAGGGAAAAAAGAAAAAGCGTGTGAAAATTTCAATATTCAAACATTAACACAAAAGAAAACATGTAAACGATATAAGTAACTGCTTTTGGAATCAATGCGTCAAAAATTATTCAAACCATTGAATTCTAATTTCAAAATCGGTACTGGAATATTACCAACGCAAAATTAATAATTTAAGTTAGCGAATTACATATTAAAAATGGTCCATACGGCATTTACAATATAGGAAATCGTTTGGCTACGCGATATGGCGTCATAAATTGTCTATCTCTTCAATTTTCCGTGACTTAATAATCAACAGATCGACGTAATTATTTTTTGAATTACCACTTATACAGTTGCACTTAGCTTTATCCGAAGAGACAAAGATGTTGTAATGTAACTTGCAACGTCGGATTGAAGCCCTAGATCTCGATCAAACAAACACGTGCGCAGAGTGCTGGTAAGTTTAAATTCACACATATCAGCACAAGCCTTTAGGTTTTCGAATCCTTCTATATTTAAGGGTATTCTCAAAACTCTACAGGAAGAATTACCATAAATCTTAACAATAGATAATACATACTAAGAGGAATAACAGCAAGGACAAGAACGATAGCGTAAACTCACCAAGCCGAAGTCTTGAGTTCTAATTATGAGAGCCTTAACTTGAATCAGCCTATACTGTTTTCTTAATTGAGGAAATAGTTGAAATCCACCTTCATGGCGTTCTAGTTTACCAAAAATTACTGTCAAATTATGACGCCAAAACTAAAAGTTAAAAGCACTTTGACTACACCCACTGACAACTCGCCAACCTTCCAAACAAAAGTGATGACACACGAAAACTTGTACTCCCTACTACAAAGAAACCGACCACATGACCGATAAGGTGTTATCAAAGACGCTAAGAATATACCGGGACTGACCAAAATATTGTAGCAGCGTGATGTTATCCTTCAAAACCGAATGAGAATAATTCATAACATTTGTAACATCATCGGTTTGTCGTACAACGTATTCTGTCCTGCGAACTCAGCATGCGGCGTATTGCTGCAAATTTTGTGCCAAGGTTACTCAACATCGAACAAAAACGCCGTGCTCATGCGCGCACAGAGCTGAAAGAAACTGTGGAAAAGGGATGCGAATTTCAATATTAGAATAATTACAGGCGACGAATCATAGGTGTACGGATATGCTCCCGAAACAAAGCAGCAGTCATCGCAATGGAAGACGCCATCGCCACCAGGACCGAATAAACTACGGCAAGTTCAAAGTAACGTTAAATCGATGTTGGTTTGCTTCTTTGACGCCGATGGCATCGTGCACAAAGAAATTTTCCCACCAAGTGAAACAGTTAATGGACGATTTTATCGCAACGTTCTTCGGCGACTAAAAGAAAACATTCGACCTTCAACGGCCTGCCAAATGGCGCAACAATTCGTGGATCCTACACCACGACAATGTACCAATCCACACGTCACTTGTCTCACGTCAGTTTCAATCTTCAACGACGACGACAGTAGCACACCACCCTCCCTGCTCCCCAGATCGTGCCCCTTATGACTTCTTCCTGTTTTCTAAGTTGAAACTAAAACTCAACGAGCGCCATTTTGAGACGATTGAAGAGATGCAGACCTAATCGCAGGCAGTGTTGAACAAGTCAACACGCCAAGACTTGCAGCACTGCTTCCAGTCACGGGCAAGTCGCTGGGATCAGTGTATTTATGCGGAAGGAGATTACTTTAAAGGATATGGTAGTGAATTAGTTGCAAGAACAATTTATTGTTTTTTTCAAGTAGCACCTCCTATGCATACTTATTTCGCATTGGTGACTTCTACATGTAAATATGTATTTCGATTAGGCATTCGTTGCGGCTACTCTTCTTCTTTTTCTGTTTTGGGTTGGACGCCAGCACGTCCAGGCACATGAGCACACTGCTCTATCACTGTACTATCCCCAATAGATCTCTCAGTTCCACTCTGCTAGTCTTGTGTCCTCGATAAAAGCCACTATCCTCCTCAGGGGAAGTTTGAGTACACTCGTAGAATCCAAAAGATCTCTTCCGAAATATCACTTCAGTTTCTCACACGTGCATATTACATGACGGCAAATTTTATATTAGGGCGAATAATGTTAATGTGGCTTTGAAAAGCTTTTAATTGTCTATCTGTACGTTTAAAACAGACTAGTATGTCATCCACATATCTATACCAGTAAATGCAATTATTATATAACGGGTGTTTGGTTATTTCATTTTCGATATAATTCATTAATATATCTGAAATTTAGTTAATAAACTTCTGCACCGTAAACTAAGAATTCAAACTCAGTCTTTAATTTACCCTAGAATATCGAACAAGACGGAAAACAAATATAATTCAATCACATACATGGGACCAACATCTGTAAAAATAGGTAACCTAATTAAAAAAGCAAATAATGAAATTACATTCTTTAAAACTTATCATTCAGTCCAGATATGATAAAGACAAAACAGAAAAGAAGGCGAACTCAGGGGTTTATATGTTGACGTGCGAGTGCAATAAGGTCTATATTGGCCAGACAGGGCGTACCTTTGAACAGAGAACCAAGGAGCTACGAAGATAAAAAGACGGATTCAACTTTCGCATACCATTGTTTAGATTCAAATCATAAATTTAATAAAGAATTCAAGATTCTGCATGTACAAGACAAAGGAAAAAAACTTAATTTGTTAGAAAATATAAGAATAAATAGATATAGGAAATTAGGTTTAACTCTACATGAACAAATAGAACTCAATCCCTCTACTACTTTTATAAAATATGTAACACACTCCCTCTTAGAATATACCCATACACTTCTGTCAAAGAGATATATGTAAAATTGTTCAGTTTATCAGCTGATGAAGCCAAAGTTTGGCGAAAGAGTATTGTAGTGAACACTAAAAAAACTTTTAAACTACTCTGGTTTATTTTATTACATTAAAATGAAGTTTGAACAAGTATCAACCCGTTCAATCAACAATAACAATGTTTATTATTCGTGGAATAGTCTAGCAATCTTCAGCTCGCGATTGAATTTTTACGAGATGAGTCTGTCTTTAATTTCTAAACTCAACTGAGTTGCTTAAAGAAAACACGTTTAAAAACCAATCGACAGACTTATCGCGAAAATGCAATCACTTGTGGTATTACTGTTGAAAATATGCTTTCATTTGCGCGTAAGTTCTGCTGCTAATTTCCTCCTTAAATTCGCACGTTAGTGAACGATGCCGACGATTTAATTAACTAAACCAGTGATGTACATAGGCTTTAGATAGTCCTTCATCGCCAAAAGTCTAGGTAAATTGCTCCGTTGTTGAGAGAATCCACGTAAGAAATCGTAGTAAATTATCACATGAAAATATTAAATTCTATTTTTTGTCTGAGATGAAATTTTCAAGTCACTATAAGCAACATAAATAGCGTTCATATGATAAAACGCTTTGAGTATGTATTTCGTACTTGACGAAAGATTAGGCAGGTGGCGGTTAGCAACACTAAGTGTTGCCAGTTCCGAATACATAAATAGCTACCCATGTATCAACGAAGCCTGGATGACAATAATAAACTGGAATATTACGTAAATAGTACGTCTATTTGGCCTGTAGTATATCTTTGTCTAATAAAATATTCTATTTTTATTTCAAAGCCCATATTCTATTGAATTACTTAAAAAATATACCTGCTTCATTATAGAGGTTATCAGTTATTTTTAGCTAATGTATGAAAAAGAGTTTTTTTCGATATTGTATACATTCTATATATTGTATTTTTATTTACAATGTCAACCTCGCCTATAAACTTTATATCATAAATGAGGTCTATGTTCACTAGTTAACAGTGAGAAATAATGAAAATCAAAGCTTGGTGGCATGCATATCAGAAACTTACTTAAGCTAAAGCAGGATTTTCCATTTATTTGAGCGACAGAACTGACGGCAGATCTTCATAATGGTACTTCGCGAATGCATTTTTCACAAAGCCTCACGTAACACCTGCAATGACACGAATTGAAATTCCTCCACAACGCTTTATTAAAGTCTCTTTGCACGCCACTATCGGTTACATTTTCAATGCTTCTTTATGCAGATATTTGCCAACACGTACATATTTGTGCTCCTTCGTGTGGGCTCTGTTTGTATTAGCTTGGGTATTGGTAATAATAGGACTATCGATTTTGTGATCGAACTACTTACATATCTACTTTGCTGCTTTTTCGGCTACCTATATGTATTCTCTGTCGGTATTTTTTGTCTTAAAAATGTTAGAAAAATGATTCGAACATCTAATTTTCTATCGAAGATATTGAAAATATATTTACTGACTTGTTTATGTGCAAGAGTATTACATGTTTATTTGTTATTTTAAAAATTTTACGTGCTATTATAATATTTTAAAGAAGTTGTTTGCAATAATACATAAACATTATGTAACAGAATAAATTGAAATATACATGAATGGGTAAAACTCCTCTAGTTTTGTATAAAACAAAAGTATTTTTAATAATATAAAATATTATTCAAAATCTAGTGTGAAGAACACAAATAGTTCAATATTAATATTTTTGTGAACGTGTCTGAACATATCCTTCCCCAGAGACGCAGATACATATTTAATTCTTTCTACAGATTCATCAGTACGCCCCTGCTGGAGAAAGGATATTTTCAGGCACATTCACAAAAAGAACAACTACGCTATGCTATCTCACGAAAATTATTGAGACCGAGCGTAAGTATTTAAATGTCATTTCATTATCCTTGGCATAAGTATTTAGGTCCGGGAAATAAATTAACAGAAGGTGTGCCAATTGACTTTGACGATTATCTTGCATATTTACATGATATTGAATATGAGAAAAACAATATACACGGTAGTGATAAACATTTTGCAAGTGATTTTTTAAATTCAAATAATCCACATTCTCTATTTGGTTATTTGGGTTTAAGTGGGAAATATTTGTTTGAAGAACAGTTTGGGCAAGTGTATCCAATGCCCCCCCAAAAAAATAGATACGGAAAAACAACAGGGGAATTAACTAGAGGTCAAAGACAATACGCAGATAGACAAAGGCAACTGGGAAGAGATTATCAATTAGCAAGACAACGAGGCTTTACTGGTACTTGGCATGATTGGTTAAGATCACAAGGAAATAGAACAACAGGTGTTCCACCTATTGAAGCAGTAACACCAAGTAGACCTACTTCTAATCAAGTTCGTAGACCTCCTAGAGCTGGAACATCAAGAGACGATTTTGGAGATTTTGAAGGAGAGGAAACTGCACAAGAAGATCCTTCAGATATTATTCAAGATATTGGTAATATTTTTGACGAAATTATGCATATGGAACAAGATATTATTGATCCAACATCCGATCCTCATAGTAGTAGTGGTGGTGGGGAGCGTAGAAGTACATTCAGCGCTGCATATTGTAAGACAAGCGAAGTAGCGATTATTCCGTAAGTATGGGTGAAGACACAAACAAAATACAGTCTGTAGAGATAAGGCAATGCCATCTTTGGAAACACTTCGTTAGTTCTGCATTGGTTATGTAGACAGAGTACTTCGGTCGTCTCGCTGAATGTACTTCGACGTTTTGCATTTAGGGTACATCAGTATGAAGTATTTAAGATATTAAGAATTAATAACGTATATGTATTTTAAAAATGTTCAAAATGCTGACATTGTTAAATGTGAAATGTCTTTAATGAGATTGATTAAAAAAAAATAAGTAGGTGGGAATTTGAAAATAAAAAAGGGAGAATATTATTATTGATTTTGGATACAAATTGAAAAATTTCGAAAAGAAATACATAACAAAATGATAAAGCATATTAAATTTATTAATCAATATTGTAAAACATATAGGATTGTTTCAACCTTTGCTTGATGAAATTCCATTATAACTATTATCGAAATAAAATAAAACAAATTTTATTAATGAATTTCACTGCTTTTTACTTAACAAAGTAGCGGTCGTTTCATTCACACAGGAGCTTCGTCAGACATATAACTAAGTTATGAAAATAATATTTCTTTAGATAAATATACCGTAATTAACACATGTTTTCGATAGTTAGAAGAGATCGGTAGTCTTTATTACTTAAACGTCTATAAATTTGGAAGTTTTCCTTTATTTGTTTTCTTATAAAATTGAAAAAATTAAAAAAACATACAAAAAACTCAATATACATTTGTACATTTTAAATATAACGTGTGTTCATTTGAAAAGTCAATCTAGATTACTTTGAAATTTTGATAGAATAAGACGCATATATATTAGTATGTGTTTGTTGTTCCGTAAACGTAAATCCAAATGGCATTTGATAATGTCAATCACATTTGTTACTTATTTGTATGTATTGTTACGCTTAGCGTATAGAAATTTTAATTCATTTATTTAAATACATATTCGTCTTTAAATATCTCATTTTAATATTTAATTTAGACATTTTTTTACATTTGTACAAACTTTCATTTTCGTTACAAAGAGAAAGCATTTCTTTTGTCATATATCTGAACCGACCGAGGCCTTTTCTACCCTTCGTCATCTACCTGACTCGATAACCGTTATTGTCGAACTTCTTTCTAGATACATTCCATATTTTAAAAAATTGTTTTAATATAATATTATTTACATCTTCTTTTATATGTCTAGTTTGATATCGTTAGAAAGCTTATGTCACAAGGGTTACTCTAATAATAATTATGACATCGACAGACGACGTCTTCAGGTCGCGCTTTTAATTAACTATAATTCAAGTTATCGATCCCCCTCTTCGATAGATCATAAAACCGACCATTCTAGACTTTTCTAGGGACACAAACTAACAGTTCCTTCTTCTCTTTCGAACCTTTCGTGAGAAAACAACTCCTCGTGCTGTTCCAGTACACAATGGACCTCACCACGCCGTCCAGGCTCTTCCGCTTCTAAGGTATATCTTCGAAGACCACGTGGCCGCCATCGCCGCAAATTAAAAGGTAGCTTTGTTTTCTTCAATACAGAGGTTATTTTATATACATTAATTAACCCATAATTACTACTCCATTTAACGTTCGTTTCAGAGTATTTTTTATATTAATTTCTCGATTACTAATTTATCGCCCCTTGTGTATATATTACTAATTTAATGACTTTTACATACATCAACTTCTTTTATTTAAATATGCGAATTTCAAATCCTTATTATGTAAATATAAATATAAACTTTAAGGACGCCGCTGTGTTTTATTTTATTTATTAAGTTTTGTGTATTTATTTGAATTTTTAATTAACCAATACCACGCACGTCCTGGACCTTTGATGACACTTCACCAACACCACAAATTATTGTATTACAAAATAACTAAAATATTATTTTATTATTTATCTTAGAATAATTTCATTAGTATTATACCTAGCCAACAACCCCTTATTTGTAATAGTATGAAACTGTCAAAATATACGACTTCGTAGGTTATGTAGTAAATTTTAATTTACGACATACTTCAAATTGTTCTCAGTAAATAACATGCTACTAGATTGACTTTTCAAATGAACACTCGTTATATTGAATATTATTTCATAGATTGAGAAATTTAATTTCGGAGTAACGAATTTAAGATCCTAATTTAATTAGTACAATATTTTAGCACTGCATTGTGGTATTATTTTTAGAGTTCATATTATCCTTTAATGAATTCATAATATTTTTAGCGCACCAACGTGTAGTTTATATTACTCTTGACGACGAAAAGTGGTGCAACTTTCACCGTTCGTATTAATATATTCAAAACCGTCAATTTTAAGAAGTTCGTTTTGCAACTTTATGCAATACTCAACGGAATCTAGAATACTATATATGTACTTTAAAGTGACCAGTAGACTCGGCAAAGAGAGGCAATTTCCAGTGCAGTGTCGAGAGCAACGTAGAGAGGAGAAACACGCTGTACGGAAACTCAAGCGTCCATATCAAAGCACACTTATTCAGTATTATTCCACTGATCGTTGTGAGTGCATGTCAGTACACACATACTTAGAAAATGTCGCATTTAGGTACGCTTCGGAAGCGGCGTATTTGGACGAAACTAGAAAACGTAATTGCGAATATGCCGGATTTAGAATACGAAGGCGATAGAATTAAATGTGTAAGGTGCGACGACTACTTGACGTGTAAGTGTGAACGCCACCTAAAAAGTATAAAACACTGTTCTGCAATCCTTGGCAAACGATACAGCGAACAATTAACATTTGATATAGGTGTTTGTTTTATTATATGTAATCTACCATTTACTTTGCTAGACCAAGAAGCATTCGTCGCCTTCTTAAGCAAGTATTCGGATTATACATTACCGAGTCGGACATCGATAAGAAATGTTATGCCATCTGCTTGTAACTATGTTGAAAGTAGAATTAAAGCAGAATTGAAAGATAAGAAGTTGTGGTTATTTGTGGACGAAACAACCGATAGGCAAAAAAATTCTGTGGTGAATGTGATGGAAGAATTTGAACTGTCATCCTCTATCTTACTTGCTTCCAAAAGAGTTGCAAAATATACTAGCGATGAAATTTTAAAAGTGGTGTTGAGCGCATTGAACAAATTTCAAGTTTCAACAAACCAACCTTTAATGTTTGTGAGTAACGGTGCCGCTAACATGCTTTCCGTAGGCCGATCTCTTAAAGAAGAGAGTGGCAATCTATTACATGTAACATATAAAATCCATGCTTTAAACCTTGTGGCGCAATTGATACCTACATGTTATCCACGAGTAAATAGCTCATACGAAGGCAGTGTTTCTAAAGTCCCCAAAACGTACAAAATAATTTCACGAACTGTGTTCCAAAGTGCCTGAACCACCACAGCTGATTACTACGCCTTGGGGAACATGGCTGCGTTTTACTACTGCGAACATTTTCATGATGTAAAGAAGGTAGTTTTACAATTCGATCCGAGACACGCCGAAGCTATCAAGAAAATCCAAAAAATGTTTCAAGATAGTCACGTAAAAAGTGATTTAGAAACTATTCGCAAGAACTACTATGGACTAATTGAGGGAATTGAAAAATTGCAAGATGATTCAATGTCGTTTGTGGATTCTGTTCAAATTGTGGATGTGTTCACTCACAGCTATATGCGTCGGAAGGCGAAAGAAATGAGTGTGTAATACGAAAATTTGAAAGTGTTATTGACAAGGCTTCAAATTTGTGAAGGTGCGTCGAAAGATCCATTAAGTTGTCACAAGGATTACTTAAATTTGCAAATATAACATCACTCGATGTGGAATGGTCGTTTACATCATTGAAAAATATTTATTCCGCACGCCGTACTCATTTGACTGAAACAAGTGTGGAAACTTATTTAATGATTCAAATATTTAATAGATGCCCAGTTTGTGATTTCATTGAAGCTTTTTAAAACAGTAAGTGTTTCAGCACGTTATATAATATATTTTTTATCATTATTTTATGTGTAAGCATTCATGCGTCCGCATCGCCTATGCTCACCCATGAAAGTCAAGAACATAAATGATGCGAGTACGTAAACGTTACTGAACGCTCGCCTTGATACGGCCGCTAGGCCCTCCACGTTGTTCTCCGAACTGCACTGAAACTTGCCCTTCTTTGCCGACTCTAGTGATCAGCACAGATAATCACGCTGCAAAGTTGACTATAAATCTTTAATGTAGATGTTAATAAAAAGTAGTGGACCCATATTCATATCTCGTGGCACACGGAAAGTAAAAGAAATGGATTCAACGAATAACCATTTACCTACATAACACTTTCTAATAAGTAAGTAGAAATACGTTTATTGTACAAAAGAGTAAACCAATTTAACAAATGCTAGGACATGATTTCGTCTGCATTGGAGAATCAAATGCCTTTGAAAAATAAGTGTACATTGTATTAGCCTGATATTGTTTTTTTGTGGTAATGAATACGAAATGATAAAAACACACAATGTTGTAATAGATTTACACTTTATTTAACAATATTTAATAATGACTATATAACAGCTGTTTCACCGTACAACAGTTTCTTCAGATATAACAAGCGGTACTATAAAACATTTTACTTAAACGGACAGTTTTATAGTACCGCTTGTTATATCTGAAGAAACCGTTGTACGGTGAAACAGCTGTTATATAGTCATTATTAAATATTATTAAATAAAGTGTAAATCTAATACAACATTGTGTGTTTTTATCATTTGATATGGATTTACATCAAGTAAAGGCAGAATCGATTCAATTCAAGTAATGAATACGAATACGAATACAAATATTTTTAAAAAATTATTGAATTTTTATATTACCCTGCATTAGCTACAAATGACAAATGCAGCAACAGGATCCCGTCACTTGCAATATAATCTAAACAAAATACAATCATGGTTAATGAAGTGGCATATGTTCAGGTGACTTTCACAATGAAAAAGAGCATGCGTTCTCCTGCCATGCTCAATAACAAACAATTAACTCAGTCCGAAGACGTAAAATACTTAGCTTTCCATATACACAGCAGACTTACTTGACGTAAACATATACTATATTTACAAATTAAATCAGATGTTAAGCTGAGCAGATGGTTGAATCATTGGGCGAAACCAATCGCTTAGACAATAATCTAGGACTGAAATCTTGGAACGGTTCCAGTCATAGGTGCTTCCGATGCATCATGGCCCGATAAAATCAGTTCGACAAGTAGAATCTATATTCACCCAGACAATTTATCAAAATTAGTATTTACAAGTAACGATAATCAATGCAAACTCAAACATCCTCAGCCCGCAAACCTTAGAACTAAATTTGAAATATTTAGTATGAAAGAAAACCTGCAGAGGTTAGTAACAATAAATAATGGTTGTACTTAAGGAGATGTGTTATTATTGGACATTGTATTCTATTATACAAAACTATCACCGCTAATTACTAAATGCTCTGAGGCAGATTGTAATAATTTGAAATTTTATTTAAACAAAACTTAAATGACACTTCCTCAAGCAATTTTTATGTAAAATCTATATCATATACTCGTCTGTTATAAAGTGCCTTTCCAAAATCAAATCTCACGTCCTATTCTACTAGAAATTGATCTGTAAATCTTCAATCGCACGCCATAAAACTAACCTTAACAGTCTCGCATAAATATCAGAAAATGGGGAAAAGGAAAGTAAATGACCTTTAAATATATATCTACAAGATATAACGCATATATATGACACATTTCGAAATAAAATAGATTTTCGTTTTCCTCCATTTATATGATATATTCACCGAACTAATAAAAATAAAAAATGACTAATAAATATAACAGAACATTAACCAGATATCGTTTTTTTTCTAAAAATTTTACTGTTATACCAACTTATTATTCTAATTAAGTAGTCGATGATAAAAATGAAAATCTTCGATTTTCAAGCACGTTTATGTTTTTGTCGGGCTCTAGGGTCACCACGAATCCAAAAAAAGTTACTTTTATATTCTTATCTCCTTCGCAATATTTGCAGCATACACTTCATATCCTAAAGGGACTGAGATCCTGGTAAAAAATAATAATAAAGTTGTAACGTCTATCAAATGAGGTTAGCCGCAGACGTATGGATTTATAAAGAATGTTCTATATAAAATTTTTCCGTAAGCCGTCTATATGTCTGTCTAGAAAGTCAATAAACTATAAACTCGTGATAAATCACTTATTGTTTTCTTCGATAGATATACAGTATTTACGTTGATACCCAAGTTTTACGTATAAAAACGTTATCTTGAAAAATATCGTTCTCTATATTGACGAACGTTATTAGTTTACGAAGAGGAGCTTGAAATTTAGGAAAATTGCAGATTACACACAACTGACGCATAGCTCATTCGAAAAAAAAAGGAGCGCTGGAAAAGATAGGGCTTAAATTACGCAGGCAAAATCAAGATTTTAATTTTGTTCTGTCAAATTTTCTTTTACTGTCAGTACTATCAATTTGCGCATTCTATTAGTTGCTTGTTGTGTTATACGAGGGATGTCCGGTTCCAAAGGTACGTTTGCGTGGCACACCGCCTGCGTCGCTCCGATCAGGTTGAAACTTGGAAGCATTTTAAATTCGCATATGTACTGTATAGGTGGCTATTGACATTGCCTTAGGTTCAGTATAACGTGTGCAGTGACAGCCGCATAATCTCAGTTCCGATTGAAACATACTCCAAGATTGAATTGCGAGCGGTGACTTGTTTTTTGCATGCAAATAATGAAACACCTACCGAAATTCATAAAAAAAATACTAAAGACTTACAGAGAAGTCGTTATGAGTCAAAAACAAGTTAGTGTTTGGTGTAAACAGTTCTAAAGCGCACAGCTCTAAATGATGATCCCGAAGGTGTGCAAAAAAAACAATTAACAACGAAAACGGATGAAAATCAATTAAAGATTAATACGCTGATTCGAGAAGATCGTTCTAAAAGCTCTGTTCATGAAATCGTATCTGAATTACGCTATCCAAAAGTGTCCACGAGATGAGTACCAAAACTATTGACCGACCAACACAAAATGCAACGAATGGCATCGGCAATGGAACTTTTAACGCGCTATCGTCAGGAAAACGGATTTCTAGAGCCTATAGTTACAGGAGACGAAACGTTGGTATACAACCATACCCCGAATCAAAAAATACTCGATGACGTGGAAGCATCCGAGTTCACCAACACCGAAAAAATTCAAAGTTTAGCAGTCTGCAAAATAGAAAATGGCAACTATGTTCTGGGATATGCAAGGCATTTTGCTCAAAGAGCTTTTACCACCGAAAACGACAATCAGCAGCGATATTTATTGTCAAACTCTCGAAAAACTACACCAAGCCATTCGACAGAACCAAAGAGGAAGGTTGATGAAAGGAATCAGGTTGTTGCATGACAATGCAAGACCGCACACCTCATATCAGACGAAGGCCTCGCTTCCGAAACACAATTGGAAAGTTATTGTCCATCCGCCCCATAATCCAGACCTGGCTCCTTCTAATTTTCATTTGTTTGGGCCGCTGAAAGCTCATTTGTCGGGTAAAAGGTTTGAAGGCGACGACGAACTTCAAGATGTGGTATGGCGGTATTTTAGAAATTTGGATCGCACCTTTTACTAAGAGAGTATATAGAAGCTTGTGACTCGCTGGGATAAGTGCCTTAACATTGACGGGGATTATGTTGAAAAGTAGCTAACAGTTCACACTTTTACTTAGTGTATGATTGATTTCTATAAATAAAGTTGTCTGTCTGTAATTCACAAATGTATCTTAGCAACCTCTATTATTAATATTCATTAAAAATAATTCTTTATAGAGCTCATAAAGTGAAATACTCATTTTCTGAAGATACTGTGTTTAGCATTATCAAAGAAATGGATATGTCTGGAATTTTACATTCTCGTTTAAAAAACGAAGTTACCAAACTTGGTTCCCAAATTATAAAATTGATTTTGGACACACTTCAAAACTACTATGACTGGTGTTGAAAGGGAACCCTGGACTGCTTTAGAAAGTGTAATGGAAAACTATCTATAAAATCATAAATTACGGGAAAGTTGTTCAAAACACCCTGCAAAAGCTTCGCCATTTAGGTTGTAGTAATACGAACATCAATATTAACTTTTTGCATGACTATCTTGATTTCGCGAAAATTTTGGACAAATTAGCGAAGAACAAGGAGAGACTGTTAGTGTTTAAAAAGAGACTTCCCTGCGTTTGCGCATAAAGTAAAAACGTATAAACGGTCTTTTCAAACAAAGAGATAACAGTCTTATTTATGAAAGTTTCAGAATTTCGATTAATATTATTTAGTAAATATGTATTTTTCCTACAACCGACTTCGTAAGTTGGCTCTTATTGCTCTATTTTGAGGGGAAGTAACATCTACTTACGACTTATGTATAGCAAACGCCAAATAAGTTGGCGCGAGGAGGGGTAAGTTCGCGCAGGACTAAAAGTAGTTGGGAGATTTGTATTTGGTTTTACATCAAATGTCAGAAAATTCTAACCTCTAAGCGTGTGTCACTTTATGATCCCCTAGCAAAGACATTATGTTCCGTCAAACGTCAATGACAAATGTATTCTGACAATTACTTGAGTAGTGGGGGTGAACGTTTTTAAAAGCGGCTTCTGCGCACCCCCTCCTCGCGCCAACTTAATTGGCGCTTGCTATACGTTTGTAATCCTTGACAGCGGGATGTAATATTTCACTTACCTCCCTAGGGGAGTAAGTTATTTAAGTTAATAGATTTGGCAGTGACAGATGATAGAATAAAAAACATTTGAAATTTGTATGCATGTGATAATTTCAATATTACTTGTAACAAAGATATACAAAAAAGGTTTAAGTATATCAATACGTTAAGCACGTATTACGCATTTGTTACAAATGAAACAAACATGCAAAATACACATCTGTAACTGTAAACATGGACAACACACATTGTATTTTCCAGCTTTTTACTTCTGCTTAAGTCAGTATATTATATAGTGCTACCTGATACGACGAAATTTGCTATGCCTTATAGGCGATTTAAGCTTTTAAATTACTTCACTAGCTTAACTGACGACGCTTAATAGTAATAGCAGAAACATATGTCTTAAGCAGAAGTAAAAAGCTGGAAAATACGAGGTGTGTTGTCCATGTTTACGGTTACAGATGTTACAAATGAAACAGACATGCAATATACATATCTGTAACTGTACACATGGACAATACACCTCGTATTTTCAGCATTTACTTCTGCTTAAGACACGTGTTTCTGCTTTCTATAGGCGTCATCAGTCAAGCTAGTGAAGCAATGTAATACAAATGATACAAATCTTTTTAAGAACAGATTTGTATCTGTATATCCATTTACGCTGAAATCGCCTACAAGATATAGCAAATTTCGTCCTATAAGGTGGCACTATTTAATAAGTGACATCTGACGGACGAAAGAGACTATGCCGAAAAAGGCGACCTTTAGCTTGACCAGCTATGCTGGTACATAAGCAAAAAAATACGTATAAGTGTAGTCCATTAACACGAGAATATATTTTTTCGCTTATGCACCAGCATAGCTGGTCAAGCGAAAGGTCGCCTTTTTCGGCATAGTCTCTTTCGTCCGTCAGATGTCACTTTTTTAAATAGTGCCACCTTACAGGACGAAATTTGCTATATCTTGTAAGTGATTTAAGTGCGCAACGGTCATTGACACTTACATTTCTGATCACCGCTTCATAAATTTGAGGATACAACAAAAATACGTAACGAATAAAGGTACTCCTGTTTATCTGGAGAAACGAATATTTTCGAGACAAAATAAGGAAAATTTCGACTATTTTCTAATCAACGAAGATTGGGCCGACGTATATAATGCAATCAATGTGAACGATAAGTTCTCGGCCTTTTGTAATATTCTAGGGTACCACTACGAAAACGCATTTCCCTGTCGTATCTTGGAGGTCACTGGACGTAGGGCTGCACCCTGGATGGATCAAAATATCAGGACGTCTAGCACATTACTTCATGATTTGTTTATTCTGCAAAGATCTTTTCCGCAACTTAAAAACAGGTATACCGAGGCTAAATTGCGACATAAGCAATTGGTTAACAGCTCCAGAATTAATTATAACAGTGATTGTATTAATAATTCCAGCAACAGGGCTAAAGCAATGTGGAATATAATTAACCATGCTACAAAATCCACAAAACCTCACGAAAATATCAAATTAGTGGTAAACGACACAGTACTTCAGAATCCTCAAATGATTGCGGAAACCTTTAACAACTTCTTTCAGTCATCACCATCATTATTGATGTCTCGAATTCCGGACAGAGACATGTCCAACAAAATACCTACCAATCCACATACAATGTTCCTTTTTGCTTTTACATCAGATGAAGTGTCTGCCATTGTTGGAAAACTAAAGAACAAGAATTCAAAGGGTCCTGATGATATTTTGGCTGGTGTTATTAAAGAATTCAAAATACATCTCCTACACATTTTAACATACTTGGTTAACGTCTCGTTGAAAGAGGGGATATTTCCTGACGTGTTTAAGACTGCCTCTGTTATTCCTATACACAAGAGGGGTGATGTCTCTGATATGTCTAATTATAGGCCGGTGGCTTTAACATCTGTTATTTCAAAAATTCTTGAATATTGCATGCTAGATAGACTCAACTCCTTCTTAAACAAGCATGGAATCGTTACAAAGTATCAGCACGGTTTTAGAGCGGGCAAATCTACATCTACAGCATTAGTAGAGTTTTATGGTCATGTGCTCGAGCATATAGAGCATCGGCAATCACCAGTCGGCATTTTTTGCGATTTACAGAAAGCTTTCGACTGTGTTCACCACCAAAAACTAATGAGCAAGTTGCAGTCTTATGGTATCAGGGGTGTTGCTGCACAATGGTTTTCATCGTATCTGCGCGGTAGATTACAATTTGTGACTATACGATTCAGGAACTCCAATGGTCAGATCCAGCCAGTGAGGTCTCATTGCGTGCCTATGAGCGGCGGCGTGCCTCAGGGCTCCGTGCTGGGTCCTGTGTTATTCAGCATTTTTATTAACGACATCGTGCTATTTCTGTCGGATGTTTGCGTGACACTGTATGCTGATGACATATCGTTGCTAATCACACCGAGCACTAGCAGCGATGTTGGATTTCTGTCAAATAATATATTGAAAATCCTCTGTCAGTGGTTCGAGGAAAATAAGCTCACATTAAGCCTGGAAAAGACCAAATACATGTTGTTTCACACCCGCCAAAGAAACGTTGGTTTGCTGGACCTGCATATCAACGACCACAATTTAACGGAGAGCCATGCCATTAGATTTCTTGGAGTTACTCTTCAAGATACGCTGCTGTGGACGGATCACTGCGATGGCCTTTCTAACAAAATTTCCAGCAAATCTTATGCGTTCCGTTGTTTAAGATCGCAAGTTTCGACGTCGGCTTTGATGTCACTGTATTACTCGGAGATCCAGTCGCGACTTCAATATGGTGTTCTATTGTGGGGTCTATCGTCGGGTGCGCGCCGAGTGTTCTTGTCTCAGAGGGCAGTCGTGAGAAACATCGTTGGAGCCCGTTATACCGATTCATGTAGACCTATATTCCGGAGGCTTAACATATTACCTTTGCCTTGCTTGTATATCTTGGAAGCTGGTTGTCATCGTTACAGGAATGTCGAGTCATTTCAAAGAAACTCAGAAATTCATGACTACGATACCCGATCAAAAAATCAGATGCATTATCCCAAATGTACGCTACATGTAACCAGCCTAGATGTTAATAACATTGGCATTAAAATTTACAATCGTATTCCCAAACATATTAAAGAGATTAGGAGATACAACTCCTTTAGAGCTAAGTTTAAAGCGTTTCTGCTTCAGCAAATGTACTATTCAGTCGACGAGTTCTTGTTGTAATTTGTTTCCGTCTGTACTGTTTGGGAGCGCTGTGCCTGCCACAATTTATTACGTAGAGACGAAAATCTTTTTATTTCAAAAAATCTTTTTATGCTGATTCTCTATGCTTTTTTGATTGATTTTTATTGTATTGTTATGTATTTTGATGAATCTTTTTCATTATGAATTTGCTTCTATCTGTTTCTTTTCTTTTTAAGTAGAGTTATACCCTAGTATTATACTAATATGTTTTATAATTAACTTTAATTTAATTTTTTTTATGTGACGAGTTGTATACACATGTAAGTGTCTTAACAACAATAAACGTATTATTATTATTATTATTATTATATTATGTATATATTTATATTCATGTATATACCGATACAAATCTGTTCTTAAAAAGATTTGTATCATTTGTATTACATTGCTTCACTAGCTTGACTGATGACGCCTATAGATGGCAGAAACACGTGTCTTAAGCAGAAGTAAATGCTGAAAATACGAGGTGTATTGTCCATGTGTACAGTTACAGATATGTATATTGCATGTCTGTTTCATTTGTAACAAATGCGTAATACATGCATAACGTATTGATATACTTAAACCTTTTTGTATATTTACCGCCATCTGGCTCATGTTAATGGACTACACTTATACGTATTTTTTCGCTTATGTACCAGCATAGCTGGTCAAGCGAAAGGTCGCCTTTTTCGGCATAGTCTCTTTCGTCCGTCAGATGTCATTTATTAAATAGTGCCACCTTTTAGGACGAAATTTTCTATATCTTGTAGGCGATTTCAGCGTAAATGTATATACAGATACAAATCTGTTCTTAAAAAGATTTGTATCATTTGTATTACATTGCTTCACTAGCTTGACTGATGACGCCTATAGATGGCAGAAACACGTGTCTTAAGCAGAAGTAAATGCTGAAAATACGAGGTGTATTGTCCATGTGTACAGTTACAGATATGTATATTGCATGTCTGTTTCATTTGTAACAAATGCGTTATACGTGCATAACGTATTGATATACTTAAACCTTTTTGTATAGTTACAGATGTGTATTTTACATGTCTGTTTCATTTGTAACAAAGACTTATAAGCAATATTAGCTGCCTCTTTGACTTTGCACCTACTTGCATATTTAAACATGGTTTATGGCTGGTGACGTCGATAATCATTAATTTTAATATTTAACATGTGATTTGTTTATGAATTTATTTATATCACTTTGCTTCCATAGTGATAGTTATATAGCTGATTATATGAATTTATAAATATGTATATATTTACATAGCATCGTACACACCTACTAGTTTGACAGTTATTGACGTACTACCGCGGCATTTAAAAATCGGACACTTAATTTGTTTGGTTTGAATATGACATTTTAAAGTAGGTAGGTATCTATTTGTTTCTGTTTACAGATCCGTCAGTATCATATTCAGGTTTGTCAAAATATAAGGTTAATATGCCATATTTGAATATTCAAACCAAAACTCGAATAATTTCGTTACTAGAAGAAGGATTGTCGCTTAGAAGATTAGCGAATAGATTTTGCGATGGGAAGAGTATCATTTCAGATATCTCAATTAAACGGCCAAATCCGTGTTTATAGACCACCACCTAATTCAGGATATGACAAAAAGTATACTCAAAAATCACAAACGAGCGAAATATTCTCAGTAAACGTCTGAGTCTGGATTTGCGCACATGGGCCAGTAGTTTGTTGGATTATAGGGGAAAGATTTAATATTAGAATATTACAAAATATTTTTCTACTTTCGGCAGAAATTATATAAGTATCCTGAAAGAAATTTCATCTTTCAGCACGACAATTATCCAGTCCACACGGCAAGAGTCGTTTCTTAGTGGTTTAGAGAGAATAATATAATGTTTGTCGTGATGTTCTAGAAGTCCATCGTGAACGTGTGGGGTTACATTGTTAAGATGATGAGCAGGAATAATTTTAGGCCAGCAAATGTCCAAGAATTATCTAACAAGATCGAGGATATTTGGAAAGAATTTATACATAATGTCATAACATTTATTCCTAGACGTTTACAAGAGGTGTTAGATAGAAATGGTGCTGAAATAACGTATTAAAAATTAAAACCAAATAATTGTAGTTTTCTAATTAATAAATTCTTGTCTTTCATTTATTCACTCAATAACAATTATACAAAAACCGAATGCTTAATTATAGTGAAAATAAATATCTAATCGACCGGATTTTAAATGCCGCGATAGTACATAAGCAAACATTTTTGAAGATTATAATTATTTTATAGCATCTCGAGCCCGTAGTAGGAAAAATATTGTATGAAACTCGAGATGTAAATACTTTTGCGGTCTCTGATATATCGTAGACCTCGGTTTACGCCTCAGTCTACAAACTTATATCCTCGACCGCAAAATTGCACTTACATCCCTTATGACATAAATTTCCATACATTAAAATATAAGAGCGTCAGTTTGCTATTATTAACTACAATATAATGGGTCTTTCAAATTGAGCACCTTATTTTAGAAATAAATAAAATATAGATGGCACACTAAATTTGTCTGGGTATTTGGCATTTACGATGTGTGATGTATGACATTTATAAAAAAGCCTTCTTACACGATACAACAACGCGTTCATATTGTTGAATTATTTTATGAAAATCAGTGTTTTGTAAAAAATGTTTTTAGAAAATTACGTGAATTTTATAGTTTACATGATCGTCCATCTGAAAAAACTATTAATCGAATAATTAGAAAATTTCAAGAGACCGGTTCGGTGGAAGATCAAAAAAGAGACAGATATAGTCGTAGTAGTCGTTCACAACAGCATATTGATTTGATTCGTGAAAGTGTTGCTGAAGCACCTGAAATGTCCATTAGTCGACGTTGACAACAAGTTGGACACAGTGAATCAACAACAGCCAACTAAAACCATCGGACCATGCAAAACACCGTGCATTCGTCAGTTGGAATAATGAACAACCAGATGATTTTTCGCAAAAATCATCTTTTCTGATGAAGCACATTTTAAAATTGGTGGTTCTGTTAACAAACAAAATTGTCGAATTTGGGGTGAGGAAAATCTACGAGTGATTTATGAAAGACTTTTACATCCTCAACGAGTCACTGTTTGGTGTGTATCATGGTCAGGTGGTGTAATCGGATCATATTTCCTTCAAAATGCTGGTGATGATGCTGTAACAGTGAATGGTGTTCGATATCGTGAGATTTTAACTGAATTTTTGTGGCCTGAACTGAATGATATTGATCTAGAGCACTGGTTCCCAAAGTGGGCGATAACGCCCCCTCGTGGGCGCTGCAGGTCTAAAGGGGGTCGGGGAGGAGACTCTTAGACACCGACTGAGCTCTCGACTCGCTACGCGTCGAATGAGATAAACGAGTTTATGCATGTTTGTCTTATTCCTGTCGGTGCGTGCTGCTTATGCAATCCTATATAAACAACGTAATATTTATTTTATTTTCATTTGCGGTTTCGCGCGTAATAGATAAGCAGTACTTAAGTTCAACACTTACTTACGTATTTCTCAAAACAAAACAATGTCGGAAGTAAAAAGAAGAGACGGCAATACTGTGCGGAATATATTAAATTCGGATTCATTGAAAATACTACAAACCCATCGTCGCCTTTGTGCCTTCTATGTCTAAAAACATTTTCGAATGAAGCAATGAAGCCTTCAAGACTGCAAGGTCATTTGAATAAAATGCATCCAGATAAGAAAGACAAGAATGTAGCATATTTTCAAGACCTAGAGAAGAAGCATAATACTCAGCCAAGTGTAGCAAAACTCTTTTCGGCGGCTGCTAAGCAAGATGACGACGGACTTCGAGTTTCGTACAATATCTCTTTGTTAATTGCTCAAAAAGGCAAACCACACAACATCGGAGAAGAGTTAATTTTGCCAGCAATAAAGGAAGTAATAACTACTGTGCTTCATAAACCGGCCGCAGATATTATCCGAAAAATTCCTTTGAGTAATAATTCTGTGCAAAGACGAATTCATGAAATGGCTGGAAACATTGAAGAATCATTGTGCAATCATCTGAGGACTAGTCAATTCTCAATTCAGCTCGATGAGTCCACTTTACCAACTAATGAAGCATTGTTGCTGTCTTACGTGAGGTTTATTAAAGATGAGAAAATATGTGAAGAACTATTGTTTGCTAGAAATTTAGAGACCGATACAAAAGGCGAACCCATATTCAATACATTGGAAACGTTTTGTGATGAGAATGGGATTCCCTTAAAAAATATTATATCAGTTGCCACGGATGGCGCTCCGGTTATGACAGGGTGCCATAAAGGCTTCATAGCGTACGCAAAAAATAAAATTCCAGATGTTCTTGCTGTACATTGCGTTATTCATAGACAACATTTGGTTGCTAGAAATTTAAGTAAACGACTATTTCAATCACTGCAATATGTCATCAAAGCAGTGAATAAAATCCGTAACTGCTCTTTGAATGATAGATTACTTCATCAGCTTTGTGTTACTAATGACGAAGATTTCAACCGTTTGTTGTTTCATACCGAAGTTCGTTGGCTATCAAGAGGCAATTGTCTGACTCGATTTTACAACCTGTTTGACTCTGTGATAGAGTTTTTTAAACTAAAGATACAGAATTGCGCAACAAGCTCATTACATCAAAAAATGATATAGCTTACATGACAGACCTCTATAAATTGTTCAACAACATGAATCTCCAACTGCAAGGCGATGAACTAAATTTAATTTAACAAAAAATGTCGTTGCTGCTTTCGCAGCCAAACTGCTTCTACACAAAAAGAATATGGGCAGACGTGAGTTTCACAATTTTCCGAATTTATCAGTATCCTGCAGTAACGACGACTTGTTTGCCTACTGCCAACATGTGGAAAACCTCCACATTGACTTCACCGAACGATACCAGGATATTTTGAACTTGGAAATACCAGACTGGGTGTTGGATCCGTTTTCAAATGTCAACACAGCAATATCACCACATCTGGAAGAAGAACTTATAGAATTGACAACGAACGAGGAAATAAAAATCAAGTTCAAAAATGGCTACCAAGAATTTTGGCTACAAAAACCGATCCCGCAATTGTACCCTGGATTGTAGTCAATCGTTCAACGATTCTTGATAGCATTCCCATCGTCATATTTATGTGAACGTGGATTTAGTGCTGTGGCAACGCTGCTTACTAAAAAGAGAAATCGTTTGCATGTTACCGAACGTGGTGACTTGCGGCTGTTCTTGAGTAAATTGGAACCTGATATCAACAAACTTATTAAAGAGCATCAGATTCATCCTTCACATTAGTTTTTATATTAGAATCGATTATGTTTGTTTTATTTTGAATTTTGAATAAAAGATACTTTGTCTGAATACTATAAAGTTGCGTTTCAATAATCATTCTCATTGGCAGGTGTAGCCCGTAAAAGTTAACTTGAGACCTGAGCGCCGTTGTGTACTACCTACTACGCTCAGGTCTCAAGTTAACTCATTCATTATAAACGAGACTTTTACTATAACAGTATAACACTATAACCCATAGTAAAAGTCTCGTTTAGAATGAATGTTTAATCTCCGCTAATATAGCTCACAATAATTAATTTAATTTGAAGTTATAGTGGTTTTTAAGTAGGTGAAAAAATGGGGGCGCTAAAAAATAATTTATTCTCGAAGTGGGCAGTAGACAAAATAAGTTTGGGAACCACTGCTCTAGAGGATAGACTGTTGCAGCACCTCATTTTACTAATGAAACCATTGCTTTATTAAGACAAAAATTTCCTGGAAGAATTATTTCAAGAAATGGTGATGATAATTGGTCACCAAGATCATATGGTCTAACACTATTGGACCACTTTCTTTGGGGGTTACGTAAAAAGCCACGTCTATAAGAACAAGCCACAATAGATTCCTGAACTAAATGAAATTATTCGCGGCATTGGTGAAATAGAATCTCAATTGTGCCGAAATGTAATAGAAAATTTTAACAAAAAAGTGAACAGCTGTGAAGCAGCAAGAAGTGGTCACTTTTCGGATATTATTTTTCGTGTATAGATGTCACAACTGATACTACAATTACCAACAAAGGTTTTTGAAAATTAATGCAAATTATGGGTTTTATTTATTTTTAATAAAGGCGCTCATTTTGAAAGACCCTTTAGTTATACAGATTCGTAAAAAGCAATTTTTTTTATTTAGTAATTGTTGTATCTGAATGTGATAGGAAAAAATCTAAATCATGTTTGAAATTACAACAAAATATTTAGTCAATATCACCTATTGAAATTCAAACTCCACCGAACAAACTTTAGATTTACAAACCAGTGATATCTAACATTCCAATATATCCTATAATAATGATAATGATATAATAATAATGATATAATATATATATAATATATATATAATAATATATAATAATATATAATATATATATAATATATATATAATATAATAATATAATATATATATATATAATAATGATATAATAATAATGATAATGATATAATAATAATAATGATAATGATAAAAATGCATATTTCTGATTTAATATTAATGATAGAAATTAATATATAGAAACAATTCAGAATATAATAACGTAGAATGAAAAAATAAATCCTTTTTAAAATGAGTCACAAAAACGATAGCTTCGAAATTCTATTCCTATCTATTTTTCAATGTCTCATGTAAACCACACATAAGCTATTGGTGGATAGTATACCACCAAGCGAAATTCGTAATTACAAATACGAAGGTATACATCTATAAATTACCTCAGTGCCTGTGTTCAAACTTAAATTGTACAGACCTTGCAAAATCGAGACTATAAATATATACTTCAACACAATTTAGTACAAGCAACATACTCCTGATGCTAATTTAGCTATTTTAAATTAGTATACAGCAATACCTCGCATAGTCCAGATAACTGGTTCCACGGACTTCCCGAACTGTTTGAAATAGGACTAATCGAGGAATTAGATATATGTACAAAAATTGGCAATTGGTTCAAAGAAATGCGTCCCTCAGTAAGTAAATCCAAATGTCTTTATTAAAAATAATTGTGTGTATAAAAAATTCATTTTGTATTGTCTAAAAATTGCAATATGGATGTCTGCACCCTTTTTTTGGATTTTTTCTCTTCATAAATTTCTCTATATCACCGAACTGCATTGTTTATTGTTCGGCAAACTGTAAGACTACGCTCGATATTGGGATCAACTTCCTTAATATGCTCCGATACGTTCTCAACCATTACAATAATTTTTGATAGTTGTTCAGTTGTTAATTCCCTTGTAGGAGCTTCAACACTATCGTCGTTGTCTAAGTTGTCCTCCTGTTCTTCATAAGCTCGTTGTTCATCTATGTTAATAAGTGTTTCATTATCCAATTCATTAGTGTTCGATTCAATGCACTCAATTACGTTGGCGGAATCTAATTCTTCGAAACCGAGCTGCTGTCCAATTTCCACTATGTTATTAGTTACCTCAGCAAAATGAGTTTCAAAATCAATAAAATCATTTGCACAATGTGGTATGATATGTTTCCACACTGCTCTCATATTGCATGCTGTTAATTCATGCCATGCTTCGCTTATATTTTCGATAACGTTTCTGATGTTACAGCTTTTCCAAAATTCCGTTAAAGTAGGTGCATTTTCTCCTGTTGTAGCTTTAATGGCTTGGGAAAAAGTGCGACGCAAATAATACGCCTTAAATGTCGCAATGACACGTTGATCTAGGTTGGATCAACGACGTCGTATTTGGCGGAAGAAAACTTATTTGTACATTTTCATTTAATTCCGAAAGACTAGTCGGATGACCTGGGGCGTTAACTAAGATCAGTAAAATCTTAAAATCTAACCCTTTTTCGTTACAATAACGTTTCGTTGCAGGGCAAAAGTAGTTGGTGAACCAATCTTCAAATAAAGTTTTTGTGATCCATGCTTTCTTATTTGAACGCCACAACACTGGGAGATCATTTTTTGCAAGATTTTTAAGAGCTCTAGGATTATCTGCTCGGTACACAAGCACGGGCTTTAATTTGAAATCGCCTGCTGCATTTCCGCCTAATAACAGTGTGAGACGGTCCTTTGAAACTTTATAGCCAGGGCATGACTTTTCATTGGCTGCTATAAAAGTGCGTGACGGCAACTTTTTCCAGAATAACCCCGTTTCATCTACGTTAAATATTTGTTCATCTTTATAACCACCTTTCAGTATGATTTCACTCAATTCCTTCGGATATCTTAATGCAGCTTCTTTATGTGCACTGGCAGATTCACCAACAATGCGAACATTGTGGATACCAGTTCGTTGCTTAAAACGAAAAACCCACCCACGACTTGCTGTAAAATTTTCACTTGTTTCCTGACCTTCGCCTTCTACTTCATCAGTAGTCTTTAAGTCGTTGTAAAGACTTAGTGCTTTGGTTTGAATTTCCATTTGACTAAGCGGAAATCGCTTTTGATTTAAGTCTTCGATCCATATGGATAATACTCGTTCCATATTTACCATTCGAGCGCTTCTTGTTTTAGTCACTTTTCTTGACAAATAAGAAGCCGTAGCCATACCTGGCGATTTGTATTGATCTTTTTTTTTGATAAGTTTTCGAACTGATGACTCATCCATTCCTTTGTCACGGCCTATTTTAGCAAATGATGCACCTTCTTCGTGAAGCTTGATTATATCGAGCTTTTGTTCTAAAGTAAGCCATTTACGTTTTTTGATGGCAGAATCACTTTCACGTTTTCTTTTTGCACTCATTTTTATTTTAATGGAATTCAGATCTATATAATTTTGTATCACAAATCAATTTTACTGTAGATTTACATATCGATAACTAATAGAACATCCACTGTTTATGCGCACACTACATACAATATATGTACGACTTCATAGTTTATACATTACGGCGTTGAAAGGGGAACCACCGAAACTTTATACGGAGTTTACATTCAGTCTAGGTACATACATACACAACGGGGAACCCCAGAAAAAATGAAATTTCATATCGCATAACTTTAAATTTTTTTAAATTTTAAACCGGACTATAGTGAATCTGGACTGTTCGAAGCCGGACTATGCGAGGTATTGCTGTACCATAAACATTTAGTAAGCACGTATTGGACAGGTTTGAAATTCAAAATATCGTATAAGTTTTTCAACACACCCATGTATATTTCTTCAACGTGTACATTACCTAACAAGATATAATCAATATTTATATACATAAATATCTGTATGTGTTCTCATATGTATGTAATACTGCCTGAATTTTCATATGCAATTACATGTAATGTGAAGTGTCGCTTCTGGTTAACTTGAACTTAAACAAAGTATAAAGTTTCTGTACTTATCTAATATATACATCAGAACGCAAGGTGTTATTTGTTATATAAGAGCATGTGAACGTAAGCAATTCGAAGTTCTAAGTGTACTTACCAATTATTAACTCAAGTATACTTTCTACAAGCACATTTTATTAATTTTGAACCTTTTTTATGAACAATATAAAATAATTATATATGAAATAAATAAAAATTTTTAAGAAACATGTCAGGTCAAATAGATACAATAGGGTAAAAATTGAACCAAAAATAACACAAAAAGAATCGATAATGAAGAAACTAGAAAAAACTAAGCTGATATGGGCACATAACAAGAATGACAGTCCAAAATTCGTGGAGAAGATAAGAGACGAAATAAAACATGGAAACACGGAGCAAACCGAGGTAAACTTGGATGAAGATAACACTGTTAAGCATGCATTTTGTGACATGGAAGTTTTTAGGTGTTCCCCATTATTTCAGCACCTCAAAAAACGAATTTAAAGACAGAAATTGCCTATCACCCACTAATTTTTAGTAACAAGCACTTATACAGGCCGTAAACGAAATAGGTCAACATATTTTAATATGTAATAGCTGTAATAATATTAGGCATAAAATGATAATGCACGGAAACTCTATCTCGAACGAGATCAAAGAAAGAAAATATGTAATAAATAGGCGTGGCTCGATCCGACTCTGGTAAATTTAGTATTCCTTTATAACTGCAGCACTACCCCTATTGAAGCGTAATGGTGGGAGTTGCAGATGCAATATTGCATACTGTAAGTCAAAAGTCGGAAGTATGGCTTATTTAAAGCACGAATTAACAGATAATTTGCAGCAGTTTATCAATGATAAAGCTAGTTTTTAGCTTCTTTATTTCCGCATTTTCATTAGTTCCCTGACTCGGGGCCTCAAAATATTCCCTTTTTTACTTTCGCTTCACTTCTTGTGGAAAATGTATTTTTTAAGTAAAGAAAATCCTCTTCATCTTTGTTCATCAGCTTCACGAGGCTTTTCATCAAACCAAATTTTATGTGAAGACGTAGCAACATATTTTTTCTAAACTAACGAGAGGCTCACAAATGACATTCTGAAAACCAGGAGTAAAATTTCTTCTTCTTGGAATAATATGGGCAAAGAAATCGTTATATAAAGAAGCAATTTCTTTATATAATGATTTTTTTGCCCATATTATTCCACTCACACAATAAACAGCAAAACTTATTGTACCCCCACTGCAAACCCAATACTAGGACTTAATTGTAGTAATAAAGTAATACTAATTCCTTTTTTTTAAATCAGAGTATTGTCATGACGACCTATTTGTTGTAACTATTGCGAACAGAATCTTATAATACCTTCAGCTACTCCAAATAACATGCCAGCATGTATGTTGTTTTAAGATATAGTAAATCCGAGGATTTTCATTGTATGTCTAACATTTTGGAAGCATCCATAGTTATCCTAGGAAATCGATGATACTATATATACTGATACTATACGGTGAAGCAGGTCGAAATGTCATAACTACTGAACGTATTTATGAAGGACTGTTTCCGAACCAAAGTTGTTCATCAAATGATTTAATTTTACAAACCGTGTACAGATTGAGAGATCGCGGTACATCGCATCAAGTTATGAAAGCCGTGCCCTTGAAGGACCACGTGGGGTAGTAGATGCGGAGGAATAAGTTTTGGATATGGTAAATTAAAATCCAAACATAAGTACCCGAGCGGCTTCGAAAGAGGTAGGCGTTTCACGCACAACAGTCCATCATATACTTCGATGGAGCAGACTGAAACAAGAAAAATCCCTAACCGTAAAACATATTAATAAATTCTATATACGTATTTCGGTAACTAAGTTTCCATCTTCAGTAGAACAAGTTAAATATGATAATAGTGCTAAACGTAGCGTCTTTGGCTAAGGTAAAACCTTTAAAGATATGCTCTTCACCAAATCGCCAGTGGGATAACATACTACAACAGTGTTATCCCACTTGCGATTTGGTGCCTACATTTATGTTCATCCACCTATAATTAATAATACTGAATAATAAATATGTATGTGACCAAAGCCAAGAAACTAATTTCTTCTTTAACACAACCGAAGCGCTTAATTTCTAATTATAATGCTAATTATAATTAGCGTTTTCAAACATTCAAATCTGACATCTGCTCTCAAAATACTGACATCTGCTTTCAATAACTCACATCTACGTTCAAAATAGGCATCTGCTTTCTAATCTGACGTTTGCTTTCATAACTGACACCTGCTTTCAAAACAGATATCTGCTTTCAATAACTGACATTTACATTCACTAACTGACATCTGCTATCAAAACTGACATGAGCTTTCAAAACTGACTTCTGCTTTCAACTTGACATCTACATCTACGTTAATAAAGCTACCACCAGGACCAGGGGACATATTATGACGATCCTGCCTCTCGCTAGGTGAACCGACCTCACATGGCGATCCTACCAGCCACTTCTGACATTACACTACACACGTCCCGGACCTTTGATGCTCATCATCATCATCACATTAATTATTATTTTTAAATCTTTTACATTATTGTTAGGACGCTACAGCTAGCCCGGAATGACTCCATAAGCGTCCATCTTTTAAGAATTTGGCGCTCCCACGTGGTAAAATACACCAAAGCAATTAATGTCTCTTTAACAGTACATATTACATTTGTAAATCTAGAAACAACTTTCGACAGAACTAAGAGTAAGTAAACATAGTAAACGCTAAGAACAAGAGGGATTCAGGAAGGCATAATACAAGTAATAAAATCAATGCATAAATTCACAATAAATATAATAAGGACAAATAATGAAGAATTAGATAAATATGAAACCACAGACGGACTGTTATACGGATATGTAGTTACCCCGACGTTTTCTATAATTGTATACGAGGCTATAAAAAGAGCAAAAGAAAAAATGATTGCATTTTCGATAAGAGACTAGAAAATGGAAAAAGTAGTACTGTCGGAGTTACACGGCAGTAGTGTTAAAGTCAGGAAATGAACTGCAACGTAATATGGACATTTCCCAAGCGAAGAATTAAGAATATCGACATTAAAATAGACACTCAAAAGACCAAGACCATAATAGTACTAACAAAGAAAGAAAAACATAATATCATAATAGATGGACAGACAATAAAACGTTTTGAAAATTTTAAATGCTTGAACACTTTTATACAAGACAGGAGACTAGAAATGGAAATTAATGATAGAGGGGAAATGCTGAATGCGCTGAAGGAAACTGTCTTCGGAAGAAAGAAATACCTAAAGACATAAAAGTAGAGATTATAAAGAAGGTGATGTTTCCGGGACTAATACGACAAAGAAGGATAGAAGCTGTATAAATTCCGCAGAAATAACGTTTTTAGGGAAAGACGCAAGGATAAAACAAGAAATGTAATTTACGAAGAACATTTAATTATAAAAGACATCGACAAAAGAATACAAGAAAGATAGCTAGGGTGGTCAGAACATATACACACGATAACAGGCGAAAGAATAACAGAAACAAATATATAATGGACGGACATAAGAAATATATTCCAAAATAGGACAGAATGGAATACAAAGATATCAACTCAATAGTCTTACAGCGAAATATAGAAAGACGTAGGAATAGAAAGACCTACAAATTATGCGACATCACGTAAATATCTGTTAAATTAAAAAAAAATTGACACGGAAAATTAGGTATGAAATATTTTCTAAATATACAGAGTGTTCAAAAAATGTAACGTACTAATGTTATATTTTTTTAAATTTTGGGGTTCTCTTCGACCACACGATTTCGACAAACTATGACACTTGGGATTTAAAGTATTTTTTATTTATTAATTGGTAAGGAAACGAAAATAAACTGTCATATAAACAAAACTAAACTGAATTTATGATATTTCGAAAATGAGCGCCACCTATTTCCTGACAGTAAGTCAATCTGCTTCTAAATTCTCTTATAACCTTCACTGTGATGTCTGGTGAAATGCTCCGTATCTCTTCAATAATTCTTTCAGCCAAATCTTGCAAATTTCTAGGTCGCGTAAGATACACTCTCTGTTTTAGATAGCCCCACAAGAAGTACTCTAGTAGAATTGATCGGGAAAACCTGCAGGCCACCCAATTTCGCCTCTCCTTCCAATCGATCTGTGGGCAAAAGTTCGATCTAATCGATCTCGAATGATAACTGAATAGTGAAGGGGTGCTCCATCCTGCTGAAACCAGATATTTTGTGGAAGCCGACCATTTTCCTCCAATATAGCAATTATCTAGTTATTTAAAAGTTCTAAATATAGTTAACCGTTAAGGGTTTCTTCTACAAAGAAAAGCCCTGTTTCTAAAAATACCGATGCGTATGTGCCTCTTGGATCTAGTCAGGATTATTCTGCGCCCAATACGGACAGTTATATCTGTAACAGTACCGTTCAAATAAAAGGTTGCCTCATCCGAAAATACTATATTATTTACAAAATTGTTATCACGATTACAAATGTTCGTCATTGATGGACAAAACTCTTGCATTCTGTCGAAGTCATCTTCAGAGAGCTCCTGAACAAGGCAAATTTTATAAGGGTGGTATTTTTCTTTTTTAAGAATTATTCCTACTGAATACGACTAATATCATGTCTTTGCGCCAGCTCGTTTGTAGATAATTGGGGATTTTCCTCTACAGATATGGCCATATGTTGCGCTTTAATATCATTTGTAGCAGAATTGGTTAGACAAATTCTTTGCAAATTGCGAACACCACCATTTATGTTGTATCTTCTTAAAGTTTTGGTAACAGCAGAATGTATAGTATTAAAAAGGTTACATACTTTCTGATAAGTTTTTGTCTCCATCACTAAAACCGATCATCGGTAATATTTGTATTCGTTCTTTTTCATTTAATTCAACCTGATTCGTCATAAAACGAAATATCTTATATTTTATATATTTATATATGTTAGATATAAGTAAATTTAGCACAAAAGAATTTTATAAACATTCAACGTGCATTTTCAAGTATAATGTACTTTTATTAACATATTCAAATTTAATATTTTCCATAGATTCAAAGAATTTACATTTACTAATGTGGTTATTACATGCTTTATACTTTTAGGCCGTTTCTTTATTCCTGGGGTAATTACTGAACGATTTCCATACCCCCTAATATTTTCACCCATTGTTTCATTTAATATATATAATAGTCTCACAATTGCCAAATATATATATATATATATATATATATATATATATATATAAGGTAAACTTAATTAGTCGGCGATTAAAGGTCTGGTTATTACTTCAAAGTGTATATATTTAAAATAATAACCAGACCTTTAATTGCCGACTAATTAAGTTTACCTTATCATACCAAGGTCACGAAAATACTATATATATATATATATATATATATATATATATATATATATATATATATATATATATATATATAATATATATCATAAAAACCTATTTTTGATGAACGATCAGATGGAAATACATTAAGAAGATTTATGACACCCTATTAATACGTAATTAGGAATTCTATTTAATTATTATATATATTTAATAGTAATATCTCTCTAATAGTAATTATTCTCAATATTGAATAATACTCATTACTCAACACTTTAAATCCAATCACAGTTTTGAGTATTCATTACAAATACCAATCACAGATCTGAATTTCTCATTATCCAACACTTGTGGAAACGTGACGCACACCTGTCAAATTTATTAAAAAATTGTTCTTCGCGTTGTTTTTGTTCACAATGATTATTTGGCTATAATTTGTATAATTATAAGTGAAAAGTATGGACTCTGACGGAGAAGCAGATGAAATGTGCACTCCTACTGAGATAGTAGAGGCAGCGCAAGTACATTATTTGAATTTGTTGCCCGAGAAATCTAGAAAAAAATACGAGCAAGGCTACAAAGCTTTCATGGAATATATATTATTTGATAATTTAAGTTTAATAATAATAAATAAAGTATGTAATGTTTAAACAAGTTGTTAATATTGGTGTTTTCATTTAATAAAGATATAACATACAATTTACACAATGTCATTTCAAGGTCGTAGAAAAAGTATAGTATTCTATTCGGAAATAATGGCTATTACTCACTGAAATGATTTACAGTTTTACACTTTACACTTCATTATCGTGAGTAATAGCGTTCATTACTTGCTCATTAAATAATATACTATTAATTAAACGATTATGCTTGTATCAAGGAATACTTATGATTTTGAAAATACTCAGAGTTAAATATTCTAAAAATATGATATTCGCTTGCATGTAAATCTCAAGGTAAATACTTTAGACACCAAGTATTATAGTTTGTTGAAATCGTGTTATCGAGTAGAATCCTAAAATGAAAATAAAATACAGGCCGTTCAATTTAAAAAAGCAAAATTTTAGTACGTTACATTTTTTTGAACACTGAATATTTAAAAAAATACTTCAAATGATGGCTCTTCATCCCTAATTTCCATGTCTAAAATTTTATTACAATATCTTATTTAATTTAACGAATATTGGCATGGTTCCATTTATTTGCCCATCACTGTATATAAAATCGCAAAGAGTTGAATACAATGATCGCAATTCAATAGTCTTACACCGATAGGCATAAGAATAAAAAGAACTGCAAATTATGCGACTGAATTAATTTCTTAAATATCTTATATTAAGCAATTTAATCCAAAAATACAATAAACTCTTTCTTTTATTTTTTCAATTAATTTGTTTAGAAAGATATAAAAAAATATCATCTAATAGAAACCTAAGTAAGAGCCTTCTTTATATAATATACGAGTATCGCATATTCAAATAATTTTCATTAAAATTAATTCTCCTAACAGCTTTACAATAGATCAATGTTAATTACTATGTACATATGTAAACACACAGAAACCGAAGGAACCTTGGGTAAAAACATCACGTAATTCCACCGACACGACTCCTCTGAAAAAACATTTTAGATAACCACCAGAAACACGAAACGACATGCCTTGTAAACTTAATGGTGGGTAATAGGTTTTCAACTATTTATACGGTCATTTTACGCAAACCACTTATATTTATGGAGCAAGCAGTTAAATTTAAAATTAACTGTGGGAAGTAACGTGCCCGTCGTCTGTGGTAAATTAGATTAGAATAAAGTTAATAGGATCGTATTCTCGTTAATAGCACGCGTTTTTATTTGCGGCGTTTATCTGTCCCTTCCTTGCGAAATGGAAAGTTAGGTTAGAACAAGATAGTCGATTAAATGAATTATAGTTTGGACAATTAAATGTGTCAAGAGACATAAAAGCACTAAATAACAAAACAAAGTTTCGGCTAATGTTAAATACATTAGTGGATATACAAAACATAGGACTCATAATTAGAGCGACAAAAATTAAGAAAATTTGAACACTAATAATTAAAGGCCGGATTATATGCAAAAAAAACTGAAAATATGCGCATAAACATGCAGATGTTTTAATCTAAATATGCACTTCCTTATGAAAAATATGCTGGTAAAAAAATACGAGGAATGTTAGAAAATGGAATACTGTAGAAAAAAATATTCTATTGTTACTACAAGTTTATTTAGAACGTTTTACAACATAATTAATAATAAATAATAAAGGTTTAAGTTTATCAATACATTAAGCACATATTACGAATTTGTACCCTTCCCAAGGGAAGGGTTACCACTTTCGGCATAGTCTCTTTCGTTCGTCAGATGTCACTAGATTATATGGTGCTATCTGATAGGACAAAATTTGCTATATCTTATAGGCGATTTAAGCTTTATTTGGTTCACTAGCTTAACTGATGACACCTAATAGTAAATGGCAGAAACACCTGTCTTAAGTAGAAGTAAATGCTGGAAGATACGAGGTGTATTGTCCAATAGATCCATGTGTACAGTTACAGACGTGTATATTGCATGTCTGATTCATTTGTAACATAATTAACTATGAAAACAATTTACGATCACATATTTCGCAAAGTTTTCAACAGAAAAATTGTGACGGTTGTCTGAAAACATCTATTTATATATTGAAAAGTTCATCCTACGTCGACGCTTGTTATAGGAGCATATTTCAAATTAGAAATATCATCTATTGTCAACTCAATATTTTCTACTGAATCACCACACAAGATTTTAGCAATGTCCTTTAGCTTTTTAAAACCCTCATTTTTTCCTGTTACACTTAAAAATTAGCATATGTTCTTGATGCTAAAAGTGGATTTCTATTTCTAGCGCCAAGATCAAATACCATGTCTATTAGCGCCTCTTTCGAAAAATTCATTCTAAAGAAACACAACTATAAACTATTACGGCATGTAAATAAAAAATAATGACAACAAAACGATATAACTGACAGCAAGATAACAACTGATATCGAACAAACGGAAATTAACTAGCCGAACTTAAATTATAACAATTAAATGCGATTACAGCAAAGAGGAACTACAGAAAAACACTTTATACGGAAATTTTAAGTAGATATTTGGCGTTTGGTTACACAGCAATTTTTGCTTAATATCATTTCATGGCCATCCAACCAACTATTAGATGCAGCACCGCATATTGAATATTATGAATTATGAACATAGGTATATCCCATTAAAGGGTTATAACTTCGAAAATACTAGAAGTAAGTACTATGTTATTGGTACCATTTTAACGGCAATTTTACAAGGAATTTGCTGACTAATAAAAAAATTATAAGTTCAATTTAAAAAAAAAGAGAAAATAATCTTTAAACTTCGATCATTTTGGCACGACATATTTGACACCCTGTATATGTTGTCACGTTGTTCACCCTCAAAAAATATAACGCGTTAGTCCATAAATTGGTAACAAAAGAGTTACGTGAGGCACTGCACCCATTTTCAGGCTAAGACTTAAAATGTTAGACGCTGCAACTGTCAAGATTTTAATAAAATTTGCAATAAAACCAAAACTAACAGTTGTAAGTGCACATTGCCATATATCATTGCAAAGTTAATATGGGTGGCTATCATCATAATAACAAGAAAGTATGTCAATCTATTAAAAAAAAAAAATTGAAAGTGGTGGCGGAAATTTGGAACACCCTGTAAATATATAAATAAAAATAGAAAATGCACTGTAGCTATACTACATGTGTACGTAAAATTTCATCTACAACTTTATTAGTTTTCATGCTGAGCTCCGTCGACACACTATTGCCGCACCCGGTATATAAATATGCTATCTGTATCTGTTAGCTTTAGCGTGCCTTACTTTCAACACTGTTCTTTCTTCCTGCTGAAAATGACTTAGTTGTCGAAAACGTATATAGGATACGAATATTAATGTGGTGAAGAAAATAATTATTGTGTTTGTTATAAAAATTAACTTAAAACAATAATATATTCCGAATATTTTCAAGAAAATACACAGCGATTTCTCAGACAAATGAATTGTACATCATTATGTAAATCGAGCACATTTAAACTCCCACAACTCGTGTCTGCAGAAATATCATGCAGCTCAATTACTGGCATAAAATTCTAAAAGTTTACAGTTGCAGAAGTATTATAAAACTCAGCCAATTTTTTCACATGTTTATGTAGTTGTATTATACTTAATTGACTAGACTTTTAAGTAATTTCACATTATTCTAATTTCTCCCATAATTTCTCCCGTAACATTACTATTGTCTAGGAATATTAAAAGTTCAAACGGGATGTAGACGTCTCTAAAATTGCTGTAATTCTAGCAAGTTCTTGCAGTAAAATTTTATGTAATTACAGCAAAATATACATTCAATAGTCACGAACTACCATCAACGAATTCTCTTATTAAAAAAAAAAGAATATTTGCATCTAAATTTAAAAAAACGGTCAAGCGGTTATTGTGTTTAATATTGGCGATATTACGTACTATACATATAATTTAATGAAATATAATAAAACCAAAAAGACATTTTGTTAAATGTCAATATTAATATTCATGATTTGCCCTTGGCTTTACTAAACACAATGCATTTTCATAGGCTTTGCGTGTCTAAAGTAATTTAATTTTAGGCTTTAATATAATCACCTTTTCTTATGTTGTAAATAGTCATTCATAATCAAATTAGACACTCTTACATGAAATAAAACCTCGTTATTATTATATGAAAGAAAATATAACAAATATATATATATATATATATATATATATATATATATATATATATAATCGAAAAGAAATGATCGACCGTGATATATTATCAAAAATTGATTTAAATTCGGGTAAGCGGTCAATTAAAAAACTCCTTTATTAAATTACCCTATATTTCGCAACACTTTGTCGCTTCTTCTGGGGTAAAAAATGTAGAGTTAAAAAATAATAAAATTGACGTACAAAATATAAAAATGATCATTTTTATGCATTCAAGTGATTTATTAAAAATTTTATAAATGTGTTCCGAATTTGTGGAGATTGTGGTTTATATCTGAAACAGACAAAAAACAAGAAAGATTCCTAACCATAATATAATTTAATAAACTCTAAATACGTATTTCGGCAACTAAGTTGCCATCTTTAGTAGAACAATCCGAAAAAGATAGTGTTAAGTGTTGCGTCTTTATCTAAAGTACAACTTTGGAAGATACTGCGCTACGCTACGCTTAACCTATCTTTCTATTCCAGATTGTTTTACTGAAAATGGCAACTTAGTTGCCCAAATACGTATTTAGAGTTTATTAAATTATATTATGCTTAGGAATTTTTCTTGTTTTCTGTATGTTTCAAAAAAATGTATATTACGTATTATCTTTTTTTTTTGTTACGAGGAGTAAAAAATGTAAAATATTAATATGGATATATGAAAGACCGCTATTGCAAACAAACGCTGCAATGTTTATGTTTCTAAAAGCGCTAGGTGATAACATTGTGGTATATGTTTTGTATGGTAAGGGTATTTAACGTCCTATTTGGTAACGATCTATCTTTAATCGAATACGTAAATGTAAATCGTATCGAACGTACGTAACGATTGATAACTGAATGAAACTTAAAGCGACCGACAGTAACAACACTATTCCTTTTGTTATTGTCGGTCAACTTTAAGATATCGTCTCTGATACTTTTTTATTAAATAGACGGTCGCACAGTGGCGTGACAATAATTTTTTTAATATCTTTGTGGTATTTTTCTCACTTATAAAAAGGAATTTTCGAAAAATATTTTAGATTCATATTCTATATAATCTTTCCATTTTTCAAACGTTGTCTTTTTACTTAAAGGACACCCGGTATATATGCTAAAAGATAGCTATAGGAAAACATTGCTCGGTTCAACTAGTTTTAAATCAAATAAATAATATCTATTTTGTTAACTAGACACTAATTGGTTATTACGTGATTATTACAGGTTTGGTTCAAATATATTCATTGTGGGGTGTCCAAGCTAGTGCTATAACGCCCTAACAATGAAATGAAAATAAATAATTAATTTGTAATTAGCGTCGATGGTACAGCACGTGGAAAGGGAAAAGGCGAAAATCGTAATGAAGGAAAAACAACATCCGTTTGTATTTATAATTAGAATTAAATAAAAAAATTAAAATATAACATTTGAAAAAAAAATACACAATGAAAATATACTGGCCTAGTAAGAATTTCCATACATAGCAGAGAATTACGAAAATAAAATATGTAGGGGATAGCGGGACAAAATGGATATATTGGATAAAATAGAGATATGCCATTTTTTAATATAATGCTGCCATCTATCGTTATTTACTTCAATCTTTGATCTATCAGAAAGAAATTTGCTAAAAAAGTTTCATTGGGCTTATGTAACAGTTGTTAAATATATTCGCCGTTACAATCATTTTCTTGGTGGGTGAAAAAAGTAAGCACGGTGTACTGCTATGAAACGTAGTTAATTAGAGGAGTTGATTTTTGCAAGTGTACTGAAAAAGTAGCACGTATTTATGGTTTCTTTCCTCAAAACCTGTGTTTGGTGAAATTACGATTAACGAAGTAGGTATCATTAGCAAATAAACTCTCTTGAGCATACTGAGGCAAAACTGGTAGTTGGGTGTAGAGCATAATGGTGACATCCCCGCAAATTATATTAACGGAATTATATTTATTTTTATTTTATTTGCATCTGTGTTTCGCAAATATGTACGAAAAACGAATCGCCAAAGTTTGTCTGAAGAGAACATGCAAAAAGTAATAAATGCTATGGCGACCAACGGGTGGGTGCACTAAAATTTTAACGCGCCACAAACAACACTCGAAAGAAGATTTAAAATTTTGAAAAAAAAACCATCTAACAAACCAGTTTCAATCAGAGCAAGAAAAAGAAATTATTGATTTCATTCTTCACTTTATATTTTGTGTAATATTGTGTAGTATTGTGCTAAGTTGCAAATAAAAGCACCCTTTGAATTGGATTTCTGATTTAAACCTGCCGATTAGTTATTTGCAACACCTTTCCCTTGATTTAACCACACGCAGTACTCGATATATGCCCATAATCACTGATGACGATATTTTCTTGATGCTCTTGTTCATATTCAACCTTCTGTCATATTATATTGTAAATTTAGGCAGCGAAGCTAGTTTTGGAACTAGAATCAGACTAGAGCTGGTTTGAATAATTGTAAATTGAAGTTCTACCGAGTGCAAAGCAGGTGTACAGCTCACCGATTTTGATGTGGCCGGTTAGAAGTACCGCCCTCGAGATGCGCACGAAATTCATATGTAGGGGAATCTCTGGCATCCCTTATTATCCCTTACTACGTCCCAATGTACGACTCGCACAAAGAGTTTGCATTTCATTTTTCCGAATACTGTCTCTATCTAACACTGACCTTACTTGACGCACGTACCAATTCTCCCACCGGCCACATCAAAATCGGTGAGCTGTACGCCCACGTAATCTGATATATACCTAAGTAATTAGTCAGAGCAACGTAATTGAATTAAGGCCTATACCTTCGTAGAAAAATCTTGTACAGTATTGCTTCTCGTGAGTTGCAATTAATTAATATTTAAAGTCATTAAAGCACATAAAAATTTAGTTTCCGCTTTATTTCTCATATTTACATTTTATAGTTCATTCTTATATTTTAATATTTATATTTGAGAGTTCGTTTATTTATCTTAACATTTGCATTCAATATTTTATATAAAAACTTTCCGTCAATTTAAATAGTTTATGTTTCGCATTTATTTTTTAATACTTTGGATGTACTATCACGGCATTTGCAATCCAGACGATTATATATTTATTTTCACTATGATTAAGCATTGTAATACGGTTTTTGTATAATTGAGTTATTGTGTAGATTACAGCATAGTGACATTTATCTGTAACCTCCTACGCAAGATCATGTTATTATAAATTATGTGACTGAGTGAATAAACGAAAAAGACGAATTTATTAATCAGAGAAATACCAATATTTGGTTTTAATTTTTAATACTTTATTGTAGCACCATTTCTGTCTAGCATCTCTTGCAAACAAACATCTAGGATTCGATGTTATAACTAGAGAACGGATGCAATTTCCATAAAACACAATCGGCAATTGGAATTGTGTATAACGTCGCTCAGTAAATCCCGGCGTAATTCAATGAAGTATTTGTTTGACTTACTCGGCCACCTGGTCTCGCAGCGATAACAATGGACAACCCAGCTATTGTATTCGGGGAATATAGTGTTTTCAGTGGTGTCGTGTACGTAGATAAAATAAATAAGTTTATCGTATTTCGTAAGAGAAATAGCACGTACATTCCTTTTCTTTTCATTTAAGCAACATCTTCCAATTATTTTCACGTAAGTGTGCATAAAATTTCGTTATTGAATTTCGCTTATTTGGATCTAGAATATTCTTACTTTTTCAGACAATGGAAGAGCGTCGAGAATGGCAGCGTGAAACAATGGCGAGTTGGATTGAGGGCCATACTGATTGTATGTACATTGCCAGTGATTCCGAAATTTATTGTGAAGTGTGTGAAAACGTTATTGAAAAATTGCAATAAATCAACCGTAAAACGTCACGTAGGATCGTTAAAGCACGAAAAAAAATTGAACCCGTTGGAATCTGACAATTTTAACGAAGAACTCTGTGAAACTTTTATGGCAGCTAATATTCAATTATTTAAATTGAACAATCCAATTTTGAAGACATTTCTGAAAAAATATACTGGTCGAAATGTTCCTGATGAATCAACTTTACGCAAATATTATGTTTCTAGGTGCTATACGAGAACAGTAGAACGCATTAGAAGCCATCTTTTAAATCAATACATATGGATAAGCGCCGACAAAACGGTGGATATGTTAGGGTGCTGTGTGGTAAATGTTGTAGCTGGTGTACTACATCCAACTATTCCCTATAACTCATATGTAATAGCAACAAGTGTTATAAATATAGTTGATGCGGAAACAGTTGCTGAAACCATTAAGGAGAATATGCAAAAAATGCTTCATTCGGACGACAGGTACAAAGAAAAAATTATTTTATTTGTCAGTGATAGTGCTGCGTATATGTTAAAAACAGGCAGACTATTGAAGAAAACATATCCTAATATGCTGCATATTACTTGTGTAGCACATGCTCTCCACAGAATCTGTGAATATATCAGAGACACTTTTCCGGAAGTTGATAGACTTGTATCAGCTTTTAAAAAAGTTTTCAGAAAAGCACCATTGAGAGTAGCTCTTTTCAGAGAAAAATTTCCATCTCTGTCACTGCCTCCCACTCCAGTAATATCTAGATGGGGAACATGGCTGGAAGCTACTAGTTATTATGCTGAGAATTTCGATAGTCTAAAACATTTCGTAACACTGCTAAAGGAGGATGCTAGAAGTATTTGTGAGTGCAAGCAGCTCACACAAATCCCAAATTTAAAAAATCAGTTGAACTTTCTTCACGAACACTTTAGAAAATTGCAAAAACTAATCACTTATTTTGAAAATCGAAATCTCAATTAAATGACGGATTAACCACATTGGATGTGGCTGTTAATAATTTGAAAAGTATTCCAAGTGACTTCGGATGTGGCCTTCGGTAAAAGTTTGAAGCAATTCTTAATAGAAATCCAGATTTAATTACATTGCAGCAATTATGTATGGAGACAATTCCACAAAATCTAACGGCTAAATATGAAGAAATAAAAGAATATTTCCAGTATGCACCTATAACTAGTTGCTATGTAGAAAGGACGTTTTCTATTTATAGAGATGTACTTAATTCAAAGAGAACAAAATTGACAGAAGAAAACCTTGAGAAACTATTGCTAGTCAATATTAATACTCCTTTACTCAACTTGAACGACAAAATGAACAAATAAAAATGTTCCAATAAAATTAAAAACTTTTAAAATACAACTTTTCAACAAATACATATGTATTTCGTAATTTTGTAGATCACCACCCGTTTGTTTTCCAATTATATAAATAAAATTAATTAATAAATATGTATTTCGTAATTTTAAATAGATAGATCACCACCCGTATGTTTTCGAATTATATAAATAAAATTAAAAACTTTATAAATACAACTTTTCAACAAATAAATATGTATTTCGTAATTTTATAGATCACCACCCGTTCGTTTTCCAATTATATAAATAAAATTAAATATTTTAGAAACACAACCTTTCACCAGTACTGCACTGGGCTTTGCGTCATGTGGTAAGCGTGTCCGTTCTCTAGTTATAACATGTTTTTTTCACACCCGATTTCTCAAGTCTGAAATTTGTCTCAACCGATTTCTTGTTGTGTGGACACACCCAGGGAAATTTATTGCAGTCACTGCATTTACTATTGTTTCGAACGAATAGTTTTTTTATAATTAATAAGATTTTCATCCTGTTCGGAAGTTGACACACGTATACCACAAGAGCCTCGTTTTCTATCAATAACCATTTAATTTCGATATCTGAAATGGTACTCTTCCCCACGCGATCTATCCACTAATCTTCTAACTGACCATCCTTTCTAGTAACGTAATTATTTTAGTTTTAGTTCGAATGTTGAAATGCTGCATATTAGCTTTATATTTTGACAAGCCTGAATATGACACTGACAGATCTGTAAATAACAAATAGAGGTACATACAAATCTACTCTTAAAAAGCCATACGAGCATTCAAATCAAACATTAAGTGTCCGATTCTTAAATGCCGCAATAGTACGTTAGCGGAGATCTCCGATAATCTTTATTCGCCCTTCTCCTGACGTGTATATACATATAATGTATTTTTGGTGACCTTATATTTATATAATGTCTGTGAAGTTTTTTCATTGTTTTGTAGGTCAATCATAAAACAATTGGTTATTTTAAAATGTTTATATTTTTCATACATGCTTCGGAGACAAGCTCCTTTTTCAATGAACTGTCTTTTTTAGTTGTGTTACTCTTTTTTTACGTCCAAATTCCTCTTGTGGATGCCAATTGTGTGTATGCAAATATACAACGTGTTCACACTTAAACCCGCACCATTTGTAACTCCGTTATTATTGGAGCTAGGAAGTCGTCCAAATTAGTTAGAGGATTTTTCCTGGCGGTTATGACGATGAAAACAAAAAAAAAATATTGAGCGTCGCGTTTTTCAGATATTTGACAAAATGTAATTTTTAAAATGGAACACCCTATTTATTTTTATGCGGTTGAATAAAGAATTTAGTTCTGAATAAAAATGTTTCAATACATTATCTCAAAAAAATTGTAAATAAAAAAGTTATCACGTGATTTCTTAATCATTGCATTTTGTTTAAAAAATTGATGAAAGACGTAGCATGTTTCACATGTTTATCCAATTGAAGTCATCTTCAGATGTTAAATAAAATAATATCATAAACATCCTTAAAATTTGCTTCCTTTATCACTAAAACGTAAGTTTTCATATGAGATACCGTGCATTTTTAGGGATTTAGGATTTGTTTTTAGGAATACCTAAAGAAATTTGTAATTAAATAATATGTACCGATTATGTAGACTATTCTCTTGTTGAACGGATGAAAAAAATTTTTGTATAGGTCCGAGAAGGTTTGTTCATAATATTCCTAAATGAATTCAAACGAAACGTTGTGTTTTTAACGAAATTTATTTTGATTTCGTCCACGAAACTTAAGAATAACAAATAAAAGAATAATGAACACTATCAATCAACACACATAACTAAAATAATTGTTCGAAGGCACCACCTTCTTGGTCCAGACACTTGCGGGCTCTTTTCTGAGTGCAGCGCGTGCTTTGAGAAGGGTCCTTCCATCAATATTCCGAATAATGGCCGTAATGCTATTTTGAAGTTCCTCCACATTTTGGTAACGATGTTTGTAAACTTCATTTTTCATTCGGCCCCATAAAAAAAATCTAGCGGAGTTAGATCTGGTGAGCGTGGGGGCCACAGAACTGGTCCATGAGTTCCAATCCAACGGGGTCCAAACAGTCTCTCCAGTAATGCGTTAACGATATGGCGATTATGAGCCGGTGCACCGTCTTGTTGCAAGTATATCCGCGGCCTATCCATCAAGTTCACGTTGTCCACGAAATCTTCCAATACATGAGACATAAAGTCCTCATATCTCTCTCCCGTCAATGAGCCGCGGTAAAAAAAACGACCCACAATTTTAGATACAATCATACCACACCAAACATTAAGGCTTAACTGATGTCGTGGATTAGTGGGATGAGCCAAAAAAGGATTTTCCCGACTCCAAAAATGATATTTTTTTCGAATAAACATTCCCTTATTAGAGAAGTTACTCTCATCCGACCATAAAACATGTCGAGGAAAATTTGGATCTTCTTCACATTTATGTAGGAACCATTCACAAAATTCCATTCTTCTTATATCATCATTAAGATGCAAAGTTTGTACTGGCCGATATTTGTATGGCTCAAAATTATATTTTTTCAAAATTTTATGAATCGTTCCCAATGAAAGGTCTATTTCTCTTGCCAATTCTCTAATTGAATTGTTAGGATGCGCCTCAAAATATCCCAGTACATTTATCTCTACCTCCTCACTAACCACAAATTGCTTCTTCGTTCTATTCTTCTTGAAAACCTCTTCGTTTCGCCTAAATTGTCTGTATAATTCCAAGAAATATCTTCTTTGAGGAATCGCGCGCTCGGGAAACATTGCACTATAATGTTCGCGAGCTCTAATAGTGGTTTTTCTCTGAAATATGTAACCTTCCATAATATCACATTTTTCCTCATGTGTGAAAACCATTTTTATTGGAAAAAAACACGAAGAAAAAAGCAAAATAACAATGCGAATTTTAAAACACTGACAGATTAATTTGACGGATTGTTATTGAATATTTTTTTTTTTTGATTGGTGCCTACTTGATCTAAATTGTAACAACTATTGTAATGTAGGCTAATTTCATTTTCTCTTTTCCTTTTTTTCTGAGTGGAGTTTTAAATTATACTGTGTCCCATTTTAAAATGGGTACTTTTCTGATTATCTCGGGAATATGCCCCTTTAAGAAATCACGTGATAACTTTTTATTTTCAATTTTTTGGAGATAATGTATTGAAACATTTTTGTTCAGAACTAAATTCTTTATTCAACCGCATAAAAATATACAGGCTGTTCCATTTTAAAAATTACATTTTGTCAAATATCTGAAAAACGCGACGTTCAATTTTTTTTTTGTTTTTATCGTCGTAACCGCCAGGAAAAAACATACTAGTTTGCTAATTTGAACGACTTCGTAGCTCCAATAATAACGGAGTTGCCAATGGTGCGGGTTTAAGTGTGAACACCCTGTATATTTCCATTGTTAAAATATAAAACTGTTTTTTAAAGACATATAAATAAATAAATTCCGTAAAATTAATGTAGACGAGACAACATATTTAAAAATAATTATCGTTAAGTCACTGTTGTGACTTAACGATAACTTAACGACTTACGATATTTTGGCAATCTGAGAATAACTTTTTCTCAGATTGCCTCCGAAACATGTATGAAAAATAAAAACATTTTAGAATAACCAATTATTTTATGACTGACCTACAAAACGCCAAAAAAAGCTTCACAGAAATTATCTCTCATATTCTTTTATATATTTGATATTTGTTAATATTTTTGTGAAAAATGATTTAATAAATATTATTGTAGCATTATTTAATTGTGCGGTTATTGATTTTCAAGTGTAGTTATAGCCCTTTTATAGATATTATGCCTAGTTGGTACGTTATCATATCTACGTCCTTCTTGTGTACTCTAATTACATTAACGGCGGTGCCCGTATTCTTTTATGATAGTCAGACACTCTACAACGTTTTGAAAAGAACCCCGTCGTCTTCACTGATCTTAGCCCGGGTACTGACTAGTTTAATTGTATCTTCACTATCAACCCTCCCACATAGGTAAGTCTTTGGAATTCTGCAGTGTATCGTGAAATTACCAGAAGCCAGTTTTGCGAGATTTATTTTTGCTATTTACCCGTAGCAAGGCAGCAACAAATAATTTCGATAATTCCGTAATATACAGGTACTCAAAAGTAGGACGTGTTTAATAACTACCGATATGAAACACAAAAGAGCATTTTCATTAATGTTAAAAAAATCATGTCCACCTTTGTTATTATTATCATAGTTAATTAGGGCTATTAATTTGGGTTGTTGATATTACAATATTTAATGTTGATGTAATAAATAGGTAAAAAGAAAATATATTTGTGTCTTCACTGACAAGAACAAGCTAACAATGCTTCTTCACTGACAAGAACCTAACCCAAGATAACAAAGAGTGTAATGCAGCGTACATGTATCTAGAAATGAGTATTTTTAATAGACCAAGAGACAAAGACAGAAGATATTGTTCCTTTTACAAAACATACGACAAAACTATCCTAACATCTAATGTATCATATAATTTTCAATATAGAGCTTTTGTTCTTACGACACTTGCACGACGCCTTTAAAAGTAATACGACCTTAGCTATAAACACAGCTTCGTATGTAATCACCACACGTTCAAAAAGCCAGTATGTAAGAGGGAGAATCTGCATTATGATATTTAATGCTCGTATTCTAGCGTTTTAAATTTCACGTAACTGCTTCCGCACATCTTGCCATTTCCATCGCTATTAACTAGATGACATTATCCATTTATGTTGAATGGCTTTTCCATTTTCTAGATATATTTTTGTTATTATATTTTTATAGATGTTTATGTAAAATTATTACCAATAAAATTTAACAAACGAACTATATCGTATGTAAATATCGGATACGCATTTAAATCTATTAATAAATTAGGAGATAAAAACGGTGACTGCGGAAATTTCGTTTTTATTTAATATAAATGAACGTATGTTTGATATATCTATTACTGTATTATTGCATAGAGATAGGGCGTTAATTATGACTGGTCAGCAAATTTTCATTTTTTTAATTTTTCGTAGGTTCACTTTTTAACAACTGTATAATCTGGCTTAAGTTAGTTTCGATATTTAACATTCGAGTTTCTGGATACTAGAACGTCATAGTAGAGTTACCGTCTTAGTTCAATTGTACTAAATTTAGTACGTTTTATCTATTGTACTACATAAGTACATTTTGGGGTCAATTTACCCCAATTTAGTACATTTCTAGGATTTCTAAGATTTTGAGATAATAAAAAGTTCATGACTCATGTCAAAAGGCCGGATTATATGCAAAAAAAAAACTGAAAATATGCATATGTTTAGCCTAAATATGCACTTCCTTATTAAAATATGCAGATAAAAAAATACGAGGAATGTTAGAAAATGGAATACTGTAAAAAAAAATATTCTATTATGTTTACTACAAGTTTATTTAGAACATTTTACAACATAATTAACTATGAAAACAATTTACAATCACATATTTCTCAAAGTATTTAACAGAATAATTGTGACGCCTGTCTGAAAACATGTATTTATTTATATAAGGTGTCCCAACAGGAACTTGGCGATTTAAATTCCAAATAACATGCGTAGTATTTAGAAATTCAACGATTTATTAACGTAAACATAAAATAGAAACCCTAAAATTATATGTGGAACAAGATATCGGATAAATGTCCACCGTGACTTCTATTGCACACAGCGATTCTTTTTTTAAAATTTTCAATGACTTTATCACACATATGCAAGTTAATCTCGCCAATAGCCGCACGAATGTTATTTTTTAATTCATCAATTGTCTGTGGATTATTTGTGTAGACTTCATCCTTAAGGAAACTCCAAAGGAAAAAGTCCAGCGGTGTTATGTCGCAGGATCTTGCAGGCCAATCCACGTCACCATTACGAGAAATCACACGGCGAGGGAATTTCTCCTGCAGTAAATTTAGAGTTTCCCTGGCAGTGTGACAAGTGGCCCCATCTTGTTGAAAGTAAAGATTGTTATAGGTCCATATCTTCCAAACGAGGCCATAGAAAGTTATTCAACATCTGTTGATACCGCTCCCCATTTACAGTTTCTGCTTTTCCATTCTCATTTTCAAAAAAGTAAGGTCCAAGAACACCATTGCCGAGAAACCGCACCATACAGTGACAAGTAGTGGGTGCATGGGTTTTTCAAAAATCTCTCGAGGATTTTCACGCCCCCAAATGCGGCAGTTTTGTTTATTTACGTAACCCCCTATGTGAAAATGGGCTTCGTCACTGAATATGATTCGCTTACAGAATTCGTCATCAAAATCAGTTTGCTCCAAAATCCAATTGGCAAAGATACGGCGGTGGTGATGGTCCCTGGGCTTCAATTCTTGTGTTAACTGGATTTTGTATGCGTGTTGCCGATGGTCTTTTGTTAAAATTCGTTGCAGAGATGATCTCGAGATGGCCAATTGCTGTGACCAATGACGAATTTAAGTTTTTGGACTTTCGGTAACACTTTCATTCACCATAGCGATATTTTCAACTGACCGAACGTTACGAGGACGTAGTGGTGTCTTTACATCGAAAGCAGAACCAGTTCGCTCAAATTTTGCCATTAAATTTCTAATTGCCGTATTGCTGGAAACATGATTCTGAAGAAAAACAACGCGTAGTCGAAGAAATTGTGTTCGTAATGGAACGACCATTTTCATAATAAATTTGAACAATTTGGATACGTTCTTCAGTCGTGAAACGTTGCATGATGACTCTTACAAGTTTATAGATGACATATACCAAATATTAGGTTGCTAAGTTACCTTATTTGAAATTAATGTGAAATTTAAATCTCCAAGTTCCTGTTGGGACAGCTTTTATATTGAAAAGTTAGTTCTACGTCGACGCTTGTTATAGGAGCATATTTCAAATTAGAAATATCATCTATTGTCAACTCAATATTTTCTACTGAATCACCACACAAGATTTTAGCAATATCCTTCAGCATTTTAAAACCCTCATTTTTTCCTATTACACTTGAAAATTTTTCGTTCACGGACTGTCCCACTCCTCCTTTAACATCAAAACATGACTTTTCAAATTTGTTTATTATTTCAACGCTCTCGATTAGCGCCATAAATTGTCTTTCCAACAGCAATATAGAAGTGGAAATAAAACTGTTATTGGCTTTAATAAACGCCAACTATTGAGGTATTTCTTTACTCGAATACGCCTTTTGGGCATCTATCACAGATTGTGCATTCCTATCAAGATCCATAATAATTGTCTTTATTCCTTGATAATGATTTGCATGAAAAATAGCAGCCTCGAACCACGTTCCCTATCGTGTGATTACTGGCGGAGGAAGAAACGGAACAACGGGTAGATGGTGTTTATAAGACTGAACTCGTAATGGGGCCTTTAAAAATGCTTTCTTAAAACAACTAGTTAAAGTATTTACTAAGGGAAAATGGTTTCTGACTTCTTCTGCAAGACGATTTAGTCCGTGCGCCAAGTAAGTTGTGTGAATTAAATTTGGGTAAAAGATTTTCAAGTTGAAAGCTGCCTTCACCATGTATGGTGCAGCATCCGTCAAACACAATAGAATTTTCTCTGTTGGAATCGATTCTGGTAAGAAGAAAGTTGCCAGTTTTTCCTATAAAAACCTTGTTATTGTCAAATTATTTGCCTCTTCCAACTGTTTGGATGAAATTAAATAAGATTTTGTTGGAGCCGATACGTTAAAGATACCAATCATTAAATGAACTATGTATCGGCCCACACTATCAGTAGTTTCATCTATGCATATATAAAGATAATTGTTTGCAACAACCTTCTTAATGCAAAGCAATGTTTCTGTATAGATACAGCGAATATAATTTTTTCTTAACGTGGTCTCGTCGGGAATGTTATATTTGCAAAAATAACTTGACATTTAAATTGTCTAATTTATGTAGTGAAATATCTGCCGACACAAACATTTGACACAAATCTTCATTAAAGAACAATTGTTCTTGTTCCGATTTTTTGTAAGTTGATGGCAAACATTGCGATAATGTTTGCTGACTCTTCTTCGCCAATTCCATCTTTGTTAGTTTTGCAGCATGAGATGGAGTTTTCATATGTTGGTCAACTTGCAACTTTCTCTCACTTGTAATCTGCAAAAAAATTCACATCATAGGTTGTTTTCTTATAAAATAAATGTTAGTAAAAGATAAAGGAATAATTAAAAGCTTACTTAATTAATTAATAAGAGGAAATAAACTTAAAATTTTACTCACACTCTTGCAGCATGCTAGCAAAACACTTTTTCTCCATCCATACGCAATTCTGAATAAGGTGCAATCCATCCAGGACCGTCGCTATTTTCGGCATTTTAGCTATTATATATCACAACTCACAAGTTTACACTTCGAAAAGCCAACGTAAAATGACGTTTAAAATAAAATTACTTTCGAATATGGGAATAAATTTCTCCGAATAGCAAAGAAAAACACATATACTCCTAATTTTCTGGTAAAATGTATTTTTGTATTTATTTAGAGGTTTTAAATTATTAGCTTTTCCTGGAATTTTGTCTCGGTCTGGATGTATGAAAGAGCATTAATAAATTCTTGGAGACGCTTATCGGAAAAGTAACGGCAAGAGGCTTAATAAAATGCTATTTTTAATTTAAAGAGGGCTGTTTAATTTTTGTTTGCTTCTTACATCCAGGACATATTTTTAGTAATGCCTATAATAAATTTGATTTAATAAATAAATAAAATTCGGATACTTAAAATATACAAAAATGCTGAATTATTGCAAGATATGCAAATAATATACTAAATATATATGCAAATATGCAAATTTATACAAACTGCATATAATCCGACCTTTACTCATGACTTTGAAAATATTAATCGAGAATGGAGAATGTTATCTAAATTGCCAAAACATACTTTTAACATAGATTTAGGTTTCTAAGAATTAGTGTACGTAGTAACAAACATGTTCTTGGTGAAAAAACTATTTCCAATTTTGTATGCATTTCTACAAAATATATCATATTTATCTCAGTGCAAGCGCCGAACGTGTATTTTCATCAACAAGTTTAATTAAAAGAAGAAAACAGGAACTGTTTAGAAATAAGCACATGCCACAATTTACTACTAGCCAAGGCAATTATGGGCACTAGAACTTGTTGTGAATGAGAACCACCTTCCGACATGTTAAAAACAAAAGAATTATCTTCAACAATTTTATAAATTGTTTAGGTTTCATTTTTTTTTGTATATTCAGGTGCATCTATATACTTATGTAAAATGTAAAAATTATAATTCAGTTGACAATAATGCGATGTTTTTTATTATTTTTTTTATCGTTTCTTGCTAAATATGAAAATAAATTCTTCATAGAATAATTGAAAAATTATATTATGATTTGTCAATTCCTCTTGCTTTAGAAAAGCAAGATTTTCAATTCCTGAAAATTGGCTGAAAAAAAAATAACTAAGGTTTAGTACAATTTAGTACATTTTCTTATTTTTGTTTAATACATTTGAAAAATTTGTTGCGGCAACCTGCGTCTTAGGAAAAAAATTAACCTAAATACCTCAATTTATTATTAATATGTTTAATATTTTTTTTTAATACAAGGTGTCCCATATCGTTATGTTCAAATTTTAGGAGTGTAAGGTAGACTTCATTTCAAGTAACAAAATCGTAAAACTTGTATATCCATTTTTATTTGTTTCAAAGTTACAGATCTATGAATGTGATTGTCAGATCATGAAAAAATCTTAATCTTCAAGTCAATAAAAACTGATTTTATTTAAAAAAGTTCAATTCATAATATTTTCGAAATGTCCACCTCCTTGTTGAATGCAGGCTTGTGCCCGTAAGCCAACAGAAAAAGTACTTATCCGAATTTCATACTTTTGTTGAATTTGCTCGGCAGCCAGCTGAATACGATCCAACAACTCTTCTCTTGTGTTCGAAACTTGCGCGTAGACTAAATTTTTCATGTACCTCCATAAATAAAAGCCAAGGGGATTAGGATCGGGTGATCTGAGTGGCCATGCAACAGTACCACCTCGGCCAATCCATCTTGGATAATTGACGTTAACCCAATTTCGGACAGCAATTCCGAAATGTGGTGGTGCCCCATCCATGTGAAACCACATGCCTCGTCGAACATTCAGTTGGACATCCTCTAAAATACCTGGCAGTTCGTCAATAAGAAATTGAAGGTAATTGTCCGCATGTAACCTCCCAGCAAAAGCGACAGGATCAATCAACAAGTCATCGATTAGGGCCGCCCAAACGTTAATAGAAAATTCATGTTGAAATTTAGATGGGCGCATAGCTTTGGGATTTTCTGATGACCACCTGTGCAGGTTTCTCAGATTTGTAACACCACTTCTCGTGAATGTAGATTAATCTGTCCAGAGGACTGGTCTGCAGAAATTAAAATGGAGTCGTGACTGTTTTAATATCCAGGTAGAATAAACTAGACGAGCATAGTGGTCTGCCTCAAGCAAACCGCGTTCCCTGCGATAATGATATGGATATAAGCCCTCACGTTTTCAAATTCGCCAAACAGTCGTTCGTGACACTCCTAGTTGTCTAGCGATTCGGCGTACACTGAGAGTTGAATTCCTTGTAACAATAGCTACTGCTGCTTCCTCTAAGTCTGCTGGCAAATTTACTCCTCGGTCGAAAAGATAATCACGCAGTCCGCATTCCCGAAATTGTCTGTGTACTTCTATAAACGTTCCGTAATGAGGAATGCACCTATCGGGAAACCGATGTCGGTATTCAATAACTGCTTGACGTGCACTGCCGTTACAGTAACCTTACACAAAATGCATGTCCGCATCTCTTGAGAAGAACATCGGTAAGGCAATTCTTTTTATAAAAAATGCAACGTTAACAGTCATCCAAACACTTTTTTATTGTATGATATTCATGGTTCAGCACTTACGAAATAAGTAAGAACCTTCTTTATCATAAATCAATTTCCACTACTCTTTTTTGTAGATCTCCAAGAAATTACCGTATGCGCTACGACACGTGTTTATTTATTTTAGGATAACATTTTATTATACGACGTTAACAATCACAGGCCCGTTATTGAATCGTATAACTTTTTTTAAATAAAATCAGTTTGTATTGACTTTAGGATTACATTTTTTTTCATGATCTGACAATCACATTCGTAGATCTGTAACTTTGAAACAAATAAAAACGGATATACAAGTTTTGCGTTTTTGTTACTTGAAATGAAGTCTACTTTACACTCCTAAAATTTGAACATAACGATATGGGTCACTTGTATATCATCATTCTCATAATCTGAAATTTGACATCCTCCGTAATATTCTTTTAATTTTCTTCTTAATTTTATGGTTTATTAAATTTATGTTATAAACGACGATTTTATTTATAAAAAAACTTACACAAAAGATTAACGCATACTTTCAAAATAGATGGTATTCAGATATAAAAATTATTCCAATCCGTTATTTACGTAACAATAAATATCTCCAAACCTTTTTTACATTTTGTTTTTTAATGAAACGTGTATTGAAAACTTTTGTAGTTTCACTGAAGCGCAGTAGTCATCCCAATTAATGAAACGCAAAAGGATGGTGCCTTTTCACGTAAAAATACACCGTAATAAAAGGCGCTTAAAAATAAAGTGTGGTTGTCAGGGAGTCTGTTATTATAAACGTAAATGTGCGTATCATGTGTAACTTCCAAGCTTTTGAGCTTTAAATGTAGTAGGAAAGTGATGAAACGGTAAAGAGGCACTTAAGCATTATTAATGATTCATTTTTTTGTACGTAAAAATAAAAATTCACTGGTATTATAACAACAGTCAGAGAACGTGTTGGAAAAAAGGAAAGAACTGAATAATTATGTTTCAGTTAGCTGGATTTCAAAGAGAAGAGAGAAATTAATGTTTTGACATTATATGTCTCTATTAAAAAAATAGACTACATGTACAAAAGAAATGATTTTTTTTTGAATTATGACATATATAACTAACTCAGTCACAAAACACAAGAATAATGAATGGGTATTTTATCAATAGATAGGCATAAAATCCTTAAAATAATTTGGGTTTACTATATTTTAATGCCATTACTAGATGCTAGATTATATGCAAAGTATAGCAAGCGCCAATTAAGTTGGCGCGAGGAGGGGGTGCGCAGAAGCTGTTTTTAAAAACGTCCACCCCCACTACTCAAGTAATTGTCAGAATACATTTGTCATTGACGTTTGACGGAACATAATGTCTTTGGGGATCATAAAGTGATACACGCTCAGAGGTTAGAATTATCTGACATTTGATGTAAAACCAAATACAAATCTCCCAACTACTTCTAATTCTGCGCGAACTTACCCCTCCTCGCGCCAACTTAATTGGCGTTTGCTATACATACAAAATGTATTGTTACACTTCGTGTATAATAAGAATGTTTCGATTTATTTTTATTATTATAATTTTAAATTATATTTCTTCAAATATATCTCGAATTGAAAATAGTAATTAAATTTAGCCATTTTCTATGTATATTCGTTTGCAAATAGAAAGTGATTCTTTTGTTATCGTACTACAACGGGCCTTCGAAATCTACCTGACTAAGAACTGACATATCTAACGTTCGTTTACAAATATTTTGCATTTAGTTTTTAAACTTAAATTATTAATTTAATTACGTACTCTTCTTTATAATTATATCATGTCGCATATCATTTTAAAGCTTTTTTCGCCGGGTATATTTTAATGATATTTATTTCATCGATATCACAACTTTTAGCTCGCGCTTTTAATTAGTTATTAATTTAATACATCGTCAGCTTCGTCTCCCTCTCCAAATTGGGCAATAAAACAAACCTACCCGTTTCCAAACCGGTGTTCTCTTCAACACAAATTCCTTTTCTGTCTCAAATCTTCATCTCCGAAATTAAATGTATGGCCGAGATCAAGTGCATGATCCACCAGAGCAAAAAATATCTTTCCAATACAGACATCACTTCTGTGTTGTGTGATACTCTGTTTTAGCCATTGTGACGTTTGGCATATATACACGCCACGACAATCCGAACAAGGTATCCTGTAGATGACATTACTATTTAAAAGCAAAGGTGTTACATCTTTGGTCTTACTATACAATTTTTTCACAGTAAATGTGTTGTATTTAGCTATTTTAATGTTCCTAAATTGTTTGAAGTGTGATATAATTAAGTGAGTAAGCGGATTGTCGTGGCGTGGCGTGTACATAGGCCAAACGTCACAATGGCTAAAACAGCGTATCACACAACACAGAAGTGATGTCCGTATTGGTAAGAGATCTTGTGCTCTGGTGGATCATGCACTTGATCTCGGCCATACATTTAATTTCGGAGATGTCAGAATTGTGGACGCTGAAAATAATTACAAAAAAAGATGCTTTTTGGAAATGGTACATATCAACGGATACACTAATAGTGTAAATTATAAGTCGGATACTAATGGACTAAGTATAATCTACTGTAATATACTCGGTGTTGGCGGTTAATTTAACTGCCAAGTTTTATTAACCAGTCCTTGTATCATTTGATTTGTAGTTGTTGTTGGTTTCAATTTTTTTATGACATCAGTTTTTTGGTGTGTGTTTTGTGTAAGTTTAGTTTTATATTTTAACATTTATTTATATTTGTTTTTAAGAGGTTGACGACAAACTAACAACATATTATTTATTGTTTTAAATTTGAATAATTTTAACATGTTTAGTGCCGTTATTTGCTAAATTTTAACTCTGAATTGTAAGTATTTAGTTATTGTTATATTGTTTAATATATTGTGGTTTTGTTAAACATGTAGACGCTCCTGATGAAGTAACCAATGCGTTATGAAATATAGAGTGGAATAAAGGAGTTTTATTTTTATTTGACAGACCGCTCACCCGTTAATGAAATTTTTACTTATATATATATATATATAACATTTGATAAATCATTGGAGATAATACGCATATATATATATATATATATATATATATATATATATATATATATATATGCGTGATAATTATGAAATAATAGATTTAGTCTCATCAATTTAGAATAAATATGATATTTTATTAAGAGGTGAATTTATAAATACTTTCAAAGATGGTTTAATTTAAATTTTCTATTTCTTTTTTCAAATACCTAACCATAAATTCGCTATGTTCTGATTGGTAACTTTTCTTATTCAAGCTACAATCCTATTGGTCTTAGAGGAAGCCTTCTAGTTGGTTCTTTCGAAACGAGCGGCGTTACAGCTCTAAATTGGCTGGATTTCGTTGATGCCTCGAGTTTTACTTCCTCGCTATTTGGAAACCTTTTCACCGATTTCGTCGACTTTGCGAAGTAATATGACTTTTTAATCGGTATACCAGCTCGGCGTCGGTTGTAGATTCTACGTAAAATCAAATATTTCGGCTCAAATATAAGACACAGACACACTATAACTTTTTAAACTTGTAGAGAAATTTAGGCTATATCTCTATACTACTTTTGGTGTCGCACAAAGAAGATTTTATCACTATTTTAATTATAACTTTTGTAGGATCACCGAACGCGTCTTTTCACCATAGCCTTTCTCATGTAACCCCCGGATGCAAGTATTCTCATCGCGATCCTCTTTTGTTCTTTAAAATTTTCCTGTCCGTCGTGAACATTGTTGCGAATGATTATATAATATTTGATATATTTTATTATAAATATTTATATATTAACGCTATTCTTAAACAAAAATAACCATGTTGTGCATTTCTCGAATTCTACGTCATTGTATGTGCATTTAAATTGATTTCCAGTTACATTTTGTAATGGTATCTAAGCGTACCATTATAATATATGAGTATAACTTTAAATTATGGGATGCTTAAACTACTACTCATTACTACATATTTACGGAAAAAAAATAATTTCTTGTACAATTAGAATGTGTCGCCTTGTACGTATATGTAGGGTGCAATAAAACCATTAAGTAATCTCAAGTCGTCCACCTGAATTTTAAATAAACAAATAATAAGTACTTATAGACACTAGCTCAGTGCCATTCAGTCTGTGTGCTATTAACAGGCAATTTTACATAAATTTTGAGTGTTAACGATTAAAATATGAAATATTAAGAAAACCTCATAGTCAAATTCTATGAAATAAAAATTGTCCATTATTTAGAGTTATCTACTATTCAGAGGTGTTCGTAATTAGAAAGTTATTTGTTTAATGTGCAAAAGCTTATTATTAGTATCCATATACTAATAATACGTCTGCAATACACGAAATAATGATAGAAATCACATTCAATTTTTTATCGAATTTATGCTGAATCTATAAATGATAACGCTACAGAAAATTCTACAAAAAAAAAACTATTCTGTGAGATTTAGTAATTCTCTTCCGGCCCGTACGTGGAACAACGCCAAAAACTTTTCTCCAGCATACAAATAGTTCCTTTCGACATCATTCTAAAGACCTTCGGTCAACCAGCGTGTTGTACAAAAATCGATTGCATATCTATTTTATCTATTCTATGCTTTTTATCTACGTTTTATGTTTCCGCATCCAAGACTTATACATAGTAGTTTCCGCAGTATAAGACGCACTGCGTATGGTAAATATCTCTAAATTTATAAGATATGTTTTCTAATAAATAGTACTTATTTATTCCTAATAATAATAATACTTTTATTCATCAAATAATACGTTATGGTAGATGTTATTGAAATATTGTCAAGAAAATAAGCATGAAAAAGCATACGCTTTAGTATATATATCTAAATAGCAAAAAATATAAAATATAATTAAATGAGAGAGACGATATCTCTTAAAGGTGACAGCCAATAACAAAAAGAATGGTGTTGTTATTGCCCATTTTACTTTAAGTATCCTCTCCGAATTAGTCAATTCTCGATCGTCACACACTTCAATTAAGGAGGGTAGACTGTTAACATGGTGCCCGTAGAGTACACACGTTATTCATCGAACCCTTAACATATAAACCTGTCTACACAATGTTATTTAGTGTTTATAAAAATAAACATAAACATTCAATTCAATTGCCGTATTTTTTATAGATATTCTAAATCCATAATATTTGTTATTTCTCGTAACAAACGTAATAAATAGAGAACGGACATTCTTACCACATGACTAAGTTCTCCGAATACAATAGCCCTTGTCCATTGTTAACGCAGCGAAATCAGGTGGACGAGAAAGTCAAACACAAATACTTCATTGTATTACGACGAGATGTACTCAGCGAAGCTTATAAACATTCCGAATTGCCGATTGCGTTTAATGGATATTTATCCTCAGAATACAATAGGGTGTTGTCATTGTAATCGCAGCGGACCAGATGGTCGAAAAAGACTAACAAATACTTCATTGAATTACGCCGAGTCATGTGGTAAGAATGTCCGTTCACTAGTAATAAACATAATACACATTTTACCTTAGTATACAACAATGTAATACTTTTTATAACATCGATATATAAACATACGCTGTGGCGTATGTGTATGTAACTTCAATAGAGGTATTTACGTTCAGAATATCTTGAATTTATAGGCGTATCGTGATACTATTTCAGGGGATTTTTAATTTTGGCCTTCGCGTCGTAATTCACTCCCAATATTTTGGGTATATATTCTATATAATTTAATCTTATCATTTTTTATACATCGTCTTTTACTTCAAGGATACTTGTATGTATATATATATATATATATATATATATATATATATATATATACATATATATATATACAGTGTGGTCATAAAGTTTGGAACCAAGCTTACAACCGCATTATTTTACATTTTTAGGAAAAACGCTCGGACAGGTAAATTTTCTTTTTTAAAACGCCATCTTTTGACATACAATTTTTTTCTATGACGTCATTGGTTTTCGAGTGATGACGTTATCAACACTTTCTTTAAATGGCAACCATATTATTTTTTTCTCGTTTTTGGTAGATCTTTATATCCACCAAATAGTGATATAAAACAATTGGTATGTTGCATCACATTTTTTTGGAAAAAATGATATAAATTTAGAAAAAAATACGAGAATTTTATTTTTGTACAAAATTAAAATTAAATAAAAAAAAATACATCTGAACTTAAATTTATTGTAACAGTTAACGTAAATTTTCAAAATGGACCCTACCAACCAACTGACACTGTCTCAGCCGAGTGTAAATGCTTTGCGATCAATAGTAATCTGCGTTATTCGCTCCGGGTCAAAAGAAATTCGTCTTCCCAATCGGCCAATTACTTATTAAAAAATCTTATTTAACATTAAATAGTTTCACAAAAAAGGGCCAAAGAAGTTTAATTTATTTAAAAATTTGACATGATGTGGCAGACCATTTCTTAATTAAAATTATCGCCCAAAAATTGAAGATTTCAAAAACTAATTAAACTTACAAAATTTACTGAAATATGTAAGTAAGCTTTTTTCACACTTCTGTCTTGTGTGATGAGATGACTTAAATATTCTTCTTGAACAAACCGGATCGTCAAAAGCACATGTACTCATGTTACTATGCAAAAAATTTACAAAAACAAAAACACGCACTTTTTGCAAGATATTTCTTGATGACATTCTTGCTTCTTGTTATACAATTAATGTACAAAAAGTTTAGTTTGAAATTGTTTCTATGGCGACAACATTGTTGAATTATTTACTTCTATTTTTGACGTTAAATTTTTGAGATATTGCGTAAAAATTGTTTATTTTCGCTAATATAAAAAATGGCACATTTATCTGAGCGAGAAAGAATCGAAATTTTAATTATGGTTGGGTATGGGGACAGACAAAGAACGCATGCAGAAGCATGCGAATTGTTTAACCATGAACACCCTGATAGACCTCCAATTACCAGGTCTACGGTGACAAAACTAGTTGGAAAGTTTACCGAAACTGGATCCGTAAAAGATCGACCACGGCAAGGTAGACCTCAGTAGGAGAAGATGTGAAATTAAATGTGCTTCCAGAAGCTGAAGAAAGGCATCATGTTTCCACCAGACAACTTGCGTTAGTCAATCAGGTGGCTCACTCATTTGTCGTCAACTTATTTAAAAAAGAACACTATCGTCCTTACAAAGTTCAACTTGTACAGGAATTACATGAGGATGACGAAGATCGTCGACTGCAGTTCTGTGAAGACGTAATGTTACGTTGTGACCAAAATCCAAATTTCTTGGAAAACATCGTCTTCTCAGATGAAGCTACGTTCTGCCTAAATGGATCTGTTCACCGCCATAACTGTAGATATTGGTCGCAGAACAATCCGCATTGGACTCAAGCGTGTCATACTCAGCGCAGAGGAAAAGTTAACGTATGAGTTGGAATGATTGGACGACGCATTTTTAGGACCATATTTTTTTGAAGGAAATTTGACTGCTGTGCAATATTTAGAATTTTTAAGATTTGAACTGGTTCCAGCGCTCGCTTTTATTTTCCCAATTCACGAGGATGGTGATGTACCCCATCCAAATATTTGGTTTCAACAAGATGGGGCGCCTCCCAATTATGGTGTAGAGGTTCGCCACTATCTTGACGAAATATTTCCCAATAAATGGATTGGACGGAGAGGTGCCATAGAATGGCCACCTCGTTCTCCTGACCTGACTCCGTTAGACTTTTTTGTGGCGTTATTTGAAATCGAAAGTGTATTTTAACAAACCGAACAATTTAGAAGATTTAAAAGAACGAATTCGCGTAGAACTTACACAAATATCCCCAGACATAATTGAGGCGAGTATACGAAGTGTTTACACTCGGCAGAGACAGTGTCAGTTGGTTGGTGGGGTCAATTTTGAAAATTTACGTTAACTGTTACAATAAATTTAAGTTCAGATGTATTTTTTTTAATTTAATTTTAATTTTGTACAAAAATAAAATTTTCGCATTTTTTTCTAAATTTGTATCATTTTTTCAAAAAAATTGTAATGCAACATACCAATTGTTTTATATCACTATTTGGTGGATATAAAGATCTATCAAAAACGAGAAAAAAATAATATGGTTGCCATTTAAAGAAAGTGTTGATAACGTTATCACTCGAAAACCAATGATGTCACAGAAAAAAATTGTATGTCAAAAGATGGCGTTTTAAAAAAGAAAATTTACCTGTCCGAGCGTTTTTCCTAAAAACGTAAAATAATGCGGTTATAAGCTTGGTTCCAAACTTTATGACCACACTGTATATATGTACATATGGATACATATATATATGTATTTATATACAAAAATAATTATTTCTTGAACTTTGTACAATATAGCTGATTTAGATATTCGGCGATTGAAGATCTGTTTTACATTAATATGTATATATTTAAAATAAGCTCTTACATGTTTCGGTAAGTATTACCTTTATCAAAGAATTATAAATGACAGATATTAATGTCAAAGTTATATAAGTGATGTAGTCATGGTGCGAGATACAAATTCATAGATACATTCACTTCAATTAATAATAATTCATGACATAACAAAAGTTTGATATCAATTATAAAGAAAATGGTAAGTCATTAGTTACTATTACACTTGCGCCCGTGGAGCGACTTAAGATATAAAGCTGTCGGCATTCGCCTAGGACGAGAAGGAAAACCACGAAACCCTACTCGGACAGCCAGTCAGGGATCTAAACACGGAACTGTCAGCATGATAAGCAAATGTACAGATATTTAAGTAACATATAATATATAATTACATAACAGCAACATATATTATGATGGTAAATTGCAGATCGTTACATTATTAGAATTTGTTTCCTGTTTAATATTAATAATTTCTTTAATTTCTCTTTTCATTGTGTGTTGCTCTCCATCAATTATTTCTGTGTTTTCAAAGTCGAAATGGTGATCGCGTTGCAGTTTGTGTGTAAATAAAGCAGTTTTATCTGTTATGGAGTATTTGTGAGCTTGTATTCTTTTGTATAAATATTGTGTGGTTTGACCTATGTAGTAACTGTTATGTTAAAATGTTATATATAATCAAACAAACTCTTATACCATTAGGTGTGAGGTGTTAAAATGTTATGTTAACCTTTAACTTCTCGACGTTTCAATACTCTTCTAGTCACATTCTCTGGCGTCGATGAAATGCTTCTACCAACTTTCATTGCTTTTATTTTATTAATATTTACTTTAAGTTTCTTTTTAATCACTTACGTGCGACCAGATGAGCGAAGTTGAAATAGGTTGTGCATGAGAAAACGTATTTTCTAACCTAAGCATTTCTAATATCAACATACATCCATACATATTTGTCAACGTTAACATTTGATATTTGTGATATTTGGTCATCAACGCTGACATTTCACATAACTTTAAACGTGTTTCAGCAATTGTCAAATTAAATTAATTTTTTGATATAGTCGATTTTGAAATGGTTTCACAAAAAATCATAAAATTTTTATGGTTTAATCATATTTGTAAAATGCACGCAAAATTGACGGCCAGTGGCAGTCCTCCGTTAATGATTGTTTGGTGGAATTTCAACTTAAATTTCCGGTGCTTTTCAATTACAACAAATTTCACACACTCTTCGGTGCTACATTAATCTCTTTAGAGATACAGGTAGTCTGGAGCGTAAACAAGGAAGTGGTCAACCAAAAAAATGTACACGAAAAGTAATTGATAACATAAGAGAATTAGTGTTTGGAACCCAGGAACTTCAATTCGGGTACTGTCATAACAAACTAACCTTTCATTTGGCACTTGCCAGAAAATATTAAAGAAGGATCTACTCTTATTTCCTTATCGTCTCACTTGCTATCAAGAGATCTATCCAATTGACTATCCCCGAATATTAAAATTTTATGGACCTTCTAGGCAAAACTTTCTTTTCAAATGAAGCATGGTTTCATCCTAATGGGTATGTTAATTCGCAGAATATGAGAATGTAGAGCGCTGAAAAACTTAACAATTTTTATGTTGGTGTTTGGTGTGCCATTTTCATAAGTAGAAGAAGAATTATTGGTCCAATTTTGTTGAATGGAACCATAAATGCACAAAGATATCAACAGGAAATTTTGATGCCTTTTGTTCATCAGCTTAATGTAAATGAGTTAACGCTAGGATATTTTCAGCAAGAGGGCACACAGCACATTATACAATTAACATATTATGTTAATTTTTTGACAATCGCTTGATTAACCTGAAGAACGATCTCGAATTTCCTCCATGCGATTTCTTTTTTCTCCAATTGTCAAAAAAAGTGTCTTTTTTCATGAATCTCAGTATACAAAATGTGTTATTTTTTAACCGTTACAAAAAGTTTTTTTTACTGTTAAAAAAACTTTTTCTCAATGTGAATTTTTTTCTTCATATTGGGGTTTCGATTTAACGAGCAAAATTGCTTGATTTCATCCACCTCTAGGTTATCGCTTGCATCACTGGATTCTATTGGGACCCAAATTCCGCAATCAAACTTTAACCCACTTGCACAAATTTCTTGACATTTTTATATTTACACTCGTAACTAAGACAACTGAGCGCAATTGCCGTAGCCGCCATAATTATGTAGGTGATATTTTTTTTATTTATATTAATCTACAATTTTTAATTACTATAATTGGAGAAAAAACGTTGTTTATGTTACGTATGCAAAGCAGTTTCTGAGTTGAGTTTTGAGTGACTCAACATTCTCAAACTCAAAAAATCTATGCTTTGCGCAGTTAATATAAAAATAACTATTTATGACCTATTTTAAAAAATTCTATTTTCAAATACAAATTCCAGATCTGACACACCTTCAAGTCCAAATTACACAAAAAATTAATGAAGTCAATGAACATCATAATATATTAACCAGTGTTTTCAAAGCGTAAAAAGGAGAGTGCAAAATGTATTGAGCAAGGCGGTAGAAAATTTCAGCATGCTTTGTAAAATGTTAATACTGGTAGCCGTAACTTTGTGGTAATTCATTTTGAAATAATAAAATAAAATAAAACAACAACTTTGTTATATATACCACTTTATTCACATGTAATCGTGACCGCGGTTTCGACATACAATGTCATTATCAAACTGCAAAAGTTACAGGCCTACATAGAACTTATAAATGACACAAAAATATATGGGGGTAGTTTATGATGTTATTTAAAATTACTACTATATACTTAACTATTATATACAACATTGGAAAAGAGGTGTATATATAAGATTCAACTGGTCGTTTAAAACGATATCTATTGTGTTGTTTCCGCTTTTAAAAATTTCAAGTGACTCTAAAAGATTTAATTTACGACCTTTCTCAGCCAAATGCAATATTTTATGATGACCAAATGTATGCCTTTCTGTAATAAGATACCCGTATAATCAAACTTCGAGCAGTCTGACCTATATATACACTTTTACAATCATTACAATATAATTTGTACACTCCTGATTTATTGTTGATATATGTTTTAGGTTTTGCGTTAAAAATGAAATTACTTGTTTTTACATATTGGTATCGGTATGTAGATGACATCCTAGCTTGCTTTAAGGGTACTGATAGACAACTACAAACATTTCTGAACTACATAAATTCAATCCATTCTAATATCAATTTTACAGTAGAAATAGAAGAGAATAACAGTATTAACTTCGTGGATTTAAAATTAAACAAATTAGATCAGAGCTTAAAATTTGATATATATCGTAAACCTACTTTCACTGATTGCATTATTCCCAAAGATTCACTACACCCTAAGACACACAAACATTCATTTTTTAATTCTATGATACATAGAGCATTGAATATTCCTTTGTCTAATGAATCTTTTGTTCGTGAAATCAATGCTATAAAACAAATAGCGGTAAACAATAGTTATAAAAGTAGCGTAATTGATAGTATGCTAAAGAAAAAACAGTTACAAGTGGCCCTTAGTTTAGTATATCCTAAATATAGTGCTAATTTGAAACAATTTGTCTCGTTAACTTACTTCGGTAAAATAAGCGAGCAAATTGGAAATATGATTTCAAAAAATAATAGTAATGTTAGTATAGCTTACAAACAATATGTAAAAGCAAGTAATTTCATTTTTAACGCAAAACCTAAAACAGATATCAATAATAAATCAGGAGTGTACAAATTATATTGTAATGATTGTAAAAGTGTATATATAGGTCAGACTGGTCGAAGTTTTATTATACGGGTAAAAGAACACATGAGGTCATATGAATTCAAGAAGACAGATTCAACATTCGCAAACCATCTTATTACAGAAAGGCATACATTTGGTCACCGTAAAATATTGCATTTGGCCGAGAAAGGTCGTAAATTAAATCTTTTAGAGGCCCTAGAAATTTTTAAAAGCCGAAACAACACAATAGATATCGTTTTAAACGACCAGTTGGATCTTATATATACACCTCTTTTCCAATGTTGTATATAATAGTTAAGTATATAGTAGTAATTTTAAATAACATCATAAACCACCCCCATATATTTTTGTGTCATTTATAAGTTCTATGTAGGCCTGTAACTTTTGCAGTTTGATAATGACATTGTATGTCGAAACCGCGGTCACGATTATATGTGAATAAAGTGGTATATATAACAAAGTTATTGTTTTATTTTCATTTATTATTTTGTAAAATGTGTTTATTAATTCTTAAAATTGCATATCTAATTTTCTAGATTATAAATAAATACCTGTTGTGTTACAATATAAACGTTTTATTTCGTTAGATGGCATTTTACTTTTGAATGAATAAAATTGACTGAATTGATTGAATAAAAATTGACAATGATATATGTTGATATTACAAAAGTTAGAAAATACGCTTTTTTCTATTTTGCGTTTGAAATGAACTCATTATGAAACCCAAAACAGTATCGAAATGAGTTTCATTTCGATACGCTTTTTTTCATTTTTCAATGTTGGCGTTGTTCGAATACAGAAATAAATATCATTGCTGTCATTTGATTTTAAGAATTTATGTACATTTGACAGATATGATATATGTCCGTATTTTACACAAACAACGTATGTTGTATACAATTGACAACAACATATATATGTTTCTATGTCACTCATGTTTATATTTTTAAATGAAGTATCAAGTAATGTTAACGAAAATTAGTAAATAATATGTAATATAATATACTTCGCGTATAGCAAGATTTAAATTTGAAAATGTCAAGTATCAATGTGACCAACTGCATGCTTTATATAAAAATTAAACTCTGAACTTTCATATTAAATAATTCCAATTTAAGCAATTTATTTATGTAAAAAACGCAAAATAGAAAAAATACTATAAAAAACTCGTTTCATAAGGCCTTTTGCCGCACTCGCTCTTTAGAAAACTCGTTTTCTAAACTGATCTCGTGCGGCAAAATGGTGCCTTATGAAACTTGTTTTTTAATATACTATTTCCGGATTTATTTGATCGCTTGTTATAATACTTTCAGTTCGTCATTGATCTTTTTGAGATCAAGATCAAAAGAGTATCGTCCGCTAAATAGTTTATATAATTACACAAAAAAAAGGTGCTAAGACTGGCCCATTAAGTAGGTCTAATGAAACTGTCCCATCTTACCCCAGACTCGATTGTCAGCTCTGTTATATTGGCTGACTTGTTTTCTTTTTGTACATTTAATACCAAACTTAATAAATTTTTCCATAAATCAATTTGTAGCATTTCTCTCAAAAGCATTTTTAAGTCAATAAATACTGTCACAACATTTTCTCTATAACTACCTTATAATCTGCTGACATCAAGTTTAACAGTTTTTTAGCAAAACAAATATTGTAAACCTAAATTATGTGTGCCTGGTAGTTGATTAGTATTCGAATTGTTCCTTGAAACAAAGAAATAAATTTGCAAATATATGTCAATAGCACTAATACGTTAATATACGTTAATAAAAAGCATTTACAGTAAATATCAAATCCACGAAAAAAATTAAAATCTCGAAAATGAGTTTAATCAGTTGTGGATTATAAATTTGTCCAGCAAACTGAAACACTATCAACCCTTACTCAAAGTTTAATTTGATTACACAAATAGGTGCGTCTATTTCTTTTTAAATGAGCTGTTGGTGTGCATACAAACTAGATTTGAATTTTAAAATCAAACCATATCTCATGCCGCGGTCAGAATTGAATAATCTGAGCGAAGCACACACCCAGAAGAGAACTATTTGTTTAATGAAATTTGCTATCGTGCCAACACGACCGATATCCCAGCGTAGAAATTATGATAGCAACCGATTTCAAATATTCTATTGAAACTTGCTATTCTAATTAATAACGCGCTGCTGATAATACTAATAATTTTATAAAATTATAATGCTGTACGTATTGCCATTATTCTATACAAGGTGTGTCAGCAAAATGGTTACTGAGATGTAATAGTAGTAAAAAACACGTGTAAAATATAAGTTGCACTGAATTTTTAAACTATTATAAGTTTAAAAGTACAGTGCAACTTTATGTCAACAGTATAATATTTAATGTAAGTATACTTTAGTTTAAGCATTGTACTATTACTAACTTAAAACCTAAGGTTATATATACAGGCTGCCCTTGAAATTGTATTATAATTGTTATATGAATCCAAAATATTTTCCCAAAAATTCCCTATCTTACGCTAGAAAAAAAATTACAAAGAAATTTATAAAATATTTGTTCCGCAACTGTGCGACCGATAATGACATAAAGAGTAAGTAACCCTACTCTTTATGATATAGTCGGTCGGCTTTAAGTATCGAAACGATTTCAGTCAGTTGTCGATCGTTACATCTGTACGTTCGATATGATTTACATTTACGTGTTCGATTAAAAGTAGATTCTTACTAAATTGGACGTGAAATACCCCGTAGAGTACACATCTTACATCTACTTTTAATAATTCACATGCAATATGACTTTTCTGCAAGCTGACTTTACGTACGAACGTTATCGAAACCTTAGCCTTCAAAGATATTTAATAAACATTGTTATCATATCATCGACAGCTGTTACGTATGTAACACACACGCATATACGCTGTAGCGTATGTGTGTGTGTGTGTGTAATTGCATTTTCCCTTGTCTCTTTCTTTCAAGGACACCCTGGATATACATATATATATATATATATATATATATATATATATATATATATATATACAGGGTGAGTTTTTTGAATGTTTAGCATTGGGATCTCAGAAACTACTGGAGATAGAAAAACGCTTAAATGGGGAAAGATGCGCAGTTTTAGGAGTTTGATTTAAAACTGCTTTTGTTTCTCCGATAACTTTCATGGCTTATTAGATATTCAAAGAAAACTAAATTTTACGATTTTCTTTAAACATGCTTAGCATCGTTAATAGTAATTTTAGAGAAATAGTGTTCAGACAAAAGTCTTAGATCATTTTACGCCAAATAAAACTATGTATCTAATATTTTTTTTTCGTTCACCATTATCGAGTTATGACACAAACTTGTGTTTTTTTAAATGGAAACCATAGTTGGTTTTGACATCATTAAAAAGCTTATTTTTTGCTGATTACAATGATATAAGGTTTGATATGGTGATTTTAAAAAATAGGATATAGACATTTTTATGGTTTTTATGGAAAACAATTGAATTTCGAACTGATAAAATACAAACCAAACGAAAACTTATTTTGAAATCTTATGTAGTAATAAAATGAAAACTATAAGAACTTTTATTAAGGGCACACAACATTATTAATGTTCAAAGATACCTCCATTATTATTAATACACAAATTGCATCTCTTCACAACAGAATTTGTAGCATTGCGGACTTTACGCCTATCGATTTTATTAAAAGCAACTAAGACAGCTTCTCTTAAATCGTCGATTGTTTCATATGTTCTTTTGTATACTGTGTCCTTTAGTACACCCCACAAGAAAAAATCCAAAACTGATAAATCAGGGGATCTAGCCGGCCATTCAATGGGTGCATTTCGTTCTATACATCGATTAGGGAAGTTCAAATTTAAATAATTTGTAACATTCAGTTGATTGTGCGGAGGCACTCCGTCATGTTGAAACCATTGCAGCATTGCTCGGGTTCTTAAATTTATTTATTAAATTATCTAACATTTCCTCGAAATCTTGTTGTAAAAAATTAAGATAACGATTGCCAGTTAGTAATCCATCAAAAATAAAAGGAGGAAAAACAGTTGATCCTATAACACCACACCAAACATTAAACCCAAATTTAATTTGTGGTCTCCTATGTTCAACGTGAAGTGGATTTTTTGGAGACCATATGTGCTCATTGTGCCTATTAAACATTCCACAATTTGTGAAACGAGATTCATCAGTCCATAATATTTTCATTGAAAAGTGTGGATCGTTTTGACACTGATCTTTAAACCATCTACAAAAAGCTATTCGTCTGATGTTATCACCTTCATGTAAAGTTTGTGATACTGATAATTTGTAGGGACGAAATTTATGCTTTTTCAACACTCTGACAATAGTGCGTTGAGAGGAGCCCATTTCTGTTGAAATTTGTCGGGTCGATGTAGATGGATTCTAAGCGACACTTGCTAATATGTTTATTTCTCTATCTTCATCCATCCCTTTTTTTGATTTTGGTTTAACGAACGAACCATAATTTGCTAAATTATCCCATAATCTCTTAACAGTAGGTAGCGACGTCGATCAAAATAATTTTCAAAATAATCTTCATCAGCTCTAGTAGAATTTTTCTGGCACTGAATGTAACATTCAACCATATCACGCTTTTCTACGTTAGAAAATTCCATAGCCAATGCAAACTTATGATTAACGGCCGTTTGCACCGCTTATAGTTAAGTTACAATTAAATTAATTAATAGCTAATTGTCAATGTTTGACAATTAACTTGACTTAAAAGTAAAAATTAACAGATCTCACTTCTGTGACTCAACGTGAAAGCAATGTTAGTATATTTATCTCGACTGCTCCAACGAACACTATTGTAACTCAGATTTTTCGTTTTTTGAATTACAAAACACCAAACATTTTTTTTTAAAGTTTTTATCTTATAAAGTGAACAATCATAGAAATGTCTATATCCCCTTTATTTTTTAAAATAACCATATCAAACCTTATATCATTGTAATCAGCAAAAAATAAGCTTTATATTGATGTCAAAACCAACTATTGTTTCTATTAAAAAAAACACAAGTTTGTGTCATAACTCGATAATGGTGAACGAAAAAAAATATTAGCTACATAGTTTTATTTGGCGTAAAATTATCTAAAACTTTTGTCTGAACACTTTTTCTCTAAAATTACTATAAACGATGCTAAGCATGTTTAAAGAAAATCGTAAAATTTAGTTTTCTTTGAATATCTAATAAGCCATAAAAGTTACCGGAGAAACAAAAGCAGTTTTAAATCAAACTCGTAAAACTGCGCATCTTTCCCCATTTAAGCGTTTTTTCTATCTCCAGTAGTTTCTGAGATCCCAATGCTAAACATTTAAAAAAAACTCACCTGTATATATAATTTTACTGTTAATAAAAACAGAATTTGGGTCAATGTATAATCAAATAAAATGATTTGTTGCTACGTAACGTTTCGAAACTTTATTCGTTTCTTCATCAGACCGATTAAATTATTTACGGATTAGCCATACAAAATAAAATATAAAAATGTGCTTATATTAAATTACAATTAAATTACAACAATTAAATTCATAAGTGATCTTATAGAATGAAAATACCAAATTTATAATCATATATTGGTTGTATTTACATTAGAATAAAACAAAACTATTGTGAAAAATGTGAAACATTTTATAAGAATTGAAATAAAAGCAAAGTTTACCGTGTAATGGTTCAAATGTCAGTGCATTAGACAAAGGCCGAAACGACCATACATAACCACGTAAACGTGGATGTGCGTTCTTTGATATTGAGATTATTAGTGATTTTTCGGATAGCTAAATTTTCTAGGGAAATTCTTTTGTAATAATTATTTTCGCTCAATAACACAATTTACACTATTAAAATTGACATTGTGTTTGTAAGTGTTGAAGTAAGATCGCAAAGCACATTTTTGAATTACTGCGAACGTAGCACCCAACATCGCAGTAATTCGAAGGTAAGCAAACCGTGGACGTGGGTTCAAGTCCCACCTAAGACGAAATTTTTTCAAATAAAAATTTCGAATAATTAGCGTCGTAATTGTAGACAACAATGTTTACATTCACATTATTTCGCTAAATAACATACTAATTTATTGTCTCTATATTATATATGTATATATATATATATATAATATACTTATATGATAATTTTGATGTTCTCGCGGTTGTATGATGAAATGATGGTTTCTCGGGTTCTTGGCCGCGTGTGAGATGTGTCCTTAGAAGGATTGTTGTCTCGACGTTTCGACGGGATCGCACTCGTCATTTTCTAGAGTTGTTCTTTCACTTGACGCTGAAGAGTAACTGCCGATCGTGTCCTCGGGTGTCTGCTATTATGTTGCACTATGGGAGGTGGGGGTTGCGCTGCTGCCGTCGTGCGTACACGGCTTCGCGTGATTGGTCCGGGTGTCTGTGATTCCTGTGTGGGGGCGTGTACCTGTCTCGATGTGTTGTGTTTCGCATGAGTCTTGATTTGCATGCCGGCTAGGAGTGGCTTCCAGGTGTACGCTAAACGTTGGCCGTCGTCGCGTTTGTTTAGACTTTTGGGTCTCTTTTCTATTTCAATCGCTTCTCTAGTAATTCTAGTAGATAGACTTTCGCTCTTCGCTAGGATCTTCGTATTCTCGAAGTCAATAGTGTGCCCCGTTAGGAGGCGGTGTTGTGCTAGAGATGATGTTGTTTGTTTCTTGAAGACTGCGTTTATGTGTTCCTCTTTTCTCACGCTTATTCGCCTGTTCGTCTGGCCTACATAGGATTGTTCGCATTCTGAGCACGGCACTTCGTAAACGCCTTGGTCTTCAAGTGGAATTTTATCTTTCGCGTTGAATATTTTATCGGCTATTTTTCCCTGTGCTGTAAAGATGGTGTCTATGTTGTGTTTTCTTAGTATTCTACCGATTTTGTCTGTGGTACCCTTTATATATGGTAGAAAGGCCTTTGATGTAAATTCCTCTTTTTCCCGTTTTTCTGCTCTATTGTGTCTGGCTTTGTCTATTGTTCTTTGTGAATACCCGTTATCAAGAAGAGCGTTTCTTATATTTCTTCTTTCTTCGTTTTTATGTTCATCGTCTGTTAGTCGTTCGGATCGTAGAACTAGGGTTTTCACTACTGAGTTCAATTGTGCCGGATGATGATGCGATTGTGCTTTTAAGTACCTATTTGTGTGTGTAGGTTTCCGGTAAACGGTGTGTCCCAATGTTCCATTTTCTTTTTTGATCACTAACACATCTAGAAAAGGTAGCTTCCCTTGTTCTTCTACCTCCATTGTAAACTTAATTTTCGGATGTTCGCAGTTTAGTTGGTGTAAAAAGTCTGGTAGTTTTTCCTTGCCATGTGTCCATATTACAAATGTATCGTCGACGTAGCGCAGCCACATTTTCGGTTTGTTCTTACAGGTGTTTAGAAAGTTTGTTTCAAAGTTCTCCATGAATAAGTTCGCTATAATCGGTGATAGCGGGGAACCCATCGGTGCGCCTTCGACTTGTCGATATTTCTGGTTGTTGTATGTGAAATATGTGTTTATAAGGCAGTGTTCTATCAGGTTAATTTTAGCCTTTTGTACTTGATACTGGTTTTCTAATATGGATATGGCGTTTACGAAGTGCCGTGCTCAGAATGCGAACAATCCTATGTAGGCCAGACGAACAGGCGAATAAGCGTGAGAAAAGAGGAACACATAAACGCAGTCTTCAAGAAACAAACAACATCATCTCTAGCACAACACCGCCTCCTAACGGGGCACACTATTGACTTCGAGAATACGAAGATCCTAGCGAAGAGCGAAAGTCTATCTACTAGAATTACTAGAGAAGCGATTGAAATAGAAAAGAGACCCAAAAGTCTAAACAAACGCGACGACGGCCAACGTTTAGCGTACACCTGGAAGCCACTCCTAGCCGGCATGCAAATCAAGACTCATGCGAAACACAACACATCGAGACAGGTACACGCCCCCACACAGGAATCACAGACACCCGGACCAATCACGCGAAGCCGTGTACGCACGACGGCAGCAGCGCAACCCCCACCTCCCATAGTGCAACATAATAGCAGACACCCGAGGACACGATCGGCAGTTACTCTTCAGCGTCAAGTGAAAGAACAACTCTAGAAAATGACGAGTGCGATCCCGTCGAAACGTCGAGACAACAATCCTTCTAAGGACACATCTCACACGCGGCCAAGAACCCGAGAAACCATCATTTCAATATACTTATATATATATACATATATATATATATATATATATATATATATATATATATCAATAATTGTTATTCTAATGCTTTTGTGGGCATCGGCATCGAAAGATTGTCCTAAAAAACATTCTTGACATCGCGATGTTTCGATGAACTATGCTTTATCCTCTACGGGGGTTTAGAACATTCTATCATATTATAATATATCTTTAATATTTTAAAATAAAAAGAACTTGTGATAAATTATAAGAAGTAACCTTCGAATTCTGAAAAGAATGTGTAAAATGTTTCTAAGAGTGCATAAAAACAGAGACAACAGTCATCTGTTAAAGTTCATAGAAAAAAGTAAACTAAGAATTATACATTATTTTATGCAAATATAAACTTAACAACGAAAACAAAAGAGATTAAGTAGAAATATCGTTCCTATTGATAATAAAAATCAATTGAAAAAAAGTCAAAAGCAATTACATTCGAAATCCTTCAATTAACGTTGGTAATTAATTGCTTTTGCTACGTCTGTCCGCAATATATTGTAACTTGCTGTGTATTACCTCAGCAGCTTGAAAATGTATTTTTATTGCATGTAAAAACGACAGAAGCCATTACCATATAAAACACCGAGCCGCTTTTTAAATTGATGATGTACTTGAGGCAACGCGAAAGCTGTAATTAGTCAATAAAAATGCAGTGATTTTTTACTTTTATCTAACATGAAAATGTATGTAGAGAAAATGCATAAACAATTTACCTATCAAATAAGATCTTGAATTTAATTACGTATTGATTTTTCTTATTACTTTAATATTTGTAGTTTTATGCTCAAAGTAAATAGAGATGATAATAAAAATATGGAAGTTATACATCACACTCAAGGGCATAGGGCATTCTACAGACGAAAAGACAATTTTACTAAATAAAAAATTAACCATAAAACCAAGTTAACGATATGCAAAGAAACTATTAGATTGATCCTAAAACATAGCACACATATTATGTAAGATGTCAATCAATGATCTCCTATACCTTTACTACTTACTGTGAATAAATCAAAGGTAATTCAAAAGCCTTAACCATATGAAATGTGCCTAGGTCAAAATTAAAACTTTCTTATATTTATTACCAATTACCTTTACCAAGAACTGAGAGTAGCAGTTTATGGGTTCAAAATTATCATTATAGAATTTCAATGAAAACAAACAATATCTTGAAGATAATCTATATTTACAGTAATCTAAGATATTATGAAATTATAATAACATTAAAAATTACTTCCTTTACAGAACTTAATTATAATAATAATTTATTCTAGACTCGTAGTGGACCATGGGAAAGGTCAACTCAGTAAGAAATATATATATATATATATATACAGGCTGATTCAAATTAAGTGCGCACTATTGCTATCTCTGTTATTATTGATTCTAGAAAGTAGGTTAAATTAGTAAAGTATTAGTGTTTTTAACATTGATTAGCATGCAGTTCATGAAAAAAAATTGAATACCGCATTTTCGAGAAATTTTGAAATTTATAATTTTTTTAAATAGAACAAACTGTATATTTTTAAAAATTCTGAATGCTAACGTTCTTTCTAATATAAAAGTTTCAATACACTGTTGTCCTAGAACGAATAATAAAGTAGTTATAGCAGTTTGTATTTCCTTCTAAATGTTGTCATTGCTCCGCTACCTTTTGACAAAACAGATACATATTTTGTGTTTAATGTTTATTTTAACATATTAAAGCTTATAAAATTAAATTAAAAAGAAGAAAGTACATGTATAATTTATAAATACTGCTCAAAAGTGTCACTTTCCTGCTCAATACATTTTCGTGCCCGCTTCAGTACACTCTGGGTGGCTCTTAAGATTTGTCCTTCTATCTAATTGGCGAAAAACTTCTCTGACCTCGTCTTGCAATTCGCGCAGGTTGTCGTATCGCGTTTTGTACACCTCATTTTTTAAGTATCCCCAATGAAAAAAGTCTAAAGGTGAGAGGTCAGGGGAGCGTGCTGGCCATTGAATTGAACCATTTGTACCAATCCACTTTTCGGCAAAGATGGTGTCGAGGTAGGTTTGCACTAGGTGATAGTTGTGTGCAGGAGCACCGTCCTGCTGAAAGTATAAATTTTGGCGCATCAGGTAATTGGCGTTATCAAGGAAATCCTCTAGAACGTTACGAATAAATTCCAGATATCTGTTTCCTGTCACCGTACCATTGTAGAACAGTGGACCAACGACTACCGAACCAATTAATCCGCACCAAACGTTAAAAGTAAATCGAACTTGTGCAGCATGTGGACGAACTATTAATAAATTTTCTTGAAACCAGTAGTGACTATTTTTCTTATTATACATGCCTCTATTTGAAAAATTTGTTTCGTCACTCCATAGAATACACGGTGCTCCATTCAAATTTTCATCACAAAAACTAACAAACCAATGACAGAAAGTTAATCTCCTGGCGAAATCTCCTGGCTGTAATGTTTGAGAGATTCTGAACTTAAAGGGGATATACTTATGCTTTTTCAAAGTTCTTTCAACTGATGAATAACTTAATGCCAATTCCTTAGTAGCATCCCTAATGGAAAATTCGCGATGGGCTTCAAAATATGCTAACACTGTAATTTCTACTTCTTCGTTGACGACGATATTTTTCTTTGTTCTTTTCTTTCTAAATAAGCAATCATGCAGTCTAAACTGATTGTAAAGTTTTCGAAAGTAACGTCGATCTGGCTGCTGTCGTAAAGGATAGTGTTCAGCATAATATTCGCTAGTCCTTATTGAATTTTTACGACATAAAATGTATGCTTCCAACATATCGCATTTCTCCAAATGAGGAAATACCATAGTGAATTATTGTCAAAAACTAAGCAACGAAAGTAAAACCAAAATATTTAGAAAAATAAATAGAGAACTAATGAACACAACACAAAATTTAAAAAAATATATTTTTAATAACTAAACATGCGAAAGATTTATATTCAGTACGTTATTGACATTTACAAGGGGCATACTATTTGTTCTGTTTAAAGTGAAAGAAGCCTACTACTGATTTTACAGAATGAAAGAGTATCTTTGACATCAACTAAATTCCACCGTAAATACTTTATTATTCGTTTTAGGACAATAGTGTATTGAAACTTTTATATTTCAAAGAACATTATCACTCAGAATTTTAAAAAATATATAGGCTGTTCCATTTAAAAAAATGATAAATTTCAAAATTTCTCGAAAATGCGTTATTCAATTTTTTTTCATGAACTGCATGCTAATCAATGTTAAAAACACTAATACTTTGCTAATTTAACCTACTTTCTAGAATCAGTAAAGAGATAGCAATAGTGCGCACTTAATTTAAATCAGCCTGTATATATATACATACATATTGAAAGGGGACTGAGAAGAGAGTTATTTTTAATGTTCTTCGGTATAATAATAAGTAAATAATTGTACTTCAACTGATAGATTATGGGGCGCCTTAATTTGAACTTTTAATATATTGGTCTACCAGCTGATAGTACGCAGTATCTTCGATTACAAATAGATGTTGTTAGAGCATGAGAAAGATACTAAATTTATTAGACTCTTATCCCTGGATCATCGCAAGTAATTACACTCTTATAAATCTGATAAATAATAAATTAACAATATAATTGAGATAGATTCAGCTACGCATAGATAAATAAAAAAAATTCTTTAAGATAACAAGTATAAAATATTTATTTAACACAAGATATCTATACACTTAAATGTGCAACTTAGCTAAACGGTAAAGTAAGGTATTATAAATTTATGTTTGTAATAACATATTGCAGTGAACTTTTCCCCGTAGAAGAATTATATTGAACTTATATTGTATTTCTGACATTTATTTAAAATGTACTTTGATTTTATATTGTATATTTAAATGTGTAAATTTAGGGATTATTGTTTTGACCGTGTTTGTATTATTATTTTACATCGGAAGTTGTTCCGACTTGCGGCATTATTTTGTACTGGAGATGTCCGATGTCTGCTTATTTTGCCGGTTTAGAACAGAGATATCAACCTCGTTGCTTTGTATAGTCGAGTGTAAAAAACATAATTTTATACATTCATGTAGAATTGATTTAAAGTCGGTTTATTTATTTTGTGTGCTCTTGGTTAGCATTTAAAATTCATTTATGATTTTAACGAGTGGTAGTGATCTCGTGTATATTTTTAATTGATATTATATTTGGTATCTCTCGCTTTAGTTAATTTTTTATGTGTAAAAGTGTTACGTACGTAAGTGCTGTTTATACATTTGCATTATATAAATTCTGTTTCATGATTTTATATTTATATTTATTAGAAATTTTGAATTATTTTATATTAACGTACAATATAGAAAGCTAAGAAAATTACCATTTTTGTTGAGGGAGTTTTTTCATGTCACAAGATTTCAAAAGATTTTGAAGGTCAGGATTGGAGTGGAGATTTGTCCTTGTGTTTAGTTCGCACAAGTAATGTTATGTACGATTTGACGTTTTGTCTGTTTACGGTTGAATTTAGGGGTTATAATTTAGATTTCGAAATTGGAAATTTTCTTAATTATTATAGTTTTAAATATTGCTCGCGATTCATAGGAGGTTTTTCTCTGTGTGCGTGTTATTTATCACACAGACTGTTTCCTCCCAGCTACTGTTAATCAGGCTTTAGCTCCCTTTTCATTTTGAAAAGGGTTTTTCTTTTTTTTTCTTTTTTAAAATAAAATATTTAAGTGTGATTGAGACCTTTTATTTGACTTTTGTTATTTTTTCCACATCTTTCTCTGGAGAGATATCAGGGAAAGCTCGAGAGAAGGAGGTTCCAAGCAGCAGTATTTACGATTGAACTAGTCCGGATAATTGTCGTGAGCTGACCTAATAAGCAAAGGCACAGTTCACTGCAATATGTGAATAATTGTGGTTATGTTTACCAGTTGTTGTTTTATAAGCAAAGACTATTATAATATAAATAAGTTAACAATGTTAAATGGTAAGTACTATAGAAATTTCACTATAAAATATTCTTTACGTTAATTAATCAAGATAGCTATTCTTTCAAAGCAAAATCAAGATATTTTAAGTAAATTATAAATTGATAATAAAAAATGATTTGTTATGCCTTTACAAGATAATAAATGGACCTGTGATTTGTAGAAAAAGGCAGCAATGTGACTGGATATCTACGGCAAATCAGGATATTCGGCCTGGCAGTAAAGGAAACGATATTCTTGAATGGTTCAGGTATTTTCTGTGTAAGGCTCGATGTTGGATATAATACAATAGGAATAATGCTAGTTCGTAAAATTTTATTACGTTCAGTTGCTTCGATGTTTGGTGACCAACACCAAATGATGCTATCGTAGTTTTCTAGCAGGTAACCGTTTTTTATCTGGTAAAAATTGTGTCAAACGTTGCTTTAGTACTATGGGCACCTTTTGCATATATTTTTGAAGTAAAATTTTATATCGCTAATATAATATTTCTGTATTTAATAAATTTTAAAAACGGAAAACTATATTTTCGATACAACGCTATGCAATTTTCTAATACCGACGCCCACCTTCATTTATTTTTACAAAAGCCTTTCTAGAAAGCAAAAATTATCTTGATTTATACTTTTTAAAGTCAGTTATTTTGATTAAATTATAAATGTAATAATGATTTTTATGGAAAGATAAAATTAATATTTGAATTTACATGCATATATGAATTGCTTGTAGATGTTAGGTTACAAGTTTGAATATTAATATAACCTGTTCGCGTTTTTTCTATGTTTGAAAAATGGGCGTGTTCAATTAGTATCGATAAAAAATTCAAATGTAAATAAATTAAATATATTCTTTTTTAATTTCGCGTAATTGACTTGAATGACAAAAATGAAAATTAAAAATATAAAAAGTAAATTTTGAAATAAATATAATTTAATCTGAAATATACAAAGTTGTGATATTAATTTATTAACATTTCGACACTAATTTTACAAGTTGTGTCCACCAAATGCAGTTATTCAATAGGATGTTTCCCTTATGTTAATTTCTACCTTTTCAGTTACAGCTAGCTGGAATTACCAAGCTATACGCATCACAACAATATATATATATATATATATATATATACAGTAGATTAAATTAGTCGGTCATTTAAGGTCTGGTTTAATTTGATATGTATATATTTAAAACAATCTTACATGTTTCGACACAGTGCCTTTTCCAAAGAAATTTAAAATTTATTATTTAAATTGCTCCTGCCACGCTTAAATTAATTTCTCCATTTTCTGACGGTTGTATGTGAAGGACAACCCTCAACCAGTGTATCTCACATATCATCGTGGATTTCGGTAAAGGGCATGCCGCATTCTCACTGCGATCTCTGTTCGAGCAGTATTGTATTTGAGAGCACTGAAGACGACATTCGTCAAGCGAGGCCGGAAGAAATGGCCGGACAAGCGAGAACAAAAACCAACCTGATGATAAACCCCGAATACGGGGACAAATGTTCACCCAAGACACGTGAAAATTTACAAAATTTAATCGACCGACTCACCGAAGAAGAACATATCCAGGATGTATTACAAAGATCAGGGCTATTAGTGGTTAACCCAGAAGAACCGACGATTCAAATTGTGCTAATAAGCAACCCCACAGAAAAACAAGAAAAAGAAAAGCCTCCCGTAAAATCGAAGAAGAGCTAACCGGAACCGAAAATCGAAAACGATGCATTCAGACACCCGAAAAAAACAACAAAAAGACAGAAAACCGACCACACAACGCCACCAATCAAAACAAAAAATTCCTACGACGTCCTCGAAACCAAAACCGAGGAAAAAATGGAAGAAGAAGCAACCGAATTCACCCCACAACCGTCAACATCAAACAGCACACCCAGGGTAAGTGACAAAACAAACACCACACAAAACACAAACACCGAAACACGCAAAACACACAAAATCGCACCAATCAGAATAACAGACAAAGACAAATGGGCACATATACGACAAATACTTAAAACACATAACATTAACACCGTACAAAACAAACTTGTGAAACCTGGCATTCACATCGAACCGAAAACTGACGAAGACTACCGCACACTTAAACACATACTCAACACAGAACACATTCAATTTTACACGTTTCAATTACGAAGCGAAAAAACACTAAAGGTAGTTATGCGAGGCATTCCTACCTTTATCACTGACACAGACATTACAAACGACTTGACTGACCAAGGCTACCCGACAATAAAAATCAAACGAATGAACGGTAAACACGGCATACCTGCACCACTTGTTTTAATCGAACTGACGAGACATTATAAATCAATTTACAACACCACTGCTGCGGACTCACAATTAAAATCTAACCATTAAACAGACGGACAGACATAATGCAATGCCACAAATGTCAGACTTTCGGACATCAACAAAGATACTGTAACGTACACTATAAATTTATGAAATGCGGAGACGAACACTCAACACACCTATGTACAAAACCCAAAACAACGCCACCAAAGTGTGCAAACTGCGGTGGTCCTCACTTATCTACTTTCCTTAACTGTCCTAACAACCCAAATAACCCTGTAAACAAAAGCACACCCAAACCCAATTACATACCAGCACCACCCCCAACAACTAACCCCTGGACACAAAAACAAAATAACACCTAACACAATTGACGAATTAGCACTTGCCTTAGGCAATATGCTAATAACCTTACACTCTACAAACTCAACAACACAACAGATACAATACTTTGTAACGCAAACACAGAAAATAATTACTCTTTACAACAACAAACAGTAAACACACACATGACTGAAACGCAAAAGAGCAAAAAAGCGACAAACACACAGACTAAACACATGCAACACAGGACCGCACAAAAACACACGATTATTTATTAATCAGACACAAACACGTCACAACCCTGGGAAATGCAAAACAATGGAGTGGAAATGGAGGCAACTCCGGCTACAAAACAAAATTAAAAGGACTCATATATATAAAGGGCATGCCTTTCTTTAAAAGATACTTAATCACTGCACCATGTTCAAAATTGTCCATTTACACTTCATTAGTAGCAGGGTAAAATAAATTGCCTACGAAACACGTTTTGTCATAAATTTATCAAACACTAACAATAACCTGACAAGGCATCAATTGTCAAAATGTAATGGATATTTTTTTTATTTGTCTGTCTACTCTAGGCAATTTATATACAGGCAAAGCTATATGTGATTGCACACTTGATGTTGGACCATTTTTTACACCTTAAACATTAAACCCATTTTCACCGAATCGACTAATATGTATTGTATGATTCAGCAAACAGACAAAGTTTTTCATATTAATCTCTGGAGGAACCATTTTGTGAGAGCTTTTATTTGACGTGTTTTAATTTTCCGAATGATTTATTTTTACGTTTCAGGTATTGTTCAGTTTCCCAGAGATATCGACTGAAATAATTTATTTTCGAATTCTTCGCGTGATTATATATTTTCTTGTCCCGACTCTCGATAAATCTCTCGCGGGTTCTGGAGAAAATTCAATATTTAGATGTGTAAGGTCAGCCACTACTTGATTATTCTCTACCACAGACGAACGTTGTTTGTCAGTGTTGTGATTATCAAGACTCTTAATGCAGGTAACATTGTAGAAAATAGTTTATTGCGTATACGTTTTTAAACCTCAAAGGTTTTTTGGTGTCAAATTAAAATCATATTATGTTCAGATTTCACTAAACAACATGTATATTTAAAAATAAAAAAAAATTATAATCATTTTTACTTTATATAATTTTATTTAGGTTTTAGTTTGCAGTAAAACAATTATATCTTTTATACTTATTCATTTAATCTTAGATTTACATCCCTTAATTGTTTAGATCTTTAAGAGTTTAATACCAATGGTCATAAATAGGCTTAGGAGAATTATGCACTAAAAAATTTCAAAATATGCACCAAAAACATTCAAAATATATCGTCGTTAAATATGCACTAAAAATCAACTTTCAAAAAATAAATACTAATTTTTTAACGATAAGAAATAAGTACTATACCAAATAATTTATGTGTTCTAGGATGAAATGAATTAGCGTGTATTATGGTGTCTGTATATGGTGGTTTATGGTATACATATAGCGAACTCGTGTTTATTAGTTTTGTGTGTTTTGAAACTAGGAGTTTTGAAGTTTCAACAAGTATCTTCGTCAATCAACGATGTAATAATTTTTTATATTAAGACATTTTTATTTTACCGTTAAAAAACGCAAATATTTTCTTTAGATTCAAAATTATTGAAACTATTATTGTCGGCTAAAATATTTTTATACTGTGAAAAAACTCTACGACATCACATGATAATATGTCACTGGCATTTAGTTGTTAACTTTTTTCAATAAAGGTTGTTTTACTTCGCAACCTCACTGATATTTTTCAGTTATTGGTAGCTCGTATTTTTTCACAATACTAGGTTTAATGTATTGATGAAACAATTTTTCTGGAGTTTTGCTGAACGATTAACTGGTATATTTTCTACTATTTCAATACTGTCTTGTAAATATGATTAACTCGAATAAAAATTAAATCTTCTCGAACATTTGTTTTTCTCAGAACACTATGTGCTTCTCCAGTGTACTGCGCTTCTTCAGAGTCGAATTCATCAACAATTTTCTTCAGAATTTCAAAATGTTCAGCGTAATATACAACAGTGTCGATCCAAATTCCCAATCGCGCGTGTGGAAATGGAACATCCCTTGCAATTTCCCTAAACCTCTGGACACGAGTTAAAAAAATCGACTATAAAAAAACGATATCAGCATATCAACGTCTGGATAAAGAGTACGAACTAAATCAACTGCTCGGTGTAAAGCATGCGCTACACAGGTCACATGTATCATGTTCGGGTACAAAATCTGTAATCCCCGCATTGCTTTGCACATATATGGTGCAGCATCGCTACAAACTAGTAGCACTTTTTCGTATAAAATCCCAGATGGCCACAATAAACTTATAGAATCGTTGAAAAAAGCAGCGATTGTTGAATAATTCCCTTTCTCCGGCACTTTTAAAGTCAGCAGATATTTTCTTCATAAAATCCTAATACCAAATACAAAATGTGCTATGCATCTTTGTTCTAAATTGGTTGTGTCATCCAACGACATTTAAATAGAGTGATCCTTTACTTTTTTCTTAGTTTGTTCACTGTTGTTCTATATAACCCCGAAACGTAATTTTTTCTAATCGTCGATTCATGTGGAATATTTTTTTTTGTATACTTCTCCATAAAGTTGCGAAAAACTTTATTCTTTAATTTAGCTAACAGAATGTCAGTGCTAATAAAAGCCGTACAAAGTTCTTCACCGAATACCCTGCCTTTAGGTCCGTGCCGGAGTAAATTAGAAATTAACACTTGTCCTTCGTTATTTCTCCTTTTACGATTTTTATTGCTTGCACCTTTTCCCGTTTAAGTATACTGTGTTTCTATATTTTCAAATTAACTGACACAGTCCGGAAGAATGGAATAATTTTTAAATTCCCAGAAACCATCCCAAGTACCAATTTACAGCACAAATTCAAGAAAATTTCTACATTCAGATGATCTGGGTGCACCCAAACCAAGGATTTAGAGGGTGAAGAATTACAACCTGCTGAAGATTTGCAAGCTTTAGACGAATATTATAAAAAATTGCGCTTAGAACTAAACCCTTCGATATCCGAATCAAGTGCCTTTCATCTGTGCAAGAAACAAGCCAACAGAGAACTGAAAGATCGACCACAGCCCCACCCTAAATATCTGGGCGTAACGTTAAATCGGTCTCTGACATTCAGGTACCATCTCTATAGAACTAGTCAAAACGTGAGAACCGCAATATTAGATTACATAAACTCGACAGAAATTCATGGAGAACAAATGGTAAGACCTTGTGAACGGCAGCCATTGCACTTGCTTACTCATCCGCTGAATACTATGCTGCTGTCCGATATCGAAGCTCTCCATGAAGTTAACTGATATAAAACTTAACGATATAGGGAAGGTTGTCACCAGTACTGTTAGACCCACTAGTCTCTGGCTAACGAACCTTTCCAACATTACCCCGCCGGATATCAGACGACTCGCTGCAACACAGAATGAATGGGCTAAGATTACCAACAACACTGATCTCCTTATACACGATAATCTGAGGAGCGTCCTAGAGAACGATTTGACTGGATACGGAAGTTCAGGAGCCCATCAGTATGAGTGATACCTGGATAACCTTCTCGAACAACACCCTGAATTGGGGAAAGAGACTTAATTTCTAATTCTTCACAACTTCTGCCGGGGGGAACTCCCCTATGTAGGTAATGGTCTCTAAATAGGTTCCGCATAGGCCACGGAAGGTGCAACTCAATGCTACATAAATAGGAAATAGCAGATACTAGCCTCTGCGAATGCGGAAATGTGCAACAAACTGTAAACTACTATCCTAGGAGAACTTTCGCTGGTAGCATCCACAAGCCGTACAAGGCCACTCCTGCAGCACTGCATTGGTTGGTAAATTGGATATTCGTGTCTGAACTGGTATGACCTTTTTTATTGTATTTACTCTTGAAATTTCAGCAGTTAAAGAACTTTTTCTTTGTAATCTTGTAGAGCTATAGCACCTAGAACAGCTCCTGCAAGAAACCCCATTAATATAAGTTGTAGAAACACAAAATTAACGTGAACTATTAATCTAGTAACTTAACCAACACAGCAAGTCTTGGCTAGTTCTAAGCCTCCATAGCACATTATTTCCTCAAAAATACTGTTGGGGATTGATGTACCAAGGTTATGGTTGATGTTGGCTGGTAGACCAAATGTTTGCAATGACTCCGGTTTCTAACGGTGATGCCTCAACGTCAGTTACTAGAATCACGACTCCGATGTTGCTTCACAGTACATAGGTTGTAAGGCTGTATACACTTTGGTTTCTTAATCTTCGGTGACTGTTAAATGAATAAATGTACTTTCATCTAAATATATGTAACTACCCTATATACATTTATTACGGATCTACAATGACTTATACTAACATAAGACTGCTGTTAAGACTGGCTTCTGTTGTTAAAATACGATTTTTTGATATGAATGCTACGAAGAGAATGTTGTCTTACGGCTGTGTGTCATGTATTCATGTTGATTTGATGCTAATCTATTCTGTACTGTTTTACAAGTAGATAAAAATATACACTATTACATATTAAAATCGAACTGATTGAATAGTGCATCGTTAATTGACGAAGGAGATACTTGTTGAAACTTCATTATAACGCTAAGAAATAAGTAATTAAACTTCTAGTTTAAAAAATTCTTTTATTGTAAATTCACTACAATGAAGTCATTGTATGGCGAAACAATATTGTAGTGAATTTACAATAAAAGAATTTTTGAAACCAGAAGTTTAATTACTTATTTCTTAGCGAATAGTGTATCGTTTGACGTCATAACGGGGAATTTTTGTATTCGTTTCGTGGAAATTGTACCTACAAGGAACAATACCCAAGCTTTACGATAATGTCTTAACTCTAATCTTAATTAATAAATAATAAAATGTAATTACTAATTAAGTATTAGTAGGTATCATAAGCCTAACTATGTAGTTCTGGATCGTCCAATGTTAGAGTAATAAAATTTATTATACATATCTAAGAAAACAGACCTTAATAATGTGTGTAATAATAAATTACACTTTGTTCACTAATATCAGGCAATAAAACAAGCGATTTGAGGTATAAAGCAATAAATATATTTGGAAAACGATGCTGATTATTAAAAACTCTAGGTAATAAATAACTTTGTCAATGTAAAAGATATCGCTTTCTTAGAATTTAAAGAACGTTTTTATAATGTGCTAATAAAGATATATTATACAGTCGTTTCAACTTAAAGATGCACGTTAAATATTTATAAAATTGTAAATGTTTATGCTTGAATTCTATATCCTAGATTAACTTATATTTAACAATAAAAATGTTTGAAATTTAAATATTACGAAAGGATATTAAATGTATCCTCAACAAGTACCTTCAGGTAATCTAAGTAAGGCTGGAACTGAAAAAAAAAACATTAATGTTGAAGAGCGTACAGGATTTGGGCTCGCAACCTTTGGACTTACTCTAGCCAACTACTTACTAGACTACCACGGCACAAATCAATATTCCACATATCTTTAATTTACAGTACTGTTAACCAACCCATAATTCATTTCACAAACCTTAAAACTTACACTTATATGAGAATTTTTATTTTATTTTTATTATAACTTACAATAGAGTATGTAATCATCTGTTACATGTAAACTGTTTCTCTTTAAAACAGTTAAATTTCAAGTTACTTTTCGTAAAAGTAGACGAATCGTCAATATACATTCGAAAAATCACAAAAAGATGCAGAAATACACAGAAAAAGCTAATTCCGAAAATTAAGCCAAACGAACTGAACACGAATGGCTTTATTAAATAAGGCGATATCATCATATCAAAACTGATTTTATAGTCTTCAAGATCTCAGACTAAATTTCATTACAGTAAATTGCAATATCGGATTTTAACATACATACGCATGCATGTTTTATACGCTGAGCTGAACAAATTTCAAATAAGCAGGTGTTTTATCAACTCTCGAAGTATACGGTCTTCGTTCTCTAGAAATGAAAAGGGAAAGATAAAGACTTTCGATATTATTAGAGACGTTTTCGCGTTTTTTTTTGTGTTTTGCCAGAGCTATCATAGACCGACTGAACTGTCGTCTGGTTCTCGCGGGACCAATTTCGCGGCGCCAGTAAAAAGAAGAACAAGGCGTAATCCCCGCAAAAACATAGATTAGAAATTGACAGTTTTTCGTGTCATTAGGTTGACATTGTTTGGCACAAGTTTTTATTGTTAGCAATTCGTGTAAACGTCCGAAATACACATCGATTGATCGTAAACGATTTCCTCCTCCTCGGTAATTTTATCGAAGTGTAATTTTTTACTAATATATTAATGACTGTCACAAGCGTTATATTTTTCGTATATAAATTGAATTTCCCAATATTACCAATCGAACTTTTTAACTATTATCGGGATAAAATAAAACCATTTTTTATGAATTTCACTGCTTTTTACTTCGCTAAGTTACGATCGTTTCACTCACACAAGAGCTTCGTCGGACATATAACTAACTTATGAAAATAACATCTCTTTACACAAATATACCGTAACAAACACATGTTGAAGCGATGAGCAGTCTTTATTACTTAAATGTCTATGAACCAAAACTTTACAAAAATATCGAGCTACGATTTATACAATACAGTTCATAAAGTGGTAAAACTAAGGGTCTATATTATGTAAAAGAGAGGTAGAGCTGCACTTTGGAAAAAATACTATATATATATATATATACTACCAGAAAATGAAATAAACAATATACAAAATAGTTTCAACAATTTCCACCCAAATTTAAAGTTTACCATTGAAATAGAAAAAAACAACTCCATAAACTACCTAGACCTAACACTGACAAGAACAAAAAACAACATACAAACAAAATGGTACACTAAACCAACCGCTTCCGGCAGATATGTAAACTTTTTTTCTAACCAACCCCTAGCCCACAAAAAAAATGTAGTAACAGCGTTAGTAGACAGAGCCTTAAATCTCACAAACCCAATTTTCAGACCAACAGTACTAAATAAAGTTAAAACAATTTTGTCAGAAAACAACTATCCACCACAATTCATACAAAAAATTATAAAACTTAGACTCAATAAAATTTATAACAAAACAAACAACCAAAACAATAACAAAAAAAACAATGAATTCACATATATCCCCACACCCTATATATCTGGATTATCCGAAAAATTAGACAACATATTCAAACCATTTAATTTTAAAACAGCACACCAAAGCGTGAAAAACCTAAAATTCCTACACACCAAACTTAAAGACTCAACACCTACACTAAAACAATCACACACAATATACAACATACCCTGCAAAGACTGTGACAAAATATACATAGGCCAAACAAAACAGTTACTACAAGAAAGATTGAAAGGTCACAAATACGCAAAAAATCAAACTGCTTTAAAAAAACACCAATTGACACTAAAACATAATTTTGATTTTGAAAACACCAAAGTAATAACACAAAAAAAGAACACAAAAGCTAGAGAGGTCTTAGAAATGATACACATTTTCAAAAATAACAAAACAATCAACGACAGAAACGAAATCGATGGGCTTTCAAAACTCTATTACCCTCTCATAAAACAATAGAAAAATCAAAAAAAAACCCCTGCACGCACAAGACAAAAACGGGGAAAAAATAGCTCCCATTAAAAATAACAACATTAACTTATACCCCTAAATACGGTCCTGACCACCACACTCATTCCAAAAAACAGAAATTAAACCCCCGCAAACTAAAGTATTAGTTACTTACAAAAGCCGCACAATCACGTTCGTTCTAAGAAAATTGGTCCCGGATGTCCAAAACACATGTGTCACATGAATGCGCACCCGTGTAAAACAAACAACAAATGTGAGTTTTATTTGCCTTTTCTTTGTTTTCTTTACTTATTGTAGTTAATTCAACTTTCCAATCAGTCATACAGTTGTCAATCACCTTAATGTCTCCCTACCTGTTCATTTCAGCTATTTTAATTTTTATTTTATGTAATTTTCAACGTTAAATGTTAACTCAATTTGTAATCATTTTTTAATCTAATTTTAAACTTAAAATTGTTAATAATTGTTAAGTCTCCAATTAATCCATACAGATATTAATCACATAAATGTCCCCCTACCACTCTAAGCTATTTTAATTTAATGTTATTTAATTTTCAACGTAAAACACTAACCTAATTCGTAATTCATTTCTTAATATAATTTTAAATTTAAAATTGTTAATTTAATTGTTATATCACACAAAACAAACACAGTTCTCATGTTCATTGTAATGATTCTTGTTTCCAGATGCTTGAAAAAGACTGAATTGATAAAAGTCGAAATGTCGCAAACAAACATCTAAATTCAATAAAAGGTCGCTAAAACCAATAAAAATCTATTATTTTTAATATATATATATATATATATATATATATATATATATATATATCAGTTTTCTTTGATTTATTAATTTCAAGTGACTCTAATAAACTTTTTTTAGTTTTATTTTAGACATCGATCGATATGCAGTAAAGTTACGCGTGCCTGTTTTAAACCTTATAACCAACATTCTTACTTTAGCTGTTCAAATCGTTCTTAAATCTTTCACAGAGAGAGATGGCTGATGGGCTCCACGTGGGTGATGTCACACAACTCACGATATATGGAGCATCACGTTAGACATCATCTAGATTTACATTTCAAGCTGAAAGTGCAAATATAATTTTATAATCTTAAAGTGATGAGTGGTTAGCTTCATATGGAGAATGACTTATTGCGAAAATCTTTCAAAAAACCTACATTTCAAGAAGTATATGATTCACTTCTTAGAATCTCAAAAATATCACAGTCAAGCTTACTGTCATTATAACGGGTGGGGCAAAAATAATGTCATAACGCGAATGTGCCATAATTTTTGCAAATGACGCCAAACGTCACCGTGTTGACATTTATGTTGTTAAGAGATAGAGCATTAGTTCACAACAAGCAATGGAGCGTTACCCACCTGAAGAACGCGGAATTATTGTTATTGTTTATTTGACCAATTTCCGGTCTATTATTTTAACGAAGCGTGATTTTCGTCGTCCTTTTCCTCGTCGTCCTGCATCAAGTGCGCGAACAATTAAGCGTTTGGCAGAGCGTCTCGTGCAAACTGGGTCTACTAGAGATGTCGTAAGAAGTGGCGGGAACCGTATTGCTCGTTCGGCCGAGAATATTGCTGCTGTGGTCGAGGACGTCAGAGAGAGTCCACAAATATCGATGACACAACGATGCACAAAATTTGGCATCAGCAGACGTTCGTTGGATCGAATTTTGGTGAAAGACCTGAAGATTTTCGCTTACAAAGTGCAAACCTTTCATCAATCGCTGCCTGCTGACCGTTAAGTGAGGTTAACTTTCTCCTATGCTCTGCTAAATCTGATACGAGATGAGAATGATTTCCTATCCAAAATCATAATCAGCGACAAAGTTCATTTCCACTTTAGTAGTTATGTGAATAAACAAAATTTGTGTGTCTGGGGCACGGAGAATCCACACGAAATGCACGAAGAGCCATTACAGCCCATCAAAGTGATTATTTGCTGCGGCATTTGCAGTGAAAAGTGATTGGCCCTTATTTTTTGAGGACGCCGACGGCACCGTAACTGGTGAACGCTACAGACAGATGTTAAACGAGTTCTTTTGCCGTAAGTTGCTGAATTGGATCTCTAGCATTGTTAGTTCTAGCAGGATGTAGCAACCCCTCACACAGCTCAGGTAGCGATGGAGATTTTTAAACACCAATTTCCGAACCTTGTGATCTCCCGTTTAGGCGATTTAAACTGGCAATCCAAATCGCCAGACTTCTTTCTTTTGGGACTCTCTTGAAATCTCGCATTTACTACAACCAACCACAAACTTTTCAAGTCTTGAAAGCCAACATTTAAGAAGAAATAACCAATTTGGAGCCAGATGTTTTGCGCGCAACAATTCAAAATGCCGTAAAACGAGCAAAAATGTGCATAAACTCCGGTCATTTGACCGACATCATTTTTTCGACTTAATGTCGTCAATTTTACACCTACAAATAAACTTTCCGTGAAAACAGATTCACATTATTGACATTACTTTTGCCCCACCTTATTACGCACGTTTGCTTTCATAACTGACACCTGCTTTCAAAACAGACATCTGCTTTCAATAACTGACATTTGCTTTCACTAACTGACATCTGCTATCAAAACTGACATGAGCTTTCAAAACTGACTTCTGCTTTCAGCTTGATATCTACATTCAATAACTGACATCTGATTCATTAACACTGTTACTTTATAATGCATTTCTATATGGCTTGAACCTGGGTCTATTGTGGTCTAGTGGTAAAGGCGACAGCCCGGATAGCTGTAGACTTGGGTTCGAGTCCCAACGTAGACCATATTTTTCAAATAAAAAATTTCGTATGATTTGCTTTGTAATTTGTAGACAGCAATGTTTACATCCCCACTTACTCTGCAATTACATACATTATAATTTAATATTTGTAAATATTTCATATAAAAAGCCGAAAAACTCCAATAATTTATCAAATGTTATATATATATATATATATACATATTATCGCTAGCAATCAACCAGATGTCTTGTGAATTGTTTAATGAATTAAACTATTAAATAATAATACTTGGTAAAAATTAATTCCAACAAGTTCATTACATAGTTGGTGTCAGAAGTGTGATTCCTTGAAAACGAACCCAACAAGGAACAAGGAGAACCTGGACGAAAAGGAAAACACATCTTACCGAGTTTGCAAAAGATAATCATGTCTATTACATACTTATTCTTGATTAACTTAATTTAGGTAATAATGTTTTGTTTGTTCAAGTCACGTCACAAGATTTCTTTATTTTTATTAATTTGAAAATGTAGTTAATCAATTCCAGTTTATGTTTATTGCATTTGGTATGGCATTGTTTATTTATGATTAATTTTATTCTTATTTATGACAACAGATGATGTTTAGCGATGCGAAATGCAGAATTTCAGTTTCAGGTAATATCTGAAAGGTTTGTATTAAACCGACTAATTACATAATGCACATGTACTTGCCTTACGTTCATGTCAGTTGATTATAGACTGTGATAGACACATTAAATACACATTACAGTTTTTATCGACTCGCTGGATGTATAAACATTGAGTTGATATATGGATAATGTTAAAATCAATGCTATGAACGCTCGCTAATTGCTTACTAATCAATCAGTTAGTCTAGATATTGTATGCGTGTTGTGACAATAGTATAACATAGTAACTAACCATGATATCTTCGTACTGTTTTGTGGAAGGATAATTTTATATAATACGTGAACGAATTACAGCATTATCACATAAAATTATATAAATATTGATTTGAAACTAATGTAATGAAGGGATAAGTTACAAACTAATGAACATAAATAAGTGACAACTATAATGTTCTAAAGTTTTCCTTCATTTTAGTATTAATTCTGAATAATACAATATATGTTATAACTAGAAGTTGGATTGAATTCATACTAACGTATATGTTCTTAAAGTTTTGGCACAGAGCACAATGAAATTAAAATTAAATGAAAATGAAATAATATCAAGTTGCCTTTGGTAACAAAAGTTTGCTTATATTGTTCACTCAAAGTTAACAGTTAATTAATTTGAAGTTATTGCTTTACAATGTCGTATAAATTAGAACAAGTATCTACAACTTGGATGAGCGGGTGCCCAATGCTGAAATATTCCCAATTTTAGAGAATAAAAATATTTCACTTAGAACGATTTATCGCGCAACATTCCGTTGTTGCGCAGTGAAGAACACAAGTACAGGTTCACTATTAATATTTTTGTGAACGTGTCCGAACATATCCTTCCGCAGAGACGTAGATACGTATTTCGCCTTTCTCCAGGCTCATCGGTACGCCCCTGCTGGAGAAAGGATATCTTCAGACACATTCACAAAAAAAAACCACATCGCCACATCACAGAAATTATCCAGACCGAGCGTAGAAGTATTTGTGTTCTTCACACCAGATTTTTAATATTTTATATTATTAAAAATACCTTGAATTTTACAAAAGTGGTGGGGTATACCTACTCATGTATGTTTCAATTATTCTGATATAAATATAATTTAATCTGAAATATACGAAGTTGTGATATTAATTTATTAACATTTCGACACTAATTTTACAAGTTGTGTCCACCAAATGTAGTTATTCAATAGGATGTTTCCCTTATGTTAATTTCTACCTTCTCAGTTACAGTTAGCTGGAATAACCAAGCTATACGTATCACAACAATATATATATATATATATATAAGTGTTTAGATAATTTCTTAGCCGTTCATTAAATATAACATTTGATAAATTATTGGAGTTTTTCGGCTTTTTATATGAAATATTTACAAATATTAAATTAGAATGTATGTAATTGCAGAGTAAGTGGGGATATAAACATTGCTGTCTACAAATTACAAAGCAAATCATACGAAATTTTTTATTTGAAAAATATGGTCTACGTTGGGACTCGAACCCAAGTCTACAGCTATCCGGGCTGTCGCCTTTACCACTAGGCCACAATAGACCCAGGTTCAAGCCATATAGAAATGCATTATAAAGTAACAGTGTTAATGAATCAGATGTCAGTTATTGAATGTAGATGTCAAGCTGAAAGCAAAAGTCAGTTTTGAAAGCTAATGTTAGTTTTGATAGCAGATGTCAGTTAGTGAAAGCAAATGTCAGTTAATGAAAGCAGATGTCTGTTTTGAAAGCAGGTGTCAGTTATGAAAGCAAACGTCAGATTAGAAAGCAGATGCCTATTTTGAAATTAGATGTGAGTTACTGAAAGTAGATGTCAGTATTTTTGTCAAAATACTGACATCTACTTTCAGTAACTCACATCTAATTTCAAAATAGGTATCTGCTTTCTAATCTGACGTTTGCTTTCATAACTGACATGTATTTGAGTAATTATCTTCTTTTATTTCCAATATTCCGTCTGGGTAGTTTTTTTGTTACTATAACGTAGCCTTCTTTTCTGTTTTCTTTACGATCTTTACGATTCAAGCTTTGAAGTAAGGCAGTAGTTTGAAAACTAAAAGTCATTTTTGAAATTAAATAGTGTTTCTATTCTGTGATACGCAGGAATTGTTCAAATTTGATTTTGTTTAATTAAATTCACTGGTATAGTGTATTTTAATCTGAGTGTTCCTCGGAATTGAAAGTTTTTATGGCCACGTGTTGCTTCAGGGTTCTTAGTATAAACTAATGAAAAGCTGCTGTAAAATTTTCCGCTAGAAAACGTGGCTATTGTTAGTATAGACTAATGAAAAGCTATTATTGAAAAGTCGCTGAATCATTTTTCTGCTAGGGAAAACGATTATTGTCAGTAACCTCTAAGAAAAATTCATCCGTAACCATCTAATTACTTGGACCCAGAAAAACCACGCAATTGGATAGAAAGGTCATCTATCACGCAAGGTAGTGTGTGTAGGATAATATTTTTTGTGACAGAGTCCCCGAAAAATTAATATAATAGTTATTTTGGAGGACCGCATGGTGTCCTAAAACATGGTGTTCGACTCACCATTTTATTTTATTTTCTTTCTTGCATCCATATAAAATTTAACCAAGTTCATCACATATATAACTCGCTTAATCACTTCCTAATTTAAATTGTTGTAATATTTTTATATAGTATCAATCTCATATATCAGATTTGTTTAAAAGTAAGAATTTTGAGTAAATTAAATTCAATATATTTTTTTAATCAGTAACGGAATCTTATGTGATTTTTTATATACATATCTAATGTTGTTTAAATAAATTATTTTGCATTTTGTTGGTCAAATTCACAATTATAGAAAGATGTTCTAGTTATTTTTTTTATATATTTAAACATATAATTTTGCATATACAGGCTGAGCCTTTATGTTATTTTACTATCTGATTGGAGTATTCGATTTTGTGAATACATTGTGTATTATTATTTTTCACATTATTAATTTCTAACTGTGTGTACCATCTAAAAATTCTTTGTATATACTGAGTGTAACGTAACCTATGTAAGGTATATTAAAGCTTTGATGGACAACCTATGCAATGATTTATAGCATAAAACACCATGTTTATATGACTTAAGATATTCCAACTATTTAAAACTATTTTGTTGATTCAATACTTATACCTCTCCGGTATATTATATATATATTTTTTTTCTTTGTTGCTTAATAATAAATATAATTGTGATTGCTATGAACTCTGTTTTCTTTTCTTTATTTTTCTTTGAGTACAATTTATTCTAAAAGTTATCCACTTACTACGGCAGAGTCTGTGTTCTCTGTTGGCTAAAGGTAAAACATGGTGGCGCCCTTTTTTGTGTAAGAACCTCCCCGCAACTCGCCTCTTAACTGAGTTAGCCCTTTAGCCAAAAGATCTCCGGGGCTACCAAAGTTGGGTAAGTTTAGAAGATATTTGTCGGCGCAAGTCTAGTGCTCATGGGGGCACATAGCAGCATGTTTCTTTTTTATTTGTATCTAAGTATTTTTTTGTTAAAAAATTAAATGTTTGAGTGTTTTGCGTTTTGCGTTTTGCTATTTCTATTTATTTTGTTAATACTATACACTATAAATTGATATAATTAATACCAAAAAGGAAACCTACTCTTTCCTTCTCGGGAAACAACTCGACCAGTCGCCGGAGACAATTCGTATTTTTCCAAAAATTTCTTGTTAATCCAGGGAGATAACTCGACTCCTTAGAAAACATTTGGTATCAGGCAGAAATTCGGAATATATGAAATTAATTGCCGCGATTGTAAATTGAATTATATTAGTCAAAAAAACGCTGAATAATAACTAGAGAACGGATGCAATTTCCATAAAACGCAATCGGCAATTGGAATTGTGTATAACGTCGCTCAGTACATCCCGGCGTAATTCAGTGAAGTATTTGTTTGACTTACTCGGCCACCTGGTCTCACAGCGATAACAATGGACAACCCAACTATTGTATTCGGAGAATATAGTGTTTTCAGTGGTGTCGTGTACGTAGATAAAATAAATAAGTTTATCGTATTTCGTAAGAGAAATAGCACGTACATTCCTTTTCTTTTCATTTAAGCAACATCTTCCAATTATTTTCACGTAAGTGTGCATAAAATTTCGTTATTTAATTTCGTTTATTTGGATCTAGAATATTCTTACTTTTTCAGACAATGGAAGAGCGTCGATAATGGCATCGTGAAACAATGGCGAGTTGGATTGAGGGCCATACTGACTGTATGTACATTGCCAGTGATTCCGAAATTTATTGTGAAGTGTGTGAAACGTTATTGAAAAATTGCAATAAATCAACCGTAAAACGTCACGTAGGATCGTTAAAGCACGAAAAAAAATTGAATCCGTTGGAATCTGACAATTTTAACGAAGAACTCCGTGATACTTTTATGGCAGCTAATATTCCATTATTTAAATTGAACAATCCAATTTTGAAGACATTTCGGAAAAAATATTTTGGTCGAAATGTTCCTGATGAATCAACCTTACGCAAATATTATGTTTCTAGGTGCTATACGAGAACAGTAGAACACATTAGAAGCCATCTTTTAAATCAATACATATGGATAAGCGCCGACGAAACGGTGGATATGTTAGGACGCTGTGTGGTAAATGTTGTAGCTGGTGTACTACATCCAACTATTCCCTATAACTCATATGTAATAGCAACAAGTGTTATAAATAGAGTTGATGCGGAAACAGTTGCTGAAACCATTAAAGAGAATATGCAAAAAATGCTTCATTCGGACGCCACGTACAAAGAAAAAATACTTTTATTTGTCAGTGATAGTGCTGCGTATATGTTAAAAACAGGCAGACTATTGAAGAAAACATATCCTAATATGCTGCATATTACTTGTGTAGCACATGCTCTCCACAGAATCTGTGAATATATCAGAATCAGAGACACTTTTCCGGAAGTTGATAGACTTGAATCAGCTTTCAAAAAAGTTTTCAGAAAAGCACCATTGAGAGTAGCTCTTTTCAGGGAAAAATTTCCATCTCTGTCACTGCCTCCCACTCCAGTAATAACTAGATGGGGAAGATGGCTGGAAGCTACTAGTTATTATGCTGAGAATTTCGATAGTCTAAAACATTTCGTAACACTGCTAAAGGAGGATGCTAGAAGTATTGGTGAGTCCAAGGAGCTCACACAAATCCCAAACTTAAAAAATCAGTTGTACTTTCTTCACGAACACTTTGGAAAATTGCCAAAACTAATCACTTATTTTGAAAATCGAAATCTCAAATTAAATGACGGATTAACCACATTAGATGTGGCTGTTAATAATTTGGAAAGTATTCCAAGTGACTTCGGATGTGGCCTTCGGCAAAAGTTTGAAGCAATTCTTAATAGAAATCCAGATTTAATTACATTGCAGCAATTATGTATGGAGACAATCCCACAAAATCTAACGGCTAAATATGAAGAAATAAAAGAATATTTCCAGTATGCACCTACAACCAGTTGCGATGTAGAAAGGATGTTTTCTATTTATAAGGAAGTACTTAATTCAAAGAGAACAAAATTGACAGAAGAAAACCTTGAGAAACTATTGCTAGTCAATATTAATACTCCTTTACTCAACTTGAACGACAAAATGAACAAATGAAAATGTTCCAATTATATAAACAAAATTAAAAACTTTAAAAATACAACTTTTCAACAAATACATATGTATTTCGTAATTTTATAGATCACCACCCGTTTGTTTTCCAATTATATAAATAAAATTAATTAATAAATATGTATTTCGTAATTTTAGATAGATAGATCACCACCCGTATGTTTTCCAATTATATAAATAAAATTAAAAACTTTATAAATACAACTTTTCAACAAATAAATATGTATTTCGTAATTTTATAGATCACCACCCGTTCGTTTTCTAATTATATAAATAAAATTAAATATTTTAGAAATACAGCCTTTCGCCAGTACTGCACTGGGCTTTGCGTCATGTGGTAAGCGTGTCCGTTCTCTAATAATAACCCATTATAAAGAACATATATCGCATATTAAATTTAATAGACCGGAAAAATCGAATGTTGAACGTCATGCGTTGAAAACCTATCATAATATAATGGCAAATTGTTTCAATCTAATAAAAAATATAAATAGTCAAGGAATTGGACATCTATGAAAGTATTTGCATAATTAAAAACAAAAGTAACACTTACAATACAGATAAGGGTCCAATTCCATGTACCTGCTTGTACGAATTCTCAGAATAGATACAAGGAGGAGGACATGTGTGTCATTTCATAAGAAGGTTAAGTGACCTAAATCTAAGAATTTTATATATTTTTTAAGTTCATAAAAGCTATTTTAAAATAGAACTTAGCGTTAGATCTAAATTTTACTTTTATTTCTTTTATCAATACACGAAAACTACTATCGCTTTCGGCGCAATAACTTTATTTAAAATTATCCAAATGAAATTTAACGTTACATTAATCATCAGTAGTACTACAGTCCAAAGAGAGCCTTGTCCTCGTAAGCATTTTCGGCCATTCATCTCTGTTCATCGCCTGCCTTCGCCAGTTAGTGATATTAATTCTTCTGACGTCCTCATCGACTTCATTTCTCCATCTCACAGATTCTACTGATTGAGATGGGAATATTCTTTCCGGTGGGTATTGATCTATGGCCTGTATTAAATGCTCCGCCCATCTTAGGTGTCCCATCCTAATTATGACTGCTATGTTTCTGCCAACAGCTGTCTGCGGATAAGTATTATACAATTCAAACTTTCCATACTGCGCCAAATATTCTTCTAAGGACTTTTCTTTCAGATCAAGAGTACGTTTTCATATTGTTCACTCATTTCCCAGGTCTCCGCTCCACAGATCAGGCACACCTAGTGTTCCATATGATAAAATTTTAGTTTTTCAGAAGAGTTTACGGCTGTTAAGTTATTTGGTAATATTCTTCTCTTCGCCTCTGTTGATATTTAGTTTTCCCTATTTACTGAGGACCCCGGATACACAAAACTGTTAACTACTTCAAACTCGTTCGGTTACTAAAGAATTAGCAGGTGTAAAATTTTTTCGTTCATATTTACAGTTCTATCTGTGACTTGTGTATGTCCAGATATAGCAATTCGGGGGACTTTTGCGACAAGGCTATCTTAAGAATTATACTTACTCCTATGTACATAAAATAATTTTATAGAACATATTAATCTGACAAAAACGCCTGGTTTCACCTAGATATATTTAATATAACAAAGGGCTTCAAAATCTAACCCGACTTACGAAATAAAATATAACATTCTAAAGTACATACTGTCATTTTTCTCGAGTAATGCCTTCGGCAACGCACAACATGGAAATTTCGGTCTACATTAATAAATATTTTCGATGTCCGCAAACGAAATTTTAAAGAACAGAAAATAATTGTTCATGCGAGAAGGCAACTGGCTTATGTCAACTAAACTGGACACGTTCTGATATTTTGTTTAAGTGAGAGTCGAAAAATGAGAGCTCGCAGAAATGAACGTGACTTGTATTTATATTTATGAATGCGGTATGCGCGTGAGAGGCACAGAATATTTATTCGGATTTTGACCAAAATAAGAAAAATCATCAAGTATGATATAATTTACCCAAATATACAAAATAAAAAGTGGAATTTCCTTTTTTTATGTTGTATATAATCTGTTAAGTATATACGCACTATGACAGATATTAATGTCTGTCATTTACAATTCAAAAATCTTTGAAAAAGGCATTATGTGCCGAAACATGTAAGATTATTTTAAATATATACATATTAAAGTAAAACAAACCTTAAATCTCCGACTAATTAAATCTACTATAATATACAACTCAAACGTTTAATTTCTGCGGATGTTGTGTATGCGTTTCTAGCATCCAATGAGGGTTATCTATTGACCAATATCGACAATTATTGCATTTAACGGTACCATTCAAACAAAACGTAGCCTCGTTGGAAAACAGCAAATTGTATGTATGTATTTTTGCATTTTCAAATCTTTCACATCACTCTTTCGCAAAATTCAATTCTACGATCATAATCCTCGTCCAGTAATTCTTGCATTAAATGTGGTTTATACGCATGATATTTTTCGTGCTTCAATATTCTGGCTACTGATCGGCAACTTATATGATAGTTTAGTGAGAAGAATGTGGTAAAAGTTTGTTGTAATTCTTCTAATGCTATAGCAATATCTTGAGCAATAACTTCATTCATTGCGACTTTTGTTTGTTCGCTTTTAGAAAAATTTCTAGCATTTCCGATGAAGTTATATTTTCTCAAAGTATTACCAACGAGAGTCCGTGATATTGGATCGCATACTTCTTCATGAGTTCTGACGCGGTCACCAAAGCTAATCATCATTAGAATTTTATGAAATATATGAACTGATCAATTTTAGTGAAATTTTCTGAAAAAATGTATTTTATTCGTACTAACAAACAATGATAAATAATTACAGTAAGAATTATGATCAATTAACTGAGTTTGAAAGTGGCAGGATAATTAGGGTAGGAAAATCTAGATTATTCATTCGTAATGTTGCTGATCACGTAGAACATAGACTCGCTACGTTTACTCTGTGTTAGCGAAAATGGTCAAAGAATAATGATGCTTTACGAGTTCTCACTAGATGTTTTCTCGTTGAGTTCTTCGTAGATACGGTTCTTCTATGCCAGGTAAATTATGGGTTCGCATCCACGATTATTCCGACAAGGTAATAAAATTAAATCAAATTTATTTTAAGAAATCTAGAATATTAATCAATAGGTAACCGAAAAACTCTCAATGAATCGGACAAAGACGACTATAAACTGTAAGCGTAGAACCCTTAATGGACGTTTACATTTAATTTCGTCTTTGCATATTTAACCAAGTAACAGGCGCGTAACGGGCCACAGAATTAAATTTATTATGTTAAATCAACTAGGAAATTTTAAGTACATCATTTGGAAATTTCGACATTTCGCATGGAATATAAATATATGTAATTAACATTGAATAGAAATTCGTATGACTTAAAAGCAAGATCTTTTAAGTATACTAAATACATGATGAGCATGAATTTAAGGAAAGTAAATTACTAAACATAGATAAACTTAACTAAATCTAGGTAAAACAAAAAAGACAACACAATTATGAATATTATTGTTTTGTATTGAATATATATATATATATACGGTGTCAAACAAATCTTAAGCTTTATTATCAATCAACCGATCTGAACGCACAAGATCCCGAATTCTGTTGACATTTTCATCGATTCTTGAAGATGAAGGCCTTCCGCTGCGTGGTTCATCTTCAATCGATTCTCCTCCTTCTGAAAATGCCTTAAACCACGAAAAACTTGGGCCCTTAACAAAATACTGTCTCCATAGCCCTGCTGAACTTTTGCAAAAGTTTCTCTTGCACTGTGCCAAGTTTGAAGAAAATTACGATAGCACACCGTTGTTCGAAATTGATTCACTCATTTCTAGAACGCATTAGAAAAAACTGTTTCACAATAAAAGTCATTACGCACATGACTAGCGAGTTCAAACTCGTACTGAAGTCCCAAGTGTTGCCAGATCAAACGCTACGTTGCCAGTCTTATTGATTTACGCAACTCGTAACTTTCTAAAATTTTCATTGTTTCTTAATACGAATAAAATACATATTTCCTAAAAGTTTCATTAAAATATACAAACGTTTATTGTAAATGATCAACATATATTCGCCATGTTCATCATTTGAGTATTTTCTCTCTTATGTCTGTCTTGTTTTGTGCCCATTTTTTATTGATATCTAGTTTTTTATTTACCTTTTTCAGTTATTTATGCATTACGTTTAAATTATTCTTCTGTTTCCCTCAACGCCATCATGTCACCCTTGCCATCAATTCCGCTACTCACATTTATTAGATTTTCCCTTTTCCCAATTTATGCTTTTGTAATTTCATCTATTGCATAGTCTAGCACAGATGAAAATAACAGGTCGAATACGCGATTTCCAAAATTATTAATATTATCTTTGTACTAAATCATATTGCTTTTACTATAAATTACTTTTAGATAAGCTAATTCCATTTCCAAATGGTATATTAACATATTTATATAAATAATTGTATAATCTTGTAACAGCTTCGCGTCTGAATTAAATTGAAAAAACTAAAATATTTATGAGGAAGGAACATTTTCAATAAAACGAGAGCAGATAGGCCACCTTGGCGTAGCGCAAAGGAGGAATTTAATTGAAAAGGAAAATAACTTAAACGCAAGGAAAATAAAAGCAAGTAATATCAAAAAGTGTACATATTTTCTGGAAATATAGAGAATTATTCATATTTTTTTATAAATCAAGTAAGCGTGAGTAATATAAATCAAGGTAAAAAACTAATTATTAGAACGAAAAACATAAATCTTAATATTTTCTGAATATATATTCTATTTACACCCTACGGGAGATATTTAGCTTTAAGTAGCCTACGAAATCGTAAATTTTTAAACTACAAAATATTTATTCGACCTTGCAAATGCTAGAATTCTTGAAAATGATTTCTTAAAATAGAAATAAAACTAATAGTAAAAATCGTCACTTTATTAATATTTATTCGTAAAACGACAATTGTTTCGCCAACACAGTGACTTCGTCGGGTACTTACTAAAGTACTAGTAAAAACTATCATCGGTGTACATAAACTATGTCTCAAAAGTTTTCGAAAAAAAAGTAAATAAAAGTCAAATTTTTTTATTTTATCTTTTATTCTTTTACATTTTAACAACAATATTATTCTTATATAGTCTTAATTCAATTAAACATAGCATTTACATGGCTGATAAAGGCCCATGCTCTTCTATGGCACGTAATTTGACTCGTACATGGCCTGTTACGTCCATATACATTTAATTTGTATTTTAGTTTTATTTAAGTATAATCAAATAGATTTAGTTGTATTTATTTTACGTGTTAAATAACAGGTTTTAATTTTATACTATTTGGAAATGTTAAGTGTATATATAAGTCTTGGAGTTTCCCTAATATCTAATTTGTTAATTTCGTAAGTGGTCGGGTATTATATTGCTTGTGTATTGTCTTGTTTCCTACGGTCATAAAACTCTTTACTGAACACAGGTGCATACTTTTGTAAATTCGTTTAGTTGCAGATGTAAACCTATATAATAGCATAAGTTTAATTGTTATATTTCATTTATTGTATTTATTATATTGAATGTTACAATGTACTCATATTTTACAATAAAGTTTAGAGATTACGGATTATTGCATATTTCCTGTATTTTGCGAAGACTGTTCTTTAGCTCACTTGCTGTTTATTATAATTTACGTACTAAGTACATTGCCATTCAGTACCTGTAACAATTGTATTGTTTGTATTTAATATTTATTTTATTTCCTAGTATTATAATTAAGGGTTCATGTGCATATTGTTTATTTTAATCCATTTATGACGTTGGTAAACCGCATCATATACCTTTCCTTGAAGAAGGGTAAAATCTTTGCAGTTCAATTTCATTATAATTATTTCAGTTGTTTTCTCCCTCCCTTGTAACTGGCGTGGTCAAAACTTTCATTGTAAAAATAAGTTAGAACAAAAATCAGTTCCAACCCAGATCTCAGTGATCTCACTTCAAGAATATAAAGTATTAGCAGTTTTCTCGGTCTTTACTATTTAGACCAGATTCATATAATTACATTAAGTTTAATGGAGCTCCAAGATTCCATTTATTAACAATTATCTTGTAAATATATTAGAGTTAATTCAAACTGGTGTATTATTCAAAACATATTTCAGTCAAACACATTCCGAAAATTTCTACAAACCAGGAGGACCAAAATTCCTCAATGGGCAAAATTGATGCCGTTGGTAGCTAACCAGACTTTAAAAATAAATTTAAATTACAATAGTTTTACTTTTAAATAAACTCAACTTTTCCTAAGGTACCCCAGAATTCACCTCACAATTTATTACAAACAGAATATAAACGGTTAAGAAATACTGAAAAAACAAGCCTATCAACGCGAGGAAACGTACAGACGACCGTTTCGTTCTAATTGGAACTTCTCAATGCACGGCATTCCCTTTCGATGACGACCTTGCTTTTTCATTTCTATACTTTCTGTATATATAGTTAACATTTGGAATTTACTGCAAGTGAGAATTAATGAATATTAAATCACATTCTTACATGTAAATGTCGACTTATTTAATGCGTATAAATCTACAATCCGTCAAACTAAGTTTGTACTAGTATGCAGAACACACTCTTTCGCGACAACGAACTTCCTGGTAGTTAGGTTAATTAAGAATTAAGAAATACTGAAAAAACAAGCCTATCAACGCGAGGAAACGTACAGACGACTGTAATAAATATTTTACAAAATACCAAAAATAATTTAATTTTAAATTCAAAAGTTATTATATCCAAAATGCATCGATATATATCGTACAATATGTAGCTGGACATGAAAAAAAACATTTAATTTCGCAGGCGGCAATAAAAAGTTGTCCGCAAAAGAAACGTGTTACAGAAAAAGATTATGTACGAATATGACACAAAATTTAGAATTTAATTTCAATTAAGGAAAGATTAATTTTATGTTTAAATGCAAATGAAATATATGAACCTACAAAAATTATTTTTGAGTTGAAATATAAAAAGGTAGGTGGAAGTTACAATGAGTCGAGCTCTAAAATGTTACGTTAATTACGGCAGGATATAGAAAACAAAAACAATATATGAAATGAAATTAGACTATACAACTTAATATTAATCTACGAATAACTTAGTTCCCAAAATACGTCTTGTCCCTTGGAGGTGTAAGTTATCATCACCCCTTTGAGAGGAAAACTCGCTACGATACAGTTTTTGTTCTTTCTGGCTTGATGGTAATCAGCTAATTTAACCCCGTGATAGTCTCAGATGTTATAGGATGCAATGTCTAGATGCAGTCTTCAACAGAGAGCTTACTTTTCCAAAGATCGGATTGGAACACCGTTCTAAACACAATTTGATTTAATTTATTTTCCCCAAACTTCTAAAGTCGCTTCAAACAAAATTGGCTATTCCTAATAATTTTAATCACTTCTTTGGCTTGATCCGCATTCTTCGATATAACGATATGTCGTAAAGGCCGTGACAATAGCTTTCTTTTACTGAAGATTTGCACTACTTTACAAGACTCAACTTAATACCACGAAAGTCGGAGCTCGAATCCTGTATTCACCCGCTGGCATAGAAAACGATAGGGGGGGGGGTGATACAGTTACAACAAATTAACATACCGGGATTTGACAATAAATCACCAGCTGGCATAGAAAACGATAGGGGAATGATACAGATTTTAAACACAGATAGCGATATACGTACCCGTTGAACGTATTCATGTGATGAGCAAACAAATTAAGATACCGGGACTTGACAATAAATAAGAGAAAACTAAAAATGGAAATTAAAGCGTACAACGTCGAAAATTAAATCAAAACCTACATGAAGATAAGTACATTAGAGATGGGGATTTTATGTTATATTCTTTGTGTTATAAAATTCTAGTTGTGAACGAAGTGAACAAAAAAGTTAATCTTATTTTACGATGTCTTTAAAACGTGAGAATTTCTAGTAAAAATGTGTGACTGATCTGGTCAGCCTTACTATTATACTATTGGGTACTAAACATGTTTACAAATAGTTTTTTTAATGAAGTAAATATGCATATGGGGGTTCACAATTCGCACGCGGGGGTCCACGAAAATTTATGTGGTTTCGATAGTGAAGAACTAAAATGTTGGCTTGAGTTCACCTATCAATGTAGGCAGATAATATTTTAAGAAGCTCAGCGACTGTTACTTGTAAAAACTTGCATATTCCATATTCAATACAACGTGTCGAGACTTGCAAGCGCTGCCGCCGTCCGCAATGCTTGTTCAGACGTGCAAAGGGACGAAGTACGACTTGTGGTGTGTGTGCTTGCAATCTTGCATAAACTTGTTTGATTCTTCACCAATATAAATACGAATGCCACGGATAAACGTTACTCATTTGTTTCCCGAATTTCGAAAAGAAACGTAAAGTAAAGTGAATCGATGTTAGTGTTTGCCACTGTCGGAAAAGTAAGTACTTACCTGCCTATTTGTTATACATACTTTTATTTTATTTATTATTTATCTATTTATTTTACAATTTATTGTACACGTAAGTAAACAAAAAATGGACAAATTACAAAAAAATACGTAGGTACAAAAGGTGAGGCTTATTCCTAAAAGAAATCTCTTCCAACCCTCCTGTGATAGGAGATATATTTATGCTGTAATAAGTATATTTGTAATGTTTGCGTGTAGTAGGTACGTATTAAAAATTAAATACTGAACAGAGCCATTATTAGATACTTCCATGAAAGAACAGAAAGCCGAGAAAGGTTGAACTTCTTACTATTTTATTAGTAATTTTTTTATTACCCGACTGTGTGGTGGTTCACTAATAATTATATATAGTTTCATAAATTGTACGTGTCTCGTAACGTGCATCAAAGTAATACATAAATAATTAAAATCGCGAAGTTTTGATATCAAAATATTATTTACATGTATTTTCTATCGAATTTACAGAAATATATCAAAATATAATTAATGAAAAAATGTTTTACATTACATTAAAATCGGTTCAGCCGTTTTCATAAAACTCAATTATTGATCTTAGCGATTTATTGCTTTTAATAATTAGAATCAGTTTGCCGCCGGCACTTTGTTTATTTCATTGCAATAATCAATTAATCCTGTTAAAATAGCCATATCCTGTTAAGTAAGACCGCCTTAAGATTACTACAACAAAGTTTTTTTTTTATTTGCAGGTAGGTAACTGATACGAAACATGGCTGAATCTAAGAAGAAATGTCGACAGTACAGTGTTGATTATTTAAAATTTGGTTTTCTTCCATCAATGGCAGACAAGCGATTGCCCATATGCCTTTTATGCAACAAAGTTTTGAAACCATCGAAGCTCGAAGATCATCTAAGAAGGTGTCATCCTGATAAAATAGGTAAAGATTTGAAATATTTTCAAACATTGAAGGAAAAATATGAAAAGAGACATAGCACAGTATGTTCGCTTCAACGTCGGAAAGTAACGACGATGGCTTGCGGGCATCTTACAATATCTCATTACTTATAGCGAAATCTGGAAAATCGCACACCATTGGAGAACAGTTAATTTTACCCGCTGTTGAAGAGGTTTTAAAAACTGTTCTTCACAAATCTCCATTTGACATACTCAAAAGAATTCCTTTGAGTAACAACACTGTACAAAGACGTATTGACGAAATGAGCTATGATATTGAATGTTTCTTGTGTAATTATCTGCAAACAACTCATTTTTCTATTCAACTGGACGAGTCAACTTTACCTGGTAATGAAGCATTATTATTGGCATATGTTCGATTTGTTATGGACGAAGAAATTCATGAAGTGCTACTATTCGCGAAAATTTTGGAGACGGACACTAAAGGTGAATAAATATTTAATGCGCTGAGTGATTTTTTTAAGGAAAAATCGATTCCATTCACAAACGTTATTTCGGTGGCAACAGATGGAGCTCCTGCCATGGCCGGGCAATGTCGTGGGTTTATAAGCCATCTTAAAAGAATTATACCAGAGATAACTGCAATTCTCTGTGTCATCCACCGACAACACCTAGTAGTGAAAAATTTGAGGGCTAAATTGCACCAATCGCTTCAATTTGTGATTAATGCAGTTAACAAAATAAGAAGCAATGCATTGAATACGCGTTTATTTGCACAATTGTGCGATGAAAATGATGAAGACTTCCAACAATTGCTCTACATACTGAAGTACGCTGGTTGTCGAAAGGTGCATATTTAACAAGATTTTTCTCACTATTTGAATCAGTTTTAGAGGTTCTGGAAAGGAAAGATCCAGATTTAAAAGAAAACCTGCTCAATTTCAAAATATTTAATGACATTAACTTACAATTACAAGGGGACAGCCTCAATTTAATAAAAACAAAGGGTGTAATTTCAGCTTTTCTTGGAAAATTGAAATTTATGAAGCAAAATATTAGTCGGCGCGAATTTTCCCAGTTTTCAAACTTGTCACAGGTAGAATGCCTTGATGAGGATATTCACATACGTTCAACATTTAATTGCCCTGCATGATGACTTTAAAATCAGATTTGAAGATATTCTGACGATGGAAATACCACCATGGATCATAAATCCACTTGATGAAACGGAAGTTTAGAATGTGATATTACAAGAGGAGCTACTCAAGCTTAGCACTAATGTGGAACTGAAGGTGAAATTTAAAAGAGGGTATCAAACATTTTGGCTGTAGGCAGAAATACCAGAAAAATATCCTGGATTGTGGGGAATTGCGAGACAGCTTTTGATAGCGTTTCCCTCGTCATATCTTGTCGAGAAAAGTTTTAGTGTCGTTACAAACCTTTTAACAAAAAAAAGGAGCAGATTGAATATCACAGAACGGGGAGATTTTCGGTTATTCCTAACAAAACTGAAGCCAAATATTGATAATTTGCTGTCAATTCATCAAGTACATCCCTCCCACTAAAATTATGACTATTTTCTGATTGTCATTGTAGAAGTTACGGTACGTTATTAATATTTAATTTTAATTATATTACGACTGTTATCATATTACAATGTAATATGATAACAATAATAATTAATAGTGTAATAATTACATATTTGAATAAATACAGCACAAGGAAATATACTATTTTTCCTTTTATTTTTACCACTCGGAATGGGGAGTTTTCTAAATAAAATATGTGAGAATTGATTGGTTTCTTGTGCTGTGAGTAGATGTCAAAGATGTAAAGTTGGATAGAATCACTTTTTTGATTGGCTAACTTTACTTTTTTGACATCCACTCACAGCACAATCAATTAATTAATTATTAATTCCATAGTTAGATCTAATCTTCACATTTTTTGTCGAGTAGAAATGTTGCTGCAGGGGGTCCACCGGAACCAGCAAAACTTTCAAAGTGGTCTATGAGAAAAAAAAGTTTGGGAGCCTCTGGTCTAAACGAAAGCCCATTTCTTTAATATACAAGGATTCTAAAACTCTTAACAGAAATTTCCTATAACGCATGCAGTTATCTCACGAAGCAAAATAAGATAATCAATTTGGCAACCTTGTTAGGGTTTGATTATTAAATTACATTTAATAAGAAGGTTATATGGAAATAATGGCAAAAAAATTCGTTTAAATCCATTAACTTTTTTCAATTTAAAAATTATGAATGAAGTTCTACATAAATACATAAAAAATAAACTATTATCAGTTATCATTATTATTATTTATGTCAATTTAGAAGAAAAGCTACCAGCTGCTGAAACGAAATAGCAGTTTACGACTTTAAACCAATCTATTTGTTGAGGAAGTTCCTACAGAAATGTCATAAAACGTTCTCAAAACGCGCACCATTTGCTTATAAGCACTCGTTTACGGAACGCGAAATCGTAAATTGCCTCTATCAATTCTTCACAATCAATTTAAACATGCTTAATGTAAACTAGATTCTTCACAATACCTACATAATGGAATGGTGCTACATCTAATTACACCGACATACCTTGTCTGATTAAAAAATTAAAAAAGGTTGATTAAATACTGGAAAGCTAATACAGGGTGGCCCTAAATAACCGAAGGGGTTTGAGTTCATTATAACTTCATATTTAAGACATAATTATTAATTGTTTTAAATTTGAAATACAGTATATTAATGGGGAATATTTTTAATCTAATTATGAAAAATTATATCTCGCAATGATCGAAGGGGTTTGAGTTCATTATAACTTCTTATTTAAGACATAATTATTAATTTTTTTAAATTTTAAATACAGTATATTAATGGAGAATATTTTTAAAAAAATTATATCTCGCAATGGATCGTTGATTTGAGAAATAAAGGTCAACGATTTTGGCACGTTGTTCAATTGTGTACTGTTCCATTTTAAATTCCCCAAGTCTTCTTTACAAAATACAGAAAACAAAAAAAAATTATAATAAAAAGTTATAAGGAATTAAAACCCCTTCGGTCATTTTGGGCCAGCCTGTATAAAGCTTACAAATTAATTGACAAAAATTGACAAAATCGCAGTTCTTTATCTAATTACACCCATATATCTCGTCTGATTAAAAAGAAACTAAAGAAACTTTATTAAATACTGGAAAATAAATTTACGAAATTATCTAAAGCTTACAGATTAATTAACAGAAATTAACAAAATGACAGTTCTTTATCCAATTACAACCACATATCCCGTCGGATTAAAAAAACTAAAGAAACTTTATTAAATACTGGAAAATAAATTTACGAAATAATCTAAAGCTTACAAATTAATTGACAGAAATTGGCAAAATGACAAAAAATAACAATTTATTTTTCACTTGAGTATTATTTGTTCATTTCACCTTGGATACGGTTACCATAAACACGGTCATATCGTCCGTGGGCGTAATAACCGGGCAATATGAAAAATAACGCCCAGTAATTTATTCACAGTTTTTAATGTTATGTGAGAATAAATAAAGCTCGAGAAGAAAGGATACACATTTTACAGAACTAATAATTTGAATTTTTAAGAAAGTCTAAAGAAAGAAGCAAATCTTTAGCATTCTTTACTAAAATTAAGAGTATCTAAACATTGACAACTTGAAAACATCAACGTGTCTACAACTGTCATTTAAAATACGTAAAACTCAATAGTTGTTTATTGTCAAAAATTTCTAAAGAAAGAATCAAATTTTTAACATTATTTAGCAAAATTAAAAATACAGTTTTCGAAATGTCCTGAAAAATTATGTGATCCGAAGCTTTCCAAGTTTGTGAAAGTTCTTGGTGGGAAAACATCTCCACTAATTACTTTGACAAGCGAACAAGGATTTATCTGATACTGGAACAGAATTTAATATCATGCTGGATACTCTATTCTTACAAGAAATGTTTTCCTCTATGTATCCATCTGCCACAGATGCACTTTTCTATTAGATGCGTAATAACTGTCGACGGCATGACAGTTAACAGAAATCTCAAAACTTTTCCAATGTAATTTCAATTTTTCGCTTAAGAAATTTATTAATTGCCGTCGGTCGACATTCATCCCTCGGGCCAGAGGCCCTCGGGCTAAACTAAGGTCGACATCAGAGCAATATAATACCCATAAAGCCCTTGGTGCATAAATAACTATTTTTTCAATTAATCTTTTTGGGAAAAATGAGCGAATATAGTATTAGCTCCAATTTTGATCAAATTCATGGTAAAGGTGTTTTGAGGTCGGAGATCACGAATAAGAAAGAATTTTTAACGAAATATTTGCATTTTTTTTGTCTACTAACCTCAAATAGAAATTCCTGTATTTGTGCATAAATGTTGCACAATATGAAACAAACATGTAAATAATTTACATATCTGTAACTATGCACATGGACAATACAGATATGTAAATTATTTACATGTTTGTTTCATATTGTACAAACGCTTTATACGTGCTTAACGTATTGTCATACTTAAACAAAACATAAATGTTGGTTTATTTTTTGTGGAAAAAACTATTTCTTATGCAATTCCATTCACAGAATCGAAAATAACAATAGCTTTTATGTGAAAAGATTGTGAATACTGAAAATTCGCATTATATATTAACCTACCCTAAAGTTTGTTTTTATTGGTTTAGTTCGAGAATTTTTTTAAATTTTATCGTTCTCTAACCTGTTTCAGGCTATGTTTCGTTTATTCATTATTGAGTGTATTAAAACAGCTTACAGTTGCGTGAATTTTGTCAAATACCATAATCTCGAATTTACCCTTTTTTTGTTAAGCCCTTTGGCACACCAGAATTTGGAATAAAATTAGAAGATATAAATTCTTTCATTGTTTCGACCTTTGCTTGATGTAAATCCATATCACAAATAAATAAAACACACATAAGGTGTTTTAGATTTACACTTTATTAATGAGATAATGACAGCTGTTTCGCTAACACAGTAGCTTCTTCAAATTCAACTTAAGACTAAAGATAGATACAATATACAGCGTTAAATCAGGTAGTTGACCCAAGTTAAAATTCTAGGAACTATTACATTTATATTTATTGCTTTTTGAAAACTATACTATGTCCTACTTGTGTGAGGTTTAAGTTTAATAATATAACATAAGCAACTAAGAAACAATATTTCAATGGGTGAACAGATTTAACAGTGGGGATGAATTCAAGTCTAATTTATCGTTTAGTAACATTTCTGAGTTTTTGAGTTTATTAATTTCTAAAGACTCTAAACAATTTAGTTTTCTCCCTTTATTTTCTACATGTATAATATCGAATTGTAAATTAAATTCGTGTTCATTCTCTATTAAATGATTTGAGTAGGTTGAGTCAGTTTTCTTATTGATATAAGAATGATAGTGGTCTTGGATTCGTTTTTTAAAAGTTCTACCTGTCTGTCCAATATATGTTTTGGTACATGTTCCGCATGATAACTTATAGACTCCTGATTTATTGTCTTTGGTAGATTTTTCTTTATTATTTTTAATATATTTGGCTAGATTATTATTAGTTTTATAAGCGATATTAATGTTTTCTTTTTTAAGGAATTTGATAATTTAAGTTGCTGTTGACCTATGTAAGTAAATGATTTAAACTGCTTGTCTGACTCCACTTTAATGATCGGGTACACCTCCCTTAATAATTTATTGACAGATTTTTTTAAAATTAATTTATCTATTAGATTTGGGTCATATCCGTTGTTGTGAGCGATTTGTTTTATAATATTATATTCTTTATTATAGTCTTCATTGGACATCGGGATGTTAATAAGTCTATGTGTCATGCTGTGAAAAGCCGCTACCTTGAAGGGACCGGGTGGTTAGATTTATTATGTATCGTAGTATCTGTATGAGCCACTTTGTGGTAAATAGAAAAATGGACCCTATTGTTTACACGTTTTAAAGTGAAATCCAGAAAGTGTATACCATTGTTAAGCTCCTATTCTATCGTAAACGTGATATTAGGATCAATGGAATTGATAAATTTATAAAGAGTGTTCAACTGCCTATCTGTACCTATATATTCTATCAATATATCATCAACGTATCTGTACCAAAACAAAATGTTCTTCACGTATCTGTCATTATGAAGTCTCCTATATTACAGCACCCGCAGTTAAAGTGTCTAATAGCCTAATAAATATCATCCTTAAACACACGAAATTCAAACCCAAACATAGTATTAAAAATAGTCTAGAGTTAGTTAATAACATTAAAGACCGCAACTTTCCGGATAACACGAAACTCGTATCCTTTGATGTCAAGAACTTATTTCCTAGTATCCCCCCCCCCCCCCCCCCAATACAACGATGTTATTATACAATAGAACAAACCCCATAATAAAAGAAGAGATCATAGATTCACTAAAAGTCTGCCTAGAACAAAATTACTTTTCTTTCAATAACAAACTCTACCTCTGTAAACAAGGTTTTATCATGGGAAATCCTCTTTCTCCTTTACTTGCGGAAATTTATATGGATTACCTGGAAAATACGATTTTTCATAACGACAGATACGTGAAGAACATTTTGTTTTGGTACAGATACGTTGATGATATATTGATAGGATATATAGGTACAGATAGGCAGTTGAACACTCCTTATGAATTTATCAATTCCATTGATCCTAATATCACGTTTACGATAGAAAAGGAGCTTAACAATAGTATACACTTTCTGGATCTCACTTTAAAACGTGTAAACAATAGGGTCCATTTTTCTATTTACCACAAAGTGGCTCATACAGATACTACGATACATAACAAATCTAACCCCCCGGTCCAACACAAGGTAGCGGCTTTTCACAGGATGACACATAGACTTATTAACATCCCGATGTCCAATGAAGACTATAATAAACAATATAATATTATAAAACAAATCGCTCACAACAACGGATATGACCCAAATCTAATAGATAAATTAATTTTTAAAAAATCTGTCAATAAATTATTAAGGGAGGGTACCCGATCATTAAAGTGGAGTCAAACAAGCAGTTTAAATCATTTACTTACATAGGTCAACAGCAACTTAAATTATCAAAATTCCTTAAAAAAGAAAACATTAATATCGCTTATAAAACTAATAATAATCTAGCCAAATATATTAAAAATAATAAAGAAAAAACTACCAAAGACAATAAATCAGGAGTCTATAAGTTATCATGCGGATCATGTACCAAAACATATATTGGACAGACAGGTAGAACTTTTAAAAAACGCATCCAAGACCACTATCATTCTTATATCAATAAGAAAACTGACTCAACCTACTCAAATCATTTAATAGAGAATGAACACGAATTTAATTTAAAATTCGATATTATACATGTAGAAAATAAAGGTAGAAAACTAAATTGTTTAGAGTCTTTAGAAATTAATAAACTCAAAAACTCAGATATGTTACTAAACGATAAATTAGACTTGAATTCATCCCCACTGTTAAATCTGTTCACCCATTGAAATATTGTTTCTTAGTTGCTTATGTTATATTATTAAACTTAAACCTCACACAAGTAGGGCATAGTATAGTTTTCAAAAAGCAATAAATATAAATGTAATAGTTCCTAGAATTTTAACTTGGGTCAACTACCTGATTTAACGCTGTATATTGTATGTATCTTTAGTCTTAAGTTGAATTTGAAGAAGCTACTGTGTTAGCGAAACAGCTGTCATTATCTTATTAATAAAGTGTAAATCTAAAACATCTTATGTGTGTTTTATTTATTTGAGAAGATATAAACCCATTATAAAATACATAGTTACACCTGTTATTAAAATAGGACCAAAGTAATTGCAACAGTGCACGACTGAATCCAAAAGCGGGTAGTTTATATAAAAGTACACCGTGATCAATACTATCGAATGCGCTACTAAAATCAGTATAAATATCGTCCACTTGCCCTGCTGATCAAATTCCTAGCAAATGTATTGTGCGAGACTTACAAGGTTAGTTACCGTTGATCTACCTCGAACAAAGCCATGTTGATATGGTGAGATCGATAGTTTAACATGATTATATATATACCGCGAGTTTTTCTTATCTCTATACCTAGCCTATGTTCAGTTTCAAAAAGAACGCTTCAATGCATGGGAATGTTACGCAATCAATATCGCTCGATTATGTGTTTCGACAAATGTCAAAATCAATGTCAGTAATGTGCATAAACGAAATAACATTTTAAATATTTTAGCATTTGACATTTGTATTGACCTAATTTAAAAAAATATATATATATAACGTGTGTATAAATTGTCGCAAAAGCTACACGCAGCGACGTTCTTCGTTTGGTTCTGAATAAAAAATCTTAATGTTAAAATGTCGTATCATGCTTCGTTTGTTTTCACGGGGTTCTTGAAGTTCAGACTTTTAGTGCGTAACTAACCTTTGCTCTTCGATATCTGTTAATAGAGATAGATGCAATTTAGTTTAAAGAAAAAATTTTTACTAGTATTATTTCGTAAAAGTTTCTTTTGATTTAAAAGCTTGTTTTAAACATTTATTCATTAACGTACTTCCACGAAAAACACTTTTGACAACGTTGTAGAACAATAAGTTTGTATTTCAAAGTGAGTTCAATCAAAATCATTACTGTCAAATTTTGACATTTACGAATTTACGAAGCATGATACGACATTTTAACATGAAGATCTTTTGCGATAATTTATACACACCTTGTATATATAAAACATGAAAAATAGAAATTTTCAACTAATGTAAAGCTGGAAACAGTTTAAGGAAAGTGCCGGATTTGTTTTCTATCAAATATCTTTACATGCCCTTACCATCTATCGGAAAAATTCAGGCTATTTCTAGGAAATTTGATTCTGATGGCTGCATAATAAATACACACAGAAAGAAAATTGAAAGCCTCACATTCTTTCAGGAGACCTAAAATTAAATGTGTTATGTTTCATTGAAGAATGCCTCATAACACCATTAGCACAACAATTTAATATTTCGAAGACGTCTGTAAATTAAATTCTCAAACAGTAAAAATACAAATCTTGCAAGTTTTCTAATTACCAAAACAATTATTTCATGAAGATAGAATAAGACGTGTTGATTTTTGCGAAACACTATTTAATTTATTAAATGAAAATCACAATACGTTGAAGAACATACGTTTCACTGATGAAGCGTCTTTTTCTTCGAACACGTATTGTTCCTCGATTTGAAAATTTATCTATTGAAGGTTTCTGGTTTCAAATAGATTGAGCCCCAATTCATTCAACTGCAGCAATTATAAATTTTCTAAATTAAAGTCTTCCTGATCGATGGATAGGGAGGTTTGATCCGATAGTTTGACCCGCCCGTTCGCCAGGTTTATCGCCAAAAGACTTTTCTTTGGGGATACCTTAAATCTAAAATTTATGATAATGGAATTTTCACTAACATTGAAGATTTAAAAGCACGCATAAGTACAGCCTGCGACGAATTACGAACCAAACCGAATTTTTTAACACACTCTTTGTAGGAATTTCATAATTGACTCGCATATTGTATGGAATGTGAAGGTGGATATTTCGAATATTTATGAAAAAGTTGAAGAATTATAAATAAAACAAACTTTCTTTCAATTTACCATAAAATTCATTTTAATTTTGTTTGTATAAGTTAAATGTTAAATAAATTACTTTCACACTTTGTTGACAATGACAACTAAAATTCCTTATTACAAGTGATGACAGTCGCATTGTTGGTTGCATAGCATTCCCATGCATTGAAGTATTTATTTTAAAACTGAACATAGGTGTATTCATGTGTTATGTTCAGTAATATAAAAAAAACTCACAGTATATACATAAATATATTACATTCTCGTACAATTTTGCAAAATTTGGAAGTATTGATATGATATACGGAAGTATGGAAGGATGTTGTCTTAAGTAATTAATTAAATTTGTATCTTCATTATTTGTAGTAACAACTGGTCAATCAGTTCCCCTTTTCCTATTTAGTGTGAATTCATTCTCCCATCGTTTTTCGATTCGCAAAACAGTACTTTTACTAAAATTGCATTCTTCGAACTATCTTCTTATGGACCAACAGTCTTCAATTTTGGAAATTATTCGTAATTTCAAAATGTTATTTAAATATCTAGGCATGGTTATGATTTAAAGACGGCAGACTATGTGCCCCACACTGTTAAATTTAATAATACACATAGGGTGTATTAGATAAAAATGTAGATTTTACAAAATGTTATGATTTTAAGTATTTGAAATGTGTTTTAAAAACATACGAAAAGGTTGTAAAAGGGTATGAATCATACCCTTTTTTGTAAAATCTACATTTTTATCTAATACACCTTATGTGTATTATTAAATTTAACAGTGTGGGGCACATAGTCTGCCGTCTTTAGATGATCGTTATATTATATTAGTGATACTATAATAGATTTATATGAAATTTGACAAGTTGTAGGCAAGTTCAATTTACAGCGATCAAATTCAAGTGTACGCATTTTATATGACACGCATGGTACAATTGATGTTACAATTTCCCTAAGTAATTTAATCAAAATCATTTTAATTATATAATAAATTATTTTTATTCTATTGTGATAAACTTCTAAAAGACAAACTGTAGAAAACTTTCAAATACAACACTCTTATAAGGATGAAATACGATTGTAGGCTTTATCCTAAAATTTACTAAATTCCGCTGCAAGCATCCCCTTACAAAGCTGCTTCCCCGTGCGTAATTTACGGTCAGCGTGATAAATAGCTTTAAAGACATTTACACCGATTAAACTTGTAAAAAAAGTCCAACTATTTATATAAATATATCAAGTGTACTTGATACTACATCGAACAAAATTCCTCAGATGATTTTTGCATATAAAATTGTTTTGCGCTAATTCCCTCCGCCACCGATCGCTCGAAGAAACATCACAAAAAAGTGCGCAAAGTTAGTAATTGAAATGTTGTTAACTTACAGTAAGTAGCCACCGTCAACCTGTCGATGGTGTCCTGCTTCAATTTGGAGTTTTTCTTCCCCATGATCGTGGATACGTTACGGCGAAAATCTCGTTCACGGAACGCGGAAAAATTGTTAAAATGAATAGCACGGTTGCATATGACACAGGGGCACACGCACTAATACAAACCTAGTGGTGCAGTCGACATTGAGGGTTGTTTGCGCGGAACGCCTGCGCCCTCCGCAAACGATTAAAGTCTAGGGGTGCGCACATTCTGGACATCGAAGAGGACATCTCTAACACTTGGAGAGGACGCGGATTACGCTTTTCAGTTTCGACTATTGTATCAGGCTACTATAAAGCTCCTCTGTAATGATTTGAGGTCAACCTGAGATTTATCTTTAAGAGATTTCAATAATAATTCTCTTCGGCGTAATCTATAATAATTTGTGCACTTTAACTCGATTTTACTCGAATAAAAGCATCAATTGCTTAGACTTACTTTGATTTAGTGTACAAATACTTGAAAACGTTTCATTTAATTCTTGTATGTAATTCAATACAAATTTGAATTTTTTAATAAAATTTAAAACTATTTAATTTCTAAGCACATTTTTATTATTTTAAGTAATCATTCGACCACACACTTACCAGCAACTAACAAAGACGTAGATACTATTTAAAAAATCTGAATATCTGATGCAGGTGTTAATCAGAGTTGGACGCTGTATTTTCAATTTAAAGTGCATATGCGAGGGACAGTCGGAAAATTTCGAGAAAAGCTATGATGAAGAAAACATTTAATACGCATACGTATTTTAACAGGCACCTTCCTACAATATTTTCCAGGCCGGTATGCATTTATTTAAACTATACTTACTTATACCGTTAGGTATCGAATTTTAATAGTAGATTTCAAGTTAGTAGTGCATTTATTCTACCCTTCCATAAGTTTCTGTTCTGTGCCAAGTTCCTTGCCTCACACCACTGTATACCAGGTTCTGCGGCTGCCTGTCGTACTTGTTCTTCCTATTGTATTCTAGCTATTCCTATTCTGTTCTTTCCCTGTACTCTGGCTTCATACACCTGCTTTGCTGGTCTCTTTTCTTGCATACTGTGCAAGTTCCCTAACCAACCCAGCTGTCTATCTTCGATAACTCTCTTAACCGGTTTCAGGTTCCTTTTTGAATTATTACCTCATTGCTAATTCTGTCTTTCCTTGTAATTCCTTCAATTTTTCTCAGGATTCTCATATCTGCTGCTGTTATTCTGCTTTTGTTTCTATCTGTAATCGTCCAAGACTCGCTACTATAAGAGGTGCATTCAAGTTCTAAGGCCTCCGATTTTTTTTCTCCAGACTGGAAAGAGATAGAAGCATGTGCATTGTTTTAAAATGAGCGTGCGTTCGTTGTCAATACGTCACAGAGATGGCAGCACTGTACGGCAGATGAAATTGTAGCGGCAGCGTCGAGAATGAGAAATGTTTTAGATACTTAAAATGGCTACGCTTTCCTTACTTGAACAGCGTGCATGGATGTGTATGATTGTGTCGAAAGTGTGTTCGTGGGTGCGACAGTTTAATGAAGGCAGAACATCGTGTGACAACAAACCGAAACAACCTCGGGCTCGCACAAGCCGGTCTGACGACATGATCGAGAAAGTGGAGAGACTTGTTTTGGGGGATCGCCGAATGACAGTTGAACAGATCGCCTCCAGTGTTAGCATTTCCGTGGGTTCTGTGCACACAATCCTGCATGACGACCTGAAAATGCGAAAAGTGTCCTCCAGGTGGGTGCCACGAATGCTGACGGACGACCACAAGGCTGCTCGTGTGGCATGTGGCCAAGCAATGTTGACGCGCAACCAAAGCATGAATGGGACTTTCTTTTCGTCGATTGTGACAATGGATGAGACGTGGATGCCATTTTTCAATCCAGAAACAAAGCGCCAGTCAGCTCAATGGAAGCACACAGATTCACCGCCACCAAAAAAATTTCGGGTAACCGGCAGTGCTGAAAAAATGCTGGTGTCCATGTTCTGGGACAGTGAGGGCGTAATCCTTACCCATTGTGTTCCAAAGGGCATTACAGTGACAGGTGTATCCTACGAAAATGTTTTGAAGAACAAATTCCTTCCTGCACTGCAACAGAAACGTCCGGGAAAGGCTGCGCGTGTGCTGTTTCACCAAGACAAGGCACCCGCACATCGGGCTAGCGTTATGCAACAGTTTCTTTGGGAAAACAACTTTGAAGTGATTTCTCATGCTCCCTACTCACCTGACCTGGCTCCTAGTGACTTTTGGCTGTTTCCAACAATGAAAGACACTGTCCGTGGCCGCACATTCACCAACCGTGCTGCTATTGCTTCACCGATTTTCCAGTGGTCGAAACAGACTCTTAAAGAAGCCTTCGCCGCGGCTATGGAATCATGGCGTCGACGTTGTGAAAAATGTGTACGTCTGCAGGGAGATTACGTCGAGAAGTAACACCAGTTTCATAGTTTTCGCGTGAGTAGTTAGTTAGAAAAAAAATCGGAGGCCTTAGAACTTGAATGCACCTCGTAGATTATTGTACAGTTTCTCATAAAGTACTACATACTCAAATACTTTTGCAAAATTACAGAAAATATTAATATTCTTAATTCTTAATTATTAATTCCAGCAGTCCTGGAAAGTCGAAGTATAGAGTGATAAATTAAAACAAAAGAGTAAATAGAAAAAAGTCAGTTCAAGATACATATATAAAAAATAAGATTACTGTAGACATTCTACAATAATCTGAAAAATTATATTATAAAAAGATAAAAAACAAATCAGTAACGAAATAATAGTTGGTAGGATATAATATAAATATGAAAGCATAATGAAAATGCAAAAGAAACCGATAAGAAATTTTCCTCTATTGAATTAAAAATCTGTAAACGGAATAATCATTTATTTAGAGGTGTAGTACATATATTTTACATGTATTACACCAAATTTAAAAAGAAATTTTTCTTTGTTCGCTCTTCGTTATATGTTAAAGCAGATCAAGATTACACTTAAAGAAAAAGTTCATGGTGTTTCATGCCTACAGCTAATTATAAAAGCTTATAAAATAAACGAAATGGCACTCCCGCAACCAACAAATGCCACACGCAATAAATAACAAATTCAAATTTCATCCAAAATATCTAAATTAGTCGTTTCCTCTTTTAAGCAAATTTGTTTATACTTGTTATTATGACTGAACGTAATTAACGTACGTACTATAGGTTTCCTTTCACTGTGCTTACTAAATCTGATAAAGATAATATTTGTATTGAAACATTGTTTTATTAAAAGAAAACAAATACAAGAGACTAAATTATTTTTATTATTCTCTGCATTAAATATTTATTACCAGAATGTTTATGGTCTTCGTGGTAAAACTCACACTTTACTAACTGCTAGTTACTCCTCGTCTTATGATTAGAGACCGGACCATCAGGCCGAAATTACAATGGACCATATAAATAGTCTATAACTTTGCCAAGTACAACGCGCAGTTATTGAATAGCACTATTCATTCGGTTAACAGCACATCTGTTTTTTGTCGTTGAATTGTGAAGCAATTACGTCAATATTACACTTAAATTCCTTTCTTCAAGGCCGTCATCAGACCATCAGGCCGAAATTACGATGGACCATATAAATAGTCTATAACTTTGATAAGTACAACACGTAGTTATTGAATAGCACTATTCATTCGGCTAACCGCACATTTGTTTTTTATCGTTGAATTGTGACGCAATTACTTCAATATTACACTTAAATTCCTTTCGTCAAGGGCGTAGATACAAGCGCGAGGAGGTTGTATAATTTATTTTATTTATTAGTTAATATTTCGTAAGATAAATAAAGTACGGTGAATTAGTTTCTTTTTTTCATTATTTTAACTGTTAATTATCATACTACGTAATTTTTGTAATAGATTCTGTTAATATCGTTTCATCGAATCTACTCCCAATTATTTTCACGTAAGTGTTCAGATCTAAAACAATGTTTAAGTTAATTTTTCAGATATGATATGGAACAGCGTCGAGAATGGCATCGTGAAACAATGGCGAGTTGGATTATAAGGGTTATATTGACTGTTTGTTCATTGCCACTGACCCCTAAATTTATTGCAATATCTGTAAAATATCGTTTAAAAATTTCAACAAATCGCATGTAAAACGTCAATTAGCATCGCAAGCACATACAAAGATATTAAACCTGTTGGAATCAGACAATTTTAACGAAGAATTCTGTTAAACTTTAATGACGCCAAATATTCCATTAAATAAACTTAAAAATCCCACCTTCAAAACATTTCTCCAAAAATATACAGGTCGAAATGTTCTTGATGAATCCACCTTACGCAAACATTATGTTTCAAAGTGCTACACGAAAGCAGTAGAATGCATTAGAAGCCATCTTTCAAATCAGTACCTATGGATAAGTGCCGACGAAACTGTCGATATATTAAGACGCTGTGTGGCAAATGTCCTGGTGTACTACATCCAACTATTCCATATAACAGATGATGCTATGGTTTTTTCCCCGCAACATTTTGAAGAAAACATTATTTTATATTGAACAATAACTTTTGATAACTTTGTATAATTTATTATGTATGATTACAGATTGTATTTTGATTTAATTTGACTAGCGTTGCTAGTACGCCGATTTGCCATGCGATTTCCTGGCAGACACGTTTTGTGACCCGAGTGAGAGAGTCGCATATTAGAAGAGAAACTCTTTATCTTTTTTTCAAGTAATTTCGGTTTTTGTTTTTGAATTAATAGTGTTTGTGATTGCTGAAGTCATTACCGAATTTATACAGTTGAATATCTCGTAGTTTTGATTTAATTAAACTCTTACTCGAGGTGTCTCTTATATTAAAAAATAAAACTACGTAAGTTTATTTTATATTATATCATATTATTTGTACTACTATTTGTACATTTATTATTGTATTATTGATTGTATGAATTTCTATATATTTTAATATTAATTAAAATATAAATGATAAAGATAGTTTTTCGTTTCAAGTAATTTTTTTGTAACGTTAAATTCTAGAACGTTTTAGATTTCAAGGTTGGTGTTTTTGTACATGTGGTATCGCGCATACATTAGAGATTTCGGTTTGACAGGTTTAACTGTTTACTTTTGAGTTTGTTTATCAGGGGTGAAAGACAAAGGTATCTTTGTAATTTATTAGTTCTTAATTTTGATCGGAGTCAATAAGGATTTTTTATTATATGGTTCAGTCATATTTCATATAATATTTTTGCCTTAAGAATATTGTTTAATAATGCAATATTTATCTTAATACTTTATTCAGATTTTTTTCTTATTTTTTTTTGTAATAAATTTCATTTTAATTTTATTGTGATTTTCTTTTTACCTTTGTTTGAACTTTTGTACTGGCGTCTGAAAAATTTTGTTGAAGAGAAGTACCACGTTTTCCTATTGGAAACCCGGAGAGGAAAGCTGTCTCATTAAATAGATTAACCGATTGAGCATCAAAGTTGGACAGTGTTGTGGTGAATAGTGGCTCATCTTCGTTCTTACCCACTATTCATAGCAATATGTAATAGCAACAAAAATTATAAATAAATAAAGTTCATACGGAAACATTAGCTAAAACCATTGACGAGAATATGCACCAAATGCTTCATTCGGACGACAGGTACAAAGAAAATATACTTTTATTTGTCAGTAACAGTGCTGCGTATATGTTAAAAGCAGGCAGACTATTAAAAGAAACATATCCTAATATGCTGCATATTACTTGTGTAGCACATGCTCTCCACAGAATCTGTGAATATATCAGAGACACCATTCCGGAAGTTGCTAGACTTGTATCCGCTTTTAAAAAATTTTTGGAAAACCACCATTGGGAGCAGCTCTTTACAGGGAACAGCTTCCATCTTTGTCACTGCCTCCCTCTCTTAATAACTAGATGGGGAAAATGGTTGGAAGCTACTAGTTTTTATGCTGAGAATTTCGATAGTTTGCACAATTTGGTTACATGTTTAAATGACAATGCTCGAAGTATTTCTGAGTGCAAGGAACCAATACAAATTTCAAATTAAAAAAATCAGTTATAGTTTCTTCAGGAACACTTTGGAAATTTGACAAAACTAATCACTTATTTTGCAAATCAAAATCTCAAATTAAATGATGGATTAACCACATTAGATGTGGCTATTAATAATTTGAAATATATTCCAAGCGACTTTGGATGTGGCCTTCGGCGAAAGAAGTTTGACGCAGTTTTTAATAGAAATCCAGATTTAATAACATTGCGGCAATTGTGTATGGGGACAATACCTCAAAATCTAACTGCTAAATTCTCTGAAATAAAATAATATTTCGCCTATATTTTTTCTGATATTTTATGCGAGATATTCAACTTGACTATTCGAACATTTCCTGACTCCTGGAAAATTGCCTGAAGAATCCTGAAGTAGGTCATAATGGACTCAGACAGATATTTCGCGGCTGTGGAAAAAATTATAAGAAAATATCAAGATATTTAAACGGTGGATCTATGTGGAAACTATGTGAAAACTATGTGAAAACTATGTGGAAACTATGTGGAAACTATGTGGAAACTATGTGGAAACTATGTGGAAACTATGTGGAAACTATGTAGAAACTATGTGAAAACTATGTGGAAACTATGTCAATCATGACCGAAACAAGAAAACAAAGACCATTCAACATTAAGAGAATGGTAGGCATGAAGAAATTGCCAAAAGACTGGAGCTAACTAACAGAATGGAAATTGAAAAAAATGAGAAAATTTTGTTTAGGGAAGTTAGGTGGATACTGGTTGAGGAATTCGGAAAAACAAAATATAGATATTCGTTTGATCAAAGAGAAGAGAACCAAGAAAAGAAAGATAGATAGGACAGACAATACGAGTACACAAAATACCATTTTAACCAAAATCGATAAAAATCGACCGATTGCAGACAAAAATTCGACGATATTCAAGAACAGATCCCTTATATTCCTGAAAACTTCAGGGAATTTTACCATAACTTGAAGAGAGACTTGAAGAGAGACTTGAAGAGAGACTTGAATTTACTATTCCTATCATTAAAAAAAATATGTTTTATGTTGCTGTTTTTGTATCTTAATAAAGTGTTTAGTTCAATAATACTTTTTGGATTATCTGCGATTTGCTTTGTTTCGTCATCATAATTTTAGAAAAAGGTGTTAACTCAAAAATTTCAGAAGTTGTTTATATTTTTCGAGAGATGCCGCTATATTTCAGCTAAATTTCATAAAAATTTTGAACTTATTTCAATGTAAAATCACCTAAAAAAGTAGGTAAAAGGTGTTTAGACAAAAAGTGATACTCGATAAACTTTAAAGCGACTTATCTCAAAACTATAGAAATTGAATTAACACCTTGGTGCACTAAGAGCTTCATTTATTCTCTTATTATTTGAAAATGAATTGTTTTGTTTTACGATGATGTGCTTTTAATGTAATATAACTTATTAGCTTATAATCGTGTTCATGATGACTATGACACGTATTTCGTAAATACGCGTAGTGTCTTATTGGAAAATGTAATTTGATTTACATTGTTTTGATATGCGTCGCACTTACTTGAAACGTAATCCGTACGTAAGTTGAGGCTATAGTGTTTGTGTAGGTATCGTGTATATTCGGTTCAGATTGCATCAACACCAATTCATATTGAATTAATAAGAATGTAAATACCATGCATATGTATATTTAAATCTACGCATACCTATATACAAAAATAATCGCTTGTAAAAATAAAAACTTAAAATGCATGCTGCATGGTACAGCTATTGCTAAAATAATTCGCTTTCCCTCTCTGAAGGGAATTGAACTGTACGTGGCATCTCCATCAAAGAAAATGTGGGGATTTTACGATTGTAATAATAAACATATCGTCCTCAGAATTCGCTCGACATTGTTATTGGTTACTTGGGAGACACGCCAGCAATGTATGGAAATTGAAAATTCCATCGAGATAAAGATATTTGGAATGGTTTGCGCGACGAGTTTTGGGACATAAAATGGGTCAAATGAGAAACTGTCAGCAGGGAATCAGGAAAGGTCAGAATACAGATCGAAGCAAGCACTTATATCCGTAAAGTTTATTTTCTTTTAATGGTACCACCTGGGTAACAAGATGAAATGGTAACGAAAATTGAATTTGGTTCTAGTTAGGTGATAAATTGTAAGTCTATCTAGTTTGAAATGTTTTTTACATTACAAAAGTATTTTTAATAATATAAAATATTATTAAAAATGGGGTGTGAAGAACACAATACAAGTTATATATTTGTTAATGTATCTCCTCTCCAGAGACGCAGATACGTATTTCACCTTTCTACAGGATCGTCGGTACGCCCCTGCTAGAGAAGAGATACATTCAACCAAACATAACTACCTTGCTATCAACCAGAAATTATTAAGACAGAGCGTGACAGACTTTCACGCTCTGTCTTAATAATTTCTGGTTGATAGCAAGGTAGTTATATTTGGTTGAATGTATCTCTTGTTGAGATCTCTTGCGAGAGGCGATTAAAGGTCTGTTTTACTTCAAAGTATATATATATTTAAAAAAACCCTACATGTTTCGGCAATGATGCCTTTATCAAGGATATAAAATATAAATGACAGAATATAAATGTGAAATAATTGAGTTGCTATGGTTTAAATTATTCAAAGATACATTCCAATTGTATAATAATAAATCATGCCTTAGTATTCCAAAAACAGATAGCAAGATGTGAACATATGTGTTGTTCGCTGCTAGCAGCTTGTGTCTCTTTCTGGGTATGAAACTTGTGTGTTGGTTGCTGCTGGCATCTTGCGTCTCTCACTGGGTGTGTGGTTTTGTGTTTGTGTGAGCACGTAAGTGTAGGGTTTTGTATGTTGGCGTGTTCGTGGGTGTGTTTAGTGATCGGTCGCGAAAAATTTAGAGAGATCGGATAACCAGCCGTTGCGTAGGGCCGCTATCCCTTTCCCGGCAACTTCTTTACTTTTCCGTGCAGTACTTCGACGGCCCGACCCCCGCCCCATCGAGGCAAGGCGCAGACCAGCGAAGCGCACCCTGCACGGGGTTGCTCATCGCCAACCGAGGGAACACTCTTAGTGGCTACTTCGGCCGACGACGGTCACACTTTGTGCCATCTTAACGTTTTCCGCCAAAGCGGGGGCATTGCATACACGTCGAACGTGTGTGTGCTGTTAACGGCAGCCTAGCCAGGTTACCGCCCAGGATTCCGGGCAGATAAAGCCATGAGTGTTTGACCTCTATTTCATAGCCTTTTCTTGAAGTGTGTTTCTTCGGATCATCCTACGTGTATTCGTTATTTAATTTTTATATATTTTATACATCGGAAATTTTTGTGTTATCTACCTAGCTACGAAAGAAACTCGTCATTCGACAAAAATCGAAGCCCTCTCAAGTGTTTTTTGAATTTTGGAAAGAGATAAAAGTCACAGAAGGGCAAGGTCGGGACTTTAGGGTGGATGCTCTAATTCCTCAAAGCTGCTTTCATTGATTCCTACTTGAACAATTCGTGCTGTAGATGTCATGCAGAAGCAGTTTTCTGAGCAGAATTGTGGAGTCTTTTTTCGCGTATACCCGTTTTCAAGTTCTTAATTGTGTCTTCGTAGACATTTCCCGTTATTGTAGTACCTTTTGGCATATATTCAATTACGAGAATCCCCTCTGCGTCCCAAAAAATTGCGGCCTTAAATTTTCACGCAGAACATTGCGTTTTTACCTTCTTGGGCGGTGGAGAGCCCATATGAACTCATTGAATGGACTTTTGTTTCGTGGAAGGGTCGCAATGGTATAGCAAAGTTTCATTTCCAGTTACAATTCTATTTAAGAAGTTTTCATCTTGAGACAAAAGAGTCACATTCTCTTCACAAATTTGTCGTCTACACAATTTTTGTTCGGGACTGAGCAGTGTGGGAATCCATCGGGCCGATATTTTGCTCATTCTTAAATCCTCGTGTAGAGTTTTAGAAACACTAGTTTCTCATATTCCTAGCAATAACAAGCTTTTACTCGGCAATCAGTCAACACCAAATCTCCAACTTTGTTGATGATTTCTTCAGTCCGTGCTTCCAAAGGTCTTCCACACTTAGGGTCATCATGAATGGATTCTCTGCCCCATTGGAACTGCGTACACCAAGATTTGACTTCGAAAGAGAACTGGCTATTTTCTCCATACACTGCCACCATTATCTCATGAATATTCCTCGGGCTACTGCCTTCTTTTGATAAAAATTTCGTTACGCTGTGTTCAAGTTCCAAATCACTCATTTTCTCTTCTTTAAATTAATGAAAAAGTAATAAATGTTAGCGATTCCAACCAAACTTTGAGATGACACTATAAAGTATCACAGAAACTTGACGTAAGAAAATTGTCACGATAGCATATTGTTTTCATAGCTAGGTAGGCCCCCTCGTGCATATATTCATAAATTGCTTTGTTCTAAAAATGCATTTTTTTATAGAAGATAGCTGAACAGAACTTATTTCATATTTGAAACTTCAATTTAATTCAAATATACTTCGTTGCTTCCAGTGGCAAGATATACAGGTAATATTATTTAATGTTTTTACTTATTTCATTATTATTTTGATAAATAATTATTTAACATTTCTTTCCGGTTGATGGAATATGACAGTATTTTTTTTAAATTTATTATTTTATTAATTTTTTTCATGTTTTAAAATTAATATTTAGGTACTGCTAATTTGAAATATTTTTATTTCATATTTGTTTTCTTCTAGTTTATTATAAATTTTTTCAGCTGATATTACTGTCTTTTGAAATCTTACTTATTTTGAATATTTCGTAAATCTCTTTCTTTGATTGTAGATTATGAAGACAATATTGAGTTAAAAATCAATGTAATTTGTGGAATTTGGTCATTTTCCTCTCGAAGTCTTAAGAATATGGGTACAATATTGTACTTATTCGTTTTGAAGTGGGTGTTGCACTGTATTCTGGTAATTTTAAAGCCAACGATAAAGAGAAAGAGATAAAGAACCGTTGTCCTTTCAATATTTACCCACACATTGACATAAGTAGAGGTCATGAATGCTTCCGAATTTTAAAAAAATTCCTTGTTTTCATTTGTATTAGTAAAAATTTTTAGACAATTCACCATTTTATTTATACATTTCTTTCAGGGACAAAGTATAAAATTGACAATGTATTCCTTTTGCTTTTCGAAATTTATTTATTAATTTTTGCTTTAGAATTTTTAGGTTATGGAATGTTGAAGTAATATTATTTTAAATCATTTCAGATGAGGAGGTTTTGGTTGTATTATAAACATTTTTGAACTGAAAATATTTGGAAGGAACGCTATTTAAGCTTTATTTATAGAAACTTTTTATTTGTTTCAATAGTTTATTCATATATTTATTTATTTGAGGTGACTAATTTGTTTAAAATTTTCAGCATCTTTCGAAATTATAAAATATGAAGATAAAAATCTTCTAATCTAATGTCTTGGAAAATTTTTAAATCGCATATAGAAATTTTAAATATTCTCTAGGAAAGTTGTATTTGTAAATGGGATTTAAGTAAAACACTTATACTAATTTCCAGTATATATTACACTTTATTATATATATATATTAATAAATAGATGACATGTTTCGCTACGATGTAGCTTCTTCGGATCTTATATTACTACTGAACACGCTCTTCACCAATGTATGGCTTCTTTCTAAACTATTTCAATGGGTTGCACTTGTCTACATTAGAATCGTCTCTTACCGATATATCGTCTAAAGTTATTGTTATTTTAATATTTAATGAAACCAGTTTAAAAGTGGGGAATTATTAAGGTCTAATTGGTCATTTAACAATATATCTGCATATTTAAGTTTATTTATTTCTAAGGATTCCAGTAAATTTAACTTTAATCCTTTTTGTTGTGACTGTAAAATTTCGAAAACTTCATTGAAACTATGATTATTTTCCAACAAATGAAGTGCATAATTGGAATCTGTCTTTTTGTCAATAAAACTTTTAAAATGTTCCTGTATTCTTTTCTCAAAGCTCCTGCCAGTTTGGCCTATGTATGTTTTAGGGCACTCTTTACATGTTAGTTTGTATACTCCGGATTTATTACTTTTGCTTGTCTTGGATTTATTATTTTTTATGAATTTCCCTAAAGAATTATTAGTTTTATAAGCTACATTTACATCTGTTTTTCGTAAAATTTTTCCTATTTTTTCACTTATCGGTCCTATGTATGTTAATAATTTATTATGTATTAACATACAGAGGACCGATAAGTGAAAATATAGGAAAAATTTTACGAAAAACAGATATAAATGTAGCTTATAAAACTAATAATTCTTTAGGGAAATTCATAAAAAATAATAAATCCAAGACAAGCAAAAGTAATAAATCCGGAGTATACAAAGTAGCATGTAAAGAGTGCCCTAAAACATACATAGGCCAAACTGGTAGGAGCTTTGAGAAAAGAATACAGGCACATTTTAAATGTTTTATTAACAAAAAGACAGATTCCAATTATGCACTTCATTTGTTGGAACATAATTATAGTTTCAATAAAGATTTCGAAATTTTACAGTCACAACAAAAAGGATTAAAGTTAAATTTACTGGAATCCTTAGAAATAAATAAACTTAAATATGCAGATATATTGTTAAATGACCAATTAGACCTTAATAATTCCCCACTTTTAAACTGGTTTCATTAAATATTAAAATAACAATAACTTTAGACGATATATCGGTAAGAGACGATTCTAATGTAGACAAGTGCAACCCATTGAAATAGTTTAGAAAGAAGCCATACATTGGTGAAGAGCGTGTTCAGTAGTAATATAAGATCCGAAGAAGCTACATCGTAGCGAAACATGTCATCTATTTATTAATATATATATAATAAAGTGTAATATATACTGGAAATTAGTATAAGTGTTTTACTTAAATCCCATTTACATATAATGGATTTCCAGCAAGTATCGGCCGATTCAATTAAATTTTAAAAAAAGTTGTATTTAGGATACAAATATCAAGGTAAGGGCATTTATATATTTTTTTGAGATTCTCTTGAAACTGAGAAAGTTTACAGATCCGTAGTCTTATAAATTGTTCCAATAATTTTTGTGTATTTTAATATTTTTATTTCAGGTTGATGTTTATCTTTTCTTTTAATTTTTGTCCTAATTTTTTAATATATTTTTTTCAGCTAATACATCGTCTTTTGAAAACTAAATTTTTTTTTAGGTTGCAAAGTATGAAGTTAACGGTTTAAAATGATTTTAAAATCAGTTGAATTTCTAATGTTACTTTTGTGTTTTGAACTTTACTTGTTAAATTTGTTTCAGCATTTTTAGGTTATGGAAAGTTTAGGTAATATTATTTTAAATCAATTTAAATCAGGATTAATTATATACATTTTTGTGTCAGTATTTTGTTTGTGTTTCTATTTATTCCAGGCGTTTTCTTATCTATTTCAGGTAAAAAATGTTTAAAAAAAATTTTTGTGTATATTTGTAAATTGTGAAATATGAAGATATTTTTCTAATTCGTCGTCTTGGCATCACCTCCAAATAGAATATGGGAACTTCAAATATTTCGTTTTGAATTGTGAAAGTCTACAAGTAAAATTTTTGTTTGTGCTAATATTTTTTTTCAAGTGTTCAAAAATATACATTATATTATATGTTCAAATTTATTAATTTTTTAACAAACATTTCAGCATTTTACAGGTTTGAAATTATGGACCTTATTTTCTATTTTATTAACGATTTCTTGAGATTTTGTTATTAATGCCATTTGCAGCTTTTAGAAGATTTTACAATAGCTTCAAAGGAATATCTACACAGGTAATGTTAGTTTAATGAAGTATTTTTATTAATTTTGCTGGCAGTGTCGGTTAATTGTGTTGTTACGTATAGGTTTTATATTTTGGGTTTGCATGGTTGTTGGTTTTGCATGACCCACTCATGAATTAGTGCCTTGACGTATAATCGACTCAAAAACAAAAATTAATGGAATATGTTAAGAAGTATTGTATGGTTATCATAATTTGAATTTAATCTAATTTAATCAGTTTCGATCAATTAAAGTAAAACACAACTATGTCGGATATATTCAAACTCTTCGTTATTCTTATGGAAATGAATTTTTTGAGTCGATTAATTTGGCGAGTGGGCTTACCTGAATGCATCTGTACATTTATATTTATGTTGTGTCAATTTTGATAAATTACTAATTACACTTGCATTCAAAACCAAACTAATTCACGTAGTTAGATATAAATACATAGTATTAAAACTCAAACAAATGCAATTCGTAATACAACTTCATGTCTTAGAACTAGCGTTGCCAATCTTGTTCGTACAACAGAATAGAACACGTCCACTTTCATATAACTTGATCTACGGCATTTGTATGCTTTCATTCTCCCGTATTTATTATATAAATATAATCTCTATTTATAAAGAATATAAAGGCATAATTAGGTGTTTGGTATATTTTTTTTACTTCGCATTGTTTGAATTAGTCCGAAACCGTAAACGAGACGCCTAGTCCGATTCTGTTGTAGCGAAAATTCGTTATAGCTACTGATACTCCAGAAAGAGATAGTATTGCTGAGAGAAGAAGTAAAAATATACTTAAACCTACAAAGGAAAAGATAAAGGAAATTAAGACAAAACTATTTCTGGAAGAAAGATCCGATGAATCCGGAGAAGTTTAGGAAGAGACTACTTCAGATGAAGACACTAGTGATGGAGTTGAAAAAGAGAATGTTGATGACATAAAGAATGTCGAAATTGGTAGATACATATATTGTAACGGACCCCGCTCCAAATGCAATGAACTGCATTGTGTTGCGCGCGATTTATTGTATTTAATTGCTGACGCGTACGAACGATGCAAAACTTTTGGACAATCATGTATATTATTTTGTATATAATAGTATATTAAAAAACAAATTTCATAAGGCACCATTTTGCCGCACGAGATCAGTTTAGAAAACGAGCCGCGATAGCGGAGAGTTTTCTAAAGAGCGAGTGCGGCAAAAGGCCTTATGAAACGAGTTTTTTATACTATTTTTTCTATTTTGCGTTTTTTACATTAATAAATGGGAATTATGTAATTTGAAAGTTAAGAGATTTATTTTTATGTAAAGCATGCAGTTGGTCACACTGATACTTGACATTTTCAAATTTAAATCTTGCTATCCGCCAAATATATTATATTACATATTATTTATTAATTTTCGTTAACATTACTTGATATTTCATTTAAAAATATAAACATGAGTGACATAGAAACATATATATGTTGTTGTCAATTGTATACAACATACGTTGTTTGTGTAAAATACGGACATATATCATATCTGTCAAATGTACATAAATTCTTAAGATCAAATGACAGCAATGATATTTATTTCTGTGTTCGAACAACGCCAACATTGAAAAATGAAAAAAAAGCGTATCGAAATGAAACTCATTTCGATACTGTTTTGGGTTTCATAATGAGTTCATTTCGAACGCAAAATAGAAAAATATATTTATGCATGTATTGTTTTTCTTTTTAGTTGCGCTCGCTTGGCTCACATCTCGTTGTAATGCGAGCATCCCCCCCTTATGGATGCGCGCGCTGTAGAGCGTCCCATTTCTACGTGCAGTTCCCCCAACTCATTAAATTTGTTTTTCTTCGATTCCGTGTGTATACAAGTGTCCCATATCGTTAGTTCAAATTTTAGGAGTGTAAAGTAGACTTCATTTCATGTAACAAAAACGCAAAACTTGTATATGCATTTTTATTTGTTTCAAAGATACAGATCTATGAATATGATTATCAGATCATGAAAAAAATGTAATCCTAAAGTCAATACAAACTGATTTTATTTAATAAAGTTATACGATTCAATAACAGGCCTGTGATTGTTAACGTCGCATAATAAAATGTTATTCTATAATAAATAAACACGTGTCGTGTGCATACAGTAATTTCTTGGAGATCTACAAAAAAGAGTACTGGAAATTGATTTATGATAAAGAAGGTTCTTACTTATTTCGTATGTGCTGAACCATGAATATCAAACAATAAACAAATGTTCAGATGACTGTTAACGTTACATTTTTTAATAAAGGATTACATTACATTTCAGTTCATACAGCAGCTTATTAGTGAGTGGGCGTTCTCTTTATTCAAAATGTCTAACCGATTTTCTTCTCAAGAGTATACGGACATGCATTTTGTGTATGGCTACTGTAACGGTCGTGCACGTCAAGCAGTTATTGAATACCGACATCGGTTTCCCGATAGGCGCATTCCTCATTACAGAACGTTTCTGGAAGTACACAGACAATTTCGGGAATGCGGACTGCGTGTTTATCTTTTCGACCGAGGAGTAAATTTGCCAGCAGACTTAGAGGAAGAAGCAGTATCTATTGTTACAAGGGATCCAACTCTCAGTGTACGTCGAATCGCTAGACAACTAGGAGTGCCACGAACGACAGTTTGGCGAATTCTAAAACGTGGGGGCTTATATCCATATCTCTATCGCATGGGACACGGTTTTCTTGAGGCAGACCACTATGCTCGTCTAGTTTATTCTACCTGGAATTAAGACAGTCACGGCTTCATTTTAACTTCTGCAGAACAGTCCTCTGGACAGATGAATCTATGTTCACGAGTCTGAGAAACCTGCACAGGTGGTCATCAGAAAATCCCAAAGCTATACGCGCCCATCTAAATTTCAACATGAATTTTCTATTAACGTTTGGGCGGCCTTAATCGATGACTTGTTGATTGGCCCGGTCGTTCTTCCTGGAAGGTTAAATGCGGACAATTACCTTCAATTTCTTATTGACGAACTGCCAGGTCTTTTAGAGGATATCCCACTGAATGTTCGACAAGACATGTGGTTTCACATGGATGGGGCACCACCACATTTCAGAATTGCTGTCCGAAATTGGGTTAACGTCAATTATCCAAGATGGATTGGTCGAGGTGGTCCTGTTGCATGGCCACCCAGATCACCCGATCTTAATCCCCTTGACTTTTATTTACGGGGGTATATGAAAAATTTAGTCTACGCGCAAGTTTCGAACACAAGAGAAGAGTTGTTGGATCGTTTCACCTGGCTGCCGAGCAAATCCGACAAAACGAGTATGAAATTCGGATAAGTACTTCTTCTGTTAGCTTATGAGCACAAGCCTGCATTCAACAAGGATGTCGACATTTCGTAAATATTATTAATTGAATTTTTTTTAATAAAATCAGTTTTTATTAACTTTAGGATTACATTTTTTTTCATGATCTGACATTCACATTCATAGACCTGTAACTTTGAAACAAATAAAAATGGATATACAAGTTTTGCGTTTTTGTTACTTGAAATGAAGTATACTTTACGCTCCTAAAATTTGAACATAACGATACGGGACACTTGTTTAAGGCCCCAATCTCAATAGTAAAGACATTGATTAGCCTAGTGTTGTGATGATGCTCTAACTAATCAAGCCTGAGAAAAAACTTCCAGAATACTCTTACCCTCTCTCGTATGCGTTGTAATAATGCGACGCCTCTCTCTTAGTTTCTCTCTCGTATGCGTTGTAATGATGCGACGATTCTCTGTTCTACCTTCTTTTAATAGTGCACTTTCGACACTCCGTTTAGCGAACCTTTCGTAAATACCGATTTCGGTTACGAAATTCCGCCCCGTAGTCGAAGGAACCATTTGAAAGACGCCGAGCGTCCACCGCTAACAGAAGACGTCGTAGCACGAGCCCGAGTATCACACTAACCGTCCAGTAATTCTCGAGGGTAAGAGTAATAAAGAAACGTACATTTACTTTTGTCAAATTACACTGCACAACAGCATTTCTGATGATTGGGTTATGTTACATTATATTAGACCAATTTTTGATGACGATTTCAATTCCGTGATAGAAATTTCTGTGTCTTTTTATAATAAAACACTATAAATTTAGAGATAATTCTAATTTATTTAACTCTTATAATGAAAAAAACTTTCTCTTATATGATTTTCCTGCTAAAGCTGAAGGCAGAAAGCTATTCTGAATGCTCCAACAATAGTCAGCCATCATGTGTGCGTTCCAGTAGCCCTGATAGCGTTTCTCCATGGTACGGAGGTCCTGGTGGAATCGCTCGCCCTGTTCTTCACTTAGGTCCCCAAGATTGGCGGGAAAACAGTCTTTGAAAGTGACTCATCAGTGTAGACGTGTAGAGAAAATTCAGAACTTTTCTTATTTCCCAAAAAATTTTTAACAAGCCAAACAAACTCATTCCATGCCGTTTTCTCAATCTCTGTCATAGTGTCCGTAAAATTTGAGTCTTTTATTAATGATCTTACTTATGGCCCATCAAAAATTCCCGCTTTTATCTTTTCTGCACTCAGTTTTGGAAACTTTTTTGATAGGAAAAGGAAACAATTTCCATTTTTGTCAAGACCTTTTACAAATTGTTTTATATGTCCTAGTTCTATATGTAACGGAGGCAAAATTATACGATCCCTTGATACTAAAGGTGGGTTTATTACGTTCTGTTGTCCTGCAACTAGCGCCTCCCGAGGAGGCCAATCTTTTTGAATCCAATGTTGATATTTAGCTCTACTGTCCCAGAAGCAAAGAAAACCGGGAAATTTTGTATAACCACCTTGTTGGCCTAAAAGAAAGTTGACCATTTTTAAATCAACACATATGAGCCAATTGTGTTCCACATATTTAAATTTGTCTAAAACCAGAGCAATAGTTGTATATTCTTCTTTTACTTTTGTGGAATGTGCAATAGGCAACGACCCTAATTTATTCCCGTTGTGTAAGAGAACACATTATATATATATACATATATATATATAATAACTTCGTGACCTTGGTATGATATGGTAAACTTAATCAGTAGGCGATTAAAGGTCTGTATATTACTTCAAAATATATGTATTTAAAAAACTCTACATGTTTCGGCTGTATACGCCTTTTTCAAGAGAATACAAAATATGAATGTCATTCATATTTTGTATTCTCTTGAAAAAGGCGTATACAGCCGAAACATGTAGAGTTTTTTAAATACATATATTTTGAAGTAATATACAGACCTTTAATCGCCTACTGATTAAGTTTACCATATATATATATATATATTGTAGAGATACTAAGGAGTGTACTAAGTAATAAGTAAATAAATATACGAATAATGATGTGAGCGTTAAAACTAAAAAAGTGAATGATGTAAGAAAAACTTAAAAGATTAGAATTTGAAAATTGGGCGCCAAGTTTTAACGTACTTAGTTGATCCAACGCAATCTGTTAAATACCCCACTAGCTTTCGGGAGAGCTTGAGTACTTATGCTTTATTTTCTATCTCAGGTTTCAAAGTCGGTCGTTTGTATATCCCGTAAATGCAATGTAAATGGTATATTAATTAACACAAACTCAACATCCAAACAAATCAAATAAAAGATCGAATCTAAATCAAAGTAATAAAATTTATTAGAATTAAAAAACAGATAACTGTAACAATTATTACGTGCGAATAAGAAATCTGTACATATGCTCGTATTATCTGGACTATACGGTAAAAAATGGTATAATGCAATTTTGCACATGTGTTTAATAACAATAGTTAAGGTTATGTATACTGCAACAGTGCAAATAGATATTAAAAGTTACTTAAAAATAAACACACAAAGGTAAGTTACATATACAAGTTTTATAAAAGATTAAGAATGAATGAATTATTATATATATTTAAATAGATGTTTAGAAATGTTAAAATTCATGTATTATATTTTTATGCAAACAATGTTTGATATTGTGATGTGATGTAAATTTAATATTAACCTTTAAATGATGTTCTAGGCTTTATGGAAATAATTGGAAAGAACCTGGTATTTTTCCTGTGTCTAGGCTTGGATGTATTTTCTGGGCTCGCAATTGTAGGAATAGATCAGAGTTCGTCTGCTCCAATGGAAGTCCCAGCGTCGGAAGCGGTTCAATGTTGGAGTTGTCGGTACGATGCAGTTCTAGTTCCGAAAAGATGCTTCGTTCAATATTTATTGTATTCGACGGGATGCGGGTCCAATTCTTCTATCAAAAGTTCGGCCTGATTTCAAGGTATTAAATGTATATGGTTTTCGTAGGATTTTCTTGAATTTTAAATAGTAATTTTAATTCAACTTTTTGTGATAGCAAAAATGCTGCCATTCGTTGTAAAATTTAGTATCAGACGCTTTCTTCGGCTTTTGTTTTTCATAGCCTCCGTTAAATGTCGGCAAAAGCCTCTAAGTTTATGCTTTATTTGCATCTAATATAATATGAACTTTCATAATGTTATAATTTTAAAATAATAGAAAAATTAATTAAAGAATTTACAAATGTTTATAATGTGGTTTTCAATGTTAGATTAGTTCAAATATGCATCGTAAAAATCGCATTCGCGGGGTTCGAGACAATTTTAAATTAGTGGGCGTGGTTAACTCGCTTCGATATAAATCTTGATGTGGATAAATTAAATACCTGTAATATGGCGCGTATGATTTGAATTTGAAATGGAAAAATATAAATATAGAAAGTAAGTTTAAAAATCAAAATAAGTTAAATATCAATTTTAAAGTTATCGTCGTATCAATTTATACACATCTCGAAACTAATTTCACAAATTACGTCCACTAATTCAATATTTATACATGGGTTTATGATATGTAATAATCTGCATTTCTTTTTGTAGAGCTGGAATAAGTGTGCTGGTTGAACCATAACAATATATATATATATATATATATATATATATATATATATATATATATATATATACTATAAATAGACGCCACTCACTAGAAACGTAATTTTGAAGTCCCATTGCAGCCATTAAACCAGGTACATCTTCACAAAATACGAAATCATTTTCTTCAGCAAAATATTTGAGGAGATTTTGTTCTCTTGTGCGGTAATAAGAACTTTTCGTTTCTTTTGTTACTAAGTTTCTTTCTTTTAGCCTAGAAGCCAAAATTTCTGAAGCAGCCATTGACAGTCCCAGATCTCTGACATGGTCGTTTAAATCATCTTGATTGAATAGTTTTGGCGCTTTTAGGTCACATTCAAAGTTTCAGTTTTCGCCTCAAAATGCATAGGCTCCTTCTGTGGAGCATCAGCTTGAGGTTCAAGTGATATTTTAGGACTCAAAACACGTCTATGTGCTGACCGTATGGAAGGATATTCCCATTTGGCTCGATTTTTTCGGTTAATGCCAGTTATGTTCACCAAACAAAAACAACAGTCGTTGTGGTGGTTCAAGGGTTCAGTCCAGATCATAGCGGTTTCGTACCTAAAGCTATTTCTTTTCTTATTTGTCCACAAACGTAGAAACTCAACGCACGTTTTGCATACCTTTTGCGGAATCCAAGGCTTGTCTTTCATTTCCAGTGTGCGACCAATGTAATTTTTGTAAGCGTCAATCACGAACGCTGTCACGTTCAAACGGTATTCTTTAAATATATACTCTCCGCAAATAAAACAAAAATGATTTGGATCATTGACACAAACTCTTCTTGACGATGCCATATCAAATTATATTAAGAAAACTTAATATTTTCTTAATTACAAGCAAATTAACACACTAACACAGCGATTTTTTCGTGAAAGCTACATAGTCGTAAACAAGAGCTCTTACAAAAAAACTAAGGGTATATTTGAAATCAGCGACGTCAAATTAGTAAACATCACGTGATAAAAGTCAATCATCAGACAAAAGTTGTCATATTGTTGTGCAGTGTTATCAATCCCTGTAAATTATTTCAGTTAAAAAATTAGTACATTTTCAATCACCCTTTTTCCCGATAGCGAAGTTCCGACCGTATATGTATTTTTCTGAAGTCATTATATGCCGAATAGAAAATATCGTCCGGAAAGAACAAAATTCCGAGTCCCCGTTAAAAGTAACATATTAATTTCGACTTTCCTATTAAGACCCGTAAGCCAAGTGAGACATTTCTTTTTCAGAATATGTTTCTTTATATAGTTTTAATTTATCAATAGATTAATATCATTAATAAATTATGAATTTGTGTTTCAAGAAAAAATGAAAGAGTCCAAACTAGCGTAGTTTCATGCGATTCACGAAATCAGGACAAAAAAGTGGAAACCGTAATTATTTTTTTTCATTGTGTCAAAAATTGAATTAGATTTATAAAATAACATTTTTATATATTAAACTCAAATGACATATTTTCGTCAACACAAAACTATTCCTTTTTTGCGCTCATATGCATGCCCCGTCCGAACGTATAAAAACAAACTGGCGTATTCGCAATAGTTTTTGTTAAAGGTTAGTTTTTGGAAAACATTCATTTTTATGTATTTGAAAAGACAATTACCGAGAAACAAGATATTAATTTAATTGTATCTAGGTTTAGTATTGGACGCTCGTAAGGACTCTCAACAAATATACCGTTTTATATTGGAATTATTTCATTTTGTATTTCTTTTGTATTTGATTAGTCCTGTTTATTATGTTCTTATTGTATTAAGATTAATAATTATTTTACATGTGAATAAAACATACCTGTATTAATAAAAAAGAAAACACTGTCTCTCATTTGACACCATTGCACGATCACCACATGTTAGAAAGTCACAAAGCACCAAGAATTCTGCTAGCACGAATGCACAGGAGTTTTCACCAAAGTTCGATAAAAGCAACAAACTTAGTTTTAATAAAAAAAACCGTATCTCGACTGAGATTTTCCCGAAAAGGTATATTAATGACATCGTTTTCATAGCTGTCATTAAATTCAAAAACTGGTTACTACCAATATTCAAATTTTGAAATTACTGATACGAAAAGCGACTGGCCTGCCCTCAGCAGATACAAGCGTAACTACAAACATAAGTGTATCTGTGGTTGCCTATGTTATCTTGAAATTATTTATTTAAATAATTTGAATATTTTGAAAATGTTTTCTTAATTAATTGATAAATTAATTATCACCGCTCCTGAGTAACTAGTACACATTACAATATAAATAGCCAAAGTTTACGAAAATCTTCTATTAGAAATTATGTTACGCAGGTTATTGAGTATGAACGTGATGGCTATCAAGTAAAATTTATGAAGAGGCATTTTCCATCATATCATTTCACGATTTCTAAAGAATATTCTGCATTTGTACCTTTTAGATTCGTGTGTTTTGTAAACGATATATCTTTTCTGAGAATAATACGTAGGTACTTTTTATTGCTGTGGTTCAATAAAGTTCATTTAGTTGCGATGCAGTTTATTATTTAAAATTATCCACACTATCCCCAGATGATGACCATTGGTTCCCCATATACGGTGCATCTATGGACAAATCACAGTTTACAGGATTTAGACTTTTTTGGAAAATTTATTACTAAGCAACTGCCAATAACTTTCAAAATATTGATGTTAGGCAACTATTTCTATAATACTACTTACATATTTATTTACATTTTATTGGTTCTAGAACTTTACTAGTCCATAGCGTCCCCAGTCTCCCTTACAGGTTTACGAAGCAGTGTTGCCAACAGCCAAACTTCAAAAGGTTAGAAAATATATATTTTTTATATACTTTGCTGCAGCGCGCATGCGCATTTTTTCATGTGGCAATAAAAAATTTACTTTTTCACCATTCGGATTTATGTGTATGTGAGGTGCGCTACAACCATTGTATTTTTATTGATATTTGTGCTAGTATAAAGGTATTATAATTTTTAACAAAAATAAACACAGCAAAAATCTTTATTTTAATAGGGTAAGTCCGGGATGATAGTTGGACCACTTTTTTTCAAAATGCTGTACTTTTGTTAATTTTAAGAAAATTGTTTGATAACTGCTGGCAATAAATACTTATTATGATTCTGTACTTAATTTTTATTGCAGTCTAAGGAAAAACTCAACATACTTTAATAATTGAACAAAAAATGTATAGCATGCGGGTTAGTTGGGCTATGGGATAGTTAGACCACTGTCAAACTCAAGTCTAATCATAATCTTAAACATCATGGTAGAAAATATATAATACATTTTAGATGCAGGAAATAAATAATTATTCCCTTCTTTTAAAGACTACATTGCCACATAACACACATATCTTCATATTTCATTCATTCCTCATGAGACCATCTATCACATCGAACACATTTACACCAGTCGCCACTACTTTGTGTTTCAGCATGGTTTTCCCTACTCCCTACATCCGGTACAGTTCTTTTCATCCCATTCTTCCTCTGGACTGTCGTCATCGTGCAAGACTACATCACTATTAGTCGACGTGCCACTCTTATCATCATTCGGTGTTTGTGCTTTTGTTTACTCCTTCAATTTTCTTTTTTGGTTTTTCCTGTTTTTTTTTTTGTCCTTTCTGTATGCTTATCAAATCACTGGCAACTTGGCGACTTTGTTTTCTTAAAGTATTCACAGCTGCCGTAATAGGCACTTGTGAAATACTGCCTAGAAATTTGCCTGTAGTTGTTTCTGGCATTTGCGGTGCCGCATCTGGATCGTAAGAACAACAAGGAACTGGCTATTGGTTCCGAATGGGTACCCTAAATTTTGATGGAGTCATTTTTTCTGGGAGAGATGCATCAGCTTGTTCGGGATTTATTTGTGCTGATTCTTCAGTCAGATAGGTATAATCTGGTATACTGGGGTTAAACCAAACGATTCCTGTAGCTTGAAAGTCAGATATCCCATTCTTTACGGTAGCTGATTTACTCCATGAATCCCCAAGCAGTTTACCAAACTGGTACCGTGTTATTTTTGTAGAGGGATTGATTTTCATAAATCGGTTGTACCAGGCGCGGCTCGTGATGACGCATTTTGGTTTGCAGTACAATGATCCGAGTGCTTCGTGTATTCTCGTGTACTAACTGTAACGTTTGCTTAGTAAACACCGAAAACACACGAGGCATTCGTATCATTGTACTGCAAACCAAAATACGTCATCACGAGCCGCGCCTGGGTTGTACTCTGAATAAAAGTTAGATTTAAAGACCTAAAAGGAATCTGTTTAATGGTTGAAAAAAATGAGTAGTATGGCTCAGTAAGCACAGAAGAACTAATTCATTTACTTCACAAAACTCCAACACCTCTATTGAGCTAGTATAATAAGTGTGCCAATCCAGAATAAGTAGTGCAGTGCCAGCTGATTGTCTAGGTATAACATGTTCTTCTAACCACTTTTTGAATATAACGGTATTAATGTAAGCGGACTTTTCGCTCATAAGAATAGTTGATCCCGGACGCATTCCAGCCTTGTAGCATTCCTTTACATTTTTCCCTTTGAAAATACAGAAGGGTGGTAAGAAAACTCCTTCTGTAGTGCAATGTGCCACAACCGAAATTGTCTCTCCTTTTTCTCCCGACGTTATACATGCCACAGTTTTGAATCTCTTTTGAGCTATTACTTCCCCAGGTTTATTTTTTAATTGGAAACCCGTTTCGTCAATATTAAACCGCTCACCGGTTTATTGAACAGTTTATATTAACTCAGTACGTTCCCAATTAAAGTTAAATAGTTGCTAACTACTGTCATATTTAATCTTTCGTAGTTTTGAAACTTCTTCCGTTCTGCGAATAATCATATCTTGGTGTCGTGACAAGAACAATTTTAACCAGTCATATCCTGCTTTTCCGGCGGTTTTATTAAAAGTATGTTTCACTTTAAGCTCTTCAGCCCGTTCAAATTCCATAATTGTTACTGAAACCCTATTTGGACCAAAAACGAATTTCTGCAACTTTTTTATGTGTTTCACCAGTTTTAATTCAGTTTCTGCGCTTAAAGACGAACTTTTACCCAGACACCGAAATTTTGATGTATTTTGGGCTTTTATTTTTCTTTCTAGGGTTGTTTTGGGTATGCCAAATTCTCTGGCGGCTCTATTGTCTCACATTGCACATTGTGCAGGAAGTTACTGCATTGACCGCATTCAGTAATTCCCACAATGAATATAAAAACGGTCCAACTATCAAAAAACTATGGTTTAGATGGACCACTTCATTATTAGACTCACGTGCTTAGAAACATCTTAAAAGTTAGGTTAATAATATTTCTAACACTTTAGTTACATGTACAAATAGAAACATCAAATAAAATCATACCTTTTTGTTCGTTATGGTAGCTAATACACTACTAGTATAAATATTTGAATGAATGTATTCAATGCTATGTCCACTATGACGTACTTGCGAGGAAGAAACAACAGATTATGTTGAATTTAATTGGAGTGAGAAATAGCAATTATTCAAATCTCCTCTCACATGCAATTTGTTGCTTTGATTCTACAATCTGACAAGATTACTCCTGCCGAAGAATGTAGACGCAAACACGTCGCGACGTCAGCCATCCAGCTGTGCGGATAATTAACATTTGTATGAAAAAAACCACGTCCGTCCAGAAACGTGCAGATATCGATATTTCACTGTCGTTACAGATCATCAGTACACGATATTCGGACATAGACATGATTTTATTTGTATACTTTCGTGTATATATACGAATTATATTGAATTTAATTGGAGTGAGAAATAGCAATTCTTCAAATCTCCTCTCACATGCAATTGTCGCTAAATTTGTTGCTTTGATTCTACAATCTGACAAGATTACTCCTGCCGAAGAATGTAGACGCAGTGAAATATCGATATCTGCACGTTTCTGGACGGATGTGGTTTTTTTCATACAAATGTTAATTATCCGCACAGCTGGATGGCTGACGTCGCGACGTGTTTGCGTCTACATTCTTCGACAGGAGTAATCTTGTCAGATTGTAGAATCAAAGCAACAAATTTAGCGACAATTGCATGTGAGAGGAGATTTGAATAATTGCTATTTCTCACTCCAATTAAATTCAATATAATTCGTATACACGAAAGTATACAAATAAAATCATGTCTATGTCCGAATATCGTGTACTGATGATCTGTAACGCCAGTGAAATATCGATATCTGCACGTTTCTGGACGGATGTGGTTTTCTTTTTCATACAAATGTTAACAGATTATGTGTCTCAACAACATACTCCGCCCCACTGAAGGTGTGGCAGTGCGGAATATTATGGCGCGTTACCTAGAGGCGCGTTTACGCTGATGGTCCAACTAACCCGCTGGTCCAACTAACCCGTAGTTACCCTATAAAACCGCTACAAAAACATTAAAATAATGTAACTAATATTATAACAAACAAAAGTAAGAACAAAATAAAAAAATAACAAACTGATGATACATGAAAAAAGTATGACTAATAGTTTAAGGCAGGCGCGGCTCGTGATGACGTATTTGGGAGTGCAAGTACAATGATGCGAGTGCCTCGTGTGTTTTCGGTGTTCACTGAGAAAACGTTACAGTTAGTACACGAGAATACACGAAGCACTCACATCATTGTACTTGCACCCCCCAAATACGTTATCACGAGCCGCGCCTGGTTTAAGGACTTTGCCCAAACTTTGGCAGCAATCATCTTCTTATTTGGAAGAAATGTATTGCTAATATGTATTTAATTGTTGACGTATTTAAACGTGACCTTTTACCAGTTTTTATATCGTAAAGGTTGCTAAAACCTCTCTACACTCGCGTTAAAGAATGGTAAAACTAATAAAAGAGATATTACTTCTTTAAATTACTGAATAAAAGCACGGAATTTTTTAGATGAAAAATTGCATACCAATATTATTCTGCGTCATTATCTAGTAGATTCAATCTTTTAAAATCTAACAGAGCATGCCGTCTCCACTCGTTGTCCAAGGATTATATGCTATCTATTGAATTTTGTAACATATATGCCTTTAAAGATTTTATTTTAAATGACTGTGCTGTTTATGAATCTAAGATTGCTAGGGTTTCAACAATGGGGTCTTCAAATGAAAATCTGTTCTTAATGTTGCTAACTAATTCTATTATATAGAATTCTAAAATACTTCGTAGGAAGATGTCGATATCTATTTTTTTTCAACTCCCGAGTTACTTCTTAGAGCAGTGAATTTCTCATTAGCTGATATAATGAAAGGATATTGTGAATCCATGGTCTGTGTTTTGAGTCGCACTCGCTTACAGACTCTGTACGAATGCGCATCAAAACACAGACCCTGAAGAAACATAACACTCTGTAGTAGAGAGTGTTATGTTTCTAACAGCTGGTAGTCTCTTTTCTGCAATACAAGCATCTACGTATATTGATGTTGCAGAAAAGAGATGGCCAGCTGTTAAGCATCCACTATGTGCTGATTCAGCTGATTGAAGGTTAAACGGGGTAAACAAATCATTAAAATATTAAGAGTAGAAGTAGACTTTTTCTAAATAAGCCAAATCATGTCAAAAAATTTAAGTTGAGAAATTTTTAATTGAAAATAAATGAAAAACAAGGTTCCCTAATTTTTGTGAAAATAGTCGAAAAGTATACGCATTTGCTTAAGGTTAGAAAAAGATACACAAGCAAGTTGAAATATGCGAAAATCGTATAATTATACGCTAATTGGCAACACTGTTACGGAGTGACGTCTTATAGCTCGCCCCCACAAGTAATCACAATCTTATCCCGTCAAGTATCAAGAGATATCTTGCGACTTCTGATCGACAAGAGAGGCTTGAAATGTGTCTGTGGTTGAAGTGGCCATTGGTTAAATACGTAGTGTATGTCCATGTGTACAAATACAGATATCTTTTAACATATTTGTATTAATTTGTATGTTTAGACATTTGATTTGGTATTTTTTGTTATATTGAGCCATCTGACTAGGAATTAATGGACTACACAATTATACGTACATTTTTCTGCCCTACTATAAAGGCATAGCCATTCAAGAGAAAACGCTTATACCGGCCAACCTCCTTTGTCAGTCAGATGTCGCGAGGCATCTCTTGCCACCTGACGGGATAAGATTGTGATTACTTGCGGAAGCGAACCACAAAACGTCACTTCCTGAACTCCACTGATGAGATCATTTAGATTGAAACGTATGCGTCTGCGGTTGAAGTATCCTTTGGTTAAATACCTACTTGGTGTATGTCATGTGTACAAGATACAAATATGTTTTGATATATTTGCAGGCGCGGCTCGTGATGACGTACTGCAGGGGCACGTACAATGATGCGAGGGCCTCGTGTTTTCGGTGTTTACTAAGAAAACGCTACAGTTAGTTCACGAAAATACACGAAGCACTGGCATCATTGTACGTGCCCCAACAGTACGTCATCACGAGCCGCGCCTGCGATATTTGTCTTAATTTGGATACGATTGATATGTTTACACATCGATATGCTATTTTTTGCTATTACCCGTGGCGGCTGGTACTAAAGGGCACAAGGGCACGTGCCCACCCAACCACGAAGATAAACACAGAAAGAAATTCGCATGTAATTCAATGCATTATTGTATTTTATTATTTTTACGTATTTTTATAACGATGTTATCAAAGTTTCCTTTCGCACCACAGATACTAGCACATAAACGCTCAAAACTATTTTCAGGGGCACGATTTCAGATGTACCTATTCCGCATATGGATCGGCCGGTTCCGCTTATCTTCACCATATGCATTTATACGTCGTTTTAGGGGTACATACTCGCTCGACTTCACTTATAGATAACAACCTAAAAAAGGTTTTGACGGAAACATACAAACTGTTGGATATTATTTGTAAAACGCCCATGTCGACAGCAGAATGTGAACGATGTTTTTCCACCCTCATACGCATTAAAACTTTTCTGAGAAGCACAATGTCAGAAGATCGACTGAACGGCGGTCCTATTAATATAAAAGAAGTTCATTTAGTCCATCCTGGATTTTGACAACAAACTCGTAGACGTCTTTTCCAGCATGAAAAACAGGGGAATGGATTTTATGTAAAAAAAATAGGTAATTTTTTTTTTGTGCCAACCCTCTTTCAGAACTCACGAGCCGCCACTGCTATTACCTTGTTATTTGAAGTATACTATACCATTTACTATTCTGTCGAGTACGGTACGACTTTAAATTAAGTTGTTACCACATTTTCTGCTGTGAAGAATTATTTTTCTTCTGTACTTTCGCATTTATATAATCGGCTTTTCCATTTATATATAGTTGAAAGTTAGGATTATCTCTAGCTAATAGAAGTCTGCCACTTTATTCATCTTTTGGAATAACTTCTTACTTAATCAAGTCTTTTTGCTTTTGCTGGGATATGGGATCAAAGAAAGTTTCATATAAAAATTCAATAAACGAACTCTGAACAAATTTCAAATTTATTTGAAATTTTAAAAATACTCAATAAGAAGAAACTAAACAATATATTGTAAAGCATGCAATCATACCAGTAGATCTTGATATATTTGGAAAATATTTTAAAATGGGTAAAGTTTAGCATTCAGATTATAATATAATAATAACATTTCCTGTTATGCATATTAATTTCTGTATTTATCCCGATAAATTAATAAATACATTACAAAACTATATTTTAAAATTAATGCAAAACCTAACAGATATTTTCTTTTCGATCTTGTTTCAAATAATGCTCATCAAATAATTATTGTAAAAATGAAATATATTTACATGCAATATAATTTAACACAATATTTGAACAAGTTTAAATAATGAATTCAATTTATCTATAAAACATTTTTTAATTTATAATATATAATATAATATATATATATATATATATTATTATAATATAATATATAATAATATATAATTTAGTATTGGAATAAAGTTACAGTTTCCTTTACATTATCCATATTTATTGATTTTATTACAGAATGTGGTACGTATATTTGGTTGCCTATATATTACGGTGTTGCGTAAATACTGTTCGGTTTTATAAATTCGATTATTAAAGAATTTAAATGCATAGTTGTTTTTAATTGTTGAAAAAACATTATAATAAAATATATATTAGGTATTTTTTGCATCATTTCATTGTATTATCAAGTATAGAAATTTTCTGTTTATGGCGGTTGGTCTAACTGGAAAGAGAATGTGTGGGACGCGTCATTTCAAACTTCAGAGTAGTAACACGAATGTCAAACAATCATGTAAGTGTCAGGCTTATCAGTGCTACATATTCGTTAAATATTGCATTTTATGCCGGTACCGTAAGTGCAATAGCGATATAAGAATGTGTTCACTAGCGTTTTGTTCTTATTAATGATTTCGTACGAATAAGCAATTTAAAAAAATGGCAGGAAGAAATCGTCCACCACAGCACAAAAATTTATCAACTATATTTTCAAAATTACATGTTGCAATTACAGACGCATGCACCCATCAAAGAAATGCTACTGAAAAAAGGACTTTAGATAAGACATGGAAATTGATGGACAAGGTGGTGAAATTGTGTCAACATCAAAAAATGAATTTAAAAAACTCACCACCTTTTATTTTGGATATCCTTCCAGATACCTATCAGAGACTAAGACTTATTTATTCCAAATATGAGAATAATATGGTGTCCCTCGACTCAAATGAACACTTTAACATTTTTATAAATAACTTAATGCGTAAGTGCAAACAAGCTATTAAATTATTTAAAGAGGGTAAAGAGAAAATGTTCGATGAAAATTCACATTATAGACGAAATTTGACTAAGTTGAGTTTAGTGTTTAGTCACATGTTAAGTGAACTGAAAGCCCTGTTTCCCGATGGTGTTTTTGCTGGTGATCAGTTTCGTATTACTAAGTCAGATGCTGCTGAATTTTGGAAATCTAAATTTGGAAACAGGTAAGTGGTACAATAAAATTAATTGTATTCATTAATTGTACCCTATTTGCATTGCATATCTGTGCCTTTTAATTCACTTAAAAGAAATAGACTTACTGCTTCATTGAAATTATGCTAAAATTTGTTAAAATATTTCTCAAGAGTTTGTAATGTTTATGTAAATATTCAAAATTTATGTGATTAAAATACATAAATATTTACAAATTAAAACAACATAAATATTTACTCATTACATTTATTTTATTTCAGTTCCTAATAAATAAGCCATTGCATGTATTATACATAGTGTATACACAATGTGTTTCTTGAATTATAAAAAGAAGTTCTTGAGGCTACTTGTATTTTGATAATTATATAATACCTATATGTGAAATATAATTTATATTTTGCAAATTCAATAGTAACAAAGAAATATATATTTTCTTTTAAAATACATCTACCTAATTCATAAATCTTGTTACAAAGCTCTATTCACCTAATAATTCAACCAGAACGAAAACTTCTGGTTCGTAGTAAACATTGACAAACTTAATCACATCACTAAATAAAAAAAAAGTGATATTTTTATATGTATATAAAATATTGAAAAGGCATGACAATAGAATTATGTAATTTACAACAGTCCTTATTAAATCAAATTTTCCACTAAATACCTTAAATGCCTTTTATCCAAATAATTTGTTGGCAAATTCATTAAACTAATTTATTCAGATAAGCTCATACATTGAATTCCACAGCTTTTCAAAAAACCAGTCTAAAAAGTCTTTGTTTTGTACCTGATGGAATGTTGGAACCTCAAGATACAAGTGATCCCACAGTCATTCAGTATAATTATTATAACAATCAGAGTTTTGCAGTGGGGAATCCGTCAAGGAAAATGTATATTTATTAGAACTCTCTTGAAATAAAGCTTTTAAAATTTCTTTGAGAATATGTTTGAGATCATTGTCTTGTTAATAAGTAAAACCCTCACTAATTAATTCGTGTCAAATTGATACAGTCATAATTTTCACCAATTTCAGATCATAATATTTCTACCTCTATATACTTAACTGTTTTAGCAATATACATTAGGGTGGGTCAAATTGTATTTTCTCTATGAAGCGAATAGCAAAACAGTAATCAATAGATAATTCTAATTACTGAAGAGACCATAACTCTGTCGGATTTGGAGCCCCCGAAATTTTCAAGATACATATATATATTTTCATTAATAAATGTATATTATATTTAATCAAATCGTTATAAAATCCCAGAATTATCGTAGATTGCTCAGTACAGGTTTGTTGGAAAGGGATTTCTTCCACCTTTTAGAATCACTTAATATCTATGTTTTTTTTTTATTTCAGTGAAGATATGAGTTAAAAAATAGGCTAAAATGAACTCTTAACGAATAAATTATCGTTTTTCTATGACTTTTTTATGACTTTTTTTCCTATTCCTCGTTAAGGTGCATACAATTTACAGGAACTTTTCCTGCGATCGATTTTTTCATTTTCGAAATCGTTGTAGTAGAAAAAAACGACTTGAAGTAATTATTGTTTTCAAGGATTAAACAAAACAATCCAATTTTTTAAATTTTTAAACTGATTTATTTTTAAATCTTTTCATCGACTTAAAATGTACCATTTTAACGATTTCGGTTTCGTTACTATTTTTTAAAAGCTTTTTTGCTTTCCATTAGAAGTCCTTTTTTTACGACTTTCCATAATAACAAGTTCACCGGGATCATCTCTGAAATTTGTCTTCGAAAAACGCTGTTCCTAATCATGAAACCACCCTATCTGAAACACCAAATCTATCGAACATTATAGCAAAATTCAATACGTATTTTTTTAGGATATGCCCTCGTTTCATTGGTGTAGATACTTCTGCAACTTCTTCATTTTCATCATCACTATATTCACATCTAATTGATGTGGAATGTATGTTGGATCATCACCACCTGTTGGAATTTTTGAAATAATAATATCGAGAAGTAGGGCGGATGCAATCTCACCACTAAATGACCAGTCTACTTTAATCCTATAGGTAAATTCCCCACCGTCCGTAAGGATTCACGTTAATACCATAGGTATTCTCACCACTAGTTTTAATACGTAATTTTTCATTAAATTTTCTAATGAAGGAAGAACGAATTTATTACTGAGTGCCTTTTCAGAATCTATTATAAAAGTTTAACAAATTATAATTTTGCAAACATTCAACACTAATAAATGAAATTTGAGATTTTATTGAGGATAATAATAAAAAGTAGTGATAGTAATATATATATATATATATATATATATATATATATATATATATATATATATATATATATTGGCTAAAAATACAAAAATAACGAAAAACATCATATGGAATTCAAAACACAAAAATAAAAAGTAACATGTTACATAGCATGCACCACAGTAAACAGTAAACATTTATATACATATATGTACTATATACATATAAAAATAAATCACTAAAAAGTTATAGAAACTATTAGGTATATACATATTATATATAAAAAAAGCAAAATTAATTGGGTAACGAAGAATGACAAACACATTTTATGAACTCTAGCCTAGGCAAATGATCTGATTTTAATCGATTTATACAATTTTCCAAATATTTTAATTTGTTTTTCACTTGCCTATCCTTTATTTTATTAGGAATATGTAAACTTTGTATTTTGATGTCAGTGTCAACTTGGAATTCTTTCAATTTTTCGATAAACACATATATAGACGGATGCGTACTATAAAAAAGATGCATTAAATCTGGAATGGAACGACTCGCACGCATTTGTAGTGCGAGTATTCGCGGCAACTTCTTCCGCCCATATATTCGTAGGAAATTTAGCATTTTCCTCTATATACGTTTCTAACAAATAATCGGCGTATTTATCTAACAGGCTATTGTCTGGTTTATAAGCCATCAAATCGAAAACAAAGCAGTCCGCAACATGTTCTGGTTGTAGATAAGTCATACCAAAGGTAAGTTTCAGCCAATTTCCTATTTCTGAATTATTTTTATAATGTTCACTTAATCCAAGGAACTGAATTTTTCTGTACCATGCTTGGTGTAGGTGAAATCTACAGCCACTGATTTTTACACTGGGCCAAACATGCCTTCTTCTGCTTTTCGCTTGCACAAATTTGTAAGCACTTTCCTGTTTGTTTTTTGCTCATCTACTTCATGGTTATGAACTATATCACTCCTCGATATTGTAAGCTCAGGACCAACAGTAAATACTTTAGCATTACACTTTCTTCTTTGGACACATCTCCAGAAAACTTCTCCGCTTTTTAATTCTTTTTCTTTAAAATACGTAAAATTCTCAAAGAGAAGTAAATCTTTACCCTGTATACTTTTTACTAACGTAGCTGACATCTTATAAATCGAATACTTATATTAAATTATTATCACAATAAACAACACCAATTGTAAGTACTAACCTCTTCTGTTGAGCAAAAGAAACTAACTTGTGAAACCGTAATAAATTTGCAAGAACATCAACATTAAATAGACATTAGTTAATATTAGTACTGGAAATTCCCAAATTACGGTATATATTGCTTTTATTACCTGAACTCTGTTAGTGGTGAAAATACCTGCCGGATTATGAGATTATTCTATCGATGCAGGTAGAGGGTAACATTTGGTGGTGAGATTACCTCCGCCGGAGAAGTATCCACAATAGTGGATACTTTTTCTAAAACGTCTGCCATACATTCAGGAATTTTATTGTCAATTTGCTATCATTATGTTGGTCTATCATGAATTCTTTTAGATATTGTGGAATCAAACTATACGAGAATTTTGTTGTTTTTAACTTAGAATTACATTATCAATATAAATCAATTCGTTTGTTGAATCTACAAATGGTCTAAATTATTTAGTTTTGATTCTATTTTTAATTTTTTTGTTCTATTTATCAAGCAAAACAGTCAATTTTAAAAAAATACTTTTTCTATTATTTAAATATTTAATTTACTCCAGATATCGATCAATTTATCTATTACATGGAAAGCAAGAGTTTTATACGAGAACATCTTACCTTCAAGTTTAGCACGATCACTAAAGAAGAAATAATATTTTAAAATATCAAGATTAGTCGGCAAAATAAGATCATTTAAATCACTTGATAAACCAAAAACAAAAATATCTTGATAAGGCAAATGTGACAATCTAGATTCAGAGCTTGCTGATCTTCTTTCCACTTGCGAAGATGCTGCAGACGTTATACACACATCAAAATAATCTAGGGGACAAGCAAGGAAATGCATTTCTGCTCCACATAGGTCAATAATTGTTTGTTACATGTGAAGGTATAAGTCGACCGCCGTTTGTTGTTTACTTTGAGAAACAGTTAAGAATACTTAATGAGAAATGTTTATTTATAAATAATTTTCAAAATTAATAATTTTTTTATAAAACTTATTTAAAAAAAACAATAACAATCAACAACATGTGACACATGAGAGTACAATGTTAGTGCCCTGTGGGACCTCCACGAGTGTTGACTACCTTTCTGCACCTGTTTGGCATACTCATCTAGATCTTGTTGATTGATGGCATTCCACTGTTCTACAAGACACAGATACAATTGTTGTATTGTTTCAAACGGTAGATTTTGACGGAGTATGCTTCTTTCCAGCAAATCCCATTCGTGTTCTATGGGATTTAAGTCAGGTGATTGCGCTGGCCATGGCAAAACATTAATTTTGTGGTTTTGAAGGAATGCACGAATGATACCAGCAATATGCGGACGCGCATTGTCGTGCATGAGTTGAAAATTTTCATCAATTTTCACCACAACAACAATGGCGTTTAAATACCTATCCAAGAAAACGAGTTCTTACACCAAAAGATATTCCACCTCATATCATTACACTATCTCCTTGGAGGCTGTGAACAGTTTGCGATGTAGCTTAAAGCGTTCTGCATTCCCGGTACGTCTCCACACTCGTTCTTCTTGTATATGTCCGCAAACCAAATCGAGATTCGTCAGTAAACAAAACAGACGCTCAGTTTTGTTAATCCCAATTTAAATTTTCTTCCGCGATTTCCTTTCGACAAAACAGGAACTCTCAGAGGGCGACGGGCATTAAGACCATCTGCATGGGGTCTATTCCTCGCTGTTTGACCGTTTATTAACACATCATGAGTGTCGTAAAGTCGAGTCACTAATTCTGTCGCCCTAATGGTGCGGTTTCTTAATTCACAAAGTCTCAAGTATCTGTTATGAATTGGTCCAGTTGGCCTTGTGCTTCCTGTATGACGTTCACACACATCACTGGTTTGCTGATATCTCAACCATAAACAATTGATGACATTTTTTGACGTGTTGAGAGCTTCTGCAACGGCCCTTTGAGTTAAACCACTTTCAAGCATTCCACTAGTTTTTAATTGCGTATCACGGTCTAAATTATTTTTTTCCATCCTCAATTAATGCTAAGGAAACTGGAAAAAAATTGATCGCAAAATATACACAAAAATCTCAGGATCACAAATCAACAAATCACATTTTTTTTTAAATTTCCACTGATTTTTCAGTTAATAAAACCTTATTGTCACTGCCGAAACACCAGCAGCAAACTCTATTGGCGATTAAAATGACATTACAAATCATTTGTTATATATGGCCCGCAAAATACTAGCAAATAAAGGCTTGTCTCCTAGATTATTTTGATGTGTGTAGATGGTTGATCCATATTATTAAAAATTTTGAAATTTCAAATTTTTGTTTTCCTCTTTTTTGTGACGCTCTAGAACGAAAAATATATTTTCGTGAAAAAAATGATGATTTATTAGTTAAGAATCCATTTTAGGCTATTTTTTAGTATGTATTAATAACTGATATCTACACTATAATAGAAAAAATTAGATATTAATAATGGTTCTGAAAGGTGTCAGAAATACCTTTCTAGCAAGCCTATTCTGAGTGACCCACAATAATTCTACTGGATTTTATTGAAAATTATATACATTTATAAGGAAAATTTAGATTTTAAACATTTCAGGAGCTCTAAATCCAACTTACAACTATGGTCTCTTGAGCAATTTTATCCCGAATCATCTATGGATTACTTTTTTTGCTATAGTCTTTATCGAAAAAAAATTAACCCACGCTAATACATATCTAGCATTCTTCCTCCTCTACAATCAAGAAAAAAACCTATGGCAATTCTGATTTGGACTTATCAGTTCATAATACTTCTTCTAGTTCACCACAGGCCAGTGTACGAGACTTTTAGCTTAATTTTATACTCTTCTAAGGCAGACTTTCAATTGTTCCAGTTTTTCTCTTTTTAATTGTATGTTTTGGACAGCTCGTTTTCCTAGGACCATTGTTTGGATTTTATCCATATTTCTTATATAGCTTCGTGTAACATTTGCTATTGCTTTGCATTTCGTTTCTTTGTCCTGCTTAAAATGATAAGGTCCACTGCGTATGTCAACACCTACAGCCCAATTAGATTTAATTTATAAGAACCAACTTTGTACTTTGCTAGTTTGGAGGCTGTATGGTTTACTTATTTTAGTTTTTATATCCAAAGGAAATTAGAGATGGCGACAATATAATAAGAAATATCATCGCAAATTATTCTAAAAACTAAAATAATTCAATTTTTTTCGTAATCTGTTATCATAGCCCAATTATATAAAAGTCAATAAATTTTGCTTCTGTGCAGAACTTTTAAAAGTTGTATTCGATGCTGTGTCCCTGATAACTCCAATGGCAGTGTTATCCCATTAACTATTTGGTCAGGAGCATATCTTCAAAGGTTGTACGTTAGCCAAAGACGATACGTCTAACATTATTTCTTTCTTTTCCAGTTTGTTTCTACCGAAGATGGCAATTTAGTTACCGAAATACGTATTTAGAATTTATTTTGGTTTGGGGTGTTTCTTGTTTCTCTCTGTTTCGCCGATAACGTTGCCTTATTTTGAAGAAAAATTACGTAAACAATTTTAACGAACTCCTACTTAAATTGTGTCTTCATAGTTTCATTTTGCAGCTATGGAGCTGTTGCATTTAATAACATTTAATAGGTTAAAACGCTTTGTAAATTCGACCTAGTAGGTTAAGTAAACGCACAATATCTTCTTTCTAATATATTTTAAATAAATCGTTCGTCTCATTAGCAGTCAGACGTAGTAAACAAGCAAAAGCAGAAATGTGTCGAAGTTTTCTTCGTTAATTAAATTCCACAAATCGGTAGCTATACAATAGGAATCTTCGGCTTTGGAAAAAAGTAATTATTTTCATGTATTGATGTGTTGATGTATGTATTGATGAATTTTGTTATATTAACCAATACTATTATTAACTAATATAACTGATATTAATTATATTTAAATTATTCATTTATCAAAACTCGCCTAAATCACATTATAACAAAGTATAATGTAAATTTATTACCATCTGTATCCTTTTATACTCATAGGTGTTGTGGGTAAATCAGATTCAACAAAAATAGAAATGAGAAAACGGAATGTACAAAATACATAAGAAAGGTAAATATTTGCTTTTAACGAAAGATTTCAAACACTTACAGCCCCAGGTCATTCCATTAGCATCACGTAACATGTTTAAACTTTAGTATAAAATGTACTCAGTTAATTTTTCTGGGTTATTTTACTAAAGAAACTGTATTTGTACATATTGTAATGACTCATCCGCTGACGCGAGATGCGTCATCCCTCTGGATGTTTTCGCGAGGCCTACGTGAAGGCTCTAGAAGGAGTATTCACCGATATAAAAGCCGCGTCGAAGAAGGGATGAACATTCATTGAATCCTACAGTCTCGCGAAGTACATAAATATAGTTACATAAATATAGAATACATAAATGTACTTATTGTTGTTAATAGTTAGTTTTAGATTATTATACGTTTTAATATTAATATAGTGTGTGTGTCTAAAGTTATTGTTAGTTTTATTTAAGAACCCGAAAAGACAAAAATTACAGTGGTATTCAGGTGTGGACTAATTAATAAATAATAAACTAAGTAGACAATTAAGTGTTAATTAAGTATTCGTTTAAATAAATATACAGTGCGGAAAGACGTTATTTTAAATATCGTGATGGCTAATAGAATGAAACTGACAGAATTAAAAGTGTCCGATTTGAAACGAGAATTAGAAGAGAGGGATGAGGATACAACTGGCAAAAAGTCAATCCTCCAGCAACGGCTTCGCAATGTGTTGATCCAAGAAGGCGAGGATCCAGAGGATTATGTCTTTCAAGTTCCAGGCGGAGATGCTGACGTGAATTCGCTGTTGACGAAAATGGAACAACGATTAATAGAGAATGCGCAAATTCAAATGCAACAAATGGAGCAGAAGAACCTGGAAACTTCTGGAAACTTAGCGAAAACTCTAGAACAAATGGAACAGAAGAATCTGGATAGTGCTAAAAATATGGAACAAAGACTAATAGATAATTCGCAAACCTTGGAACAGCGTCTAATAGAGTCACAAACTCAAATGCAACAAATGGAGCAGAAGAACCTGGAAACTTCTGGAAACTTAGCGAAAACTCTAGAACAAATGGAACAGAAGAATCTGGACAGTGTGAAAAGTTTGGAACAACGATTGATAGACAATTCGCAAACTTTGGAACAGCGTCTAATAGATTCGCAAGCACAGATGGAAGAAAGAAACCTAGAAACCGCTAGAATTCTCGAGAAAAATCTGGAACAGAAATTACTAGAAAATTCTAGAAACTTCGAAAAAGTTCTAGAACAGCGACTAGCGGAAAAATCAGAAGCGTTAAAAGAAGAGGTTTTCACAGCTGTAGAAGAGAAAATTGGAGAACATTCTAGACTTTTAGAGGCAATAATGATTGAGATGAAATTACCCGCTGCCATGAGTCATTCTGATCCCAGGCAGGTCAACGAAGAAGTCATACCGCGGCCCATCGAAATAAAAGAAGAACTTGTGGCTATTTCAAGGACCAGAATCAAGCCACCAACCTTTGATGGAAAGACGTCATGGGCAACTTACCTGACGCAATTCGAAGCGGCCGCAGAAGCAAACGCATGGTCTTCTGCCGAGAAGGCGACTGCTTTAGTCATAGCATTGAGGGGTGATGCTAGTGATATTTTGCAGACATTGCCTCCTGAGGAACGTAAAGATTATTCTCAACTCATTAAACGCTTGGAGATGAGAAATGGCCATGCGCATTTGGAGCAAGTATACCATACCCAACTGAAGAATCGATCACAGAAGAAAGGCGAGAATCTTCAGGAATTTGAGGCAGATATTGCTCGTCTAGTTCGACTTGCATATCCGATGGCACCAGATAATTTCATGGAACACCTAGCGGTCCAGACATTCATAGATGGTCTCCGGGATATTGATACGCAGCAAGCATTAAGGTTGGCAAGACCGAAAACCTTGATCGATGCTTTGGCGCACGCGCTTGAGTTTGAGACTGCAAAGCAAGCCTCTCGGAACCATGCTCGTGTCTGCACTGTTGACAAGCAGGAAAATGAGGAGTTCATGGAGCAGGTGGTTAGTAGAGTTCTAAACCAGATCAAATCAAATAAAAGAGTACTGCGATGCTGGAATTGTGGAGAGATTGGTCACGTTCGGAGTAAATGTGGTAAGGTGGCCAAGAAAGCATCGTCTGAGCAGCAGGAAAACTAAAGCGGGTCGATGAGCGAGGGCAATCATCGATCCAGCATCAGGAAGCCCCAAAGACGCCTGGCCAAGTCGCATCCCTGCAACATCAAACCAACGGCCTGTATGTGGACGCTGTTATGGAAAGAAAGACCTATGCTTGCTTGCTAGATACTGGATCGACGAAAACCATCGTGCGACCCGATTTAATTCCCAGAAATAAGAAGTTATTTTCTAGCAAATGGAGACTTAGGACAGCAACAGGAGGAGCAGCTTCTGTGGCAGGTGAAGTAGATGTCAACTTTATCATAGGACCAACATCAGTCCGACATCGTGTTCTCGTAGCCGACATAGAAGAACAAATAATCTTGGGATTAGACATCATGAACACCTACGGCTTCCAGTTAAACATGAAAGAAGGCACTTTAAAAATAAATAATGAGGAATTGTTTCTTCATGGGAAAAATTGTGGGAATGTACAAGTAATTACTGCAGAGAATGTTGTTCTGGATGCAAGAAGTGAGACATTTTTGACGGCGTGTATGGACGGTAATTATTTGGACGGAAATGTTACAATGTTGGAACCAAAGGCTGATGATGACGAGGTGGGCCGAGGAATAGTAGTTGCCAAAATGCTGGTTAAGACTCAGAAGACTGTACCGATAAGGGTAATGAATGTGAACCATTACCCTGTTTCATTAAAGAAGGGTACTATTCTGGGGTGGTGTTCGCCAGTGTCGGCCGTCGTTCATTGCATAGAGGCGAAGAAGAATGGATTCGTGCAGGTTCCTGAGAAATTGTCCAAGATAATCGACTCCGCCTGTCAAGGATTGAGCAAGAAGGAACAAAATCAAGTTGAGGACCTAATCAAACATTATGAAGACGTCTTCGAAACTGAGACTGGTACGAAAGGTAAAACCAATATTGTGATGCACAAAATAAATACCGGCGATGCAAGTCCAATTCGACAAGGACCAAGAAGGTTACCACTGGCAAAACGTGAGGAAGCCAAGCAAATTATACAAGATATGGAAGGCCAAGGAGTAATTGAACCATCGAATAGTCCATGGGCTTCACCGGTGGTCCTTGTCAGGAAGAAGGATGGATCTACCAGATTCTGTGTGGACTATCGTCGTTTGAATAGTGTGACCAAAAAGGACAGCATCCTCTCCCAAGAATAGACGATACGCTAGACACCTTGGCAGGAGCAAAATGGTTCTCCACTCTCGACTTAAAGAGCGGTTATTGGCAAGTGGGAATGGATCCCAATGACAAAGAGAAGACTGCCTTCAGTTTAGGTACAGGACTCTGGCAATTTACAGTCATGCCATTTGGACTGTGTAACGCCCCAGCTACTTTTGAGCGACTCATGGACACTGTACTGAGGGGATTGTCTTGGAATACCTGCCTGGTATATCTCGATGATGTGATTGTGGTAGGGAAGACCTTTGAAGATCACATGAAAAATTTGGAAGTAGTATTCCAGAGGTTGCGAGATGCCAACCTGAGATTAAGTCCAAAGAAGTGTCACCTTTTCCGCAAGGAGGTAAATTACCTTGGACATGTGGTTTCCGGAAAAGGAATTGCTGTGGATCCAGAAAAAGTAAAAGCTGTGGAAAAATGGCCGGTACCCAAAGACAAACATCAGCTAAGAAGCTTTTTGGGATTATGCACATATTATCGACGCTACGTTCCTGGATTCTCCAACATTGCAAAACCACTTACTCGCCTAACAGAAAATCGAGCATTCATTTGGAACAACGAATGCCAAGCGGCTTTTGAGTTGTTAAAAGGTACGTTGATCAGTGCACCCGTTTTGAACTATCCGCTGCCATCTGGGAGGTTTGTTTTGGATACGGATGCCAGTAACGTCGGGATTGGTGGCGTGCTCTCTCAAATCCAAGATGGACAAGAAAAGGTCATTGGATACTTCAGCAAGACCCTGTCCAAACCAGAGAGGAACTACTGCGTAACCAGGAGAGAACTATTGGCAGTAGTTAAGACCATTGAGCACTTTTACAAGTACCTGTATGGGCAGAAGTTCCTGATCCGCACTGATCATGCCGCCTTAAAGTGGCTCTTGCAATTTAAGAATCCAGAGGGTCAAGTAGCTAGATGGATTGAGAGGCTACAGGAGTACGACTTTGTCATTGAACACAGAGCAGGCCTCAAACATCAAAATGCAGACGCCCTTTCCAGAAGGCCCTGTCCAGAAGACTGTCGACATTGCAACAGAATCGAAGACAAATCGACCAACGCTCTTCGAACCACCGTTGTTGATGACCAATGGCAACCTGACAATTTGCGCGCGGATCAAGAAGCTGATCCGGATCTTGCAGTCCTCAGGGCTTGGAAAAGAAATGGGCAAAGACCGACCTGGCAAGAAATTGCTCCCCATTCACGAGAATTGAAGTCATACTGGGCACAATGGGATTCTTTAACCATAGAAGACGATCTCCTGAGACGTGAGGTCGAAAATCACGATGGAAGCGAGCGGAAGATGCAAATGGTGGTTCCCAAGAAAAGAATACCAGAGGTATTGCGAGAACTCCATAATGGTGCTTCTGGGGGACATTTTGGAGTCCATAAAACACTGGAGAAGGTTCGCCAGAGATTTTACTGGGTGAATTGTTCACGAGATGTGAAAGAATGGTGCCGAAAGTGTGCTAATTGCGCCGGAAGCAATGGTCCCCAGAGGCGTCGACGTGCACCCATGCGCCAATACAATGTAGGAAGCCCATTTGAAAGGATCGCCATAGACGCTGCCGGTCCTTTTCCAGAAAGCAGCAAAGGAAATAAATACATAATAGTGGTCATGGATTACTTTACCAAATGGGTTGAAGCATATGCTCTACCAAATCAAGAAGCTGGAACTGTAGCAGACGTGATTGTGAAGGAGTTCGTCAGCCGTTTTGGTGTACCCTTGGAACTTCATTCCGATCAAGGGCGAAATTTTGAGTCCAGTCTATTCGAAAAGATGTGTGGACTTTTGGGCATACGGAAGACGAGAACAACTCCCTTGCATCGACAATCAGATGGGATGGTAGAGCGAATGAACAAGACCATGATCAGACACTTATCCAAAGTGGTCTCCGAACACCAGAGAGATTGGGACGAACATTTACCATTATTTCTAATGGCGTATCGGGCCTCCGTTCAAGAGACAACAGGCCAATCACCAGCCAACGTGCTATTCGGGAGGGAACTCCGATTGCCCTGTGATTTAAAGTTTGGGAGCAAGCCTGGTGATGATCTTGCCGGAGAAGATTATGTCAGCACGCTCAGACGACGACTAGATAATATCCATGAACAAGTCAGACATAATATCCAAGATGCTAGTGACAGAATGAAAGAGAGCTATGACATCAACGCCGAGAAGAGTGGTTACCATGAAGGCGATCGGGTTTGGTTGTATAATCCACAACGTCGACGGGGCCTATCTCCAAAACTTCAAAAGAATTGGGAGGGGCCATACGAGGTGTTGAAGCGGATCAACGATGTAATATACCGCATCAGGCGAACACCTCACACTAAGCCAAGAGTCGTACATTTTAATCGATTAGCCCCATACTCTGGAGACAATGACGAAACCGTTGACTTGCGCCGATTGGATAGCCAATACCATGAACTAACCTTCGAAGACTTTATGCAAGAGTATTCTGGTTCGAGAAAAGCTCGATTTGGGGTAACCATCGAGAAACAGCAGGATTTGTTCACGGTGCCGCCAGACTACGCGCTTGCTCATTGCGTAGCCCGAGATCTACGAATGACCAAAGGAATTGCCTGGGAATTTAAAGAGAGATTTGGCAGAATCGAAAGGCTAAGGCAGCAGGGACCAGCAATTGGGAAGAGTCTCCAAATAATAAATGAAGGACAGCCCATATTTTATTTGGTCACGAAAGAACTGTCGAGCCTAAAGCCAACCTATCGAGCCTTATGGGAGGCCCTGACCCACTTACGCGAACAAATGTTACAGCAAGACATTCTGAAATTAGCAGTTCCAAAATTGGGTTGTGGATTGGACCGCCTGGACTGGAGAATTGTAAGGAGCATGTTGGAAGTAATCTTCCGACATACTGGTATGGAAATTCTGGTATGCAGTTACCAGCTTGAATATTCCTGTCCATCCAGGCAAGATAAGACCGTGGACTGTTATTTCGATATGACGTCGCAATGTAACAAAGGCCCTACCTGTCGATTTCGTCATCGTTTGAGGAGACCAAAGCATGACATGTTTCGGGACGAAACTTCATTTTTAAGAAGGGGGCAATGTAATGACTCATCCGCTGACGCGAGATGCGTCATCCCTCTGGATGTTTTCGCGAGGCCTACGTGAAGGCTCTAGAAGGAGTATTCACCGATATAAAAGCCGCGTCGAAGAAGGGATGAACATTCATTGAATCCTACAGTCTCGCGAAGTACATAAATATAGTTACATAAATATAGAATACATAAATGTACTTATTGTTGTTAATAGTTAGTTTTAGATTATTATACGTTTTAATATTAATATAGTGTGTGTGTCTAAAGTTATTGTTAGTTTTATTTAAGAACCCGAAAAGACAAAAATTACAATATGTATATAAAGTAATATTTTGTATAACCATTGGCTTTCAAAATAGTAGCTATTCGTTGCTTTTCATAGGTTGTAAAGGGACTCCTTTTATGTCTCCATGGTTTTATCTACTTCTTAAATATTTCGCATTCCCTGTACTTTCTAGCGGGAATACAAGGTTTTTTAATGCATTCCATATACATATTCAATATCTCAAGTAAACACGAGGAATTATCTAGCAATTTCAGTAACGGCAATCATGAATTTGGCTTTATATCGAGGACATTATCATACACATATTATACAGGGTTACCGCTGAATAGCGCCCAAAAATTTCCAAATTTTTAAGACAAAAATGTAATTTGACGGCCTTTATTAATAGGTACTCAATACGTAAATACCTGTAATTGTATAATCTATATAATTATCTTAATTTATCTTTATCACTACACAATTAGTAAGAATCTCAAACAAAATTTATTGAAATGTAAGGGTAAATTCCAGGTAGTCGGAGGGATCAAATGTTTTCACAGTAAAAGTAAGTAATTTCCGCCAATTACAGAATAATAGATAGTATCTCCTAATAACATTTACAATAGCAATAAAGCTGTTATGTTATTATATTTTGGCAAATACCTACTTTTTAAATTACACATTTAACATTTTGGGACATAATTGAATTGAAGCGGTGCGAACTGCGGTCAGCGCTGCGATGTCCTTTAATCCGACACCCGAATTGCGGACAGGAAATTTTAACTTACCAGGCACATCCTAATCTTCTCTCGAGTTGCGGTCGTGAAATTTTAACTTACCTGGGTCATCCTTATCTTATCTCAAATTAAGGTATTGAGTGTAATTAGTACAGAAAGGAAAATAAATAAACAAACAATACAAAAATTTATTTATAATACTACACTACAAAACTTCTGAGAAACGCATTTAGTATAATTATACCTATTAATATTTTTTGATTCCAACTGTTGAATCTTAGCAATAATGAAATTTTGTTTTTCAATTACATCTCTCCCAACTTGTCTAACTACGTTTAAGGTTACTGAGTTAATTCTAATATATGTATCTGTCTGTACAGACTTCAGTGAATTTAAAAAAGCATATATAGAAAAACTGTAATTATTAAATTTGGAATGGAAAGATTCACATGTGTTTGTTGTTCATGAGAGAGAAGCAGTTTATTGGGTCCAGATGCTTGGTGGAAAAGAATTTTCATCATCGATATAGTTTTCCACCAAATAATTCGCAAATTGATCAACTCGCTCGTCCTCTGGTTTATCTGGCATTAAATCTTTTACGAAACAATCGCTGACTTCTTGGGGAGACAAGAAAGTCAAACCAAACGAATGGCGAAGCCATTTTCCAATACATGTTTCTTGCTTATATTCCACTGAAAGTCCTAGGTTTTGAATTTTTCTCCACCCACAATGCATGTAAGGGTTATAACTAGAGCAGACCAATTTCCGTGCGCGCCATGAGCGCCGGTATGGTAGTGTAATTCGTAATATTATTATATTTGAATATGCGATAGAATAGGGACGCAACATGAGCTTGTTACCGATATAAGTATAGAAGTAGAGACATTTATTCTATCACAAATAATGAAATATACATTTGATTTTCTGCTATTTAAGTAATATGCATAAAGACACGAAAAATAAGAATAGTACATATTATATCACCGTTGTATGTACCTATAAATAAAATGGAAAATGTATGAAATCAGTGATTGTGTGCACGACAGAGGATTTAAAAAAACACTTACCGTTTTAAGCGTCTTCCAAGGATTGACAAACTGGAGAAACCCGATTGTATATTTTCAACATCAGGTGCGTTTCTAAGGTTATTTCTGAAAAACATGTCCGCCGTGAGGAAAAAATATGTTTATATTCGGAAAACGAGCGTTCTACATCTAGTGATGTTATATTCGCATAATCAAAATACTTTGTTAAGCAACTTAACGCATCTGTAGACATGCCCTCATAAATACGTGTTAAGGTGTCAAAATCTGCATTTCTGTCTAAAACACTTTCAAATTTAATTAGAACACTTTCACTTTTTGCGTCTTCTACAGCACACAGTTGTGCGTGAATATCTTTAACGATTTGCAGTGATCCCTCTAACGACAACGACGAATTTTCTAATTTTGTTATTGCTTCTTCTAGTCCCAAGTAATTCTCACGAATACTTTGTAAATCCATTTTAATCTGGGCATTTTGAATTTTTTTCTGACTTGTATTGATGGCTGCACATTCTTTCGGATCGAATGATAAAACCACGTCCTTAATTTTTTCAAAATGTTCATGATAGTAAAACCCCGTCCGTAACCATGTACCCCAACGTGTCAGAATCGGCTGTGGTGGCTCAGGGATATGGGGACACAATTCGTGAAATTTCCGAATACGTTTTGGAGATTTCAGGAATACTGGCTTTGTACTCTATATTAAAGCATCTACCTCTGGATAACATCTACGAACCTGTTCTGCCACAAGGTGTAGAGCATGGAGTTTACAAGTAATATGTAACAAGTTAGGACAATATTTTCTAAGAGACCGTCCTACAGAACACATGGTTGCGGCATCATGGGTCATAAACATTAATTCTTGGTCTTTCGAAAGTTTAAATTTTTCCAAAGTATCTAATAGCACCTCTGAAATTTTTTCGGCATTACATTGTTCTAGTCGTCTGGATGCTAACAAAATTGAAGACGTTGGTTGATGTGGTTCCATATTACGCGCCATCACATTAACTACAGATTGTTTTTTGCTGTCAGTTGTTTCGTCCACACATAACCACAGTTTTTTATTTTTCAGTTCGGCTTTGATTTTATTTTCAACCTGTTTACGCACCGATGGTAAATTCCTTCGTAACGTTGTCGTGCTCGGTAATGTTTGATTCGCGTATTTATTCCAAAATGAAATAAATGAATCATTACTTAACAAGGTAAACGGCAGTGTACAGGCAGTGTACACACAATCATAGTTACACATAGTTCATGTATAAACTGTTGTCGATTAATTTTGTTATGCAGTCTAAGCAAGTACCAAACACATACTGAATGCTTTTTATTAGTTCTGATGCAATACAATCATCCTCACGTCGGCGCACACGGAAATTGGTCTGCTCTAGTTATAACCACAAGAAAAATAGATACAGAAAAAGAAAAGGACTGAGCTAAGTAAAGTATACAACCAACGATTTCAACGTTTTGAAATACGGTCTTGACAGACGTATGAATCGCCTTCTCGAAATCCATCACCATCATCTTCGGATTTAATATATATATCATATCTTCACGCTTTTCTTTTATCTTTTATGCAAGTTTCCACCAGGCGCGGCTCGTGATGGCGTATTTGGGAGTGCAAGTACAATGATGCGAGTGCTTCGTGTATGCTCGTGTACTATCTGTAACGTTTTCTTAGTAAACACCGAAAACACACCAGGCACTCGCATCATTGTACTTGCACTCCCAAATACGTCATCACGAGCCGCGCCTGGTTACCACAGTCTTATCCTTTAGTAAATAGAAAGCAACGGGTACGTAAACATTATTAACGAAAACGTGGATTGTGAACATTTGCAAAAAGTATTAATATATTTATAATAATTTGCATAATTTGCAAATTAGTTTAACAAGAAAATTTTATTAGGTATATGAAATACGGTGTCGTTGACTAACAAAAAATTTTCGTCTCTAGACGTCTTGATTTCAATAGAATTCAGTAGTTCTTGAGTTTCTTCAATACTTGCTGGCCGTTTTGGGAACTTTTTTAATCGAGCATAACATATTGCTATGAATAGTGAGTTCGTAGTTGACTGAACCACTATTCACCACAACACTGTCCAACTTTAATGCTCAATCGGTTAATTTACTTTTATGAGACAGCTTTAATCTCCGGGTTTCCAATAAGAAAACGCGGTACTTCTCTTCTACAAAAATACTGGGCGCCAAAATCAATCGTTCCCACAAAGGTAAAGCTAAAGTCACAGTAAAATTAAATTGAAGTTTATTAACAAAAAAAAAAAAAAAATTAAATCTTTATGAAGTATAAAGACCTGTGTATTACAATTACACATAGAGGTAAACTTAATTTGCTGGGGGTGACAGCTTAGCAAATTTAAACGTCCTGTTATGACTCGCGAAACAAAATTAAAACTAAATAAATTCCAAAGATATCTTTTTCAATCACCCCAAAATAAACTCAAATATGTAAACAGATTAAACTGTCAAACCGAAATATTAAACCTGCGCAGATACCACAAGTATATAAAAACCAACCTTGAAAATACAAATCGTTCTAGAAATTTATCGTAACAAAAAAAAAACTTACTTGACACAAACATTTATCTTTGTCGTTTATTATTATTAACTAATATATATAAATTCATACAATTAATATTACAATCAATGCATACAATAAAGAAATAATATTATAAAAGTAAAATACGTAGGTTTTTATTTTATAACCTTGAGAGCACGTGCAAATAAGAGATTATATAAATCAAAAATTACAAGTATACAAACTCGTAAAAATACGGTAATTAAACTCAATAAACACAACCACTATTAATTCAAAACAAAAACCGTAATTAAATAAACTAAGAGATAAAAAAGTTTTATCTCCAAATATACAACTCTCTTATTTGAATACCAAGACGTGTCTGACAAAACGGATACATGCAGCACGCATCCAAACATTAAAAAAAAACAATTATCAAATATATTTTGCCCAGCAAGTCCGAACGGCTTCCAGGAACTGCGCTAATCAAAACCTAAGAATTCAAAAATAAATCAAAATACAATTAGAGTTCATACAATAAAATCATACACTGTCATTAATAATAGTACACTGCAAAAATAATATTTTTCAAAAATGTTCACTAAATGTTGCGGGAAAAATCCATTTTATTGCGAATGTACTGTACATTTTCTGTAGAAATTGTTTTTAAAGTAGTACTATTTTGGTTAATTTCCACATGTATTAACTTTGAAGGTTTTTCACAAAGTTGATCTACCGCTTTACGTTTTATAGAATTGTTAATTTTCTGTCGATTGATAATTCTTTCATTTGTTGCTTCATGTATGTGTATACCACTTTTTCTTGAAAATGTAGAATCATCCCCTAGAGTGTACACTTTTGCACAACATTTTTTATTAGTGCAACACCACACCACTTCACCACTTGATTTTAATTTACGAAAACGCCGATACTTATAATTTTCCAAAATTATTAATTATATTAATTATTAAATAGTGACCCCATTCACTAAACATTTTGGTAATGTCCATGTTTAATATAACTAAAAATATTTTGAACTAAAGATGAAATGCGTATAAACTTACTTTATTTAACCATATTCCTATGTTACTCCCCACTCTTTGTCAACATTTTACCCTTATATAATACAGAAAGTAATACTAATACAATTATTATTACATTAGCTAATTAGATACATCAACCCGGGAATTTCCTTCACTTGAGTACTTACTTACTTAAATTGTACTTGACCCCAGTTCGGGAGAAGATTAATAAACCCTATAACGACATTTTTACCTGTTCGTACTTGGACCGCAATTCGTGTGCGCTCAATTGAAGACATGAATTTAATGCAAACTTCAAACTCAAATAATAGTTAGACACTGCTGGTACTGAAAGAAAACTAATGTAAAATAAGTTATGAAAAGACTTGCCCATACAAGAATTTGAAAAGAACATGCAAATTTTATTTTATGTGTCAGTTGCTTGCAGAGTTTTTTTTTAAATTATTCTATAGTAGTATTCTGTAAATACTACACTTATGCCCATTTTCTTTACCTGTAGATCCCTAATAACTATCTTCAAAATAAATATATCTGATAGATAAAATACATTTCAATTTCTTCACCAAAAGTTATAGTTCCTTACCTAATGGATAATGCAATCGTATGAAGTGGCTAACTTTTCTTTATTTACTTTTTTTTATCAAAAAAGTTATAATATTTGAATTTTTGCTAATTAGTTTTGCGAGTGAACAGGCATATGATACAAATATCTTATTGAGCGGTTTTCATGAATGACTGCTAGAAATTATATTTATCATAAAACTTCCAACATTCGTAAAACTAATAGAATATAAACAAAGGTTTTTTTCACTATACTTATAAATTGTTTTGATTTGTAAATGAAGTTTTATTAAATACGAAAATTTAAAAAAAATTGTACAACCTTTATATAATAATGATATTTAATATGGTAAAAACAAAAAAAATTAACCGTTCTACAATATATTGTGTCCAAATATGAGAAAATATTTTCTTTCGAAACCCCTGAAAACCCTGTTCTTTTGATGAACGACGGATCTTCTTTCCTGCTCGCTGATGGTCCTGTACGCAAGTTGGAATATGTATTGTTGCACTTTTACTTGGCTCGCGGGACATACCAAGTTCGAAGAAATAATCCTTGTACGCAAGTTGGAACATACTTTAAATTAGATTTAAAAAATATTTTACATATATGTAATTTTACTGGTTAATTAATAATTCTATTTAGTCAGCCGACAACGCGTTGGTAACCCACTAGCGTATCGTGCCGGGGGTCCCGGAATCGAATCCGGGACTTACTGTACGAGGTTTTCATGGTCTTCCTTTTAAGGTGAATGCTAACAACCAAATATCTTAAATCAGTCTACGGGCGCGGGCGTGATAATAACTCATGGCCTGCCAATGCCCTCTGTGACTGGCGTTAAGATGTTAAAGGATGCCAAGGCATGAATTATTAATATTTTATATTTTTCCATTATTCACATCTAAAAACTGTACATATTTGAAAAACAAAATAATAAAGTGCTCTCCTCTTAGTTTCTCAGCAGAGAGCTGCTTATAAATACTTGAAATTAAAACTTATGTTTCAAAAGATAAATTCATTTTAAATTTATTATAAATTATAGTTGACATAATTACACATCGCAGATAATCAGCATCGTATTTCATAATATGCAGGTATGGTTTTGTTTAATATTAAATTACTCATATTGCAATATCTTTAATTCCGTTACTATTTACATATGAATAGATCATACATGAGTGGGTATACTTAATATGTAAGACACCTTGTTATTTAATACAATATTTAAATGTAAATGTATGTATTATACTGAAATTTTTTGGTCTAGTTTATTCTTTATAGGTTGTCACTCACTTCTCGTGGCTCCAATGATACTTATTTGAACTCCTGTTATAGATTTAATAATTCGTAAGCCATTGTTATCAGTAGAGAACGGACACGCTTACCACCCAGTGCAGTACTGGCGAAAGGCTGTATTTCTAAAATATTTAATTTTATTTATATAATTGGAAAACGAGCGGGTGGTGATCTATAAAATTACGAAATACATATTTATTTGTTGAAAAGTTGTATTTATAAAGTTTTTAATTTTATTTATATAATTGGAAAACAAACGGGTGGTGATCTATAAAATTACGAAATACATATGTATTTGTTGAAAAGTTGTATTTTTAAAGTTTTTAATTTTATTTCTATAATTGGAACATTTTTATTTGTTCATTTTGTCGTTCAAGTTGAGTAAAGGAGTATTAATATTGACTAGCAATAGTTTCTCAAGGTTTTCTTCTGTCAATTTTGTTCTCTTTGAATTAAGTACATCCTTATAAATAGAAAACGTCCTTTCTACATCGCAACTGGTTATAGGTGCATACTGGAAATATTCTTTTATTTCTTCATATTTAGCCGTTAGATTTTGTGGAATTGTCTCCATACATAATTGCTGCAATGTAATTAAATCTGGATTTCTATTAAGAATTGCTTCAAACTTTTGCCGAAGGCCACATCCGAAGTCACTTGGAATACTTTTCAAATTATTAACAGCCACATCTAATGTGGTCAATCCGTCATTTAATTTGAGATTTCGATTTTCAAAATAAGTGATTAGTTTTGGCAATTTTCCAAAGTGTTCGTGAAGAAAGTACAACTGATTTTTTAAATTTGGGATTTCTGTGAGCTCCTTGCACTCACCAATACTTCTAGCATCCTCCTTTAGCAGTGTTACGAAATGTTTTAGACTATCGAAATTCTCAGCATAATAACTAGTAGCTTCCAGCCATGTTCCCCATCTAGTTATTACTGGAGTGGGAGGCAGTGACAGAGATGGAAATTTTTCCCTGAAAAGAGCTACGCTCAATGGTGCTTTTCTGAAATTTTTTTAAAAGCGGATACAAGTCTATCAACTTCTGGAAAGGTGCTCTGATATATTCACAGATTCTGCGGAGAACATGTGCTACACAAGTAATATCCAGCATTTTAGGATATGTTTCCTTTAATATATATGCAGCTCTGTCACTTACAAATAAAAGTACTTTTTCTTTGTACCTGTCGTCGGAATTAAGTATATTTTGAATATTCTCATTAATCGTTTTAGCAACTGTTTCCGCATCAACTGTATTTATAACTTTTGTTGCTATTACATATGCGTTATATGGAATAGTTGGATGTAGTACACCAGCTACAACATTTACCACACAGCGTCCTAACATATCCACCGTTTCGTCGGCGCTTATCCATATGAATTGATTTAAAAGATGGCTTCTAATGCGTTCTACTGTTCTCGTATAGCACCTAGAAACATAATATTTGCGTAAAGTTGATTCATCAGGAACATTTCGTCCAGTATATTTTTTCAGAAATATTTTTAAAGTGGAATTGCTAAGTTTATTTAATGGAATATTAGCCGCCATAAAAGTTTTACAGAGTTCAGATGTGTTTGCGATCCTAAGTGACGAATTTTTGACGATATTTTACGGATTTTGTAATAAATTTCGGAATCACTGACAATGGACATACAATCAGTATGACCGTCAATCCAACTCGCCATTGTTTTACAATGCCGTTCTCGACATTCTTCCATATCATGTCTGAAAAAGTAACTTAAACAATGCTCTAAATCTAAATAAATGAAAACTAAAAATGTGTACGTAAGTTATTGAAACTGAACGAAATTCAATGCACCCTTGCGTCGAAATAATTGGTAGAAATAGATTCAATCAAACGATATTAAACAGGATCTACCACAAAAATTACGATGTAATTAACAGTTAAAACTACGAAAACAAGAAACTTCTCACAGCACATTATTTATCTTACGAAATATAAACTAATAAATAAAATAGATTATAAAAACCCCGCTTCTATCTACGCTCATGAAAACACTTTAAAAAACACTATATTCTCCGAATACAATAGATGGCTTGTCCGTTGTTATCGCGGCGAGACCAGGTGTCCGAGTAAGTCAAACAAATACTTCATTGAATTACGCCGGGATGTACTGAGCGACGTTATACACAATTCCAATTGCCGATTGCGTTTTATGGAAATTGCATCCGTTCTCTAGTTATCAGTATTTTCAAAATAACCTCAATCGTTACCGTATTTATTCTGCGGTTTTATTACAATGGTATCGTTATTCATATTTGAATTTTCAATAAAATCCGAAAGTAGTATTAATACAGGATAATTAATTAAACGCCTAAACATGTAAATCAAGAGTTAAAATTGTGTTCAATATTCCATATTCGATCAATTATCTTGGGGACGAAGTTGGATATACAGTAATAGGCAAATATGTGGAACCATGTATAGTTGTTTTCGAATTATAAGAATATAACTTTGGACGGCTCTAATGCTTTTATTGCACCACCTGCGGCAATAACTACCTGGCCGCTCAATACGATTATCTTTTACGCATACAAACTGCTAAGGTCCGTAATGACAAAATTTAAGTAAATTGTAATTATTGCAATTTAGATGAAATATAATTTAATAATAATATAAGTACCAACAGTTGTTACTTTGAATATACAGTTATTATATATGGATAGTGATAATACTGTTGGAGCACGACAGAGAAAGCATATATCAGAAGATGCAAAACAGATAATTTTCAATGTCTATCATACCCTGATGGAAGAAAATAACGAACTACAAACCCAGAACATTCAACGAACGTCGCAATTAACCAAGGTGCATTTTGGAACAATATATAAAATAATTAAGAATAACGCAGGGCCTCGAAAGCAAAGAAGTGACAAAGAGCATCGAGAAAAATTGAAGAGTATGAAATTGATACTAGCAGCAAGTATACTCCTTCTACAGAGGAAATGTTATATCTACACTTGACTGCTTACATAAAAGAGTCAGTGATGAGCCTATAAATATTCATTGATCTAAAGCAACCTTGTGGCGGACGCTAAAGAAAGCTGGTTTTAAGTTTGGCACTATAGACAAACGTCGCACAATTATGGAAAGCCCGAGGTTACAGAAACTTCGATATGAATACTTAACGGCAATTAGAAGGTATAGACAGGAAGGACCATTCATATGTTATTTAGACGAGACGTGACCCATGACACAATTTGCAAAGGTTGGGTGGATAGTTCAAGTATGTGTCAGTTGGACGCGCCGGTTTCGAGAGGGAAGAGAATAATCATTGTTCATGCTGGGTCAGAAAGAGGATGGAACGGACAGCCGCTATTATCTGCTAAAAATGTTAAATTCGCAAGTTTAGATTACCATGAAGATATGACCTCATCTTTATTTGAAGAATGGTTTTGTGACACTTTGCTGCCAAATTTAGCAAAAGATAGTGTGATAGTGATGGACAACGCTCCGTATCATTCTCAACAGCAAACCAAAGTTCCTACAAAATGTAATAATAAGAAAGATATTAAAACATTTTAAGAAGCAAATGATTTATATTTTGAAGATCATTATACAAAAAAACAATTAATAGAGGTGATGAAGACAAAAGAATATTTAAAGGATTATTATGTGGATAACAGAGCCAAAGAAGCAGGACATACAATTTTGCGTTTATCACCATACCATTGCATTTTCAATCCCATTGAATTGATATGGGCCCAACTGAAAAATACCATAAGACGAACAAATCAAACACCGAAATTTAGTGAAAGCAGTGTAACACACAAAAAATGCTATGGAACATATAACTGCTGTAAATTGGAAAAATGCTGTTAAACACGCAATAGCAAAAGAGGACGAATATATGCGCATGTACAAAATAGTAGCACCTTTGATTATAAATTTGCAATACGTTTCAGACACAGACACCGATTTGCAAGGCGACTGAATCACAGATGATTTATGAAATGCGGTGACACATAAAATTTTTATTGTGTATTACAAATAAATTAGCTTTATATATCTATGTATATGTATTCACTACACATGTTGCCACACGATTTGTAATTTTTTCTTTGTATATAAACCCAATGTACAGACATTTTTTATTATATACTTGAAATTAAGAGCGTTTTATTATTATATTATAGGGCCCTAATTTATAGTAAATACGGCCCGAAGATTCATACGTTGCAAATAGGTAAACCGTACCCGTTCAATAAGGAGACCAGGTATAATAATTATCATCACAGAAGGTGATGCAATAAAAGCATAGAGCCATTCAAAGTTATATTCTTATAATTTGAAAACGACTATAAATATCTGTTAAATTTAAAAAAAGTGTAATAAAATTTTAGACACGAAAATTAGCGATGAAGGTCCATCATTTTAAGTATTTTTCAATATACAGAGTGTTCAAAAAAATTAAACATTTTGGGATTCTCCTCGATAACATAATTTCAACAAACTATGATACTGGAGTCTAAAATATTTTAAGCATACAAACAAAGTTAAACTTAATTTATAGGATTTTAAAAATAAACGCCACTTACTTCCTGACAGTAAACCAATCAGTCTGTAAATTCTCTTGTAACCCTCGTTATGATGTCTGATGAAATGCTTCGTATCTTTTCATTAATTCTTTCAGCCAAATCTTGCAAATTTCTGTCGGGTAAGATACACTTTCTGTTTTTGATAGCCCCACAAGAAATAATCTAGTGGATTGAGATCGGAGAGAACGTGCGAGCCATTCAATTTCACCTCCTTCTAATAGTGAGGGTGTATCCCTTCTTACTGAAACCAAATGTTTGGGTTATACAGGAATTATCTGGTTATTTAAACGTTCTAAATATCTTTGACCATTTAAAGTTTCTTCTATAAAAGGCCCTATTATTCTGTTTCTACAAATATCAGCCCAGATTTTTAAGGTGTTGCGTATACGCCTCTTGTATCCAATGAGGATTACTCTGTGCACAATACCAATAGTTACGTCTATGAACAGTATCGTTCAAATAAAAGGTTGATTCATCCCAAAATACTATATTATAAACAAAATTGTTATCACGATTTGTCATTGGTTCACAAAAGTATTTCCCCAAACTTTATCTTCTTTATAAGGCATAGTCCAGAAATACTAGCTGCTATATGCTGATTACTCGACTGACTATTCACCTGGTTGGCATCAAGATATTTAATTTGTAAAGATAATTTATAGTGCCATACGAGCATTTGCAATAAAGGCTCGTCAAGTATCGTTCGAATTACATGATTGAGGTATCCTAAATAGTTAGGATCCGTTTTAGCAAATAGTTCTGACAGAAGGAAATTCAGTTTTCTCTTCATAAAAGGGGTTTCTATGTTCATAATATCTCTATATCTTTGTACACAATTTGCTTTGTTGATTGATAGGAAAATCGTAAAACAATATTACTATTAGTAAAGCTCGGATTATATACATGTAAAAATAGCAAAATATGCTCTAACTTAAAAAAATACGCATCAATATGCTATTTTTTTGTAACATTCTAACAAAATCCGATTCTATGAAACAAAACTTTATTTTACATTTAAGGTCTGTTATATAATACTCGTATTTCTGTAACACTATGATTACAAAAACTTTAAATTATAAATGCTTTTCAACAATACATAATTACTAATACTTAGTAACTATTAATAATTTTGAATGTGGAAAAAGATCGTTCAACATCAACGCAAGTAATTGAAGCATTTTTTAAAAATCGCCTATAATGTAAGGCTCTAATTCAATGTCATCTACAATTTCTCTTTCAAAATATTAGAAACTTTTGAAAAAATTTTATATCCTCGATTTTTTTTCTAATACTGAATTTAGCTTTTTAAAAAATTTTTCTCGAGCTCCTATAATAGTTGACAATGCGTTATGACATTTGTCGATTGAATCTACAGATTCAGTCAAATATAAGTCTATCAACTTCCGGAAAGGTGTCTCTGATATATTCACAGATTCTGTGGAGAGCATGTGCTACACAAGTAATATGCAACATATTAGAATATGTTTTCTCAGAGACACCTTTCCGGAAGTTGATAGACTTGTATCCGCTTTTAAAAAAGTTTTCAGAAAAGCACAATTGAGAGTAGCTCTTTACTGGGAAAAACGTCCATCTTTGTCGCTGTCTCCTCTCCAGTAATAGCTAGATGGGGCACATGGTTGGAAGCTACTAGGTTTTTATGCAGATAATTTCGATAGTTTACAAAATTTCGTTACATGTTTAAATGACGATGCTCGAAATATTGCTGAGTGCAAGGAACTAATACAAATTCTAAATTTAAGAAATCAGTTGTACTTTCTTTAGAAACACTTTTGGAAATTTGCCAAAACTAATTACTTATTTTGAAAATCAAAATCTCAAATTAAATGATGGATTAACCACATTAGATGTGGCTATTAATTATTTGAAAAATATTCCAAGTGACGTCGAATGTGGCCTTCGGTAAAAGTTAGACGCAATTTTTAATAGAAATCAAGATTTAATAACATTGTGGCAATTGTGTATGGACAAAATGGGAACAATGCCTCAAAATCTAACTGCTAAATACGCGGAAATAAAAAAATATTTCCAGTATGCACCTATAACCAGTTGCGATATAGAAAGGGCGTTTTCTATCTACAATGATGTACTTCATTCAAAGAGAACAAATTTTACAAAATAGAATGAAATAAAAATGTATTTCGTATTTTATAGATCATCACTCGTTTGTTTTCCAATTATATAAATAAAATTAAAAACTTCTTAAAAATACAAATTTTCAATACTACGCCCGAGAGCGATGAGTCATCGGCCTCTCGTGTCCGGTCTATAATTATTACTAAAGACCGGCATTCTTGGTCGGCTCACAAAGGCGTGGTCAAGTAAGAGGATCAGGAGACTCACTTAACAAGCGCTTCGCGTGCTATATGTGTGTAGAACATGAATTCGTGAACAGCTATCATAGTGTGAAGTTGTTTATAAGTGTAAATAGCGGGCAGTTTTATTTCGGTAAAACCTACGCAGTGACGCTATTTATTTAGCGTAGGGCTAACATGAATTATACATCTGAAAGTTAAATTTTAAAATCGATCCAGTCTAACGCGAAATCAGTTGCTTTAAAGAAGTCACTCCTCTCACCTCCATATACTGTAAGGGGGCACTCAGCTGTAATATGGTAAATAGTCTGGGCCTGTAATATGGTAAATAGTCTGGGCATTCGCAAGTTGGTGTATCAGTCAGTCCCCATTTATAGAATTAGTTACGACAAATTCTATTGGACGTTCTCATTCTATTGAGTGTCATCCACGCATGGCGAAACAGCTCCACTCCTGATATGAGTAAGGCAGGATCAGTGACATGGGCCGCTTGAGCGGGTTTCAACGCTGCCCAATACTCTCTATCTATCATTTAGATTGAAATCTTCTACGGTTTTAATCTTCACTTTTACTCTTTATTCGTAAAACGACAATTGTTTCGCCAGCACAATGGCTTCCTCAGGTGTTTACATCTAAACAGTACGTTACAAACTAAATAAAAAATAAAAAATATATCTATAAAATCAAAAAGGATGGTATTTAAAATATTTTTACAGAAATCTATACAAGTATTGTCGGTATTGAAAAATGTGGCGCATCTGGTCGGCCCTAACTGTATATTATGAGGTACTAAGCGTGTTTACGCATAAATTTGTTTAATAAACTACATATACATTTGTATTATTGTCTAAACAGATTTTAAGTAAATAAATTTAATAAAGGCGAGTTATTTAAATCTAATTTATCATTTAATAAAATTTGTGACTGTTTTAATTTATTTATTTCTAAACTTTCCAGTAAATTTAATTTCTTGCCTTTATTTTCTAAATGCAGAATTTGAAAATCTTTATCGAAAGGGTGGTTTTCTTCTAATAGATGATTCGCAAAAGTAGAATCTTGTTTTTTATTTTTAAACGAAGAACAATGTTCGGCAATGCGTTTTTCAAACGATCTTCCTGTTTGACCAACATATATCTTACCGCATCCACACATTAACTTATAGACTCCGGATTTCTTATTTTTGTCTGTTTTATCTTTATTGTTTTTGATGTGTTTGGATAACTTATTATTAGTTTTAAAAACTGTGTTAATATTAAGTTTTTTTAAATAACTTGAAATATGCTTATTAGGTGTCCCAATGTACGTAAGTAATCTAAATTTTGAATTTTCTTTATCCTTTATTGCAGGGTATACCATAGAGATTGCTTTTTTGAAAAGTTTTTTGTCAGCATATTTTCAATTAAAGTATCTGTGTAGCCGTTATTGATAGCTATTTGTTTGACTAAATTTAATTCTTTTTCATAATTTTCTTTAGATAGTGGATAATTAATTAATCTATGTAAAGAACTATGGAAACTCGCTAATTTGTGTTGTATGGGATGTGTTGATGAATTATGTATAGTTATGTCAGTATGAGATTCTTTATGGTAAATATCAAACTCTAATTTATTGTTTATTTTTTTAATAGTTAGATCCAAAAAATTAATACTATTGTTTACTTCTTGTTCCATTGTAAATTCCATATTTTTATGAATAGAATTGACGAATTATTTAAATTTATTTACTTAAAATCTGTTTAGACAATAATACAAATGTATATGTAGTTTATTAAACAAATTTATGCGTAAACACGTTTAGTACCTCATAATATACAGTTAGGGCCGACCAGATGCGCCACATTTTTCAATACCGACAATACTTGTATAGATTTCTGTAAAAATATTTTAAATACCATCCTTTTTGATTTTATAGATATATTTTTTATTTAGTTTGTAACGTACTGTTTAGATGTAAACACCTGAGGAAGCCACTGTGCTGGCGAAACAATTGTCGTTTTACGAATAAAGAGTAAAAGTGAAGATTAAAACCGTAGTTTTATTTCTATTCTTAATTATGGATCTTCATCAAGTAAATGCCGAATCAATTCAATTATTGAAATCTTCTGTTATAAGTCGTTCTGCTAGCAGTAGTTGAGCAGATGTCGACTTCAGTCTCGACAGGCCAGCATCAGGCAAATCATTCAGGCTTTCCTGTCTCCGGATGGTGGGAGGTGTAATATGGCTTAGAACCGGAAGCCATGGTAGAGGTGTACTTTTTAAACAACCGCTAATTATTCGCATGGTCTCGTTGAGTTTGATATCGATCTTCTTTGCGTGGCAGTTGTTTAACCAGACTGGGGCGCAGTATTCAGCTACCGAGTAAACAAGGCTAAGAGCTGGCGTTCTAAGGGTGGATGCGTTCGCACCCCAAGCAGTACCGCAGAGCTTGTGAATTATGTTATTTCTGGTGTTTATTTTAGTTGCGGTGTTTTCTAGTGACGCTAATGCTGGCCGACCTAAGTACCTGTCTCTAGTTATTACTTATTATATTATTATTTTCATGGTTTTTTCTATAGCCTAATTAATATTCAATGAGTAATTATTTAATAAGAAGCAATTTTCTATTTTTGTATATATGAAAAAGATTACATTTGTTTTATCGTTTATAAAAACCATATGCTCTCATTAACATATTTATTCATAGTGTAATTTATGGTAACGATACGATGAGTACTTCGGAAGTGCGCAGTTAATTGCTTCCTGATAAACAATTATCATTATTACGTAATGGCGTTCGCAGCCTGGCGTATGGAAATATGATATTTCCAACATTATTTTTATAGAATAATAATTTGTATCGTTTCATAAACACAATCCCCACGGCAATATTTATTTGACTAAATTAACATAAATTATTTGCTCTAAATATTTTCCATGTAATAAAGATAATCAATTTAGCATAGTTTAGTATTTATGAATTATGAATAAATGATTATGTAATTTGGATATTGAATGCAATCGCTGGTGCTATTGTGCAAGTAATAAAAATATGCTACTTACAAAATTTTTTAACTTGATCTTACGAATAGATAAGGAGGAGTATAAAATACGAGTACAATACGATTCGTACTGAATAAAGTATAACATCTAGAATATGACTCAATGCCAAATTTACTTTACGAGGGTGGTTCAATAATCCCTTAGAAAAAGATTTATTTTTCAACATAAACTACTTTTAGCTGTATACACATTTCCCAGCGCTTCTCCAACTTTTTTAAACAGTCCAAAAAGTAGGATTTCGGAAGGTCCTCAAAATAAGCATCTGTTTGGGCAATCACCTGCTTGTTCGACGTGAATCGTTTACTTTGTGATACGCCTGCAGCCTCAACTATTTCGCGCACTTTGATTCGTCGATCACCCAAAACCCATATCGTGGATTTTTGTCAATAATTTCGGAGGATGTCATTTCCACTGGACGATGAACAATGTTCATCTTTTGTTGATGTACGGCCACGTTTAAACGCATTTACCCTATTGTAAACAGTCGCAAACATAGAAGCAGATGTGCTATGAACTTCATCCAACTCGGCTTTGATTTCTTTTGGTGTTAAACCTCTTAAATAAAAGAGAGCAGGAAACTCATATTTATCCATTTTTCTAAATGAACCAAAATTTGTTGCTTCAATCGAGTATAAAAATGAACTTACGCAATGGATGTAGCTGAAACTTTGACAACAGTCTAATGACAAATGACGCTTACTAGTTGCAAATTTTGGTCATATTACTAGCGCCACCTCTTGGATTTGTAAGGAGGATTGAACAACCCTACGACGATTTTTATATTATTATAAACAAAATAATTTTATTTTAAATGAAGTTTAACGTTCATTTAATTTTAGGCACATATTCGACGTAAAGGCTATTATTGATATCCACAAAAAAAACGTCGTAGCACCATATGTGAGGACATAATGTTTTGTTATGAAAATATCAACATTTACTATTTTTATGAATAGGAACTGTTATCGTCTAACAATCTCTAGGTATTTTATCTATATTTTTTTGGAGGTCATTGAACTTAAATGACAGCTGTATTTCGGTAAATATAGAATAAGCAAAGATCTAAACCGACTTTAACTACATTTTGGCCCTAAAAATTTGGAAATTTTTAATTAATTATAAACAAAATTCTTTGATTTTCAGATAGACATTTGTACGTATTCTTCAGATTCGCATAGCTTGGGGGCTATTCAGCGGTAACCCTGTATATCGTATCTTAAGTACTTCCTGTTTTATTTTGACATGCTCCTTGTCCTTCAACTTAACGTTTAAGTCATTCAAAGGTTCAAAGGTATTTCAGTCCATTCCTGCATCCTATGGTTGTTTCCTTAAATACGATTGGTAGATTTTTACCTTTCTTTTTGTTGTGAAGTTTCTTAAAGTTGATTTAAATTTATTTAACTTTATTCTTCATTTTATTGTCTATATATTTTCCATTTTGCAGTTTTTTAACATCTTTTTTGGGTTTGCCTACTGCTAAAATAATAGTGTCGTCAGTGAATATTGCTGGTTTAGTTATCTCTGTTTTTGTTCGTTCATGTAAACGAAAATCGTCCTTGAGGCATGCATTTATCCATGCTAATTGAAATCGGATGTTTGTACGCGATTAAATCGTTCATAACATCGGATGTTTTTCTTCTTGACTAGTAAAATTATTCCCGACGTCTTTGAATGAATACGATCTTCCAATTCGATTGTATACCTTGATATCAGCAAATTCTGTTATTTACTGTAGATTTGAATATGCTTGATCTTTGCTGGTATACCCTTTCTCTAGGGGCATGCTAATTGGTTTGCAATGAGATATTTTGTACACTATTATAAAATTTACGTAATACTTTCCTCAGTCGTTATCATTCACAACTAACCCATTGACAAGAATTAATTAGCAATTCGACGACGATAGAGGGAATTTATATGGACACAACTATTGAATAAAATTCGTTATTTTAAAATTAATACTTTCAATGTATTGTAAAATACTTGTTTTTCTGGATACGTTTAAATAAAACTAACGGTAATTAAAACACTATATTAATAAAAGAACACACTAAATAACACTTAAAAATAATAACAGTATTTATTTCACAGTATTTATTTATATATCAGATTCTCTCCCTCCATTTTCGAGGGCTATATGCATTCGAAAATAATTCCGGACTCTTTCTCAGGGGTTCGGGAGACTTGATGATGTGTCCCGCATCTGATGTCATCGCCAGATCATCGCTCGCCTGACGTATCATCGGATGCCTCACATGACAGTATTCAAAAGTATGGTCAAAAATTATATGGTTTGCAAAGTTGCACCACGTTGCGGTGTTAAAAATGTAATGATTAAAAATTACGAAAGTTACACCGCGTTAAATGCAAAATAATGTGAATTAAATAACTAATGTACTCAGGGTCTACAGTTCTTATTTATGAAAATGAATTCCTTAACTTACGGAATAAAAAAATCTAAATTTAGTTAAATATATTAAATGTATTAGGTATAAATATTTTTTTAATGAAATTAATAAATATTAATTGCTCTATATTTATCAGTTGACAATATTTAACATAACTTCTTATAAACTATGCAACCTATTCCAGCTTCTAACAATGTTCCTCTCACTTAATTGGAATTACGTTCTCCTTTCCAAATCTTCTATCTTATCTTGAATTTATTTAATAGAACTATATTTTCTTTAATGTTTTATCTTCTTATACGTGGTCCTTGTTTCAAACTTTATAATATTTGATTTCAACTCCTTTCCATTACAATTCTTCAATTTTTGATTCTTACTATATTCCATTAACCATTTACTTGTAATTATATGCTTTTAACCAATACTTCTTTATTTCCAATTATACATTTTTCATTCATAATATATTAACTAATATATATGTTTAACAGTTATATCAGTAAATGTAGATAATATTAATAAACATTAAAGACCTGTCATACCTATAAACGGTATAAGCTGTCGTGAAAGTGGAGAATAGATCGGATTGTAGTCGGAACGAAAGCGGGGAATCTTTTACACTTTTTTTTATTAACTCTAATTAACTAATATTGGAGTGGTTGATAACCGATGAATTTGAATACCTAAGAATTTTGGCTTTTTTTCGGTCATTTGTACAACCAAGAAATGTAATTTTTTGTTTTGCAATTTTGATTCCTGGAGAATTTTTTTTCAGCAAGTCAAACATAGGTCCTATCAGGCTAAAGTTTCCAGAATAACCCAGTCTCGTCAGCATTATAGATTTGATGCTCATTTAAATCAAATTCCGCAATTTTTTGTCTCGATTGTTGTTTAAAAGGATCCACTAGATGTGGCTGAGATGATAAGCATTCAATATGATGATTAAATTTCAGAATGTCATAAAAATAATTACAGAATTGCTTTGTGCCATTTTCTTCGTGAAAAGAATTTAACGATCAATTATAATATTTTTCTGGTTACATAATAACAATTTCTGCATATACTGTGTGGAAAAATAATTATCGAATTAATTCGCGTGATATTGTTTTTTTTACTATAACTGAAATTTGTGAGCAGTTAATTTTGTTTTATAATTAATATTTTCTGCATATACAAGTCTCCCGTATCGTTATCTTCAAAATTTTAGGAGTGTAAAGTAGACTTCATTTCAAGTAACAAAAACACAAAACTTGTATGTCCATTTTTATTTGTTTCAAAGTTACAGATCTATGAATGTGATTGTCAGATCATGAAAAAAAATGTAATCCAAAAGTCTATAAAAACTGATTTTATTAAAAAAAGTTCAATTAATAATATTTTCGAAATGTCCACCCCCTTGTGGAGGCAGGCTTGTGCCCGCAAGCCAACAGAAAAAGTACTTATCCGAATTTCATACTTGTTTTGTCGGATTTGCTCGGCAGCCAGGTGAATACGATCCAACAACTCTTTCTTCTCTTGTGTTCGAAACTTGCGCGTAGACTAAATTTTTCTTGTACCCCCATAAATAAAAGTCAAGGGGATTCAGATCGGGAGATCTGGGTGGACATGCAACAGGACCACCTCGCCCAATCCATCTTGGATAATTAACGTTAACCCAATTTCGGACAGCAATTCCGAAAGAAATGTGATGGTGCCCGATCCATGTGAAACCACTTGTCTCGTCGAATATTCAGTGGGACATCCTCTAAAAGACCTGGCAGTTCGTCAATAAGAAATTGAAGGTAATTGTCCGCATTTAACCTCCCAGGAAGAACGACAGGACCAATCAACAAGTCATCGATAAACGTTAATAGAAAATTCATGTTGAAATTTAGATGGGCGTATAGCTTTGGGATTTTCTGATGACTACCTGCGCAGGTTTCTCAGATTTGTAACACCATTTCTCGTGAACGTAGATTCATCTGTCCAGAGGACTGTTCTGCAGAAATTAAAATGAAGCCGTGACTGTCTTAATATCTACGTAGAATAAACTAGACGAGCATAGTGGTCTGCTTCCAGCAAACCGTGTCCCCTGCGATAGTGATATGGATATAAGCCCTCACGTTTTAAAATTCGCCAAACTGTCGTTCGTGGTACTCCTAGTTGTCTAGCGATTCGACGTACAGAGTTGGATCCCTTGTTACAATAGCTACTGCTTCTTCCACTATGTCTGCTGGCAAATTTACTCCTCGGTCGAAAAGATAATCACGCAGTCCGCATTTCCCAAATTGTCTGTGTACTTCCAGAATGTAATCCTTTATTAAAAAATGCAATGCTAACAGTCATCTGAACATTTGTTTATTTTATAATATTCATGGTTCAGCACTTACGAAATAAGTAAGAACCTTCTTTATCATAAATCAATTTCCAGTACTCTTTTTTGTAGATCTCCAAGAAATTACTGTATGCACTACGACACGTGTTTATTTATTTTAGGATAACATTTTATTATGCGACGTTAACAATCACAGGCCTGTTATTGAATCGTATAACTTTTTTTAAATAAAATCAGTTTCTATTGACTTTAGGATTACATTTTTTCATGATCTCACAATCACATTCATAGATCTGTAACTTTGAAACAAATAAAAATGGATATACAAGTTTTGTGTTTTTGTTACTTGAAATGAAGTCTACTTTACACTTCTAAAATTTGAACATAACGATACGGGACACTTGTATAGTGTTGACAAATCTTTATAGATTTATTTTGTACAAGTTTTCGTAATTTGGAATTTACACTATGGAACATTTAATAGTGTGTTATAGTTAATAATTGTTGCATATACAGTGTGTACCAACATTTCAATGTGAGATTTATCCAAGATCTTAGATAAATTATTTATGCAATTTCTAGATTAAGATTTCTATTTAATTTAGTTGCTTATAATTATTGGTCAAATCATTTCTATACGTTGACCTTATTTTTCTATAAATCTTTTGAACTACTTTTACAATTTATTTAAAACGCATGATTTTCTGTGCGTATATTTTAATTTCGCATATTATTCAAATTATTGTGTATACTTTAGTTCATTTATTTCATTTACTATACTGGGTGAGTCTTTTACTCATGATCAGGCATTACCTTGTTTTATTGAAAATTAATATCACTATATTAATGTAATTATCGAATTGGTCAATATTTTCTATATAGTTGGTCAGTGTATTCATTAACTTTTGCTGTTTTACCTTTATTATTTTATTGTTGCACATAAACAAACTTGGCTTTAGACTTTGACATTCTAGTGTAACATTTCTTTTAATTGTTGATACTTCGTTATTAATAAATCCTCTTTTGTTATTGTTTTATATTTGTTGTTTTATTGTTATGATAGTAACGATATACGTATATACCCATGATTTAGTCAATTTACCATTGGCAGTGTCTATGTTCACTATAACGGCTAAAGAATATAAACATGGTGGCGCGTAAACTTATATAAGAACTCCCTACAGCTCGCCTCTAAAACTAAGTTGGTTTCTTTTATCTAAGATCTCCGGGGCAATCATGTTATTGGGGTAATCTGATAGATCCTAAGTAGGTATTGCGGTAAGTACGCAGGCGTAAGACTATTGTTCGTGGGGGCATATAGCAAATTTTCTCCGGTAATTTTTAAATTTCGAATTCCGAAGCACTTTTTAAAACGTGAGAGCTCATAACTGGCGTCAAAATTATCCGTACTTTGATCCACTTTTTCACAAAAAGATTAAGTGTTTTGTTAAATTATTTCAGCAGTAACCGGAATGTTTTTTTTGTCGTTTAAGAAACCATTTGTATAGAATTTTTTCCATTTTTGGATATTACGCTTCTCTTAATGTACGTTTTTTTGCTAGATATGGACGTACTGTCGATTTTGCTACGCCAAACTTTTCTCATTATCTTTTATTAGTTTACCTTCTTCAGGTTAAGCTATTCTTCAGGTTATTATATAGCATATCAACAAGTCCGGTTCATTTTATCGAAGGTGTTCACTTTAATGAGGTTGTTTAAAAAACGACAACAAAATATAAATTATATTATACATACTATGTATATTTCTAGTGTTTAAGTATTATATGGATATAACCTATTAACCATGTAATGCACATGCGTTTATTATATGTGTACATATCATACTTGCGATTACTAAACTGTATCGAAGAAAGAAGTTAATTTTTTGTTTCGTTTTATATTGTGTACTTCGTAGTATAGCTGCTTCTGGCAACCGTTTAAGCACCAAAATATCGTTCATATTATGAATATTTCTTTCTGCCCAGATCAGACACGTATCAAATGCTTTACAGGCTTCCGAATGTGATGGAATAATAACTGGAGTTTCTGTAACCACGTTGTCCTCCTCACTGCTAATTAGTTCAAAATCATTGTCTTGTGTATCTGCTTGTAGATCTTCATTCCAATCCAAAACTTCTGTAGCAGTGTAATTTACCTGAAATGCAGTTTTGGAGATGGACTTTTTTACATGAATGCAAAAACATGAAGTGACTTACATTTGGAGCTATCATATCCAACATTCCCAGTCTCTGTTGAACAACGCTGTTTATTTCACGTGGGTGATATCTTTCTCTTAAGGTACTTAATGGAATGTCATCTTCATCTGGCTCATCAAACTCCAAAACAGGTTTCCAACATTTGACAATGGTTTCCATGAAACTTTTTCCCAGGCATTCAGTAAATAGCATCTTTTAAAGTCAAATTTTTTATGAGGCCCTTGACATCACCTGAATCATTTCTTATTATTGTTGATAAAAGAGAACTTCTATAATGTAACTTGGTAAGTCTGATTACGTTTTGATCCGTTGGTTGAAGCAATGGCGTTACATTGGGAGGGAAAAACAGTGCTATTATTTTTCCATCGTCACTTTTTAATTGATCTTCTGAAGGATGAGAAGAGGCATTATCGATAAGAAGAATTGCTTTTTCATCTAAATGTTTTTGCTTCAAAAATTTTCTCACCTACAAGTTCATTAATTTGTATTAAAGCAAAAATAAATAAACAGAATGAGGAACATTTTACCTGTGGTACAAAAGATTTGTGAAACTAATTTTTAAAAATTTCATCCACGCATTTTTAGAGTGGTCATAGTCTACTGGCAATACATAATTTCTGAAACTTCGGGGGATTTTTGCAGTTCCAATTACGAAAGGTTTCAACTTATGTCGTCCCGAAGCATTAGTACATGCGACAAATGTCACTCTTGCTTTTTCAGTTTTTCGACCAGGAGCAATTTTTTCATCTGAAGCCACGAATGTTTTATCAGGCAGCAGTTTCCAAAATAAGCCGGTTTCATCGGCGTTGTATATTTGATCACGTGAAATGCCCAATTCATCAATTTTTTGCTTCAAAATTTTCTTGAAAGGGTCAACTGCGACGACATTTGATGAAAGTTTTTCACCCGAAATTTTTAAGTGTCGAATGCCGTATCTCTTCTTAAAATTCTGCATCCAGCCTTGACTCTAGCAAAAGTTGTATTTTCTTCAATATCTCGTGCAGTTGTTTCGCCTTTTCTTTTAGCATTGCACCAGAAATCGGTAAGTTTTTACTTCGTTGTTTCAGAAACCATCTATACAAAGCAGTTTCAATTTTGGGATTTTCTGCTCGTTTCATTCTTCTACGTTTACTAATTCCGACATATGTATTTGACAGAGCTTTTAGAATTTTTTGTTGATTTTTTCTAATGCCGCATATAGTGGATTTTGCAACTCCATATTCACGTGAAAGCGAACTTACACTTCTACCATCATTAAGTTGTTTTATTATTTCGCACTTAATGTTAAAGTCTTCATTGTTCTTAGTACACTTTACTAACTACACAATAACTCAACAAAATACACGAGTAGAATGCAGGCGTTCAATCACAAACACGTTGTACTAACATAATTAGGGGGTTCCCCGATCGAGTCACTAAATATAGGAGTACAAATCTACAATATGTAACTGGTTCATCTTATTGAGTTGGCTGTTGGGCTGTTGTACACCTTATAGAATACTGTGTATAAAAATTTATTTGTTCACCTTTGTTCACCTTACCGAACTGTTCCTCTTATGGGGCGGGGCGTTCACCTTATCGCGACTCTACTGTACTAAGATATTCACGTTAACGCATTTTTACGTTAACATTATATCACTGTATAATATTAAAACATAATTAAGCGAAATGATTTGAATATCTAGTTGTTTTCTTTGTCATAATTTGAAAACCATGAGTTTTTTAGCCGACATTATGCAAATTTTAAAGTAGTAGATTATTAGAACTGAAATTATTTCATCCAGCGCAGTGTACATAATTTACTTTGCATACAAATTGCCTTTCACTAATGATTTATTAAAATTATTGCTTATTCGAACAGAATGTTAGGGATAAGAAAATTATATTAAGGTATTTAGTATCCCGCATCTATGTAGGTACAGACGAGATTATCTTAAAAAAACACAGGGACCCAGCGTGAAGATACGTCTAGTGTCCAACACAAAGTTTTAAATGTAAATAGCGGAAGTTCATTTACGTATGTGACTATCTACCCACGTATTTTCTAAATTACATTTTTCACCGAGAAAAAACATATTTCATATCAATTCATGCGTCTATTTGTACGTACGTCTATACAGCCAACAGTACACGATATAAATAATCGTGTAAATAAAAGCTTAATTTACTACAAATATTTTGGATATTAATGTGGCAATGCCTTAGACGGTTACAATTGCCTTTAAATATGATGTTATATCCCGCGTTAAGACTTGAAAGAGGATATGTAAAAGGACTTTAAACAAATAATGAATTCTTGGTTATGTTCGGTTTGTGTAGTCGAAGAGTAGATTACTTAACTGATTAGAGAAATTAATGTGGAACCGCGCCAATACGATCTTGATTAATGCCGACTTTCTTAATGAATATTATTAGATTTTATTCGTCTTAATTATGTTTTCCAGCTGCGGCGTGTTTTAATTTTATGTAATTAAACTCTTTAATTTTACAGAGGAAAACTTTTCGTAAGTCTACAAACAATATATAAAAGTTTCTTTAATCATGTGTGGACTTTGTCTTTGTATTTGAACTGTTTATATTAATAATTACAAATAAAATATTGCAAAACGAATACTTTGCGTTATATTAAACTAGCTGAACCCGGCAATGCTTTGCTATTGCTAGATTCGAGTACACACACACACATATATACATATATATATATATATTATATCCTGTCATTCATATTTTGTATTCTCTTGAAAAAGGCGTATACAGCCGAAACATGTAGAGTTTTTTTTTTAAATACATATATTTTGAAGTAATATACAGACCTTTAATCGCCTACTGATTAGGTTTACCATATATATATATATATATATATATATATATATATATATTGTAATAAGACGATGAATGCCAAAGAAAAATAAATATTTACTCGTTAAATGTCTTCCGGCAAAAACTTTGTCAAAGAGATGAATCTACTCTTGTACTCAGGGTGCGATCCACAATATCTAGCTAATTTAATAGATAAAAGAATCTTTTATAACAAATAAACTATTTATTCACTAAGTATGATTAAATCTGATATATTTACAAATGTGGCCATTTCTAATATTATAAAATAAACAAATTTAAATGTTAATATCTCAAATATACATAAACTATGAAAAAAAAGAAATAACTTATGCAAGGACTGAATTTAAAGAATCAACAATTAGTAATTATATTAAATGAGCTTGGTAAAACGGTATCTTTGAATATGTATAAGAAAATTTCTTGGTATAAGTATTCTTTTAGCTTATTAGTCAAGTTATTACTTACACGAATATATTTTATTATGACTGTGCTTGGAGAAGTATTGCCAGACTCGGACCAACTACTGTTATATTTCCAATTCGAATATATTTTATTATGACTATGCTTGGAGAAGTAATGCCAGACTCGGACCAACTACTGTTATATTTCCAATTACTGTTATATTTCCAATCCACTACTGTTATATTTCCGATCCAAGATACACCATATATTATTCTTCCAAATACACTCTGTATAACAAAATATAGCCTGTTCTGTTAGATTAACAGTTATCCAGTCTTCTGAAATTCTTCTTGGTGTATTCAAAATTAGTTAACTGCTATTTATTAAATCAAAAATTCAGTTTTTAAATTTTATCTCTCTTAATTTTCACGTCAAAAAAATAATAATCTCCTTTTTTTTTCAATCGCCATGGTTATCTTCTATACTTTCGTATACATCCAAGTCAGTTGGTCTCTTTTAAAATTCAAATTTGAAAATGACATTTAATTATGAATATTAAAACTACTCACTTGCATAAGCTAAATTTAACAATAATTTATACAAATTGACTAACTATAATTTACACGATTGTACAATTTTAACAGATATATTTAACTAAAAATATATATACCAAGATTGAACTCTATTGATATTCATAAAACTAATATATTAATAATATGATATCCAACCTTTTAATAAATATGACAACTATTACAAATTCACACAAATCAAAATATCTCTTGCATATGTTATAATATAAAAAAGAAAATCTTATAGACATAATATTAGAAATAGCTCGTCAATATAATGGAGGTTTATCCCATTATAATATATATATATAGATTAAATGAATATAATTAATTGAAAGTTTGATATTAATTATTGTATTAGATATTTACATATTACAGAACTTCGCAAAATTTAACTTCACTTTATAAAAATAAGAATGTATATAAATCCAATTGTCCAAACAACAGCACTCGAGCTTACTTCTACGCGTACGAGACAGCATTTCTTACCTCATGAACTTCAATGTGAGGAGTACTGTCTCATGACGCCAGCTACATTTAAATAATAATACTGCTACTACTGATATTATATTATTAGGCCACTAATTTTCTTTCTACTCATCAGATCGAGGATTTCAATAGCTTTAAATTTTCTCAAGACAACGCGAACCATTTCGCAAAAAAACCGCGCGTACATCAGTCTAGTAGCTTTTTACTCTATAACGGACACACATACAAACATTGCCTTATCCTGTCCTATGTATATATATATATATATATATATATATATATATATATTTCTATATCTAGGCGAACGCCAACAGCTTAACATCTTAAGTCGCTCCACGCATGTATAGGTAATGATAACTCATGAATTATTATTATTTGAATTGAATTGAATGTATTTATTAATATGTATTCCTCACCATGACTTCATCACTTATATAAATGTGGCATTAATATACTGTTACTTATAATTCTTTGATAAAGGTAATATTTACCGAAACATGTAAGAAATTATTTTGAATATATACATATTAAAGTAAAATAGACCTTAAGTCGTCGAATATCTAAACCAACTATATATATATATATATATATATATATATATATACATATATATATGTACTCTATATATATATATATACATATATATGTACTCTATATATATATATATACATATATATGTACTCTATATATATATATATATATATATATATATATATATATATATATATATATATATATATACATATATATGTACTATATATATATATATTATATATACATGTAACACATGATAGGTTAACAATAAATTAAAAACGGGCAAGCGATCTGTCAATTAAAACTCATTTATTTTCGATCTCTATATTTCGCAAACGAGTTTATTACTTCTTCAGGAGATGCTACAAGATTAATGAACAAACAAGACATTAAATAAATTAGTGTATAAAGCAATAGCAAAATATTTACTGAGTGTAGAGTTAAAAAATGAAAGTGACGTACACAGACATATCAAAATTGATTAAATTTAAATTTAAAACATTAATGTAACTATAGGCCTCACATCAACCTTTAAAAAACATGTATATGTAAAAGTTAAAATATAAAAAATATAAAACAGCTGTCGGCATTCGCCTAGGCGAATCCCGACAGCCGACCATGTAAGATAAACGTAGATTCGTCCGTAAAGGGATGTTCGAAATAAAATCTTCATTCTGTGCACATTTTTCAATTATGTCTAAACAAAACTGAATGCGATCATAATTGTCCTGTGGAAAAATTTAATTTATCTTCTGAACATGATAAGAGTGATATTTGTTTTCTTCCTCAACACTTTTCTCACAGTTTCACGTGATACATCCAGTTCCTGTCCTATTTGAGATGTTGTCCGAGTAAAATTGTTTTCCACGCTAGCACATATTACATTGCGATCATGGTTATCGTTATTTTGAGGTTTCTTATGAAGCGATGGCTAAACGCAACAGAATTTTTCAAAATTAGTTATATTTGCCTGTGCGTCAGATGTTGTGTATCACTGCCTACTACATTCCCCTCTTAAGATATTTTCGCAATATGTTGTGGTTTATTTTTTTAAAAAATAGGCGCGTATTCGAATTCAACGTTGTGTCAAAATTTAAAAGCAATCGGTGAAGAACTTTCGCAGATTTAAGATTTCGAACAAACGAACATTTACATTTTTATTTATGTAGATGATACACGTTATATGTTGATTAATTGACTTCTAATTTAAGCAAATGTGATAGAGACTCCTAATTTAAAGATTACTCGACTAAAACTTTATGAAACAGCTACAATTAATTTTAAAAATCCACAGAGGACCTATATTCAAACAGAAAATGGAAACACGTGCCCGATATTGAAACTGAAAATGGAAACACGTGATAAACCTATATTATTTTCTTTCAAATTCACAAATACAAATATTCTACATTTTTTATCTATTGTATACATTGTGGTTACAAAATTTATGTATAATACACGCACACATGTTCGCACCCAATAACTGCACACGTGCGACAGGAAAACGGGCTTTATCTCTTCGTTTTTTTTTCACATAGCTACTAAAGTAGAACACGAGGGCTTTTATCAATCGTAAACGCGATGAAAAAAATTGTGCGGAAGTGTTCCGGCTTATCGAGTGCTCGGTGTAAACCGTTTGTTATACGATGATGCCGGTTCTTCATTAGTTTAGATTTCGAGATACGTCGTTCATTGACATTTGCCCAGGGATGTGTTCCATTTAGAATTGTTCAGATGGTTTTTATTCTAAGAAAACATGCCTTCTCTCCTATGAACTTAAATGTATGCACATAGGTTTTTATTAAAGAAAAATTCACATTCCAACATATATCTGTTATACACGGTCACTATTTTGTATGGATGAATTTTTTAAAAAAATCATAAAAAATATATTAAATAAAAAACTAACTAAACTTGCTCTGAATTCAGTATATTCCCATAATAAGTTAGAATCACCTCAATATATTTCCTTAACCTAATTTAGCAATGTTAGCGATGATATCGCTAAAATTATTTCTAAATTTGATATTAAAGTACCATCCAAACCTCACATAAAAGTTTGCTGATATTCTTTTTAATGCCAAAACTAAAACTAAACCCTTAAACAAATCTGGTGTTTATAAGCTTGAATGTTCCGATTGTGGAAGAGTATATATCGGACAGACTGGCCGTAGCTTTAATATTCGGGTCAAAGAACATATTAAAGAATTCGACAATGAATACCCTAAGTCTACGTATGCAGCCCAATAAACAATAATTTTGTAAAAATGTTACATTTTGCCGAGAAGGTTAAGAAACTAAACCTCCTAGAGGCCCTATAAATATTCAAAGCCTCCCGCAATTTAGATATTATATTACTTAACGACCAGACTGATTTGATATATACGCCGTTTTTTATCTGCTGTACTTAGGTTAATTTAATTTACGATTTTACTGCACTCACATTTATATTTTCTGGTTTCCCCTATAATTAACTAATAGTTGTTACAATGTATTGTATATTATTCCATGTATTGCCCACTACTTTATAATTACCGCCTTAACACCAAATTTTAGCTTACATTTTGTGTTTCATTCTTAATACAGTGTTCGTCAATGGCCATGTGGGTTGAAACCGCGGTCACACAATTTGTTTAATATAGTGATATTACAAAGTATACGTGTTTTATTAACTACAGGTTTTTTATCCTTACAAAATACAATTACTGCGAGAATTAAGTGAATATGATTTTGATCGTAGAATTGAATTTTGCGAAGTTATAATGGAAGAAGTGAATACCAATCCAAATTTTGTTTCAACTATAATTTTCACGGATGAAGCAACATTTTATTTAAATGGTCATGTTAACAGACACAACTGTAGATATTAGGCCTATACAAATCCGCACCGGATGGATCAAGTTCATACACAGTATCCCCAAAAATTAAACGTTTGGAAAGGAATTTGTAGCAACACTATTGTAGGCCCTGACAGCAGATAAGTATTTAGAACTATTGAAAGAAAGTATCATCCCTCAACTTAATCAAAACCAGAAAATATGGTTCCAGTAAGGTGCACAAGCACACTATGCCATTAACGTTAGAAATTTTCTTAATGCCACTTTCCCAAACCGATTGATCGGCCGACGAGGAACTATCAAAAGGCCGGCAAGGTCACCAGACTTGGCACCACCTGATTTTTTTTTTGTGGGAATATTTAAAAAATCGGGTTTACGTTCTAGGTCAGAAAATTTCAAAGATCTCAAATTACGTATTCGGCAAGAAATTTCCGATATACCTTTGATTTGGTGGGAAAACGCAATTAGACGCTTCATTCGATGTATCCATTACTGCCAGAAAATGGTAGACACTTTTTAACACCTTTTGTAAATAGTTTCTTATTTAATAAATATATTTTTATTGTTTTTACCCCAAAAGAGACCGAAACACTTATCCGTTTTCCTTTAAAGTATTTTGGAAAATAGACATACCATATTTACATCGCTAAATTTGGAAAAAACTATCTTTACAACGATGCCAAATGCAAACACTGTTGCTACTTAAAAACATAATCAAGTTAGCCTTGGATTTCAAGTATGCGATAAGAAAAAAAAAATAAAATATAGCCAAAAAGGTTCAAACATTTATTCATTAAAATTTCCTTAAGATATCTTGTACCGTTCTCGAGATACTTACCGTTATCACTACTGTATTTAACCAAATATATCGTTATCTATAATAATTTATTTGATTTTGACTTACTTTTTGAACTGCTTTGAAATCACATCAGACATTTCAAGTTACTGGTCTGTAAAATTTCAGAAACTGTTACAACGAAAAGATTTTAATGTATTAACAAAGCGCTTGAAAGCTTGGATTTGGTTTATAAATCATCGTTCACTGACATATCTAAAATAAATATTTTCCAAGGTAGATTTATGTATGTATATTTAAACTTTGGCTCATATTATTAGCAATTTTATTGTGAGTTGATATGACGAACATTATTTGTTCTAGATAAAACCTCAAGTTTAATTACACAGGCCTGCATTTTTCAACTCTTTCAATGTTGATTTAAAAATTTGAACTGTTTTCTAGTAATTGGGTAGCGCTGATTTCAAATCTGCTTTTATTTTTTTTGTATCACGTAAGGTTATTTATCAAACCAGTAAAATCAAAAAATATAGAAAAAACACGATTTATTTCATTTATAAGCTAGTTTTATATTATATTAAAAAAATACAAAAATATACACATAGAAACTATTAGAAATAGTTATTTATTCTTTATGCTTCTTAAAAAAACGTTTTCGTTTTTCAGAAAAGCTTCGTTTGGTTGTTTTTCTGTCATATTCAGCTAAAGGAAGATCTGAAGGTAGTTTCTGGGGCAAGCAAATTTTTTTGTTTCAACCTAGACCCCAGTACTTCAGAAAGATCTTTTGAAAGTCCCAAATCTCTTACTAAATCATTCAGTTCGGCTTGTGAAAATAGCTGAGGTTGTTTTTGACCTGAGGTTGATGGTTCAAAATCACTATCCATCTGTACGGAGCCCGAAGTTGAAGAGGTTTCAATATCTTCTTGTAGTACTTTGGGGGGTATAGGTATACGAACATGATCACTGTGAGGAACTGGTCTGATAGCTGATTTAATATTGTTTGGGTACAAAATATGTTTCAAAGTTTTTCTATTATGCCCCTTAATATCACAAAGACAAAAGTAGCAATCTTCATGATGATTTTGCGGTTCTCTCCAAACCATCGGTATTCCAAAAGGAAGGCTTTTTCTATTCCCTTTGGTCCAATGTCTTAAACCTTCTTCACATACCTTACAAACAACGTGCGGTGCCCAATCTTTATCTTGATCTCCTAATTTGATTTTGAAATAAGCATAATATGCATTCTTCACAAATTCACCAATTGGTCTCTTAAACTTTTTCAAGACGAAATATCCACAAATATACAGAAATAAACAGAAATCATCTGGTTTGTTTTTGCAACACTGGCTAGACATATTTTTAAGCAATGTTTATTTATCAAATACCACGCACAACACTAAAGACAAATTAATTTTACTTGTTTACTGATCGACACTCAGAGCTATAATGAAGTAAATGACATTAAAATATACATTTTGTTTGGAGTGATAAACTTGAAATCCTTCTTCGCAGTACTAATAAAGAGAAAGCATAATAAATAGGATTTAGCAGGTAAAAATTCCCGGAAATCTTGTCCAAAATAAATACATGTAATAAAAGATTTACATCAGGTAATGAGAGCCTATTTAACAAATTTCTTTAAAACCACAACAGAAAATCATTTACTGGGTTAATACCTAGAATTTGAAGTAGTACATTCATTTTAAAATGTATTAAAACGCCTATTATAAGATTTTTTTTATATTTTTTTCTTTTTCTTTTGTGCAAAAAAGAATCTGTAGGTGGTAGAGACCAACTGTATTTTAATTAGTTATTGCTATATAAAAACTGAGCTTAACAAACAAAAATCACGTCATCACAAATTTAATGCAGGCCTGTGTTATTATTTACACGTATTACATTTAAATTTGCTTATCTATTTGATTAAAATTGATTAAGTGTGACAATGGGAGTGTTATATAGATAATTAAAAAATATAAATATCGAAAACAAATACGCCTAGGCCTCCCAAATTTACACAGTTATACAAATCATATGAACTTCGCCGTATAATTTCTTCAAAACTAAACATTCCATTAGTATCATTCGTACACATTTTTTTAAATTTTATTTGCCCTCGAAAGGATACACAGGCTGGGTGGAGTATGGCTGCCATTTTAAAATATACACTTGAATAAAAGGAACTTTCGAAATAAATTTTTGGTCTACAACGCACTGGTATAGAGTATATTGATCGCGAAGTATTTGTATTGTATATATGTCGGAATAGATATTAATTTCGACTTAATGTTTATTGAATATCGGGAGACATGTTTGCTGCATCTGTTCATTCATCAAATTGAATACTAAAAATTCACTTGAACTCGCTGAATAATCTGATCGCGAACATCGGCAGCCATGCCTTGATATTGTGTCGTTAGAAAGCGGATTTGCTTTATTTTTTTTGCTTCTTCCACGACTATAAAAACACTGACCGTATCAATTTCCACAGGCAATATGAGGTTTTCGGTGATTGTATGGGGTTTGGACATCTTAGCTACTAAAAAAGTTTAAGTATATCAATACGTTAAGCACATATTACGCATTTGTTACAAATGAAACAGACATGCAATATACATGTCTGTAACTGTACACATGGACATACACCTCGTATTTTCCAACATTTACTTCTGCCTAAGACACGTGTTTCTGTCATCTACTATCAGACTTCATCAGTTAGACTAGTGAAGTAAAGCTTAAAGAATCGCCTCATAAGGTATAGCAAATTTTGTTTGATCTGGCATCGTGTTAGTGGACTTACACCTATATACGTATTTTCTCTCTTCTGTACCGACATAGCCAGTCAAGAGAAAATTATCACTTTCAGCATAGTCTCTTTTGTCCGTCAGATGTCACTAGATTATATGGTGCCACCTGATAAGACAAAATTTGCTATGCCTTATGAGGCGATTCTTTAAGCTTTACTTCACTAGCCTAACTGATGAAGTTTGATAGTAGATGGCAGAAACACGTGTCTGTCATGTACATGTCATACATGCATGTTTATACCAGTCGCTATAAACGCAGCGACATAAAATAATTATTTTTTATACTGTCGGTATTTTCTTAATGTTTTCGTAGTGCAATGTGATTATATAATTTAAATATTTTTTTCATTTATAATTACAGTCAAAATTAAATTATTAATAGTAAGGTTGACTGTTGTTATTTTGTTGCGAAATATTCATTTTATTTACATTTACTATTTGGGGGGGTCGAGGAGCTAAGGAGGTTGAAAATCGCTGAGCTAGAGGAATTGAAAAGAAGCATTTCAAACGCTTATACGCAATGTATAGTTTTGACATTTATCTAGCAAACATTAATACGAGGGACAGGCTGATAATAATACATTTACCATTCTTTTTTCCACTGTTTAAAAGCTTCCAATCAATCTTTTTTCGGAATACCTTCGAAATACGCATGAAGCATGGTATCAATCGCTTCTTCAGTCGAAATCCTAAAGACTATTATTATTATTATTATTATTATTATTATTATTATTATTAAAACCTTCCGTCCCGCAAATTGCGTTTAAGTCCCAAAAAATAGCCAAAAGTCACACATTGCTAAATCAGGTGAGTACGGCGGATGTTCTATTACTTTTATATTTTTTCTAGCCAAAAACTGAGTTAAAACTGCCTGCCGTATGGGACGATTCATTATCAGGGTGGAGCATAATTCCCTTGTCTGAACACTTCAGGCAAACATTTTTCAGTGTACCACTTAGCTGTAACTGTCTTTTGTCCGATTAGCTTAATTACATTTGCTAAGACATTACTCCTGAAGAATACCGCATAGATACATAACTTTTTTCATAGCTCGCTGCTTCTTAGTCATTCGTGAATCCATACACGACTCTCTTGGCGGGCATGAAGGTCGAAAAATGGAATATAAATTTCGTCACCTATCACTATTTTGAAAAAAAATTGATGTCCGCCATTGTTTAAGAAATTTAAAGTTTCATGGCAAATTGTTACACGCTCTGCTATTTGTCAGAAAGATGATGCGGCGACTTACCACTTTTAAATGCAGGTGATCGTGTCTTATTGCTTTAACAGCTGAGTATCCAATCTTGAGTTGATGCTCTATTATCGCATAAGTGACATTATTGTCCTCTTCAATAATTTTTTTAACAGCAGCAATGTTTTTGTCGGTAACAGCCTTAGGAGGACACCCTGCTCTTTTTTGCTGCTGAACAGACTTCCTTTCGCGTTCAAATTTTTTATTCCATCGGTAAATTGTAGCCAAGGAAGTTGCTTGTTCACTAAAAGCTTAATCTAAACTCTCTTTGCACTCATAAGCTCTTAAATCTCTTTTAAAATCATCACAAATTATGAGTGCTCCCTGGTTAATTCCATTTTCTTTAACTTTTAAAAAATAAGTAGCTGAGTTATAACGAACGAGCTTCAACAACAAAACGTCAAATGACAGATAAAGAGTTGCTCTAAATAAACATTGTATGATTGTTTTTCACAGTCTACTAGATTTTCTTATTCTTACTAAATTCAGGTTATCCCTCGTATGTGGAAACTAATTTTCCATTGCAGTAATTTCTTTTTAATTTCTAAATTAAATTATTATACGATTATATCCGAATTATTTCAAATATTTAAGTTATATATGTAGTTTTGCATAAACAATTTAACGCAATAAACTGTTCTTAAACGTCCTGTACTTCAACAAATGCTGTGTTGTCTAGTTATAGGTCGCTAATTTTCCTTTTGATAAATCAGAAATGTTTACGAGTGTATAAATAATTTCTTTTTTCCATCCTTGAAATTGCCTTAACCGGAAGCTAGCGGTTTATAATTATTCCATTGAGAACGCACGTTTTTCTTTTTTAAAATTTACAAATAGCGTTAGGTTATCTACTTCGAACAGCTTCAACGGATGTTAGGTGTTCTTTACTTTAATAATAACCTAGCTTTTATAGGTGCGGTTATTTATAAATGAATTCTTGATATTTTTCATGTACTCTTCATAGATGAACACCTGGAACATTTTCGTGAAAATATCACTATAGAAATTGTGTAAAATCTCTCATCTTTCTGATCTTTTATAATCAGTTAATTACACAGGCCTGCATTTTTCAACACTTTGAAAGTTGATTTAAAAATTTTAACTGTTTTCTAGTAATTGGGTAGCGCTGATTTCAAATCTGCTTTTATTTTTTTTGTATCACGTAAGGTTATTTTTCAAACCAATAAAATTAAAAAATATAGAAAAAACACGATTTATTTCATTTATAAGCTAGTTTTATATTATATTTAAAAAAATACAAAAATATACACATAGAAACTATTAGAAATAGTTATTTATTCTTTATGCTCCTTACAAAAACGTTTTCGTTTTTCAGAAAAGCTTCGTTTGGTTGTTTTTCTGTCATATTCAGCTAAAGGAAGATCTCTTCTCAATGTCCAACAGTAATCGGCCATCATTTTTGTGTCCCAGCGCCCTTGGTATCTTTTTTCCATCTCTTTAATATCCTGGTGAAATCTTTCTCCTTGCTCTTCACTCACGTCCCCAAGGTTTTCTGGGAAATAGTCCAAATGGGAATGTAAAAAGTGAATTTTTATGCTCATATTGCAACCAAGAATCCTGAATTTTTCCAGCATATTTTCAACGATCTCAACATAGTTTGTGTCTTTATAATTCCCTAGAAATTTATGTACAACTTCGTTAAAAGCATGCCATGCATGTTTTTCCTTATCTTCCATCACATTTTCAAATTCTTGATCTTTCACCAAGCTCCTAATCTGCGGGCCTACAAATATTCCCTCCTTTAATTTTGCCTCTGACAGAGTCGGAAATGTTTTACACAAATATTTAAAACAATTTCCTTCTTTGTTTAATGCCTTAACAAATTGATTCATAAGTCCAAGTTTTATGTGAAGCGGTGGAAGTAACACTTTTTGAGGGTCAATAAGACTTTCGCGAATTACATTTTTGGTTCCAGGTGTTAAAGTCACCCTTTGTGGCCAGTCTCTTTTTATCCAATGCTGTTCTCGATTTCTGCTATCCCACTCGCACAGGAAACATGGAAATTTAGTATATCCAGACTGCTGACCCAAGAGAAGGCCTAAAATTTTTAAATCTCCACACACTTCCCAGTTGTGATTTTCATATTGTATTCTTAAAGTAATTCCTGTAAATTTTCATAGTTTTCCTTTAAATGAACAGAATGGCCGACCGGAACAGAAGCTAAAACATTGCCATTATGTAAAAGAACTGCTGTAAGGCTCCTTTTTGAAGAGTCGATGAAAGGTCTCCAGTCAGAAGGTGTGTACTCAGGAGCTCCGAGGAAAGTAAGTAGATCAGCAATTGCTTGGCAGTACACGAGTGGTCCGTTTTGTGAAAAATATTTTACAAATCCAGCTTCACGATTTCTATACCAAGAGAAGGTAGTTTCTGGGGCAAGCAAATTTTTTTGTTTCAACCTAGACCCCAGTACTTCAGAAAGATCTTTTGAAAGTCCCAAATCTCTTACTAAATCATTCAGTTCGGCTTGTAAAAATAGCTGAGGTTGGTTTTGACCTGAGGTTGATGGTTCAAAATCACTATCCATCTGTACGGAGCCGGAAGTTGAAGAGGTTTCAATATCTTCTTGTAGTACTTTGGGGGGTATAGGTATAGGTACATGATCACTGTGAGGAACTGGTCTGATAGCTTATTTAATATTGTTTGGGTATAAAATATGTTTCAAAGTTTTTCTATTATGCCCCTTAATATCACAAAGACAAAAGTAGCAATCTTCATGATGATTTTGCGGTTCTCTCCAAACCATCGGTATTCCAAAAGGAAGGCTTTTTCTATTCCCTTTGGTCCAATGTCTTAAACCTTCTTCACATACCTTACAAACAACGTGCGGTGCCCAATCTTTATCTTGATCTCCTAATTTGATTTTGAAATAAGCATAATATGCATTTTTCACAAATTCACCAATTGGTCTCTTAAACTCTTTCAAGACGAAATATCCACAAATATAACAGAAATCATCTGGTTTGTTTTTGCAACACCAGCTAGACATATTTTTAAGCAATGTTTATTTATCAAATACCACGCACAACACTAAAGACAAATTAATTTTACTTGTTTACTGATCGACACTCAGAGTTATAATGAAGTAAATGACATTAAAATATACATTTTGTTTGTAGTGATAAACTTGAAATCCTTCTTCGCAGTACTAATAAAGTGAAAGCATAATAAATAGGATTTAGCAGGTAAAAATTCCCGAAAATCTTGTCCAAAATTAATACATGTAATAAAAGATTTACATCAGGTAATGAGAGCCTATTTAACAAATTTCTTTAAAACCACAACAGAAAATCATTTTTGGGTTAATACCTAGAATTTGAAGTAGTACATTCATTTTAAAATGTATTAAAGCGCCTATTATAAGATTTTTTTTATATTTTTTTCTTTTGTGCAAAAAAGAATCTGTGGGTGGTAGAGACCAACTGTATTTTAATTAGTTATTGCTATATAAAAACTGAGCTTAACAAACAAAAATCACGTCATCACAAATTTTATGCAGGCCTGTGTTATTTATGTATAGAAACACATCTATTGCGTTCATGAGGCCCAAGATAAAAAGACAAAGAGAGATATATCTACTGAAAAAACTGTACATGGAAAACTAGAAAACGAAAAACATTCTAAAACTTCAGAAAACTATTAATAACTTTTAATAACTCAGTAGAATCATATCAATCACTTCTCATGTTTCTATTTAATCTTTATAAAGGTGATCGTCCGTATTTGAATTGTGCGCTATTTGCTTTGTGATAATGTTAAAAGTTTACGATTTAATGGTTAATATCATATGGCCTCAAAGTTTTCGCAAAAGTTTAGGTTGATAATTTTCTCGAAAATGTTTTGCTTTATTTATAAACTATATATTATAACAACTAACAATAAATACTTAATCTTCAAATTATTGATAGTAGGCCATTATCTTCGATGGTCCTCAGTTTTTTTCTGACTTGTCCTATCATCCTCTGGACAAATAAATTTCTCGGATTTTTTGAAAAATTCGACGTAATTGGTCTTCATTTGCAGCTTCCTATCCATTTTTATACACTTCTGGTCAATATTGACCAAAATTAATCTATTGGCCGAGCCTGAGGTATATTGAGAGATTGTCTAATTTAGGAACAACGTTTATGACGTTTGCCTTATACCAGTCTCTAATACGTCTAGCATAATAGCATTAAGCTAGATCAGGCCAAAACTTGATATCATCATTGCCATAATGTGTATTTAAAAACTGAAGCAGTTTAGAAAATCTTTAAATGTAAAATTGTACACTTGAGCCTTCTCCTCGAACACGAGCAATGTACATCTGCGAAATAAATCCGGCCTCCGAAATGGCACACAATTTTGTCCTCAAATTTGGATTTACCTTTGAATTTGACGTTGTGTGATGTGTTTTCTATGTCGTCGGTATAAAAACCGTTGTTTCCCTTCATCTCCGAATGGGAGAAGATGAAATATTTCTCATCATCTATTACGATCAGTTTATTGACAAAATTGATACGCCTTAGCGCACGACAACACCTGGATATTCTTTCTAACTAGGCCACGGTATATTTTGGTGCTTTCTTTAGTTTTCGAAACACGACGTTATTTCGAAAAATTGTTTGAAAAATAGTGGTCTTTCAAACGCCGAATCTTCGACCTATTTTTCGTTGTTAAACTCCAACTCTGTCCTTAACCGATACAACTAACCGATACAACCATTCTTTGTTCCTTCACTTGGTTCAAAATTCTTGGTCGACCACTTTTGGGCAAATTAACGCATGGTATTCCCTCTTCACATTCCTTTATGGTTTGATTTTGGATAAATATCTTGTTCACGATAAATGGCAACAATATCACGCTTGGACATTCGCCTAACCAGATTGTAAAGTCGTTTATGAATATCTAACATGTAAGATATTTTACTGAACCAGATCACAAAAACTAAACTGTCATAATTAAAACAAATTAATTGTGACATATGACTTCAAGCGACAACTCAACCAAAAGTCATTTAGTACAACTACAAATCATCTAAAATTTTTCCGAAAACTTTGGGACCACACGTTATGATGATACATGGCAAACTCGTCATGGCGTCTTACATTATGCAGCAACGCTTACAAATAAGATAAATTTATTATGAAAACAAGCGACCAGTTTCTGGCCGCATTAATGTGCCAAGTGAGCGTACATTTGTAAACTGGGTTTTAGGAAACACAGAAGTCGATGCTGAGTTTTGCAAAAAACTGATATTGAGCGATGAAGCTCATTTTTATTTGAGTGGCTCTGTAAGTCGCCAAAATTGTCTTATCGTGGATAGCAAACACCCACATGTTATTCAAGAGACACTAATGCATCGCCAATAATGCACTGTTTGGTGTGCATTATGGGGTGGGGGAACCATTGGGCCGTACTTTTTTGAGGCTGAAAATGGCAACGCTGTTACTGTCAATGGATTACGCTACCTGGCGATACTAAACGACTTTTTTTCAATCAAGTCAATGATTTGGACGTGAATGACATGTGATTTCAACAAGATGGAGCCACATGTCACGCAACACGTGAAACAATCACTACTTCACACTAAATTTCCTTGCCATGTTATCTCTCAGAGGTGCGACATTGATTGACCATCCAAGTCTTGTAATCTAACCTCACCAGACTTTTTCTTGTGGGTTATCTGACGGAAAAGGTTTACGACAATAAACCTGCTATACTTTTGGACTTAAAGGAGAATATCAGGTGTGCAATTGCTGAAATAGGGCCGCAGTTATGTGAAAGCATTATGAAAAATTTCACTAAAAGGATGATATCATGTCAACGGAGTTGTGGAGGGCATTTGACTCATATAATTTTTCATATATAATTGATGAGTTTGTATTTTAAAATGATATTTTAAATTCCAATTTATCCAATATTTTGTTTTTTTTATATTGATTTTGTTAATATTTTTTGTGTTCGTTTCTCTAGTTCGCAATAAAATTCGAATTATTAGATTTAATTAAATATCTCTGTCGTCGAACAAACCTTATTATTGCTGACAAACCTTGTTATTGCTGAACTCCCAGAGCATGGCTCTATTGAAATTCGTAAAAATATCCATTTATAATAAAAAAGTTAACATCATTTCTGGCTAAACCGGAAGTCTGATTTGAAAATAAATATGCTCTTCAAATTCCCTATTTACATTAACTTAAATGTGGAAAATATTATTAAAATCTAAGTAGCCGAATCAAAGATTTTCGAATGGATCCATACATTTGCCTAACCCTGTATATTTATAAGTCTTTAAATATCTAACAAATAAAGATGAAACTTTTTTGCTTGTAAATATTTACAGCGAATAGTGGTAAAAGCCTTTACTCAAAACTTATTTCCGATCTTGTGACTACATGAACACCTTTAATCGAAAACATTTAATCTGTTTAATACTGTACGCTTTGTGATTGTGCTCGTGACATAGTATTTATCGTAAGTCACTGCCTGTGTGACCACCCAACTTATTCCAATGAACGACAGCGCAAAAGCGATCTTCGTATCGTATTTTACCGCATTTTACTCATTTTATTGTACGGATTCTTGGGCGTAAAAGAAGTAACGTGATATTTGCAATGGTCTTTTGTCCCGATAAGATATTCAAAAATCACGTTGAATGCGTGAAACTTTATATGTTGGTTTTTTTTTTCTCGAATACATTTCACATGCATACTTCGTGTTATACGAAATTTACATCTAATCGATTCAGAATAAATTTTATGAGAAATAGTAACGCATCCGTCGAGAAAATTTTAATAACAAAGTATTTCTAGTAAAAGACAGGTGTACTTTTATTTAGATGTAGAGGTTTTACATCCATATTAAAGCGAAACCCAAGATTCAATAAATATTTATTAAAAAAAGATTAACTACACATCTTTAGTATTGCGATTAAAGCAACATTAGGATTAAGCAACAACTGATTAAACGAATAAAAGATTTTAAATTAAAAATAACATTTTTATAAAGATGACAAGCAAGCTGATGGTATAAAAAATGTATTCATGGCTATAAATACTTGTATTTGAAGAGGTTAAGTGGTAACGAAATTTACGAAGATATGCTTGACACACTTGGCGATCAATGCCCGTTATATGCGACTGTCAAAAATTAAATTGCATCATTCGAAAATGGAAAACTTTCCTTTGAAGATGAGAAGCGACCAGAAAGACCGATTTCGGTGTCCAGCCCCAAAAATATTGACGCAGTTCATGCCATAATTTTATCAGACCGTCGAATTGGGCTGAAACACATAGTTGAGCCGCTAAAGAGATCATATGAACGCGTCCATCATATAGTTCACGTCGATTTAGATATGAAAAAAATTACGACAAAATTCCTATATGCTTGAACGCCGAACACAAACGAGCAAGAGTGAAAGCATCACGGCCAATCTGTTCCCGTTTTGATGAAGATTCAGATTTTCTGAACCGTCTTGTGACTGGATGAAACATGGATCCATTTTTACGACCCAGAAACAAAACACCAATCGATGGAGTGAAAGCATCATGCCATCAGGCCTAAGAAGTTTCGAGTTCAAAAATCCGCTGGAAAAGTTCTTGCTTCACTTTTTTAGAATAGCTGTAGAAAAATGATGATAGATTACCTAAAAAAGGGTCTAACCATCACTGGCGATTCTGATTCTAAATTACTAACCATCCTGAGAGAGAAAATTAAGGAAACAAGACGTGGCATGTTAGCGAAAAGTGTGTTGACCAAAATCGCGCATTACCATGAATACAATTCGGGATCTAGGGTTCGAATTACTGTAACACGCCCCTTATTACCTAGACTTAGCGCTATATTATATGTTCCCTCGATTGAAAAAAAGTTTAAATGATCCTCAATTTTTGTGTAACGAAGAGGTAATAGAAGATGTCTGTGGAAGGCTGGTTTGCAGACCAAGAAGAATATTTTTTTTAGAAGGGTTAAAGGTTGCATGGTCGCTGTATTAAGTGTATTAATTTAAGAGGAAACTATGTTGAATAATAAAATAGCTCCCAACTTTAAATGGTTTCGATATTATGTTAAGAATAAATCAATACCCTCGTAAAAAGGGACTAAACGTGATTTTACTATCGTCCAATAGCTATAATATCCACTACCTCCAAAATTATAGGAACGTTGGGATACAAACGAATGGAGGACTTCATTACTTCAACGAATTGGAGGTACTATCAAAATGGTTATACAAAACATAGATTCACAACGCAATTTACCAATTTCTGGAGAACGTCGTTAATGGCATAAATCAAAAAGAAGAGGTTGTCTGTTTCATTGATTTAGCAAGGGGTCCATCACGATATACTTTGTACAAATCTGGAATGGCCTGACCTTCGTGGGATCGACCGCGACTGAATAATACGATCGTATCTAAGAAGTAGGAAGCAGTGTCGAAGTGTGGATTTTTTGCCGTTGAACTAACTCAGCGTTGCCAAAGGTGTACCACGAGGAGGTAATCCATACTTACATCATAACGTTGATCAATTGTGAGGTCGGTTCAGCTAGCGAGAGGCAGGATCGCCGTGCGATGTCCCCTGGTTCTGGTTGTCACGTCGTTTTCGGAGCGGACTTTTTAGAGGCCGGGTTTAGCGATAGAATAAATGACACATTCGGGAACGATTAAATAATAATGTTTAATTAAATAAATAATTACATTACAAGCTTGTTCGCTTGTATAACAACGTTCAGATCTAATACACAAGACTGACTCACAAGACTTCTCAGTCTTTAGTTTACGTATCATCTCTACTTCTATAATCTAGTTAATATGACCTGGTTTTACATACCTGTTTAGTTAATAATATGCTAACCCATATACATGAACTACTATGTCGAAAGATGTAGTAACTAAGAAGGACATGTTGCGTTAAACAAGTATTACATTGAATTTGTGAAATAGGTGTCCTACTAAAGTTATCACAGAATTTTAGCACAGAAATCAATCGTGACTCTTTGAAATTAATTTCGTGTACATTTATAAGAACAGAGACAGAACTTTTAACACTATAATTTAGCTTTTATTGGAACCAATGTCTTGATGCAACTAGCAATCCCATTAATTACTTATTCTTGGAAAATTTCGGTTTCTTTTGGACAGTAGGTGTGCCGGTCTTCTCATGTTAACGGCTGACAATGTATTTTTGCAAAACCTTAATATTTTTTAAAGCAATAAATGTGGATCCTTTTTAAAAAACAGTGACCACAGTTTTGAAAGATCCACAGATGAAAATAGGTACTTCTTTTACTAAACAATTCTTTACGAATCCGGTATAGAGCATACATTTATAATTTCTTTTAAGTTTGCCACGGGAAATAGAGGAGAATATATACAAACCTTCCGTAAAATATATATAATATATATATATATATATATATATATATATATATATATATATATATATAAGGTAAACTTAATTAGTCGGCGATTAAAGGTCTATAAATGACAGAATATAAATGTCAAGTCACTTGACATTTATATTCTGTCATTTATATTTTTTATATCCTTGACAAAGGCATCATTGCCGAAACATGTAGGATTATTTTAAATATATACACTTTGAAGTAATAACCAGACCTTTAATCGCCGACTAATTAAGTTTACCTTATCATACCAAGGTCACGAAAATACTATATATATATATATATATATATATATATATTATATATATACATATATATCAGATTAATAAAAATAAAGTAAAAAATACGTCCCACGATCGTATTTCAAATAATCTGCGGTTGGGAATTTCAGAACATAGAAAAAATTATGACTTTGATATTTTATCCGTACCAACAAAATAATGATAAATAATTATAAACACGCAAAAATAGTACTCCATGACCACATCCTGAGGTTTACATCAAGGATTGGTGGCTCATATTTCTTCACAGTCTTCTTTTTCACTTACATAAGCGACAAGATTTTTATAAATTTCCTTTTAAATCACAATATTTGAGATAACGCTGATAGAAAATAATTGTAGAGGCTGTTTCTAATTCGAAACTACATGGATAAAACAATTGAAGGAAGGTAGAGCTTTCTAATAACAAACATAGTTTACGGTGTAGTAAGATTAAAGATATTTTTTTGTTAATTTTGAAAAGAACTGAATGTGATGATTTTTTGTTTTTCATTTAAAATTTTTTTTTAACTGAACTATTATAACCAGAGATCGACAGTCATGACGTAAATACCAGAGACGGAGGACGTCATGAATCCCGATTTAGTATTTTTCACACACGAATCAAAATACGTATAAAGAAGCAAATAGTTATCAAGTAAGAGTAAATACATCTTCTCCAGAAGGAATGTAGCAGAACTTATGAAATATATCACATATCCTGACTGTTCACCTGAATAGTTAGGTCCACAAATACTTGTTGAGCGTGTAAAATAGAAGCAGCATCATTCGGATCCAGTAGCTGTATTATACTTTTAACCTCGTCAAAATGCATGTGATAATAGGATGCTGCTTATGTCCATGTGCCCCAGCGCGTTGTAACAGGTTCTGGTGGTAGTAGCACATGTGGCAGTTTTTTACGGGTGATTCACCGTATTCCATGGAATGTTTCATGCTATTAACATTTTAAGTACATCCGAATTAAATGCTTTCTGCCGTTCATAAGCAGTTGAAATGCTAGCAATACGTGCTTTATGTATATCCGACGACACATGTTTTACTACGCGGATTTTTCTGGTCACGACAGTATTACATCGCAAATTTTGCATCGAAGTTGCATACCGTCGAATTCTAGTGTAGGCAAGTCTCTTATCCACCTTTCAACATTATCTGACGACAGATGTGGACGGAATATATTTATGCAATAGAACTCGAGTAACTTATAAAACTAAACAATATATCGGCCTGCTACAAACGGCGCTTACGATTTAAGTAAAATACTTTCGGCACAATAGATGCAACTACTTTTATACGTCGTAATTTGTAAACATAGTTATTGACGGCGAGTAGGGAGAAGCCGACTGCGTCGTGTTGACAAAACTGAATTGAACAAATTCGTATAATATGTACATTACAACATTACATATAAAGTGTGTTTTTTATAGAGGTATAGAACTTTGAAATGGAATAAAACAAAGATGAATTTTTTAAATTGACATGAAATTTACTTTATTCGAAAGATAATCTTCTGGCATTATAATTTAAATATGACTTCTGGCATATGACCGCCACGGCTGGCTCGGACGTAGTCTAATCTGGAGGTCCAATTTTCGATGACTTTTTCCAACATTTGTGGCCGTATATCGGCAATAACGCGGCGAATGTTGTCCTCCAAGTGGTCAATCGTTTCGGGCTTATCGGCGTAGACTAGCGACTTCACATATCCCCACAGAAAATAGTCTAGCGGCGTTAAATCGCCGCACGATCCTGGAGGCCAATTCACGGGTCCGAAACGTGAAACTATGCGGTTACTAAACGTTTCCTTCAATAAATCAATTGTGGCACGAGCTGTGTGACATGTTGCGCCGTCTTGTTGAAACCACAGCTCCTGCACATCATGGTTGTTCAATTGATGAACGAAAAAGTCAGTAATCATGGCTCTATAGCGGTCACCATTGACTAACGTTCTGACCAGCATCGTTTTTAAATAAGTACGGAGCAATGATTCAACCAGCCCATAAAGCACACCAAACAGTCAGTTTGTCTGGATGTAACGGTGTCTCAACAAACACTTGAGGATTACCATCACTCCAAATACGGCAGTTTTGTTTATTGACGTATCCATTCAAACAAAAGTGAGCTTCATCGCTAAACAAAATTCGCTTATGAAAATCGGGATCAACGGCAATCTTGTTTTGGGCCCATTCACCGAATCTACGCCTTGCTAGGTGATCGTGTGGCTTCAATTCTTGCACGAGTTGGATTTTGTAAGCACGCAAACCAAGATCTTTCCGCAAAATCTTCCATAAAGTGGATGGACACATACCGAATTCCTGTGCACAATGGCGGATAGACTGATTCGGGTCTTCCTCTACGCTACGCTCTACAGCAGCAATGACTTCTTCTGTACGCACTGTACGACGTCTCTGTGGATGCGTATTATCATTTAGAGTAAACGTGGTGCGAAAACGTTCCATAGTTAATCGAATTAATTGTTCTGATGGACGATTATGTTGACCGTAAAATGGACGTAGTGCGCGATACGTATTTCGAATAGAACCATTATTTTCAAAATAAATTTGCACAATTTGGAAGCGTTGTTCAGGCGTCAGTCTATTCATGTTGAAATGCCAAACCAAACTAAACATAAATCACTTGACGGCTGACAGAATGGCCGTCAGTTAAAAAAGTGTTGCCAAGTTAAAGTTCTATACCTCTATAAAAAACACCCGTTATAATGTATAGCTTGTCGCTTATTGTATTAGTGTTGTTACAGTGTCCAATTTCGAAATACATTATGCACTCAAGTTCGCTCCTGTAATGCCTGGAATGCATCTGATTATAACCCATTAAATAATATACAAGCTGTGTATAAATTGGCGTACTAACTATAAGTGACGGCGCTCTTCGTCAAATTTGGAGTTAAAAGTCTTAATACTAAAACAGTGTATCACGCTTCCTGTGTTTACAGAAAGAATTTGTAAGAAGCACACATTTGGTAACATTTGTAAACCTTACGTTTTGAATCGTGCACATGAAGCAAAAGAAATAAAATTAGCTCTTGAAATTACATATATATTGTGAAAATATTGCCAAATTTTAAAATTGAAATCCATCAGTTTGTAGACATAGTTGCAATCCATGTGGTATCATTTGTACTATTCTCTCAAGTCTTTCTGGTATGATTTCTAATAATGCGGCGTCAATTCGGGCTCTAAGCTGTAGAACAAACTTTTGTTTTAATGAAACCCCAACAAAAAATATAATGGATTGAGATTGAGGGTTCTCGCAGGCCATGATATGGGACCGCCACGACCAATCCAACTGTTTGATAAGTGTAACCGTATTCGCGAAATTCATGTAGATTTTCATCTGCCCAATGATGAAAATTATGAGTATTAAACACACTATCTCTGGTAAACGTGCACTCATCACTCCAAAGAATACATCTTAGAAAGCCACCTTTTTCCTGAATCCTATTTCAGATTGTATTCCAAAAATTGATTCGAAATAGGTTATCATTTTCGTAGAGGGGCTAAACTTTAGAAACATGGTATGGATGAAGTAAGTTTTCTCGTAAAACCAAATGAACAGTCTTATTACTGAAGATATTTAATGTAGATGCTAATTGACATATACTCTCAGTGAGATCTTCCCTGTATTGTGCTGTAATTCACAAATGTACCTTAGTAACCGGACATCCCTCGTATATTGGTAGTACAATAAATTTACTTCATTGCGAGAGTGGTTTCATTATTTTGTCTTTTCTTATTCTTATTTTATAGAGTGGGAAACCTTATATACCACTCCGCCCTCGTAATATGAGTAAATTTGGATTCCTTAACTCTCATTTGCCATTTTCTTAGCCACGCTTCGATTTTTTCTATCTATATTTTTTTTACTGCTATTTCCGAGTTTAGCTGTCCAAAATACTGTTATCAGAATGCTTGCTGAGGGCGGGTATTGATGTATTGTATTTGACCACGTGAGAGCGCCAAACTATTACAAGGTGGACGTTTGCGGCTCGTGTTGATTCTTTCCGAGCTGGCAGGAGTGTCCTAACAATAATGTAAATATTTAAATAATTATGGTGGTAGTGGTGGTGATGCAGCAAGGTCCAGGACGTGTGTAATATGCTGAAATAAATATATTACACCTTACAAATTAAAAGAAAACACAACAACGTTGTCCTTAAACTTTTTATTTAATATTTACATAGAAAATTGAGATATTTAAAATGCATTAAAGTGATTAAATAAAATTAGGAATATATACCAATCAACGACAAATAAGTAATTAAAAATTAACACAAAGAAATGTGGACTAGAAAGAAAGTGATATTATTTCGTAAATTAAACGTGAATTAAATACGATTAAAATAAATATCTGTATCGAACAATACAGATTACTTTTGTGTTATAAGCATGTCGCGATCGGACATGTGGAGAGCAAGGCCGAACAGCACTTGGGTACTTGGGCAGCACGTCGAGTAAGAGATGTTTTTCTTACGACCGTTGGGAATAGAAGAAAATGAGTTTGTGTAGAAGAGAACACTGGTGGTTGGAAAAGGTTCTTGTTTTACGGCCCAGTTTTTGAGAGACGATAAACGAAGTCGTGATGGCTAAGAATAATGAACTAATTGAAGACACGATCTAAAAATTGCAATGTCGATGAAATAAATATCACTAAACTATTCTTTCTAAAAAAAAAACGATTAAGACGATTTCAAACATGGCATGGCTTGGAAGAGAAGACGCATGTAATTAATTAAATAACTAAATTTAAAAAGAAATGTAAAATATAATCATTCGAAACGAACTTTAGATACTTTAGTTTAACGTTTAATCGGGTAGATTTCTTGGAAGGGTCATTTGACCAGAGCGATAACACAAGAAAGGCTTCTCTTTGCAAACGAATATATAAAAAATGGGTAAATATTTTAATTCCAAATATACGAGGAATACTGCTAAAATTCGTGGAATCAAGTACTCCTTGAATTGCCAGCATTCCACAATTATCATATTCGTAAAATTTGACATTTTTAACCTATAATTCAGTTGACAGTTCGATTTAAAACCCAACAGTTTTGTCTCAACAGAATTTAACAAAGTAATAGTTGTCAAAAATTGAAATTTTGAGTCGTGATTTCGAGTGAATCCTTACGATTTTCGATACGGTTTGATACCAAAGCAATGTGTGGAAAAGCTTAGTTCGGTATTTGGCAATGAAGCACCATCTAAAACTATGGTTTACAAATGGTTCGCAGAATTCAAGCGTGGAAAACCAACGTTTGGTGACGATCTTCGTGAAGGGCGTCCATGCACCTCAGTTGTTGCGAAAAGTATCGATGCTGTGCGTGAAATGATTTTATCAGATCGACATGTGACATACAGCGAGAGAGAGGCGTCCTTAGGCATTGTGGCCAAACAAACACATACGTTTTTGCACGATCATTTACATGTCAGGAAGCTTTCCAGTCGTTGGATCCCTCAAAATTTAAAAGATGAGCAAAAACAGGCACGTGTCAAGTGGCGTATGGAAATGTTAAAAAAATTTGATTGTGGTTGTTCAAATTCTGTATAAGATTTGTAACAGCTGGCGAATACTGGATATATTCATATGAGCCTCAAACTAAACAGCAATCGACTGTATGGGTGTTTCAAAATGAATCTAAACCAACAAAAGTGGTGCGGTCACGAAGCGTTTCGAAAAGAATGATTGCTTGTTTCTTCGGCAAAACAGATCATGTTGCAACTGTTGCATTAAAGGATCGACGAACAGTTAATAACAGTAGAGTAGTAGAGATCGACGAACAGTAGCTGACCGATATACGTCAATTTGTTTTCCAGAAGTTATCGATGAAGTCAGAAAAACAACATAAACCGACGAATCATACAAAGGTATTTTTAATAATATAAAATATTAAAAATCTGGTGTGAAGAACACACGGTCTGCGCCCGGTCTAGATAATTACGGTGATAGGGGGGATGTGGTTCTTTCTCCAGCAGGGGCGTACCGATGAGCCTGTAAAAAGGTGAAATACGTATTTACGTCTCTGGGGATAGGATATATTCGGACACGTTCACAAAAAATATTAATAGTGAACCTGCATTTGTGTTCTTCACACCAGATTTTGAATAATATTTTATATTATTAAAAATACCTTTGTATTATACAAAACTGGTGGGGTTTACCTACTCATGTATGTTTCAATTATTCCGACGAATCATCGTTCATCATGACAATGCAAGCGCTCACGCAGCACGATAAACTGTTGAGTTTTTGACCAACAGGAACATCGAATTAATTCATTGCCCATATTCGCCAGATTTAGCGCCCAATGACTTCTTATTCCGAAACATCAAAAATAAAATGCGTGTAAAGCGGGTTTCATCACCTGAAGAGGCTGTTGAAGAATTTAAATCACTGGTTTTGGAGATACCTCGCTCAGAATGGAAAAAGTGTTTTGATGATTGGTTTTATAGGATGCAATAGTGTATGTATACATCTTAAAGGGGGAGTATTTTGAGAAACAGTAAAGCGATTTACATAGCGTAATTTGTTTTATTTCACAATTTTTATTGAATTTCAGCAGTGGCCCTCGTATTTGTGAAGAATTTAATTTAAAATTAGAATTATAACTAGAGCAGACCAATTTCCGAGCGCGCCATGAGCGCCGGTATGGGAGTGTAATTCGTAATATATTAGAATATGCGATAGAATAGGGACGCAACATGAGCTTATTACCGATATAGGTATAGAAGCAGGGACATTTATTCTATCAGAAATAATTAAATATACATTTGGTTTTCTGCTATTAAAGTAATATGCATAAACACACGAAAAATAAGAATAGCACATATTATAGCAGCGTTGTATGTACCTATAAATAAAATGGAAAATGTATGAAATCAGTGATTGTGTGCACGACAGAGGATTTAAAAAAACACCGTTTTAAGCGTCTTCCAAGGATTGACAAACTGGAGAAACCCGATTGTATATTTTCAACATCAGGTGCGTTTCTAAGGTTATTTCTGAAAAAAAACATGAACGCCGTTAGGAAAAAATATGTTTATATTCGGAAAACGAGCGTTCTACATCTAGTGATGTTATATTTGCATAATCAAAATTCTTTTTTAAGCAACTTAATGTATCTGTAGACGTGCCCTCGCGTGTTAAGATGTCAAAATCTGCATTTCTGTCCAAAACACTTTCAAATTTAATTAGAACACTTTCACATTTTTCGTCTTCTACAGCACACAGTTGTGCGTGAACATCTTTAACGATTTGCAGTGAGTCCTCTAACGACAGCGACGAATTTTCTAATTTTGTTATTGCTTCTTCTAGTCCCAAGTAATTCTCACGTATACTTTATAAATCCATTTTAATCTGGGCATTTTGAATTTTTTTCTGGCTTGTATTGATGGCTGCACTTTCTTTCGGATCGAATGATAAAACCACGTCCTTAATTTTTTCAAAATGTTCATGATAGTAAAACCCCGCCCGTAACCATGTACCCCAACTTGTCAGAATCGGCTGTGGTGGCTCAGGGGTATGGAGACAATTCGTGATATTTCCGAATACGTTTTGGAGATTTCAGGAATACTGCCTTTGTACTCGATATTAAAGCATTTACCTCTGGATAATATCTACGAACCTGTTCTGCCACAAGGTGTACAACATGGAGTTTACAAGTAATATGTAAGAAGTTAGGACAATATTTTCGAAGAGGCCGGCCTACAGAACACATGGTTGCGGCACCATCGGTCATAAACATTAATACTTGGTCTTTCGAAAGTTTAAATTTTTCCAAAGTATCTAATAGCACCTCTGAAATTTTTTCGGCATTACATTGTTGTAGTCTACAGGATGCTAATAAAATTGAAGACGTTGGTTGATGTGGTTCCATATTACGCGCCATCACATTAACTACAGATTGTTTTTTGCTGTCATTTGTTTCGTCCACACACAACCACAGTTTTTTATTTTTTCAATTCGGCTTTGATTTTATTTTCAACCTGTTTACGCACCGATGGTAAATTCCAAAATGAAATAAATGAATCATTACTTAACAAGGTAAACGGCAGTGTACACACAATCATAGTTACACATAGTTCATGTATAAACTGTTGTCGATTAATTTTCTTATTATTGTGCTTCGAACTGCTTACGTGTTCTTTACAATGTGTTTTTGACCAACATATTAGATATCTATTGCACACTAAACATTTAATTTTTGGGCCATCGTATATTAAGTCCGAGAAATCCATAATAAACTTATTCACTTCGTCTGACAACGGTCGTTTTCTCGATTTATGTGTCGACGACATTTTATTACGTATGCTTACACTTACATGCAGTCTAAGCAAGTACCAAACACATACTGAATGCTTTTTATTAGTTCTGATGCAATACAATCATCCTCACGTCGGCGCACATGGCGCGCACGGAAATTGGTCTGCTCTAATTATAACATTCTTAACATACGACGACGTGTCCAATTTTTTTTTTCAATTTGTAAACCAGTGTTAATAACATTATTGATGTTTCATTAAGAAATTAATTGTCCCAAATTGTTATTAACTGTAATCAATGCAATTCATGCCATTATAGCATAAGTAGTAATGAGTAATGCCATACGAAACTATTATGTAATACGTACCCGGATATATTTTGAACATGAACAGGATATGCCATTGTACCAATTTGGTAAACGAAATTGCCTTAACAATTTTTTATACAAAATACATAGCAAACATTTCTATCTAGACAGGTAGGTTTCGACCCCATTACGCATACAAAGCCGACGTTCACATTTCAAAATATCGCACTTACATTTATTACATTGCAAACAACATTATTTATTGACAGTTGAATCTCCTATTGAATTTCTGTCTTCCGGCAGTGTGAAATGTACGATTGAAATTGTCATTGTGTAAACAACTGTAGTTTACACAGCCACACATACACATAGAGACGCACATGTTCCAGGTAGGTGTAATAAATATACGAAATGCTATAGAGCAACCAAACAATCGGAATTCCATTTGAGGTTGTTAAACTTGATTTTTAACAGTTACATCATTTCTCCTTGTACAAGAAAGGCATTGTGAGACTCATTATCGAGCAGAAATGTACAAGATAAATGTTATTTACCACAGTGAAGTTGCACATAACAGCTATGACATCGAAAAAGGAAATATTAAAAAGAGTCTATAATGTATATATTCTTATGCGTAGAGTCGTAATCTCCTTTCGAACGCATTATGTACACTGTTATGATACTAATTTCCTCTTCCTTTCAGTGTTGATATATATAAATATTATTATCCGGTGCTTAGGCCCATAAGTATCTCCATGAATTATAATTAAATCATTTTTATGTTAAAGCTTCGTTTTTGAAGAGTTTATTTTTGTTTCTAGTTGGTATTCGTATATACTCTCCCATTCATGCCAGTCGAGACGAGTTTTTATTTAAGAGTATCCTTCAGATATCATGCAGAAAACCACTGTATAGGTTTTTCACGTTAACAGACAAGTCACGTGATAACCAGTTACATAAATAAAAAGAAAACAATATTTAAGCACTAATTTTAATCATCATTTAGACTGTCTTTAGAATCAGAGTTATTTTCGTTGATTATAAATAGTAATATGTAGAGTGGCCAATTCGGAGCGAAAGCAGAGGCGTGACTAACGTATTGGTGCCCGCATGCGAAACATTATTAATATCTAGAGATATGCTATCACGAACGGTGCTGTTATTGTACTGTACGCTCCTTCAACATTATTAAATACACAGAATACACTTTCCTGCTGCTATTATACGTGTACACACGATGACCGTGACCAACATACTAAGTAATCGTATGTGCGATGGGGCACGCGGGAACCAATTCGTTAGTCACGCCTCTGTTTTCGCTCCGGATTGGTCCACTCTAGTAATATGTCTTGGCTTTTGAGACTCACTTCCCTATTCCACCGTTTTTGAATTTCCTTTTGGCAGTTATTGGTGCTGTCAGCCTAAATGTCAGGGGTTACTTGAGTTAATGCCTCTTTCCATAATGTTACACATTATTTTTTTCTACCATATTTTCCTATGTTATGTTTTTATTTTACCCCATATGAGTTCTATAGGGTTAAATATACAATGATAGGGTGGAGGTCGAAGAACCACATGCCCATATTTTTCTGCTAATTTATAATTTTCAAATAAAGTTGGTGGTTTATACCTTTATGTAAAGATATAGATGAAATTATTGAGTAAAATAATTAAATACACTCGTCAAGATCTTGGAAAATCCAGGTTTCATTGAGCAAAACCGACTAACGTAAATGCTCATGTTTCATACGAACATATTGTTCCTAGAAACGTAGCACGTTTTAATACAGGTGGCCCAAAATGACCGAAGGGGTTTGAGTTCATTATAACTTCTTATTTAAGACATAATTATTAATTTTTTTAAATTTTAAATACAGTATATTAATGGAGAATATTTTTAATTTAATTATGAAAAATTATATCTCGCAAGTGGTGGCCATTTTCTGCTTCGCATATTCGTGCTCTTTCCAAAACATTTTCCATAACCTTTCGCAAAACTTCAGGTGCTATGTTGTTGATTTCGTCGCGTATATTATTTTTTAATTGCTGTCTGGTTCGAGGCTTATTAATATAGACTTTTCCTTTCAAATAACCCCAAAGGAAACAGTCTGAAGCGGTTAAATCTGGTGAACGCGGAGGCCAATTAAAATCGCTTGTACGGGAAATCATTCTTTCACCAAAGATGTCGCGTAAAAGAGCCATTGTGTCCCTCGCAGTGTGCGCTGTGGCTCCATCCTGTTGAAACCATACTTGCGGATGGTTTTCCACGGCTGGCCTTAAAAAATTTTCCTACATTGTCCGATATCTAACACCAGTGATGGAAACGGCGACACCGTGTTCATTTTCAAAAAAATATGGGCCAATTATCCTTTCCGACGAAACACCGCACCAAACGGTACACTTAAGTGGGTATAATTCTCGCTGTTGAACTACTCTTGGATTTTCCGTAGCCCATATCCTGCAGTTTTCCCTATTAACGAACCCATTTATTGGAAATGGGCTTCGTCGCTCATAATTAAATTATGAATAAAATCATATTTTCTTCTGCTTTTTGACGAAAATAAACTGCATAATCAAGTCGTTGCAGGTAATCTGTCGGTTTCAATTGTTGGACAAGCTGAATTTTGTATGGAAACATTCTTATTGTATGCAAAATTCTCTGCAGCGACCCTCTTGAGAGGCCAAGTTGTGTCGAACGTCTGCTGGTTGATGTTTCTCCATCTTACCGAATACTCTCCTGTACCCGTTCAATATTGTCATCCGTGTGCACCGTTCGTCGTCTGCCGGCACCAGGAAGGTTCCTTACTGCCCCTTGTTCTCGAAAATTTGCAACCAGACGGTTTATTGTTGACTCTCAGGGTCCAACCCGCACATTAAAATAACGACGATATGCACGCTGAGTCAAAACAATGGATCGTTGATTTGAGAAATAAAGTTCAACGATTTTGGCACGTTGTTCAATTGTGTACTGTTCCATTTTAAATTCCCCGAGTCTTCTTTACAAAATACTGAAAACAAGAAAAAAAAATTATAATAAAAAAGTTATAAGGAATTAAAACCCCTTCGGTCATTTTGGGCCACCCTGTACAATATGTGAGAGTTCCATTTATGCTCGTTTTGGATCATCCTTTTTGTAATGTAAACCTATTTCATGTAATATTTTCCATAAATATGTATTACCACCAGAAAAAAGTTCCTTTTCGTTGAGGGTATTATCAAAGATGAAATCATAATATGCTGTTCTGTAATTAATTGAAATATTAATTTTATAAATATGAGTACTAAATTACTTTAAACTTACTGTTTTTATACATGTCATATAAGTACTGTATTTCTAATTGCACATTGCTTAAAATCATCAACATCTATGACAGACTTATTTCTAGTCTGTTTTCGCTTTGGACTAGATGGTTCAACCCCCCTGCCCCCTTCCCGTTTTAATGCTGATGATATTTTATTTACTGTTGCAATATGAATATTTAAAGCACTTGCTACGCTCTGTAATAAAAAAATATTAGTGTTAAAGCGTTTATAATATAAATAATGGAAAATATTACCTGTCAGTAGATAACAGAGTAATGTCAGGGGTTACTTGGGTTAATGCCTTCATTATTATCGCGTTCTTTTTCGAAATACCTGATCAATAATAGAATGATTTCTTCCGCTTGTTTACTTAACGTTTTAGGCATAATTTAGTTGTTATGAATATGAATATGAACTCGTTGTAAACAACTGATTCGAATGACATTTGACAGAATCCGAGCTGGCAACCATGCCCAGCTGGTAACATAATATGTATATTCACTAAATCAAGAGAATTACTAGTAATTATTAGGTATTATTGTAATTAAAGGTTACTTGACCCACAAGTAACAGTTTATAACGTGATTCGTCTGTTAACGTGAATATACTACATTGTCCTTGGTCACGGGCTCACATCACGGAGGACGTAGAAAATATACTACTCGTTCCATCGGTATTGTGAGCTCCTTGCAATTTTTCTCTCAGCCTCAGTTTTTGTATAATATTTTTCCTGTATTTAACGAATGTCAATTTCTTATTTTTCTTATTGTTTCACTTGTTCGAATTTGAATAAACTTGATTTGATGTTTCATTGTTCTTATCTGTGCTTTGCGCCTAGTTTCATATTTGTGCATGCATTTAACTATTATGAATTCTATATATGTCGAGTTTTTCCTTTGCTTTCCATAAATGTGATACTGGGACACTCATAAACTTTTTAAAGATCAATGAAAGCAGTATGTGTTTCTCTATTTCGCTGAGTTCGCTTTTCTAATGTTATTTTTAAAAAGTTTTTAAAAGTAAAAAAGTTGTCCGTCGTAGATCTGCCCGTCCAAAATCTCACTTATTCCACCGGTTGCTGATCTTCAATGGCTTCTTCAATTACATTTCTATGAATCCGGGAATATACTATTCCTATTGTTCGATTTAACTATTATGAATTCTATATATGTCGAGTTTTTCATTTGCTTTCCATAAATGTGATACTGGGACACTGTCATAAACTTTTTGAAGATCAATGAAAGCAGTATCTGTTTCTCTATTTCGCTGAGTTCGCTTTTCTAATGTTATTTTTAAAAAGTTTTTAAAAGTAAAAAAGTTGTCCGGCGTAGATCTGCCCGTCCAAAATCTCACTTGTTCCACCGGTTGCTGATCTTTAATATCTTCTTCAATGACATTTCTATGAATCCGGGAATATACTATTCCTATTGTTCGGAGGACTGCTATACCCCAGTAATTCTTGGGATAGTTTTTTGAATCTTTTTTATGAATAGTTGCTATGTTCTCCATTCAGCCGATCTTTCTTCACGATTTAGGCATCTTTCAAATAAAGACTTTAGCATTGTTATCAGCTCATCAGGTCCATATTTTATAAATTTTGGGTGTATACTTCCCAGTTTCATGAGATTTTCTCAATTTTGTGTCTTTTCCGAATTGTTGTACTTGTTTAATTTAGGCCCGGTTCTACAATCCACAGATATACCTAGTATAACATAATACCGAGTATAAATCTCAAGTAACTGTTCTACAATCACTAGATAAACCCCGAATAGAATAAACCCTGGTATAACTTATCCCTCTGTTCAGGGCCAAGTTAAACATCGGTATAACTTTATTCTGGGCTGTGATTGGGAATACATATAAGTATGTGTGACAAGAAAATAAAGTCTTTGCGACGTTTGCAATTTTAAAGGTTACATTAAATTTTATCTTTAAATAATAATTAAAAACAACAGCGTACAGATTATAATGTGCAACACAAGTAGATTATATTCGAATTGGCGCGAAAATAGGAAACAGGATGCGTATTTTTATGGTATAACTATTACCAGCAGCAGTATTACTATTCTTGTATGTAAAACGACTTGTAGAACGGTTTCTTATTTATTTTCGGAATAAAGCCCGCATAACTTTATACTTGGTATTGTTATTCCAGGCGTTTATTCCGTAATTGTAGGACCGGGTCTTAAGGATCTATCTATACGAGTTAAATTACGTATTTGGTATTGTTCGCCCAGAAATTCAACGCGTTCTTCTTCCGAAAGGTCTTTCAAGTGATGTACTTTGTCAGAAAAATTCGCGCCAGATGAATCTCGCGACAATTAACGGATGTCATGAAAAAACAAAGAAAAAAACACTTGTCAAGATGATTTTGTCATGAACATCACCGTCGAGGATGAATCTTGGGTTCATCCCCAAAGACCACGAAACCAAGCGGCAGTCATTGGAATATGTACACGTGTACGTAAATTAAAAAAGTTCCATCAACGCAGAAAGTAATGCTCACCATTTTTCTTGCACTAGAACAACTCCAGGCCGCATTGCAGCAATGAAGCGATGAAGACAGTGACGAGTCTGAAATTCGGTACAGTTCTGATTTGGAACCATCAGATTTCCGGTTGTTCGCAAAGTTGAAGGTGGTATTGAAGGGTCAACATGTTTCTTCAGACTCTGAAGTTCGGCCTGCTGTTAGCAATCCGATCAACATTAAACAAAAAAGTTTTTTTCGTGGACTTAATGAAAAAATGGATTTAACATTTGTAGTGATGTGTTGCACTAAATGGTAATTAGGTGGAGAAATAATTATGTATATTGGTAGTACCATAAATTTACTTCACTGGTTTCATTATTTTGTCTTTTCTTATTTTATGGAGTTGAAGCCCATACAGGGTTACCACTGAATAGTGCCAAAGCTATACGAATCTGAAGAATACGTATAAATATCTAACTGAAAATAAAAAAAGAAATTTCTTTGTAATTAATCAAAAATTTTCAAGCTTTTAGGGCCAAAATGTAGTTAAAGTCGGTCCATATCTTTGTTTATTCTATATTTACCAAGATTACAGCTGTATCTTGGTAAATATAGAATAAACATCCAAGTTCATTGACGCGCAAAAAAATCGATGTAATTCCTAACCATTGGTTAGAATTAGACGTGGAAACTCTTACTGCCGCCCGCATATTTAATTGCGACAGGGCCGGACTCTAATAAAGGAAAATCATTTTCCCATTACTACGTGGACATTGGACCGCGATGTTTTGTATTGACGCATTACTCACATATACCTTTCACTCTTTTTTTTTTGTTTGGTGCTATAACTAGCATTGTATATATTCTAATCTTGAACTCATCTGTATCTATTCCTATATCTTTAATGATTCCTGTACATTGAGTATCCAAAGCGAATGGCAGTTCTTTTTCGAAAAAATGCACGCGCATATATTTCTGAGCAATTTAATCTATAATAATGTACCACAACCTCGACCGTCTTGATGCGGCAATGGAAACTACGGCAAATTGCTACTGACGACTTGTCTTAGTGACTTGAGTTCGCGACTTGCTTTAGCGAATTGCAACTGTAGTCATCGCGCGCTGAACTATTTAAAAACTTTTTAAACATTGTAAGCAAAATTTACCCTTCCCTTCAATTAACAAAAATAGGCCACATGCGGATAAATGACGAACAAAGGTCGGCATGTTACAAAGAACCGCCTTGCTTGTGTAAATTGTGCCTACAAAAACAGCAAACGTTGCATCTAGTTTTTGAATCTAACTGTATACATGTGGAGGCACGTTAACTAATAAAATATAACTTGAAACTTGTCTAGAAAATGCAGCGATAAATAGGCGCCGGTATAATAATAACATTGATGACAAATATGTATGCGACAATAAATAAGTACCGGGCATGCATATCTGATGACAAATATGTAATACGCGGTATCATAAATTTTATAGTGAAACGTTTGCATCTTAATACAATAAGAAAAATATAATAATTACATATACAGAAGGTTTTAATTTTGTTTCTGACTCTTAAATTTAAATATTATAATCTATGATTTCTTTATATTTCATATGTAATATTAAAATGAATAATACTTATATTTAATATATAATACAAAATTAATAATATTTATGTTTACTATACGATATATAAATTCGTTTCGTTTATAAGACGAAAGACCACTAATTCGTCTAAAGTGTGAACTGGTGTTTTAAAAATGGTATTCTTAAGCGATGGGCTTAAGCGAAGGACTCAAATCACAATACCTAGGTGGGTAACGACCGTCTGATATTAACCTTTCGTCATAAAATTGACATAAATATTCCAGAGTTACTCGAGCAACATGCATTCTCGCATTATCTTGCTGAAAGTATCCATTATGTAGCTCATCTTCGTGCAATTGATTAATGAAAGGCTCCAAGTATTTGATTTATATATCTTTCAGCGGTTATAGTTTGTTGCCGAAAAAATCTCGTTCGATTATAGCGAAGTTGGGAAATCTCTCACGGAACTCATTCAAATATAAACGAGGCGAATAAACCCAGATTTCCATTACTGTGTAGTATGATTTAATAATAAAAATTTTATATTCTGTTTGAAACATTTTGAATTATAATCAGCTGACTTGAAAGTTGTCAAGTAAATGTCAAAACTAATTGACATAAATAATTTCATAGATATCTCGTAAATTCCACGGCAATAGCGATCTCATACGTTATTTTACACAATACTAATTATTATGACACTATCCTATATGGTTTCTAAATCAATTCTTATATTGTTTCTTATATTTAGTATATACGTAGGAGTATATGTAATTATAACGCTCTTTTAATAACTTTTTAATTGAAATTTGCGCACATGTGTTCAAAAAAATATAGCCACATCTGATTAGGTGTTTTAGATGACGCAATGTCCCCAATTTTAAAACATTTGCGTCAATAGTTACGATCGTGAACAGAATAGGTTCCCTAACAGTTTAACCCAATAAACCGAATAATAATAAATCGAGTTTAAATTTTAAAAGAAAGTTAGGAAACGATCCGTAGAATATTTAATTTTTTAGGTATCGCGTAATCAAACTATACATAAATGTGTTTTTACATATTAACACATTTTTATTGAAACTGCCAATTACAGTATGCGGCAAAATAAACAGGACTAAAATTATGAAACGTTTATTATTTATTATTTATGTACTTACTTTACATTATACAGGGTGTTCACACTTAAACCCGCACCATTGGTAACTCCGTTATTATTGGAGCTACGAAGTCGTCCAAATTAGCAAACTAGTAGGATTTTTCCTGGCGGTTACGACGATAAAAACAAAAAAAAACAATTGAACAATTGACAATTTTTCAGATATTTGACAAAATGTTATTTTTTAAAATGGAACATCTGTATATAGAGAAATAGACCTTTCATTGGGAACGATTGATAAAATTTTGAAAAAATATAATTTTGAGCCATACAAATATCGGCCAGTACAAACTTTGCATCTTAATGATGATATAAGAAGAATGGACTTTTGTGAATGGTTCCTACATAAATGTGAAGAAGATCCAAATTTTCCTCGATATGTTTTATGGTCGGATGAGAGTAACTTCTCTAATAAGGGAATCTTTTATCGAAAAAACTATCATTTTTGGAGTCGGAAAAATCCTTTTTTGGCTCATCCCACTAATCCACAACATCGGTTCAGCCTTAATATTTGGTGTGGTATGATTGGATCTAAAATTGTGGGTCCTTTTTTTTACCGCGGCTCATTGACGGGAGAGAGATATGAGGACTTTATGTCTCATGTATTGGAAGATTTCGTGGACAACGTGAACTTGATGGATAGGCCGCGGATATACTTCCAACAAGACGGTGCACCGGCTCATAATCACCATATCGTTAACGCATTACTGGAGAGACTGTTTGGACCCCGTTGGATTGGAACTCATGGACCAGTTCTGTGGCCCCCACGCTCACCAGATCTAACTCCGCTAGATTTTTTTTTATGGGGCCGAATGAAAAATGAAGTTTACAAACATCGTTACCAAAATGTGGAAGAACTTCAAAATAGCATTGCGGCCATTATTCGGAATATTGATGGAAGGACCCTTCTCAAAGCCACGCGCTGCACTCAGAAAAGAGCCCGCAAGTGTCTGGACCAAGAAGGTGGTACCTTCGAACAATTATTTTAGTTATGTATGTTGATTGATAGTGTTCATTATTCTTTTATTTGTTATTGTTAAGTTTCGTGGACGAAATCAAAATAAATTTCGTTGAAAACACAACGTTCCGTTTGAATTCATTTAGGAATATTATGAACAAACCTTCTCGGACCTATACAAAAATTTTTTTTCATCCGTTCAACTAGAGAATAGTCTACAATAATCGGTACATATTATTTAATTACAAATTTCGTTAGGCATCCCTAAAAACAAATCCTAAATCCCTAAAAATGCACGGTATCTCATTTGAAAACTTACATTTTAGTGATAAAGTAAGCAAATTTTAAGAATGTTTATGATATTATTTTATTTAATATCTGAAGATGACTTCAATTGGATAAACATGTGAAACATGCTACGTCTTTCATCAATTTTTTTAAACAAAATGCAATGATTAAGAAATCACGTGATAACTTTTATATTTTCAATTTTTTTGAGATAATGTATTGAAACATTTTTATTCAGAACTAAATTCTTTATTCAACCGCATAAAAATATATAGGGTGTGCCATTTTAAAAATTACATTTTGTCAAATATCTGAAAAACGCGACGCTCAATAGTTTTTTTGTTATCATCGCCGTAACCGCCAGGAAAAATCCTACTAGTTTGCTAATTTGGACGACTTCCTAGCTCCAATAATAACGGAGTTACCAATGGTGCGGGTTTAAGTGTGAACACGTTGTATAGCGATACTTTAACATTATATAGCGTTGCAAACATTATTCACGACGACGTTCCCGCTAAAACAGATGTTCAAGATGCCCTCCGTTCAGTTTCAAGCAGTATTCGTAGCGTTCGCGAAGGTTCACAAACATGTCTGTGAACACAGGTTGTTGCATGGCACGAAAAAAACCTTGAATTCTAATTCGCAATTCCTGAATGTCAGACGGTGGATCGGTACGCAAAACAGCCTCCTTCAGCATTCCCCACATGCACGCATCAGATGGTGTTAGGTCTGGTGACTGCGATAGATATGGGAAATCAGTGCCACGCGAAATAAGGCGATCCCCAAAATGATTGCGCAGCATTCGAAGAGACTCCCTAGCCGTGTGACAGGTTGCCCCGTCCTGTTGGAACCATTGTTGATTACGTGGTAGGTTCTTGGCACGACAAAATCGCTGAAGATTATGCAGAAATGGTGTGATAACCTGTTCTCTGTAGCGCTCCTAATTCACAGTTAACGACGTTCCATCGTCAGCTTCAATGAAATACGGGCCCAATATGCCATGCGCGGATACAGCACACCAAATGGTAACACGGTCACTATGAAGGGGTTGCTCGACGATTATGTCGGGGCGTTCGAATCCAAGAAACCGTGTTGTCTGCTTGTTAATGTATCCGTTTAAATGAATATGGCTTTCATCGGAAAATCAAATATTCGACAAGAACGGGCGCGTCCTCATGATCCGTAGCCAACACACGTGCGCAGTATTCGGCTCTTACACGCTTATCAGCTGCAGTCGTCTGTATTTTGTATGCAAACCCACATTCAACGGAGCGATCGATCACTGATATTCAATTTTAATGATGATCTTCGGAGGCTTCGTTTCGACGATTGCACCACCTTATCCAAAATACGCCCTTGATTCGTATTGGTTGTGACTGTTACTGGGCGACCCACGTGACCCTTACGTTGGCAAAGCACACTTCCCGTACAACGAAACTTGTCAACAACTGCTAACATAACGTCGTTTCTCGGAGCCTGTTTCATAAACTTAGGCTAAATGCGTCGGCAACTTCTTTTAAACTTGGACCGTTTTCGCGCTCTTTTCCGTATGAGCAAAAATAGTGCTCCACGATAAAAACTTTTTCTGAAACCGTGAGAACCATCCTGAAGCAACTAACATTAAAAAGACATATTTGACACATGCGCATTTCACTACTGTTTATTTTGCCGCATACCGTACTTTTTTCGAGGCTTTTTTGAAATATTTATAATATGAACAATCGATTACGGAAAATTGATTTTAATTCGAAAAATTATACGCAAATCAAACTAAGAAGATTTTTATTGTCTCGAATTAGTAACTTAGTAACTTAGTAATAACTTTATTAAATGCTCAACAGATTACATCCAGAACTTGACAGGAAGTAAAGTTACAATAGTTAATACACAACGATGGTCATTTATGTGTTATTTTTCAGCACAATTCCCATCTAATTCTATATACTTTACCCACAGTCCCTTCCCGCTCACGACTTTCCAATTTTTCGAAGCTGTCTAAAGAACAATCTTTCGGAAACTTGTCAAAATAGGCATTTGTTGCGGTTATCACTTCTTTATTTGTCCCGAATCTTTTTACACCAAGCCATTTTTCATGTTTGGCAACAAGAAAAAATTATCCAATCTGGTGAATATGATGTGAGGTAGCAATTTGTATCCTAATTCGACAAAGTTCGCAGATGTGGGAGAGATTCCGTTATCCTGATAGAACAAAATCTTTTGTTCTGAATAAATTCTTTTTTTCTTCGGTTCGGCATCGAAATTGCTACACTCGTAATTTTCTTATTCATATTTTATATTATTTTCGTCAGAGGCGGTAATCGAATCAAGTTGTCAGTTGTAGTAACGTGTGAATGTAAAAGGTAGTTTTTTCACGAGATCTACGACTGTGAGTATTAATCACTTATGCGGATCCTATCGTAGAGCGTGAAATATTTAATAGAATTTGCCGCTTACCGCTCTCCGAGTTTGAGACGCTTGTAAGAAGAAAATTCCCTTTCTGGCTAGTATAGTACCTTCTGGTGGCATTTCTTATACGGATTCCGGCTTAATTTAATCTACTCTTGTGAGAAAAAACAGAATTTAGACACCCGACACTTTAGTCTGCAACTAGCAATGATTTTGATTCTCCAGTGTCTATTAATGGAGAAGAAAACGTAAAATTTGCATGCAATGACCATGAAATTTCCATTATGGATACCGACCTGTGGGCAATTTCCTGTGAACGAGGCGAAGAAATAGATGAACTCGTGTGAATTTTCGTAAATGCTATATTTGTTATTTATAGAATTAAGTTGACGTTTTGAAGATTAATTACTCATAATCGTCTTTCTTTTGATCTGATAATTAATTACCTGTTTAATTTCAAATTTAAGTAACGCTTCGAGTTTAATTAGTCATTCTTATTTGGAAGAATTGTGTAACGTAATATATTTTTATAAGATGTTTGAAATCTAATTACGAATTTATAATTCTATTTATATTGGTTAATGATTTAATTTTTAACGTAATATTATTCATTTTACTGTGTTTGAATTTATTCTAAATTTCAAATCTTTTGGTATATATTATTTTAAAGTAAAGTTTCTTATTGTAACTTCTGTTCGTCTCGGTCTTTGCGAGACTTGTATAAAAAACTGTACGTTCTGGTGCAGATGTACTTACGAAATAGTCGATAAAATTCTGAAATATATATAAGATTTAAAATTTTGAATTACACTTAAAAAATTATTATGTATATAACTGATTGTATTGCTTTGTACGGTTGTTCTACGGATCCATAGAAAAGGCTTATTTATTTAAACTTGTAATCTAGGACTATTTTCGGAATTTTGTTTTTTGTAATAATTTAATATATATACTTTTGTTTTCTATTTGCTTTTTTGCTTAGTTAATGTGTGTTTATAAGCTTTATTAATGCTCAGTTTTTTATAAAAGCCCTCTGTTTAGTTTGGTAATGTTTAAATTACAAATTTTAATGTACAGAGTGAACTCTATATACAGACTGATCATATTTTGAAGAAGATATTTGTAAGATATTTTGTAAACGTCATTTAGTATATTATTTTGAATGAATATTATCAAGAACCTTCCATGTCTGTTCTTTGGAAGTAGGACGTACAGTTTAGACTTTTATGTGAGATCCGCATTAACTTCATAGGGTTATGTTTGAAATCTTGATGTGATCGTGTAATTAATTTTTAAATTATCGGCTTTTTTCTACTAATTAAAGTACTTTCTGCAAATCTGTGTTTCGGATCAATTTCATCCTTAAAGACAACATTTTTCCCGATTAATTGTAAACCAAACATTATAGCACGAGCGTCTAATATTTTACGATAATCTTCCGTTCCCATTATTCCTTGAATTATATATATGCAACGTTCCTGTTCCCGGAAGTATCAGCATGTGTTTTATTATTGGCGCAGCATACTAGCCAAACATTTTTATTGACAGAACGTTTCACAAACATACTCCTTCGTTGATCTAACACCTCGAACTTCGTCCTATCTTTTCACAGAACGTCTCCCCATTATTCTTTTATTCAATTTCCATGCTGTATGTATTACTTATCTATTGAAAAAGTTTTCCGCGCTCTTATACGACTGTGTAAACCTTTTACAGCCTGCGTTTGATTGTGCTACCTGAAATCAGATGGCATCTTCGATTAAATTCACTCACTATTTCGGGTGCCGTTTTTTCCCTTATTAATTTTTATTAATTATTTAATTATTATTCCCTTACTAATTATAATTAACTAAAGTTACCGATAATCGATTGATGTAGTTATTGAGTCTAAGCCTTGTATTTTTAAATATCTGCGAATTGCGTTATTCTCGATTTGGATATATTTAATTTTCTCTTTATTTGCCTATTATCATTAAATCTCTCTCGCACGAAGCGTAATCATGACTATGTTTTGCAATATTAATTGCTACGGGGCATTTTGCCGACTATAATTTACATAACATCTTCCATAATCGTTATCATACACAAACTAATCCACTGATAATGACTAGGGGGATTAGAAGCAATACATCGGAGCATTATGAAAGGGTAATGGAAAGGTACAAACACAAATTCATATAACATCTTACTTGATTTGTTATGTGGACATCTCTATTGACCAGATAATGAAAGGGTTTTACCCTTAATCGCACGTCAACATTCACACAAACATTAAGATATGAAAATGTTTCTTTGTAATTTTTCTACCAAATACTTTTATTAATTAAATAGTAAATTTTCTTAGAATCACTATACAATTGTTTAATTTAAAAAAATTTGAATTCAAAACATGTACCAGTGAGAAAAGTACGAGGGTGGTTTGACAATTAACTTGGTTAACACATTAATAGAGTACGCAAATGTAATCTGTATATGTAGTCATAAAGTGTCATTCCTATGAGTTAATATTCTCTGGTCTTAAGTCATTCTGACAGTAACTCGTTGTTTGACAGTTACTTAAATAGAAGTGTTTCGAGCAATAGCGAAAAATGGACAAAGTTGGAATTCGTGGTGTGATTCAATTCTTTTATTTGGAAGGGAAAACAGCGAAGGAGATTCATAAGAGAATTTCACCTACATTGGGGACTCATGTCCTTCTTATGAGTGTGTTCAACTTTGGGTAAATGAGTTTAAGCGTGACAGAACAAGCATTAAAGATGCACCACGTCATGGAGCCCCGAAATCAGCTGTGACACCCGAAATCATCGATAAAGTCCATGATTTGATTTTAGCCGATAGACGAGTGAAAGTGCGCGAGATAGCGGAAGCCACAGGCATCTCAACTGAGCGAGTTCACTTCGTTTTGCATAAAGAATTGCACATGCAAAAACTGTGCGCAAGATGGGTGCCGCGTTTACTCACTCAAGAGCAAAAGCGAATTCGCATGCGAATATCTGACGACAATTTGCAAGTATTTCAGAAGAATGTGGTTGAGCTTTTTCGAGGTTTTGTGACAATGGACGAAACTTGGATACACTACTATGTCCCGGAAACTAAACAGTAGTCGAAACAATGGATTGCCCGTGGCGAATCGGCTCCGAAAAAAGCGAAATGCGTTCCATCCGCTGGAAAGGTCATGGCGTCAGTTTTTTGGGACGCAAAGGGAATTCTCCTAATTGACTACCTTGAAAAGGGAAGAACCATTACCGGAGAATACTATGCATCACTTTTGGACCGATTAAAGGCGGCAATAACAGAGAAACGCCCGGGAATGGCCAAGAAAAAGGTGTTGTTTCACCATGACAATGCCCCCGTGTATTCAAGTCGTGTCGCTCAGCAAAAATTGGCCGAGCTACGATTTCAACTGCTTCCGCATCCTGCGTATTCGCCAGATCTAGCTCCTTCGGACTACCATCTATTCCCGAAACTGAAAACTTTTCTGGCAGGACGAAAGTTTGAGTCTAATGAAGATGTGATACAGAAAGTAAACCAGTATTTTGAAAGCATCGAAGCAATTCATTTCCGTGAAGGAATCGCGAAGCTGGAGAAACGTTGGGCCAAGTGCGTTGAACTTCGAGGGGACTATGTCGAAAAATAAAGTACGTTTCAAAACTCAAATTGTTTTCTTTCATAGCAAACCAAGTTAATTGTCAAACCACCCTCGTATATTTTAGAATTACATTCGATAACGGAAAATATCATAAAAGTGAAGAAATAAATCCCAAGGCTATATGTATTTTGTATGTAATTTTTATATGACGATAAACAGCAAGTTGTAATTCAACATTGGTTATCGTCCATAAACTTGACTGCTCTACACCCCAAAAACTTGACTGCGCAACTATAAAAAATTTTTCAATGAAGATTAAGCCTAGTACTACTAAAACTTTATTTATTAATTTTAAACAACCATACTTTTATCACATTCTATGTAGTCTCCATATAATGCAAAAGCCCAATTTTGTATTATTGGGTACTGCCTTTGTTCAAAGATAGGACGAAAGCAATTCTCTGTGAGGTTCTTCAAAATTATCTCATAAAAATCGTATTTAAAGCTAAACAGCATCTAATTCTGTTTTAAAAAACTGCTCTTTCAGGTCACCTGTGCTTAAGGGTATTGATCGATGCCGTATGGAATTATATGACGGATACTCGACGGTACACAGTCAACATTTTTATTGCTAAAAAATTCTATTACCCCAATAGTCACGTGTAGACAAGCGCTATTGTGGTGATTCAATCAGCTTAGGTCCGCTTTCTAATGATGTGAGCCTTCATTAACTGACGCAATTAGAAGGGAGTAGCAAGATAGTTGAACGTCAATCTGTTCGAATAACTACTGCTAGAATGTAAATGATTTCCTCAATTATTACACTAATGCTATCGAAAACAAGCAGATTTTGCCATTGATGATCATCAAAAATCGTCTCGAACATGGAAAAAGTTTCCATTTCGAATTGTCTCAGATGAGTAGAGGCGCGATAACAATGTCACATCTTTCAAACCATGTCAATTTCAAATAAATCATTTGTGCCATTTTTGCAAAATGAAATAAGCATACTTAGATAATATTTTGTGTTTTTTAGCGTTTTGTAGCTTATCGAAAAGCGTAATAAATTCAGTCCTAGTCTTTTCCGAAAGGCCTGAGTCAAACTCAGCTAGGTTAATTTCAATCGAATCTCGACCTTTCGATATTGCTTTAAACCACCTAAAAAGCTAGGCTTCTTAACAAAACACTCCACAGACCTGATGAAATTTTGCAAAAGTTGCCGCCGCAGTATGCCGAAGTCTGAAACAAAACCTGTTAAGGCACTGTTGCTCGAAATTGTCACTCATATTGAGAACATTTTAGAAAAATCCGGTTCACGAAATGAATTGCTACGGACCACCAGCTGACTCTACGGAGTTCAAACTCGTACTGAAGACGCATCAGACATTAGCCTTATTCATCGGAAAGAAACCCCAATTTATAATAATTTAAAAAAAGCTACAGTAATTTCGATTATAAACTTCTTTTTGTGTCGGCTTTAATACAGCAATCTTTCACAACCAACAGCAGACATAATCTATCAGTTACACTGACGGTTTTAAAACAGAAAAAATATCAGCTCAAAGAAAGGACAATGATCGAAGGGAGCCTAAGTAGAGATACTTCGTTATTTCAAGCGGAAGTGGCCGCGCTGCAGCATTCCATTGGATAAATTAAAAGAGAGGATGCAACGAATCGTATCGTGGCGATTTTCTCCGACATCCAAGCAATGTTAAAACCACTGGATTCAGTACAAGTTCAATTGAGACATCTATGGGATTGTATGTATGCCCTAAACGAGCTCAGTGATCACAAAAAAGTGGCATTTGCCCCTCGGAGGTCAAGTCTAATGAGAAGGCGGACGAATTGTCTCAACAAGCCTAGTCTGCAGCCCTCATAGGACTGAAAAATTGATTTGGCATTCCAGAAACAATTATTAAGACAGATCTAGGGAACGGTGGAAGAACTCCCCAGGCCAAAGACGGGCAAAACGATTCTTTAGGAAACATTCGCCCAAGTTTACGGACCTACTGAATAGAGATAGAAAGTCTTAAGATGACACTAGGTCAATTAATGAGGCATTGTAAGCTCAACAAATATATGAATAATATGGGCTCAACAGAAGAAGCGCTATGCAGATTCTGCTAAGAGGAAGAAGAAACAGTATCTCATATACTGTGCCAATGCGAAGGTTTGGCAAGATAGTGGTTCTTGCAAATGGGAGATCAATATCCTAAAATGGAACTATATTTGAAAGAACCCCTCTCGAAGATGTTAGGCTTAATTAAAATAGTAAGGCTGGAAAAAGTACTCTAGCGTAAGGATAGATCCAGAAAAATAAGTCACAGTGGAATAGGCCTTAAGGCTACCTCAAGTAATCTAATCACCAGGAACAGAAATCCTCAGGATATCTTGTACAAAATGTGACCACTTGATAATCCGTACGCTATAGAATTTTACAAATTACTAGCTTATTGCAAAATGCTCCGATGGGACAGAAAAAAGGTAAATATATTTTATGTGTTTGAATCTTTAAGCAAATAAGAGTGGTAGACAAGAAGGTATCAAACTTTTGTGTCATCATTTATAAGATTTTTTGGAGTTTGGAATCCACAACTTTTATCAGCTTGACAACTTCTTGACCACCACTTTGATTAAAGACTCAATCAACATGAAGTATATTTACCTTTCTTTGGGGAATACATTGCACTTTGACGAAGAAATGTTACTAGCTTCAAAGCTACCTTAAATTCATGCCGACAAATGGCTGAGGAAGGGTAAATCCTAGAATTATTTTTGGGTTTAATTTATAGGTTTTTCAGATTTGAAATAAATTAATAATTACAAGTAATTAATTTTTATCTAACAAAAACAGTTGGAGAGTAAAATAAAATTAAAATACGATATCTCTGACTCACTTTACATAATTAAACATGAAAAACGAAAATAAAAAATGCGCGGCTCAATGAGATTGAATTTGGATCATGTAGTCCACAGCCAAACGTGATAACCACTAAACCGCGCACAATTTGAAAATTTTTCTAGTGGTAGTTCGCGAAAATTGTTAATAGCTCAGCTTCTAATAAAGATTATTAAATAGGAAGAAACGGTAATCTGCAGCACATAATATGGGGTGGGCAAATTTGAGGTTAGGAATTAATTTGGCTGTCAAATGATGAAATTTCAAGAATTGTGCTGTCATCCTTTGACATTTATTTAGTAAAAAGTTGGGAAATTTTAACCATGGAACGCTACACTCTTGAACAAAGAATTTTAATTGTGAAAATTTGCTATCAAAATGTTGAAAATTTTACTGTATCACTTCGTAAAATTCGAGCAGCTTTTACTCGTAATCAGGCTCCTTCTGAGACCGCTGTGTGTAATTTAATCGCTAAATTCGAGGCTCACGGTACTGTTGCTGACAATAGACCAAAACAATACGCTCGTAGTGGCCGTAGTGATGTAAACATAGCCGCTGTACTGCAAAGTGTTGAGAATGAGCCTGGAACATCAACTCGTCGACGTTCGCAACAATTGGGCATCACCAGAGGCATTTTGCGCAACATTTTGCATAAAGATCTTCATCTTCACGCTTATAAAGTTCAACTCGTTCAAGAATTAAAGCCGGCCGACCATTGTTTGCGTCGAACGTTTGTAAATTGGCTGTTTGAAAAACTGAACGAAAACAACGCATTTTTCAACAAAATCATCTTTAGTGATGAGGCCCATTTTCAATTAGGCGGTTATGTAAACAAACAAAATTGTCGCATATGGGGCTCACAAAATCCACAAACAGTCCTCGATAAACCATTACATCCAAAGAAAGTAACCGTATGGTGCGGTTTGTGGTCAGGCGGCATCATCGGCCCGTATTTTTTCGAGAATGAGCAAGGAAACGCCGTCACCGTGAATTCTCTGCGCTACCAAACCATGATAACCGATTTTTTGTGGCCACAATTGGCTAATGTTGACATCAATGACCTTTGGTTTCAGCAAGACGGCGCCACCAGCCACACAGCCGGCCAAACAATTCAGTTATTGCATGAGAAATTTCCCGGTCGCGTAATTTCTCGATTTGGCGATGTGAATTGGCCGCCTCGTTCTTGTGATTTAACGCCGCTTGATTATTTTCTCTGGAGCCATTTGAAAGACCGGGTTTACGTGAACAAACCACAAACAACTGACGCTCTGAAAGATGAAATTCGGTTCTGCATTGCCGAGAGAAGCAAAGCTTTGTTGCAAAATGTGGTTCAAAATTTTGTGAAAAGAGCGGACGTCTGCCGACGTGCTAGAGGTGGACATTTGCCCGACATCATATTCCATTATTAATTCCCATATTTCTACTTTACATTGGTATCAATAAAACTGAATTTGTCAAAAAAGTGTGTTTTTAAGCCAATTTACTTCCTAACCTCAAATTTGCCCACCCTTTAGATTGCTTTCACAAATTTTCAGGCATTTATTTAAAATAACCAGGATTCTGCATTCGGGTGAACCTTACCTTTCAACCTTGCATATATCACTTTCTACTCGTTTTGCCAAGTATATTCACTCTGTTCTTTCCTAAAATTTCCTCTAAATTTGCAGATAAATATTATTTTTAATGATTAAACTATTACTGAGTATGACTAATTCAATTTCGTCTAATTGAGCATGATTAAGTTCATTATAATAATTTATTTAGACACAGCAGAACTGTATGCATGTAAAATCGAGATTGATTAAGCCATTCCCGATTTAGCGTAATTAGTGAATAATGTGACCCGCTCATATATATTATTACCGGAAATGTGAGTTCCTGTGAAAAATGAATATGCGAAGCTTATCGAATTATGGTGTAAATAATTAGTCGTAGTCGTGAACTGAATGGAGACTCTTGTAAAATGTTTAATTGCGACCAATTAAGGGAAAACAAGAAACACTTAGTCACTCCCGGTCTGTGTAAATTATGTTATGCGTATGTGTTGATATATATCTGTGGTGTATATGTATCTAAAGAAAACCTAAGTGATTCATAAATACGAATTTAAAATTATTGCGTTTAATTGGGTTCAATCTATTTTTAGTAAATTGGAATGTGGTAATTAAAAGAAAACATCAAAAGATTCAGATAAATGGGATTTTAATTTTATGCATCTTGTCCCGGGGCGAAATATTATACTTTCAGGTTCATTAAATTTTAATGATGTATCTCATATTTTATTAGAATTTTCGTACGGTTATTAGTATAGAATATAATAAGAATACCATAAGGCTTTCTCCTAATTATATACGACAGGTAAAATTCTATCGAGAAAAAGAAGAGGAACCGTTTCTTTTAAATTTAAAATTCGTAAAAATTTCGATTTTTAGAATGACTTTTTTTTAAAAAACCTTTTCATGTTGACATTTTTTATTTATGAAATCAATGATAATTCTTTAATAATAATAATTTATTTTCTTTTTGTCTTTGACTTTTGATTACTAACTCTTTGGAGAAGAAACTAAAAGTTTTGGCACAAAATATATTTTTTTTTAACGATGGAATTTATTCAAACACTTCTAATCGCATCATAAAGTACAACTTGATACTTAATTAAACTACATTATTAAATTATATAAAATGACCCATTCTCCTCTACCATATGCAGATTTATGCGGATGTCTCTCATCAGGTGCTGGGCGGATTCCAAATAAATTTCTCGAATTCGAAAGCGCTCTTGACATGAGTGACACCACCGCAAAAATGACTTACATAACATTGACTACGAATCGTATTCGGAGGACTATTTAGTGAATAAAAAATTCTTCAAATCCGTTTTACACAAATTAAATAATTTATCAATCGAGCCATTCATGTTGGCGTTACTACGTTACTTGCGTAACAATTAATAATATTCGATAAATGTCACAAGTGTCAGAAAGCGTCCCAGACAAATTTCTCTCAATAAGTTTGTTAAAATTATTAAAAATCGTTTTAAATTACGATGGAATGTAAGTTGAGAAGAACGCATCCATAAACATCTAATTACTGGGACCCAGAAAACCTCATAATTGGATTCTAAAGCCATCTAGCACGCAAGGTAGTGTGTGTAGAACAATAATTTGCTTTTATTTTGTGACTAAGTTCCCGTAAAATTGATATAATAGATATTTTGGAAGACCGCGTGGTGTCCTAAAACGTGGTGTTCGATCCACCATTTTGTGTTAATATATTTTCTTTCTTGCATCACTATAAATTTACAGTTCATCTTACATGAAACTAGCTTAATCACTTTTCTAATTTAAATTGTAATATTTTTTTTGTTGTACGAGGGAAGATCAGTAAGTACCCGTGTTTGAAGACAGGTGGCGCTGCTGAGGGAAGTTGGCATTACCGTCGTGTACTCCCATCTGCCAGACAATACCATAATAAATTTCAGACTGATTCATAGGTTAGTTTTTATTTGGCAGCCAGTTGTACCACACGTGTTTCGTGTTTCTCGATAAAATGGAAAAAGAGCAATATCGATCCGTAATTCGCTTTTTATTTTTGGATGGAAAAGCATGCGAAGAAATAAAATCGAAGTTGGATGCTGTCTATGGGGACCCTTCACCATCTATGACAGCCGTAAGATATTGGTTCAACGAATTTAAACGTGGTCGTACATCTGTTTTTGATGAGGAGCGCCCAGGCCGCCCGGCAGACGTGGTTACCGAGGAAATCGTTGAGAAGGTCCACGACATGATTCTCGCTGATCGCCGAATGAAAGTGCGCAAAGTAGCAGAGGCCGTAAGCGTGTCGTACGGAACGGCAATTAATATTTTACATGATAAGTTATCGGTGGGAAAGGTGTCGGCCCGATGGGTGCCGCGATTGCTTAAGGTGGACAACAAGCGGATACGGTTGTCAATGTCGAAGCAGTGTTTGGACCTCTTTAAGAGAAATTCGCAGGAGTTTTTGCGTCGAGTCGTCACCGTTGATGAAACCTGGATCCATTATTATACGCCAGAGTCCAAGCGACAGTCAAAACAATGGATTTTTCGGGGTGAATCTGCTCCGAAGAAGGCAAAGACGGTCCCATCGGCCGGAAAGGTCATGGCCACGATTTTTTGGGATTCCAACGGAATAATCCTCATGGACTTTTTGCAGAAAGGAAGAACGGTCACGGGGCAGTACTACAGTGAATTATTGGACCGATTCGATATAAAATATAAGGAGACACGGCCCCATTTAGCTAAGAAAAAAGTGCTGTTTCACCACGATAATGCACCAGCACATTCATCCAGAATTGTCGCGGCAAAGTTGCATGAACTGCACTACGAATTGCTGCCGCACCCACCGTACTCGCCTGACTTGGCTCCCTGCGACTTCTTTCTGTTCCCCAACATGAAAACGTGGCTCGGGGGAAAAAGATTCAGCTCAAATCGTATTTTTTGGAGGGGTTAAAGAAATGGCAGAAACGTTGGGAAAAGTGTATTGTACTAAAAGGTGATTACGTTGAAAAATAAAAAAAAAATTGTGAAAAACTTGCGTCTTCTTTCCTAACACGGGTATTTATTGATCCACTCTCGTATATTATATCAATCTCATTTATCAGATTGGTTGAAAAGTAAGAAATTTGCGTAAATTTAATTCGATATTTTTTTTTAATCAGTAACGAATTCTGATGTGTTTTTTTTTATATAGGTATACATATCTAATATTGTTTAAATAAAGTAATTACCATTTTAGTAGTCAATTTCACCATATAGGGAAATGTTCTAGTTTATTTTATTAATTAAACATATAATTTTACATATACAGGCTGAGCCTTTAAGTTATAGTAATATCTGATTGGAGTATCCAATTTTGGTGAATACATTGCGTATTATTATTTTCACATTTTTATTTGCACTTCATTAATTTCTAACTGTGTGTACCATCTAAAAATTCTTTGCATATACTGAGTGTAGCGTAAACTATGTAAGGTACATTAAAGCTTTGATGGACTACTTATGCAAAAATTTATATCATAAAACACGAAGTTTATATTGACTTTTATATTCTAATTACGTAAATCTATTTTGTTGATTTTAATCTCTTGCCTGGTTATACAGGGTGATAAACTCGCTATTAAGTTTGTTTAGAGTAATTCATATTTTGTCATACTTTATTATTTTCCTTAATAAATGTTGTTGTTATTGTTATACAGTACAAATCTCTTCCCTATAGTCACCTACAAACGTGTATTACGTATGTGTGCGTTCGAGAAGCGAGGAGTGGGGACGGACGGAGCGATGCGTACATGCCATTAGTTACAGTTTACTAGCGAAGCTGGATGGTTCGCTCAACTTTTGCGAATAGTCGGTATTCACGATGGATATTTTTACCCTTGAACAAAAAAAATATGTCGTAAAACAGTATCATCTTGGTCGCAGCATAAGAGAAATTGCACGGGTATTTCAAATTAACTTTCAACGTACCATTGCGTTTGAAACGATAAGACACATAATTAAAAATTTCGAAAAATATGACTGTTTAAATCCGTTAAAACATACGAAGGTAAAGGTACCGCAAAATGAAGAACGTGATTTTTTGATTTGTGCTTCTGTAGAGGAGCAGCCACAATCGTCTAGCACGAAAATCGCCGAACAGCTTAACAGTGCCAGCTGCACCGTTCGTAGGGTTTTGAAAAAAAAATAAGTATCATTCGTATAAATTAAGGAAAACGAATGAGATTTTTCCCGATGATAAATATAAACGTATGCAATTTTGCGAACAAGTCATCGAACGATGTAATAACGACGATAATTTTGTAAAAAACATATTGTTTACGGATGAAAGTTCATTTCCTTTATACGGTCGCCATAATCCAAGCATTGCAAGATATTGGTCAAGGGAAAATAAGCATCTTGTTTATAATGCTAGAACTCAATATCCGGAAAAATTAAATGTTTGGGCTGGCCTATTGGGCAACAATGTAATTGGTCCGTTTTTTATACAAGTAAACCTAAATGCAGCCAAATATTTAAGTCTTCTGCAGGATAATATAATTCCTGCTATACGAAATGTAGCAGACATAAATCTTATTTGGTTTCAGCAAGACGGTTGTCCTGCTCATAATGCTGTAATTGTCAGAATATTTGCGCAGCATATTTGATGACAGAGTACTAACCGGCTGGAGCGATATTCAATGGCCACCTAGATCACCTGATCTATCTCCTAATGATTTTTTCTCTGGGGTCACCTTAAGACATCAATTTATGGGTTTCCAAATAACAGACCTAACAATCTGGAGGAATTACGGGCGAAAATAGTTGAATCTATCCTAAATATTCAACCGCAAACGATTTTAAATGTTCAGAGAAACTTTTATGACAGATTAGGACATTGCATGTTTGCATTAGGAGACCGTTTTGAGCATACAATACATTGAATAGTTTACTTTTTATTTTTTTAATTCTAGTTTTATTTATTATGTATAGAATATAGAAGTTATTATGATTTACCGCTTTATTTATTGTTATTGTTATAGGTATATCTGACATTGTTTTAAACGTTAAAAATATTAAAATCTTCCAAAAAGTCCACCCTTATTTGTGTTTATTATTACATAATGTCCCTATTATTGACGGTAGTTCCACATTCATCGACGTTTATACTATGTATGTGCTTACTGCTTACATCCAAACTGATCTACAGTACATATATATGTATGTTTGATAAATTATCAATGATAATTTATCATACATACATACATACATGCTATGTGCGTCCCCGCTCCTCGCTTCTCGAACGCACACATACGTAATACACGTTTGTAGGTGACTATAGGGAAGAGATTTGTACTGTATACCGTTGTTAGTGTTTTATTTCTGTAAGTCCTTATGAGCAAAAGAGTTAGTTTTAGTGACACGGTTAACCAGGTATACGAACACCTTTATAGTATTCTTAAGCCCTTATGGCCCAAGGGTGATTCTACGTTGACCTGTGAACTTGCCAGACCTAACGTAGTGGTGCCCTATTTACCATCTATGCGTTGTGTTGGCCTACGGCGCTTCCGCAATTAATTTCTGAGCTGGCCGGTGAGTTTTTCGGGGGCCTTTGTAGACCAGGGGCGGAATTAGGGCTTTGTCCTAATTCCCACTGTGGTTTTTGTTACCTATACAATTTTAGGGCTAACAAGGTATGAAGAAGTCTATGTAAAATTCATTGAATAGAGATAATAAATAATAGCGTAAATTCATATTCATATTTTGCAAAATTGTGGAAAAATTTGAAGCCATCGACCTTATGGTCTACATATTCTATGTATCAATATTTAAATCGTAACTAATTTAAATATGATCTATAGTTTTGTAATTTTTAATTGAAAATAAAGTACTGTCTGCCTCAAAAAAAAACGGGACATGTCTTATAACGATTTCGACATGAATTTAGTTTTGTAAGTAAGTCTTTTCAATATTAGTAGCCATGAATATAAGGTTATGCATCTGTCATTATTAAGTTAGTATGATGCAACAAAGTACCATCACAATAGTTAAAAAAAGTGTCCCGTTTTTTTATGTCGCGAACCGTATTTATTTACATAATTTTTTTAAGTTTGTTATAATGTCATAGGCCAGGTCGTAGAAAAAGTATAGTGTTTAAGTCGTAGAAATCACTTTTTTAAGCTCGCGTACTTTTCTCTCGCTTCTGTGTTCATTTTCCCTGTAAATAAAGTTTAAATAAAGATTTTCATTTGTTTAAAATATTCCTTTCCATAACTAATACAATATTCTGTAGTAATACCATAAGAGCTTTGAATTTATCGATAATTTCACGAATGCTTGTTGCATAGCGACGAAGACGAGTGTCAGTTTGACAAGCATTTAAATCACGACAGCCCGCAGGGCTGGAGTGGTTTAATTGTCAAATTGACACGAGTCGAAGTCGTTATGCAGGAAGTATGAGTGAAATTATCGATTTTAATTCAAAGCTCGTTAGGTATTTGATTAGATTATTTTACGTAATACAAAATGAAATTTATCTAAACTCTTTATTTATTAATTCATGTATAAATTAGTGCACTGAAAGGTACAATTGTTATATACATTCTGTTTTTTATTGGATGTGCTTGAATCAATACTTGCACTGTTGTAACTATTTCCTCGCATTTGATTAATAATAGTTTCATGGTGTTCTTTATCTAGTTGTAAATACGGCTTAATAGAATGCGAACTACTATGGCCAGAAATTTTAATTAATTGTTGCTCATTTACACCAGCTTTTGCTAAATTTGAGACAGCTGTCGCGCGACTGGAATGGTTACTTATTTTTTGGTTTTCTGTGTTGAAACCAGCGTGTTCAGCACTTTTCTTAAACCATTTCAAAATTTCATTTCTTCCAATAGGCATATTTTTATACCAGCTACCTTTTTTCTTATTCCACGCTGGATTGACAGTTAAAAAGAGTATCACTTTTTATACGAGCGTTTTCTGTCCTCTTTGAAATGAGTTTTTTAAAAAGTCTGACTGGGCAATTACTTGGTTTTACTTTGTTGGGAATCAACCATTTACTGTCAGCACATATTTGTGCTCCACCTTGGGTAGTTTTCGTGAATATGGGATTGTACTCTATTCTTCCAGTCAGTGTATTGTATACGTTCATTTCTTCTCGGAAGTAGTGAATCAAACATGCCGCGCCTTCTCCTCCTCGCCATGCCAATTCAATCGACACTATCAGGTAAAATTTCTTTTGTAGTCCATCTGGATTTTCTTCATTCCAAACATTTATCATTTTTTCATATTCGTTTTTCTGTAAAGCTGCAGAACTCATTTTCCGTTTACCAGGTATCGCTTGAAGAATTCTCCTTTTGGAGTTCATTGCGTCGCGGGCTGCTTTAAATACGATGCTCTGAAAAAGATCAATTTTCTGTTATATTCGTTATTAAACTTCTCTTGTAGCAATTTTGCCGTGACATTCCACATCGTTTTAACAACACCTTCTTTATATTCTTCCCCATTCACCTTCCTCATATTGAAGGCCCAGTCTTTCAGAATATCTGCAAGTTCCTCTTCTGTAACATTTTGTTCGATGCTGTAGTTTTTCGCATCACAAAACTCACAAAATTGTCGCCAAATTGACGCTTTACTCTTTTTCGTATTAGCCGGTTCAGCTTGTTTTACTATTTGATCAATGTTTACAACTGATTCTTCCCCAAATCTCAGCATTGTTTTGTGACAATGAAACCAGTTTTTTGACAGAACTTTAGAAATGTCTATCCTTATTAACCGCATTTCCATAACAACGCCTAATTATTCTACTATGAAAATTATCGATAAATTACCGCTGTAATTTCGAGTTGCTTCAGTAATACGCGAATCTGATTGGTTTATTTGTATGTGTAAAATAATCGATGCAATTTTTACTAGTCCAATAACAGCTGCAATTTTGTGTAACCATGGAAATTACTAAAATTAAATTTTTTCATTGATAAATGAACATTACATGACAGAAGAATTAAATAGTCGAAGATATTCGTAGATTGTGAATTTAAGCAATGCGTGACAGATGGCATTTCACAAACTAGGTATGAATTGTACTCTAACATGACTGCTATATTTATCTTTCTTGTTCATAGTTTACTTTTTTTGCTCACATATTGTTATTAAAATAATTAATTGAAATAATGGAATTTTACGATTTATTATTCCAAATTCTTTCAAACAGCATCCACATTTCTCTTCTCTTAAGAAAATAATAAACTTACATTTCTTTGCGTGCTATTTGAATCTGATATTATATTGAGAGATTCTACAAGAGAACTCTTTGATAATTCACGGCTCATTGTTACTGCTCCCTTTTCAAGAGATAAAATCTAATTAAAGGATGTTCTTCCGCCTCAAAGAAGAAAGAACGTGTACCTTTCCTTTTCTAATGAAAATTGCGAAGAAATAAAGACCGCCGTTTGTCTTTATTGCAATGATATTACATCGCATCTTTTGAAAGCGAGTCAAATATGCATTTATAGCTTTGTTAATGTTCGTGCACAAATTCCAAACAAAAAAGCGCTGTAATTTCGTGGAGTTTCAAGAAAATTATTCACTTACCACAATGATTTCTGCATTCCAATACAACATGCAAAAAGTAACAATACAAGTGAATGTTCGCGCAATTTCGTTTAGTAAAAAACCGTCCAATTTACCGGATCAAATTCATTTTGAGTGCCTGACATTTTCATTCAAAACAATTACATTTTTGTATCTTAAACAATTAATTAAATTAAATATTAAATAAATAAATTAAATATTGTTTGCACTAGCAAGGAGAAAGTGTAAATGTTTTTTCTTATTTACATGTTCGATGTAATATTGTTTTTAATCTTTTTGATCGCGGCATTATTTTGTAAAGAGTTATACGAGGGCAATGCGTAAAGTAAGTTACGTTTTCACCTAGTGAGCAGAGGCGTGGAAATATGGGCGTGATCACAGCACTGCGGTGTAGTCTGATTCAGCATGAGTCTGGCAGTGCTAGTGAGAGAATCGTTCAGACATTCTTTCAAGCTATTTTGGTCATTTAGCATGGCTGCTGCAATTGAAAATTGCACCGACTGTGAATAACGTGCTGTTATCCGATATCTGTGCGCAAAAAACATTAAGGCCGCTAAGATTTATCGTGAAATTTGTTCTTATGGTGAAAATATCATGAGTGACAGTATGGTTAGAAGATGGTGCTGTATCTTTTGAGAAGGACGAATTAATGTCCATAATAAAGAACAGAGTGGAAGACTAACTGGCGTGACGACAGAACTTGTGAGTAATGTTTTTAACAAAAGCCGTTCGGAGACTGAAGTTGTTTCTCTAAACATCTATACTGTGCATGAAATAAGAATCCCTAGGCATCCATACGAAGTAGATATATGGTGATTCAAAGAAACGGGAAATTTTGAAAATTAAATAATTTCATGAAAATAAATTCCCAAAAAAATTATTTATGTCATTTAATAGTAAAAATGATACCATTTTAGAATATATACTGTACAATTTATCTTCATGTGTAGTCGCTTCGTTACATTGTTCATGGTTTGACGTCGCTCAGATCCCCTGATCTGTCGGTTACACATGCTTCAAAATCTTCAGAATATGTCAAAGACAACTAGCTAGCTTTGAATAATCGAATACATGATACTTTAAAATTACGTAATAAATAATTGTAGATTTTGCACGTATAATTTTTAATCTTGAAGGATTTCTGAAGTGTCCTTCTTTGGAGACTGGATAAGTAAAAACTCAAAAACGGTATAAAACCCCTTACCACAATTAATAACCTTATCCTAAATACGTATTTCGATAACTAAGTTGTTATCATCAGTAGGTAAACTCGCTAATAAAAGTATTGAACATGGGGCACCGTAAAGCTAACAAAGAATCGTGCACCAATTTACAAACCGTTCCCGCATAATACACCAACACCAAACAAACTAAAATTACGTCAACTTACCCCTCTTCATAAATGGCACACATGTGTTTATTCTGACGGGATGGGATATAACTAGAGCTGAGGATGTTTGCGGTACGGCAGGACCGTATGTAGTGCATCCCCACCAGCGTATAAACACGATGCAGCGAAACACTTTAGTTAGTCGTGAACTGGCAACGTGATCGTGTGTTGTCTTGAGCTCTATTTAATAAGTATGACGGACGTGCCCAAACCAAGAAAGCGCCCATTGTATAACGACGTGAAGAAATTTGTCCGAGACTTTCCCGATTTGTATTATAAAGGAGCAAAAGTGGTTTGTAAATTATGCTATAAACAGTTACTTTGCTGGGACAAATACGACTGTAATAGACATGTTGACAGTGTACACCACAAAGACAAAAAAAATAATGTGCTGTCTAAAACGCAATTCATTTTCGATTTATTGACAATGCTACTCGTCTGCGATGTGCCAGTTCACCTGCTAGATAAAAAAGCCTTTCACGACTTTTGGAATAAATACAATTCCAACAAAAAGCTACCGTCACGGAGAACGTTACTCACCTATTTACCAATTGTGCGTGAGGACATTGAAAACAGAATGAAAGCAGTAGTAAATGATAAACAGTTATGGGTATGTGTCGACGAAACGACAGATCGAAAAAAACATTCTATTGTGAATATTATAGTGCGTGTACTAGATCCTGTCAAATCAACATTTCCCATTTTATAAGCCAGCAAAAGATTGGAAAAGTGCACTAGCGAAGTAACTACGAAGGTAGTGCTCGATACGCTACAAAAATTTCAAGTTTCAACTAATCAACTCCTGATGTTTATGCGATGGTGCTGCGACAATGCGTTCTGTAGGCCGTTCTCTTAAAGCAGATTATGAGAGACTTTTGCATGTGACATGTAAAGTTCATGCTTTACACCTTGTGGCACAAACTATTCGGCAATGTTATCCAGAGGTGGATGCATTAATAGCAACCACAAAAAAAGTGTTTCTAAAATCTCCCAAACGAATTCGAGAGTTTCACAGTCGGTGCCCTGGTATTCCCGAACCACCAGAGCCAATCCTTACACGTTGGGGAAGTTGGTTAAAGGCGGCATTTTATTATGCCAAGTATTTCCAACAAATAAAATCTGTGGTTCTGCAATTCAATCCTGCCGAAGCTGTAGCCATTAAGGAAAGCCAGAGACTCTTTCAAAACCCTTCCCTTGATGCAGATTTACAAACTATTTATAACAATCATATAGGATTGTTTAACGCAATCGAGAAATTTCAAAATACTGCATTATCGTTAGCGGAGTCACTGCAAATACTGGACGATGTACACGCCCAGCTATGCGCAGTAAATGACAACAAAAATGTTAATGTAATAGAAAAGTTCGAGAGTGTGATAAACAATGATTTTGATTTTACCAGATTAAAACAAATTAGTAATGGTGCAAGTGTAGATTCGGTTTCTATCTATAAAGATTATTTTAATTGTGCGTGTGTTACATCCGTAGATGTCGAGCGGTCTTTCTCAAAATATAAAAAAATTTATTCATCACGGCGTACATCGCTCACCGCCACAAATATGGAAACGTATCTAATGCTACAAACTTACTGCAAGTCTTATCCACTTGGCGCTATGCTATAATAATCGTAAATAAGGTAAGTGTGTTATTTATATACAGTACACATAACTGACATACCTAAGTGATATAAATAGCGAATGCATGTAAAGCAATAAAATCACGCATGCATCACCGATCGAAACAAGGTCATTATATTCGTGCGTTTAACTGAATACTATCCTGGCACACCGCAAACATCCCCAGCTCTAGATATAACCGTTGTCCGAATTAAGAGTATTAATTTTATTTTTAACGATATTAATGTTTGCATATACAGGGTTATTCACGCTATACGGCGCGGAATATTGTGGCCAAAATACCTGACTTTCAAAAAGTTTCACTTTTGAGATATATGGGAGTCTATCATGGTTACTTTTTAAAATTATTTTCATATTATACAGGCTGTTCCAAAAGCCCGAAAAGTATCAAAGTTGTTTTTTTAAATGGAACAGCCTGTATATTATTGCATTTTTGGATTCTCTGATCAAAGTAAGTGTTTGTTTTAATTAGGTTTATAATGCCTAAACCTTAAGATTTTTTAGATAATTTGAATTTTGTAAATCTAACCTAATTTCATGTTTAAAATAATTAAGAAGTATTTAAGTTATGTAAGCGACATTTACACTGAAGTATAATAATAGATCATATTTGATATCCAAATTATAATAAACTTCTTATACAGGGTGTGCGAAAATTAAAACTAATCAAATAAGAACTTTAGGTAGCTATAACTTGATTAATTTAAATAGAACGTCATTTTTTAAAATTTATCAGCAAATGCACTTTTTAATTACCTATCGAATGGTCTTTATATGTCAAGTTTTAATTCTTCCCGTTTTTACAGAATAATCGTTTTTGCACCATTTGGTGTTTTTTAAATAAGAATTCTAATGTACGAGGGCGTATTTTTATGTTATCTACCAAGCCATGAAAACAAGCACATAGGAGAACATTTTTTTAAAATTTTTCTATATAACTCCCTTCAACACTAATACACTTATTCCATCTTTTTTCCAGTAGCCCCATACCCTCAGAAAGAAATTGCTTCGGTCACCCAGCAAAATATTCTTCAACAGCTTCTTTGGGTTCTTCATCAGAAGCAAAACGCTTTCCCCTGAGATGCTTTTTTAAATTTTTGAAGAAGAAGTCTGACGGAGCTATAAGGATGCCTTAACTCTATAAACCCACAGTCATTGATTATCTGCTGAACTTTGTTTGCCTTATGAACCCGACAATTGTCGTGCAGTTTTTTTGTGGATAAGAATGCGGGCGTTTTTCCTCCAGAGCAGTTTTTAAATTTTTAATTGTGTTTCCATAGGCCTCTCCATTTATGGTAGACCCTCTCGGCATATATTCAATAAGCAAGACTCCTGCAGCATCCCAGAGAACAGTTGCCATCAGTTTTTTTCCAGAAAATTGTGTCTTGGCCTTTTTTGGAGGTGGAGAGCCCTTATGAACCCACTGCATGGATTCTTGTTTAGTAGTAGGGTCCCAGTAATATACCCAAGTCTCACCCCCGGTGATAATTCGAGATAAAAATGTTTTGTCCCTCTCCAACTTGACCAAATTTTCTTGAGAAACTTCTTTTCTGTACAGTTTTTGTTCAGGTGTAAGCAATCTAGGTATCCACCGTGCAGACACCTTCTTCATACCCAAATCGTCATGTAAAATTTTGAGGACACTTGTTTCGGATATAAGACTTCATTGGCAATGATAGAGATCTTTACACGCCGATCTTTCAGTACCAAATTTTAGACTTTTCGCACAATGTCTTCAGTTCGAGCTTCAACGGGTCATCCGGACTTTGGGTCATCATTGATTGACTCTTGGCCCCATCGAAATAGTTTAGACCAATATTTTACTTGGAAATAAGATGGTGTATCTTCTCCATACACAGCAACCATTCTTTCATGAATTGCTTTTGGACCATTGCCTTCTTTTGTCAGGAACTTTATTACGCTGCGATGTTCAACCTTAGTTTCACTCATTTTATCGAGAAATAGACCGTCTCAAATCTCTATAAACAGCACAAACTAAACACAACTTAGCAGATGTACTTCTAACAGTGACAGCAATTTTTCAATAATTTGTTTGACATCGTCACTTTTTTGTTTCATGGCTAGGTAGATAACATAAAAATACGCCCTCGTATCTAGTTGCCTATTCATTTAGTCTGACATTTTAGTCTACAAAGTATGTTTTTGCTATAGTGGTATTATTTTTTGTAATTGTGGAAGTTTAAATCGTTATTATTTGAATATTTTTGTTGTATTGCTAGGTCAAAATGAAGATTTACACAAAAGAAGAGCGTATTGATATGATTTTTATACTTGGAGAATGTCATCAAAATTGTTTATTAGCTTCTCGGGTTTATGCTCAAAGATTTTCAGAAAGAAATCACCCTAAGCCTGACATTTCTAGAGGCTATTAAACCAGTTTAAGGAAAAATGGAAGTGTCAATTATAAAAAACCCATTACAAGGATATTTGTCACTGAAGATGAAGAAAACGTTTTTACTGTAGTTGGCTCAGTTTTCGACAATCCCAATATTAATCAAAATCAGATATCCAAAAATACTAACATTAGTCAAGCAAGTTTTTCAAGAATTTTTAAAAACCACAGTTTTCATCCTTATAAAATCCAGCTTTGTCAAGTACTTTATGGAAATGATTTTGACAATCGAATTGAATTTTGTATGTGGGGTGTTAGATAAGGTGGCAGAAAATGAAAACTTTTTTGAAAATGTACTATTTAGTGATGAATGTAATTTTCATAACAATGGTTTAGTGAATAGACACAACTTCCATTACTATTCTGATTAAATCCGCATGAATACAGAGTCATGGGAAATCAGAATAGGTGGTCCATTAATGTGGGGTGGAATACTGGGCCCATATTTAATTGGACCCTATTTTTTTTTGAAGGACCTTTGAATGGTATGACGTGTCTAGGAATTTCTTTTACATCAGCTTCCAGTATTATTAGAAAAAATCCCTTTAAACATCAGAACAAGCATATGGCTTCAATTGGATGGAGCTCCGCCTCATTATCATCGCGAGGTTCAGCAATTTTGAAATGCCAACTTTCAAAACAGGTGGATTGGAAGAAATTGATTTCAAAATTGGCCCCCAGATCCCCATACTTAACTCCACCAGATTTCTTTTTATGGGGTTACATAAAAGAAATTGTCTGCAACTCGCCTCCGACAACACCACACGATATGAAAACATGCATAAGACACGCTTTTTACACTGTAACCTCGCAAATGTTGTCCAGAGTTAAGCAGTGGTTTTCAAAAAATAATATGTAAGTGTCTGGAAATGAACGGTCGACATTTCGAATATCTGTTCTGAATATCTTGCTTCTGCTTTATGTTAATATGTAATTATAATAATTGTAAATTATCTGACATTTCTAAATACAATAGGCACTGGATACATTAGAATTTTTATTTAAAAATCACCAAATGGTGCGAAAAACGATGCGTATTCTGTAAAAACGCAAAGAATTAAAGCTTGACATATAAATACCATTCGATAGGTAATTAAAAAGTGCATTTGCTGGTAAATTAAAAAAAAAAATTATGGCGTTCTATTTAAATTAATCAAGTTATAGCCACTTAAAGTTCTTATTTGATTAGTTTTAATATACCGGGTGTAGAATGGATTTTCGTACATAGGGATTTTACATGCAGAACTAATAATTTGCGAATATTCCCTCCCCTGATTATTTTATAGGAAAATGTTAAACACAAAAGTTGTAGAGCATTAAAAATAGTTCCCATTTTTTTTCTTCTTTGCTTATTAACAGCCTCCGGGACTTCACAATTAAAGCAAAAAGAATTGAAGAAATGATACAAAATAGCAAAAGCCGTGACGTGTGCCAACCAAAGTAACAAAATTCTTTCATTTAACAAAAGAATGTGACAATTTTAGTAGAGGCGTTTAAATTTGTTTTAAGCATAGGTTTTAAGTCATTTGCAGAAAAGAAAAATCGTGCTGAAGAGATTTTAAAATTTTATGGAACGTGGTAATAAAGGTAGTTGTAGTAATAACTAAATTAAATGCTCAAAGTCTCCGTTGACAGCTGAGCAGTACCCCAATCTGTCGTAAAAATTTCTTCTAGTTGCGGCCAGTTGATAGTATGATATTTGACGACATTCTGCAAGTATTGCAGCTCTTAAAGCGTCCACATTTTGATACGTCCTTCCATTGTATAGCCGATCATGCAATGTGTCCCACAGAAAAAAATCATTTGGCGAAAGATCCGGGGATCCTGGAGGCCAATGAATTTCTCCACTTCGACCTATCCAGCGATTTGGGAATACATGATTTAAGTAGTCTACAACATCGCGCTGGTAATGCGCCGGACATCCATCATGTTGGTACCAAAATTCGTAATTAATTCCCAATTCGTCGATAGCTGGCCCGACTTCTTCTTGCAAAAAATTTAAATACGCAGCACCAGTTAACCGGTCTGCAATAAAGAACGGTCCAATTATGTGAGGACCTAGTATGCCAGCCCAAACATTGACACTACCCCGGTATTGCGCATGAGTCTGCAACGTTAAATGTTCATTTTGTGTGCTCCAGTAGCGATAATTTTGTTGATTTGGTTCACCAGTTAACTGAAATCGACACTCATCGCTGAATAAAATCCTAGATAAAAAGTTTCGGTCATCATTGGCCATATCCATCATTATTTCACAAAACTGCATTCTTTTTTCTTTATCCTCCTCGAATATTTTTTTGTGCTTTTCGTATTTATAAGACCGAAACCGCGGATCTTGACTCTTTAAAATTTTCTGAGCAGTAGTAAAATGAATCGCCAAATTATTACCTATTTGTCTTAAGGAGACATTTTTGTTCTCTGCAACGCTTAAGAGAACGGCATCTACCTTCTCTCTACTTGCACCAGCTGTTACTTTCTGGCACTTACATTTCTTGTTAACAGTGCCGTTGGTCTCGAAGTGCCTCACAATTCTATGCAGGGTGTTCAAATTTAGAATTGGTCGCTCCGGGTAGAATCCAGCAAAAGTTGCTTGTATGTCCCTAAAAGACAATCCAGAGTAGTACCATTTAATAAAGTTGACTTTCTCTTCTTGGCTATAGGAATTCATTTTAAGAATCAGTAAACTTATTTTGTTTGTCAAAACGTGACATTTATTGCTGTCAGGATTCATGGCTAGTACTATTTATCGGTTCATTCCTAATACTTTTTCTTCAAGTCTAGCAGGCCAGAAGGTGTTAGAAAATAAATAACAAAGAATTTAGATATAATTTTTTTTTGTCCACAACTTTTGTGTTAAACATTTTCCTATAAAATAATTAGGGGAGGGAATATTCGCAAATTATTAGTTCTGCATGCAAAATCCCTATGTACGAAAATCCATTCTACACCTGGTATGTACAGCCTGTATAAGAGGTTTATTATAATTTGGATATAAAATATGATCTATTGTTACACTTCACTGTAAATTTCGTTTACATGAAAATTAGCTTAGATTTTGACAAAATTCAAATTATTTAAAAAACCTTAAGGTTTAGTTATTATAAACCTAATTAAAACAGACACTTATTTTGATCGGAGAATCAAAAAATGCAATAATATACAGGCTGTTCCATTTAAAAAAGACTACTATGATACTTGTCGGGCTTTTGGAACACCCTATGTAATATGAAAATAATTTTATGAAGTAACCATAATATACCCCCATATATCCCAAAAGTTAAACTTTTTGAGTATCAAGATATTTTGGCCACAATATTCCGTTCCGTATAGCGTGAATAAGCCTGTATATCGAGCTTTTTGCAGTTATCTAAAAAAAACAATCTGCGAGTCCACATGTTTGATACCTCAACATAATCATGAGAAAAAGTACAAGTCTTCTAGGTAATACCAAAAATAAAGTCAATTTGAATCTGAAATTTGTTATATACGAAATTAATTGCGGCGATTGTAATTTGAAATATATAGGTCAAACGAAACTCTCAATAATAGCCCGTGTTAAAGAACATATTTCGCAAATTAAATTTAATAGAACCGAAAAATCTAGCATCGCGAACCATGTATTGGATACGGATCATAACATGACGGATGAAGGGTTGAAACTTGTCAAAAACACATGTGTGCCGTTTCTGATGTGGGGTAAGTTGACGTAACTTTAGTTGTGTTTGGTGTTGTTTAAATCCAGTGTATTATGCGTGGACTCTTTGTAAAGTGGTGCCCGATTCTTTGTGTTAGCTTTACGGAGCCCCAATGTCCAGCCTACTGATAATGACAGCTTAGTTGTCGAAATAGTTACGATAATTAATTGTGGTGAGGGGTTTTATACCTTTTTTTTTATTTCTGGAGTGCTATCTTAGTTACGCTTTTTGGTTACCTATAGATACTCTAAAAATGAATGTGTTATTTATTTATTTTTCAGATAATAATAGTAGTTTATACAACTAGTCAATAATAACAGTTATTAATCCAGAGAACTGAATTTATGAACCGAGCCGCGAAGCGGCGAGGGAGTAACTTAGCCAGAGGGAATAATAGTCATTATTGTGAGTTAGTATACACTTCTTTATCTACGACTAACTGAAAATTACTAAAAGAAAAACAAACATTATATTATAATATAGATATGGCGCTTGATGTTTTGACAGTTAGTAAAACGACACATTTGACAATTATAATATCCGAGCTTGTTTATCGTTACTATCTATGGTAACGCTGGTAAGACTGTGTTTTATTGGCGGAACGCAGGGAATAATGAGGTAACGTTATCATTATTCCCTGCATTGCGCCAATAAGCGGTCGTATTTCATTATTCCCTGAGGGATTATGAGTCCCATTATTAACTAATAATTAGAGCTGAGGATGTTTGCGGTATAACCATGGTTATATCATGTAACCATAGTAAATTACTATGGTTACATGATATAACCATGGTTATACCGCAAACATCCCCAGCTCTACTAATAATCACTAATATAATATCTAATTTATTGTTTAGTCGTAGACAAAGAATATTATAGCTTTTTTGACCTTACCTCCCGTCGAAATGAGAATAATTTGAATTTTTATGAAATATTACATTCATATTATCGTTTTCTCGTTTCTAATTTCACCTATAAAACAAATCGAGCTTTCTATTAAAATTATTATGTCATAATTTACATTTTAAAACGAATTATACACGCCTCATGTACATCAGAATTGAACCGTAGATGCGGCGTATTTTCCAAGCTCTCCAATTACCTAGTGTGTAGATAATTCTTTCAGTATTCTAAATTTATCCTGTCTCTACACATGTACGTACGATGTACCAATACCTAATAAACAAGTACCCGCAGGCGATCCAATACCGGTCGGTCAGCCGGAAAAAAAATTACAGGCGACATTTCCTGGACTTTAGTGGTTCTGTCGATGTCGTTTTGAGTTATTCCCGCGCGTCTATATGTGTTTGTATGTGTGTATGAATGTTATTTGAAAAACAACAAATCGGCGACGACTGCGCACACTTCGTCGATGCGGGCCTTGGCCTTGCCGAGTTTTAATTATGTTTAGACTTACTGCACAGACGTTTATTAGAAATGATGTAGAAAAGTTGAAACGAAAGATGGGAGATGTGGGTAACAGTATATGCACATAAATATGTAAATTGTGCAGCTGCTTTTTCTCTATTTCCTTTTATAAATTGCGTTAAACTAGGATATCTTGACAATTTACAGTAGGCAATTTAAAAAAAATGCGTTATTTAAGTATTAGGAAAGATTCCTGTCATACCTTTTTTCTTATTGACTAACACTGTCCCAGAGACTATTAAAATTGTAAATGTGATTGAACAACAGTTAAACAACCTCATCCAATAAACACTAATTATATGTCACATTCGTGCATCGCATCGTCTTTATAATATAATTTCTTAATGTATACAAGGTTTATAAAAGAAATACGTGGGTTTAATTACAGCTTAACGATCTGTAAAACATTTGAATTACGGCAACGACTCTTTTAGTTTTTCAACATTAACACACTTTGGACCAGCGGTGCTTGAGTGCCATTATACCAGTTTTATAATCATCAGCATAAATCCGTCAAAATACTGGTCTACTTCTGCAATAACTTCCTTGCCTCTCTTGAATTTCCTTCCGGCGAAGACAGCTTGAGTTTTGGCCAATCACTCTATTCCATGAATAGAGTGGTTGGACCACAATCTGGAATTGCAATTCATAAAGTTTTTCCCGAACAATGATACTGTGCATTGTCATGATGAAATAGCACTCTCTTTCGAGCCATTGCTGATCTTTTGTTAGTAATGGCAACCTTCACTTTGTCCAGAAGGGCATCATAATATGCCCCGTTGATAGTTTGGCCCTTTGAGAGATACTCTATAAGAAGTATCTCCTTCGAATTCCAAAATATCGTGGCCATTACCTTTCCAGCCAAAGAAAACGTCATGGGTTCTAATGGAGCTAAATTTCATTAACTATAACAAAGCGACCAAAAAAACTGGGTTGATGTTAAAGACTTTCAAATTGTCGTTGTACGATGGTTGTCTTTTTAATTTTGCGTATAGAACTGGAACAAAACAGTAAATAGCTTTTAAAGACTTCCTTGTTTTTCGAAGTATTCTTCACAAAGATTAATGCACTTTTGCAAGCGGTCGAACCAACTCTGGAAGCAGTTATTCCACTCGTTTGTTGGTACACTCAAAATTGCGAAAATTTTGATGTCATCGACTGCTCCTTTTGACTACTTGAACTTTTGACCACACAGTTCATCCTTGAAGAAATCGTTGGAATTACGTCGGCTCTGTACGGAGGATGGTCTAACAATTCGACGTTTTGTTGCGTTAAAAATTCAATTGTCTTGCGAGCTGTGTGCCTTGCATTGTCTTGGCGGAGGATAATTCGTCGTTGTGGGTTGAGTTCTCGATGCTCAGAGATGACTTTCGGCAAACAAGTGGTTGTATACCAATCGGCAGTAACAATTCTTTCATTTTGTAGAGAAATTGTTGCTACATGACCTGCTTTCGAGACAAATATCGCAACCATCTTTTTAGACACACTTCGAGAACGAATGACTTTTGCCGGCTTTTCTTCACCTTGGAACACCCAAGCAGACGACTGGCGTTTATTTTCTGAGTTGTATGAGTAAATCCAAAATTCAAAATTTTCACGGTTTAATTCATTTTTCTAGTAACTTGTCAACTTTGACAGTTCGTTGTAGTTACAACACTACACGTATCTTACTGAAACTTTGAATTTAAGCAAACTAAAGATGGACTGCATATGGCTGCGAATTGTGGATAATAACTAAGAAAGTGCAGTACAAGCTGGAGGTGTTGGAGTGATGAGTACTTAGGAGGATTTTCGAAGGAAAGAGGACGGAAGCAGGATGGGAGAGGCGAACGAACGAAGTTTACAATTTGTATAGAGAATCTCCCGTAATACATTTCATAAAAATGCGGCAACTCCAGTGGCTCGGCCATCTTCAAAGATCAGGGGAAGAGAGGTTAATTAAAGATATAGGATGGTGGGTACCTGATGGAAAGAGAGGCGGGATAGATCGAGAAGATGGCGGGAGGCGGTTATGGAGGATGTAGAAAGGAAGGGACTCAAGAATTGGAGATTGTTGGCAAGGGATAGGAAGAAATTGAATAACATAACCAAGCAATGGGCTTGAGAGGCCTGTAAACGTTTTATATATATAAAGATGGAAGTTAATTTAGTACCGACATTTGATTAGATTTTAGGACACAGTCTGTGAAATAGTCGAGTACGTTTCGGGGACTTCAGAAATACTGCCTTTGTACTAGCTATTAAATCATTTGCTCGTAGATAACATTCACGAACAAGATTCAAAGCGTGGATTTTGCAGTTACATGTAAGAGGTTGTCACTATATTCCTTGAAAGATCAACCTAAAGAAAACATGTTTGCAGCACCGCCACTCACAAACACTAATATTTGCTTTGGAGAAATTTCAACATTATCCAATCACTTGAACACCACCTTCAAAAACTCATTGGCAGTACACTTCAACTCGTCTGGAAGCAACTAACATAGCAGGTGATAGTTGATGAGGTTCCATAACATTAACCACTGATTGTTTTTTTCGATTCGTCCTTTCATCCACGCACAACCACAGCTTTTTATCTTCAATATATATATATATATATATTGTTGTGAGTCAACTGTCTTCCTTAATTCTTTTACTAATAAGATATCGGTTTCAAGAATGTTATATCTAAAATATTCAGATTTGTGAAATATTACTTTATAGTAAGAATTTTGTAATAAATTCATAATTGGTTTTTGAAATCATGATACCGATTAATATTGTATGTTATATTTAATCTATTTTAATGTTTTGCTAATTAATAAATTAACTTTAACTTATTTCCGCGAAGATTTTGGATTTTTAAAACCAACTATGTTTTATTTCATTTGTGAACAAATTACTGTAAGCTTTGTTATTTTTATGACTTCTGTGAACATCATATTCTAAATTTGTAATTGAGATTACGTGGGTGAATTTTTATTATTATTTTATCTTTTATGATATTTTAGAAATCATTGTACAATTTTCTTAGAATATTTGATTTATGCTATTACAAAATTTCTTATGGGAGTCTTGACGACGAAAAACAAGAGGATTGATTATTATTATTTTGATTGATTGGCAAGATTTTCGCCTGCATTAGATAAATATAGTCATTTTTATTAATATTCCAATAATATTCAACATATTAATTGTTTATGGGCATATATTAATCACGAAGAAGCAGTATAATAAAATTCATTGGTTATATCGATCATATAAGAAGAATATAGATATATGCGACTACGGAAGTATTATTTTACGTTAAAGCAACGCTCATAAAGAAGATTCTGGATTCCTTTTTGGATTATTTTGAAATAAGAACACCACATCAAGACTCTATACATTGAACATAACCTTGTGGTATACTCTGCAAAATAGGATCATAAGCATTTTAGCGATTAGGATATTATCCAGTAATTTAAATCAAGCATCTGACAACTAACCTTGATGTTCCAGTTGGACATATTCCTGTGAATTTCGTCCAAAGAACATGATGATATTGTGATCTTCAAAATTTAACGTATTCATCAGGTATTTTAGTGAAAATTGTAACTTATATGTTTGGAAAAGATATAACATTACTTGTAGACTCATATCTAAATATTATTTACTCACGTTATTTCCAATATCATATCACATTGCTTTTAAATGTCAGTTTTGATAGTAATATTTAGAAATCTTGAAACTTGTTTAACTTAGACCAGGACATACGTTTAGTTTATCTAGTATTTTGAATAGGCAACCTATTTCTGTTGGATGATCGAAGGTTTGCATACATTTGTATTATATCACGAACTTAATTTTTTTGAATTTTAAATGTCTCACATAATGATTTTTGTATCTTGTGATTATCGATATAATATTATTTAAATATATTTATATACTTAAATTTGACTTTATGTATATTGAGTATTTGTCTGTGTATCTGGAACTTACTTTGAGACCCTTGAGATTAAGTAGTTTTCTTGCAATTATTATTATTTATATCTAAAGATTTTGAGCTAGCCATTCTGTTATTTCATTTTATCTTACGTTCATCATTATTTTTCGCCTTCCGCTTTATTACATTATTGTCGCCCGAACGTGAGGCTTTTCTCTGCTCAGCCCCTATGTATTATTACAATATATATATATATATATATATAACGTTAACAGGCTATTAGTAGGCCCATAGCTTAGAAATTCCTCTCGACTTCTGGCCTTCGTCCTCCAGTCCTGTATATTCTTTTTCCGTAAGTCCATTTCCACAGCTTGCAGCCACCTAGTCCATAGGACTTATTTGTATTATTCGTTTCACCAAGCGCTCTTCTTCTCTCCTCTTGATGTGCCCCAGCTATCTTATCCGTTGGGCTTTTACAAAATCCGTTATTTTTGGTTCTTGGTACAGCTGCAGTAGCTCGTTGTTATTTCGTCTTTCCCACCCATCTTCCGTTTTTCTTCCACCAAAATCCTCCTCGGCATCTTCCTTTCCCACGCCTCCAGTTTTGCACTATTTGCGCTGTTCGTAACCAACGTTTCGCATGCATATACTACTGTTGGTGGTAGAATCGTCATACAAACGTATTTTCGCTTTTCTAGATACATTTTTTTAATTTTAATATCTTGCTTAACGAGCTCGCACATCTTTCTCCCTTCACTATTCTCGCTGCGATTTCGTCGGCGGCATTACCATTTTCAATCAGCCACGCCCTCAGATAGATAAATCCTTCCACTCTTTCGATGTTAATTCTCTTTCCTTCTTCTAGATCTATTACCAACTACATATCTTTGTGCCAGCTGATCGCTCCCCGGTCCTCGCATACACATATACTTCGTCTTTTCTTCATTCATTTGTAAACCTACTTCTCCTGCTGCTGCTTCCTATCCTTTAAATGGTTTTTGCAGCTCTTTCTGTGTTTGCTCCAACATGACGATGTCGAGTTAAACATAATGTTTTTCTGGCACACCCTTTTTTGTTGCCGTAGATTATGCTGTTTACGTGTATTTCGCAAGCTCACCAGTCGTGGCATATTTATACACGACACGACTGCATACTAATTTGCAATTCAAGATTCCTTTCGTTCGCACGGCTAACTGCCAATATCAACCTCAATTATGCCTGAAATAACTCCGGTTGTGTATGTGGCATCAATATGACATCTCTATTGATAATAGAAAATTTATAGCCTATTAAGTTAATCAATATTAATAAAACTTACTATTAATTTAGTCTGAATTATGTCTTATATTAACTGTTATTTATAACAAATTTCTTTTATTCACTTATAAAAAATAGTTATTAAAAAATAAATCAACATTAATTTAATTAATGTATTCACATAGAAAAATTTCATACTTTGTAATATTACAATTTCTCTAAAAAATAAAGTGGGAACAATAAATTCAAATTTTCTAATTTACACTCTTAAAAACCTACTTATTAAATTACATTGCACTCACTAAATGCCAACTGGTTTCCACTAAACACTTTATTGTCGCGGAGACCATTTATAGTTAGTTTTATCAACTGGAGCAACATCAACGAACGTTATCCTCCATTATTGCATCCCAAACCATAAAATTGAAAGACACTGCATACACCTGCTGTGACGGGATGCGATTCAATTAAGCCGTTTTATACGCTTACTTTTTCTGTATTCGTTTTTATTAACTCGATATCGTCACTTAATTGAATTCGCTCAGGGTATTAGTCGTCAAACCGGGATCTCTATACGTTTAATATTGGTTTGGCAATATGATACATTAATGATGTCTCTATCATTATTATTATCATTATGAAATGTCTATGGAAAAATAACTGGTGAAGAAATAGAATTTGTAATGTATATTCTCTCGGCAAGTTATCGTTTCGGTAATTTTCTGAGAATAGCAACTTTTTCTTAGAAATAAATACGAAGACGTAGACGGTAATTGGTGACCAAATTAAGTGAAAACTTAAATGAAAAGCATTTAGAATGTACATTATTATTTTAAACAATGTTTAATTGATTTTTTGAGTCGTAGGTACAATGGTTAAAAGTACTCTTTTTTGTAACGTAATATAAAATCCATATAGCCCTATTCTAATGTACAGGTCGCTATTATGTATGGAAACAGTCGAATATCTCGAAAACGGTTCGAGATATCTAAATGAAATTTTGTATACGGATATAAGGAAATGTTTGAATCTTTTTGGCTATATTTTCATTTTTTGTCTTATCGCATATTTTAAATCCAAGGCTTACTTGATCTTTTTAAATGGCAACACTGCGTGAATTTGGCATCGTTGAAAAGAACATTTTTTTCTGAATTTCGGTGATGTAAATATAACATGTTTTTTTTTCAAAATAGTTTTAAAAAATGGATAAAAAGTGTTTCAGTTTCTTTTGAGGTAAATACATTTTTCGTTTAGTTGGCTATGAAACTACGGATGACAGATTAAGTATTTAATTAGACTTGACAACCGTTAATCTGTGAGTTTTAGATTTGTTTCAATTATCATACGGAATTAAGATGTATTTATGAAAGAGAAATAATTCTAATAGTAGCAATAGTTGGATACGGCAACAGAAAACGCACTTATGCTGAAGTTTGTCAATTATTTAATGAAGTATAGTAAGATTCAAAATATTTTAAAATGCCTGCAATTCATACTAAGCAGATTATAAGGAGGAGTGCCTGTTGTGGGCCTGTGTGGACCTGTGGGCCATAGAACATTTAGAAATAGTATTTGTCCATCAGGAGTGTATTCCGAAAAATTGTAAAGCAGCAATAGAGGCTGTCTTAAATAATCAATATTGGAAATATTGATCATCAAAGTTTATTATACAGGGGTCGGCATAAGTCAGGCAACAAATTTGCATTAAACGAAAAAAATGCAGCGTCAAAATGAATTTATTCAAAGAAATTACAAAAGGGATTCGAAAAAGGGTTACTGTAAGTGTTCAAATTGATGGCCATCTTGATCAATGCATTTACCGCAATGTTTCTCAACGGTGAGGCAGGTCCGGCGAAGCACGTCAAGCTGTCCGCGAAGATTTTCAAATTCTTCTTCAATTGAAGTTCGGAGGTCGGGAAGGGTACGTGGTCCTCTTGCAAAAACGCGGTCCTTCGGTAAACATAGTTTCGTAATCCGCGTTTGTACAAAGATACGACGTAACAAAAAAAACTCTTTCTTGAAGCGTGAACTTGTATCGGTTATTCATTCTGAAGACGCGTCTACTCGACGAGCACGTGTTATCATGACACCGAGACAACTGTCTGAAGCACGAACATGCTTCGTTTTAATCTTTTTCGACAGCGTTGCCAGACTTATGAGCGTTGCCGGACTTATGCCGATTTTTCGGGAGCGTTGCCTGACTTATGCCGACCTTGGTATATATGAACATTTTATTGGTTGAGTTATGATACAAGTATATCTTCCTCAATACATCTTTTTAATATAATACAGTTTATTGGCACTAATATAATTAATGTATTTGTCAATATATTTTTGTACCGAGGGTACAATTTGTAATAAAAGGCTATAGAAAAAAAAACAAATACTGTAAATACAAGTACAAGATATATAGGGAACAATACAAACAAGAACGAAAGTATAAGAAACGGGTAATTAAAATATCATTCACAAACACGTACAAAAGTTTTCCAATTAACTATTTAGAAAATTAAACGCCAAATTCATAGTAAAGGTAAACAATACATTGGGAACAACATATTTAACAAATAATGAAATTCATAATCAAAAGTCAATTAATGGGATTATTATTTGATACACATTTCTATACTTTCCCGTCCCTTTTAATCTCCCGGGAAACTAACAAACTAATTAGTTTATTAAATGTAAAAGACAATATTGTAAAATCGGGCTTAATGCCCTTCTACTGTACTTACTACTAGTTACAAGTCATTTTAAATTATCTTGACGAGAACTATACATCCAAATAGAACATCAATAAATCAACAGTTTCAAAAACGGCGAAAAGATACATGGATACAGGCGTTAACAGTCGTCCAATATTAGGAAGTCAAAAAACAAAAACTATTGACAAAAATTCATTGAATGTCTTTATCGATGTATTACAGGGATGCACAGACTTATAGGGAACAGGGGCCACTCGGGAAAATTATAAGCCAAGGACGGACCACTACAAAGAATACTTATTAACACAAATATTTTTATTTTTAGTATGATAATAGTATGAATTACTACAAATGATAAAAATAAAAGAGCATTCAAAAATGTTTGTTGTAATTATGTAATCGTAATGTAATCTAATCATTACAATGTAATATTTCATGTTTTATTATTTTGATGCATGACATTGCATTGACCTAACAATTTCGTTTATGTTTGGCTCCACATTACTTGTCGCCACAAGTAAAATTGCTTCCAGATTTTCATTTGCGCGACGGTTTCGATTTTTTGTTTTGTTAAGTTTCATCACTGAAAACGTTTGCTCACAAATATACGTCCATCCAAATAAGCTTGCGCATTTCAATGCATTTATTCGCAACTCTTTATAAGCGGTTTTGTCAACGCAACGGTAAAAGTTGAGTAAATTACCTTCATTAAACTTGTTTCGTAAATTATCATCATTTTGCATGTCTATCAATTCCAGTTGTATTGATTCCGGTGCATTTTCGGGTGAAATGTTGAAAGGATTGCTGAAAATGTCTAATAGAGGTTTAACTTTTTTGGAGTCTTGAAAACGATCATGAAAAGCTTGTATTAAAATATCAATTTTTTCAACGTAAGCGAAATTGACATCAGTTTTATTGAATTTCTCCATAATTTTTTTGTAGTTCGGAAAATGGCTGTAATTGGCTGAATTGATTTGTGTCCTGAAAAGACTCAATTTGCATTGAAAGGACGAAACATGAGAGTATAACTGCTAAATCAATTGATCTTTGCCTTGGGCTTGCGTATTTAAGACATTCAAGTGATTTGTAATGTCTACAAGAAACGCTAAGTCACACAGCCAATCAGGGTTGTCAAGTTCGGAGACGTCCTTTTTCTTTTCCGCCAGAAATATTTTGATTTCTTTAATCAAGTTAAGAAACCGCTCTAGTGACAACCCACTACTTAGCCACCATACTTCACTGTAAAACAGGAGATCACCGTATTTGCCTTCAATATCCTCGATAAATTGTGTGAATTGTCGGTGATTGAGACCTCGTGATTTTATAAAGTTTACTGTAGGTACTACAACTTTCATCACATTTTCAAATCCCAATAATTTTGAACAGAGGGCCTCTTGATGTATAATGCAATGAAACTGCATTAATTCCTTGGTATCTATGTTTTTAGTTTGTAAATACTCTTTTAACATAGTTATTATCCCAGATTTACTTTCAACCATTGAAGGTGCTCCGTCAGTCGTAATTCCAGATAATTTCGTTAAATCCAAATCCATTATAGAAAATTTTTCCAGAAGAGCTTTGAGCATGTCACTCCCCTTGGTTTGACTTGTCAAAGAACTCATACCCAATCAGTTAGTTTTTCACTCACCTCAAAATTTTGCGTTACACTTCGTAAAAATATTAAGAGTTGAGCAGTGGAACTTATATCTGTAGATTCGTCGAGTGCTATAGAAAAATACTCAAAACTTCTCGATTTCGTAGCTAATAGCTCTTCTATATTAGCTGCTAATGTGATAAGTCTTCTTTGAACAGTCATGCGATTTACTTGAATTTTCTCAAACCTCTTTGCATCTTTTTTTTGCGGCGATATCTAAACACTGCTTAACAAACTCACCATCTTTAAAAGGCCGACAAGTTTTCGCTATTATTCAAGATATTTCGAAGCTAACTTCAGTAGCTGTTTCAGCATCTTGAATTGGTTTTGTAAACATAGCTTTCTGGCCTATTAGTTCCCTTTGTAAAGTGGAAATTTTTTGCGTTCGATTTTCGCCTTTAAATTTGGTAAAAGTATTATGCTGGGTTTCATAATGGCTTTTCACATTATATTCCTTCGGAATAGAAACACTACTCTTGCATATTAAACAGGCACTTTTGTTATGCGATGAAATAAAAAAGTATTTTTCGGTCCAAATATCTTGAAACTGTCGATTTTCATCTTCAACCTTACGACTACGTTTTTTTACTGGGGCCTGGTTTATCCATATCAAAATTGATATATTGTTACGTAGGTAGATGCCAAGTTCGAATGACGAAATATTTATTCTTCACAGATTACAATTCAAACAATGTAACGTTCGCTTGTCCGTAGTTAAAACTTAACTGCCCCGATAGCGGGCGATGCGTTGTATTTATACGAGTTACCTAACATCGAAAACCTACCACATTGTTCGGGAATAATACCGACATGTTTCGCGAATCTTCGAGTAATCTAGTTGGTTCGACAGATTTCTAGTCTCGTAACAATATGATTGGAACGACGAGGAGCATACCTATCCTACGTAGTAAACCTGAACAAGAAAGTAGTAGGTACTTAAAGATACATATCTTATTAACAATTACAAAAGTTATAATAAAATAAAAAGTCAAGATATATTGATTTGAATGGATTTTTACCTACTTTTGTAGTTTTTCGAACAATTTTTAAAATTTGTTGGCGGGCCGCATAAATATCGACAGCGGACCGCATGCGGCCCACGGGCCGCGGTATGTGCATCGCTGATGTAATACGATTATTTAAACATTTTCATTTTTCCAATGTTTTCTCGTCTAGTTTTGGTATATGCTTTCTTTCCTTCTTTTCTGTCAATTACAATGGCTTTTGTTTTCTTACTATCAATTTTTGTATTTTTTTTTCTATCATTTTATAATACGACAATTATAAATACCATAATAGATATATGTTAAAACATATTTGTATACGTAAAACTGGATACACACCGCATACAAAGTTCGCATTGGAGACTATGAACGTATGAAACGTATTGGGACTGCCTGCCTTCATCAGCCTATGCTGGCCAAGAATGGCAAATGCCGTGAGATATATCTCTCATGGTTATGTATTGTGAGGCATATATGGCGAGCCAACCCAAAACATGGTGACTTCCGTTGTATACTGATGAGGGCAAAACAACCCGAAACACGCGTCCGTACGTTGAGAATTCGTTATACGCTGTGTATCCATCTGTACGTATACAATTATGTTTCAACTTATATGTATTGTTGTATTTATACACCAGTTATTAGTTAGTCATCGATATACTATACGAGGTGCTGCTCAGAAATTCCTGGAGTACGAAAAAAAATAATAAATTGTTCTTACAACTTATTCACTACCATCCCCTTCAAAGTACTCTCCTTACGCATGAATACACCGATCCCAGCGACTTGTCCATGTCTGGAAGCAGTGCTGGAAGTCTTCACGTGTTAACGTGTCCAGCACTGCCTGCGATTCGGTCTGGAAGTCTTCACGTGTTAACGTGTCCAGCACTGCCTGCGATTCGGTCTCGATCTCCTCAATCGTCTCAAAATGGCGCCCCTCGAGCTTCAGTTTCAATTTCGGAAACAGGAAGAAGTCATAAGGGGCAAGATCTGGGGAGTAAGGTAGTACTGCCGTCTTCATTGAGGCGAGACACTAACGCACAACAAGTAACGTGTGTGGATTGGTGCATTGTCATGGTGTAAGATCCACGAATGTTTTCTCTTAGTCGTCGAAGAATATCGCAATAAAATCGTCCATTAACTGTTTCACCTGGTGGGAGAATTTCCTTGTGACGATGACATCAGCGTCAAAGAAGCAAATCAACATCGACTTGACATCATCTCGAACTTGCCGTACTTTCTCTGGTCATGGCGACGATGGCGTGTTTCACTGCGATGACTGCTGCTTTGTTTCGGGATCATACCCGTACACATTCGTCGCCGGTAATGATTCTGGTACTGACGTTTTCGCATCCCTTACGGCGGTTCCTTTCAGCTCTGTATACACATTAACACGGTGGCTTTTTTTGTTCAATGCTGATTAACCTAAGGCACAAATTTCGCAGCAATACGCCGCATGTTACAAATATCATGGATTGTTTTCTTTCAATCCTGCAGGATAGCATCACGCACTTTTGACACATTTTATGGCGTGTTTTCCGTCGATGAACGACCGGAACACTCATCATCATCAACCGACACACGTCCATTTTTAAAACGATTTTACCACTCATAAGTTTGCGTTTGGCCTAAAGCATCCTCACCAAACGCTTGTTTAAGCATCTTCAGAGTTTCCACTGCCGTTTTACTATATTCGAAGCATAATTTGATGCACGTTCTTCGCTCTTTCACATCAGACATTGTAGTATCGCAGAATAACTCAGACACATACTCAACAAATACTAAAAACTGTTTGCCATTTGACTGACTTAGCATAAAGTAGTTCGCACCATCTAACGCTATAGAAATGTACTACCATCCCTTCGCGCGCCATATTCAAATTACGAGAATTTCTGGGTAGCACCTCGTATTTTAACATTTTCTTTTATTATACTTTCAGATTTATGTATCTGTTTAAATTTTATAATGTAATACTTACTGTCATTAAGTTTTCCACAAGCGTTATAGTTTCTCTGCCATTACGAAACACAAATACCTTAACAACACTCCAAACAAATACAAATTAGAATAACAAAATATTGTTATTGTCCAATACAAATTCTCAAGTAGCAAAAGAAAGAGAAAACAGCACATTATTTATTGTTGAAATCCAAACACAATCCGACAGAAGAATTACATTATGATGAGTAAGCATATTTATATCGAATTTTAACGATCAGTTCTACGAAAAAACCTCATTATTAACGACCAACATCCTCCCAATAAATTAAACTAATGAACTCTTAAAGTTATTATTTTTTTTCTTCGCCATTATTATTGGTTTAATAATGAAAAAGAACAGATTTCTGATCGTCGTATAATAATAGATTATGTACATGTCTTATTAAATGCTATTTTGAAAAGTTAATCTAGGCATTTTGCTTCGAATAATGGCAACCTAAATTATTAAGAAATCAGTAAATTTAGTTATTATTTTCAAATGGATACCTGCCTATTACCACTATTGTAACAACATTCAAATTCAAATTAAATAAGAAGACGTAACTCATGAGTGTATAAATTATAGCGAAAAGTTAAAAACTTACCCACAATGTGATCAATTTGAGTTCATATTTCTGTAAGCCCGTTATAAAAAATATCAAAACACTGCATATTGTAGTCAACATTTTATAACTTGTTTTTAATGTAAACACAATCGTGGACAAACAATTCCGGGCACTGAAGTAAATGTCTGTTATCATAATTGAAATTTCTTTCTTCTTTCACAAGACATTCATGTATAATAATATTTCAATATTATCTATGAAATAAGAATTGGAAACTAAAGAAGCTACAAAACATTTAATTTATCAAAACAACAGTCGCCATGCGTGTCTGTGCGCAGTCTGATCAGATACGTCGACGATGGATCGATAGAAATACGAGTTCATACGCAATACGTACGTGTACACCACACCTACTTCTGACCTATCTCTATTGCTTATCCAATCAAATGCTACACTATACATTGAATAAACATATCGGGGAAATAAAGTTGGCGGGGACGCGTCTTGCGGAGCAGTGTCGTTAACTTACCTCGTTTCCAGACAGTATAACTTTTCAAAATATGAGGAATGACTTAAAATGCTTTGTAAATATTTACAAAGAAGCCGAACAAATTTGTGTTGAAAGTAATATTGAGATTCCATCAGAAACACATCATAGACGTAATAAGAAAATGCCCATAAAATTCAAAACATTTTATTTTACAGAAAATGTTTGAGCATTTCGAAAGTGAATCGATTTTAGAGTAAAATATTTATTCCTGTTCTTGACTGTATTTTATCTGAACTAAGCAATCGATTTGGAAATAATTCAGAAATATTAAGCGGTATTGATGTCTTACATCCTCAGAGCAAGAACTTTTTAATGCAATACCCAATTATCAAAAGGAAAACAACATTAGGTGGAAAATATACTACAGCTTCTATACTTACTGTTTCTATAATTACTGTTTCCAGAAACATTCAAAATTGTTTCCATAACAGTTAATGTGCCGGTTTCAAGCGCGGGGGTGAACGTACGTACATTTTCTTGCTTACGCCGCCTAAAAAATTATATGAGAAACAAATGAAACAAGAAGGCGTAAGTGATTTAGCAATTATAAATATTGAAAAAGAAATTGACAAATCTTTAAATACAAATCTAGTAATTGACTATTTTGACGCCGCTCACAACAATAGGAGGATTATACTTCATTAATGGGTGAGGTGAAATTTTTTTTTTGTAGTTTATTAGGTTATACTACATGTAGACACAGGTAGAAACACCAAAATAAATATCTCTTACATTATTATATTTATTTACTCTTCAAAATAGAAACTAGTCAAATTATATTAAATGTATGTGCCCTCTTTTAATTGTTAGGTGCCCACTCTGTGCCCTCCCAAAAATTTAGGTCTAGTTACGTGGCTGGCGAAGAGTCTTGATAAAATAAATTTTAGTATTCCCCAAGTAGGTACATAAAGGGTGTTACGATAAGACAGATAGATGTAACCATAAATAAAAAAAATATTTTCGTTGTAAAATATTTGAGGCCTTTATTGAATCATGTTATATAGTATATGGCAATTTTGTGTGAGATAATATCTCTGCCAAATGTTCGCCGCGGTTCAGCGGCTCACCTCCATTCACTGGTCTAAATTTTGGATGAGATCTCGGCATAATTAGACCCACAGTACCAATATCGATATTTCCTCGTCCTTTAGCTCTGTAATTACTACTGGCTTGTCGGCATAAACTTTACTTTTGAGATAGTCCCAAAGAGAGAAGTCCAATAATATCAAATATCTTGGATCTCTCTTCCCTGTTTCTTTAAATAATTGTTTTCATTTCCATTCGAATACTGAAACGCATTTCACCCATAATAGTTTACTGCATTATACGAGGGGCAAGCTACAATTTTGAGAATAGAAAGATTGATACAAGTTTTCAGAATTTTTATTTTAAATATGTTCAAAAGTAATTGCCATCAACAATAATACACTTAACCATTCTTTCCTTTCATAGTTCAAAAGCGTTCAGCCAGTTGTCTTTAGGGGAACTATCAAAGAAATACTAACGACGATATCAATCTCTTCTTCTGACTGGAACCTTTTCCCTCTCAAATGTTTTTTGAGCTCCAAAAATAGTCAGAAGTCACACATCCCAAAATCCGGTGAGTAAGGAGGATGTTCTATAACTTTGATTTTGTTTTCAGCTGAATACTGAACAGTTATCCCTGCTGTATGGGACGACGCGTTATCATGATGTAACATAATTCCCTTTCTTTGCACTTTACTGAACACAGTAGGCAAACAATTTTCAACATACCATTTAGCGGTAACTGTCTTCTGATCTTCTAATTTAATTGCGGCCACCAAACCCGTAATTCTAAATGATTCTGTGTACATTACTTTTTGCACTGCTCGCTGTTTCTTCACCATCGTAGGGGTTTCCTCATCTTCATGTATCCAGATTCGGATTTCTTGGCGAGTGGGAACATCAAAAGCGGTATGTACGTTTCATCGCCAGTTACAATTTTAAAAATAATTTGATGGCCTCCAGCATTCAACATATCTAAAGTTAGTTGACGAAGGAGATACTTGTTGAAACTTCATTATAACGCTAAGAAATAAGTAATTCAACTTCTAGTTTCAAAAATTCTTTTATTGTAAATCACTACAATCCATACAATGGCTTCATCAGGTGGATGACTACTGTATTCATCCACCTGATGAAGCCATTGTATGGCGAAACAATATTGTAGTGAATTACAATAAAAGAATTTTTTAAACTAGAAGTTTAATTACTTATTTCTTAGCGTTATATCTAAAGTTTGTTGACAAATTCTAACACGTTCTGCTTTTTGTAAATCTGTCAGATGATGGGGTACAAACCGAGCTTCAACCTTTTCAAATGCAAATGTTCGTGCAAAATTGATCTCACTTGCGAGGATCCAATCTTCAGTTTGGACTCATTGGATCATTGCATAGGTAATGCGATTGTCCTCTTCCACCATCTTCTTCACTGCAGCAATATTTTTGGGATTAACAGCAGTTGTAGGAGGGCCAGCTCCTTTTCTGTGTACAACCGAGTTACAACCTCGTTTAAATTCTTTATACCATCTATAAACAGTAGCCAATGATGGTGCGAGATCCCCAAATGCCGATTTTAAACTTTCCTCACACTCATACAGCCTCAAGCCTTTCTTGGAATCATAATAAATCCGAAAGTTCTCTCGTGATAATTCCATATTTTCAATAACAGAAGCGTATTCTATAGGTTATTTCTCAGACACTATTCAACCGAATTGCACAAAGTAAACTGCATTTGACAAATAAAATAATGCACTGTTTAACAAACAACAATTTGTTTTTCATAGGTAACTAGATTTTTCTATTCTCAATAATTGTAGCGTATCCCTCGAATCATTATGTTACAGCTCTATGTCATATTGGTTTTATTATAAAGTAGAATGTACAAAAAATAATTAGTAAGAACCATCTGTCTGTTAGAACTTCAAATGATACTTTTTTATACCTGAAGTCATTAGATCTTGATTATTTTGTCTCGTATCACAGGGAAAATTAATGGCTAAATTAGAATTATACCAGCTTTGAACTGCCAGTAAAAGATACACGTTCGCTTTATATGGAATTAAATGAGACCAACTAATTGTATAAATCCATCCCAACGAGTTACAGCGATATACCATTTAAAATATAAAAAGGAAACGGTGTTTCGATTATATCTTTTACAAAACAACGTTGGAATTCCATAATTACTATAACTTTCAATTTTAATTAGATATAACGAGTGACCGCTTTACAAACATATAATTAAAATATGAAAATATTCATTGCATTTATTACGCAAAATAAGCATTTCATTTTTTTCTTTCATTTATTATGCAAAATTTCCAACACTTACAGGCGTGTAAAGAGTTTTACAGAAGTTACGTTAACATTTGTATATAATAAGCGTTACAACAAAAAGAAATTTCTTTGAATTTGTAACAAATTGAAAAACAAATATGAAAACATAACCAGGATCGCCTTTCACATACAAACATAATTGCATTTGTGTTTTGCAATAAATACTCCTGTCCGGGGATTGTTTTTGAAATCTTAACTTCTTGTTACATTGTTCACAATCCTTAATCATATGGAATGCGGATCTCTGAAAACATTCACAAGTTTGCTTGTCCGCTGTTCATTAACACCCTGTATATACAGGGTGTTAATGAACAGCGTTTAAAATCCTGAAGAGCATGTAGTCCGGTCGAAAATAAGATTAAAAGTCTTCATACACATTGGTCCGCAGATCCACTGTTAACGAGATAAGTTTATTAGAATTGAAAGCCATGCATTTCCTTTAATTATCTGCTCTATTGCTCTATTCGTTGGTGCAAATCTTGTAGATCGTTTACCGGTATTGCTTGCCTACATTAAACTTAAATAAATCCCGATACAAAAGCCCAACGGAGTTAAATCGAGAGATGTTGAGGGGGGGGGGGCATTCAATTGGACCTCCGCCCTATCCATCTCCCAGGATGGATAGTTCTATAAAATCTTATAAATGATGTTCAGAAGGATAAAATATACTTTTTAGACATCATTTATAAAATTGTTTGAAACTTCTTTGGGGTATGGAATTCACAACCTTTATCAGCTTGACACCTTCTTGTCCACCACTCTTACTTGCTTAAAGGCTCAAACACATGGGCGGCTCTAAACTCGTCCCCGAGCAGGTACTATCTAATGTCTGCTACATTAATTCACCCCCTTGCTAATTACGGTGTTTTAATCGCTTACCTTAATTTGTCCCCGGGCAAGAGATTAAGAAATTTATACTTTCTTGGTAATATAAGTACAAAGTTGTCTTGCCTATTAAATACAAATTAAATTCAAATTTATTTAAATTTAAAATTTAACTAAATCTGCCATATATACTATATACTTATAATTCATCAGTTTGAAATGACATTCCTGGCTAAGAAGTGCTTTTTATTTGTGAGAAAGCATGGAAAATTTCGTCAGTTTGAGTGAACGTGGAAATCAAGTGCTAATTGTAGACTCTGTAAAATTTACCAAACACAAATCCTTAAAAAGTGGTAAAATATGTTGGCGATGTTCGAATCGCTCTTGTAAGGCAAAAGTTTATACTGTGTGCAGAAAATTTAATTGTGCGCAATGAAATGGAACATAATCATGAAAAGAATCTAAAGAAACTAAACATACAGATGGTGTGTTAATGTTGTGCTAGTGTTAAACGTAAAGCAACCGATGGCATTTGTGGGAAGCCTTCAAAAATAATACATTCAGCTCTAAAAGTAAATACTGGTCATTTCTCTACAATCACCGTCAAGATATTCATTGCATCCGCAACAATCTATATAATAACAGAAGGAAATCTCTACCGCCTTTACCGAAAAATAGGGCAGAAGTTATTAAATGTGTTACAACATTGAATATTACGACACTGAAAAAAGAGAATTTTGTCTTTATTATCGACGAAGTTAAAGAAATTATCGTATTCAAATGCCTAACAAATGTGACTTATTTATGCAATAGTGAAACAGTATATGTCGACGCTACATTCAGTTACTGTCCGGATCATTTTCTTGAGTTATTTACACTGCATAACAAGTGTTCATTTGAAACGTCAATCTAGGTTACTTTGAAATTTTGATAGAATAAGACGCAAATATATTAATATGTGTTTGTTGTTCCGTAAACGTAAATCCAAATGACATTTGATAATGTCAATCACAAATATCAGTTAATGCATAAAATAATCGTGCGTCGATTCTGGTTTAAATAAATTGCTTCTTAGTTTTAAAATGGCTTTCACTTTAGAACATAATTTTTTTTTAGTCCAGGCTTATTTTCGAAGTGGTAATAAAATTGATGGTTTATTGGTTTATTCAGTTCAAGATTGCATGATAGAATTTCAAGTTGAGTTTCTACATTTTGTAATATTATTTACAATTTAAGAATACTTTGGATAGAACTTTAAAACTTTTTTCTGAAACTGGTAGTCTCTTAAGAAAATCAGGCAGCGGAGCAGTTAAGAAACGTACACCTCAAGTTGTCAATCGTGTTGAAGAAATAATGGAAAGTGAACCACAAACATCTGTTCGACATTTGAGTCAACAAATAAACCTTTCTGTTGGTACAACTCACAAGTTATTAAAAAAAGATATGCAACTTTATCCATACCGTGTCTCACAGCAATACAAGAATTATTGGAAATTTATTACCCACGTAGACTACAGTTTTGTAATTGGTTTGTAAATATGAACAATAATGGAGAACTTTCGCAAAGAGTCATCTTTACTGATGAACCATGGTTTTATAAAACGGGATACCTAAATTCACAAAATACAAGAATTTGGAGTAGTGAAAATCCACATGTAATTAATGCAGAATCGCTACATCCAGAGAAAATTGGTGTTTGGGCAGCGATAAGCCAAAGGCGAATCATTGGACCAATATTTTTTCAGGGAACGTTAAATGCTCAAAGGTACCGTACGGAAATTTTACAACCATTTGTCAATCAGTTGCATGATGATGAACTTCAAAATGATATTTCCAACAAGACGGAGCACCTCGTCACTGTACTGCAGAATCTTTGGATTATTTAAGAGAATTTTTTGATGAGCGTATAATTAGTCGAAATACTGAAATTACCTGGCCTGCACGTTCATGCGATTTAACACCTTGCGACTTCTTTTTGTGGCCTTATCTAAAAAATAACATATTTCGAACACCTATATTGAATTTGAATGATATGCTACAGAGAATCGAACAGAAATGCATGGAAATTAATAACAATCCAGTAATGTTGCAGAATATCATCAGAAAATTTGAACGGAGGATTTTAAAGTGCATTGATCTTGAAGGACAACATTTTCAACATTTGTTATATTTTCAATAAATACCTATTATTTGTTATTTATTTGTATGTATGAAACTGTCAAAATATACGACTTCGTAGGTTAAGTAGTAAATTTTAATTTACGACATACTTCAAAATGTTCTCAGTAAATCACAGGCTACTAGATTGACTTTTCGAATGAACACTTGTTATATTACAAAATGTGTATTATATCCCACTATTATATTATATCACTAGCATTTTGCGTACCTACTGCCGAATAAAAAGGAGTATTCTTACAAAACACTTTTTAACCTATTGCGAAAAAAGTGTCATAGTTTGGGTTTAAATCTGAACCTAAAAGTCATCGTAGCGGATTTTGAAATTGCAATCCACAATGCCATAAAAATGGAGTTTCCAAATTCCAAAGTTACAGGCTGCAGATTCCATTTAGCACAAGCATGGTTCCGCAAAATTGAAAATCTGAGCCTTGTTTCTTATTATAAGAACGAAACCAGTGAAATTGGAAGTGGCTGCGCTATATATTTGGTTTACAATTTTCAAATCCATATGAAATATTTACCAATATCGCTCCGGATTGGTCCACTCTAGGTCATAAATCGTACTATAAAATTAACAAAAAGTTTTGCTTTTATCTCAAATATTTTGTATTTTATTTAATTTTAAAAACATATCGTCCTTATTTTTTTAGCCTTTTTTACTTTGTATATTGATTTTTTTAATTGAACCAGTACACTGACAGATTTTAAATTTTGTGTTTTATTTGTTCCAGGTAATACAACAATTTTTACTTGATATTGGGATAAACACATACTCAGTTGGTAAGTTTATAATAATTTAGTAATTATGTTTTTAAAGAGAACTCAGTTACCTAGTTACAATGCAGAATATTTTTCATCACCTTGCTAAAAGCTGTTATGCATTGATTGTTTTTTTTTTACAAATTGCGATCGAATGCGAAAAGAGGATTTCATTTAAGACCTACAATAATCCATCCTCGAAACAAATATACACGTACTCGAGCGTAAAAACGCGGAGAACTTATAAATCATTCCAGAGCATCATCGGGTAAATAAAAATGGAGCAGTCCATCAGCAGTTCTTCAGTTCATCAATTATTCCGAGACATACTCACCAGTACCGACGGGTGCTTCTGGAGAGAACAATGTGGACGATAATGGACGTATAACGGGCGTGAACATCGGTAGACCGAATACACGACACGAGAAATAACATAATTAGCAATTAATGAATTATGAACGAACAGGGCAAACAATAGCCCATTTTGGCGGTTACGACGACGACCATTGTTTAGACATGCATGTCGGTAAATCATGGTGTATTGCAAAATTCGTCGGGAAGGGGGATACAATCCCATGTTTTCCGTTTTGCGTTATTGTTTTATAAAACCGCTCTATACGGGAAAGTATATTATAAAACGCGGTTAATCTGTCTAACAAAAAGTATGAAAGACTTCTTGTACGTAGTGAGTTAGAAAACATGTGACATACCCCTTTCTAAACTCTTTTTAAAATGAAAAATATAATTATTTTTGCTGTGTACGAGGGATGTCTTTTCAGTATTACATATACGAGGGACACCTTCTATATTTTTACAGTCGGCCACTAGATGGTGTTTTTGACACATGTAATCACTATATTCTTAAAGTTTGACTTTTGTCAATAAGAAATCCGCGATAGCTTAGAAATCGAGTCAGTAGTTTGTTGACAGTGACAGTTTTAAGACAGTGAGTTTGTAAAATAATAGAGATTACTCGTGAAGGTTTTCGTTAGATGATGTTTTACGATAATAAAAAAGGCCCAATTCCACAAGAATGCATTATATCGCTTCGGTCAAATTTTGGCAATGAAGCACCATCAGAGAAGACAGTTCTATCTACTTTACTTTCACCTTGAACATTTACCACTCTCGAGGTGTATCTTTGGCGCAACCCGTATACGGATTTAAGGGCGATTAAACTGTGACGCAATTCGTATGCAAAATATTTAAGGACCTACTTAATGACATTTGTTCATTGGGGATCGAATAATCCTTAAAATTTAATTTCTGGGATTAATTCAGGTGTTTTGGCGCAACTCGTTTGCGTTCCTTCTGCATTCGTTCAAATCAATTACACAGGCCTGCATTTTTCAACTCTTTGAATGTTGATTTAAAAATTTTAACTGTTTTCTAGTAATTGGGTAGCGCTGATTTCAAATCTGCTTTTATTTTTTTTGTATCACGTAAGGTTATTTTTCAAACCAGTAAAATCAAAAAATATAGAAAAAAACACGATTTATTTCATTTATAAGCTAGTTTTATATTATATTTAAAAAAATACAAAAATATACACATAGAAACTATTAGAAATAGTTATTTATTCTTTATGCTTCTTAAAAATACGTTTTCGTTTTTCAGAAAAGCTTCGTTTGGTTGTTTTTCTGTCATATTCAGCTAAAGGAAGATCTGAAGGTAGTTTCTGGGGCAAGCAAATTGTTTTGTTTCAACCTAGACCCCAGTACTTCAGAAAGATCTTTTGAAAGTCCCAAATCTCTTACTAAATCATTCAGTTCGGCTTGTGAAAATAGCTGAGGTTGGTTTTGACCTGAGGTTGATGGTTCAAAATCACTATCCATCTGTACGGATCCGAAAGTTGAAGAGGTTTCAATATCTTCTTGTAGTACTTTGGGGGATATAGGTATAGGTACATGATCACTGTGAGGAACTGGTCTGATAGCTGATATAATATTGTTTGGGTACAAAATATGTTTTAAAGTATTATGCCCCTTAATATCACAAAGACAAAAGTAGCAATCTTCATGATGATTTTGCGGTTCTCTCCAAACCATCGGAATTCCAAAAGGAAGGCTTTTTCTATTCCCTTTGGTCCAATGTCTTAAACCTTCTTCACATACCTTACAAACAACGTGCGATGCCCAATCTTTATCTTGATCTCCTAATTTGATTTTGAAATAAGCATAATATGCATTTTTCACAAATTCACCAATTGGTCTCTTCAACTTTTTCAAGACGAAATATCCACAAATATAACAGAAATCATCTGGTTTGTTTTGCAACACCGGCTAGACATATTTTTAAGCAATGTTTATTTATCAAATACCACGCACAACACTAAAGACAAATTACGATAATATATTTTTACTGTTTTATAATTTTACTTGTTTACTGATCGACACTCAGAGCTATAATGAAGTAAATGACATTAAAATATACATTTTGTTTGTAGTGATAAACTTGAAATCCTTCTTCGCAGTACTAATAAAGTGAAAGCATAATAAATAGGATTTAGCAGGTAAAAATTCCCGGAAATCTTGTCCAAAATTAATACATGTAATAAAAGATTTACATCAGGTAATGAGAGCCTATTTGACAAATTTCTTTAAAACCACAACAGAAAATCATTTTTAGGTTAATACCTATAATTTGAAGTAGTACATTCATTTTAAAATGTATTAAAACGCCTATTATAAGGTTTTTTAAATATTTTTTTCTTTTTCTTTTGTGCAAAAAAAAAATCTGTGGGTGGTAGAGACCAACTGTATTTTAATTAGTTATTGCTATATAAAACTGAGCCTAACAAACAAAAATCACGTCATCACAAATTTTATGCAGGCCTGTGTTATTAGTGATAGTGATTTATTTACTGTAATCACAATTACATTAAAAGTCATTAACATTAGAAATACAAAAACAATATTAAAATATTCAAAATACATACATACATAAATATTGCTAAAATATAGTACATTACAGAGGACACTGTAAAAACATGTAAGACAAACTTTGCACACATATCGGGCAGGAGTCATTCATTTAGAAATTCGTCAACCGAATAAAAGGCCTTTTTTATAAGAACATTTTTAAGAGTGCATGTAAATCTTCTGATACACATAGTTTTTAAATTAACAACACATCCACATAGTTTGTTATATATTTTGGGATCCCTGTAGTCCGCATAACTTTGGGTTGTCCTTAAACGATGGTAAGGTATTTTTAAAACGTTTTTGTTTCGAATTTGGTACTCGGGCTCATCACCACATTGCGAAAACTTTTCCACATTTTTATGCACGTATCCTGCCACACTTAAGATGTACACCGACGGTGTGGTAAGTATTCCTTCAGAAACAAAAGACTGTCTACACGTTTCGTCCGATTTCAGATTACACTTTATACGAATTCCGCGCTTCTGATGTAGAAGCACGCGTCCTGCCTCTGTTGACATGCCCCAAAACTGAAAGCTATATGTAGCCACACTGTGGAAATTTGCAAAGTACGTCATACGTGCAGCATGGTAATTTACTAGGGTCCTAATTCTCCTAATTGTGTACAGTGCTGTAGTTAATTTTCCGGCAAGTTCATTTATGTGTTTGGACCATCTCAACTTGTTTAAGTGTAATCATAGGAACTTTATAACCTCTATACTTTCACTTGTTTTAGTTGTAAATGCGAGTTTTAGTGTTTTTGTGGAATTTAGTGTTAGATTATGGAACCATTCAGTTGCTTGTTCGACTACATGAGATTTGCGGTTTCTTCTTTGTTTCGTACCGTCCATTACTATTAAAGCAGTTATTCCAATGTTCAGTTAGGATAGGCAAAATTACCGTTTTGAAGGCATCTATTGCTTCTTCCGACGACTGAAATCGTCGACCACGCATTCCATTTTTAATCTTTGGGAACATATAAATTCGTTGTGACTTAAGTCGGGACTATATGGAGAATGATTCAATAATTCGATATTTTGCTGCTTGAAATGCTCAATTGTTTTTCGAACTGTGTGCGAACTCGCATTATCACGATGCAGGATAATTCACTATTATGGTTTGGTTCCTCGGAGCACGGTGATTATTTCTGGCAAACAAACACTAGTGTACCAACTGTACACTAGTGTTACAGTAGTGTACTGTTCATGGATATTGCAAAGGAATTGTTTTTCGACACCAATTAACGCGAACCGACTTTTGCTCTTCGGTTAAGAGATGCAGAATCCAACGGAAAACTACACACCCAGTTCATCATGTAAGATCGTTTGGATTGAGGTCTTTGAAATACCCATGTATGTCTCAATTTCACGATATGTCGCATATCTGTCTTCCTTAATCAGGTGGCGCACAGCATCGATGTTTTTCTGGATGACCGCTGTTCTTGGCGGACATCTTCTGGGATCGTCGCTGGTACTGGTGCGTTCACGCTGAAATTCACAGTACCAACGTGAAATTGTCGATTGATTTGGTGCTTCATTTTCAAAAAACATAAACCAACTCAGTAAGACACTGTTGTTGAGTTAATTCTCTCCGAAATTTGTACAAAATTATTGCGCGAAAATTTTCAACTCAATTCCATTTTTCGGCCAACTTACAAACTTTAAAAATTCGCTATGACTAAATCACTTGCCGTATCTTGATGAAACTTTAGGTTTAGGTTCACGAAAGATTGAGATTAATTTTGACACCTGACGTTTTATTACAGACGCCCTCTATGGGGCTATGTACAACACTAAAAAGACATCCCTCTTATAACTTGTACCTAACTAGTTTCACTGTTGTATTGTGTGTTTCAATGCAATTAAATAAGAGATATGATCTCCTAAATTTAAATTAACCCCCTCCCCCCCTCTTCCGGGATGTTTTTCTACACATACTCATTCATCGGGGTCCTTTGAAATTTTTAAGTATAAAAGAGGGTACAGGCCACCAAAAAGAAACACTTCTGTAGAAGAAAATTTTTGCAGTTAGCAACTGTATAAGTTTACAAGCGTTGGTTTAATTTTTTATATAAGTTTCAGTTCTTTAATACTTGTTGCCACAATGGTAATAAATAGAATTATACAAGGTGTGTATAAATTGGCGGACCCACTACACGTGGCGACATTCTTGATCAAATTTTGAATTAAAAATCCTAATCCTAAAACGATGTATCAGGCTTCCTTTGTCTTCAGAATGAATTTGAAAGAAACATACATTTGGCAACATTGAACACGCATGTGCTAGTTATAATCTTCGGAACATTTTTACACGTCGTCATGTGAACCTTACATTTTAAATTTAAAAAAGAAACAAACGAAATAAAATTGGTTTCTTAGATTACATATTTATTACGAAAATATTACAAAGTTTTAAAAATTTTTGATAATATTGACTAATTTTTGTACATCTTCTTGATAGAAATCAATGTAATTATTACCTACATAATTGTTCGAATTGAAATCCATCAGTTTGTAGACATAGCTGCAATCTTTGTGGTATCGTTTGTACTATTCGCTCAAGTCTTTCTGGTGTGATTTCTAATACAGCGGCGTCAATTCGGGCTCTAACTTCGTCAGCCTCTTGAGGAGCTGCAGCATAAACTTTACCTTTAATTAAACCCCAAACAACAAAATCTAATGGATTGAGATCGGGGGATCTCGCAGGCCACAAAAGGAGACCGCCACGACCAATCCATCTGTCTGGGAAGTGTTCAGTCAACCAGTCTCTTATATTACGAGCAAAGTGCGCAGGAGCTCCATCATGCATCTAAATCATATTACGGCGTACGTTTAGCGGTATCTCATCAATAACTCGTTCTAAAACATTTAAATATTCACCGGCATCTAGGCGATTTGGTAAGTAAATTAGTCCAACTACCCTGTGGTTTATTATACCCAGCCAAACGTTAACAGAAAACCTTCTTTGGTGACCGTATTCGCGAAATTCATGTGGATTTTCATGTGCCCAATGATGAAAATTATGAGTATTAAACACACCATCTCTGGTAAACATGCACTCATCACTCCAAAGAATACGTCTTAAAAAGTCACCTTCTTCCTGAATTCTACTTAAGATTGTATTGCAATAATTGATTCGAAATAAGTTATCATTTCCGTAGAGAGGCTGAACTTTAGAAACGTGGTATGGATGAAGCAAGTTTTCTCGTAGAACCAAATGAACAGTCTTATTACTGGGAATATTTAGTGTAGAAGCTAATTGATGGGTACTCGCAGAGGGATCTTCCTGTATTGTGGCTAGAACTTGCTCTTCTAGTTGCACGGTACGCCTTTGCCTTGGTCGACCTGCATTCGCATTTATTGGAATAAACGAACCTGTTTCACGAAGTCGTTGGTCCAGCCTTCGAAATACATTTTTACTTGGATGCCTCCGATTTGTAAAACGCACCGATATTCATGCCCTGCCATGCCAGCATTTCCACGAACGAAACCGTATACCATGTACATATCGGCATATTCGTTGAACGTAAAATTCATAATAAACAAACAGAACAACTAGTAAACACGAAAACCCGAAAACTGATTAAAACTATACAAATAAATACGAAAACTAAACAAAATTATACAAATAAACACGAAAAATAAGCAAGTCGAATGAAATAGGTAGATTATATAAGTGCCAAAATTTGACAGTAGTAATGTATTTGATTAGAACAACATTAGGCTGCCTACTTATTGTTTTACAACGTTGTCAGATGTGTTTTTCGTCAAAATAAGTTAATAAACAAATATTAAAAACAAACTTTAAAATCAAAAAGAAAACTTTAACGAAAGGATAATAACAACAATTCTTCTTTCTTCTAAATTGTAGCTCTTTCTGTCAACAAATATCGAGTAATAATGCTTATTTCAAGACTGAAAGTCCGAACTTTAGGAACCTCGTTCAAAGATATGGAGCATGGTACAACATTTTCGTATTAGGATTTTGGACTCCGAATTTAACATCGCCGCGTGTAGTGGGTCCGCCAATTTATACACACCTTGTATATTAGGTCTTGGATAGTAATGTCGTTCTAATAACTTGAATAAGTAAATACTTTATAATGGTGTAAATACATATTTATTACGACTTTAATAGCTATGTAAGTAATAACAGTTAAGGCTAATGTAATGTTTCATTAAATAATGGAAATAATCCGTTACAATAACTAGTTACGGAATTGAAGTAACTGTTTTGCATACCGCTATACTTTCAATATTTTTCAGATATCTGACAAGCGGCTCAAGGAAATTTATACGGAGATAGTATCAATATTGTAAAATCATGCACAACTTGTACCACACAGGATATGTAAATTGTTTAATACTTATCGAAAATCAAACGCTTCTCGCTTGTTTTTTCTTGTAATATCCTCGGGTGCATCGACCTGGTAATTTCCTTTTGTATAGGTCGGCATTTCAACAACCGAAACACGTCTTCAAACAAAGAATATTTTCGGTTCGGTTTCTTCTCAAAACGCATCACTGCACCGTTACCACGTTTCTTCTTCAACGGCAGCAGCAACAGTTGCGAGATATGCATGTGACAGGTGATGGCTGGAACGAAATCTTTCCTGCATCATCAAAGGTTCGGACGATCGTGTATCGTGAGCGAATCAAACGGAGACGGCGGAAGGTTTAATCGGGGTAGAGCGAAAGAGATCGTGCTGATGCTCATTCGGTGATCACGAACGACTCAAATCCGACTTCATTATCTGAAACACATGGCTTACGGAATACCGCTGTAAATACAGCATTTATATTACTTTAACCGTGTCCAATAAAAAATATTTCCATTTGCTGCCTGCAGTGTGATGTGGTCGCCTATATACAGGGTGGAAGGAGTATGTCTGCCATTTTTAAAATATACATTTAATTAATAAATTAAATTTAATAAATTTTTCGTCTACGCTGAGTACTTTGAACGCGGTGTAGGGGAAAGGTGTATCGTATGTATATCGGTATAGATATTCATTTCGACTTATTAATGTTTATTCAACATCGGAAGCCTATCGAAATAATAAACATGTATTAACTAGGTACTTACTGTTTTTACAACGAATGTTGGAAATGCCCGCCGTTATTTTCAACACAAGCGTTGTATCGACGAATCCACGGATCCCCTTGTGAATAAAGAAAATATGTTACAATCGATTGTTCTTATGTATCGTAGATTGCAGACTAAACAGTTCTATGCATACGAATATTATTCTGATGTCAATTGAGTAAAAGTAAATAAACAAACCCCCAATAAATATTTAAGTAAGATAGGTCGGGATCGACGACGTTGCCGTTGACGTTAACGACGATATGGTAACTTTCTATCATTTTATTTCACGGAAATGGTTAATTATACAGCAAATTGTTTGCTTAATAATAACAAGCCAAGATTACACTAGCATTTATAATTAATTAGAAAATTAAACACATTCGGCAAAAAAACTACAGTTTTGTGTATTTCTCGATATAATCTCCGGAAGCACTGAGACATTTATTCCAGTATGACACTAGTTTGACCATCCCTTCACGGTATTGTCACTTGTCAAGTTGCTTGAAGTAGTCCGCTACGGTGTCTTGCAATTCCCCCTAATCCACAAAGCGTTTCCTCCGTCAAAAATTTCTTTAAAGGTCCAAATAAATGAAAATTTGAGAGGCTAAATCCGGACTATGCGGAGGATGTTGCAGGACCTCTCAGTTCCGCTGTGCCAACCACAGTTAGGTTTGATTTGACTCCTTCGCGTAATCGTCCTGGCCATTTTTTTAAATGGCTATGTGCAATTTTGGTTGGCTATGTGCGGTTCGAGGATTTCACATAGCAGTAGACCTTCACTATCCCAGAACACGGTGGCCGTAGTTTTGCGAGCAGATGACTGCCCGCAAAACGTGCATGAGCATTGGTTAAATACGTTGTATATGTCCATGTGTATAGATACAGATAAATTTTCACATTTTTGTATTAATTCCTTCATTGCAACGCTCTTGGATATATAATTTTTAACTTTCACTTTATAAAATGAATCCAATTGTTCAATCAACAGCATACAAGCTTACTTGTACGCATGCGCGGCAGCATTTCTAGCCTCGTGAACTTCAATGTGAGAAGTACTGTCTCATGGCGCCCTCTACATTTAAATAATAGTACTGCTTCTATAGTTATTATATTATTATACCCTTAACTTTCTTTCTACTAGCCAGATCGGGGCTTTCAATAGCTTTAAACCTTCTCCGGACAACGCGGAGAATTTTGCAAAAATCGCACATAAATTGGTCCAGTAGTTTTTTAGTCTATAGCGAATACATATATGAACAACACCTTATATATAGGGTGATAAAAAATTGTAGCTTTAGTTTTAACTGAAAATAGTCACACCAAATTATGACAAATGAAAAGAAATTGTGATAAAAGTACCAGAGATATTCACACTTATGCGAGTAAGACAGTAATACATCCTAGAACAACATGCGTCAACACATGTGAGTTTTGCATGATGATGCTTCACCTCATAACAGTTATGAAGTGCGTGAGCATTTAAATAATACGTTTGGTGACCGATCGATAGGCAGAGGTGGGCTTATTGCATGGCCACCTAGACCACTCGACTTTTATGTATGGGGGACATGTGAAAAATTTGGTCTACAATAACAATAATTAAATTGAAAACATTTAATTATTGGCCATACGTCTTCAAGATGCTACAATAAGCAGACAAGATATCCGAGCGTGTTAGAACTCGTGAATATGGCGAGCACAAGCTTGTCTTCAAGCAGAAGGCGGTAACTTCGAACATTTGTTCTAGGTGGTGTACTCTTTTTCACATACATATTTTGCAGACATGTGGGTGAAAAAGCTCAAGTTGAAATGTTACAGTTTTAGTTGTTGTTTAAAAATGTAGTGTCAAGTTTTATTTGTGAGTTGCTAGTGACAATTATGTATAAATTAATTAATAAGACTGCCTACGCGTAACTCTAGTCGTAAGTTTTCATTTTTGAATATATTAGTATAAGAGTAAAGTGTATATTGCAATTTTATAACTTCTCCTGATGAAGTCATTAATATATTGACGAATTATTGAGAAAGAACATTTGAGTTTTAATGTAAACAGAACGATAATCCAAATATTAGTGAATTTGTATTTGTATTATATATTGTATTTCACATGGGCGAGTCCTTTATTGGACAATAAAGGTTCTATTCTTAACAAATTTTATTTAAATTAGAATTTGATATTGAATCGATTCTGCCTTTACTTGATGTAAATCCATATCAAATGACAAAAACACACACAATGTTGTATTAGATTTACACTTTATAATATAATACATAAAGTGTAAATCTAATACAACATTGTGTGTGTTTTTATCATTAGAATTTGATATCCAATTTTAATTTTTCTAAAACCAATATTCTTCCTTGACTTAATCTGTGTTTATAACAATACGACCCTTATATGGAACGACGATAAATAAAATTTAGATTACGTTATATTTAAACGTTGAAATTCTCACTGAACATATGGTGATTTCCATATTTGTTTTGATTTACAGTGAGCGACAAAATTGGACAGCATAAAGTCAAGAAAACTACAATCTATCAGCAGTTTTACTTTTATTATTTATTATTAGTTTATCTCTCTTTGGTACAGAATAAAAGGTTGCTACTATCCGTAACACATATTTTGTTCTATGTTCTAACATTATGCATTGGAATACTTCCATTTAATATTACATTATTTTATCTTGATAAAGTACGTAGTATTCGACCTTTGAATTTAGATTTAATTTACTTCGCATTTTCGAATTATATTTTACATTTTTTCAGACAGATTTTAATAAATTTTCTAAATGGTTACAACACGACGTGCAAGGAGTCGACAATCTAGACAACTTGTAGTTTCAAAGCCTTATAAAGAGAATTTCTATCCATTGTTTTATTACATAGTCGACAACTGCACATACATACATACAATCAGAGTCTGTAAAATCCTATGCAATGACGACCTTTCAGAAAAACGCGTGAATGAAACTTCTCAGAAAAGTCAAGGTAGCTTGCGGTAACTGCAAGGGAATGGGAAGAAACTGAAGAGGCGGTTCATTCACTTTCTCGTTAAATAACGCAGGGAAAAAAGTCAAAGAGAACGAGAGGTCGACGAGCGAATTCCCAAGTCCTTAATGAGTTCACACGGGTAATTTTTTTCTTTCGGTATTCCAGCACAATGTCTGCGCCGACCGAATAAGCCCGTATACGCTTGTATTTGTCGTAAATTATGTACGCTAGCTGAGAGTCTCGATAATAAACCAGAAGCGAGTATCGAGTGAACATTCAACTGCCTTCCGCAGAAGTGACAATAACCTTTGGGTGTCGAATCGAAAATGCGGTTTAGTTTCGCAGTTGAATGTGAACGATTGAAGGAACGTCCGCCTCTTGAGGCGAATCCAAGATATTAACTCAAACACATTCGCGAAATCGTGTATGTATTTAAATTCAAATTGACTCGGAATGGATTCTCTTCACTTTGTTTACATTGTTTCTTATAACAACGTTATATTTCCAACAATGTACGAAATACAGAAATAAACTACTCAAAAAAATTAAGGGGTTAACATTACAGATCTCTGTGGTTTCTATAAATACTAATAGAATGTTAATTATTTGCAATATAAGCATTTGTGGAGCGTTTATTTGAACAAAATTAAGTGCCAACCTACAGCAACTGATAAAATAAAATTACAAGTTGTATTGACAGAAGAAGTAAATCAAAATTAACTTTAAAACATTTTGAACAGGCAAAAAAAATTAAATCTGGCAACTCCGCATTTTAATAGTGAGTGACTCCTCCACCAGCTCCAATCGCTGATAGCATCTACGAGGCATGATTCACATTAGTCTTCCAAATGTTTCTTGATAATACGATATCATTCTTCAATGAGAGCTTGCTCAAGCTCTTCTAATTACGAGGTGCATTCAAGTTCTAAGGCCTCCGATTTTTTTTACTAACTACTCACCCGAAAACTATGAAACTGGTGTTACTTCTCGACGTAATCTCCCTGCAGACGTACACATTTTTCACAACGTCGACGCCATGATTCCATGGCCGCGGCGAAGGCTTCTTTAGGAGTCTGTTTCGACCACTGGAAAATCGCTGAAGCAATAGCAGCACGGCTGGAGAATGTGCGGCCACGGACAGTGTCTTTCATTGTTGGAAACAGCCAAAAGTCACTAGAACCCAGGTCAGGTGAGTAGGGAGCATGAGAAATCACTTCAAAGTTGTTTTCACGAAGAAACTGTTGCGTAACGTTAGCCCGATGTGCGGGTGCGTTGTCTTGGTGAAACAGCACACGCGCAGCCTTTCCCGGACGTTTTTGTTGCAGTGCAGGAAGGAACTTGTTCTTCAAAACATTTTCGTAGGATGCACCTGTCACCGTAGTGCCCTTTGGAACACAATGGGTAAGGATTACGCCCTCACTGTCCCAGAACATGAACACCATAATTTTTTCAGCACTGGCGGTTACCCGAAATGTTTTTGGTGGCGGTGAATCTGTGTGCTTCCATTGAGCTGACTGGCGCTTTGTTTCTGGATTGAAAAATGGCATCCACGTCTCATCCATTGTCACAATCGGCGAAAAGAAAGTCCGGCTTGTGCGAGCCCGAGGTTGTTTCGGTTTGTTATCACACGATGTTCTGCCTTCATTAAACTGTCGCACCCGCGAACGCACTTTCGACACATCCATAACTCCATCACCACATGTCTCTTTCAACAGTCGATGAATTTCAATTGGTGTCACACCACGCAAATTCAGAAAACGAATGATTGCACGCTGTTCTAGTAAGGAAACCGTAGCCATTTTAAGTATCTAAAACAGTTCTCATTCTCGACGCTGCCGCTATAATTCCATCTGCCGTACTGTGCTGCCATCTCTGTGACGTATTGACAACGAACGCACGCTCATTTTAAAACAATGCACATGCTTCTATCTCTTTCCAGTCTGGAGAAAAAAAATCGGAGGCCTTAGAACTTGAATGCACCTCGTACTATCTATTACAGGATGAACCTTAAAAATATTTTTTGTAAATAGAGTCGACTCTTCGTAAATCAATCTCTCTTTAATTTGAATTTTTCTCTAAATCGAATTCGTAATATTGTATGCCCAATTGAATGGCAATTCATTTGTAAACGCCATTCTCTAATTCGAACTCTTCTTTAATCGAATCAAAAATTCCGACATTTCATGAAAATTTTAAGCCAGTTTTCCTCTTTCTAAATCGAACATCAGTAATTCCCCTAATGATAATATTTTTTGTTAGTGCTGGTGTCTCGTTTTAAATTCCTGCGATATTTTACACAATACATATTCAGTTTTGTTTCGTCGGTTGCTATCGTACGCAGTTTTAGGCTGTTAAATATTCTCACAAGCATAATAAAATATTGTGTAGTGTTTTCACTGTTTTTAACAACAATGCCGAAAAGGGTACATAACACGCTTACCTTAGTGAAAAAACGGGAATTAGTAGACGATATTGCGAAATGCGTCAAGAAAAGTTATGTGTATGTAAAATACGGAGTTCCTCGAAGCACCGTATCCACAATTTGGAGGAATAGAAACAAAATTCTTAAATATTTTAATAATCCCGAATGTAGTGACAAAGGGCAGCGAGTTCGCCGATAAAACATTAAAGTTTTTTACAGAAAAAATATTTTGTTGCGCATTATATCCATGTTTGAAGAAAATAACAAACTTTCTAAAATAAATCTGCTAGACTGCGTATTAGACTTCGGATTACATTGAAGGCTTGGGCATATGTAACAGGATACAATAAAAAATTGGGTTTGGACGAAATTCATGTTAGAACGATAAAGATTTACTACCCTTATCAGAACTAAAAACAAATATTGTAAAGAAGTGTGATGAATTAGAACATTTATGGAATCGATTTTTGGAACTGGGTGTGGAGGTGGAAAAAGAATCTTTCCAGGATTATGTTCGTATTGACGATAAAATGATATTTAGCGATACTCCTGCTGATCCAGAGATTTTGGACAGCGTTACAAGTGTAACTGAAAATCTGGATTCGAGCAGTTCGGAAGAAGGAGTCATAGATATTCTCCATCAAACATCCAACCCTGGAAAGGAATGAAAGTGTCCACGAAACCGATTTACAAACTTGCATAAGGTAGAGAAACATACTTTGAATATCAATTCTAGTACAGTTTTGAAACAAATGAAAATTTCGGACTTTTTTAAACCTCAGCACTTAATTTTTTTTCATTACATACAACTTATGTAATTTAAGTATAATTTTTAAAATGAAAAAATGACACTGACAACTTAATATTCGGACGACTTTCTTTTTAACAAAATGGTAACGATTGTTATGACAGATTTGACATTTATCACTCTCGTAAGCTTTGATTTATGATTATACTCAATTTGTGCTATTAAAAATGGGTCATGGTAAAGCTACTTCAAAGAAAATTCGCGAAATTATGGTGAAGCAGTACAATGAAGGGAAAAGCATGACTTCAATTGGAAAAAATTTGGAAAAACTTGGCGAAATCCAATGTAGAAGACATTATTAAATGCTATGGAGAAACAAATGCGAAAATCGAGGTATAAGTACTGGGCAACCAAAAAAAGTGACTTACAGAATTACGAGGCAACTTGTAAAAATATGTAAAACCCACCGAAGAGCCACTCTAAGGAATGTAACTGCTCGCTTCAATGCAGAAACTGGTGTGAGAATTTCGCGAGAATATTGCAGGCAGTGGATCCACAAATCAGGACAGGTATAATTCAGATATACTAATATATTATGTATTTGAGTTTTCTCTAATTGTAAAAGATTTTACTATACGCAAAAGAAAAACAACTGTTAGCAAAAGCCCAAATCAAAAATCGTTTAATCTGGACTAAGTCTAAATTACACTAGACAGTAAATGACTGGTCCAAAGTCATATTTAGCGGCGAGTCCAAATACGACATTTCTGTAGGCTACAATAGGAAACGTATTGTTCGGGATAAAACTTCTAAGAAGGACTGTTTAGAAAGGACTTGGAATTTTGCAAAGGGGGTGATGATTTGGGGATGTATGTCTGGAAAGGGTGTAGGAAAGATGGAGATAATAGATGGAATTGTTAATACCAATAAATATCAACAAATTCTGAACAATAGCCTCATTCCTAGTGTAAAACAGCTCTATTCTGACAGAGATTACATTTTTCAACAGGATGGGGCATCATCCCAGACGGCAAAATCAACAAGAAAACGATTTGAGGAACATGACATCAGAGTTTTAGCATGGCTTTCAAGCAATTCAGTCCTCAATGTTATTTAAATCTTGTGGCACTGCATGTAAAGCTACTTAAGGAACAATCGTCAACGAACAATACGTGAATTAAAGACAAGACTCTCAGGAATTTGGGAATCCTTTACACCAGATTATTGCAGGTTACTTGTGGAATGTATTCCAGACAGATTAAAAGCTGTTATAAAGACCAGAGGTGATGTGACCTCGTTTTAAGTCATCTAATAAATTATCGTCCGAACATTAAGTTGTCGATGTAATTTGTTCATTTCTTAATTTGTTAAACTTCTATGTAGTTTGAGTTTGGGTAAAATCAATTCTTTTGATAAATATAATCTTTCATTGTGTGCCAAAGCTAAATAGGTGAATATTAAATCAAATTACAAACTCTCAAATAGAAAATCAGAATATATTTCCAAAAATTAGTATCGTCCGAACATTAAGTTGTTAGGGCTCGTATATGTAACTGTATTTGAAGTGTATGTTTTAAGATTCTGCTTTTTTCTCTTTATTATACGTACATATTGCAAATTAATACATATATCATTTTTTGCCTCGCTTCCTTTAATTCTAACTCTTCCTAATTTGAACAAATTGGAATACTACATGAGAATTCGATATAGAGAGAGTCAACTGTAGTTTTTTGTAATTATATTATCAATTTGAATATGTGTGTCAAATTTCTGCTGTGTATTATTTTCTTCTCGGCGTTTCGTCATCTATTTATAAAAATAAAATTTTTCAATATTTTAAGACAGAGTGATTATTTCAGAGTAATTCCTCACTCTGTTCGTGTTTGGACACCTTTCCTTTTGATCGCACAGAAAACGGAACTCCCATAAGACCATTAATTACATCACCGGGGAGGGTATATTAGTCTATCAAACTTACTTAGTAATAAGGCGGAAAACTTCCTGTCGTGAATAAACAAATATAGCGTCCAGGCGGTTAGAAGTTGTCTACAAAGATGAAGTCCTATATGAACATATAATTGGATGCTCCACATTTCCATAGAAACTGCAACTTTATAAGTAATATATCTGATTAGTGTTCAGTTAAGACCTCATTAATAACGAGTGATCATTAAAATTTTCGCTCAAGTAAGCCATGTACACAAAAAGTATGTCCTAACTTAAGTTATTAGAGGAGATCTGTCATTATAATTTCAAACGTCATGATTGTTAAAAAATAATTTGAAATGCTGACTTTTATATTAAATATATTTATAATTTTTATACAAAGTAATAGAATATTATAAAAAATGTGTAAAATGTTGACCATTCTCCACCAAGCATAATCGCACTCTATTTCGTAGACCATTGAAAACATTGGTCAGTATTTGCGGTGAGTTATTGATGTGTTCACATTTTTCTATGATTTTATGTCTTAACTCTTGTAGATTAATAATTGGTGTTTCATAAATAATATTCTTTATATATGGCCACACAAAAAAATCCGTTACTGTTAAATCACACGATCGTGGTGGATATGGAATCGCTGTATTTCTACTTATTATCCTATCGCCATAAAATTGTTGCAAAAACTGAATATTTTCAAGTGTAACGTGAGATGTAGCCCCATCCTGTTGAAAATATCCGACCTGGAGTTCATCATTAGTCAATTGATTAGTAAAAACACTGAGAATTTCGTTACGATATTTCTCCGATGTTATCGTGCCCTCAAAGAATATTGGTCCTATTAATCGGTGACGACTCATACCTACCCATACGCCTATTTTTTCTGGATGTAGAGGAACTTCTATGTAGAAATCAGGATTTTCACTGGACCACATACGCATATTTTGCGAATTAACATAACCTTTCAAATAAAACCAAGCTTCATCGGTGAAAAAAGTATGATTTAAAATATTGTCTGTCATTGTTTGAATAAACCATTGGCAAAATTGTGTTCTTTTTTCATAATCCGTAGGTAATAGATTTTGTACAGAAGTTAATTTATATGGATACATGCGCAAGTCCTTTTTTAAAATTTTTTGACATGTTCCATACGAAAGCCCTACTTGTTGCGAAACTCTGCGAATAGATGTTTGAGGAGATTCGTTAATAATTTGTCTGACATTTTCAATTACGCCGCGACTTCTCTTGAGAGGAGGACCGCTTCCTTTTTTCCTTAAAATACTGCCTGTTTGACGAAAAAGATTTACACAATGCATTAACGTATCACGGAAAGTTTTATAGCTAGGAACAGTATTTGGATATCTCTCTTCAAACTCCGCAAGGCAATTTTCTATTGAATGCTGCCAAATACCATCAATTTTTTGAGATGTCAGGAAGTAACATTCTTCCATAAACGCTTTATGCATATCATTAAAGGCCATTACTTTTTCTTTTGATGAAACTTTAAAATATATATTTGACACTGACAGATGTTTGAAATAACATCTTAATGACTAAAGCTACGACATAATTTTTATATACACGGCCAGCTACGAGTGAAAATTTTAATGATCGCTCGTTAGTTCTTAAAGATTTTGGTTGGCGTATCTTTACTTATTATCCTCCATTAATAAAACTTTATTTGAAATTAAGCAATCTACGTCACAATTACTTATTGAAATATTAAATACGAGGATGCATTTTATATTATTTAATCTCAAGGCCCGTTTCCACTTTTGCAACTTTGATGCATGAAAGTATAAATTTTTTACTGCATGACTTTTCGTGCATTAAAAACTGCAAAAACGCTTACATATATCCAACTTCATGTGCAGCAAAATAAAAGACAGAGAAAAAAATCATTTGATACTAGTGACGAAAAAGCCATGCTGCAGGCAACTTCTGTTAATGTTGTAATGTGTATATTAAACATTAATATAATTATACTTACGAAAATGAATGTTTTATAAGTAATCATTATTGAAAAATATAAAATATGTATGTATATTACAAAAGTATTCTTGGCACGTCTTGATCTTACCAGTGAAAACAAAAAAGTAATTTAATTCCTCAACTTGCCAATAACGAATGACGGCAACACCACGCAATACCAAATGACACCAACCTTAAAATATATATTGGTCGCACAATATTCCCTTGTACTTACTAGAAATGCCAGTTTATTGCACGCAAGTTCTAAATCCATGCATTAAAAATGCATGCATTTTTTGTTGCGTGCAATTACTTAGAAATGCATAGTGTGAACACAAAAATGCTGCATTTTGCTCCTGCAATAACAAATTCAGCATGAAAATGCATAAATGGGAACTGGCCTTCACTGAAATGAAAAAGCGACCATATCAAAACAATTATTAAAATATATTCGTGATTAATTTGTGCGATTTATAGAGAATTTGGAAGGGCAATTGCAATGAAAAAAAGTATTATTTTCAAGTTAAAGTTTGATCTAAACCTTTTCGATGGGATCGAAAATCAATTAACCAAAGTTCGGACGACTGTATTGCTCGAACTGAAGGCATGATGCGAACAGTTCAAAATTTGGCCCTATAAAATTGGCGTTTGAAGGTCTATGGCAGGGATGCCTAAACAGTCGATCGCGAAAATATAAAAAATAATCACAAATTCGAGTTCTCTCGAACGTCAACTCTAGGCCATCTCTGCCTCTCATTGGAATTTGCGAGGCAATGCAACTGCGCAACGTTTCGGTGACCCTTCCCGATTCTTCTTGTATTAGGTAGATTCATATAAAAATCCGCAACTACGCGACACTGTGCCAGTCGTAACTGAATATCTGAATGACACGTAATATTTGAAAGGCAAAATGAGTGCGGCGAAAAAAGTAAAACGTACCATTTCAATAACGATTGGGAAGAAGAATTTTTGTTTATTATGATCGAAGATATGCTCAATGACATGGAAACTGCAACACCAAGAAGTGGTGCGAATTTTTTGACCAAACTTGGCAGAAACGTATAACTAGTCAAACGTAATAATTGATTAGAATTTTGTTGCGATATATCAAGTGGTCATGGCACTTCTGACACTTCATTCAATTTTCGCTGACATTAATGTGTGGTGTATTTATTGTTTGTTTCAAATTTATTTCAACGGTTTTGTCTTATTATACCTTTGTTTAACGTGTTTAGAGAGTTTTATTATGCCTGGAGTGCGGCAACGTGGAAATGATCGCCAATTAAGCGAATTCGACAGAGGTCGAATTGTTGGTTTGCGAGAAGGTGGTTTTTCATACAGGGAAATTGCAAATCGCCTTAACCGGAACCAATCCACCATTATGCGCTGTTATCAATCATGGACTAGGGAGGGTCAGGAAAGACGCTGAAGAGGAACCGGAGGCCGAAGAAGAACTAATGGGATACAGGACCGCCGCCTTCGCCTAATGGCACTAAGAGACAGGTTCTCCAGTACCAGATCAATTGCTGACGTGTGGTTAGTTAATCAAGGTCGTCCTCTAACCCTTCGAACCGTTTATCGCCGAATTAGGGGTTTCGGCTTACAATCTTATCGTCCACATCTTGTGTTACCACTTACGGCTCAACACCGACAGCAACGTTTGGAGTGGTGTAGATTGCGAATGCATTGGATCGTGGAGTGGCATAAGGTGGTGTTTAGTGATGAATCTCGATTTTGTCTAGGGATGCATGATGGCCGTATGAGGGTCAGACGAAGACGTGGGGAACGTAGTGATATTCAGTTTTCCGTTGAAAGGCATGTGCATCGAGCAGTGGGTGTTATGATATGGGGTGCTATAGCATATGGGAGTAGGTCTCAGTTGGTGTTCATCCAAGCCACCATGAACGCCCGGTGTTACATTGATGAGGTGGTAGAACCCCATATTCTTCCATATCTTCAAATGCAAGAAGACCCACTTTTCCAGCAGGATAATGCCCCTCCCCACGTAGCAAGAATTTCTATAAATCGCTTCGAAGAGGCTCATGTCAATATCTTGCCATGGCCATCCAAATCCCCCAACTTCTCGCCAATAGAACATGTGTGGGACATTATGGGACGAAAACTTATGAATTTAGCCAATCCCCCGCAGACACTAATAGCTCTCCGGCATGAATTACAGGTTGCTTGGGACTCCATACCCCAAGAGGATATCGACCACCTAGTCGAATCAATGCCACGAAGAATGAGGGAGTGTGTAACTAATAGGGGCGGCTCGACACATTATTAATAAAAATTATGTTAAATTGTGTTAGTCTTTTGTTTTTTTTCTTTGAAATTTTAATGAATTATTGCCTTAGAATAGTTATACGTTTCTACCAAGTTTGGTCAAAAAATTCGCACCCCTTCTTGGTGTTGCAGTTTCCATGTCATACAGTATAAGTGTATTTGTCTCGTTTGTCGATCGTCAGTGGCATCGCCCAAACGCGGGAACTTAGAAAGGCATTATAAAACTATGCATAAAAACAATGAAAGTATTTTTCTGCAAAATAAAAGTGCGTTAAGAAAACGAAACGTGGAAGATTTGAAAAGTAGTTTAAAGGGAGAGCAATCCGTGTTTACTAGGCCAACGAAACCAGTAGCTGTAACAATCGCGTCTTTTCAAATTTCCTACATACTGGCACAACACAAGAAACCCTTTCGAAGATGAAGAGGTAGTAAAAGAATCATTTGTTGAAGCGGTGAATGTAATGGGTGATTCATTTAGAGATACTTTTTCCAAAAGCAAAGAACAAATGAAAAAGGCCAATTTATTTAAGAAACTTGATTATCATACAAAAGAATCATTCTTTTCAATTATTTTTTAAAGATTATTTCTCTCAAATGTTGGCCGCGACTGCGGTTAACGTAGTCTATTCTGCCGTTCCAATTTTCAATGACGCGTTCTAGCATTTCGAGTGGTATTTGTCCAATGACCCGAGTAATATTGGCCTCCAATGCCTCAATTGTAGCCGGTTTATCCATGTAGACTTTAGACTTCACGTAGCCTCACAGAAAAAAGTCTAATGGTGTGATGTCGCAAGATCTAGGCGGCCAATTTACTGGTCCGAAGCGTGAAATTAAATGTTCACCGAATCGTTCTCGCAGTAAAGCCATAGTTTCACGAGCTGTATGGCTAGTGGCGCCATCTTGTTGGAAGTAAATGTCTTGTAGACCACGGGTGTCAAGTTCAGGCAGCAAATAGTCCCTTATCAAGGCGCGATAACAGTCGCCATTCACAGTCACATTCCGGCCGGCTTCAGTTTTGAAGAAATATGGACCAATTATTCCACATATAATCCGCACCAAACAGTTGTTTTGTCTGGATGTAATGGTAGCACTTCAATCTCTTCAGGTTGCTCATCACCCCAAATACGGGCATTTTGCTTATTCACGTACCCATTAAGCCAGAAATGGGCCTAATCGGAGAACAAAATTTTTGTCGAAAACAGTGGATCTTCTGCAAGTTTATCAAGAGTCCAACGGCTGAAACGGAAACGATTCGGAAGATCGGTTGCCTTTAGTTCTTGCAGTTAGTTAGTTGAATTTTGTATGCTTTTAAACCAAGATCCTTTCGTAAAATACGCCAAGTTGTTGCATACGACAAACCAAGCTGTTGAGAACGGCGACGAATTGATTCTTCCCGGTCTTCGCGTACACTCGCTGCTACCGCCGCTACATTTCCTTCACTACGTGCTGGATGAGGTGTATATGGTCGCGTATTATCCATTATTGTAAATTGAGTTTCAAACTTATTGATGGTATAGCGAATTGTGCGTTCGGTAGGCCGATTATGTGGCCCATATGTTGCTCTAAGCGCACGATACACATTCCTTGTAGAATGCCCATTTTCGTAATAAAGCTGTACTATTTGTAGACGCTGTGCCGGGCTAAGTCTTTCCATTACGTAATGTCAAATAGTACTGAACCAGAATGCGCAGTCCGCTGACGCGCTCAGCCATTAAATCCCCACCTAAAAAAAGTACCTCCAAATGAATCACCCATTATTATTTTATGACTTCAAAAATAAAACAGAGATTATATCTGATATCAAGGATGTTAAATTATCTCGCCAAACTGTTACTAGACGTATAGAAAACATGAACACAGATTTGGAATCCAAAATAAAAAATTATATTAGGGAATGTTTTCTTTGCAGTTTGAGTCCACCGATATGACTGATACTGCTCAATTATGTATTTTCATTCGGATGGTATTTTCTGATATGTCGGCTAAAGAAGAATTGCACGTTGCTGCCTCTGAAAGAGAGAACTGGCGGAGAAGATATTGACAAAGTTTTCGTAATTTTGTAATGTAATATGAGCTACCAAGTTTTTTAGAACTAAATCTTGTACTTTACGCGAAAGAGCTTGATTAAAATGAAAGTTACATTCATTGGTAATTGTAGCCGGAAAAACTTCTTCTAAAGCATTAATTGCGGTAACTTCAAAATCGAAAATACATTTTTTGGTAAAAAATTCTTCATTTTATTTTTTAATAAGAAGAAAAATCGTTTATACGTTGCTTCTTTTTTGTCGGGTAGTAGGGCATTCACGGCAGGAATTAATTATGTTTATTCTTTCTTCTGTACTACCAATATCCACGTGAATTGTATATAATTGACAAAACAGTGAACTACAGCTTTTAAAAGTCCCATCGAATAGGAAGCAGGAACCTCTTGCTAATAAATTGCCTCCGTCCATTGCAAATACAAGAATCCTGTCTTCCATACCATCGTCAATTTCATAAACTAGGAGCATATTTACAAAAAGACATACACAGTTGGGCATCGATTACACAGGCCTGCATTTTTCAACTCTTTGAATGTTGATTTAAAAATTTTAACTGTTTTCTAGTAATTGGGTAGCGCTGATTTCAAACCTGCTTTTATTTTTTTTGTATCACGTAAGGTTATTTTTCAAACCAGTAAAATCAAAAAATATAGAAAAAACACGATTTATTTCATTTGTAAGCTAGTTTTATATTATATTAAAAAAAATACAAAAATATACTCATAGAAACTATTAGAAATAGTTATTTATTCTTTATGCTTCTTAAAAAAACGTTTTCGTTTCTCAGAAAAGCTTCGTGTGGTTGTTTTTCTGTCATATTCAGCCAAAGGAAGATCTTAAGGTAGTTTATGGGGCAAGCTAATTTTTTTGTTTCAACCTAGACCCCAGTATGTACTTCAGAAAGATCTTTTGAAAGTCCCAAATCTCTTACTAAATCATTCAGTTCGGCTTGTAAAAATAGCTGAGGTTGGTTTTGACCTGAGGTTGATGGTTCAAAATCACTATCCATCTGTACGGAGCTGGAAGTTGAAGAGGTTTCAATATCTTCTTGTAGTACTTTGGGGGGTATAGGTATAGGTACATGATCACTGTGAGGAACTGGTCTGATAGCTGATTTAATATTGTTTGGGTACAAAATATGTTTCAAAGTTTTTCTATTATGCCCCTTAATATCACAAAGACAAAAGTAGCAATCTTCATGATGATTTTGCGGTTCTCTCCAAACCATCGGTATTCCAAAAGGAAGTCTTTTTCTATTCCCTTTGGTCCAATGTCTTAAACCTTCTTCACATACCTTACAAACAACGTGCAGTGCCCAATCTTTATCTTGATCTCCTAATTTGATTTTGAAATAAGCATAATATGCATTTTTCACAAATTCACCAGTTGGTCTCTTAAACTTTTTCAAGAAGAAATATCCACAAATATAACAGAAATCATCTGGTTTGTTTTTGCAACACCGGCTAGACATATTTTTAAGCAATGTTTATTTATCAAATACCACGCACAACACTAAAGACAAATTAATTTTACTTGTTTACTGATCGACACTCAGAGCTATAATGAAGTAAATGACATTAAAATATACATTTTGTTGGGAGTGATAAACTTGAAATCCTTCTTCGCAGTACTAATAAAGTGAAAGCATAATAAATAGGATTTAGCAGGTAAAAATTCCCGGAAATCTTGTCCAAAATTAATACATGTAATAAAAGATTTACATCAGGTAATGAGAGCCTATTTAACAAATTTCTTTAAAACCACAACAGAAAATCATATAAAACTACTTCAAATTCTAGGTATTAACCCAAAACCTAGAATTTGAAGTAGTAATTCATTTTAAAATGTATTAAAACGCCTATTATAAGATTTTTTTCTTTTTCTTTTGTGCAAAAAAAAATCTGTAGGTGGTAGAGACCAACTGTATTTTAATTAGTGATTGCTATATAAAAACTGAGCTTAACAAACAAAAATCACGTCATCACAAATTTTATCTGATAAAGTAACTGCGTTCCATACATTTGAGAAATTCCACAAAGCATTCGATGTTATATGACTTCTTAAGATCTTCTAGATTGTTTGATGTATGTAGTTCTTGCATTTGGGTTTTTCGATAGTGACTCTTAAAACTGCATATTGCACCTTGGTCCATCCGCTAAATCAAAGGTATGCAATTTGGTGGTAAATACTTCACAACAACATTTTGAGCCATTAGTTTCTCTACCTCTGGATGTGCCGGACAATTATCCACTAATAAAGCTGGATTTATAAACTTGACGTTGACGTTCCGCACCGCAGCAGTTGAGGTTCGCGGCTGATAAAATACGTTAAACTTATGAGTGTATTTATAAACTTGACGTTGACGTTCGTTGCCGTTCGTATTCCGTTCAGACATAACCAACTTTTATCTTTTGCCGTTGCAGTTCGTTGACGTAGGTAACCAACCAATGAAATTGTGCTGATCGAGTTTGCGCAGATTTCTTGTTTTATTGGACACAAATAAAGTTCTGAATCTATTTTGACCGCTGCACACAAACACAGTAAAATTGCCAAACTGCCAGCCAAATATTGATTTTCGTCCATTTTAATAAATATTTTTGAATATGTCAATAGAATTCCAATTCACGATTTCGTTCTCTAGCGTGAATGCGTTGGTACTGATAAACAGCTGAGAAACGTCTGCGCTTAGCTACAAAAAACATGCGCGCGCGACGTCAACGTCAAACGTCAAATTTATAAATCCACCTTTTAGTGCGAACGGCTACGGAACTGAACGGAACGTCAACGAACGCCGACGTCAAGTTTATAAATCCAGCTTTAGAGTATTTGACTATCTTCTTTTAAGCCAACTTGCTTAAAATGCTCTCTCACCCCTGTGTGTGCCTGTGTGTTACCCAAGCTTTTCTGTTAGATTTGTAAATTACGGGAAGTTCTCGAATATTTTTAAGGGCCGTTGGGCGGGCACTTTTTCCAATAACAAACGGTTTGCATTTATGTGTACCAGCAGCATTAGCACAAAGCAATACTGCTCATAATGGCAACCCAAACTGCAGGGAAGCGCTTCCAAAAAAGGCTTGTTTCATCTCCATTGTAGATTTGTTCATTTGTAAGATTTTCCTTTGATATGTATTCCTCCAATTCATTCACAAAAATTGTGGCAGATACATAATCGGCAGATGCTTTTTCTCCTCCAGGCTTGAGTTTGTGAATTCCATGTCGATTTTTAAAGTTATGTAACCAGCCTCGAGAATATTCACGTCGTGAACTTATATTTAATTTTGAATGCAAGAACTAAGCCTCTTCCATTATCATTGAACTGGAAATTGGGGTCTCTTTAAAACGTCCTTATTGGAACCATTCGTATAACACAATATCGACTTTTGGCTCTAATACTCTTTTTAAAGTTTTTTTCTATTTTGGAAGCCAATAACTGAATCACTGTCTGCACAATATTTTAAAATTTTATCTTTATTTTTTAATAAGTTATAAGCTGTTTGTTTGCCAATTCCATATTTTTGTGATAGTGTTTGAATAGGAACATGTTTTTTAAAATACTCGTTGAGTAAATCAAATTTTTCTTTAATAGTTAATATTTTCTTTGTCTTTTACCCGATTGTATTGATATGGACGCAAAAATCTACACAATAACGATCCGCACCGCTTAAAATTCAAATACAAATAAACACCAGACCAACAACATGTAGACAAAAAACATGCAAACAAGGGAATTCCCCTAATTTGTTTTACACACATATTAATTTTAGTGATGCTAACGCGCTTAAAAAAAATTTCGGCAAAATAAATAGATGCTTTGCAAGCCCGGATAACTGATGTAATCACGGTTAATAGATTAAAATAAAAAGATCTTCCTTTTTTTATCGATCCCGGATAATTGATGTTCCCGGTTAATCGAATTACAGATAATCGATGTTTCTGTAATCTGTAGTTTGGTGATAATCTGTAGTTTGGACGCCTGAAAATTTTTCGAAGCCCGAAAGGAGAACGCACGAAACGGGAAGATACTGAAATTAACTATACCTTCGAATTGTGGTGGATGTAGTTAAAAATAACAATTCCGTTTCTCAACTCATCAAAGACCTGGAGCCCGTTTTATTAATTCACAAAATTAGAGACAATGTACTTTGAACAATTTCCTCGGCCCGTGTTACGTTACTTATGACCGCACGAAAAAAATAATTATAACAATTTATCACTCTGTTTTCGATGCCAACTTGAATTGCTGAGCATATATCGCATCTTTCATTAATCGTCTGTAACCTCAAACGTTCGCACTCGAGAACGTTTCCACCTACGCATAACTGGCAATTACAACCAATCGATCTCAATAAAGCTTTATACACCTTCACATCAATCGCCTCGGAGAAAAATCATCAAAGTCTAAAATCAAACAGGCAACGCAGTAGCTAAACAGAAGCAATGATACAAAGAGACTTTAAAGTATATATGTACCGAATTCCCACTCATTCACTTTCCCATCTCATTACACATCAAAGCGGAAGTTTTACACACGAAATCACATCTTTAATGAGTTCTCGCGAATATTTTTCCCAGCGAATGCGAACGATTCGACACTTAAATGAAACTGAATTACTAGAAATCATTAGACGGCAAAGAAATAGAAGATAATGGTTTGAATAGGAAATCGTCTGTTTTACTTTTTAACTGCTTTCGTATTTTGTTTCTTTGTTCTTTCGCTTTGCATTAGCTTTAATTAAATAATTCAGTGCCGCACTAACAATATTCGGAATTTGACAGACTTTATCCGAGTAAAATATAGGTGATAGGCAAATGTGTCGAATCATGTAAATCTGTTAAATTTTAAAAAATTATTTTTTAAATATACAGAGTGTCCAAAAATATCTAACTCACCAAAGTTATGTATTTTTTTTACATTTTGGAATTCTCCTCGTTAGCACGATTTCAACATTTAACATTTGTGATTTAAGGTATTTTTTATTAATTGGGAGGAAGGAAAAGAAAATGAACTCTTCTTACAAAGTTAAACTTAATTTAGATTTTAATGAGATTTTTCAGAATAGACGCTACTTCTTGATAGTAAGCTAATCTGTCTGTAAATTCTCTTGTCTGTCAAAAATCAATCTATCTCAGACATGACTTCATATTTTCAAGGACTACTTTGACTTCGAATGTTTCTGAACACCCGTTACAATATAAAACGGATTTTTTAAATACTAAACATTGTAACCAAATAACACTGAAAGAAACGAAATCAGAAACAATTCCTTATAGAAGACAATAGAAAATATGTAGGAAATAGTAGGGCCGTTATAACATGCATACTATACCTGATACCGCCACAACGTTTTATCGGGGCAATTGGTCAGTCAATCGCTTTGATCCGTTCTCTCTGTTAATAACAAACAACGACAATGAATTTACATTGTTGATTTTCGTCGAAATTATATTCTCACTACAATATTTAACGGGTGCTCATTTGAAAAGTCAATCTAGTAGCATGTGATTTACTGAGAACATTTTGAAGTATGTCGTATATTAAAATTTACTACTTAACCTACGAAGTCGTATATTTTGACAGTTTCATACATACAAATAAATAACAAATGTGATTGACATTATCAAATGTCATTTGGATTTACGTTTACGGAACAACAAACACATATTTATATATCAGAATAATTGAAACATACATGAGTAGGATAACCCCACCAGTTTTGTATAATACAAAGGTATTTTTAATAATATAAAATATTATTAAAAATCTGGTGTGAAGAACACAAATGCAGGTTCACTATTAATATTTTCTGTGAACGTGTCCGAATATATCCTATCCCCAGAGACGTAATAGGATATATTCGGACACGTTCACAGAAAATATTAATAGTGAACCTGCATTTGTGTTCTTCACACCAGATTTTTAATAATATTTTATATTATTAAAAATACCTTAACATATTTATATATTTGCGTCTTATTCTATCAAAATTTCAAAGTAACCTAGATTGACTTTTCAAATGAACACACGTTATATAAATTCTCTTTTTTCATTTTCTCTTTTTTTATGTATTGCGATTTTAGTTTGTAACGTCCTCCTGTAAGTACCTGATGAAGTCAATGTGCTGGCGAAACAATTGTATTACGATCACATACTAATAAAGTGAAGATTTTAACTATTAGTTTTATTTCTATTATGGATAATTCGGACAAACATAATTAAAGTTGTGAAGAGAGTGTGAATTCTTTGAATTAAGAAAAACATTAAAAAGTGTTATTGGTAAAACCACAGTGTAATCTCGTAAACTGTTTATCAATCTATATATTATCATGAATCAAATGTGTAGATAACAAAAATCCCGTAATGCTTACGAACAACAGTACCCTTTGACATTTACCATGATTAAAAAAAAAATCGACGAAATTCTAATCTCACAAGAACAATATAATATGAAATGTCTAATGATTTTGTGAATTCGCAAAATCTCCACTCATAAACTATGTACGTACACAGTTTGGAGCGTAGTGTTTCATTTGCTAATTTGCAACGTTAATCACCCGTAATTCCAACTGTTAATGTACTGGGAATACCTCATATTTTCTGCGGTTTCGGTAAATTTTATTGAAACAGCGCATGCATACCGTAAATACTTCTACACAGTCGACGTGAGCACGGCTGGGACATCTATCCTTTCAGTTACAGAAATTCTCGGAAGTTTAGAGAGATAGTCGACGGGACAGAATGAAAAGTCGTGGGCGAGAAAAACATATTCTCATTCATGAATCCGTTTCCTGTTTGTTTATTTTAAAAGCGATGTGAACTTTTGAAATCGGAAATTTCGTATTTCACAGAAAAAATAAACGAAAATATTTAGTACTTAATAGGTGTTTGGAAAAATAAACTTACTACTACATAAATTCTATTTTTTTTAATACAATTACGATTACAAAGCATATTGGCGCCATAAATACTAAGACTATTTTGAAAAACAGGAAAAATTAACGAAACCATTTCCTTTAGCTTTGTAAATATTATTGAAATGTTATATATATAAGTGTTATCGATTATCTTTATACTTCATGTAAACATTATTTATAGATTGCTTTTTATATTGTTTTATTTCCAGAACTATATACAGGCTGTTAAGGAATGCTTTAGCCAAAATTTACAGATCGATTTATTTATAAAATACAAACAAAAAAGTTATATGCCATTTTTGTGAAATATGTAGCGTTATAATACAAAGGGATTTTTAATAATATAAATATTATTAAAAATCATGTGTGAAGAACACAAATACAGGTTCACTATTAATTTTGTGAACATGTCCGAACATATTCCTCCCCAGAGACGTAGATATGTATTTCGCCTTTCTACAGGCTCATTGGTACGCCCCTGCTGGAGAAAAGATATCTTCAGACACATTCACAAGAAAGAACCACATCGCCATATCACAAAAATTGTAGAAGTAAATTCAGCGCTGCCTGTTGTCAGACAGCCGAAGTACTTCGCCCTGTCCACATAACCAATGCGAACCAACGACGCCCTTCTAAAGATGGCGCAGCCGTGTCTCTAGAAACTGCATTTTGTCTGTGTCTTCACTCATACTACGGACTAACCGCATGTGTAATGTATCAGAATAATTGAAACATACATGAGTGGGTAAAGCCCCACCAGTTTTGTATAATACAAAGGTATTTTCAATAATAGTAATAATAGGTTAGTCCGTAGTATGAGTGAAGACACAGACAAAATGCAGTTTCTAGAGACACGTCTGCGCCATCTTTAGAAGGGCGTCGTTGGTTCGCATTGGTTATATGGACAGGGCGAGGTACTTCGGCTGTCTGACAACAGGCAGCGCTGAATTTACTTCTACGCTCGGTCGGGATAATTTCTGTGATATGGCGATGTGGTTCTTTTTTGTGAATGTGTATGAAGATATCGTTTCTCCAGCAGGGGCGTATCGATGAGCCTGTAGAACGGCGAAATACGTTTCTACGTCTCTGGGGAGGGATATGTTCGGACACGTTCACAAAAAATATTAATAGTAAACCTGTATTTGTGTTCTTCACACCAGATTTTTAATAATATTTATATTATTAAAAAATACCTTTGTATTATACAAAACTGGTGGGGTTATACCCACTCATGGATGTTTCAATTATTCTGATAAATATGTATCGTTTTGGAGAAAAAGCATAGTTAAATTTGTTACTAATAAAGACAGGACACAAACAATAAAACTACTTATAGGCAACACGTTTATTTATTACAAATGTCTATGATGTCTGTGACATTTTAAACACTGTCAATATGACGTTTTGTTAAGTATACAAAAATAAAAAGAACGCTAAATTCATGAAATTAAAAAAAATGTTGAAAATGTCCACTATTTGCTTCAAGACGAGCTTCAGCGCGCCTGTTTAGTGACTGACTTACTCAAGCTAGTTCAGTTTCCTTATTTCTTGTAGATTCTGCAGCCGCCATACCTCGATTTTCCATATTTTCTACAAGAGTCTTGTAGACCAGTGATTTCATATAGCCCCAGAGATAATAATCACAGCTGTTAGATCAGGTGATCGAGGTGGCCAGGCATGTGGTCCACCTCGTCCAATCCACCATTCAACGTAAATTTCATTTAAAAAGTTTCTGACTTGCAGAGTAAAATGTACAGGGGCCCCATCATGCACAAACCACATTATTCTAAGTAATTCCAAAGGTAATTCTTTTAGTAATCCTGGTAATACTTCTTGTAAAAAATGTAAATACCATACTCGATTTATAAACGATTTGGTAAAACATATGGGCCTATAAGTCGGGTGCCAATTATTCCAGCCCGCACATTGATAGGAAATCGACGTTGACAATTTTGTTTAATTATTGCATGAGGGTTGATATCGACCCAGACATGCCCGTTGTGTAGATTAAGAATTCCACCTCTAGTAAAACAACATTCGTCAGTCATTAAAATTTGTTCCGAAAACAGAGAGTTTTCTGCAATCATTGTTAACAGCCAATTGCAAAATCGTCCCTGTTCAAACTTTGAACTCTTTCAATGACAAGGATACGAAAGAGATTCTTTAAGAGTCCTCCACATTGTCCATTGACTAACTCCAACTTGGCGAGCTACCCCTCTAGTGCTGAGTGAAGGATCTACTTCAATAATTTAAAGTATATTTTCCTCAGCCACCATTTTTTCAACACGTCTTCTTCCCACTTGTTTTTTTTGGTACTACTTAACCTATTTCCCGATTTGGTGTACCGATATGAAACTATTTTTGTTTAGTATTCTACGATGAGGGTACCGTTCCGCGTATCTTCTAACTGCGTTCCTGGCATTTCCACCACATTCAGCATACACAAAGTGCATGTCAGCGTACTCTTGAATGGAATATTGAACCATTTTAAATTGAGCAGAATTACTGTCAATTTGACATAATGTTTTACTTTTGTAATATTGCTAAATAACATCTTAAATATTTTAATCAACACGCCACTAGATAGACAAAGGAGATTATATCAGTAGTTGCCTTAATTTTTGAGGTCTATCTTGTACATCGTGTTTCTCGAAAACCATATAACCAGGAGAAAAGCGATAATAAGCTTTTTTGCAGAACTTTTTTATGATGAATCTGTCTTTTAATTTTGGCTAAAGCATTCCCTAATACGATGTATATGCCGGATCCGTTTAAATTCTACCGACAAAATTTTTGTGGTGAACTTCTTGTTCTGGAAACGCCTCACTGGAAAGATAAATGATTTTAAAATACTTCATGTCGACTAACATGTTTTTTTAGGCAACTTTTTATGCATCTATAGATTTTTTTTGTTAGCCATATAAATTTTTCAAGTTAGCAACGACATGAATGTGTCAAATTTGTGTATATTGTCATAAAGCTATTTATCGTGATTAAGGAAAATTGGAAATTACACATTTTCTGAGTATGCCAATATGCGTTTAGAGCATGATGATTGTGAGGGTTCTGGAGCAGCGCTGCATCGTTATGCAGTGTTGTTCCCAAGTAGAAGATTACCGTATCATACGACATTTAGTGCTATTGATCGAAGTCCCGATTTAAGTATGTTGGATTTTTATTTATGAACCATCTCAATATGCTTACCTATGACACTTCTCCATACTCAAGATGAACTGAGGGATTAAATACTTTTAGCGGCGCACGCAATCAAACAAACATGTAGAATACTTGAGCGTGTCCGATAGTGAATGATTCGGCGGAGCAATGCTTGTATTGAAATGAATTGCCAAAATTTTTAAAACATTTTGTAGTTGTTTTAACATTTCTCTTAAATGTATTCCTATTTCATTGTTTATTTTTATTCCATTAAAATAAAATTTTCTAATTTTGGTATTGCAATTATTCCCTTAAAATTTTTAATATAGAATTTAAATACTATGACAAAAATCAACCTAATAAAACAGTACAAGATTAAATAGCAATTTCGTGTCTCTTATTAAGCTTAGCGTCTATTAATAACGTTATCCTTATAGAATTTATTCCAATAAGAACTGTACTGCATCTGGAATGTGTGGTGGACACGAATTATTTTAAAACAATTTAACTTTCCAACAACAAGACGTTTCCAGAATAAAGAGATACTAAAAAAGTTCTTCCATTTGTTACCCTCCATCACCACAAAAATTTTATCCCTGTATAGCGTATATACAGGCTGTAAATGGAATATACCGACATACGCTAATATATAATAGATACAAAGACAGCAATTCAAATCTACAAAAAAGCTTATTCTATCGAAACTTTAATTTTTGCGGCAATTTAGGAACACAAACTTTTCAAATACGGTCCTGTATTCATATTGACTCTAAATAAATAGAAATTATATGTATATGTTTACGTGTTACGGTTTAACAAACAAATAAGTATTTATTTGTTCAAGTTCACCAAAAAATCACCTTCACATTTCGGTAATGTAATAAATACGTCTTTATGTGAAAGTTTTATAAACACGTATCACATTTATTCATTCATACATTTTCTTATGCATCAGCTGTTCGGTTGTTATTTATAAATAGATCAATGCCCTGACCTTTGTAATACCTCGAAAAAATACAATATCGAGTTTCTTTAAAAATATTAAACGGTATAAGAATTTTGAGGTGATATGAAATTTGTAATTTTTAGTTGTCTTAATATTAATTGAATTCACGTCGAGAAATAAATTACATTTGTAATTTTAATTTAATGTTCATTTTTTTCTGTGCTTTATTTGTCCCTCTTTTAATGACATTTTCTTTGCCCTAAAAAGGGCAAATTTGTGTGAACAACGCACATTTATTAAATTTTATTTTTTCTTTGATCTCGTTCGAGATAGAGTTTTCGTGCATTAGCAATTTATGCTTAATATTATTGCAGCTATTACATATTAGTAGAGCAGACCAATTTCCGTGCGCGCCATGAGCGCCGGTATGGGAGTGTAATTCGTAATATATTAGAATATGCGATAGAATGGGGACGCAACATGAGCTTGTTACCGATATAAGTATAGAAGTTGAGACATTTATTCTATCAGTAATAATTAAATATACACAGTTTTTTTTTATTTTTCAGTTCGGCTTTGATTTTATTTTCAACCTGTTTACGCACCGATGGTAAATTCCTTCGTAACGTTGTCGTGCTCGGTAATGTTTGATTCGCGTATTTATTCTAAATTGAAATAAATGAATCATTACTTAACAAGGTAAACGGCAGTGTACACACAATCATAATTACACATAGTTCATGTATAAACTGTTGTCGATTAATTTTGTTATTATTGTGCTTCGAACTGCTTACGTGTTCTTTACAATGTGTTTTTGACCAACACATTAGATATGTATTGCACACTAAGCATTTAATTTTTGAGCCATCGTATATTAAGTCCGGGAAATCCATAATAAACTTATTCACTTCGTCTGACAACGGTCGTTTTCTCGATTTATGTGTCGACGACATTTTATTACGTATGCTTACACTTAATGCAGTCTAAGCAAGTACCAAACATACTGAATGTTTTTTATTAGTTCTGATGCAATACAATCATCCTCACATCGGCGCACATGGCGCGCACGGAAATTGGTCTGTTCTACATATTAGTATAGTATAGTATGTAGGCATATTTCGTTTACACCCTGCTTATTGTTACGGTTTTGACCACCCACATTATTTTCTTACATCTAAATAACAGAAACAGGAATTAACATATGATACTGTTTGAAATGTTTATTTAAGTTATATGTGTACATTAATTTCGGTTCACCCCTATATAATCATTGAAAAATTCAAATTAGGTATATTAATATTTTAATTTTATGATTTAAAGCTTTTTTAATTCCTTTAATAATTTATTAACACCATTTCAATAACTTAATATAGGGATGACATTTTTATGATAAAACTGTACCGCATGTTTACGGAGAGTAGAATATTAGGTTATGTCAGTTTATAATGTAATTAACGTTTATAAATAGGAAGAAACTATTCCGAAATCAAATCTAGCAATATTAGAACAATGAGAATATGTAATTAATACTAGTTATAAAATAAATCTATTAAAAGAGGGTACAGGTTAAAAATAATAATAATTTGAAAAAGTTAAGAAGAAGCCCTGGAAAAATATAAACAATTAGTGGTTGGCGTACTTTTATGCGGAATCCAGCGCCTATGACATGCAGCACTCGTCGACAACCTTACTTATTATTTAAGATATTATTCTATTATGCGATATTTTGTTTCTTAGTATCACCAATATTTTTGTTTTATTTTAATTAATATATCTCTAGGTTTTTACTTACGTTTTATTTATTTACTTTTATGCAAGTTCTTTCTCTCTTCATTCGCTAATACCATGATATCGTTGAAATAGTATCTTACTTTTGTGATTTTGCTTCCCTTTGCCGCTTTGTAGAGTTGTTCAGCGCTATAATATATAATAGTAAGAGGATAATAGTGTAATACCCTTGGTGTGGTTTTATATTTCTGAATATTTTTGATGGATTTCTTTCCTTGTTATTAGATAATTTTATTTTTTAATAAAGGAAGCTTTATATGCTATTGCTTTATTGTATGTTGTGGAACGCGTTTTATAGACAAAAAAATGTACATATACATTTCCTGTTTCCTTTACTATTCACTGTTACCATGGGAACGTAATCAAATACTTTTATTGTACTACATACGATGCCTTCAAAAACGCAATTTTGACTGTACCAACAAATTAGTGGAATAACTGCTTCTAGAGGTGATTCGAGTGCCTGCAAACGTGGATAAATCTTCATGGAGAATACTTCGAAAAACAATAAAGTCTTTAAAACCTATCTACTGTTTTAGTCCAACCCTATATGCAAAATATAACAGACAACCATCGTATATATCGAACCCCCAACAGAACGTGTAATTAGTTCGTAATATCCAAGCATTCGTTATGTATGTATAGCAAGCGCCAGATAAGTTGGCGAGCGGAGGGGTAAGTTCGCGCAGGATTAGAAGTATTGGGGAGATTTGTATTTAGCTTTACATCAATTTGCAAGATACCATAGGTGGCGTAAACTACACATCTATTAATTAATAAATTAATGATTTATTAGAGTAAAATATATAACGTGCGTTTATAAAAACGGCTTCTCTCCACTCCTCTCGCCATCTTATTTGGCGCTTGCTATATAAATATAATAATATAGAAATAAATACAGTGAAATTTAAGTTCTAAGGAAAAAACTGTGATTAAAATGCCTGTCGCCTGCTTTACATTAAAATATTAAAATTATTATGTATAGAAACCTATTTCTAATAGCATTTTCGGCAGTTAATATTTCTTTTGATATGTTAAATTTTCTATTTGTATTTTATACTTAATAATAATATTGATATTATTTTGCTGTATACTAATTAAATTTTCACGTTTTTTTCGCAAATTTCAGTTGTTGATATTTCATATTTTATCTGTTAGTATTCCTATATTCATATTTACGGTAAAAGTTCTTACATTTGCATAATTATTTAAAACAAAATCGCTTCAAACCTATGTCTTTATTGTATTAACATTCCTCGTTTGGTTTTAACAAAAGTAGATATGCAAAATATTCAAAATACTCCCATTATCTTCGTTTTTTTTACCGCCATAAACTCGACATGTATATTTATGAAGGCTTTTTAATAATTCATCGTAGAAATTCATTGTATTCTTAAGCAACGGAAATTATATTGAAATGATGGGTACCAGCCAGTTATACCAGTGTATGTTGAAACAACAAAATTCATCTGATTAGTGAGTGGTTATTTAATTTGCAAATTAGGCTTTCATCGAATATGGAACGGTATTCAAATTGCGCACGAATGAGTAATAAAAACCGGCGCCATGTGAGCCATGTAATGAATTACCCGGGAACATAAAATAAGAATATTTCCTCCGAATCTAAAATTAGCTTTTTAACATTGCATAAATATTTATCGTAGGCTAGGAAAAATATATAAGAATATGAGACTGGGCTAATTAAAAATTGAAATTGATTACGTGATCATGGACTATTCCTTTTTACTAAAACGTGTTGGTAATCCAGAGAGAATGTATTTAAATTGGAATAGTTTCTTAGCTTGCCTTTCTGTCAAATTATAATGGAAAACGTTGAAGGAATTAGACTGGAAAATTGTCGTTTCTCAAACAAACACAAATTAATATAATAATCGAATTAACGGCTTAAACATAAGTTTTTCTTCAGGCACTGACAAAGTACATAATAACATGAAGAGATATTGTTTCAGTATTTATTATTATTCAGCGTATGGCTCACATGAACTGATTTAAAGTTACATATACATCTACATTCTACACAGAACAGAGTTAATTTTTAAAATCAAGGCCCTTGATTCAGTCCAAGACGAAGTTAGTGGCTTCAAAGAAATCACTCACCTCACCTCCCTATGCTGTAAGGGGGCACTCAGCTGTAATATAGCGAAACACATTCTCCGCATTCGCATGCCGGTGTCTTAGTTAGTCCCCATTTATAGAATGAGTCACGACAGAGATACCCTGAGATGTTTTTATTGTATTGAATATCTTCCATTCGTGGTGAGGCAGCTCTGTGGGACGCTTGAACTGATTTCAAGGCTTCCCAATACTTTCTCCATTTATCACTTGGGTTAAAATTGTCTGCCTATAAGCTGTTCTGCTAGCAGTAGTGAAGGAGATCTAGACTTCAGTTTCGACAGGCCGGCACTGGGTACTGGGAGGTGGGGATTTGAGGCATTGAAAAATCTAATTCGTAGAGTATAATAGTGTTATTGCATACATATAACAAGAAATATGGTATATAACACACCCCAAATTTTCATGGTAAATTTTGGATGCAGAATCTAAAACAGTCGTCAGATTTGGTCTATCAGACTTAGTGCTTGAGTGCCGACAATTCGCAAGTAGTTCAGAAGAATGTAGTTGAGTTTTTTCGCCGTTTTGTGACAATGGACGAAACTTGGATACACCACTATATCCCGGCAACTAAATAGCAGTCAAAGCAATGGATTGCCCGTGGCGAATCGGCTCCGAAAAAAGCGAAATGCGTTCCATCTGCTGGAAAGCTCATGGCGTCAGTTTTTTGGGACGCAAAGGGAATTCTCCTAATTGACTACCTTGAAAATGGAAGAACCATTACCGGAGAATACTATGCATCACTTTTGGACCGATTAAAGGCGGCAATAACAGAGAAACGCCCGGGAATGGCCAAGAAAAAGGTGTTGTTTCACCATGACAATGCCACCCTGCATTCAAGTCGTGTCGCTCAGCAAAAATTGGCCGAGCTACGATTTCAACTGCTTCCGCATCCTGCGTATTCGCCAGATCTAGCTCCTTCGGACTACCATCTATTCCCGAAACTAAAAACTTTTCTGGCAGGACGAAAGTTTGAGTCTAATGAAGATGTCATACAGAAAGTAAACCAGTATTTTGAAAGCATCAAAGCAATTCATTTCCGTGAAGGAATCGCGAAGCTGGAGAAACGTTGGAGCAAGTGCGTTGAACTTCGAGGGGACTATGTCAAGTACATTTCAAAACTCATTGTTTTCTTTCATAGCAAACCAAGTTAATTGCCAAACCACCCTCGTATGTTAGACATAAGTAAATTTAGAATAAAGAATTAAACTATAACATTTCCAATTTTATAAATATGTATTTAACGATTCATTTTCAACTTTAAACCACTGTAAAACATAATTTGATTAGCATATTCAAATTATAAAACATTCTTTAGGTTCTTAGAATTGGCATCTTTACATTTACTATTTTATTACTTTATGTTGTAGACTACTCGTTTGATTACCTAGGGTTATCATTGAACAAATTCAAGAGACGATGTTTAATTTGACTATCTTTTGTTTGGCCCACGATTTCTAAATATAATAAAATCCATTACTGAACAATGTATTTATCGGGAGCCACATACTTAGATTTATAACACCAACTAATACTTAATTAGTAATGATATTTCATTGCACATATTTATTTATTAGTAAGAGTTTTAAGACCCTATCGTAAACCTGAGTAGTGTTGCCAGTAGGTACCATTTCTAAAAATTAATCACACAGAAATTTCCCGTTATTACAATCTCTTCATAACGTTCATATCAAACAGTATCCATCGAAGACACACTGGCAACAAGAAACTCAACAGTAGGGCTGGGCGAAGTATCGATACATCATCCAATATACCCGATACCATAACTGGTATCTATTCCCCGATACCTCAGATGGCGAAGGTATCGATTCTAAGGTGTCGATTCAAGGTATCGATTCCAAAGTTTCGATACCTATTGATACTATACCGATTCCAGTACTTGCTAAATATCGATACATAGCGATCTATCGGGTAGCTCACCTTTGTGCATTTCTTTAAATGTATAGAAGGATGCAATAACTTTTTAAGTAAAGAATTTTAAGTATCTATGCATTATATATATTATATAATATATATGTATTTAAAAGGATGTTGAATTTTATATTATACGTAGCAAATATCCATATTATGACATAATAACTATAATTATTACAAAAAAAAAAAAAACAAAATATCACAATATTGTAAATTTCATGTCGTAGATATGGTAGAATCGGTAAATTAATTTTATATCTCCTGAAACCGATATCAAACAATCGCTACCTAGAAAACGGGTTATGAATACTGATTCCTGGGTATCGAATCAAGGTGTCGATTCCAAGGTATCGCTTCCAAAGCATCGATACCTATCGATGCTTTACCGATACCGTGCACAGACCCGATACATCGCTAAGTATCGATACCTCGATTGGTATCGATACCCGATACCGAAAACGTTGGTATCGCCCAGCCCTACTAAACAATATTACTTTAACAACAAAAGACATGGAGTCTCATCTAACAGTAAAAACTTTAAGTTTTAAGTATACATTAAGTGCTACTTTTGCGAGATTTATCTTAGTAAATTAGATTTAAGTGTTTTTTGTTAAATAAATATAATATTCTGAAAGCACACCTAGTTTTAATATAACTGCAACCAACCAAAATAAATAACTAGCTTATTCGAAAGTTGCTCCCCGTAAGCGGTGGGTCAAGAAATTTTCACGAGCCGAATACAACTGCAATGAGGACCGAATATAAATATTATACATTTGGTCCTTCGAGAGCCGGATATAAATTATACAGATATTATTATTTCATTATTTTTACAATCAGCACATCACAAATATTCATAATCGGTCATTACTTTTCCGGCACCAAAACAAAAATTTTATTTTGTTGGCCTGTGTAATATGTAATAATGTATAACAACCTATACAAAAAGGTTTAGTATATCAAGACGTTATGCACGTATTAGGCATTTGTTACAAATGAAACAGACATGCAATATAAATATCTGTAACTGTACACATGGACAATACACCTCGTATTTTCAGCATTTACTTCTGCTTAAGACACGTGTTTCTGCCATCTATAGGCGTCGTCAGTCAAGCTAGTGAAGCAATGTAATACAAATGATACAAATCTTTTTAAGAACAGATTTGTATCTGTATATACATTTACGCTGAAATCGCCTACAAGATATAGCAAATTTCGTCCTATAAGGTGGCACTATTTAATAAGTGACATCTGACGGACGAAAGAGACTATGCCGAAAAAGGCGACCTTTCGCTTGACTAGCTATGCTAGTACATAAGCGAAAAAATACGTATACGTGTAGTCCATTAACACGAGCCAGATGGCGGTAAATATACAAAAAGGTTTAGTATATCAATACGTTATGCACGTATTAGGCATTTGTTACAAATGAAACAGCCTTTTTCGACATAGTCTCTTTCGTCCGTCAGATGTCACTTATTAAATAGTGCCACCTTATAGGACGAAATTTGCTATATCTTGTAGGCGATTTCAGCGTAAATGTATATACAGATAAAAATCTGTTCTTAAAAATATTTGTATCATTTGTATTACATTGCTTCACTAGCTTGACTGACGACGCCTATAGATGGCAGAAACACGTGTCTTAAGCAGAAGTAAATGCTGAAAATACGAGGTGTATTGTCCATGTGTACAGTTACAGATATGTATATTGCATGTCTGTTTCATTTGTAACATGCCTAATACGTGCATAACGTATTGATATACTAAACCTTTTTGTATATTTACCGCCATCTGGCTCGTGTTAATGGACTACATTTATACGTATTTTTTCGCTTATGTACTAGCATAGCTAGTCAAGCGAAAGGTCGCCTTTTTCGGCATAGTCTCTTTCGTCCGTCAGATGTCACTTATTAAATAGTGCCACCTTATAGGACGAAATTTGCTATATCTTGTAGGCGATTTCAGTGTAAATGTATATACAGATACAAATCTGTTCTTAAAAAGATTTGTATCACTTGTATTACATTGCTTCACTAGCTTGACTGACGACGCCTATAGATGGCAGAAACACGTGTCTTAAGCAGAAGTAAATGCTGAAAATACGAGGTGTATTGTCCATGTGTACAGTTACAGATATCTATATTGCATGTCTGTTTCATTTGTATAACAACCTACATTAAGAAATCATAAAAAAATTCAATTTGTAATTTTTTGTCAAAATACTGCAAACAAACACAAAAGGAAGCAAACACTGTTAAAATAGGAAAACAATAAGAAATACCGCTTGTTTTTCGCGGTCAAGTTAGTTGTTAGTATTCGCAGAATAATTTTAAGTTTCTCTAATTCTAAAACTTTTACAACATCCCGTGTATATTTATTGTCAATTTTATTTTTGAGAATGGTTTAACCGGCGATAAACTAAAAATAATTACGTGTGTATTTCGTAAAACCGTTTCTGAAAATTCAGCAATCTGAAAATATCGAATTCATGCACACGCATACTCGAAAGCGATTTGAGAATCAACATCCTGTCATCAAACCAGGTGAACAAAAGCCTGCCTGTAGTAAAAATAACATTGTTCGGCCTCCAAAATTCAATAGTCGTTGTAATCGTATCAGGCAGACCTATGAACGGCCTTTATATACATATATTAAAATATGAAAGAAAATATCAATGAACATTCATAGTGCAGTGAAAAATTTACTTAGCTGATCATAAGTTTTGACGCCCTCAAAAGCTTATTAATTGTCAACAAATTATTTAAAAATTAGTAAAGTAAATAACAGGATCGTCTAAATTTTACTTTAATGGAAATAGAAACTGTTTAACTTTAATTATTGCTTACAAATATACGAGATGCGATTCGATGTTACCGCGCCGACGCACAGTAAAGCCGAATCCCGAAAAGCAAAATTCGTAAAAAAGTGCTTTTTTTTTACTATTTTACATTATTAATTAATTAATGCAAAAAATGCCTAATAGAAAAAAAAATAGTTTAAAAAACTCGTTTCATAAGGCGTTTTGTCGCATTCGTTCCTTAGAAAACTCGTGACATAAAATGGTGCCTTATGAAATATACTATTTCAGAACTACGATCAATACATGCACTGAAACTTTAATTGTGTCGTCTATAAAGATATAACAAATGAACATTAACATTTGTTTAAGACTGTATAAACTGGCAATAAAGTAATCCATTTGCAAGTTTCCGTGATATTACACAGAGGAATACATACTCAAGTAGAAAGTTTAAAGGGAGTGTAATTTTTTCTTTGTTATTTAGTTTGCTCATGCTACTATTCCTAGAACGCATAAACTTAAATTAGGATACCGCAGAAAGTTAAACTATAACATTGAGAAACTTAATATTATCTGAATCATACAATTGCAAAAAAATTATTAACAATAATAGTTATTTGTTATATTACGGGCGGAAATAGGACATTTTAGCTCGAACTTTGAAGTCTTTTCCCGAGAGAAAAGATCAAAGTACGAGCTAAAATCTCCGTTTTGCCACGTGTATACCACTTTAAAAAATAAGAAACATTTAACATAATTTAATATAGTCGAATTTAGTTATTACATTTTTGCGATGGTAATCATTAGTAGCAAACAAATTAAATGATGGATGAGTCAGCTGTTCAAACAAATGAAATTGCCAAGAGAGTATTACCTGAGCTAAATACAGTTTCAGTTCAAAGCGTAATGGAAACTCCCATTTCAGATATAAAATCACTTGAAAACGTGGTAGAGCCGAAAATTTCATTTAGTAAACATGAATTATGTGCATTGTATAATAAACTTACTGTAAATGAGAACTAACGAGTATTAAATCTCTATGTTTGTACCAGTATGCAGAAACGCTATACCTACGTCGCGACGCTACCTTCCTGGTTGTTAGGATAATGAAAAAATTGTGAAAAGCCATATTTATCCCGGAATGTGTGGATGCATTTAGCTATTATTGGAGCTTGTCACCACACAGTATCCTGGACAGTTATGATTTTTCACTTCTACAGGTGCCCATTTTTTATCTCCATATATGGGTAACTAACTCTTAGTATTTCAGATACCGGATCAGTTAAATTAGCAAAATTGATCAGAATTTTGATGAGTATTTGATAGCATTTTCAGATTTGTCATATGTTGTCAACTTTTTGAGATATTTATGGAAAATTGAAATTTGACGAAGTTTTCAGTTATACATATCTTCGTAATCATTGAAGACAGAGCAAAACTAAAAATGGCATCTGATAGTATTTTTTTGCGTAGAATTTGATAATCTTTATTAAATATTCATAGCACAGTTGAATATCAAGATATAAAATAAACTTTCGTTTTATTAAATGACAATCATAGTTGGCCATGACTTCATTAAAATGCTTATTTTGTTCTTGTTTTATAAATACAAGGTTTGGTATTGTTATCTTTTTAAATCTTTATTATAGCGAAAGTAATTCAAATACTATTACTAATTGAAGAAATAATAGCCAATTGGGCTTTTTAAAAACTACTTTAATGCAGCAAAATAAAAGAGAAAGAAATTAAATTAATACAAATAGTTACGAATCTAAAATTTTAGTAAACGTTTTGTAAATAAGTAAACAAGTAAATAAGTAGACAGTGAATAATGTTACATCATCAAATGCTCAAAATGACCACCATTATTCTGGATACATATTTCACACCTTCGCACCATATCGGAATGAACCTTTCGTGTCTGTGGGCGGATGCTTCTTATGGCTGCCGTAATATTAATTTTTAATTCTTCAACGTTGTTGGGTTTGTTTTTATAGAGTTTATTCTTTACGGAGCCCCATACAAAAAATCTGGTGATCTTGGCGACCAAAAGACGATACCAGCGTTACCAATTCAGTTAAAAAAACGTTCTGAAAGATACTCAGAAACGTTTCGGGGTGCACCGTTATGTTGAAAGTATTTGAGATTTTAAATTAAATTTAATGGCAATTCATCTAGCATATCTTCAAGCTCATTACGCAAAAAGTGTAAATATCGTTCTCCATTCAAATTGGTTTGATAAAAATATGGTCCCAATATTTTCATTCCAAAAATTCTACACCACACGTTTACAGAAAATACACGTTGATGTCGCCTTTCCACATTAAGAGGAGGGTTACCTTGAGACCAACAAACATTATTATGTCTATTAAATAATCCATTGTTGGTAAATTTTGTTTCATATGTATAAGGAATTGTGTAAGAAAAGTGCGGACTAATGTTTGTTTCTTCCAAAAACCATCGAGCAAATAATATTCTTCTTTCATGATCTTGGCCATAAAATATATTACTCACACTGTACTTAAATGGCCTGTATTTATTCTGCTTTAAAATTAAGCCTTTCTGTGCAAACAGCACATTCACTCGCAATTTGACGAGTTGATGTCGCGAGTTTGTAACTTGCATAAGCTAAAACCCTTTCTGCGTCTTCCGGTTTGATCTGGTTTTGTAAACGAACTATACCTTTTCAAATTATTTTCCAACTTAGAAAATAGTCTTCGATCTGGCTGTCTTCTTTCCATATAGCGTTGATAATACAATTCACTAGCGGCATTACTATTTCAATCGTATATTAGAGAACATTGAGAACTGCTAAATTATCCATAATAAAAATTTCACACATAATATGTAATACGAAGCCAGGGCGATGAAAGAAGAGAGTTGATGAATAGCGTCTCTAGCAAAAATTTTAAGATAGCGTCGCTAAATTTTGGTCTCCGCATTCTAAATTTGAAAACCACCGTTATACGTCAAACTAAATACCTGAATTTGATATCCTGGAGCTGGAGTTTATAAAAATTATCTAAACAAATCCTGTATCTATTCTTACATCCAGAAAGGAACTAGTTTTCGTTTACAAAATACGTAAGAGTTACAGTCCTGGTCACGATATTTATAAATAGCAAGTATTACAAAATTGCCATCAAAATCGATTTTTGCCGCTACAAACATTAAGCAAGCGATATTTTACTATACGTAGCTCAAATTACATTATTCACTTAATATAATTTTGAATTGTCTTAGCTATGGTATAAGTTCTAACCATTTTTATATGTAACACCGTTAAAAGCATTTGGTACCACTTAACTATTATTAGGTTATTATAAAAACTCATTTATCCAACTGTATCGATAATAGATCTACTACAAATAACTTAATGAAAAAGGATTGCCTAACCTTCAGACAACTAATAAAGAACGTGTCTTTATATTTAATATTCATTAGTTTATTACTTATTAATATAACAAATGGTGATATTTATACAGAACCTACCTTAACTTGAGACTCAAAACTAAAATTGAGCTAGCCGAGCTTAACTTCGTATCAATATATATATTTTTATATTCTGTCATTTATATTTTGTATACTCTTGATAAAGGCGTACCGCCGAAACATGTAGAGTTTTTTAAATACATATATTTTGAAATAATATACAGACCTTTAATCGCCTACTGATTAGGTTTAATATATATATATATATATATATATATATATATATATATATATATACCAGGTGATTCAGTTTGGTATTCGCCCACCTGTAACTTTTTTACCTTTAGAAAAAAGTATAATAAACCATATATATTCGTAAATCCGATGGTAAAACCTATCGGATAGGATGATCAATTTATCTTTACGATGACATCTGTCAAAAAAGTGACTGTCAACTTTTTTTTTTCAAATGACACCCTGTATATTTTTTTGCAACATTTATTAGGTATTTTATTTCGAATTCCAAATATGTATCACACTCTTTACTTTTGGATAGAGTAACAGAATTAATCACTAAAATCGTGGAGATGTAAAGTTCTAGGAAAAAAATATTTACCCATGAAAATAATTTCAATTCACTTTTAACTGTCAACAACAAATATCACGGCGCGTTACTTAGTTGTAATTTCTTTAAAAAATGGCTGTGATTTTAATCTATGGGGAATGCCCAAAAAATAGTAAGGTCGCTAGACGAATATACCAACAACGGTATCCAGAGAGATCATTGCCATCTAACAAATTATTTGCAAAACTAGCAAGAAATTTGGGTGCATTTGGGAGTTTCAAGAAGAAGAGAAGTGCTTTTAGACCAAGGACTATAAGAAATGAAGACAATGCAATTGCAGTTTTAGCTCGAGTAAGTGTTGATCCCCACATATCCATTCGGCAAATAGCCGATGAAGCTGATATTTCTTTTTCGTCAATTCAACGGATTTTGAAAGATAATAAACTGCATCCATTTAAAATTCACGTACATCAAGCTTTGCTTCCTCGAGATTACGACGAACGGGTAAACTTTATAGCCTGGCTGAACTATGCCCACGAAGTTGGGATTTTACATCTTATCATGTGGTCAGACGAATCTCGATTTCATAACAATGGAAAAGTGAATCGCCACAATTTCCACTATTGGTCAGAACATAATCCTTACTGGCTTCGAGAAACCAATTTTCAAAATGTTTGGGGAATAAATGTGTGGTGTGGCATCCTTAATGGAAAAATTTTTGGACTAAAATTTTATGAAGGCACACTCACGGCGGAAAGGTATCTACAATTTTTAAGGGAGGAATTATACGAATATATGGACGATGTTCCGTTACAAATACGGTCAAATCTGATATTACAACAAGACGGCGCACCAGCTCATGGCGGTAGAATTGTCACCAATTATTTAAATGAAGTTTATACTGGGAGATGGATTGGAAATCGTAGTGTGGAAGTAAAGTGGCCCCCCAGATCTCCGGATCTCACGCCACTTGATTTGTTTCTGTGGCCATATCTTAAGAGGAGGGTTTATACAACACCTCTAGTTGATTTGGAGGATCTGCAGAATAGAATAAAACATGAATGTCGTCAATTGACTCAAGAAGTTCTTTTGCGTGTCTGTACTCAGGAGGTATTACATAGGGCTGAAATGTGTCTTGAGATGAACGGTGCACATTTCGAGCATTTGATGAACTAAGTTTTTTTGCTAAAATTATTAAATAAATTTTCCTAACAATTGTTTTCATCGTCATCTACTTGTTACGCATCTGAATAAACTTTTATTATTTTTGTGAATGTTTTTTATTATTTTATCATAGTGATACATATTTGGAATTAGAAATAAAATACCTATTAAATGGTGCAAAAAAATATACAGGGTGTCATTTGAAAAAAAAAAGTTGACAGTCACATTTTTGACAGATGTCATTGCAAAGATAAATTGTTGATCCCATCCAATAAGCTTTGCCATCGGATTTACGAATATATATGGTTTATTATACTTTTTTCTAAAGGTAAAAAAGTTACAGGTGGGCGAATACCAAACTGAATCACCTGGTATATATATATATATATATATATATATATATATATAAGTATAAATATAATATCTTCGTGACCTTGGTATGATAAGGTAAACTTAATAAGTCGGCGATTAAAGGTCTGGTTTACTTCAAAGTATATATATTTAAAACAACCCTACATGTTTCGGCAATACGCCTTTGTCAAGAGAATACAAAATATAAATGACAGATTATAAATGTCAAATAATTAAGTTGCTATGGTTTAAATTATTCAAAGATACATTCCAAAAATAATAATAAAACATTGACATAACGATTTTGACACGTCTCGATTTTTTTGCTCACGACAGTATGTGTGTTAACGGAAATGGTATTAATTTTAAAGGTTTGTTAAGGAATTAGATGTTTTGTTTTCGTTTCGCTTAGGTCGATCCAAATAGTTTTTATTTTTGTAACATTACAAGTTTTTTTTTGTATTTGTTGAGAATAAACAAAAAAAAATTTAAAAATGTTATTTTTTTTATTTCAGTTTTATCTGAAAACGGCTTTGCGTTCGGGATTTTCGTATTTTTCATTTTTATGTAATTTTTAATTGTAGAACATATATCTGAGGGTTGGGGACCTAATATTGACACCCTGTATACCTAACGTGGAGCAACCAAAAGTTTGAGCACCTAATAGAGCAAATTCCGCCAATAAAAATTGATGAAAGCAGCTCAGATAAAGATGTTAAACTGATTTTTTTGTTAATAATAGCGGCTTCAGCAACTGTTTCTTTATTTCTTTGTTACCTACTTCAGGCCTTTTTGAGCATCGGAATTGGGTAATGAATTAAACACAATCTGTGGCTTATTGTATCCAATAATTCCAGGCTTGTCCCTTGGCTATTATCTAGTTATTGAACATTCTATATCATCTTGTCCCGTTGGATATTCTTTCAATAAATTTCTAATTTTAGCAGGGGAGTGGCATTTCAACATACGCATAATCTAACTAGCAACCAAGTCCGCTGTTATTAATCGTCAAATATTTATAAATTAAGAAGTAATTGAATAATGACATTAGTTTAATATTTAAAGATTTTAATGGCACATGGAAAACTAAGCCATGACTTTTTATTTCTCATCTAAGTAAGAGAGGAAATTTATTGTATCTCCTTTTAACAAAACATTGTATATTTAGTATGTGATAAAGATGAGCTACCATACTTCTGAAATGTTACCAAGTTGTTACATTAAATTAAAATGATTATACCACAAGCACGAGGAAAATTAATATAATTTAGAAAAGCAGTCGCAACATGAAAAGATTCGAATATTTTATAGATTCCTATAGTCATTGTACCTTAAAATTAAAATTATTAATATTTTGCATTCTTATTAGTTGTTTATATAAATGTGTCTAAAATATAAATGATTTTCAATATGCATGTACAATCAATTCTAGCATTTTTATGCGCGTCGGTTTATTTTGCATATAGCTGTATATAAATATGCATAAAGTCAAGTCGACCATGTGCCGTCCAAATAAATGAATGAAAACACAACAACGCGGCCTACTACGTCTAATTGAAGTATTGGAAATTGTATTTCAGTAGTCGGTTCGGGGCGCAGGATCAATACTTCATTCATGGCCTACGCAGAGTCAAGCAAGGCGAAACAGCAGGCGAGTTTGTTTCTTGGTAACGCGCTTGTGAGTTTTGTGTGTATTTTGGCTCGGATACATTCACACACTCCTTGACTTTTTACCGAGCGTTCACACATGAATATATTAAACATGCAAACACGAACAACTAACAGACCTATACCACCTAGTTTATTACTTGCTTTTATAAACAACGAAAGTTATATTCGATGTTGACGATGACACTTCAACCCGACTGACTTATATAAGGGGGAGTTTTTGCAGCATTATCCGTCTAACTGTAGAAGTTTTGCGCTAAAACTTTTGTGAAAGTAGAGTTTGCTCAACATCTAAAGATAGAACCTGGCAATATAAAAACGAATTGGAGAAAATTAGATTTGAAATAGAAACTTTTATGTTATAAATATATAAAGCTTTTTTCGCTGTTGTATATAAATATCATTTAAAAGGATTAATTTATTTTATTTTTCTCTGCTACTCTTAATTTGGACGTTCAATAATATAACCGGTTTTATAAATATTTGCTAATACAAAACATTAATCGCGCTTAACATACAACAAACCGAACAGTTAGTAAACAAATTTACATGAAATAGAGACTGTGTAGGTGTCCATGTCATAATTTTTAATGTGTCCACTATTTTTACTCAAATATTACGTGGACGGCTTTGAACTTATACCCTTTTGCCCAGTTTTTCAGTCTCAGCTCAAGTTCAAGTGAACCTTAAACTTGAACCGTGAATTTTATGTTCGTATTTTTCATTATATTTCCTAAACTAGCTCAGTTGAATCTAAAATGCTATTATTATTATGTAAGGCTTGGTAATATGAACATCCGAATAAAAGTAGAACTGTCATTTTGTACAGTGTTGGTAGCCTAAAATATTTCAAATAGTATCCAATAGAAAATAAGAGAAATTTGACGAGGTTGCTAAATTTATTTTAAAATTTAAAATGCTGCAAGTCGAAGAACAGTAACTAAAGAATCAGTTACGAGGGACAAGCTGAAATTATTGAGAGTAAAAAACAAGATTAATAGTTTCTTGGATTTTATTTTAAATATGTTAAAGTAAGTCCGTTCAGTGAGGCTATAGTTGACCATTCTTTCTTTCCACTGTTTAAAAATTCCCAACCAATCTGCTTTCGGAATACCTTCAAAATAAGCGTTAGCTGCGGTGTCAATCTCTTCTTCAGACGAAAACTTTCTACCCCGCAAATTGCGTTTAAGGGGTTACGTGGGTTTCGTACCCAAAGAAAAAAGCATATTTTCTCGATTTTTTAAAAATATAATATATGAATTACATATTTCATTCAAAGTGTTGAGCACATGAAAGAACAACAAAAGTGTCCTCACTGTAGGCAGGATAACTCATAATAGCTTCATCTGAAATTAAAAAAAAAACAGATTTTTTTCTGTTAGTGGATAAGTATAGGTTGTACTTGAACGAAAGATTTTTAAAAATTTGAAATTTAAATTTTTGGCAGAGTTGTATGCAAAATAGTTCAATTTTTGGTACAATTTACACTACGTATAACCTTGTAAAATTATTTGTAGTCGAAAAAAAACCTTCGTTCAGATACTGGTCCATGTTATTTTGAAGAACTGTACCAAATTTCAATGAGATAGGTGCATTGGTTTTCGAGAAAAAAATTGTTTTGAGAGAAATGCGGTTGAAGTTTCAAGTAGAAACAAAACGGAAAACAGAATCGTCGCTTCCAGCACCATATATTAAAGATCCTGCTGCAGCTGCGATGTTCAAGGCATTCTTTTGTTCCTGTCTGAGGCGAATTCTTACCTATCGGTTCCCAGTCTCAGCTTTTTTCTTAGCTATGAGTATACGATGTTCATCCTGTTTTCGCGCGTACTCCAGGCTATTTCGTCCAAGTTTCATGTCCATCCCGCGCATAAGAAGTAATAGAGCTCAGATCCCTTCGTTGAAAGTACAGGCAGTAACAGATGAAATAATTTCAACTATTTTGGAACCAGTAGGAAGTATTTTTGGAGTGATTTTCCAAATTAACTGATTCAGACTCTCATTATTATTTTGCGTAAAGCCACGAACACACCGCTCTAGAAGCACATCTTTGCTAAGCTCCTCATATATAGGCTTGATTGACAAAACATCACTTGGCAATGGAGCATAATGAATCATCATTTGAATGATGATAAAACAATCATAGCTGAGACACGCTGCCAAAGGCACCATGAGTCAGGCCCGCTTGGGCATTTCTCGTGCTGTTGATTTTCGTCCATGGAGCTATAGTGGAAGTACGTTGCCCATATAGCGTCCTTCATTTTTTTTAACTGAATCACAGTTTCTGCTTATGGCCAGTCCGTAATAAACTGCTAATTTATCAATCAATTTACCCGTAAATTTGCCTTTGCCAAATAGGCTTTTTTTGCGGAGAAATGAGTGAAATCACAACCTCGAACAAACCTCGTAGCTCAACAAGCCATATGAAACTAAAATATTTAGGATAAGTGACCATCAGAAAGTAAGAGAAACGAGAGCGAGAGAAGCGAGAGAGACAGCCAAACAATAGCTAAGCTCTGCTAACAATAAGCAGCTGCCTCGATATACCTGCGTCGCTCCCGGCCGGTCTTTCCTAACGAGTCGCCGTTCCGTAGGATTTTGTATTTGTGCCACCTCTGTATAAAACTGCATTACAATAACTGCTTTCGTTTCGTCTTAAGAAAATACTTTAGAATAACTCGAAACTGAACTCATTATTGAAAGGATACATACGTAAAAAATTAAAAAAATGTAATTCGACCCATATGCAACTGAAATTAATTGCGAACTGAAAGTATATTATATACAAAACAGCGGCAGCTCCAGTGTAAACTCAGGGGATTTCCCGGTTTTGTTTACATACGCAGCCTTTCCGTCAGATGGCGTAGTATGCACACTTCACATAACGTCCGAGTACCCGGTTACCCGACCGGGTACGTTTTTTTTTCTTTCTCAATACCCGGTACCCGGCATTTTTTAGGACCCGGTACATCACTATAAGTCAGGTTCCAATTATATTAATGTAAACGGTAACACACGCATATATAATGTTTGACTCTTTGAATATGTATTGCTCTCAGGATTTGCTTACGAGTTCTTTGTAACTAGGCCTAGCATCCAATGTAAAAGGTAAAGAAATAAGACGTCAAAATACCAAATTAAATACATTTATTGTTCATACTTTCAAAATACATTTATGAATCATGACATAAACATTATGAATCATTTATTTAATTAAATCAAATCACAAACAAAAATTTATGGGTATTGTCAAAAATATATACAAGGTGTCCGTAAAAGGTCTTTACAAAAACCTACTACATATTCCTTACAGAAAAATAAGCCGATTTAACACAACTTACCTTAGTACAAAGTTGCTTACTTTAGGCGCTATAAGACGCTGAAGTTACACTTCTGAAATCTTTTTTTTTTATTATAAAGTTAAAACGCCTCACGCGATTTTGCTGAAATTCGATACGTTGACATAGTTTAATGAGACAACAAAACCTATATCAAAATTATGGGCAGCATCATTTCATAGGCGTAGAGCTTGTGTTTTTTTTAATAATTGCGCGTTTAAGTATAAAATTTAGATTGTGTAACTTATTTACTACAGAAAAAGTCCTCTTTGTAAGACTCGATTACCATCATGCTTTTTGTGAAATTTGTATTTTAATAATTCAAAGTAACAGTCAACAGAAACATTATGTTACTAAAACATGCATAAAAATATATAATCACATTCCCAACAACATAAAAGACAAACCTAATAAAATATTTAAACGGATACTAAAGACGCAGTTACTCGAGAAAGCACTGTAGTCAGTGGACGATTTCTTTCGGGAAAATATAAAAATAATTTAAATTTTTGATATATGTGTCAATGTTTGTTATTTCCTATCGTGTATTTGTTTTTCTTGCTTATTTGTTATATACTATTTTATATTTGTTTATGAACTTGACATATTTTTTTATATTTACCATGTTGTATGCTTTTTGCCTGATGGAGCGAAATATATTATTATTATATTATAATAAAAAGGTCATAGAAATGAATAATGGATACTTTAATAAAAATAAACTTCTGGCTATATATATTACGCATGTAATCATACTATAGTAAATGGTCTTTGATATACCTTTTTAAATTAATTCTGGTACGTGGGAATGTTTTTTCTAAATTTTAAGTATTTATATATCTAGATCGTAATGAAAACAATAACCTATCGATATTAAATATAAAATCTGCAATGTAACACAGATGCATTTTAAAACACTATCTGTTTAGTTACTTCGTATGCCTATTACAAAAGTATAATTAAAAATTTCTTTACATAATGGCATTGGACTTATTCTATCGATGATTATACTGGGTGTATTTAAAATACAGCCCGTTTCAAGTACGTTTCATTGTTGTTTATGTTTTATCGATACACAGCAATATCTAGTATGAAATAATATTTATTGTACCAATCAATTTACTATAACTTCCCTAATTTCATCTAAAATGCAGCATACTGTATTTTTACGTAAACGATATATCTGACAGAAAAGTTTTGTTCATTCCAAATAGCGAAATTATTCTGTCGATTTCGTATATTCCTAGGTCGGCTATTACGTCCAAGATGCCCAACAAAGTAAATATCTTCATCGTCTGAAGATTCATGTGGATTAACTAAATTAATTTTGAAAGCTAAGTGAAATGGATTTAGCCGCTAACAAACTTTTGTCAAGAGTAGGTTATCTATGAGTTTGAGCAAAAATTAAATGTTGATCTTGCTTCTGTTGCGAGTTCACGCTGAACCAGATTTTCAGTTCCGTTCAAGGCTCAACTGAATTATGTTTTGAACTTTAAACTTAAAGTAGCACCTAAAATTTAGTTTAAGGTCTGATTGAAACACCGGGCATTAATGTTTTAAGTCATAAGCGGGCATATATACCCGAGGTGTGTATGTATGACTCGATCGCGTTATAGAAGCTTGTTTTATTTGTAAATTAATTTTTAACATAATCAAAAAGCAATTGAACTGGAGATAATTACAAATTCTTTTAATGAAAACTTATGGAAAAAATTATAAATTACATTCAATTACAAATTCAGAAACAAAATGTTATTATTGGAAATCTTAAAATATTATAAAAACAAAACAAAAAGGGAACGAAATAATAAAAGTTAATAACGCGTGGCACCTCTCCTAGCTCTGATAACTGTTTGTATTTACCGTGGTGAGCTCGCTATCAAATTTTGGATTACCTCTTGGGGAATATTATGCCAGATTAATAGGGGCTGGTAAATGTCACTTTACTGATCTTTTTAGAGTGTCACATACGTGCTCTATTGTATTTAAATCTGGATTTCGTGGTGACCAGTCCATGACTTGAATATTGACCTCTTGGAAGTAATCTAAAACTTGTCTAGCCATGTGGGGCCTCGCATTATCCTGCATGAAAATGAAATTGTTCCCTAGAAATGGTGCATGAATATTTATTAAAGAACAGAATATTCCTAAATGATTTATTTAACAACAGTTACAGTATATACGGGGTTGGGCAGAAGTAACGCATCAGTTTAATAATTCCGTAAATATAAACTTTAGAACAAAATGTTGTCAACAAAAGTTTTTTGACAAGTTATTTTGTATTGGCTTCAATCATTTGCGTTTTTTCATGATGATTACATGACAGCAAAAATTTTTTTTTTTAATGGAAATAATATTTTCTTTTAAAAAATTCGGAATCTTTATTAATTTCTGAATATGAATATGTACTTTTTTCATGGGGTTAGATAATAAAAATATTGAGAAAAAAATAAAATTTAATAAACGTACATTTGGACTAGTGCAGTTGTTTTGTAGATTGCTTTGGAAATTGTAGATTTTTTGACTGTCATTGAATTATTGACGTTTCACAATAAAATAATTTCCATCGTAAAACTTGCTTTTTTTAATACGTGTTTTGTGTGAAAATGGTCAAATTAACTACTAAAGAAAGAATAGAAATTCTTATGATGGTCGGATATGGTGACAGGCAACGTTCGCATCACGAAGTTTGCACTTTATTCAATAATGTTTATTTGGATCGAGATCCTATAGCTCAATCAACAGTTTCGAGATTGGTTACTAAATTTAGAGAAACGGGCGATGTTAGAGATACACCTAAAGCTGGCCGACCAAAAGAAATCACTAATGAATACCGATCTCTTCATGTTTTACTTGCTGTAACGGAAAATCCCACTACGTCAACCACTCAACTAGGATTAGAAAATGATACGAGTAGCAGATCTATTAGACGAAAATTAAAAGCCCTGTAAGATATACTTACTGCACGAACTTAACTTAGATGACCCGGACAGAAGATTACAGTTTTGTGAAACAATAATGGAAATGTCCAATAACGATCCAAATTTTTTAAACAACGTATTTTCTGACGAAGCTACATTTTGTCTAAATGGATTTGTAAATAGGAATAACCGCCGTTATTGGGTGACTGAGAATCCACATTGGATGCGAGAAAATCATACACAGCATCGCCACAAACTTAATGTGTGGGCTGGCATTGTTGGGCAACGAATCATAGATCTGTACTTCTTGGAACACAACCTAAATGGTGATGGTTACTTACATTTATTGCGTAACCATATTGTACCAGATCTGTTGATTTTATTTCCTAACGACAATCAACCATGCATGCCAAACCGTAATCTATGGTTTCAACAAGATGGAACACCACCACATTATGCTATTAATGTTCGACAGTATTTAGACACAATTTTTCCCGGTCGTTGGATTGGACGTCGGGGTTTTATTGATTGGCCCGCTAGGTCTCCCGATTTAGATCCATTGGATTTCTTTCTTTGGGGACACTTGAAGTCGCAAGTATACAAGGAGAAACCTAGAGGATTTGAGAGCAAAAATTACTCGTGAGATACAAGCCATACCACCTAATAGTTTACAAAATACAATTCGTCATTTTTGGGAACGTTTAGGACACTGTCAGGTCGTAGAAGGACGTCACTTTGAGCATTTAATTTAATTTTGTAGTTTGTTTACTTTTATTAAATTTAATTTTTTTCTCAATATTTTTATTATCTAACCCCATGAAAATAGTACGCATTCATATTCAGAATTGTCTAAAAAATAATATTATTTCCATTAAAAAAAAAAAAATTTGGCTGTCATATGTAATCATCATGAAAAAAAAACAAATGATTGAAGCCAATACAAAATAACTTGTGAAAAAACTTTTGTTAACAACATTTTGTTCTAAAGTTTATATTTACGGAATAATTCGACTGATGCGTTACTTTTGCCCAACCCTGTATACAAATTCTATTTACGACTTAATTCAAGCGGCTCTCAAAATGTTATTTTAATGTACCTTCAATAAATGTATTTAAAATCTAGGACATAGAATATTTGTTGTGTGTGGTCACTGGTATAATAACCTCGTTGTATTAAAGAGTTCAAATGGACGCTTATAATGCATTTTTACCTATTAGTAGTTCTTGTAGGTGTAGGTTTCCGCGGTCGTTCTCTAGATGTAGATCTCGGTTTCCAGGTTGGAACCGCGTCGAGTTAGGCGTAATTGCCAACGTTTCGTCCACTGTTTCAAGGGACATCTTCAGGGCTGCACGTAGATGTTCGTCGTTTCGCAGTAGCAGTAGCCTGAATATGTCCCTTGAAACAGTGAACAAAACGTTGGCAATTACGCCTAACTCGACGCGGTTCCAACCCGGAAACCGAGATCTACAAGTAGTTCTTGTATTTCGTAATTTTTATGCTGATGTCTGTGACACACTCTGTGTGACTTACTAACTATTAATACGAATAAGCAGAAAATGAACTTTTTTAAATTAAATAACTGATCTGGATATGCGAACAATTGATTGCTTAAATATAAAATATACAGTATGATAAAATACTAGGTTAAACTAGATTAAATAAATTGGAATATAATGTTTAATCTGTGATTAAACAGTGCAAAAGGCATTACATGATCCTGAATGTTTTCGAGGTAATATTCAGCATTTATTGAGCTTTACCGAATAGATTAATTAACTCTATGCAGACGTCAAAGCAAATAACTCCCCAGAACATTTTTGACCCACCAACAAAAGACTTCCCTGGGAGCTGCCATTCTAAATAAGCACTACAAAGCGTACACAACAAACAGCGATTTCAAAATGGCGTCATCTCCTTCTCCTTGACTTAGAGCAACTGCCGCGCGTGCACGAAACTGCGAGTGCAGCGCTGCCGCGGCAAAAAAAAATGGAACTTTCTGGATTTACCTCGTATCTCAAAATATATTTTGTCATTTATTACCTCCACAATTCTGCTAAATTGATGCCCATTTAAAATTTGAAAAATCTATGTCGTAATATTTAGGAGTGTAAATTACGATTTATTTAAATTTAGCACATATTGTAAGCGAAAATTTAGTTGACTAATATCTACGGGCAGCGGATAATGTAATATAAAACTTTGTACAAACAACATAAATCACAGCTTGTATAAGTAAACCCATGAGAAAACTCGTTGGCCTTTCAGCCAAGTGATGTTAAACAAATTACCACTATCTCCACGAAACGACTTCATCGGCCAAACATAGCACCTCCTGTTATACCTACGTATATACCTATATGTACAACCAGTCTGTTCGATTTTAACAGTTTCCTTGCTGCGCGGCGCTCCGTCATTCACCGTCGTAGAGACCGTGACGCGTTTATTTTTGGCCCATGGGCACCTATTTCTGACGAGAGAGGCCTTTTTATGCAACACCGGGCGGCTAGTATCCGTCTATTTCAATTATAATCCACGGGGATGAATGAAAATGTTTGCACAGTAATAATACAAAAAAAATTAATCGCTTTATATCGTACAACTACAATTTTTTTTTACTTTCCTCTTGTTTCGATATATTTTTCAATGGAATTAATCACGAAATTTATTAAAATCTGATATTTATAGTAGCAATTTTTCTGTAGATATACAGGTGTTCTTGAAATAAAAAGACAACGTATGAAAAATAGAATGATGTAATTATATAGAATATGAATCAAAAATATTGTGAGTCAAGTACGACGGGAACCCCAGAATTAAAAACCCCTAAAAAATTGTAGCATGTTCCGCCTATAAATTCAAAATATTCGAAATTCATAAAATAATAAATATATACCTCTATTGATAGCTGTCGATATTATAAAAACTATACAATCCTGTATGCTAAGTGAATTATTAAAAATTAAGATGTTTGTTACATTAATTTACAAACCCATTTTAAAAATCATCCTAAAAATAATTTGTGGACTTTTAGAACTGACATTTCATGTGTATTACGAGAATTTTTTGGTAAGTAAGTAAGAAATATAAGGATTCAGAATGCCGATATTGTATTTACACTCTGCAATGTTTATGTTTATAAACACTCTAGAAAATAACATTGTGTCTAAGTTTTGTTATAGTAAGGGTTCGATAATGTGAGTCAACTGTACTTGTAAATTTTTAAAGATGTTATATTAAAAGAACATGTGAGATGTGTGCTCTATGGGCATTTAATGTCCTATTTGATATCACACTATTTTTAGTCGAAAAATTTTATCGAACGTACGTAACGATAGACAATTGAACGAAACTTAAAGCGAGATGGACAATGACAAAATTATATTTTTTGTTATTGGCGTTTAATTTTAAGGATTGTGTTTCATAATATAGTCCATAGCACACTGGTGTGATAAAATTTTGAGGGAATTTTGGGAAAATATTTTGGGTATATATTCATACGTATCGTTATGTTCAAATTTTAGAAGTGTAAAGTAGACTTCATTTCAAGTAACAAAAACGCAAAACTTGTATATCCATTTTTATTTGTTTCAAAGTTACAGATCTATGAATGTGATTTTCACATCATGAAAAAAAATGTAATCCTAAAGTCGATACAAACTGATTTTATTTAAAAAAGTTATACGATTCAATAACAGGCCTGTGATTGTTAACGTCGCATAATAAAATGTTATCCTAAAATAAATAAACACGTGTCGTAGTGCATACAGTAATTTCTTGGAGATCTACAAACAAGAGTACTGGAAATTGATTTATGATAAAGAAGGTTCTTACTTATTTCGTATGTGCTGAACCATGAATATCATACAATAAACAAATGTTCAGATGACTGTTAACGTTGCATTTTTTAATAAAGGATTACATTACGTTTCAGTTCATACAACAGCTTATCAGTGAGCGGACACGTTTTCTTTATTCAAAATGCCTTACCGATTTTCCTCTCAAGAGTATGCGGACATGCATTTTGTGTATGGCTACTGTAACGGCAGTGCACGTCAAGCAGTTATTGAATACCGACATCGGTTTCCCGATAGGTGCATTCCTCATTACAGAACGTTTCTGGAAGTACACAGACAATTTCGGAAATGCGGACTGCGTTGCGTGATTATCTTTTCGACCGAGGAGTAAATTTGCCAGCAAACTTAGAGGAAGAACCAGTAGCTATTGTTACAAGGGATCCAACTCTCGGTGTACTTCAAATCGCTAGATAACTAGGAGTGCCACGAACTACAGTTTGGCGAATTTTAAAACGTGAAGGCTTATATCCATATCACTATCGCAGGAGGCACGACTTCATTTTAATTTCTGCAAAACAGTTCTCTGGACAGATAAATCTACGTTCACGAGAAGTGGTGTTACAAATCTGAGAAAGCTGCATAGATGGTCATCAGAAAATCCCAAAGCTATACGCCCATCTAAATTTCAGCATGAATTTTCTATTAACGTTTGGGCGGCACGAATCGATGACTTGATGATTGGTCCTGTCGTTCTTCCTGGAAGGTTAAATACGGACAATTACCTTCAATTTCTTATTGACGAACTGCCATGCCTTTTAGAAGATGTCCCTCTGAATGTTCGACGAGACATGTGGTTTCACATGGATGGGGCACCACCACATTTCGGAATTGCTGTCCGAAATTGGGTTAACGTCAATTATCCAAGATGGATTAGTCGAGGTGGTCGTGTTGCATGGCCACCCAGATCACCCGATCTTAATCCCCTTGACTTTTATTTATGGGGGTACAAGTTTCGAACACAAGAGAAGAGAAGTTCGATCGTATTTACCTGGCTGCCAAACAAATCCGACAAAACAAGTATGAAATTCGGATAAGTACTTCTTCTGTTGGCTTACGGACACAAGCCTGCATTCAACAAGGAGGTGGACATTTCGAAAATATTATTAATTGAACTTTTTTAAATAAAGTCAGTTTTTAATGACTTTGGGATTACATTTTTTTCATGATCTGACAATCACATTCCTAGATCTGCAACTTTGAAACAAATAAAAATGGATATACTTTACACTCCTAAAATTTGAACATAACGATACGGGACAGCTTGTATAATATCACAAGTGGTAAAATTTTGTCGACAAAATTTCGATATTGTTGCGAGTGTCTGTTGATATCCGAATGATATTCGGATGACTATTCACAAATAAACAAATTAAGAACTATCCAATGAAATTCAATTTATTTTTATTTAAATATGATTAATTGAATAATGAAACAATTGCAAAATATATTTTCCGAAACGAGAATCGAAACAATATTAGGTTTGGATTCTCGTTTGGGAAAATAGTGGGGTCGCTAACAGAAGTAGATGAACCATTTGAAGTGGCAACTGAGACAGAAGATGTAGTTGTAGGATTTTCAGTGTTTCCTAAATTTTTTGCTTGAAAGACGGATAAACTAGATTGACAACATAAATAATGGTTGCTGTCATAATAATATTAGAATTTTCAATTTTTTTTTCATTTATTAATATTAACATAGTAACAAAATTACGGCAGTCGATTCGACAGAATTGCAGGGAAAAATTACGAAATGGTGTTTTGTCGTTTGAAAACAGTGATACTCTTGAAAAACGTGATGCTGTTGGTTGAAAAATCAATTGAGTGAAATAGTCTATATAATTTAATCTTTCCATTTTTCATACGTTGTCTTTTATTTCAAGGACACGCGGTATAACCATTCGAATATGTATTTGCATTAACATTAACATACATTATCTAGAATTTGTAAAGAAGAAATAGTTCCTAGACTTTAAGAAATCAGTGAAGTAAGCGTCAAATTATTGCCGAAGATTTGCCATATAACCAATTATTTAAAGAAATACATGAAATTATAATTAAAGTAATCATTGCGCATCAACAAAGATTTAGCAACTAAAGAGATAATACAAATATGTAGAGGGCGAACATTTTAGCATTACGAAGTAAAATTTTGACCGCTGTAGCTTTAGCAGTTGGCCGAACAGTCACAAGTGAACGCGAATAAAATTAAAATGATGAAATTTCAAAAGCTGATTATAAAGCGACCACCATATTTCAGATTGTTGTCCTCCTGTAATATGCATAATTATATTTTATCATATTATAAATCGGTAATTGTAATAAATAGGTTTTTAACAAAACAATTAAGTTTTGCACGGAGCAAACATCTCTTGAAAATGATGCGATGCTCGATCGTCTTGTACAAATTTAGGTCACAGATACTGCCTGACTATAACAGCTAAGTAGGTATTTAGTGCTAACATCGTATGAATTGTCCCCACTCGTTCTTGGAACTACATATATGAAGCCGATAAACAAAATTTCAATTCATGGTTGTCAATTATGAAACAATGTTGTTCGGCTGTATTTCCCCATCTAAAATGGAGTCTATGTAATAAATTTCTAACATTTCCGGTCAAGTTATACCTTCTCAAAATTTTACCAAGGACAGTTCGTGATATAGGATGCCGATCTTGATGCAAATTGTTAAATAAACGCATACTTCTTCATGCGTTCTGACGCGGTCACCAAAACCAATAATCATCAGAATTTCGGTACGTTCTTTTTCAGATAATTGATCCATTATTAATATTTGGACGTCTACAAAGTTAATTCTAACAGTTTAAGTCTAGAAGCCTGAATTTTAATTCCATGGCGTGCTAAACACAAATATGATTTTAAAATATCAGTTTTAATTAAACATCTTTGTCGTTGTTGAACAAAAGGATTCCAAAATCTTATTATTGCTGATCTTCCAGAACAGAGCTCTATTGAAATTCGTAAATATACAGGATTATTCAATTGTTCAATATTTTTGTATAGAAATTTTCAAAAAATTTTTCAAACATAAGTTTTTTGTTTTAAGCAAGCTATTGTAAGAACATATTCCTAATCTACATGTTGCTCGTGTTATCATGGAAACAGTATTCAATTTGATTTTTTTAAATGAAATATCCGGTATATTTTTACATAGCTGAAATCCTCGTGTGATTTTAAAGTGCTTTTGTGTATACAATTATGTCTCTATTTTGCTCCATTCTTGAGATATTTACTATTATTTGTAATTTTTACCAAGCGTATGTGTTCTAGTTAGCTATGAATGATATACTTGACATTTACATTTAGACAGTAGCTCAATTTTATGTTAGAATTCTAGATTGCTAAATTCTAACTAGAACTTTTTTTACCAAAAAAGGATCATACTAAAAGTGTGGAAATAAGAAATTGTTCAAAATGAAAGTGTTTACTTAATTTTTATCTAGAGTGAATCAACTGACGGAATACAAGCAGTTGACTTTATTAATGATTATTTTTGAATCGGTGATAGAAAGAGGTCGTTTAGAGATGCAAGAAATTTCTTTAACGAAATGTTTCCTAATACAAATCCTATAAGTGTCAGTACCATGAAAAGAACCTTAGATTGTTACTAAAATTTGCAATCTATAAAAAATTCGACGAAAACGGGTCGTCCAAAAACTCTCATACGACTCAATATAAAACACGAAATAATGGATCGAATAGTAGAGACTCCTAAAATTAGTTCAAACCAACTAGCGTTAGATCATGAGGTGAGTCAATCATCAGTTCATAGGATTCTCAAAAAAGAAAAAGCACATCTTTATAAAGTGCAATTAATTCACGTATTGAAGGAAGATGACTCAGATAAGAGACTACAATTTTGTGAGGTTATGTAAGACATGATTAATAATAATCCTACCATATTAAGTAAAAAAATAAGCACATTAACATCAGAACGTTACTTAGCTTTACTACAGAATGATGTAGTGCCTCATCTCCGTAACATCTTCAATGAGGAACAACTAAATAATGTCTGGTTATAACAAGGTGGAGCTCCTCGTCATTACGGTGTGAAAGTTCGGAATTATTTAAACACTGTTTTTCCAAAAAGATGGATTGGAAGGAGAGGATTTATCGAATGGTCACCAAGATCGCCGGATTTGCAAATATTATATTTCTCCATTTAGGAACATTTTAAATCAAAAGTATATACCAATAGGCCACAAAATATTGAAAAATTAAAAGACAGGATTAGTCAGGAAGCGTGTAGATCAGGGATTCACAGACTTATAGGGAACAGGGGCCACTCGGGAAAATTATAAGGCAAGGACGGGCCACTACAAAGAATACTTATTAACACAAATATTTTTATTTTTAAATAGTATGAATTACTACAAATGATAAAAATAAAAGAACATTCAAAAATGTTTGTTGTAATTTTGTAATCGTAATGTAATCTAATCATTACAATGTAATATTTCATGTTTTATTATTTTGATGCATGACATTGCATTGACCTAACAATTTTGTTTATGTTTGGCTCCACATTACTTGTCGCCACACGTAAAATTGCTTCCAGATTTTCATTTGCCAGACGGTTTCGATTTTTTGTTTTGTTAAGTTTCATCACTGAAAACGTTTGCTCACAAATATACGTCGATCCAAATAAGCTTTCAATTTCAATCAACTCTTTATAAGCGGTTTTGTCAACGCAACGGTAGAAGTTGAGTAAATTACCTTCATTAAACTTGTTTCGTAAATTATCATCATTTTGCATGTCTATCAATTCCAGCTGTATTGATTCGGGTGCATTTTCGGGTGAAATGTTGAAACGATTGCTGAAAATGTCTAATAGAGGTTTAACTTTTTTGAAGTCTAGAAAACGATCATGAAAAGCTTGTATTAGAATATCAATTTTTTCAACATAAGCGAAATTGACATCAGTTTTATTGAATTTCTCCATAATTTTTTTGTAGTTCGGAAATTGGCTGAATTGATTTGTGTCCTGAAAAGACTTAATTTGCATTGAAAGGACGAAACATGAGAGTATAACTGCGAAATCAATTGATCTTTGCCTTGGAGTCGCGTATTTAAGACATTTAAGTGATTTGTGATGTCTACAAGAAACGCTAAGTCACACATTCGGAGACGTCCTTTTTTTCCGCCAGATATATTTTGATTTCTTCAATCAAGTTAAGAAACCGCTCTAGTGACAACCCACGTCTTAGCCACCTTACTTCACTGTAAAACAGGAGATCACCATATTCGCTTTCAATATCCTCGAGAAATTGTGTGAATTGTCGGTGATTGAGACCTCGTGATTTTATAAAGTTTACAGTAGGTACTACAACTTTCATCACATTTTTAAATCCCAATAATTTTGATTATACATCTTGATGTATAATGCAATGAAACAGCATTAATCCTTGGTATCTATGTTTTTAGTTTGTAAATACTCTTTTAACATAGTTATTATCCCAGATTTACTTCCAACCATTGAAGGTGCTCCATCAGTCGCAATTCCAGATAATTTCGTTAAATCCAAATCCATTATAGAACATTTTTCCAGAAGAGCTTTGAGCATGTCACTCCCCTTGGTTTGACTTGTCAAAGAACTCATACCAATCAGTTCGTCACTCACTTCAAAATTTTGCGTTACACCTCGTAAAAATATTAAGAGTTGAGCAGTGGAACTTATAGCTGTAGATTCGTCGAGTGCTATAGAAAAATACTCAAAACTTTTCGATTTCGTAGCAAATTGCTCTTCTATATTAGCTGCTAATGTGGTAAGTCTTCTTTGAATAGTCATCCGATTTAGTTGAATTTTCTCAAACCTCTTTGCATCTTTCGGACACATTTTTTTTGGCGGCGATTTCTAAACACTGCTTAACAAACTTCAGTAGCTGTTTCAGCATCTTGAATTGATTTTGTAAACATAGCTTGCTCGCCTATTAGTTCCCTTTGTAAAGTGGAAATTTTTTGCGTTCGATTTTCGCCGGTTAATTTGGTAAAAGTATGATGCTGGGTTTCATAATGCCTTTTCACATTATATTCCTTCGGAATAGAAACACTACTCTTGCATATTAAACAGACACTTTTGTTATGCGATGAAATAAAAAAGTATTTTTCGGGCCAAATATCTTGAAACTGTCGATTTTCATCTTCCACCTTACGACTACGTTTTTTACTAGGGCTGGTTTATCCATATCAAAATTGATATTATATTGTTACGTAGGTAGATGCCAAGTTCGAAAGACGAAATATTTATTCTTCACAGATTACAATTGAAACAATATAACGTTCGCTTGTCCGTAGTTAAAACTTAACTGCCCCGATAACGGGCGATGCGTTGTATTTATACGAGTTACCTAACATCGAGAACCTACCACATTGTTCAGGGATAATACCGACGTGTTTCGCAAAGCTTCGAGTAATCTAGTTGGTTCGACATATTTCTAGTCTCGTAGCAATATGCTTGGAACGACGAGGAGCATACCTGTCCTACGTAGTAAACCTGAACAAGAAAGTAGTAGGTACTTAAAGATACATATCTTACTAACAATTACAAAAGTTAGATTAAAATAAAAAGTTAAGAAATATTGATTTGAATGGATTTTTACCTACTTTTGTAGTTCTTCGAACAATTTTTAAAATTCGTTGGCGGGCCGCATAAATATCGACAGTAGGCCGCATTGCGGTCCGCGGTATGTGCATCGCTGGTGTAGATAATTTAGGAAACTGTTTACGCGAATTTCAGAAGAGATTAGTGCGCCCAGGGTTTACACTTCGAACATTTAATACAGTGATTTCAACTTTTTTTTGTTAATTTGTTTGCTTTTTGTTATTGTTTGGTTGATTTTTTTGTGAGACTGTAAATAAACGTACTTCATATTGGGGGCAGCGTGGTTGCCGAGATGATTATTTGCAAATAGCTTAAAAACGCCTCAGTTGGTAAAAATTACAAATAATAGTAAATATCTCAAGAATGGAACAAAATAGAGACATAATTGTATATACAAGAGCACTTTAGAATCACACGAGGATTTCAGCTATGTAAAAATATACAAGGTATTTCATTAAAACAAAAATCAAATTGAATACAGTTTCCATGATAACCGAGCAACATGTAGATTAGAAATATGTTCTTACAATAGCTTGCTTAAAACCAAAAAACTTTTGCTTGAAAAATTTTTTGAAAATTTCTATGATTTAAAAAATATTTAAGTGTTTTGAATAACCCTGTATACAGGCTGTCATTTAAAATAAAAAAGGTAACATCGTGTCCGGCTAAACTGGAAGTATGATTCAGATATAAATATACTTCCCCGATTTGCATTTAATTAATTGTGGAAAGTCTGTTAGGATCTAAGTAGCCATATCAAAGATATTCGAAGGGACCCATATATTTGCCTAACCCTATATATTGTAATAAGTAGAGCTGAGGATGTCTGCGGTACGGCAGGGCCGTATTTTTATATTATATGATATAATATAAAAAAGCATCTTGAAGATTAGATTTAGGTTTCGCTAAAATTTAGTAAGTAAAATATATAAATGTGTTCTTAAAATATACAGGGTTAGTTAAAAGTATGGAGACGGCGATTTATTGTCGTTAATATATTCATTTTAGGGAATTATGTTCAATATGAAAGTTTGTTAGGATATTTTGATGTACATTTGAGAATATTTGAATATTTTTTTTCTTCAATTGTTTTTTAGTTACGCCTGTTCGCGCAGTTTTTTAAAATGGGAACTAGTAAATTTTACTCTACCATTCGATAGAGAATTTTTTTCTCTTTACAATAATATTTTTGTATTTTTTAAATTCATTGTAATAACTTTTTTACAAGAAAAATAAAACAAATTAATAACAAAGTAAATTAAAGTAAGTGTTCAAATTGTCGTCGATTAGTAATTTGACAATGACCCAATCGATTTACAAAACCCCGAACAGAGTTCTGTAAAAAATCTCGGGGAATTTCTTGTATCGTTCTGGTAATTCGGATTTGTAAATCTTCGACATTATCGGGCTTAACTTTGTAAACTTTGTTTTTTACGTATCCCCAAAGAAAAAAATCTAAAGGACTTAAATCTGGCGAACGGGCTGGCCATTCAATGGTTCCTCGTCTTCCAATCCATCTCTGGGGAAAAACGTTGCTCAGATATTGACGAACATTTACACCATAATGTGGTGGGGCGCCATCTTCTGGAACCAGATACTGTCATTGGGCAGGTGTTCATTGTTTTCATGATGATAGAGCGTAGCACAAGCAGGTATTATTTCATTTTGCAATAACTACAAATACAGAGCCGAAGTTAAATTGCCATTGATGAAAAAGAGACCGATAATATGACCGCCTAGAATGCCAACCCAAACACTAACCTTTTGGGGGTACTGCGTATGGTGCTCCAAAAACCATGAGGGATTTTCCGATGACCAGTATCTGCAGTTATGTCTGTTTACATCACCGGTAAGGCAAAAAGTAGCTTCGTCAGAGAAAAGAATATTGTTGACAAAATTTTCATTATTATTGCAAATATTTAACATTTCTTCAGAAAATTGTAATCTCCTATCAAAATCATCTTCCGTTAACTCGTGTACAAGGTGTACCTGTATAAGGTTTATACTTTTCACTTTTTAAAAATGACACGATCGATGACTCTGAAATATTGAAATTGGCCGCCAATGATTGGTTGATAAATGGGGATATTCAGATACAGCCAATCAAATATCCAGTTTGTTATCATCGCTTTTTGCTGTTCTAGGTCTTCCACTCCTTGGCAAATCTTTAACGCTACCCGTTTGTTCTAAGCGTCTTAAAGTTTTACCAACAACGGATTTAGAAATTGGATTTCTATTTGGATGCGTATCATTAAATAAATTACAAACGTCTTGTAAACTTCTGCGTCTATCTCCATAACCCAACATCATAAGTATTTCAATTCGTTCATGTTCACTTAAACTCGCCATTGTTAATATTAACGGCAACAAATTGCACAAATGAATTATTTCTGTCAAAGGTTTGACGTACACAATAACCACTGATAAAATTATGTCGCTAAAGTTTGTTTATCGCTACGCTTCTGTCTATCTGCGATGTACCGAACATCTGTTAAACACATGAACCGGCCTTTTCTTATAAAAAAGTTATTAAAATGAATTTTAAAAAAACAAAGATATTTTTGTAAAGAGAAAAAAATTCTCTATCGAATGGTAGAGTAAAATTGACTAGTTCCCATTTAAAAAAACTGCGCGAACAGGCTTAACTAAAAAACAATTGAATAAATTAAATTAAAAAACCCTTACCACAATAGAATTTAATGATTCTAAATACGTATTTCTACAACCACGTTGGCATCTTCAGTAGAAAAACCAGTGTAACACTTGAACGCACAAAAACACTCACAGAAGGATTGTTCTGAACTTCTTCTAGTTTAACACTAAATGCTTCTTAAATTGATTGAAGAATTTAGTGTTAAACTAGAAGACGTTCAGAACAATCCTTCTGTGAGTGTTTCTGTGCGTTCAAGCGTTACACTTTTTTTTCTACTGAAGATGACAACGTGGTTGTAGAAATACGTATTTAGAATCATTAAATTCTATTGTAGTAAGGGTTTTTTAATTTTATTTTATTCACTTATAAGCCACAGTCTTAGATTTGTTAAAAGCTATTGAAGAAAAAAAAAATTCAAATATTCTCAAATGTACATCAAAATATCCTAACAAACTTTCATATTGAACATAATTTCCTAAAATGAATATTAACGACATTAAATCGCCGTCTCCATACTTTTAACTAACCCTGTATATTTTAAGAACACATTTATATATTTTACTTACTAAATTTTAGCGAAACCTAAATCTAATCTTCAAGATGCTTTTTTATATTATATCATATAATATAAAAATACGGTCCTGCCGTACCGCAAACATCCTCAGCTCTAGTAATAAGTAAAAAACAGTTTAAACTGTAGCTGCTACTGCTATTTATGACAAATTTGTAACACAAATAATATATCCAAGTTAATGCACACGCCTACATACACATATATTTATGTAAAACTGCATGTTGAAAATGTATTAGGTCTAGGTGACCTTCATTAGAAACGGCGACCGGAACCAGCCGAGAAACGAAAGCGTTAAAGGCAGTAGTGGTGCAGAGGACGACGTCGACGACGACAGCCACGTAAACAGGTCTGCCAATAGACGACGTCGTCGCATCACACCCGACACGTTTCATTCATTCGTCGTCCGTTCATGAATGCATAAAGCCCGGAACTCCATTGACAATCGAATGCAGCAATAACAACGAAACAACGCGTCGCATATATACACTATTTATTCATGGAAGTCTATATTTGCATTCCGCTGACTCGCCAGAAGATATTTTCGAACGTTTTCTATTGCTAATGTAATACAAGCTCGCGTGTTGTTGAATACATAAAGATGTTCATAAAGGTGTATACAAAATAAGTTCGCTTTGAATTATTAATGATAACAAAATATTTTAATAACACGTGTACACATTTAACAAGTACTACTAACTATTAAATTATAGAAAGCATTATTAATTCATCAATATTTACTCTGTCGCCATAAATAAATATTATTGCTTTTCAAATAACGCTAAGCCTTGAAAATTCTCCAAAATTTATTTTTCGATCTTGGCAAATAATAAAACAACAATTTGGGATAACTTATATATACCTTCAGTTATAATTTACGCATTATAAATTGTTTATAAAAGAAATATTAGTGGCACATACAGTCAAACAATGAAGTGATGAAAGTTGATTAAAAAAATAATACCTCGATAATAAAATATAAGAGCTTAATTTTGGTGGATCAAATAATGGAATATGTATTTTAAAAGAAAAATATTTAAAAAAATAGTTATTTATGCGCCAAGGTATATGGGTATTATATTGCTTTGAGGTCAACCTTAATTCAGCCCGAGGGATAAATGTCGACCAAGGGCAATATACGAGGGTATATCAGATATAAACGAGACTGATTTTTTTAAACTATTAATGCTTTATTGAACAAGGTTAATACAAATGTACTATTTTTCTACATAATCTCCCGCCCGCGCAATACATTTTTCCCAACGGATTGGAAGCTTTTTAATCCCGTTATCGTAAAAACTTTAAGGCCGGTCACACAGCCACTGGAGCACAAATGTCTCTACCGCTTGGTCGCTGTCGAAACGCTGGCCTCCAAGAGCTTCTTTTAGAGGTCCAAACAAATGGTAGTCACAGGGTGACAAGTCTGGACTGTAAGCAGGATGTTCCAAGATATCCCAGCCGAATTGTTCCACTTTTTGCCTCGTAATGTTTGCCGAATGAGGTCTGGCGTTGTCGTGAAGGAGAATGACATTTTTAACGGATTGCGTCTTTCTTTTTCGTCGCAAAGACAATTTTGCGGCATCCAAGACGTCGCAATAATATTGGGCATTAATTGTGCGGCGATCATGAAGAAAATCAAGCCTCAATGTTGGCTTCGGTAACGCTCGTCCGTGAGCGTCGAACGTGGCTCTGGTTTTCAACTTTCTCCCGGCCTCCAGAAAATTGTTTATGCCAATGCAAACACGCGAGGTCGTGAAAGGGTGTTCTCCCCGAACTGTGCGTGCAATCTGCCTAAAATGTCTGTTGGATTCACCCCCTCATTGGTCAAAAACTTAATAATTATCCGCTGCTCCACGGAAACGTGCACTGCTTGCTCACTCATGGTCACTGCACTACTGAACGGTCTCGACGGAATTTCAGACGTTGCTCTCCCCACCCTAAGTCCTTTGTCTACATAGCCACCTACTTCGCCGATTCAAAAAACTTTTGTACGAGTCATTAAAAAATCAGTCTCGTTTATATCTGATATACCCTCGTATTTGCCATAACGCCAGTGGTTCATACAAGATTTTATTTTTCACGAAAAATAAATTTCTTAAGCGAAAAATTCAAATTACATTGGAAAAGTTCCGATATTTCTGTAAACTTTCATGTCGTTGACAGTCGTTACGCATCTAATAGAAAAGTGCATCTGTAGCATATCTGTAGCAGATAGATACATAGAGGAAAGCATTTCTTCTAAGAATAGAGTATCCAGCATGATATTAAATTCTGTTACAGCATCAGATAAATTCTCGTTGGCTTGTCAAAGTACTAGTGGAGATGTTCTCCCTCCATGAACTTTAACAAACTTGGAAAGCTGCGAATCACATAATTTTTTAAGACATTTCGAAAACTGTATTTTTAAATTTGCTAATTAATGTTAAAAATTCGATTCTTTCTTTAGAAATTGATGAAAATAAACAACTATTAAGTTTTACGTATTTTAAATAACAGTTATTGACACTTTGATGTTTTCATCAACATGACCTTGTTAAAGTTACGATCTTACAGCACATTGTTATCATCTTGTAACCAGGTCACTAGGCTAAAGGGACACACTCTAAGGGTATATAACGAGACACTGAGAGGTCTCTAGAAGCAGTCACTGCAAAGCCAGAGTGAGTACAGTGCCTAGTGAATCTTATTTACTATGTGTCATTTATCGTTATTGTTTTTATTATTGCATTAAATATTGTTATTTAATCGTTCCGATGCTTGTTATTTGTGTCTCTATTAAACCTACCGTATAAATGGCACTGCCTCGGCAACAATATTACCTCCGGGACCAGGTGACATTACATTGTCAATGTTTAGATGCTCTTAATTTTATTAAATAATGCTAAAGCTTTGCTTCTTTCTATAGACTTAGTTAAAAACTAAAATTATTAGTTCTGTAAAATGGATATCCTTTCTTCTCGGGTCTTATTTCTACTCACAACATTTAAAACTGTAAATAAATTACCGGGCGTAATAGGCCATACTGCCCGGTTATTACGCTCACGGGTGTTATGACCTTGTTTGTGGTAACCTTATCCAAGGTGAAATTAACAAATAATACTTAAGTGAAAAATAAAAAATTTTAAAGAAAAAAGCAAATTAAAGCCCTGGTCCAAGGAATTGAAACGAGTTTAAACAATTTATCGGTAGGACTAACCGTTTTGCCTCTACAGCAATCTAAACTTCGCATAACCGTCGTTGGCAGGATGGAAAATCTGGTCCTTCTGACATAACTCAAGTACCTAAACTCTTAGCTGTTTGAGGTTTCGACCAGCTTAAAGCCCTTATCGAGAGAAATGAAACGAGTTTAAATAGTTTATCGGTAGGACTAATCGTTTCGCCGCTGCAACAATCCAAACTTCGTAAAACCGTCGTTTGCGAGATGGAAAATCTAGTTTTTCTAACATAACGCGAGCGCCTAAACTCAGCTGTTTGCGGTTATAATCAAATTAAAGCCCTCATCGAGAGTTTAAACAGTTTATCGGTAAGACTAACTGTTTGGCCGCTATAGTAATCCAAACTTTGCAAAACCGTCGTTGGCGAGAAATCTGTTTTTTCTGACATAACTCGAGTGTCTAAGCTCTTAGCTGTTAGCCCTCGTCTGGAGTTTTTAAACAGTTTATCGGTAGAACTAACCGTTTGGCCGCTACACCAATACTTCGCAAAACCGTCGTTCGCGAAATAGAAAATCTGGTCTTTCTGAGATAACTCGAGTACCTAGTTTCTTAGCTGTATACGGTTTTGATCAAGTTAAAGCCCTCATCGATATGATTGAAACGAATTTAAACAGTTTATCGATAGGTCTAACCGTTTGGCCATTATAGCAATCCAAACTTCTTTAAACCGTCGTTCGCGAGATGGAAAATCTGGTTTTTCTGACATAACTCGAATACCTAAATTCTCAGCTGAAAAAAAGGAAAAAACAACTCGAAAAAAATATTTCCAACCTATCAAGATGCAAAAATTACCAACCACGTATGACGATCATCTATGAATGGTTCATACATTCTCAAGGTCTCAGTAACGTTGTTATCTAGGGCAAGTTGCCTTGTAAAAATATGATGATGTTCGTCTACTTCAAGTAACAATTTTTATTTTGTTTCATCGCTTATTCGTGGTCGACCTATTCGAGATAAATCTTTTACAATTGGAGGCCTTTCAGCATGAGCTCTTAGCCTATCGCCGTATTCAACCATAATTAAAATCTCTATTCTTTCCTGTTCAATTAAGTGCGCCATTTTTTGTTCTTAACTTCAAAATTAAGATTGCCTTTTTTACAATTTAGATAACACATTTCCCAGTTGAGTTGATTTGAATTAAGATTTTTGTTAAATTATTTTTTACTTAGTAAATGTGTCATATATTCAAAAAAATTCTTATGTATAGTACCAATTCTTTTACATCACCGTTTAAACAGTAAGAAGGTCTAACAAAAATAGAAAAAAAGGGTTATCATTTCAAAAAAATGTCATTCAAAAAAAAAATTCCTAAAAGGCAGCATTTTAAAACAAGAATTGACCTGTCCGAGCGATTTTCTTAAAAACATTCTATGAATTATGTTCCAAACTTTATCACTAACCATACAGGCTGTTTCATAGCTCCGTATTTATTCTCGTACGTCTTTGTCCTTTGAGCTACTTTAATACGGTTTGCGCAAAACCATATAGAGTACCTTTTGCATGTTTTAAAAATATTTTTATTTATACAGGTTGGTCAAGAAAAAAGTTATACACTAAAGTTTTTTTAAATGACATTCTCTATATTTTATTGTATATTTGAATTTGCCTTAAGAAGATAGAGAAAATGATGTAGCATACTATGGGTGTACTATGGGCCTGTACCAATTTATGAGGAATTTTGTGTTAAAAACAGATCAACTTTAGGACAGCATCATGAGGTAACTAAATTACATTTCTGTCTTATCCAAAGGTTACAGCTTTAGAAAACATTTCTTCTTTGCTCTCAATGTTTCAATTCCTAAAAAGTAGTTACTATTCCAGTGAACGGCTCTCTAACGCAAATTATAGATTTTTCACTTTTTTTAAATAGGACAGCTGTCCAGAAACCTGGACAACGTTTTTAATTAATCAGTTTTCTAATTAATCAATTTAATTCTAGGCATGTAATTCTATGTATTCTAAGATTTCTTTTTTTGAATTTTATTACTTCATTCAGAGGGATCAGGCATTCCCCGTTATTAACGTTTATGACAGCGTTAACCCCAATATTATAACATCCCTTTTAGAAATGTATTTAACACGAATTTATCAACTTAGTTGATGGTTATTCATTCCGGTCTTTTACTATTTCTATTATTCCTACTTAAGGTATAGCAGCTAAGGTCACCGTATGTATAGGCACCTCAGTTAAGCCTTTTAATGTTCAAATCCAAAGTTTACCGCCTATTGTAATAGACACGCCGTTGTCCGTTAAACCAGACGAACCTTTTACAAAGTTTTATTACGGTCGCATTATTAAGGGCCTTTGGTATTAAACAATACCATTTCGGAGACACGATGTATCTCAAGTCACGTCTGGGTAAAACCAAGCAACTAGCTTGTTTCGACCAATCGCAAGTGTATTATGATTGGCATTCACCTTTACTTGCCTAATACATTTCAGAATACAGTTAAGTTTGCTAAGATCCATCAAGGGGAATACACGCGCTATTCTAAGCAACTTCAAGCGTTACTGAAATTAGATATGTAACCGAGTTTTTGTAATTATATATTTGCTGTCGCCTATGTAAATTTAGTTTTTGTTTATAACTTAATAATTAAAGAGTGTTGTGCCTTCAACAAGTGTTTTTTTTTATTCTGCGAACTACTGAGCGAAAGAAGAACTTTTATTCAACGACAATATTCAACGAAATTTAGCTATTGCGGATTTACGACCCGTGATTACGCAGAAGTGTAAAACCCAGCCACATTCGCCCAAAACAACAGCCTGTATCTTATTTCATAGACAAATAGACTTTTTTATGACCTTTCCAACCATACCACATTTTGTATTACTGAACTAAATAGTTAAGTAGTTATTCTCGATTAATACAAAATTTTAGTGTACTATTTAACGTACTATTTATATGCATTTCTTCTTAATAAAGATTGTAATATTTAAGGTGATACGTTTTTTGGTTTTTGTACTTGTGACTGGAAGATACAAAACATACAAGAAACAAAAATAAACCATTAACCCATAAGCAGTGCATTAATATTTACCAGAATTTCAGAGAATTCTATTTAACATAGTAGGCATTTACTTTGACATGATCACAGTTTGACACTTGTATGTGAATTAATTAAGAATTAATTTTACAAAAGAAGAATTGATACAAATGATTTACATTTTGGGCGAATGTGACAAAAATTGTTTATTGGCCACAAAAGTTTACTGACAAAGATTCCCAAATGTGAGGCATCGACACCTGAAATCTTTTGTGAAATTAAGAGAACGATTTGAGATTTCGGGAAGTGTAAGCTACTGCAATCCTACAAATATTCCACGCTCGCTCTCCTTGGATGATGAACTAGATGTTTTGTTGTTCTTGCAAGAAAATCCTAGTATCAGTACTCGCCAAATTGCGAACCAACATGAATTCAACGCGGTTACGGTAAATTGAATTATAAAAAGACACAATTTTTGTCACATTGGCCCAAAATGTAAATCATTTGTATCAATTCTTCTTTTGTAAAATTCATTCTTAATTCACATACAACTGTCAAACTGTGTCAACTGTCAAAATAAATGCCTACTATGTTAAATAGAATACTCGCTTGTGGATTAATGATTTATTTTTGTTTCTTGTATTTTTTGTATCTTCCAGGCACAAGCACAAGAAACAAAAAACGCATAGAAATAGTGCGTTTACACTAAAATTTAGAAGTAACCATTTGGTTCAGTAATACAAAATGTGGTATCGTTGGAAAGGTCATTTAAAGTCTATTTAACTATGAAATAAGATAGAGAGTGTTCCATAGTACACTCATAGTTTGCTATATCATTTTCTGTCTTTTTAAGGCAAATTCAAATATGCATTCAAATATAGGCAATGCCATTTCAAAAAATGCAACTTTAGTGTATAACTTTTTTCTTGACCAATCTGTATAAAGAAAAATATTTTTAGAAGATGCAGAAGATACTATATATAATTCTGTGCAAACCGCATTAAATTAGCTCAAACAACAAAGACCTAGGAGAAGAAATACGGAGCTATGAAACACCCGGTATATACTTTATACATCCAAAAGTTTTGCCCGTAGTACTTAAAAGAAAAAAAAAATATCTTTTCCATCGAAAAACAGAATATAATTTTATTTTAGTATCCAAGTATTCAATTTCGTTTTCATTTACAGAACATGAATTAAAAAGAATTCATGATGAATTCTCTCCCAGTTTTATTCCTTCTACAAGAAAAAAATCGCTCTTCCATGTTAATTTTCAATACAAAATTTATAAATCGCAATCTACATCTCGAATAAAACACAAAGAACCATTTGTAATTCCATTAAGCGACCCGCACCCAGCCCGTAATTTCCAACATTTGAATCGCAGATGGAAAATGAAAGGGTGGCTCCAGCAGGACCGAGTTAAAAGCAAAAAGGACCCGAGGAATAGCAAAGCGGCTATATGTTATTGTAACTAGTTTCCGTTGCCTGGTGAAGTTTTTCCTCTCTATTCAGCTTTCCTCGAAAAGGGACATAACGGACATGGATCGAAAATTGTACCGGTAAAAATCCCTGTACCGTGACGCCCTCGGGCGGACGCTTATTGCAAGGTGCGGTGATCTGATGAGTCGTTATTGGGTTACCTTGTGTTGAAAGCGTAGTTACGTTAATCAGAAATTGAGGTCGGGAGGTATTTGCAGAGGTGCGGTAGAAAGTTCATGATTTAAGCTTTCGGAGAACCCATGTTTCTTGTTAATGTTAAGCAATATATTACGTTCATTAGCTTGTGAAATATTCGCATCCTGTTTTACACTGCAAATTTGTTAAATTTTAATTTCCAACTTAAATTATTTTTTCTTGCAGTAAGTTTTAAACTAAAAATAAAACATGTTTTCAATAATTGCTTCATTAAATCTTTGTAATTTGTTAAATTGCAGGCTGCACTAGAGAATTAATACTTTCTAACAAACAAACCCAACGAATTTGCAAAATTGTAGATACAAACATGAAATGCATTTCCAATATTTCGTAAGTGGTTCAATTCTAAATGATTTTTTAATAAAACAATTAATTTGATTAACTAAATTCTATATACATGTATCGCCCTAGCTCTAATACATCCCACCACAATTCTAAACTAAATCGAGGAATTAATTTGTTCCAAGAGTTAGCTGATCAGGAATTTTCTATATTTTCGAGAGATATTCTCTTAATGTTGAGCTGAATGCAATAAAACAATATTTTATTCTGGAAATTTTGTTACGTTTGTCTAAGATATTCCCGGATTGCAGTGAACAATCCATTTCTCTACATTTCTGGAGGCATTTATCTCACTTGAAAGCATCGAAAACCTCATTGACAGATAAAAAGTACTGGAGCCACAATTTACAACTTATCTTTGACATGTGAGAATATAAAATATACCGTTCAGTGCTATACTGGAAACTATGTAACGTGCCTTCAAAAACTTTCCTCGTTAGAGACGGCCAAGCCTTTTTAATGGTTGGTGACAATGCACCTAATCTGTCACAAACGTATTATTTTGATAGTTTGGTTATGTGATGTAAATGTAGTTTTTGAAAAAATACGAGGGTCACATTTTATATTTGCAATTTTTGATTAGCATCCGCAAGACGTGTTACTTAAAGTCAAATACTAGCGATTAAGTTCATAGACATTATAATTCGAAGCTCGCTCTCGCCTAATAATAAATTCTGCACACAGCTAATTATTCATACGTACCTAATTATATATTTTAATCATTAACCTAATGAAATTCCGTGAAATTATCGTACTTATTATTTCACAGAAACCAGAGTCTTAGAAAGTAAATATTTCATGTGTATTTGCTATATTCGTCTATAATTTTAATATACATATTGCTGTGAGTTTTACTTGTGTATGTAAATGAAGTAAATAATTGTTGTGTGGGCAGTTACTCAAGCATATCTGTCTTTGGACTCAAAATTCTTTTATTGTCTTATTTGTATTTTTATAAGTCATTCATTTAAAACTTAAGATATCTCATTACTTAAACAAAAAAAACTATTTATCATAAAAGAGTTTACATAAATTGTTTATTAAAAACACATATATTTTGGAGTCTTTGTTTAGATTCTATAGAATCTTTCAAAATACCATGCTCGAATATACCTGCTGTAAGCTTAGACCTTCATTGCGACCATTTCCCCACCATTTCTAGAACAATTTTTTCTGCCGTCATTAGAACCATTTTCAATTCAAATTCAACTGCAACGTAACATTGATATGTCAACTAATAACAATTAAGTCAACAATAACAAATTCATATTATGTAAGCAACTCCATAACACCCTAAGTTTCGGTACTGTTTATTCTGGCGGATACCGTATTTACCTAACTTTTCTTCGGTTTCTTTAATTGCTTTTCCACTTAAAAAAAATAATGTTTAACACTCGGAATTCTAAGAGTACAACATATTAGCTTAAAAAAGACTTCAAAGATACGATTGCTATCATTAAAGCTTTAATGAAAATACTCTGAAATGCGAAGATCCAAGCATTAGACTTATTAAATTTTAATATTACTGTATATTCGGTATCATTAATTTAATTAATGAATCATTTAGATTACAGAAGATTACATAAATATAGGAATCGTAGTAGATTGGGTTTTAAAATTGTTCCAGGTTTTATTTCTAAGAACTGGTGACCACCTGTTCATTATAAAGTATATTTCATATACATTGTAATCACAGATTACTGTCAAAGATACTAGTATAAACAATGAAATACGTACATTCAGTATTTGTTAAGTATATAATATGGTTATCAGATAATCTTAGTGTATATTGCATTACTTACAAAGTATTAAGAGTTGTATTTCATTAGTCTTCGCGCTAAAAATATTTGCATTTCTTATTCAACTTTCCGCAAGATGTGTATTCATAAGAACCGAGTTTTCCATCTTTATGCTAAGCACATTCCCTGTAGCAACAGTAACCACTTCACGCTTCTATTGACCACGAGTTCAAAGAAATACTTATTCTACGTCATTTGTTTGGATGTATCTACAAGTATACAGTTTATAGAATATAGTTTCTATTAAAAAACTTCATTATTAGCAAAATATTATGACGTGTCACCATGCGTGGTTGGATCGTGGGCATCGTCCAGACAGGGTCATGAAGGGGAGAAAGAGTGTTTGCGCGGCGGTTGTTTACAAGTCTTATTACCTACCGGTCGACGTCCACATGAAAGAAATATTATTTTTCAATATAGGTGTGTTGCTTGCGCAGGAAGCCGGTGGGATGACGCGTTATTTAGCGCACAGGAATGTGGAAGACATCCAAAAAGTAAAGTTCAGCAACAGTTTTCGACATTTTTGGTGGGCGAGCACAGGCGTGTATAACTAACTTTTTTAATTGTAATTAATTTTTAGTTCGTTAATATTAAAAATTCTTTTCGATTTTATAATTAAATTTAATATTTCATGAAACAGTAAAAGACGTTTTCAAAAATTAACTTCAACGTTGGTTTTATTAGAACTATTCCCATTTTAATATGTAAATCTAATATATATTGACAGAAGAACTGAATTTGTCAAAAACTAAAGCAGAAATACTACGATCATGAGTCCAAAGATGGAAACTGTTAGCTCCAGACACACATATTTTTGTGTATCGTAATCGTGAGAGAGAACTGTCACAGTATTTTTCAATCGACGAAGGACTTTCGTACTGAAATAATGTCGGCGATTTCATGTTGGCTTTTGGTCACCGACACTATCCCAAAGAATGGCGTCATTTTGTCGATGCTTCGAAATTGAGTTTGAAAGCTTCCTTCTTCACATAGGAAACGTTTATCCATCCACCCTTGTCGGCCACGCAATCCACTTAAAAGAAACTTACAAAATATTACTTTTTTTCTAGACAGAATTAATTACCAAATTTACAAATTGTAATGTGTGTTTTTTTAGCTGCATGAGAACTATGGATAACTATGGTTTGACAGCTGAGAATGTCAAACTGTGTTGACATTTCTGTTCAGTAAGGTTTGGCAAGTCATCATGAATCGTTTAATGCCAGAACAACGTGTGATAACCTGACTAAGTAATGTTTGTAATACTTGATATAGTCAAAGCGTGGCCCTGGTCTTATTTGCATTGTATTAGAAAACACGACCTCGGTCCACCTGTTTTATTAAACACAAGCATTCTTAATTAGAGGTTGCACGCTTGCACATCTTGTTTATAGTTAAGTAAGGACGTAGTCAAAAGGAGGGCACTCCAACGTATTTAAGACGTTCTATCAGAGAGTCAAGATCAGTCATAGCTAGATAGTCAGTAAGTCATAGCGAGTGCGAGATAGATCTCTCCTTTGACTACTGTTCTATTTATTGTTATGTATATAGTAATTGTTATGTTTATTATGTGTTAAATAATTATACTACGTTAAACCAACCTTATCTGCGTATTATTTGATTCTTATACGCATCTGCGTACCAACGCAACGATGTAGCCTCCGCAGGACCAGGCTACATTACATGGCAACCCTGCCAGCCACTTAGGCACATTACATGGGATCCTGCTAGCCACTTAGGCACATTACAAACGCTTCCAAATTGTGGACATTTATTTTGAAAAAAAAAAAAATCTGTTCGCGAAGTTCATAGAGCACTTCGTCCATTTTACGGTCAACATAATCGGCCTAGTGAGCAAGCAATTCGTGCAGTTATTGATCGTTTTCGCACTAATTTTACTCTTCTCGATTCAAAACCATCAACAAGACAAAGAAATGTGCGTACCGAAGAGAATATTGCTGCTGTAGCGCGAAGTATTGAAGAAGACGCCGAAATGTCGATTCGTCGTCGTTCTCAACTTGTTGGCTTTTGTCCTTCGACTACGTGGAAAATTTTACGTTAGGATCTTGGCTTACGTACCTATAAAATACAGCTCGTGTAAAAATTGAAGCCAAACGACCATCGTTTGCGTCGCATTTTTGCTGATTGGGCTCATTTGAAACTGGCCGAAGATGAGCATTTTTATCAAAGAATTGTGTTTAGTGATGAAACTCATTTCTGGTTAAATGGCTACGTCAATAAGCAAAATTGCCGTATTTGGACCGAAGACAATCCTCGAGCCGTTAACGAATCACCATTACATCCATTAAAATTGACTGTTTGGTGCGGTTTACACGCTGGCGGCATCATCGGTCCTTATTTCTTTCGAAATGAGCAAGGAGCTGCCGTTACGGTGAATGGCGAGCGCTATCGAGCCATGCTGACTGAATTCTTGTTTTCAAAAATTAATCAGCTAAACATCAACGACATTTGGTTCCAACAAGACGGCGCAACTTGCCATACAGCACGGTTAACAATCGATTTATTGCAAAATCAATTTGGTGACAACTTTTCCAGAAGTGGTCCTATTTACTGGCCCCCTCGTTCGTGCGATTTAACGCCTCTGGATTACTTTTTATGGGGCTATGTTAAGTCATTGGTTTATGCCGACAAACCAGCAACTCTTGAAGCATTGGAAGCCAATATTCAAGCCACCATTGACGCCATATGGCCAGATTTATTGGAAAAAGTAGTCAAAAATTGGACTGATCGAATGGACCATGTAACTCGTAGCCGCGGCGGACATATGCCGGAAATCATATTTAAAAAATAAATGCCATGAAATTATCTACCAGATTACAATCAAAAAAATTTCATTCCAACAATATTTCTGTCTTGTATTATCATTTTAAGTTCTCAAGCTCTCAAGCTTAAAAAAAACATCCGATATATCAGCGCAGACCTCAAACTTGTAGCAATTCCACTCGGTTTACATCTATGGTATACAAATAATAATTGCTGTTTTCTTTGTGAGTGGGACAGTCGATCAAGAAATTCCCACTACATTGTTAAAGACTCGCCAATCAGGGCTAAGTATACTCCTGAACAAAAGAATATACTTCATAAATCACTTCAAATTAAGACTAATCATCTTAAAGTTGAGAATAAACACATTCAAATTGAGTTTCGTGAAAGCAATGGAAAGCGTGGATTCTAATACGTTAAACAAAAATTTCCCAAAATCTTACATGCAAAACTTAAGTAGGGAAAACCTGAAATGACTGAATGTTTTTACAAATGTGACTTGTTAATAAACTTCTTAGTAGTTACCATAAATTGGACTGTAAGATGTGCGTTAAAATACAGTTTTTGCACTAGATTTCTTCCTCTCGAACCTCGGCGGCGTTAGTGATGAGCATGGGAAAAGGATTCATCAAAACATTTCTGTTATTAAAAAACGTGGCAAGCGGAGCAGTGAAATACTTGCTGCTTATTGTTTGACATTGATATTAGAAAGTGCCCAAGAACAGTAGAAAAGAAAAGTTAAAAAAAAATTTTTAAACAAGGCGGCACCATACAGCTCCAAAATTGATGCATTTGTCAAAGCAGGGTCACCGAAACCGAGCAGTTCTATCTTATACCTAATGCAAGTAAAGTACAATATGAAAATAAAATGTTTGTTTATATATTTCTATTTGATAGCAAACTTATTTAGAAAATTTCGGCTATATCGGAGACCCTCTCCACCGCATTAGTCCGTTATATCAAGGCTCTACTGTAATACGTTTATGAAAGAGGCACGTCTAGAAAATTTCAAGAAATATTAACTTCCCACAGTCGTGTAATATCAACATTCAATCAGACACCTGAACTTTGCTTTTCATTAGAGCTTCCATATATTAAATTTTACTTAATGTTAGAATATTAATAATTTCCATGGAATATTTCTATTTAAAAACGTTCCTTATTCTCTTCCACGTACTATCCCACGCATATAACAGGGCGGCCTATATGTATTTTTCGATATTAAAACATTTTCAAATGAATTTTTAAAGAATCGCAGGAAACTCGTTCTTTTTTTAGCTTATAGGATAACCAAATTATATCGAGTTCTGTATTAATAGAGAACCTTGCGGTCTCGATCCATTAAATTTCCTTTCGTATTCATCTAATCTAAGCACACAATATACACATCGGTGTCAAGGTAATGTTTTCCGTCAGCAAATGGTACACGAATGTCGAGCTTGAAAAGATCATCAGCTTCTGTTTTGATTACGTGTTGCTACCGCCCTATCTCAATCACGCCGGTTTTATCCGGCTAATGGTTGTGTTACTCGTAACCCACGGTGTAACGAACACGATCGATTGCAAAGCCACTCGGCGAATCGAAACCTTATTATATAATATTTATTCAAATGGAAATATTTCTGTGTTATAACGGTCATTGAGAACCACGGCACGTTTATGCTGACATTAATTTCGTTTACGTTTCATTTTAATTCGCTATATTGCCCAACGGAGTTTTTGCAATTATACGACAAAGTTGTGAAAATTACAAACACAAATTATGTAACTGCACATTAGATAAATCGAATTTTTATTTAATTTATGTTTATATTGCCATTTTAAAAATAATTGAATTGATTCGGCATTTACTTGATGAACATCCATAATTTATAATAGAAATAAGACTACGGTTCTAATCTTCACTTTTAATCATTAATCGTAACACGACAATTGTTTCGCCAGCACAGTGGCTTCCTCAGGCGCTTACATCTAAAGAGTACGTTTCAAACTTTACAAATTTACGTTACAAATTTAAAAAATAGCAACATAAACAAGGGGATAATACATATAATAATACGAGAAAAATCTAGAATAGCCATGTTTCTAAACAAAATGAAATTTGCTTTTTTTTGTTAGCTCCTTTTTAATGTTTTGCGAGTTGATAGTCGTGTAGTTTGTTCGATTTACTCTAATACATAGTTTGTTAATTATCATAATTTAAAGATTTTTCCTACAACACTATAAAAACGATGTCAATTTCAGACAATTGATAGGTATGAAAGTTCACAATTTCATTTATCTGTCAAACACCTGTACGTTATTAATAAACGTAATAATTTACATTTATCAAGTAAGTTGCTATTTTGATTATCTGAAACGAGGGCTCAGAAGCAGGAGAAACATCAACAATTTTCGGGCAAATTATGAGCTACGAGGGACACCTTTTGTATTATTACAATCGACCACTAGATGGTGCTTTTGACATATGTAATCACTATATTATTAAAGTTTGACATTTGTCAATGAGAAATCCGCGAAAGCTTAGAAATTGAGTCAGTAGTTTGTTGACAGTGAGTTTGTAAAATAATGGAGATTCCACATAATTTGACCGAAGTACATAAAGCAGCTCGTGTCAATTGGTGTAAAGGGATGCGCGAAATTCGATGTGGGAACCACAAAATCCGTATACAACATCGTCACAGGTGACGAAACATGGATATATGCGTATGAGCCGGAAACCAAGCAACAATCTACTGTATGGGTGTTCCAAGACGAACCGAACCCCACAAAAGTTGTTCGTGCAAGGAGCACTTCCAAGAAAATGATCGCTTGTTTCTTCGGCTGTACAGGACACATCCCAATAATTCCTTTAGAGGATCGAAAAACTGTTAACGCTGAATGGTATACAGTAATTTGCTTGCCAAAAGTTATAGGCGAAATCAAGAAGAGCAACCGAAAACTTTGCATTATTCTTCATCACGACAATGCGAGTTCCTAACAGATGACTATTTGAAGGAGAAAAGTTTGAAATAATGTCTCATTGTCCATATTCACCTGACTTGTCGCCGAATGATTTCTTTTTGTTCCCAACTGTAAATAAAATATGCGTGTATAGCGATTTTCAACACCTCAAGAAGCAGTCGAAGCCTTTGAAAACCATGTTTCTAAGATACAACCTTCGGAGTGGAAAAAATGTTTTGAGAACTGGCTCGTACGCATGCAAAAGAGTATAGACCATAAAGGCGAATATTTTGAAAAACAATAAAATAGTTTGTTACCAAAAATTTTGTTTTCTTCCCAGATTTTGTAAATACATAAATAAAAGGTGATCCTCGTACAAGCGGATTTTTATGTTAGGTTTTATGTTATATTATTATTGGCTTTGTAGAAAACGATGGATATAGACAACGACTCGTCTATAGATATGGCATGTACACAACCAGAAGTATTTGAAGCCGCAAAAAACAATTTTCTCAACCTATTACCTAAATCCAGGGGCAACAACGAGTTTTCCAACAAATAATTTATAGATTGGCGAAACAAAAGAGAAATAAAATCGTCTTTTTTTTGCAAATGCACTGATAGCTTACACTAGAGAGTTATCTGAAAAACTTTAACCCAGTTTTGTATGGACTCATTATTCTATGCTTCGAAGTACCGTTTGCGTTTATCATAACATAGGTATAACGAAATATTTGAAATTGGGAGCACTGGTGAAACGTAGCTCAGATGGCTACAAACAGAAAAAAAACAAAATTTGAACATCAGAGGAAATCAATCGATTTATCCACGAGCTCCAGACGACTAGTACCTTTTAACCAAAATGGCATTGATTATTGGTATAAATGGCGCATGCCGCAAACAAGAATTAATACAGCTGAAAATTAATGATTTTGAAGATTTGAGATCTGCTGCTTTGGTTCAAATACCTGACACTAAAACAAAGACACCACGTTCTTGCACAATTACCGGTGAATTTTATAAAAATTTTAAGAAATATGCGGCGCTTAGACCACCAAATACAAATGAGCATCGTTTGTTTTTAAATTATCAAAAGCAAAATTGTACTAGATAACCGGTAGATATGAACAAACTTGGCAGCGTGCCTAAATAAATGGTCATTTATTTAAACCTTAAAAATACAGAACTATACACAGGACATTATTTTCGCCGGTCCTCGGCTACTATTCTTGTTAACGCAGGTGGAGACACTACAACTCTTAAGCGTCACGATGGATGAAAATCTACTGCTGTCAGCGAAGAATATATTGATGAATAAATTACCAATAAAATGCAAATTGCAGATAAAATTTTCAATGCGGATAGTAATATTCTAACATTGAATATTCAATCAGACATACTCTCAACTGCAATTCTTTAAGAAACCCCATTTTCAATAACTGTCAAATTAATAATCTAACCATTAATTTTATTGATTCTCAAAAATAAATATTTTTACAATATAATATAATTTTTTTCATTGTCGTAGGAAAAATACTGTGCAAAACTCGCTGGAAAGTCCCTATCGTTTGCTCGCACGATATCACTCACTTTCCATTCTCGTTATGTAATACGAGGGAAGCTCAGTAAGTACCCGTGTTTGAAGACAGGTGGCGCTGCTGAGGGAAGTTGGCATTACCGTCGTGTACTACCATCTGTCAGACAACATCATAATAAATTTCAGACTGATTCATAGGTTAGTTTTTATTTGGCAGCCAGTTGTATCACACGTGTTTCGTGTTTCTCGATAAAATGGAAAAAGAGCAATATCGATCCGTAATTCGCTTTTTATTTTTGGATGGAGAAACATGCGAAGAAATAAAAGCGAAGTTGGATGCTGTCTATGGGGACCCTTCACCATCTATGACAACCGTAAGATATTGGTTCAACGAATTTAAACGTGGTCGTACATCTGTTTTTGATGAGGAGCGCCCAGGCCGCCCGGCAGACGTGGTTACCGAGGAAATCGTTGAAAAGGTCCACGACATGATTCTCGCTGATCGCCGAACAAAAGTGCGCGAAGTAGCAGATGCCGTAGGCGTGTCGTACGGAACGGCAATTAATATTTTACATGATAAGTTATCGGTGAGAAAGGTGTCGGCCCGATGGGTGCCGCGATTGCTTACGGTGGACAACAAGCGGATACGGTTGTCAATGTCGAAGCAGTGTTTGGACCTCTTTAAGAGAAATTCGTAGGAGTTTTTGCGTCGAGTCGTCACCGTTGATGAAACCTGGATCCATTATTATACGCCAGCGTCCAAGCGACAGTCAAAACAATGGATTTTTCGGGGTGAATCTACTCCGAAGAAGGCAAAGACGGTCCCATCGGCCGGAGAGGTCATGGCCACGACTTTTTGGGATTCCAACGGAATAATCCTCATGGACTTTTTGCAGAAAGGAAGAACGGTCACGGGGCAGTACTACAGTGAATTATTGGACCGATTCGATATAAAATTGAAGGAGACACGGCCCCATTTGGCTAAGAAAAAAGTGCTGTTTCACCACGATAATGCACCAGCACATTTATCCAGAATTGTCGCGGCAAAGTTGCATGAACTGCACTACGAATTGCTGCCGCACCCACCGTACTCGCCTGACTTGGCTCCCTGCGACTTCTTTCTGTTCCCAAACATGAAAACGTGGCTCGGGGGAAAAAATTCAGCTCAAACGAGGAGGTTATCGTCGAGACAGAAGCGTATTTTGCAGAGTTTGACAAATCGTATTTTTTGGAGGGGTTAAAGAAATGGCAGAAATGTTGGGAAAAGTGTATTGTACTAAAAGGTGATTACGTTGAAAAATAAAAACAAATTTGTGAAAAACTTCTTCTAACACGGGTATTTATTGATCCACCCTCGTACATATACTATTGTGTTCATCCAAAAATGAATTTGACTAGAAAACATTTCCGACCTATGATTTTTTACGATTTTAAATCGTTTAACGTCTAAACACTGTGAAGATCGGCTTAGAAATAAATGCATTTGGCGAAGAAGTCCCATTTAAGGCAACAATTTATAATTGGTACAAGGAATTCAAAAGAGTTTTTTTTTTCTTAATTATGAATTTCGTGAAGGACGCCCAAGAATTGCTGCTACTGGTGAGAATATTTCTGCTGTTCGGGCAACGTTTGAGGAAAGTCACCGGACATCATATGAATTTATTCGAGCTACATTCGGTATTGGTATGAGTTAAATCCAAAATATTTTACGTCAACAGTTAGACTTGAGAAAATTTTTTCGATGGATTTAACATCAACTGATTCCTGGTCAAAAAGAACAATACATTCAATGGCGCAGAACAACTCTGGAAAAATTCTCTCTACCATACGGCCCTGACTCAACACCTTACGATTTTTTGTTTCCAAAAATTGAAGATAAAATGCGTGGAATCGCTTTTACGTCAACAGATAAATCAGTGGAACATTATAAAAACCTGGTGTCTGACGTGTCTCAGGAAGAATGGCATCACCGCTTAGTTTCATCGAATGCGCGTTAAGATCTATTGATCTTAAAGGGGAATATTTTTAAAAACAATAAAATCTTTGTTTTAAACTAATCCGTTTGATTTTCTAAAAATTTTTAGTGTCGCCCCCGTAATCACGAATTTCGAGTCATGTACGAGGTAGGTTCAGAGTAATTAGTGAGCATTATCAAGAAAACACATATTATATATTATATATATATATATATATATATATATATACAACGTGTCCACTTAAGTATGAGACAAATGGGAAATATTTTTATTTTTGATTTCACAGAAAACTTTATAGAAAAGAAAAGTTCGTGCATCCTAAGAAACTTGATATTTTGTTTTCAGGGTTGCGTTATATTACTTGGTTAGAGGAAAAATTAAAAAACATTGAAGTTGCCGTAAGAGTACGCTACACTTATTTTTAAAGATATCAAAAATATTCATTTAAAAATGTTGTTTCAAATTTCAAAATATGCTCAAATACGAATTGTTATTTAAAATTTCGAAAAAATAAAAATAAATTATCGAGCAATAATAATAGCAAATACGCAATAGTTTTTAACATCCATCTATGTGACAGTAGTTCTATTGTTGTCATTTGTATTGTTACTTTAATAATAAATTTTATGTAATTGCACGTGAAATCATTTACATTCGATATCAATTTTTTATCGCTGAAATGCAATAGAATGAAACAAAAATCATTTGCATATAACTTTATGAAAATACATTTTTATATTACAAAATAAATATGAAATTAACAAAAACAACAAATTCAGAAATTCAAACAAAAAAAAAAGCTATTCAAAATGATGCCCCTCTCGTTGAATGCATATGTTTGTACGCCTGTTGAAATCCTCGCATGCATGTTGTAACACAATAGGATTATTTCTTAAGAACAGTACCGCATCTCCTATTTTGTTTTTCAATTCTTCTAAATTCTGAAACGGCCTTTCTGAATATACTTTATTCTTTAGCCATCCCCAGATAAAGTAATCCATGGGGTTTAAGTCGGGCGAGCGCGCTGGCCATGGAAAAGGTCCATTTCGTCCCATCCATCTTTCTCCAAATTTTTCATTTAAATAGTCTACAACTATTCGTGCACTATGTGCAGGTGCTCCATCATGCATAAACCAAAGGGTTCTTATAATATTTAGTGGCAATTCGTCTAATTCGTTATCGAGGTATGTTTGTAGAAATTCCAAACATCGTTGTGAATTTAATGACGATTGAAAAAAATGCGGACCAAAAATTTTTCTGTTTTAAATTCCACACCAAACGTTTACCTTTTGCGAATATTGATTCTTGCAGGGAATTCTAAAATGTGGGTTGTCAGACGACCACCAACGACAATTTTGTGACACACAACACCATTAGTAGTAAAGGTTGCTTCATCAGTAAACAAAATGCTTTTGAAAAACGTTTTCTGCGTTTCTAATGGACCTTGAATATCCAAAGAAAATTCAAATCTATTGTTGTAGTCCCGTTCCTGCAAAGTTTGAATATATCTTGGCTTATAGAGGTGATATCTATTGTTAACCAAAATGTTGCTTACTGATGATTTTTTAATATCCAAATTGCTTGCAATTTTTCTGACAGAAATTTTGGGATTTTCAATTACACTTTGCATAACACGTAAAGAATTTTCGAAATGTCTCACTTGCTTTTCCCTACTTTTTTTGTAACGCATTTCTAAACTACCAGTTGCTTTAAACTGATTTAAAATTCTTGAGACGCTTTGGAAACTAATAAATTTGTTGGGATGTCTTTCATTAAAAATATCAGCTGCGTCTCTACATGTTTTGTAGTTATCTCCGCAAATAAGAATTAATTCAGCTCACTCTTGCATAGTTAACCGTTCAGCCATAGTTGGTAGGTAATAACTTAATGAATTGTCTTAAAATTACTTAATTATTAAAGTGACAGCGGATCTGACAATCACATAAAATTTATTACTAAAGTGACAATACAAATGACAACCATAGAACCACTGTCACATAGATGGATGTTAAAAACTATTGCGTATTTGCTATTATTATTGCTCGATAATTTAATTTTTATTTTTTCGAAATTTTAAATAACAATTCGTATTTGACCATATTTTGTAATTTGAAACAACATTTTTAAATGAATATTTTTGATATCTTTAAAAATAAGTGTAGCGTACTCTTACGGCAACTTCAATGTTTTTTAATTTTTCCTCTAACCAAGTACTAATACAACGCAACCCTGAATACAAAATATCAAGTTTCTTAGAATACACGAACTTTTCTTTTCTATAAAGTTTTCTGTGAAATCAAAAATAAAAATATTTCCCATTTGTCTCATACTTAAGTGGACACGTTGTATATATATATATATATATATATATATATATATATATATATATATATATATATATTTATATGTGGCACAAACTTTTTGCCAAAAAATTATTTTATTTTTCAACGTATTCTCCTTGTAACAAACACATTACGTTTAGTCCGATGATATTCAACTGTTCGAAATATGTGTTAGCTTTAATAATTACTTCCTCTTTTTAAGACAGCTTCATCCTTAACCTTCTTTTCTCTTTACACTTCCTTCATGTTTCCTTTAATTTAGAAGGTATTAAAACATTTTCATTTTCAGTTAATTTTGGCATTTTAGTTGTTTGACACTAACAAATAATAAATCTAAACCAACTTAATATTTCGAAAAATAGGTGTTTGTTATTGTCATATTCTATTCAAGCAGTTGAAAAATAATTAAAACTGCCAATAATATAAAATAATATAATAATAAAAAAATATCACTTAAAAACGCCAAAGATTAATTTGCGCTTTTGTATATTTACTGACTGAGTGAATGTATGAAATGAAAAATATTTAATATTGTCGTAAATACAAATATTTTTATTAAATATCTTGCAGCAAATATAGTCTCATTCTGTTCTTCAAAATTACAAAATTCTACATTTTAATTTTGTATTCTCCATTAGCTTTAACCTCTTCAAATGCCATAGGTTGACGACTTATTGACAAGAAGACCGGTTGGCCGTCGATGGCCGCATTTATCTTCTGATTTGTAGTAGGAAACGCACAGTTTTTAACCAATTCATGCATCCCGGATACTCGGAGATCAGGTTTAATACGAGCGACTCCGCGACCGAATGAACGTTCTCGTTATAGACCAATGCTATTTTAATCCACCAGTTCATATATTCACTAGGGGAATAGGAAAAATTAATATGAAAAGTGTGTTTAAATTTATGTTTATATTTTTTATAATATTAAGATACAGAATTTCTGTTGGTAAATTAGAAAACAAACACTCAAATAGAATGAAATATATACAAGGTGTGTATAAATTGGCGGACCCACTACACGCGGCGATGTTCTTCGTTAAATTCGGAGTCCAAAATCCTAATACGAAAATGTTGTACCATGCTCCATATCTTTGCACGAGGTTCCTAAAGTTCGGACTTTCAGTCTTGAAATAAGCATTATTACTCGATATTTGTTGACAGAAAGAGCTACAATTTAGAAGAAAGAAGAATTGTTGTTATTATCCTTTCGTTAAAGTTTTCTTTTTGATTTTAAAGTTTGTTTTTAATATTTGTTTATTAACTTATTTTGACGAAAAACACATCTGACAACGTTGTAAAACAATAAGTAGGCAGCCTAATGTTGTTCTAGTCAAATACATTACTACTGTCAAATTCATTCTGAAGACAAAGGAAGCCTGATACATCGTTTTAGGATTAGGAATTTTAACTCAAAATTTGACGAAGAATGTCGTCACGTGTAGTGGGTCCGCCAATTTATACACACCTTGTATATACAGCGTGTATCTCAAAAGTACTATGTCACTATTACCTAATATACATTATTATCAACTATTGTTTGGCAGCGTTTTTTTTTATACTCGCAACAAGATGGATTTTCTGCATATGTACTAATTTGACCTCCAAATTAATTTAATTTGATATGATAGCTAAATTCGACTGACGCTTCCCCTAGTTTCATTTTCATGGAAACCCACACAATTGAATTAGCATCCAGTGATTGAGATGCGATCTTCCATAATGGGCACAAATGAGTTTGGTACTTTAGATAGCTATTTTCTTGAAATATACAATTTCATGTACCTTAACCAAACTACTTTTTGGCAGACCTACGATAAATTTCTGCCACTCTCTTAACATTTAAATTTCCCGGGAACTAATGTGGCGCTCTAAAACGCCGCGGCATTGTATTTTTATGACTAACAGTTCTTTTGACCATTGATGAACCATGTGTCAGGCCTTTCTTCGAGAGCCGCCCACAAAATGATGTTTGATTGGTAAACACTACGTTTTCCAAAGCTCTATTCCAATTTTCCTCTGCCTACAAAAATCGATTATTAATGTTTTTTTGAGTGAAAAGCGTCTTAGACTTAGTATTTTTATATTTAATGCTTGCAACTTGTGAAATAAACATTTCATGCAGTTAATCCTTTTTTTAACAAATTTCATTTAACCTTGACTCAATGTTAAATTATAATTTTGACGAAATATGAATTTTCGATGAGGCGGTCACTTTGCCGCCTCAAAAAAAAAGTCAGTCATTTCTCTTTTATGATGCTTATAAAGATCTTGAAACCAACTTAACACTGCACCCATAATAAGCGTAAATTCATCTTCTTTTCATACCCTGTGTAAGTCACAAGTTCATAAATAAAATCGTAATTAATCATTGAATAAAATACACTGCTACAAGAAATTAACGCGCCACTAGGGAATCCTTTATAAAACCATAGTATATGACTACATAGAGAAGTATATTCGCTTCTTTGATAATTAACAAATAAACTTTATTTACTCTTTCAATAAATTAGCTTTTACAAATTAATACACAGTGAAAAGCAATGAAAAAGGGAAAATTTCAAAAAAATATTAATTAACATTTTTAATGAAATGGCCTCAGTATCGAGTATTTCCACCTCTGCGCTTCTAATGATAGCTTGACATCGACGACTCATACTCAAAATAAGCGAGCTTATGTCATTCTGCTTCAATCCATTCCATATTTCCACATCCATGTCCTACCTCTTCCAGGTTGTTTTGGGTTTGGATAATCTTGCAAGTGTTTGCCAAGCATGCCTCAGACGTGCTCTATTGGATTGAGGTCTAAACTTCGTGTTGGCCAATCCATGGTGTCGATTCCAACATCCTCAAGATAATTTTGAACTATGCGAGCACTGTGGGGTCGTCCAATTTAAGGCGCGAATTACACAACATGGTCTTGAAGAATGTTAGTTATGTGCCAATCAGCATTAATACTTCCATTGTTTAACACTACTAAGCCCGTACGAGCTGCCAAAGAAATGCCTCCTCACACCATTACCAGAACCTCTACCAAATAATATATTCAGAATGTTGCATTGAGCATATCGTTCATTTGGTCGTCTGTATATACGAACACGTCTATCACAGTTATAAACACAAAATCTGAATTCGTCTGTAAAGAGAACTCGTTGTCAGTAGTCCTACAACAAATTAACATGATTCCTACCAAAATGCAAACGAAGTCTCTGATATTCTACGGACAAGGCTGGACCTCGGGCTGACACGCGACATTAGCTTCTCTTTTACGTTTACGAACTGCTTCTATGCTAATTCCAGTACCATGAACTTCCTGTAGTTGAGATTGCAAACACCTGCTTGTAACGAATCGTTGTCTAGGAGCAGAAAGTCTCAAAAAGCTATCCTGGATACGAGTTGTGGCATGATGTCTGGCATGCCCAGGTCATCGAATATGGTTACCAGTGTCCCTATACCTTTGTATCATTCGGGATACCGATGTATGAGACATACCAAACCCTTTTCCTATTTTACCAAGATAGAACATGATATAAACACAAGTTACAAGTGATAGTACATTAAATGATTATTTGATGTGATTTAATTTTATGTAACTAAAACCAAAGACAACACCAAATGTCAACACAAGTTTGACAATTGGACGTTGAATACCAAGTTCGTACTAACCAACTCCAATCGCTACAAATTATCAGCGAATAAGATAAACATTTATAGCAAGCACCAAATAAGATGGCAAGCGGTGGGAATAAGTTCGCGCAGTATTAGAAATAGTGGGAAACTCTGTATTTGGTTGTACATAAAGTTGCAAGTAAGTGGGTAAGTGGGCGTGCGCGTTTTTCAAAACGACTACAGCGCATCCCCTCCGCTCGCCATCTTAATTGCGCTTGCTATACATGGTTCGTTAATTTCTTGGAGCAGTGTATATTCGCCTTTAATTTACTCATATATCATTTCAATCCACATTCGCGACGATGAAAATTAAGTAGTAAACATTAGGATGGGTAATTATAATGTAATTTAAAATTTTTTTTAATAAACCAACCCCAGTGAGATTTTGTTAATTTCCAAAAATTCTTATTGTCAGAAGCCTTTCTCTTTAGGGCGTAATTTCATTGGTATAATTTGTTCATATTTATAGTTACTGTATTAGGCCCAAATCTTTATAATAATTTCTTCTTTTAATAATTTCTTCATACCATTTTTTCGACAAAATACGATAGTTAAAACATCACCTCATTCAAATTCACACGCTAAGGAATCCTTGACATTTTGAGACATATAAGATATAAATGTGAAATCGTCACTAATTCGAATTTTATATAGGTAAATGCAATTAAAATGTTTAATAAATATAAAAAAAATGTCATTTAAAAAGGACTCTTTCACAATCGCTATGACATCATCGAAATCGATTAAAACTGTAATGGACACTTATCGCAACATTGGAAGGCTGGGTTGAGTTAAAAATTACACAGTGCTACAAAATTAAACTTTTTGACAAATGTTTTTATTTTGAAAACTGATTTTATATAATTTTGGTAGGCTGATTTCAAAAATTCTATGCATTTATTTGTATCACGTAAGGTTTTTTTTGCAAATATTAAATGAAAAAAAAACGATATTTCTAAAAAAAATTATTTGTTTATTGAGTAAAAAGGTGGAATACAAGTTAAAAAAGTGGAAAAAAATTCTTTACTCAGTCTTTTTTAAGTGAAATCTTTGTCTTTTTGCCAGAAAGCTGCGTTGTCCGGACATTCGGTTGTATGTTTTTAAGGGCATATCCTGTTTTAACATCCAGCAGTAGTCCGCCATCATCGTTATGCTCCATCTGCCTTGGTACCGCCGTTCCATTTCCTTAATGTCTTGGTGAAACCTCTCTCCCTGTTCTTCGCTAACTGCTCCAAGATTTTCAGGAAAATAGTTCAAGTGTGAAAACAGGAAATGCACTTTCAAACTCATATTACAACCTAGACGATGAAAGTGTTGTAACATATTTTGAACAATATTTTCGTAGTTTTCGTCCTTAGAGTTCCCAAGAAACTTATCAATTACTTCTTTAAATGAAACTCAGGCGATTTTCTCGACATTGGTCATTGTGTTTTGAAAATCCTTGTCTTTGCATAATGTTCTTATCTGCGGCCCAACAAAAATACCTTCTTTTAACTTGACATCGGATAAGGCTGGAAATGTCTCGCACAAATATTTAAAACACTGTCCATTTTTGTCTAGGGCTTTAACAAACTGCTTCATCAAGCCAAGTTTGATATGGAGAGGAGGCAGTAAAACTTTTTTGGGGTCAACCAAGCTATCTCTTAATACATTTTTGCTACCAGGTGTAAGGCTTGTTCTATAGGGCCATTCTATTTGAGTCCAATGTCTATCCCTTGCTCGACTATCCCACTCACAAATAAAGCATGGAAATTTTGTATAACCTCACAGCACTTTAAGGTCACCACAAAGCATCCACTGATGTTCTTGGTAGTTTATTTTCTTTAAAAGAAGTTCAAAATTTTCATACGTTTCCATTAAATGTACCGAATGGGCAACGGGAACCGAGGCCAGCTCGTTACCATTGTGCAATAAAACGCCTTTTAAACTACGCTTACTTGAGTCAATAAACAGGCGCCATTCTTCTTTTACATACGGCACATTTCCTAATTTTGAAATTAAGTCAGGAATATTGTTGCAATACACTAGCGGTCCGTCTTGAGTAAAATATTGACATAACTCTTTTTCGCGATCCCGGTAAAAGCTTGATGTGACGCCAGGTGCCAGTAAATGTTTCTCACGAAGTCGGGAGGCTAACAATTCGGATTCATCCTTTGGAAGGTGCAAATCTCTAATTAAATCATTTGGTTCGCTCTGGTTAAACACTTCGGCCTCTCTGAAATCTGGTGTGAAATCTAAGTCATCTGGGTCGCAATTAGATTCCTCTGATTCTGACGATATGACGTTTTCTAGTGCTTTTGGGGCGGTAGGTATCGGTACATCTGGTCCATGAGGAACTGGTCGAATAGCAGAGTCAAGATTGGGATACACAATTTGTTTCTTATTTTTTCTGTTGAATCCTTGAACATTACACGAACAAAAATAACAATCATCACTGTGATTTCTAGGCTCTCGCCATACCATAGGAACACCAAAGCTTAAACATTTCTTCCTACCTTTTTTCCAGTTTCTTAATGCTTCAACGCAAACGGAACAAACAGTACGAGGAGCCCAGGACTTGTCTTGGTCGCCAATTTTTACACCAAAATAAGCGTGGTATACATTTTTCACAAACGAAGTTATAGTTTGCCTCTGCTTTACTACGACATAACCACCACAGATATAACAAAAGTTATTCGGATTGTTCACACAATGTCTTCTTTCCATATTTATACGTCCTAGAACACTTAAAATACGCAACAACGAAGACAACAAGCGCACGGACACAGTAACACGACGACAAACACAACCAAACTGCACATAAGCAGGTTTCAACGTTGTATTGACGCTTCTGCGCCGACTCTGTTGCTTTGCTGAGAAATCTAATATTAACCAGTGTTGCCAAATCACATTTAATTTAGTAAAAATCAATTCATTTAAAAATCATTCCTAACATGGAACAAACATATTCTTGTCATAAGTATGTATATTAATAAATTAACATTTTTAAGATATAGAGCGCTAGAAAATTTACGTGATAGAGCAAAAATATGGCGTTTTTTGGAATAAGGGCCCCCAAACATATACAAATTAGCAAACAGCTTTCAAACATCAAAATAACTGTAGACCTGTGTTATCAGTCGTAGATGTATGTTGGACTGTTTTGTTCTCGCAGTTTTTACACTACGAATATTGTTAATGATTTCTATGGTATCACGATCAGTAAAAAAGGAGCCACAGAAATATGTTTGGACATAACATTATCAGCGCCCGTGATAATGGCATTAAATATACAATATCGATCATTAAAAGGAAATATCCTGATCTGAAACCTTCGAAATATAAAGGTGTCTCAATAAGAACTTGAAATTTTAATCGCGCACTATTTCAGTCTGTCAAATGTTTAGTCAGCCACAGTTGGCAGTTGTGTTGTAGGGAAACACTTAAATTAACAAAAATGGTTCGTTACAATTTGGACGAACGTTCATTAATTGAGAAAACGCATTACAGAAATGGCGAAAACTTTTACAAAGTAATGAGATCATTTTCGCGTACATAATCGTCCGTCGAGGCCGCTATTGAAAATTTACTTTAAATTAAGAAGTTATACTGGGTTCTTTTTTTAGCATTACACATACATTCCCTATGGGCAATGATAAAAAAAGAATATTCAATGCATTAGTGGCATAGTAGGCAACCAGTTATACATCAGTGAAGTATTTTCCTGTTGCTTAATTCTTAAATTAGATTGCAATGGAGATTGAAGAGGTTAAAAAAAAATTTAATGTCAAATATTTATGAATTTTGGTTCATACATGAGTTTTAAATTAAATAGATTTTATTGAAAAATAGATAATTTATTTAAAACATGAATAAAGATGAAATTGCTATCTTTTCATAGCAATGATAATGTGGTACCAGAAAAATAGCAGAAAAAGAAAAATAATAGTAATAGTTTTCTGTTAATTATCCTAACAGGCCTATACCTTGTGCGGAAACAATTTTAATATTTTTAACAAAATTTAACAATTTTAACAAAAAAGATGGTTGTTTTCTAAATTACCACAAAAAAAATAAAACCAATCACGTGTTAACAGAGCATATGAAGCTGAAATACTGTGTTATGTAGGAACGCTTTTAGATGTAACCAGGCATTTTGGTGTATCGTACAGTTCGGTGTTCAAAATTCTGAAAGAATTCAGCTTTTCGAAGAAAATAAAGTAAAACGAACTGATTTTTGTGATATAATGTTTAACTTGTTAAATGAAAACGAAGAAATTTTAAATAAAATAATTTTTACTGATGAAGTTAACAGTTTCGTAATATATTTAAACAGTTTTCTGTACATATGGCAATATAAATAATTTCCTTTGAAAGCTTAAACATTCATATCTTTAATAGTTCGAAAGCGTAGTAAGATGAAACATATTGAGTTATTTCTTTAGCTAATAGGAAAAGGTTGGGTGTAACTTAAGAGGATCTTAATCCCGATTTGAATGTGGCCTTTCGAAGTATTGCCTTTTAGTTAATAACGAGCCATCGAAAAAATTCATAATTGGAGTAGACTGTGAAATTGGGTTGGTACTTTAGCTACTTCCACATAATGACACATTACTTGATGCTTGACAGTTTCATTTGGTTTCATTGTAAAAAAAAGGTTATGACATTGAAATGATACTACAACAAAAAAGAAAACAAATAATTTATTTAATATCGAAATCATAATCAAAATTTTAATTTTAATTTTTGCTTTTTGTTCTATGTTGAATATCATTTTTTAAATAAATTTAATTTTCTTAATAAGTTTTGAAAAGTTACAAAAGTTACTAATATTAGGCAAAAGCCTAATATTAGTTGTGGACATGCCTTCAATGTGCCAACGATTGGCAACAAGTATGTTTGTCAAAATGAAGTAGCACAAGAAGCCCAATGCTCGTCAGTATTGGTCGATCCCAAAAGTGTATCACTCACTCCCTCGCAGCAACCCAAAAAAATAGTCACAGTGGAAACACGTTCAACTCCAGAAAGAAAATTTAAGAATGCCGCTCAAAAGTATTTAAGAGCGAAAACAGAATATGTTAGAGCTAAGCAAGCAGCTCTGGAAAAAAATTGGCTTCAAATGAGCCGTTTCTTGCTTGAATAAAATAATCAAAGTGTGAATAGCTGTATCATTTTTCAAAGATCTGAAAATGTCGTTTTACTCAGAATCTAAGCTTTTCTAATAATAAATATGTTATTAGACCAACATAACAGTCAGAAAATAACTTTATTAGATATGTAAATGACCTTAATATAGACAGCAAAAACATACGTTTTACTTGTTAGAAATGACAAAATACACTTGTCACAAAAAGTATCGCATCATGTAAAAAAGTAAGAATTGTTTTGAATTATGGAATAAATCTCAACTGAAAATATTGTACTTATTTCGTAAATGGCATACTTTACTTATTTTATCTGACAGTTAATTTTTATCACATGTTTTTTCTTTGTTAATGTCAAAAAACGTAAAAAGTGGAAAGTGTAAGAAAAGGCGTAGTTCATTAATACTGTTAAAAAGTAAATTTGCTTAGGCATTTGTTAACTGTTTTTTATTAAATAGATTTTGGACAAAAATGAGTAATTTGACACCAGTACAAGCAGCCCAAATTGTGGCCTTAAGTGAGGATGGAAGATCGCAGCGATATATAGCCCAACTTATGAATATCAACCAATCGAGCGTATCCAGAATATTAATAAGGTTCAGAGAAACGGGAGTTTACCATAGAAGACCAGTTCCAGGACGTCCAAGATGTACCATCCCTGCAGATGACCGTTTTCTACGTCTACAAGCCCTATGGGAACGTCATATTACTGCACGAAAACTGCGCAATGATCTTTCCAGAGTCCGTAATGTCCAAATAAGCATTAATTCTGTTAGAAACAGGTTAAGGGAAGTTGGAATTAGAGCTAGAATGCCTGTTACTGCACCATTGCTAACCAGAGCACACCGTATGGCACGTTTGAGATTCGCAAGACAACATGTAAATTGGAATGTAAACGACTGGGCTAATATCCTGTTTACAGATGAGTCCAGATTCTCAATTTTCGGGTCAGATAGACGTATTCCAGTTTACAGACGCGAAGGCGAGCGATTTGCACAGTGCAACATAAGATCAGCAAGGAATTTTGGCGGTGGCTCTATTATGGTATGGGGAGGCATTTGTTTAGAAGGTCGCACAGAGTTAGCTGTATTTCGCAGGGGATATTTGACAGCTGATCGGTATATAAGAGACGTTCTAGAAGAACATGTGGTACCATTTGCTCCTGCTATTGGAATAAATTTTGTTCTAATGCATGATAACGCACGTCCGCACGCTGCAAGAATAACATCCGATTATCTTCGAGAAGTAGGTATTCAAGCTTTAGCATGGCCAGCAGTAAGCCCAGACTTGAATCCAAAAGAGCACGTTTGGGACAACCTTGAACGCCGCACAAGATCTCTTAATATCGCTCCAGACAGCTTAGATGACCTTGAACACGCATTATTAGAAGAATGGGAAACTTTAGGTATGGAGTTTGTAAGGAATTTGATAAGAAGCCTTCCACAACGGATTCAAGCTGTTATTAGGGCCAGATGTGGCAATACTAGATACTAAAAATGGTTTACTTTACTTTAAGACATTTTTTGTTACTTTAAAATTTTCTTGTTTTGGAGAATAAAAATTATCTTTGCAATTTCCTCAAAAATTTTCAAATAAAAAAAACCGAACATCTTTTAAACTTAACGAAAAATCATTATCATTTTTTTAAAAAAAAGTATATGTGTATATCGTGAGAAGCATTTTGTCAAAATCCATTTATTTTGAAATGATGCGATACTTTTTGTGACAAGTGTATATCGTGTGTAAATTACACTCAGATTATAGCGTCATCTACTCCTTTCCTAGACTCGTTGAGGTATAGAATGTTGGACTTTATAATTTTAATTTTGCTGGTGTATCTCCATTAAATAGTACTGCCTAAATTAATTACATCATATTGAAACCACATAATAAATATAAAGGTATTTTTTCTAATTTTACCTTTATGCTCTTTGACGAGAAGTACAAAGGTATATCCATTTTGAGCAATTACGTATATATTTTATTTAATATTCATTCATTCAAAGTAATACGCAACCTACATACATATATACATATGAATGATGTTTGCCTCGCAATATTTGCGAAACACTAATCGAAAAAAAGTGTTATTTTATGGCTGCCATAAAAAGAATATTTGTTACAGCAGCAGTGGACCGTGGGCTTGTTGCCGTAATTTTAACAGCTCAATTTGTGATTTTTTATGGCCCATTATATCAGTTTGAAAAACAAATCTGCCATACCATAAATAACTCATTGATAAAAATCTACAGCATTATGTATATTTATCTCTGTTTACACTGATTCGTGCAAGATTGTATGGGCTTTCGAATTACACGACAAGGAGTCAATGTTCTTTGTATTGTTCTAAAATACAATACCTACACGACATAATGCAGGTACACATCGATGTTCCTTGTATTAACTTTATTTAAAGACGCAAACAGAGCCGTCTATTAATATTTATAACAAGGCAGCCAGACAATGAATCATTCAGTTATTGTTCTATTATCTGCTTTAAATTCAGTAATGTTCGAAAACGCGCTAGACTTATAACGATTTTTTTGTATTTACGATGTTATATAAGAAAAAGAAAACAGTCGTTATACGCAAATTACATGCTTTTCCATTTATAAGTACATATTTATAAACTTTTGTTTTGCGCGCTTTAACAGGAATGTTACACGGCGAACCTAGGTATTTATGATACCGTTGCTAAACCATCAAAATACCGTTAAACATATTTTATAGGCTTTTTGGCTTACGGTACATGCAATTTGCAAAGAGGATGAATGGATAATTGATGAGATTGATTGGGGTCAAGCATTTGAAAATTACATGAGAAACTTTTTGGTATAATTAATTATACAGAGATGAGCAAATGTGTGGAATCATGTAAATATATGTTAAATTAAAAAAGATATTGTAATAAAATTTTAGGCACGAAAATTAGGGATGGAAAACCATCATTTGAAGTATTTTTAAATATACAGAGTGTTAAGAAATAATGTAACGTACTAAAGTTTTACTTTTCTAAATTAACTTTTTTTTACGTTTTGAAATTCTTTTCGATCACACGATTTCAACGAACACTTGGGGTTTAAAGTATTTTTTTATTTATTAATTGGTAAGGAAAAGAATAATAATAAATAAATAAAATAAACTGGTTATACAAACACAGTTAAATTTAATTTATGAGATTTTCGATCTGGAAGCCTCAGGAAGCCAATCTGTCTGTAAATTCTCTTGTAACTCTCGCTATGATGTCTGGTGAAATGCTTCGTATCTCTTCATTATTTCTTTCAGCTAAATCTTGCAAATTTTTAGGTCGGGTAAGATACACTTTCTGTTTTAGATAGCCCCACAAGAAGTAATCTAGTGAATTGCGATCGGGAAAACGAGCCCGTACGTTTTCCCGATCTCAATTCACTTTCGCCTCTCCTTCCAATCCATCTGTGGGCAAAAGTTGGATCTAATCGATCTTGACCTATAACTGAATAGTGAGGGAGTGCCCTATCCTGCTGAAACCAGATGTTTTGTGGAAGTTGGCCATTTTCCATCCAATGCAGGAATTATCTGGTTATTTAAGTTCTAATTATCTTTGACTATTTAAATTTTTTTCTATAGAAAAGGACCTTATTCTTGACCTATTTCTTGAGTGTTGTGTATGCACCTGTTATATCCAGTGAGGACTCCTCTGTGGCCAATACTGACAGTTACGTCTATGAATAATACCGGTCAAGTAAAAAATTGCCTCATCCGAGAATACTATATTATTTCACGATTCACAAAATTGTTATCACGATTACAAATGTTCATCATTGATTCACAAAACTCTTGCTTTCTGTCGAAATCATCATCAAAGAGTTCTTGAACGAGGCGAATTTTATAAGCATGGCATTTTTCTTTTTTAATAATTCTTCCTACTGAACGACGACTAATGGCATGCCTTTGCGCCAGCTTGTTTGTAGATAAATGTGGCTACAGTTATGGCAATATCTTGCGTTTAACAACATTTGTAGCAGAATTCTTTGCAAATTGCGAACACCACCATTTATGTTGTGCCGTCTTTGGCAACAACAGAACGCGGAATTGGCTACCGATTGGGATGTATAGTATTGAATAGTTTACATATTTCCTGATGAGTTCTTGTCCTATCACCAAAACCGATTATCATTAATATTTTATTTTCCCTTTCATAAAATTCAACCATTATTAACAAACAACAATGATTTAATGACACTTTTAAATGACTTTGTGATAAAATTTAAAAATTGTACTATTCACGTTAACTTTTTGGTTGGCTAAAAAAAAAACAATTTTGTTAATTACCACGACAAAAGAAGAAATAAAAGACATTGTAGTACTTACATTTCGAATTGTAAAAGTTTTTATTTAAACGATCATACCTAAGTATCAAGCAATATTTATGAACTTGAAAATACCGAGAGGTAAATATTCTAAAGATACTGTTTTTCGTTTGCATGTAAATCTCAAACTAAATACCGTTCAAATGTTATAGTTCAAATTGTGTTATCGAGGAGAATCCCAAAATGTAAAAAAATACAGAATGTTCAATTTAAAAAGTACGTTACACTCTATATATTTAAAAAATACTTCAAACGATGTGTCTTCATCCCTAATTTCCATGTCTAAAATTTTATTACAATATCTTTTTTAATTTAACGGATATTTGCATAGTTCCACACATTTGCCCGTCACTGTATACAGGCTTACCGCTGAATAGCGCCCAAGCCATACGAATCTGAAGAATACGTATAAATGCCTAACTGAAAATCAAAAAAGCAATTTCTTTGTAAGTCATAAAAAAATTCCAAATTTTGGGCCCAAAATGTAGTTAAAGTCGGTCCATATCTTTGTCTATTCTATTTCCCTATTCATAATAGTATATGTATTAAAAAAACAAGTATAAAGTACGAGTGGCGAAGCCACATGTTTTTTAATGAATGAATTCTTTAAAGTCTTATGAAACGCGTTTTTCATGGTATTTTTGTCGTCAGCTTCGGCAATGTATTTTTTTAAGAGAAAATGAGAAATTTGATAATGTAGAGAAATTTTATGCCAGTTGGTAACGTTCACGTATGTTTAGAATAAAATTCAAATTTTCGAATTTAGTTGCCTAGGGTTGACTTGAATTAACTTGACATTTAACTCTTCATAATAAAATATTCGTTATTGAAAATGTTTATTAATTATCAGTTTAATCATATCCTTAAATTATCACTGACTTATAGACGTAGTGTGACCAACATAAAACTGAATCCGCTAAATGTTTCATGCTTTAAAAGGTCTCTTAACAACGCTAAAAAATAGTAAATGTTGATATTTTCATATCAAAACATTACGCCCACACATATGGTGCTTTTATTTATTTATGTTTCTTTTTATATCAGTAATAGCCTTTACGTCGAATATGTTGACAAACCTATGCCGCATTTAATTAGTGTAACTAAAATTAAATGAACTTTAAATTTCATTTAAAATAAAATTATTATCTTTATAATGAAACAAAAATCGTCATAAAACAAAAAGCTTTATGTAGCGTGTCCTGTTGGATAGATACCTGGTTTTTAATTATTTGTACGGAATTATTTATATATAATTTCTTTGTCGTTAAATTTGTGTGTGGTACTGACAAATACCGATAGAACAATATAATTAGTCGGTAAGGAGAATTACTGATGAATTAGAGGTGAAAGCCCGTATTGCCGCGTGTATATTTAACAGCGACAGGGCCGGACTCGAATAAGGAAAAATCATTTTCTCGTTACTACGAACATTGGACCGCGATTTTTCGTATGACGGCAATACTCACATATACATTTCACTCCTTTTTCTTTGCGCCATACACAACTAGCATTGTATATACCTAGTTATCAAAAAATATATCATTGATATAATATAACTTGTAATTTCGATTTGTTTAAAATAATAAAAGTTCACTATGTGCATGCATATTGCTATGGCAAGTTATTTTTGTTAATAAACCGTTTCAACTTAATTTCCATAAAACTATTGACTATTTTAGATGTTTCCATATTATTCCATATTGATTAAGCACACCAAAATACGATGGCGATTTGACAGGAAATACTTATTTTATGCTAAAAAATATATATTTTAAGCTGTCTAAAATGTAACCTTTCGGAAGCTCATCAAAATAGTATTAGTTCTGGTTATGGCCCCCTCATTTATATAGTGGACGAGGCAGCAAGTCGTATCTCTTAATTCAACAAATTTAGCAGTGGTCATAGCGCATGAATCAGAGGGCCCGTTATCCTGAAGGAAGGAAGCTCTTTTTCTAAATACATGCGGTCGTTTCTTCTTAAATTCGGCATGGAAACGTGCCAGTACATCACCATAATATTGGCCAGTTATCGCTCTTCCTTTCTGCAAATAGTAAGCATAATCTAATTGGCCAAAGAAATAGAAGAGATCATTGTTTTGACTGTGGTTTTGTCTCTTAAGTATATTAATGGGTCAAGGTTTCATCAACGCTGACATATTGACGAAAAATTCTCTTGGATTTAGTTTGAACTTAACCACTTAAAATTGTAACAATTTCGCATTTGCTCAACAGTAAGCTAAATTAGTGGCACCCATCTTGTAGTTAACTTTTTCATATTTCAATATTGATGCAAAATATTGTGTACCCATTTGGTTGAGATTTTGATCGGCTGATGTTAACGGCATCTGACACATTTTTATTCGGCGACCTCTCTTTATAATGTCATGAATTTTATTAATTATTTCTAGAGAAGTTACCGTAAATGAAGACTCCGAATCTTCAGCATTTCCTGTGCTCATATGACCACTTTTAAAAGCAGCGAACCATTTACAACATTCCATAGAAGGAAAGAAAAATGTTAGCGCAGCTAATTTTGGACGTAGCTGGAGATTTAGTTGACTTTAGATTCATCATTATATTTATGTAACATTTCTTCAGTTTCTTTAATGGTTTTATCCATATAAAAAATAATATTTAATTAATCCACCAAATTCTTTCTTCCATATTAACTGAAAAACAAACAAACTGTTTACTTTAAACGATTGTAAAAACTTATCTACCTCACAGATTTTAATGAAATTTTGACAGTAGGCTTCTACAACATGCATAAAGTCAGCAATATATTCAACATGGCAGAAATGTTGCCAACTTTTGAAAAGTCACTCTCCCGTCAAACTATCCTCGTATATAGATGTAGAAATTTCCTATAATGTAAGAGTAAAATAATTAACATTCTGTTTTCTTTTGCAGTACCTTAGTAACATGGAAAATTTTTCGTCAAGAACTGAATCGCGTCCATCCGATAAGTTCCGGTCTGGAAGCGATGGCCTTGAAATCAACTATAGATTTAACCTGCAACGATTACATATCAAATTTCGAATTCGACGTATTCACGAGGTGAGTTAGCCCTGATTCGGAGAATTTCACCCACACGTATTCACTCACGCCCAACAAAACTAGCAGAAAGAATTAAACGCAGATTTTTTATTCGTGTAGGTTGTTTCAACCGTGGGGTACGCTGCTCCGGAACTGGCAAATATTAGCGGTCACGCATCCCGGTTACGTGGCATTTCTGACCTACGACGAGGTGAAGGCCAGGCTCCAGAAGTATATCAACAAAGCCGGAAGCTATGTGTTTAGGCTGTCGTGCACTAGGTTAGGGCAGTGGGCCATAGGTTACGTAACGGCGGAAGGGGAAATACTACAAACCATCCCGCAGAATAAAAGTCTGATTCAAGCTTTACTAGACGGATACAGGGAAGGATTGTAAGTAATGTTGAATCCTTTTCTGAGGAAATTAAAGAAATGCTGTTGTTTTTTTGCAAATTCAACAAACAAAAAAACATGCTCACTTTTCGAAAGATTACCTTTTTTTTTAGGAATTGTTTCAGAAACATGAGCTTATACAATTTAAGATAACTTGGGCAGTTTGTCATTTTTATTTGACATTTTCCTGCCCCTTTATATACCCAATGCACAAAAATAATTATACTTTTAAATTCATTTTAGATGATATATTAATGCAAACTTAAGTCTCACATAAATTAGCGCTGATCTTGGAAAATTAATATTTTTAAATTTCGTACTAGATGCCTTGATTTATACATAAAAGTATCGTCTTGCTTTTTTTTCTTATTGAGGAACTCGTAAGAAAATCCGATACCATACAAAAATACATTGTAAGGATATTAATGATGTAATAGAATTCATCATAATTAGGATGATGGAATTTTGTTCTTTAATTTAGATTAAAACAAGGAAAATCAGTCAAGCATTTCCTATTATTTATTTGCATTTATCTTTTTCATATATAATAAATTTGATAACCTAGACGTTTTCCTTATTAAATGGAACGTGCAAAAGCTATGAATGATGTAGTTTGTTCTGTTATCGTTCGTTTATTAATATCAGAGCAAATCCTATGGAAAATATTTAGAAATTGATGCATATGCAAATGTAGCGATATATTGCAAAGGAAGATATTTATTATTTATATTAAATATAGTCGCCGTCATAAATAAATAAACGCTCAGTAAACGTTTCGTGGTTTAGTGAAATTTTCAGGAAGATATATTTTGTTCGTACTAACAAACGATGAACATTAATATATAGTAGGAGGGATGCTTTTAGCGTTGCAAATGGCCATAAAATCAAATAGCGCATCGACTAAAAGTTCTTAAATGCTTTTCAAACTATTTTGCATAAAAATTGATACACTTCTGCATTCGTTCAAATCAATTTGTTAAAGCAGTTATTCCAGTCTTCAGTTGAGATAGTCAAAATTACTGTTTTGAAAGCATCTACTGCTTCTTCCGAAGACTGAAATCGTCGACCAGACATTCCATTCTTGTTCTTTGGGAACGTAAAAAATCGGTGGGGCTTAGGTCGGGACTATACGGAGGATGATCTAAAATTTGATATTTTGGTGCTCCAAAAACTCAATTGTCTTTCGAGCTGTATTCAAACTCTCATTGTCATTATTAGGGACCGGACAAGAGAGGCCAATGACTCATCGTCCATGGGCGTACTAGTGAAAATTTGTACTTTTTAAGATTTTTTAATTTTATGTATATAATTGGAAAACAAACGGGTGGTGATCTATAAAATACGAAATACATACATACATTTTGTAGTTCAAGTTGAGTAAAGGAGTATTCATATTAACTAGCAATATTTTCTCAAAGTTCTCTTCTGTAAAATTTGTTATCTTTGAATGAAATACATCCTTTCTACATCGCAACTGGTTGTAGGTGCATCCTGGAAATATTCTTTTATTTTAGCGTATTTAGCAGTTAGATTTTGAGGCATTGTCCGCATACACAATTGCTGCAATGTTATTAAATTTGTATTTCGATTAAAAACTGCGTTTAACTCTTGCCGAAGGCCACATCCGAAGTCACTTGGAATATTTTTCAAATTATTAAAAGCCATATCTAATGTGGTTAATCCATCATTTAATTTGAAAATTTGTATTTCAAAATAAGTGACTAGTTTTGGCAAATTTCCAAAGTGTTCCTGAAGAAAGTACAACTGATTTTTTTAATTTGGAATTTGTATTAGTTCCTTGCACTCAGAAATACTTCGAGAATCGTCATTTAAACATGTAACGAAATTTTGTAAACTATAGAAATTCTCTGCATAAAAACTCCCAACCCAAAGCTTCCAACCATGTTCCCCATCTAGTTATTAATGGTGAGGGAAGCAGTGACAAAGATGGAAGTTTTTCCCTGTAAAGAGCTACTCTCAATGGTGCTTTTCTGAAAATCTTATTCAAAAAGATTTTTAAAAACGGATACAAGTAGTATCAGCTTACAGAAAGGTGTCTCTGAGGAAACATATACTATGCTGCATATTATTTGTGTAGCACATGCTCTCCACAGAATCTGTGAATATATCAGAGACACTTTTCCGGAATTTTTGAAATATATGTATCCGAGGAGATACATTGGCGGCAAGTTAAGGTTAAAAGATGTGGAATCGAACAAGAAATTAACATTCTCACACCCAATTCATCATGTAGGATCGTTTTAATTCAGGTTTTTGAATATCCATGAATGTCTCAACTTCACGATATGTCACATGTCTGTCTTGATCAGGCAGGTGACTGCTGTTCTTGGCGGACCTGTCCTGGAATAGTCACTGATACTGGTGCGTCCACGTTAGAATTCACAGTACCAATGTGAAATTGTCGATTGAAGTGGTGCTTCATCTTCAAAAACAGAAACCAACTCAACAAGACATTGTTGTTGAATTAACTTTTCTACTTTAGTTAAATGTCTAGGTAGGTGTTTTCACATTTGAAACACTTTTTACTTTTGACAACAACTGACAATTGTGCAGAACAATGTAATATCAGTAATGTTGATTTAACTTAATATACCCATTTACAATACGATAAAAATGGTGTTTCCGTTATTTTAGCTGCAGTAGTACCTTCTTAATTTAGTTTTTCCGTACACGTCTTTTGATTTGAATAATAGTAGGAATGAGAATAGGGCTTCACTTCCGGATTATTTACCTGCAATATTTGGTTGTTTCTAAATAGATGAAGTATGGCACTACCTTAATGACATATTATCCTGCTGTGTTGTTATTGATATTTTTTGCCCTTTTTTGTCGTTTCATTATTTACTGTGAGACCTGCTTATTTTATTTTATTTCTTAGGTCCGTGAAGATATCTATTGCAGTTAATGTACACGCCATAATTAAACATTTATTTGAGTATATTTATTAACCAAGCATAGGAAATTTAAGCTATTCAATTTCGTATATATCTTACTTAATATATAGTAAAGTCTTATTTAATAATTAATATTCTAGATCATGTAATGTCAAATTATCATACTTTTATCATTTTAGTTATTTATATCCTGACGGAAGGAATATAAATCCGGATTTATCATGGGCTGTACAGCAAACGCCAGAAGATCACATAGCTGTGACACAAGAACAGTATGAATTATACTGCGAGATGGGTAGTACGTTCCAATTATGCAAGATATGTGCAGAAAACGATAAGGATGTTAGAATAGAACCCTGTGGCCACTTGCTCTGTACACCCTGTTTACAATCCTGGCAAATAGTAAGTGATTAAAGTCCTTTTAAAGAATATTAGTTTGAAACTACATACACTACGTATAATATTATATGAAATATAATTTCAAAGTATTTTCTAGTAAAAGTTTACAAACAAAAATTTTATTGATTAATTTATTAATTCTACGCTATTTATATATTCCTTGAAAAGAGCCTGTTAGCCACTGTTAGAGCCACTGATTGAATGAATAGGCAAGGTTAAGTTAATAAATAATAAAACTCTTATTTATTCTATGAGCTTTTTTCGTATTTAATTTAATACTGCGCATTAATGAAGCACATATTAAAATGAAGAAGTATCATTAATGTTATGCATGGTATTACAAAAGAGTAGGTCAATCCGTTAACCATATATTTATTCTTTTGGCTTAAATAATGGGACTTTCCTTATGTCAGTTGCTATTTAAACGTTTTTTTCAATATACAGAGTGTCAAAGCTTATTTTTTAAAAGTAGCCCGATCGTCACAAAAAATCATGGTTTGGGGAAATCGACCCCGTTGAATCCGAATCTGGCATTAGGATATTTAAGGAAGCTACTCGAGGGTGGTTGTGACTTTCTCGATATGCAGAGGGACGCGCGAAAAATTGTAGTTTCGGATCTGGCATATATGGTGTGACTTGAAACTTTGCGTACGGACCTACAGAGAATATATCTACCACAAAGCATCCAAGCTTTCTCTATTTCGGAACTGCGGCTGTGGAAAGTTGGCATTTGGGAAAAAATCGCAGGAATATACTGCCAGGGACACAATTATTAGGCACCCCTAAATTTTTCTATTAACTTTACGATAAACAATGAACAAATAAAACAAATATTATAAAAGCAAATATTTATTAATAAAAACTTGAAATTCAATATTTGGTTGGGCCCCCGCGGGCTTTTATTACAGCTTCAATCCTTTTAGGTAAACTAGCCACTAACATACGGCAGGTTGAAGTTGGAATATCCTCCCATACTCTTTCAAGTATTGCTTTTAATTCTTGTTTGGATTTGCATTTGTGTTCGCATACTTTTCGCTTAATAATAGCCTACAAATACTCGATGGGATTCAGATCCGGGCTTTGAGCTGGCCATTTCAAGATTTCGATGTTTGCTTCCCGGAACCACGCTAAACTTGCAGCCGCAGTGGCACGGTGCATTATCTTGCTGATACAAGACTTCGTCAGTATTCATTCCGAATAATTTTTCAATTGAGGGCTGTAAATGTCGACGTCATACATCCCCAAATCGTGATACTACCGCCACCGTGTTTGACGGTAGGCACCACACAATCGGCACGATACTCTTCACTAGGCCTCCGGCGCACCACCACGGCACCAGGTGTACCAAAAATCTGTAATAATTCTTTTAACTCTCGATTTTTTTAACACAATCCTTTTAAATTTCTATAAAATAATTATCTTATATTGAATACAATGCGATTAATTATATTTACCTCTATGTTACACTCATCTCCGTCCAAATCACATTCTCCCAGTTCTGCTCTGTCCACGATTTGTGTTTATGAGCCCATGCTAATCGTCCGATAGCCACGGTTTTTTTCTAGCTCTTTTAGATGATAGACCGACTTCTCTAAGACGTCTAGTTACTGTTTTAGGCGAGTAATTAACGCCGAGTTCTCAATTTACCGCGCCAGCCAAATCTTTAGCCATTAGACGTCGGTTTTTTAAAGTGTCGTTGGAACCACAGATCCTCCCTTTCTGTCGTTTTACGTTTCGAACCTCTTCCAGGTCTTGATTTAGTATCCCGTTTCTTGGTAACGCTTTAGTGTTGTCTGTACGACACACCGAGAACATTCTACTTTTTTACTAATTATAACTTGAGATAATCCCTCGGTATGTAGTGTAATAATTTACGAACGTTGAAACTCAGAACGTTCTTTAGACTTCGGCATTTTCAGTTACATACACATAAACCAATCACGAGTAAATATTTTTATATCAGGTGGCACCATATAATCTAGTGACATCTGACGGACAAAAGAGACTATGCCGAAAGTGGCAACCTTCCCTTGACGGGCTATACCGGTAGAGAAGAGAAAAAAATACGTATATACGAGTAAACGAAGTAAATGCTGGAAAATACGAGGTGTATATCCATGTGTACAGTTACAGACATGTATATTGCATGTCTGTATCATTAGTAACAAATGCATAATATGTACTTAACGTATTGATATACTTAAACTTTTTTTTGGAAAAATACTGATGTTTGCTAATCACTGTACTGAATTATACTATACGTAAAATACAATTAGTTCCGCAAAATACAGCAATAAATGTATTAACGGTATTTTTCCCACCCACCCTTCTATTTATACTACGGGTATTTCTAAAAAGCGGCAGATAGACTATTTGTCAGTTAATACCGCTATATTGAAAAATCTTAAGGGTGTCTAATATTCATGTCCTTAGCTGTAGGTCAGGTCCAGGCGCGGCTCGTGATGACGTATTTGGGAGTGCAAGTACAATGATGCGAGTGCCTCGTGTGTTTTCGGTGTTTACTAAGAAAACGTTTCAGTTAGTACACGAGAATACACGAAGCAGTCGCATCATTGTACTTGCACTCCCAAATACGTAATCACGAGCCGCGCCTGGTCAGGTCTGAGCAGCCATAGTTCCGATACCTTTGCAGCTAGGATGATCCTTCTTTTTACTGGTAGATATATCCTCTGTAAATCCGTACACAAAATTTCAAGTCACACCATATATGCCAGATCCGAAACTACAATTTTTCGCGCGCCCCTCTGCATTTCGGGAAAGCCACCACCGCCCTTGTGGGCTGTAGCTAAATTCTGATACCAGATTCGGATTCTACGGAATCGATTTCCCTCAATCATGATTTTTTGTGACAATCGGGCTACTTTTGACAAATTAACATTGACACCATGTATATTCCAAAAAATTAGCCCTCACGGGACGCCTGGCAGATGTGAAACATCGAAATCGATAGTTATTTAAAGAAGAAATGTAAAGTAAAGTGAAGAAATATTTAGATTGTCACTATCACTGTTACTTCCACTATCACTCATATTTAAAATCAATAAAAAGTTGCAACGTATTCGCTTGGAAATACTTTGTTATGCTCGAAAGAACGAACCCGTACATTAACATATTATCAATGTAAGCCAGGCTTATCAAATTTGACATGTCTTATTTGACTTAAGTTTTACAGGTATTAGTAATGTATGTATAACTTATGAAGCATATGTTTGACAATATGAATATATTTGTCCCGTTTATGCAAATAAAAAACTCTGATTTTATGCTCATAAAAATTTTACCTGTTTTATATGTCGCGCAGTGTACACAACTAAAGCGACTATAGCGCGCACCGATGAATACACACACACGTAAAAGCGGCTAACGCCTAGTGTATAGCTTGTAGGGTAGCGGAGAAAGGGGGCGCTAGCATACACACAGGTTATAACGTTCACCGATATACACACACACACACACACACAGTATACGCGCTGCAGAGAGAGGGAAGCGCTGACTGAGCAGTCGCCGCGTGATGGCATTCGAGAGCCGAGTTTACCCCCGTGACGTGCCATTACATGTTTCACATAAAAAACGTTCAAATAGAGAGTGGCACAAGGAAAGTCCGATTATTTAAGCCCAAAGAATATATGATTAACGGAGTGACTTATTTTTGTAAGACCCTGTATACTTAAATTATAAAGCAATTAATGGATTCAGTTCAGTTGAAATTATTCTTAAAGTGCATCTTTGACGTTTCAATACTTTAATGGTTAAATATATTAATCAGCAAGCATTATGTTAAACTTCAAGTTTAGAATACTGGCAAGGGAGTTTTATTCTTAGTTTTAACTCGGTACTTCCCAGTATCACGTTTATATTTTCCATTTCTCGTTTAACTCTGTTACATGTGAAAAATTCGTCATGTTCTAGATATTTGTATTCCCTCTAAGCATCGACGTGATATCCTTTTTGATTGTATTACTAAATTTATGAACACTAATTTGTATCCACGCACCTTTCTGTGCTTTCAGGATTCGGAAGGTCAAGGCTGTCCATTCTGCAGAGCGGAAATCAAAGGTACAGAGCAGATTGTGGTCGATCCCTTTGATCCAAAGAAATCGCACAACAAATCCAAGTGCGCGACGACCAGTTCCCTAAATCAAGGCAATTTCGACGATGACGACGAGCTTGAGGTACAGGCCGCAGATTCTTGCACGAATGAATATACAGAATGAAATGCCGCTTGATATACACACCAAAAGTGGGGCCCTCGCTTCTGTCATGTGTTTTGGCTTCTTGTTAAATACCTGGGATGTGTTTTTGTTTTTATGTTAAAATACGCGAGCGACCGCAACCAAAATCACCTTTCCTCGACTACCCTTAAAGTCTAGTTAATGTTTGCTTAATGATATGCATGGAGAGATTTTGGTGGCGGTACTTGCATTTTGTATGTTGCATGTGTTTTTTCTGACACTGCTTTTAACGATTTTTTTTATCGAATATGTTGCACCGTTCGCAGTGTGATGTTACACCTAAGATACTTAAGCATGTGTATATGTTATGGTATTTGTTAATCTGGGAAAGATATGTACCTTTGTTCAAGTTAAAATTAAACTTCGATTGCAATTTTAAAATATTCCACTATTTAATTAACTTCAGAAAGCTGAAGTAATAATAGAAGAGATATGGTCATTTAGTTCCATAAATAATAGCGAAGATCTGGAATTTATTGAAGAGTTTCTTACAAAATATCCTTCAATAGCTTACACACCGAACAATTATACACTTACATCTACAAATTGACTTTCAGCAACCCAGTTAAGGTACACAATTCCATGGATATCGAAAACACAATAATAATAGCTTTGAATTATTTACGCTCTTTTAGCTCTCGGTGAAGTTGGGCTCTTCCAGCGCATTGATTGATGCTTAGCTTCTGGATCATATCTGAAAAAAAACAAGTTTTCAAGAAGTTTGGGTGGTCATTTTCAATGACAGTTAAAGTGTCGTACAAATATTTTCACGGATTCTTTTTGTTCGTTTGTGAGAATTTGCGGCACCATTTTCGCACACGCTTTTTGCATGTTAAAATTCTTACGTAAAATTTGCCTTACGCAGTCTTTGGTCAATTCCTGCAATTTCAGTAATCGCACGAATAGTTAACTGACGGTCAGGTTGGATCAGATTGCCGATTTTTTCAATATTTTCATCCATTTCTGACGTGGAAGGGCGTGCATCATCTTCAATGTCTTCTCTACCATCTTGGAAACGCTTAAACCACTCAAATACCCGCATACGTGATAAACATTCATTGCTATACCGCCTCATTCTGAGCAAACGCAACGATCCGAATGTATGAATATTTCTCCCGCTCCAAATACAAATCCCCTGAACGCGTTTAGCCAATCACAACACAGTCTGTCTCATTCCGAGCAAACGCAACGATCCGAATGTGCAATTATTTTTCTGGCTCCTAATACAATTCCCCTGAATGCTGTAGGCGCGTTAACATCGATGTCATATGTCATACATACTTACATATTATGGAGCCGCGTAAGAAAAATTATCTGATTACCAAATTACTATTAAAGGACTATAAATTGTTTAGTCCTGTGTTATGGTAATGAGTAAATTGCAATACGTTATACCGACGATGGTTACACAAAGCGTAATGATATTATTAATAAGCGATCAAGAAAATTGCAAATTAGGCATCAAGAGATTTAATAAATTAAATTTTAATAATAAAGGTTACAAAAACTATTCATAGTATACTAAATAAATTTCAGAACTAATAAAAACTAAATTAAATTCTAGTAATGTAAAGAAAAATTTACTCTTACAAATAATAAAATAAATTGTTCATAATGAGAAATTAATTATATAATAACGGAAATTCATCCGTTTAAACTCATCGCCGTAAAATAATTGATGATGTTTGGAATATTTATAATTACGAAAACCATTTAATTTTAGTATGCGGTTAACGGAAGAACAGCATATGCCTAAATCATTGGAAATATCGCTATGTGACAAATTTCAATTTAGTTCTATTGCAGCGCATACTAAAATGGACGTATCATTAGGAACTCTGCGATTTGGGAATAATGGTTTTAAATTTTGTACAGAACCAGTAATGTCTATTTTCTTTTTAAGTCTACAAATTGTAGCTTTGTTCGGGATGGGCCTGTCGGCATACCTTCCGGCAAATAAGTCACATACTCTTTGATAAGAATTATCAGCGTGATACCATTTCATCATTTCGGCTTTCCCTTCTAGTGTATAACGCGGCATGATCACTATTCAAACGCTTAAGAGACTCCGTATAGGGTGACAGTGGTGACACTAATTTGTGACATTAATTGTCAAATGGTTGCGCGACAGACTGTTTTGTGATTGGCTAAAAGCGTTCAGGGGATTTTTATTCGGAGCGGGAGAAATATTCATACATTCGGATCGTTGCGTTTGCTCAGAATGAGACGGTATACACTTCTTTTAATTAAAAAATAAGTCTCAGTGGCGATTTTTCCAAGTTTCATATGAAATTTCACGACATTTCGTTCCTCGCTAAAACACTTATAATTTTTCCGGAAAAACAAAAAAAAAATAGATTTTATACAAACGAAGGCTACGGCTAGACTTAGACTATTATGTCTACAAACACGGGAGACGGCGCAATCAAAGGAGAAAGGTTCACGCTATACAGGTGTTATGACATTGGCGCATGCGTATTTCGTTATTTTATAGCCACACCTCGTAATTCCTCTGGACAAATATATTGTGTCACAAATCAATTGTTTCCTAAACATTTATATGTGTTATACTTTGTCTTAAAATTTGTTTTACTTTTACAGTTCATGTGCTCTTCATATTAGGTACCTTACATAAATTTACAATTTCATATCGAAACAAATGTCTAGGTGATAATCACTAATATTACGATACCATCAACATTCCTTATATGTACGGCGGGTATATTTGATATATGACCGCGTTTATTTCAACGTTCTTGCTTTACAGTTTGCAATTTTCATTGCATACAATTTTATTGCACGCATATGCGCATTCCAACCATTTTCAGTCAATGGATTGAAATTTTTCTTGCATTGCAAGTAATAGAACAGTTCTATTTTTATTGCACGCTAGCTGCAATTCTAGTGTTTTTTTGTTACGGATTTTATCATAGCCAACACATGATGAAAATTCCCTTGTTTTTTCAAATATAACCAACCTATATTGTTGATATCCAAAAATGCTTCTGATAAATTTAGATTTCTATTTAATTAGTGTTTAACCCACCATCTTCGTTTCCGTACGTTTGCGTTTTCTGCTAATAATGTAAAAGACGCAATAATTAGTGTTAAAAAGGCATAAAATTCCAAAAGCATAAAAATATTAGATAAATGACACATAAATTACTATACCTAACTAATACCATTTTATTTTCACCAAATACAGTATGACAGAATAAAGTATACCAAAACTTAAAAATATATTCCTAGTGTTACATAATTTGGTATGATAAAGAAATTTTAATTATTAGTATTGGTGTGCTCTTCTTGTACTTGAAGGCAATTTTCGTATCCCGCAAGTTTCTGAACATTCCCCTGATAGCAGAAAGTGGTACTTCAACCAACACTTGCCGAATTTTATTTTTCAATTCCTCAATATCCTGGAGCACTGAATCCTGGTAGATCTTCTGTTTGAGGATTCCCCGCAAAAAGGCATCAGGAGATGTAAGAGTTTTAGGGAAACGGATAAGAAACATCCCGGGAAAGTACCGTTGCAGACGTAGTAAAGTTTCCCTAGCAGTATGCGCAGTAGCACCGTCTTGCTGAACCAATTGAGATCCAATACGTAAATTTCTCGCACGGCAAAACCGCCTTAGGTCCTCGTAAAAGGAAGTCACAATTGTTTCCCTGTACCTCTGCTGGTTAACTGTTACACGCCTACCATGTTCATCTTCGGCCAAGTATGGGCCAATTATTTCATGCCCGGAAAGAGCACACCACACGGTTACTTTTTGGTAATGAGACCTTTCAACAAATTCCTACAGATTCTCAAAACCTAGGTATCGGGTTGTTTGCTTGTTGATAAATCCTGATAACAATACATGTGATTCATCGCTGTACCAAATGTTTTAAATAAAGTTTTCGTTTTCATATTCCATAGATAACGTTCTAGCGCAAAATTCTACTCTCACTCTTTCTTTTGTCAGCTGGACGCAACATGTTAACGACTTGTATACGGTAGGAGTACGCCCCTAATTTCTTTTCAGCGTGTTGTATAAATGATATACCGTGTTAGTAAAGTTTTTAGAGTAAGTTCCGAGAAATACTGGTAGTTAGTCTTGCTCTACGCTAATCGAAGGCCTGCAATTCTTTCATTCCACATGTTTGTTCCGATTTCGCATTTATAAGTATTACATTATAAAAATATACAGCAAAACAAATCGTGTGTTACAGCAGTTTGAATGAATTTTTCGGCTTATTCTCAAAACTTTACGAATACGGTATACCCCAAATTGAGCTCTTTCGCTATTCGACGTTGGCTTTTTTTAGGCGACTGTAAAATGTTGTCGAAAATCCGACCCATATTCTCGTAGTTTCTGGAACTTTTCTTTCTACCTGAACGACCTTTCCGTTGAGATAACACAGAACCCGTGATTCTAAATTTTCGTAGTACTTTGTTAGTGGACGCTTGTTGAAACGTTGCCCGAAGCGAGCAGATACAAATTGCAAACTGTGTCCACCATTTCGCCCTATTCCGTATGACTTGGAATAACATTCTACAATAAGCGCTTTTTCTATTTCACTAAAGGGCATTGTTATTGAATTTTGTATTCGTCTTGCACAGCACTAACTATTGTCACTTTGACATAAAAGTAACGTTTAAATTATCAAGGATGTCTAGACTGGAGATTATTTAATTTCGGTATACTTTATTCTGTGATATTGTATATAGCTCGGTTAACCCATTAAAGCGCGTAATTCATTTTTGCTGATTTTTATTTAATATTTTATGTGTTTAATAATGAATATATTTAAATACACTTTCTCTGAAAAGAAGCATTATTTTAATTTTATATAAGGACGTTTCGTCCTGGCAACTAAAGTTGCCAATGGGATAATATAGGAAATTTTTATTAAAAAATGATATAATTTAAATAATTTTATTTTTTACTTATGGAATGTTTTAAAACAGTTTTCTGGGTGTAATGGTAGATCACATTTGCTACAAATATAATGTGTACGATTTCCACATTCTTTGCATCTTCTATATTTGGAAGTTCCCTTTTCAATAATGTGATCAGTTCGGTCTTTCCGAATTTCTTCCAAGGCCGGGGAAAATTGCAAAGAAGAACGAACACCTGTGGCTTTGCGAGATTCCCCAAAAGACTTCAAAATGAAAATGGCACATTCCCTCCGAAAGTTCAAAAGGGTTAAGTTATGGCCAAATTTCCTGTACATAAGCCAACCTTGTACACAACAAATGTCAACTCCCCAAGCAAAGAATGGCCACCACCATTTTTTAGATCTTATTCTGGATCGGTAAGATGCTACAAATTGATCCGACAGATCAACACCGCCCATGCACTTATTATAGCGATCAATTGGATTAGGTATATTCACTGGAATCTTGGCTTTTTCAGTTCGGCTATATCTATTTGATATTTTCAAGGGATACATGTCCTCGCAATTGCTGAGAACAGTGACCAACCACATTATTATCATTCCAGCGCACTGCGAGAATATTACCGGTACCAGATGACGATGTGCACCTCGTGGTGTTTTTCTAAAAGCTTGTTTGTCTGGTAACTTCATTAGAGGGTTGCACCGATTTTCACGTAATGTGCCGGTACCTCCTATTTTTTTTTCATTTAGATTTTGTAATAAGCCAACTGAAGTAAAAATATTATCAAAGTAAAATATAGTACCCGTCTTGACTTCTAAGTAATCAGCTAAACCAAGTACCACATCTCCACCTTGACCCAAACCTGTTGTCGGAAGATGTGTTGAAGCACCACAATAGGGCTCGGCATGAAGTATTCTGCCAGAAGGATCTGCAGCTACCCATAATTTAAATCCGAAACGAATCGGCTTTCCTTTTATAAATTGCTTCAGTCCATGTCTGCCATAATAAGGTACTATACTTTCGTCTATGCTAACAGTTGGTCCTGCACTTATTAGTTTGAATGATGCATTCAATATATCAATAAACTTGCGCACTTTATATAAGTTATCACTACCGTCATTGGTTTCATTGTTAGCAAGATGCAGATGAGCCATAATCTCATCGAAGCGGTTTCGACGAATTGCATTAGAAATAAGTTCACAGTGAACATCGGGTTCTGATGACCAATAAAGTCTCCGATACGGTAGTGGTTTGTTTCCCGAGCTAACGAAGCCTTAGAACGCTTAGCCGATGGCTGCTTTTTATTTGAGTTTTTACGTTTTATTGTACCTTTTTGTTTGGCTGTGCACTAGTCGAAGGCATACCAGTGTCCACTGGATCGTTGTCTGAGGCGCTATCAATTTCGTCGTTATCATCGTACCGTACAGCAACTTCTGCGCGAAGTATGCGACCAGGTAGACGATCAATGTTTCCCTCTACTTCTTCATCGGATAAATCGGAATCTTTATCAGTTTCTGCATCGGGTGGTTCAGACGGGGGACAAATTGCGATGCTCTGGGGTATTTCGTCATCTTCTGAAATCATGTCCAGCAGTTCATGAAAAAGTAACCCCTTTCCGTCTCTTCCGCGGATATACCTAACGAAAAAACTTTATATATTATATATAACCTCATTTTCCCATTGGCAACTAAAGTTGCCATCGAAATGTAAATGGCCGCCATTTTGTAAAATCTTACTGAATTGATAAACTAATTATAAAAGTACAAAATAACATATTTTAGCAAGACTACTAAATTATCTAATACTAATATAAATATGATTACAAGCCTATATACTTACAAAGACTGATCTACTGCCATCGAGCTTAGTGAAATACGCTGACGCACTTGAAAACACTTGTGATTATCAAGACTTGTAGCACACTTCTAACGTTGTAGCATTAAATCTACATACAGTACACATTGTGCCACCACTCCAACACAAAATTCCCTTCATTAACTACATACATAGGCGTACTTGGCGGATTTAGTTAGGTGGCAACTTTAGTTGCCACCGGGCTTTAATGGGTTAATATCTGAAGGCACCCAGGATGCGCGAGGCGTGGCTAAAATATATATATCTCTCTCGTTTCATGCTGCGTTCTCCTTTTTTGTCTTATTAATTATTATCCACGCAAGTGCCATCAGATGTTAATCGAGCTACACACTTCTAAACAAATTTATATACAGAAAACTACTAATCTCGAAAACCATTGATCTAATAACATTTTATTTTCATCGAAAATACATTTTCAAACCAAACTTTTATAAAAAAAAAAAACTACTAATCCTGAAAGCAACTGATTATTCTGTTTTTTTTTTTGTGCCTTGTGCCTTTTAGTACGGTCTTTAATAATTAGTAACAAACTAGCAGCTTTCATTTTAATTTTGCGTTGATTTTTATCCATAACTGCTGTGTTCTGCTTTTATAGGTTAACCTTGCACACTTTAATTCAGCAAAGATGATCCCTGCGTCATTATTTAATATTGTATGATTCAAACCAATACTTCGCCGTCATGATAAATACTGTAAAATGTAAAATGAACATGAATGTTATGACAATTTGCGTTTTCCGGTTAGATTGACAATCAAAGCTTTAGGTTATGTATAATTAGATAAACCAACTTTATCATTATTCTTTAAAAAATATGTAATATAAATTAAATAGTCTTTTAATGTACTACAGTCAACATATATCATAGAAATGATAATAGAACTTTATTGAGAAATAACGCAGCTACGAAAGAAACAAAAAATACAATTTATTTACATCCAATAACTTGCGATAGAAATTAATCGGTGATTATGTATTAAACAATATCGTTTTTTGATATAATATGTAAGCACAACATTATTTATTTAAATAGTATATTATTATTTATCAAGTGTGTGAAGTAGATTTTTTTATACAAGCGTGGAGTTTGCGAAACGAGGGTAGCGAGTGGAGCTACCATGCGAGTATAAAAAATCTTCACGCAAGTGTTGCGCAATATACTTTTTCTACGACAATACAAATAAATACTAATAAACAAAAAATCGATTAAATCATATTTATGAATTTTCTTCCCTGGAATGGATAGAACAGCACTATTTATTGACCGGGCTTTAATCCGTTTTACTGTAGCTATTCCTACTTTCAATACATCTGCTACTCGCTAAAAAAAGATTCATTGGAATTTGTAAGTTGTCAAATCACTCATTCTATACTTCTTGTATACAAGGTGTGTATAAATTGGCGGACCCACTACACGCGGCGATGTTCTTCGTTAAATTCGGAGTCCAAAATCCTAATACGAAAATGTTGTACCATGCTCCATATCTTTGCACGAGGTTCCTAAAGTTCGGACTTTCAGTCTTGAAATAAGCATTATTACTCGATAGTTGTTGACTGAAAGAACTACAATTTACAAGAAAGAAGAATTGTTGTTATTATCCTTTCGTTAAAGTTTTCTTTTTGATTTTAAAGTTTGTTTTTAATATTTGTAATATTTTCGTAATAAATATGTAATCTAAGAAACCAATTTTATTTCGTTTGTTTCTTTTTTAAATTTAAAATGTAAGGTTCACATGACGGCGTGTAAAAATGTTCCGAAGATTATAACTAGCACATGCGTGTTCAATGTTGCCAAATGTATGTTTCTTTCAAATTTATTCTGAAGACAAAGGAAGCCTGATACATCGTTTTAGGATTAGGACTTTTAACTCAAAATTTGACCAAGAATGTCGCCACGTGTAGTGGGTCCGCCAATTTATACACACCTTGTATATGTAATGTATATTAGAAGACCGCCATTATCTTTCTCTTACTGGAATAAATTTAAAACTAGTTCTTGCGATCGTGAACCTAATTTTCTACCACGTCCAGACATTGTAGTTTATGACACGAATGCAAATTACTTCAATCAAATGCAAACGTCAAAGCGTAATATCAGACAAAGGGTGTCAAGAAGCTAAGCGGAAGTGTATAAAATAATACAGCGGATGCAATGCCAATTCCGTCTTTGTGCTTACTCAAGTATATTCTGTGAATCATATGTGGGCGTTAGCAGCTCGCTGGAAACCCATGCATTCGCTTATGCTATCCTTGATATACAAGTATAGTAGAGACGCCTTAAGTCCAATTGTACGTCATATTAGATCCATGACGACACGTTCTATACATGTTGAGGCAAGATGTCAATGATAAAATAACCAACAAATAAAATTATTCAAACTTTTTTAATATTTAAAAGAAATATATGGATATGCTATGCTGTCGTATAATTTTTATTTATTATATGGTTAAAACATTGTCGAAGCGAGTTCTAAATGTTTTATAACGTAACTACATATAATAAAATTTAAATACCCCATTAATACTTACGATATTCAAATTACGCTTAACAGATAAAGATAGAAAAAGTACAATTAATAGTGGAAATTACAACGTTAAAGAAAATAATTTATTGATGGTTACATTTGCATTTATTTCAATAAATACTAAATGGTAAAATGTCAAAATTTACTGCATTACTTCAGTGATAAGCTTCCATGCTTGTAAGCAACATGTATTTCTTTCAGTCCTCCCAGTCACATTCGTCACGTCAGAATCTTCATTTAGATTGATTATCAATTCTGTTTCATCTCTCCTACTTTTTTTTTTAAAGGTTTGTGAATAGTTGGTCTGTTTTATGCATTTGGTTATGTCACTGACGGTGGATAAACTATTTAAAGCAATAGCAATCCTCTGTAATATTAAAAACTTGTATTATTCCGTACATAGTAAATAATTTAGTCGTTTACCTCATGAACAGCAGTTTTTGGAACTAATATAGTTTTCCACATTCGCGTTCTTTCTCAAAAAAGTCAATAATGCAGCAATTAATTGCTTCAACTGTTTACAGAAACCTTTCGGCATTATATCCAAAAGACGTAACGAGATAATAAACACAATGTAGTTCTAAAAGGAACTGTTTTTAAACAATCAAATTAAACGGAAAAAATGTACACAAAACTAGACTTATTTGACAGATATGTTATCTGTCAACACCGCAAGTAACTATTACCTTTTTAAAAATATCTACAAGAAACATTTAGTATTGAAACGGAAATTATGTGTTTATTTGCCATGAATATCTATATTATCATCAATTTATAACATTTTGTATTTAAATTAATGAAATAAAAGCTTTCGAATATAGTTTAACAAACTAACTTTTTTAATTTCTCTAATACAGTTCTGACAACATGTAAACGTCAGCAATGACGTACAATTGGACTTAACGCGTCTCTACTATAGATACTATTTCTTGTTTGGATGTAGACATAATTCTTTGATAGAACTATATACTAGTAAGGCAGGAATTATCTTTGCTGAATTACGCTGTATGTACAGATTATATGTCATTTTGTTTGTGATAAATATTTGTGTTGGTCAACCTGATCGACAAATTTTTTTTTACGGACTTACACGTAAGAATTGCAAAGTGTAAAGCAACTGCTTAAGCGTGCAAGAAAACTTGCGTGAAATCAAAATTGTTGCAAGAAAAATTGCAAATTGTAAAGTGAGCCTTAACAAACTTTTTCTCAATGACTTCGTAACTATTTACGTCAGCAGTAAAAAATCATAAAGAGAACTAGCAAACAAATATGAAAAATTAAAGACTACCTAATGGAAACAAAGTATTGAAGAGAAAGTATCCTGTCATTTTTTAAGTAATATACAAATTAAATGATCATACCTCATATATTCAATTTAACAAAAATAAAAATAAATAAATGAAACTATACCATAGCAGTACACATGATTAATAAATAATAACTGTCCACCTTCTATGTTCAACTTATTTAATATATATTTACGTAAATAATATAATAATAGTGCCTAATTTTATTTATCTTATCAATTTCATATGAATCTTTTTTTTTTCATAAAAAGATACCAACATAAATAAAGTATTATTTAACTTAAAGTATATAAATAACTCTCTCCCCCCCCCCCCCCCCCCCCCTCAATAAGTATATATAAATATATTTAAGCATTAATATATTGCGATCGCCATATTTCCCTCGAGCATAGAAACCAGAAAAAAAACGATCAATTTTGCGCATAGTTGCGACAATTCTACTCGGAACGAATTTGAGAATATTCGGTAATCTAAAACATGTCCGCCCACATGCAAAGATGGCAACAAAAAACCATAATCCAGCATTTCCGCATCGCTATTTATTGTTCACGCAATTTTGATTTTATATTCAGATTGTTTTGTTACAGAAATCTTATTATTTTTCAAACATATATAGATGGATTACATTACAGTTACTCTCATAAATGTTTGAACAAGATATTTTTATCTGGGATCTTTTTCTGACAAGGTTAAAGATAACCGTGTCAAAAAAAAAGATCCCGGATTATTAAATTATTAATAATTTATGCCTATAATCGTTAGCGATCAATTTCGATGTTTACCTAATTCTAAACCTGTTTAACAATAGATCTCCGATTTGAAATTTATGAAACACTACGCATTTTAATTTACCTTTAGATTGTGCAAATCAATTCCATTTTCGCGAAGTGATGTGAATGAAATAAATGTTTTCTACATATACGACGCTTATTAATCGAATTTTTTTCCGTAAAATTCGATTAATTAGGGTCATATATTTCATTAACTTCAGATTGTTTATTTATTTAAAACTTTTCAGGATCCTTGCCCATAACACTAATTAATATATAATTATATTAAACCTTACGTGTTAGTGTTAGAAACTTAATAAATTTAATAATATGATCTTTGGGACCTGCACAAAGACATACTCTTTACGGCCATCAGTATTAAAGGTAAACTCACAGAGGCATAGAAAGCCTAAACCCTTAATTTTGCACGATAATAAAAATCAAGATATTGCTGCATACAGTTTTTCTTTTGGTACCTAATAACTAGAGCAGGTAAATTGCGGCAAACGCCAGCGGCGGTCGCTTAAAAGTTTACATAAAATAAATGGTAACAAATCAATAGCTTCTATAGACATAATCCAACGCGTTCGTCGGCAATGATTCATTCCCAAGTGCAGTCTCAGTACTTTCTTTAAAACCAATAGAGTTAGAGCCGTTTTGACACCAGATTTGACATTTCAGCATGGAGGCTATTTACTGAAGGACCTCGGGGTACGTTGGGATACGAAGGGGTGGCCGGATGACATCAAAACGGCTCAAGCTGCTAGGGGGTCCGAAATACCGCAATCTGGTTTTTTCGAGGGCACTCCTAAATGTCAAATCCGGTGACAAAACTGTTCTAGCTCTATTGGTTTCCGAGAAAGCGCTGAAATGAGTCACTGCCGATCAACTCGTCCGATTATATTCGTCTGCGTCTATAGGCGCTATCGATTTGTTACGATTTATTTTATGTGTCAACTCTCAAGCGTCTGGCGGTTGGCGCAATTTCCCTGATCTAATAAAAATATTACAGGGTTCATCAGTGAAGCGGGAAAATTTAAAAATTCTGTTATTCATTTGACATTTGGGTGAGGGCGCTGAAGTTAATGATAAATTGTCAGTCATTTAACGCCAATAGTAAACATGGAATAGTAGTCTGGTGCCATTGTACTTACTGTGTTAAATCGTTTTATAAAAATGGTTGCTCCGCGACAACTGTTAGAAGATTATTTCGCAATCAGTTCAATATTCCGCGCCATGAGCGGATTCCGTCTAATCACACAATTAATTTGTGGGTAAAAAAGTTTGAAGAAACTGAATCTACTTTAAATTTAAAACATAAAGGAGCAGCAAAAAGTGTTAGAACGCCCGAAAATGTTGATAGAGTTCGAACTGCCATAACACGTAGTCGAAAATATTCTGCGATTAAACATGCATTAGCATTGAATATCAGTGAACCGTCGATGCGTCGAATCTCACACACCCCTACAAAATTCAACTTGTCCAAGATTTAAAAGGAGCTGATTTGGTTAATCGCATGAATTTTAGTCAACAAATGTCGCAGCGTTTGGATAGAGATGAAAACTTAATCCACCATATTTTTATGTCAGATAAAGCCCATTTTCATCTTAACGGCTATGTAAATAAACAGAACAGCCGATATTGGAGGGCTGAAAACCCGCTTCAGTTGAGAAATCCTTGCATAGTCCTAAGGTGACGGTATGGTTGAAACGAGCCATCTCAAATACCTCTTTACCTTATGAAACCTGTCAATTTTTATATCAAGGGGAACAACTTTTAATATCGAGTCTGACAATTTAAAATCATTCCTGGGGACACAGCAGCCCCCACCATAAAATTTGAATAGGGAAGACCAGGCTTTTAATTCTCTTTACGGCAAAATGAATCAAAAAGTCATTTTTTTATCTGTAAGCAAAAAGTGCATTATTTCCAACCTGTGTAATAAAACGCGACTAGAGTGAAATGGCTTGGATTTTATTTTATTAAATTTTCAAAATTATAACTAAAGACGGCAGACTATGTGCCCGAACAGTAGCGTGATGTGGAGGGATCGAGTAGAGGCGTACGACGATCAATTCAGTTGCCGTTGAGACGTTGTAAGCGATACATTGTTAACACAATCGTGTTGAAAATGTCGGGAGTGCGTAGAAACAATGCATCGACTTGGTTGCATGCTAACGTAGTAAAGAAATTTTTACATCGGTTTCCCGATTTAATATATGACGGTACCGTAGTGAAATGTTTAGTTTGTGAAACAACTTTATTAACTTGGAAAGCAAGTCAGTGCCAAAGACATATAAATAGTGACAAACATAAATCGAATAATAGTGGACGCAGATCATATAATAAATTTGTGTGTGATTTAACAATGATGTTAATTGCGACCAATATACCAATGCAGAAAGTGGAACACCCAATGTTTCGTCAGTTTTGGAAGAAATACAATCCTACGTGGAAATTACCAGCAAGAAGTACGCTACGGAATTACGTACCGTCAGTGCGTGAGAGAATTGTAAATTGTACGAAAAATACGGTAAAAAAAAATTCCTGTGATTAACAATAGACGAAACTACAGATATTAAAAAACAGTCCATCCTAGCCATTCTAGTACGGACGCTGACTCCGCAAGGACCTTCTCCTCCTTATTTACTAACCTGTAAACGAATGCAAGGATGTACTGCCAGAGCGATATATGATGTATTAATAGAAACACTACACAAATTTGAGATTTTACCGAAGCAAGTGTTAATGTTAGTTACCGATGCTGCCAAGGTTATGTGTTCCACGGCAAACTTACTCAAAACGATTCAACCAAACCTGCTGCATGTCACATGTTTGCTTCACGCTTTACACCTTGTAACAAACACTATACGTACAACTTATCCTGATGTGGATCAACTGATAGGACAAACGAAAGCGGTTTTTCTTAAATCTCCGAAACGGATTCGGCTATTTCATTCGCTGTGTCCTGATATACCCGAGCCGCCGCAACCAATTCTTATACGATGGGGTACTTGGTTAGAAGCAGAATTTTATTATTATAAACATTTTGAAAAAATTAAATCAGTGATTTTACAACTAGATGCCAAAGAAGCTGCTGCAATACGGCTCAGCCAGGTTCAATTTAACAATCCTCAAGTTGCAGCAAATTTAAAAATTATTTACGACAGTTACGTTCCAATACTGGACGCAATAAAAAATTTACAGAACACTGCGCTGTCCTTATCGGACTCATTAGCAATTATTGACCACGTAAAACTAGTGCTGCATATCCTTGAAGATGAAAAAAGTGATTGCGTCCGTGAAAAATTTAACAGTGTATTAGATAAAAATGTAGATTTTACAAAATTAGGGCAACTTTTTACCAATACTGAAGATCCGTTGCACAGATTCAAAGAGCGCTTTAACTATGGAAATATAACATCTCTCAACGTCTAACAATCCTTCTCTGTATATAAACATATATATATATATATATATATATATATATATATATATATACGTCGCTACGTACCAACCTTTCCGAGACTAATACAGAAACATATATTATGGTGCAGTTTTTTCATCGCGCACATCCGCATTTTTTTGCAACAATGTAAACATGTTGGGTAAGTTATTTATGTTTTTTCTTAACGTTTTGTATAGGGATTCGATATATTTATTTTTAAGTAAGCGCACTGTTATTCTGCTAAACTCTCCACGCAACGCCACTGCTGGGGCACATAGTCTGCCGTCTTTAATTATAACCATTAACCTCCATACAATAGTACAATCTTGCTTCAAATGCTCTTCCGACATTTCGCAACATTTCTGGACTTATTCATTGGCATTCTTTAGCAATATTTTGACGTAACTCTTATAATTATAATATTAATAATAATATTTATTAATTGTCCAACAGGTCACCCTAATACAGACAACATAAACAAATAATAATTATAATACATATGTGAAAAAGAACTCTTATAATACATACACCTTAGAGTTAAGATGCTCCCAGTGAAAAAAATCAAGTGGTGTAAGATCTGGCAGGCCATTCTATAGACCTCCTTCAACCAATCCAACAATCGCGAAAGTGATGATCTAGAAATTGTAGTACTCCGGCAGCGTAATGTGGAGGCGCTCTATCTTGCTGAAATATTACCTCGTTCCCCAACAAATCCGGATCTTGCTCCAATTTTTTTGTAATCAAAGGAATCGTCGGGCATGTTCAAATACATTTGACCGTTTGAAGTCCCGTCAATGAATAGAGGTCCTATGAGATATTCGTCAAAGATACCAACTCATACATTAAGTTTCTATGGCCATTGTGTATGTGTTTCCCGCGTAAAATGAGCGTTGATGTCACCAGTTGTGACCATTTACTTCACCATTCAATGAAAAAGATGATTCGTCCGAAAAGCAGATATTATGCAATAAGTTTGGATTATTGTTGATGCGCTCGGTCATTACTTTACAAAATTCCAACTTCCTGTCAAAATCATCTTCAATGAATTCGTGAACAAATGTAATTTTATAGGGATGAAATTTGAACTTCTTAAGATTTCTACAAACTGATGAACAGCTTACTCCTGATGCTTGAGATACCTGTCGTATCGGCGTCGCATTTCCAAGCACTGCTACCTGACCTAAGACTTCGACGTTGATATCTTCATTATTTACAACCCGATGAAAATGTTTTTTTTTGTTATGTACAGAGCCAGTTTCCGTAAATTTTTGGATTAATTCCAGTACGTCTTGTGTCGCACATTTTGGCCTGCACGATTTTCGTTTAATAAGCGAGCTGTAGATCTTGCACACCTCCTATTCTCATAATACAAAGTCACTTATTCCACACGTTCTTGGATACTATAGACCATTATTTATTAATTGTGAATTCACGATTAAACTAAAAGTAAACTCTACTAAAGAACATTCCACTAAACAATGCAAACGTAAACTAATATCGTACAAAATAAGTTCCTAAAGCTGAAAACAGAAGCAAAAAATGTGGAGAAATACGATATTAAAAATGTTAAGTTAATGGGATGAAAACAAGTATGAGTTACCTTGGTTACCACAAAAAATTGCGGAATCTCAGAATTGCAGAATTTGAAGCAAGATTGTACCATCGGGAGCATAGAAAATTGAACGACTCCTATACACATTTTACAAGTTATTTTAATGATGCGATACTGACTTTATATGCATTTGAATAAAACATAAGACAATAATGAATAATCGCAAACGTAATATTTTTAAAGACGGAATACAGTAATAAAATAAGTAATCAATATTTTGAATATCCACTCCCCAACATACTAACAATTTGAGTTTCTGCATAACCGTAAGATGCACCATTTTTGGACTTGGTAAATTTGACAAGGACGTGACAGTTTAATTGCAAGTTATTAATATTTCAACTATGTCAAGGCCAATTACGACTATATAAAAGTCTAGTATACAATAGAAAACTGTTGTTAAAATTTCTATGCTCCCGGTGGTACTATTACTCTAGTCGTATTTTATTACACAAGTTGCAAATAATGCAGTTTTTGGTTTCTGGTTAAAAAAGTGTTTTTGATATATGTTGCCGTAAGGAAAATTAAAATACCTTTTGAATGAGTGGTCACAAAATCCATCTTCCCTATTTACATTTTTATGGTGAGGGCTGCTGCGCCCCCAGGAATGATTTTAAATCATCAGACTCGGCATTAAAAGTTGTCCCAATTGACAAGTTTCATAATTTTATATAAATCACAGCAGGTAGAGTTATTTGAGGTGGCTCGTTTCAATTGAAATGCCTGTATAACATAAATAAGTCATGGGCATATCACTTTGATCGATCCTCATATATCTGACAATCTTTTACTGAATCAATATTCTCTAAATAATATAAACAACTAAAGCTTGGATAAAATTAGTCTCGCTAAGCCGTCGGTAAACGTCCCTGTTCATAAATGCTCGCCTCTAATCAAATCCAGTAATCTTTGAATATACTTAAATGCTTAAAAGTTTCATGAAATAGCAATTCAACAATTAACAAGAGACGCGATCTGTGCCAAGAAACGTTTTGAAATGTCATCGCCTTTTACAACGAATTATGCAGCAGCAATTTGGTGAATAGGTCTTTTCAGAGCATTTAAATTATAACTTTACCCATAGCATCAGCGTCACTGTATTCTAAGTTTTCCTGTGTTCAGGAGATTTTTTTGGTCGTTTTTTAAAAGTCAAACACTTCCGAAAATTAACTTTATCAACGAAGAACATGTTCGCTTAAATTGTCTTTCTAAAAAGCCCTTTAGTTTCGCCGTTAAGGGATATTTTATATATTCTGACAGTTACTTTGAGAATACTTACATAAAAGGATCTCTCTAATATGGCCACTATTAGTGCTTAATTTTTGTTTTAGAAAACTTTCGCAGTCGCTCACAGCTCTTTATTCTCAATGTCATGTTTTAAACTTTTCAAAACATATGCTGCCATATCTACCGTACCTGTCTGATACTAATTTTACACCGTAACCGGTCGTGCTTCCATTTTAGTTTAAGTTCGTGTTGCTACTCCACAGCCATTAAAAATAGATATTAAAATATCGTATTGGCAACCACTAAGGGAATTTTTTTTTCAGATAATAATCTTGTTAGAATACTTTTTAGGGCACTCTGCTGTTATTAAAATATATTCCTACTTTTAGATGAATATTCGTAAACATTTGTGAAATATCTACGAGGGTAAGCTGAAAAATTCGGTAACTAAAGTATAACAAAAATCAATATTTCAGTGAAATGTGTTTTATTTTTCGACATAATCTCCCTCAAGATCAATACATTTATTTAGTCGATGCTCATTTTCGTCGAGCTCCTCAAAATAGTGGTCAACGGCAGCTATGAGCTCTTCATCCGAAGCAAATCTCATACCGTCGAGGTGTTTCTTCAGTTTGTGGACAGATGATAGTCCGACGGAGCTAAGTCCGGCGAATAAGGGGCTCAAGCGTTTCGAACTTTAATTTGACCAATTTTCTTTGACAAGTCCGCTCGTATGAACTGGAGCATTGTCTTGATGGAAAATTATTTTTTATGCATTCTTCCGGGTCTTTTTTCGTTTCATAATTTTTCTTCTTAAGATTTCTACAAACTGATGAACAGCTTACTCCTGATGCTTGAGATACCTGTCGTTCCAATCGATCCAAATCCCAATCGATCCCAATCGATCCAAAAGTTTAGAATATTATAGTGCAGTAATCGTTTGTCCCTTTGGCAGGTAGTCGATAAGCAAGATTCCCTTCGCATCTCAGAAAAGGAAAGCCATCACCTTTCCTGCCGATAGACTGACTTTGGCCTTTTTTGGACCCGGTTTACCACGTTTAGTCCACTGTTTTGATTGCTGTTTTCTGGTGTGTAGTGGTGGACCCAAGTTTCATCGCGCGTCACAAATTTGCGCAAAAAATCTGTTGGATTTTGCCGAAACCGCTCCAAAATGGCTGTAGAACCTCCCACGCGTTTGAGTTTTTGCTGTGTTAGTAAACGCGGCACCCACCGCTTAGACATGTCTAATTCAACATTTAAAATGCACGACACCCGTTCTCTGGAGATGCGTGTAGCCTCAGCAATATCTTGCAATGTGTGTCAGCGATCAACTCCTACAAATTTCTTTCACGCATTTGCAAACATTCTTAAAACAAGGAGATTCTTCGCCTAACACATTTACCATATTAACATGAATTTCTCTCAGCGAAGAATACCTTTTCCACAGGTATTTACTCACTGCGCGAATTTCGATATTGTTCATTTTTAAGAAGCTGCGTTGAACGAGTGTGCACAACAAACTATTTGGCAGATCGACATAAAGATTAACGCGTATATCATTGAAACATCAAACTATACAATAGCGTCAAAGATTGCTTTTACATAGCGCCATCTCATAGTTAGTTACCGAATTTTTCAGCTTACCCTCGTATCTTTCTGAATGTTTTAAAGTAAAAAAGTAAACACTTTTCTAATAATTAATAAGTATTATTTGCATTAATATTTATGAGAGGAATTGTATATTCATGATTACTTGGAAAATTGTACAAAAAACATTAAATGCTGATTTTTTTATAGATATTTAGCTACGGTGACGGCCAACTAATTAAGGACATGTTCAATAAACAAACTGACCGTAATGTTGGATAAACATGCACAGCACATTATTATTTAAAAAATTAGCTAATGAAGCAAAGACAAAAATATATATTTTAAAGTATACATATTACAATACGGTAATGTGATTTGCTGTTTAATTAAATTTACATCCACAAAAAATATAAGACAATAGTATTTAATGTATAATTTGGGATTAATTAAATACGAGGGTGGATCCCTTTACCTCACCCCTGACCCACTCACAATAAAAAATTGACAAATATCTTTTATTTTTCAACATAGTCTCCACACATTTTCCCAACGATGTTCTAGCATTTCTAATGCTTCTCGAAAAAAAGATTGTTCAACCTCTGTAGACCACTGCTTTACCCCACATATCACATTATTATCTGACGGAAATCGTTTACCATCTCAACTGTTCTTTAAGTTTTGGAAACACTGGAAACGGTAATCACTGGGGGCTAAATCTGGCGAATATGACGAATGCTCAACTAATTTGAAGCCTGCTTCAGCTATTGCAATGGCGGACCTGTGACTGGGTACGTTATCCTAAAGCAAGAGAAAACCTTTGCGGAACTTCTCCGACGTTTTTCTTTCCATAAAATCACGTCATTTGGGAATTAAATTGGCTTAATAAGCACCTGTAATTGTGATCCCTTTCCGCAGGAAATCTACTAAAATTACGCCTTCAGCATCCCAAAATACAGATAGCATGACCTTCCCTGCTGAAGGTTGCATCTTGAATTTTTTCGGCGGTGGTGAATCTCGATATGTCCATTCCTTACTCTATATTTTGGTCTCTACATCATAATGATGGATCCAAGACCCATCCATTCTCGCTAATCTTGCAAGAAAATTTTATTTGTCGTGTCTATACCGCGTTAAATGGCGAATATTGAGTTTGCTTGTGTGCATCTGTTAACATTCGCGGTACCCATCTTGCGACAATTTCTTCATGTTCAATTCAGCTGTAGTTATGTTATATACCCCATGGTATGAGAAACCAGTATCTTTAACTATTTGTGTAATAGTCACACGTTGATCTTGCAGCACAAGATCATGGACCTTTTTAACAGTTTCTTGGGTAGTGACGGTTGTGGCCGCTCCACCTGCATCTACCACATTTAAACTCACGACACCACCTCTTAAATATGCCATAGGATGCTGCAGATTCTTCTAATGTATCCACGAAATCTTGGTGAATTTGAGTTGGGGTCATATCTTTTAAATGTAAGTATTTAATCACCACTCGTTGCTCGACACGATCCATTTTGAAACTGATATGTGACTCTCTCGACCTTGGACGTCTACCGCAGGCACGCTTTAAAGTGTTCAGACTTGTAAGTTTCTAGCGTTAGTCTATACATAGCAGGCTACAATGCGACGTAAAGATAATTGTTTTGGTTTATAAATGGGTCTGGGGCGTAGTAAAGGAATCAGGCCTCGTACAATAACTAGACAATGATTGCTGCATTCCCATTCTCTATCTACAGCTTTGACAATGATATACCATTTTTTCAATATCTATTCCTTATTACACAGTCAAATTTTAAGAAAGCTTCTCAACATTCAAGTTCGTTTCTTCTCGAAGGCTAGTATATAAATGTATGTACGTGGCCAAACCCCTTATTATGAATCCTTACTAGTTTTTTGATATTCTTGAGATTGAAACATATTTTTGTTATTCTCCTTCATTACCAAAATTTCTATTCATATGCGAGCACTGATTCTACAATAATCCTACTAATTCTTGCTTTAATTTTACTTATGCTTTTAGCCAACTAAGTGCAATTCAAAGCTCTCTTTTCGAGCTTATTGTACTCTAAATTGTACATTATGACTTTCATTTCCAATTCACCAATCTCCAAGATGGGGTTATTGATATCTAGTTTGCCTTGAAACTTTCTAATAGACAAAATTGCATATGGTTTGCAGTAGTTTCAGTTATGATATTTAATGACGTTGACAAAGTTTAACATTCACAAATTGAATGATGTCTGACAATAAACTAAATTTCTGTCAGTTATTAAGTATTTATTTTGGAATGCCTTGTCAGCCCAAGACATTTTTGCTGATATAGAAACCCTAAGTGATCAGTTTCTTCCATACACCAGTGTTAAAAGCTGGAATGCGGAATTTAAGAGAGGCAGTTCAAATGTTAAACATTAGCACTGATCTGAAAGACGAATTCCTGTGACGATTCCGGAAAACATCGATTCTCTTCATAGTGTAATTGCAGAAAATTCAACGAATTGGGACCAAGTATATTGCAACAGCATTGCATATTTCAACGTGTATTTCACATTCATCACGATTTGCGTATGAGAAAGTTTTCGGCGAAATGGATCCTTGTATGCTGATCAGAAGCGCATTCGATTGACAACTTCGAAGAAAATCTGCCCCCGTTAAGAAGATTCCTTTTGGATCGGCTTCTTACTGTGGATAAAACTTGAGAGGCTAAAGAGGAGTCCACAGAGTGGAAGCATTCTGGTTCTCTGCGGCCTGAAAAATTCTGCGTTCAAAAAACGGCTTGCTGATGAAAATGGGACAATTATGATATATTATTTGCAAAAGGGTAGAAACATTACGAGAGCACTGAGTTGGTGAGAAGTAAATTATGTAAGAAAATTATGGAAAACACCGCAAAAAAAGGTGTGCTTTTTGCAAGCAATGCTTCTGGCCATAAGTCCAAAAAAATAAAACTGGCTGAGCAACCAATGTATTCGCGAGATTTGCCACCGTTAGATTATTATTTTTAATTTCCAAAACTCAAAAATATTTGAGTTAAAGATTTTCAATAAGCAATTATCAATACCCCTTCGTATTTGGATCCTGTTTGGTCAAAACAATCCATTGAAATTTATAATTTGGGATTAATTAGATACAAACAGATTTTAGTACAATAACTAGACAATTGATTGCTGCCTTCCCATTCTCAATCTACAGCTTTGGCAATGATATTCCCACCATATTTACAATATCTATTCGTTATTACACAGTCAAGTCGGTAGTTCCCAACATTTGAGTTTTCCTTCTCGGAGGCTAGCAAGTAAATCGGTTATTTTATATCCTCCATACATAATAAGTTCCAAACCATAACAAATCTCATCTATTTAGGATATATACTCCTTATATTACATTTCTGATGACCTTATCACTAACCCTTTATAGTTTTTTGATTTTGAGATTAAAACATATTTTTGATATTCTCCTTCATTACCAAAGTTTCTATTCATATGTGAGCACTGATTCTACTATAATCCTATTCTTGATATACTTGATGATCCTATACTGATGCTTTTAACCAACCAAATGGAATTCGAAGCTCTGATATCTTTCGGAGCCTATGGTACTCTAAACTGTACCTTATGACTTCCATTTCATTTTATAAAATTGTGAATTTTTGAAAACGGCATGTGACAATAAGCTAGATTTTGGAAAAAGCGAGTTTCGGTCAGATAAGTATTTATTTTTGAATAGATTGTCAGGCCAATTTTTTTTTTTCTGATATAATTTAAATCTTAAGTGATTAGCATCTTCCATACACCAGTTTAGAAGCTGGATTGCGGAATTTAAGAGAGACAGATCAAATGTTAAAATTAGCACAGCTCTAGAAGACGAATTTCTGTGACCACTCTGGAGAACATTGATTCTCTTCATAATGTGATTGTAAAAGATCGACAAATGTAGAATCATTACACATTTCCTATAAACGTGTATTTCGCATTCATTAATCACGACTTGCATATGAGCAAGCTTTCGGCGAAATTAATTCCAATGGATGCTTGAATGTTGATCAGAGGCGCATTCAATTGACAACATCGAAGAAAATTCGCCGCAATTATGAAGGAGATTTTCTTACTATGAGACTAGAGAGACTAAAGAGGAATCCACAGAGTAGACGATTAATACACTACCATACTAGCGATAAATAGTACTAGCAACCTTCTCGTTACTTCTTCCCGTGACTAGTCCATTAGACCTGCAAACTTAAATGGAATCACATGCCTAAGAAATGAGTTTTACATTGTGAAGAAGATATACTTGTAGATTTTCACATCAGGGAATTATTGTTGCGTGAAAAATTCAGGAAGGTTGTTCAGAAATTGGCTTGCAAGATTCTTGCTTCAGTTTTTTGGGGACAAAGATGGGATAACTATGATATATTATTCGCAAAAGTGTAGAAATATTATAAGCATTGCTACCGAGTTGATAAATAAATTACGTAAGAAAATTGTGAAAAACGCTGCGGAAAACTTACCAAAGGCGTGCTTTTTTTTTTTTAAGCAATACTTCTGCTCACAAGTGTATGTAAAAAAATATCAAATTGGTTTTAAATTGGTTGACACCCATCTATTCTCTAGATTTGCTGCCACAGTCAGAACATTATTTATTTCCAAAACTCCTGATTATATCCTGATCGGTCAAAAGAATCCACTGAAATACAATATTTTCATTATTTAGTTAGTTGCCCGGCATTTTCGCTATTAATCACTTAATTTTACATTTTACTTATAACACATAATAGATAATATGAACACTGGAAGGTTAGTTATAATAAATAACGGCATAACAAGAGAAAGTTTCAAATAAACAACCATAAGAAAACTGCATATCACAATGTAATAGTATAGGACGCGAGATATTTGGATCGCAGATGGCGTCACGTGACTCAAAATACATTTCGAGATAGGGATTGAGCAAACTTATTAGTAGAGCTGAGGATGTTTGCGGTACGGCAGGACCGTATGTAGTGCATCCCCACATTTAACTATTTATCTAAATATTCTCTGAAATGATTTGCCGGATCTCATAAATTAATAGAGTGATATTTTAGTATGCACTGGATATTGTTATTATACAAAATCATAATAGCCATTTGTATTTATGGATCATAAATAATAATACGCATGTATTTGTATTTGGTTGTGAATTCAATTTAAACTTAAAACGAATCTTAATATTTTAACGACAAGCCGTCCTTACAATACATGCATTCGAGACAAAGTGTGCAACTCTACGAATAACTTCCATAATTGATCGAAAATGGACATTTTGGAGCTGAAGTAAAGCCCCTATTCTTAGAAAATTTTATTACTGTCGTTAAGAACTATTATTATAAATAAAGACGGCAGACTATGTGCCCGAACACTAAGTAAACTAACTGCCTCGGTATATGTATTTATATGATCGTCTCTTTGTTCTTTTCTGCGTTTTTTTTTTTTATATTTAACAATCAATAAAAACATCCATACATATATGTGTGTTTATTTAGGTTGTCTAACGTAAACGAATTTCAAACGCATGATGTTATTGTTATATATATGTATGCATTAATAAATGCTTTATATTTTCAAAATATTGTATTTATAAAATTGTATTTATTAAAATGTTTTGAATTTTTTATTGGCGTTGGCAAAATTAAAAAAAAACGTAGAAAAGAACAAAGAGACGACCGAGGCAGTTAGTTTACTTAGTGTTCGGGCACATAGTCTGCCGTCTTTAATTATAAAAAACAAAGGCCTTTTATTAGTGTTGAAGTTTTAGTTTCATTGAATTTCCATGTTGTAAGTAGTCAATTGTAAAGTGTTCATTCACAATATTCTAAAACAAGGTGTAAATTTAACTAAAATCCAGAAAAACACATTCTGATAATATATTACTAGATTAGAAGCTGTGTTTATTACTATTTATTATATTATTTTTATAACCAAATGCAATAAAAGCTACGAAAACAAAAGAAACCTCGATTTATTAAAATCTTGTCACACAGCCTTTCAAAGCCTGGCAGCACATATTTTGCATATATTTTATATATACTACCTACTTGAACTAGGTGAATGAAGTTAGAAGTTATAACTTATAACTTCATATGGATTTTAGTTAAATTTACACCTTGTTTTAGAATATTGTGAATGAACACTTTACAATTGACTACTTACAACATGGAAATTCAATGAAACTAAAACTTCAACACTAATAAAAGGCCTTTGTTGTTTATAATAATAGTTCTTAACGACAGTAATAAAATTTTCTAAGAATAGGGGCTTTACTTCAGCTCCAAAATGTCCATTTTCGATCAATTATGGAAGTTATTCGTAGAGTTGCACACTTTGTCTCGAATGCATGAATTGTAAGGACGGCTTGTCGTTAAAATATTACGATTCGTTTTAAGTTTAAATTGAATTCACAACCAAATACAAATACATGCGTATTATTATTTATGATCCATAAATACAAATGGCTATTATGATTTTGTATAATAACAATATCCAGTGCATACTAAAATATCACTCTATTAATTTATGAGATCCGGCAAATCATTTCAGAGAATATTTAGATAAAAAGTTAAATGTGGGGATGCACTACATACGGTACTGCCGTACCGCAAAGATCCTCAGCTCTACTTATTAGACACCTGCTATGGTTTGCCTTTCTTCGGCATACTGTGTACTTCTACAGTACCAAAGTTCTGGACAGTATCTAACACAAGAACATGTTACATTTTAACTTAACAATCTTAGGTTGTGTAAGTAAAAGAAATAATAAGATATACGTTGGTACTTAGCAGATTATATTTTATATTATTAATTTACTTGGGATAAAAGAACTATTTATTGTAAATAATCCGCATACTTTTAAATTTCGCATCTTCATATCTTATTCGTCTTAAGATCGAAAATAAAATATATTCTCATATTATTATTATTTGAAGAAAACACTAATACATGTATTACGATATATATATAGTAAATTAAATAAATTATTTTGTCAAACTCAACGTTATGTATTGTTTTTTGTTTTTCACACACCTTTTTTTTAACGAACTACAATTTATAAATATGTTTTTGTTTTCTACTTGCATGTACAACAATAGTATAACTACGGTATGTATTTAACATAATCTGCTACTCGTTTGCATATTTTTTAATCAAGTTGGTTGCTTTTCAAACACACGAAAACTAAACTAATTAATGAATGTTTATGCTTTAATTATATCAAGTTTACGAATATTTTTTGCGCAGTTTCGTTGCTTGTTTTTAATTTGTTTAATTCAAATGGTAAGTATGGCCATATTATTTAATTATACAACGTGTTTCAAAAAGAATTACATCTAGTTGTCCATAAATTTCTCCAAAGAATTATGATTGAAATGCGGATATAGATTAAACGATATAAAGGTTATATCTTATCTACCTGTCGCTGTCTAAATTTATCATCGATATGGTGATGAAATTAATAACAAGTACAATTACATTATTAATTTATTTAATAAGATAATTTTAAAGATGGTATATTAATCGAACAACCAAGATAAATAACTAATTAGTAGAAATTTTAATTATTATAATTTATAAATGTGAAAATTTGTCTTCAAAATGGTCACCATTCTGTGGAATGCATAATGCAATACGACGTTTCAAGTTGTCAAAAATATTCTGCAGTACATTTGGTATTACATTTAATTGTAATTGTGTTCATCAAGTAATTTAAGTTATAAATTCTTGTCTTATATACTTCATTTTTAAGCAAAATCAGAGCAATAAAGAAATCTAACCCAATAACCCGCACTGGTAAAACACCTCTGCTTATAACTCGATGAGAGAAGTAATGTTCTAAAAGTGCTAAATTTTCTTGAGTTGCATGTACAGTAGCCTCATCTTGCTGGAAGTAACCCCCATTGAATTCGTCTCGTTGCACTCGAGTTAAAAATTATGTTAATAACTGTTCTCGGTATCGTTGGCTATTAATGTTATTGTGAAAAACTATTGGTGCTACTTATTCTACGACAAGATACAGCTAACAATACTCTAACTTTAAAAGGATGTAAAGGGACTTCGATGTGATTGATTAGATTGTTTATAGATATTCTGTAATTTTGTTTACAAACCCGCTTAAATGAAACCATGCTTCATCATAAAAAAACTAGATCAAGAATTTCGTCATTATTTAATTTTCGTGAAAGAAATTGCAATAATTATGCCTACTAGCGTGATTTCTAGATAAGATCTGTTGAACAACCGATACTTTGTCTGCATCCATATGTAAGTGACGTTTCAAAATTCTATGTACTGGAAGATACGTTCGTTTGAACTGATAGGCGACGAACTGATGTATGTGGATTTTCTCCAACAAGGTTTTCTATGTGTTTAACAATATTTTGCTGTGCACGTGGTCTACCAGAAGTTTTGACTTTTAACACAGATCCTGTAGCCCAAACCTTCTCCACGACTAGGCGAATGTGATGTAAAACGGTATTATCCACAACTCTATTAGGAAAGTGCAAGTGAAACTGTCGCTTACATTCCGCGTAGGAATATTGCCATTCTCCATTAGGAAATTATGCACTTCGGAAATACGCTTCAATAAAAAATATTTGTGAGAAAAAACTATATTGCTATTGACATTAGATAAATAGTTATAAATAAAAGGTAAGTGGCTTATAATACTTTTCAAGTACTAGTTACTCAGTACCTGCTGAGATGAACTTCTTTTTGAAACATGTTGTAAACAGTTCGCTTTAAATATTTGAGTCTTAATAAAGAACAATAAATGCGGCTGCACAATTGAACGAGAACGAGAAAAAAGTTAAATCATGTAGGCATCCACAATGTAATTCCGAGAACGACAAGCTACCGAGTAACGAAAACGGAAAAGTTGGCCAAGGATCTTCCCGGAACCAATAGCGTAGCTGGAAAAAAGCTGAGAGTGCGCAGGGTGTGGTATGTGCATATAGACATTACAAATACAGGGTGGGACAGAAACAACTCCCAATTTGGGAAGTTAATAAAACTAAACAAATCAAGATGTAAAAAAAACTTTTTTTTAGTCGTCAAATGCCATTTTAAATCAATGGGTTTTAAAAATTACATCTCTCCTGGTCATTTCAGGCGGAATGGCCGCAATTTCCAGAATTATCGCCTCCCGAAGCTCTTCTTGGGTTTGGGTACGATGTTGGTACACCTTTCCCTTAAGGTAGCCCCACATAAAAAAATCACATGAGGTTATATCCGGCGAGTACGAGGGCCACCCAATGTCACCACGCAAAGAAACAACATGCCAAGGAAACTTTTCTCTCAGAATTGCCATTGAACGACGAGATGTGTGGGCTGTTGCTCCATCTTGTTGGATCCACACGTGTTCTTATCCATGTTCATCAACAAGAGCATCCACTCTGGACCGTCCATCGCGCAATACCGATCTACGTTTACCGTAACAGTAGCACCGTTTTCTTCAAAAGTGTACAGACCTCACACACCAAATTCAGACATGGCACACCAGACTGTAACCTTAGGGCTATGAAGTGGATGCTCGTGAAGTTCCCGAGAGTTATTTTCAGACCAGTACCTGCAGTTTTGTTTGTTAACCTCGCCCGAAAGGTGGAAATGTGTCTCCTCACTAAAAATCAAAACATCCATGCGGGGAATGTTGCGAAGTTCGCAACACAAAGTGATACGGGTTTCATAGTCTCTTTCACGTAGCTCGTGTACAGTAGCAATTTTATAGGGGTGCATATAGAGGTCCCGGTGCAGAATTCTTCGAATACTTGATTTTGATAAACCCAAGGCAGTCGCGTGTTTACGTGGACAGGTCTCGGAGATTGCTGAATTGATGCTCTCATAGCGGCTACATTTGCGGGTCCTATTGCTATCAGAGGTCGACCAGGAAATTTTTCTTTTAACGCCGATCCTGTTTGTCGCAAGTTTGACACCCACTTGCCAATTGTCTTTCTATCGGGAACCGTGTAACGTCCACCGAGCTCGAAGTAAATGTGAAAGGCACGCCGAGTGATTATCGGCGAACTGCCATTTCGAATAAACTCTTCAACGACAAAAGCACGACGCCGTCCCGACCAAGCCACAGTTTACACTGAACATGGCATGAATATACACGTCGAATGATATATTCCCCACTCCGCTACCACCACCATACGCGTAGCTAGACGCCTTCCAAATTGGAGAACTCTTTCTGCACCAGCCTGTATAATCACAAATGCATACATATGAGAAGGATATCTTCATCCAAGAAATTCCTTCTCGTCTTAAATTTTGAGGTTCAATTTTATGATTTTGACAAGAAATGTAAACAACATACGTAAAATTCGTAAATACCACTAAATTTAACTAAATATCCCTATACGTTGAAGTAATCTTATCGTTAATTGTGCATCTGGGAAACCTTTTCGTTTCCGTTCAATTGTGCAGGTTCAATTGTGTTTAAGGTATAAAAATCTACCGGGTGTCCTTGAAAGAAAACGACAACGTATGAAAAATGGAAAGATGTAATTATGTATAATATGAGTCCAAAGTATTTTCTACAAATTCCTCCGCAGACGCGATAAAATATTTGTTGCATTTCAAGAAGTTCATGTTACAAAGAGTAGAGGTAGCGTTAAGTAGCGAAACAATTTCTGTCACTATCAGTTTCAATCGTTACATGTGTACGTTCGCTAACACATTTACGTGTTCCAATGATTAACGGAAACACGTATATTGTTATCAAATTACGAAAGCTGTCGACGTGAAAGCCCCGTAGAACACACATCTTTATTTTCAATGATTCACTTGCATACAAAATCTATGTCTACATAACAAGTGTTCATTTGAAAAGTCAATCTAGTAGCATGTGATTTACTGAGAACATTTTGAAGTCTGTCGTAAATTAAAATTTACTACTTAACCTACGAAGTCGTATATTTTGAAAGTTTCATACATACAAATAAATATCAAATAATAGGTATTTATTGAAAACTATAACAAATGTTGAAAATGTTGTCCTTCAAGATCAATGCACTTGAAAATCCTCCGTTCAAAATTTCTGATGATATTCTGCAACATTACTGGATTGTTATTAATTTCCATGCATTTCTGTTCGATTCTCTGTAGCATATCATTCAAATTCAATATAGGTGTTCGAAATATGTTATTTTTTAGATAAGGCCACAAAAAGAAGTCGCAAGGTGTTAAATCGCATGAACGTGCAGGCCAGGCAATTTCAGTATTTCGACTAATTATACACTCATCAAAAAATTCTCATAAATAATCCAAAGATTCTGCAGTACAGTGACAAGGTGCTCCGTCTTGTTGGAAATATGCATTTTGAAGTTCATCATCATGCAACTGATTGACAAATGGTTGTAAAATTTCCGTACGGTACCTTTGAGCAGTTAACGTTCCCTGAAAAAATATTGGTCCAATGATTTGCCTTTGGCTTGTCGCTGCCCAAACACCAATTTTCTCTGGATGTAGCGATTCTGCATTAATTACATGTGGATTTTCACTACTCCAAATTCTTGTATTTTGTGAATTTAGGTATCCCGTTTTATAAAACCATGCTTCATCAGTAAAGATGACTCTTTGCGAAAGTTCTCCATTATTGTTCATATTTACAAACCAATTACAAAACTGTAGTCTACGTGGGTAATCAATTTCTAATAATTCTTGTACTGCTGTGACACGGTATGGATAAAGTTGCATATCTTTTTTTAATAACTTGTGAGTTGTACCAACAGAAAGGTTTATTTGTTGACTCAAATGTCGAACAGATGTTTGTGGTTCATTTTCCATTATTCCTTCAACACGATTGACAACTTCAGGTGTACGTTTCTTAATAACTGCTCCGCTGCCTGATTTTCTTAAGAGACTACCAGTTTCAGAAAAAAGTGTTAAAGTTCTATCCAAAGTATTCTTAAATTGTATATAATCTATTACAAAATGTGGAAACTCAACTTGAAATTCTACCATGCAATCTTGAACTGAATAAACCCATAAACCATCAATTTTATTAACACTTCGAGAATAAGCCTGGACTAAAAAAATTTTATGTTCTAAAGTGAAAGCCATTTTAAAACTGAGAAGCAATTTATTTAAACCAGAATCGACGCACGATTATTTTATGCACTAACTGATATTTGTGATTGACATCAAATGTCATTTGGATTTACGTTTACGGAACAACAAACACATACTAATATATTTGCGTCTTATTCTATCAAAATTTCAAAGTAACCTAGATTGACTTTTCAAATGAACACTTGTTACTTACATTTGATAAAGTATTTTTTTGTAGTTCGTACAGCTCAAAGTGCGAACGGTAAATTGTACTTTATCTCTTTCTAACACAAATAAATACGAGCTGTAATACTACACACGTTAGTCAGTTGTTCAGCCTGCGTATGTTTTTGCTCGCAAAGCTCGAAAAATAGTCGATCGATTGACTTAAAATGTTGAAACAACGTTGCATTTGAATACGCAAACGCAAGTGTTTATATAGTAAACTGAATTTTTTATTTACGCGGCGCGACAAAAGTCTTCCCGCACCGTGTGCGACCACCGTGTGCGACCAATCTGCGCGAGCGAATCGCGCAACTTGAGTATTAACGCCCTCAAAAACATAGGTCGGGCTGGGTCTAAATTAGCGCGCAATTTAAAATTCGAATTTTACGTAAAACGTTTTGTATTTTTATTTCGTGTGCAGCGAAAACAACATATTTCATTTATTATGTTCGTTTGCCATGAAACATAATTTCATAAACACATTCTATTGTCTGAATGAATAATAGAGTGTTATTATTTTATTTATTTTCAAGTGGGATTTTTAACAGAGATACAACCAACAATTTCTGGTTCAATTATTTATTTTCATTATAATTTAAACATTTACATATATCACAGTTTTTCTTCCTTTACCAAGATTTTATTCATTATATTTGTAAATTTATGAATATTCATTCGGAGTAAAAATAATTTGTTGTATACACGTCGTCTTTTATTACTACATAATTATACATAAATACCCTTAGTTACTAATGACATAAATACAAAGATAACTACACATATAAATAAGTTATATTTCAACAATTATTCATCAACTTAATCAGATAAATAATCAAAAATATCGTCTTCAGAATCACTATGCAAATTAATTATGAATTCCTCGCAATATTGGTCCATATTCCCTACAAACAATATTTATTTCTTGCTATCGTTTATCATTGCTTGCAATATACGACAAAAATTACATTATGACAGTTTAAAGAGTAAAACGTAATTTACCATTCATATTTCTCTTTTTGATAAAATTGTACACGTTATGAATGATTTCCCGTGATTGTTCTGCTATTATTTGTCCTTTTTTCACTGGTATTTCAACATCTGCTGGATCACGACATCCAGATGTGGACGGTAAACTAGACATAATAATCTATAACAAATAAATTACATGTTTCAACAAATCCTATTAAAAATTCATGAAAAATAATGTAATACCTACAGATATAAAGGCCTTCTATTCCAAATAGTTGTGAAAACAACTGATTTTGTAATAAAATAAACTCAAACAACTGATTTTGTAATAAAATAAACTCAAACAACTGATTTTGTAATAAAATTAACTCAAAGAACACGATCGACACCTTACGGACGCTAGAAGACAACTGAAGAATATTACAGTCAATGTTATTCGGCCTGTCTATACATGCAAGAACTATGTCTTTCTCTCTCGTTTGTGGTACACTTTTCTTTATAAGTTCCAAATTCGTTTCTGCGTCAGTGTCTTCCCAAATTGACACTACTCTAGCTCTCTTTCGGAAACAAGCGAAACAACTATATAACAATAAAGGAGAGAGAAAATATTGGTAAACAACTTGGAGTAAATAATACACAACACTAAATAAAGGGCATATAACACAATTTTCAGGGTTTTTTTTATTTTGGAATTCGCATCGTAATTGACAATTTTTTGGATTCATATTTTATATAATTGCATGTTTTTCTTTCAAGGACACGCACACCCTATACCGCATGTGTCAAATATCATTAGGCATAGGGAATACGTATGAGTACATACGATGTATATGTATATGGGAAAGCCGATCCGATGCCGGCGAAGACCGCGACGGCCGGCAACGATTTTCTCCGATTGTTTCGCAAATACAAGTTAACAGTAATCATTTGACCATCAACATAGGTACTTGTAATGCGTTCTAAAATAACATTTATGAATTGCAAGGGACTTGCTTTTCTTATTTCTTTCAATAGATGCAGGAAATTTTTAAGCTGCGGTGCGTCGCATAAACAAAAGCGTAATTCTAATAAAATTAAAGAATAATCCTAATAATATAAATAAAAAAGGATTCTAAAAATTATAATAAATTATACAAGAGGTTCAAAAATTCCTCCTTGCACAGCAAGACATTGTCCTAGGCGTAGAAATTAGCTCTTACATTTGCTAACATGTCGGCAGTTAATTAATTCGCAGCCTCAGTTATTTTTTCTCTCAAGGCAACTAGACTCTCTGCTCTACCAGCTTCATGAGTATAAACAATATTTTTTAGATATCCCCACAAAAAGAAATCATTTGCAGATAGATCAGGAGATCGCGGGGGCCATTTAATATTTCCTGTTCCAGTAATAAGACGGTCAGGAAAAGTATTTCCTAGAAATTCCTTTACCTTCACTGCATTATGTGCTGGACAGCCATCATGTTGAAACCAAACGATTTCCTGATTTATTCCAATGTTTTGAATGGCGGGAAGTATTTGATTTTTCAGTAATTCGAGATACTTGTCGGCATTTAATATACCATCAATAAAATAGGGGCCTATAGAATGGTCACCTAAAATACCTGCCCAAACGTTTAATTTTTGTGGATACTGAGTGCGATTTGCAAAATGCCGGTGTTGATTTTCCGAAGCCCAATATCGAAGAACAGAGGGATTGTGGTTTCCGTGTAATGGAAAAGTTGATTCATCGGTGAAGAGAATATTTTTAACGAAATTTTCATCTCGATGTATCTTTTCCATAACGTCTTGACAAAACTCCATTCTCCGGAAATTGTCCTCGGGCAATATTTCTTGAGTTTTCGAATATATGAAACATTTTAAACCATTACGTTTCAAAATACGAAATAGTTGTGTTACTTGTACACAATTCCTCGGCAGCACTTCAATTTCCACAATACTACAAATTAATACATCCCGCCGTTCTCTTTCTTCAATTTTGAAGTGATACCTCCCTTGGTTTGCATTTTGTACAGTTATTGAGACAGAAACAAGTTTCAAATTTATTTATATATATATATATATATATATATATATATATATATATATATATATATATATATATATATATATCAAGACCTTTTCTACCATACGGTGTAAAGGTTTCCTTTCTCTAATATATGAATTTCTTCCACTTTTCCCGGTCCCTGGCTTCCTTCATAGCTTCTCCAAATTCTTTGTTTCTCCCCTTCAGTATTTCTGCTATCGCCATATTCCACGTTTTCCTTGGCCTGCCTCTGTCTCTTTTCCCGCTTGTTCTAGCTTGCCAAATGTTTTTTGTTGGTCTTTTCTCGTTCATTCTTACTAGGTGTCCGAACCATCTCAGTTGATTTTGTTCAACTGTTTCAATGATTGATTTTACATTTAATTCCTGTCGTATTAACTCATTTCTTATTTTATCCTTTCTTGTTACTCCCTTAATTCGTCTTAGATACTTCATTTCCATGGATTGGACTCTGCTTGTCATCCTTTTGTTTAGGACCCAACTTTCGCTGCCATAGGTGAGTATTGGTCTATATATAGTTTGGTACACTGTAATTTTTGTTTTCCGACTAATTTCTTTCTTTCCTATGAAGGTTTTGCTCAGGGTGTGATACACTTTTGATGCATTCTTTATCCTTTCTGTTATTTCCTGATCCATTTTTCCATCACTTTGTATCATTATTCCTAAGTACTTGTAACGTTCCACTTGTTCCAATTTCTTTGTTCCTATCCTTACATTTATTCTTTGTTGCTTTCCTATGCTCATTATTTTGGACTTTTGTGTGTTAATTTTCATTTTTCTCTTATTTAATTCTTCTTCCCACATTTTCAAATTATCTTGTAACTGCTTTTCTCCTTCTGCACAGATCATAATGTCGTCTGCAAAGGCGCATTCTCCCAGCTTTACAGGTCTTAGATTTCTATATCCAATATTCACTTTCTTGGTTTTAGTGCTTATTTCTTTTAGTATGTCATCCATTATTACTATAAATAATGTGGGACTGAGGACACCTCCTTGTTTTAACCCTTCTTCTACCCTAAATTCCTCTGACTCCATATTATCTGTTCTAACATAATTTCTATTTCCTCTATACAGGCTTTCAATTGCTACTCGCAATTTTTTGCTCACTCCTCTTTTCCTAAGACTTTCCCATACCATTTTTCTCGGTATTCTATCAAATGCTTTATCCAAGTCCAGAAACGCCAAGCAAACATCTCTCCTTTTGTTGATCTTCTCCATTAATTGCTTAATCGCAAATATGTGGTCTTGTGTGCTTCTGCCTTTGCGAAATCCACTCTGAGGTTCTTCTAGTTGTTGTTCGATTTCGTCCCTTAACTTTTTATCTAAAATTCTTTCATATAATTTTGCTACGACACTGACTAGAGTTATACCTCTATAATTGGCACAATTCATAGAGTCTCCTTTCTTAAATATTGGCACAATAACCCCCACCTTCCAATCCTCCGGTACTTCCCCAGTATTCCATGCCATATTAATTATTCTAGTTAATATCTCTATCCCTTTTTCTCCAAGCCCTATAACCATTTCATTCGTGATTTGGTCATATCCGGCTGCTTTTCCTCTTTTTAGTTTCTTTAACATTTCATCTACTTTCTCCTTTCCTATTTCCGACTCCTCGTATTCTTTACATTCTTCGTCTTCTGTGGGTTCCAGTTCTGATATTTTGCTCTCATTTCCTGGATTTAATAATTCCTGGAAGTGTTCTCGCCACCTCCTCATAACATCTTCTTCTTCTGTCAATATTTTATTACTTTTGTCCTTTACTTGCTTCATTCTGTACTTTTTATCTGTTCTTAATTTTTTTATTGCTTTATAAAATAGCTTTTGATTTCCTTTACTATCCATCTCCATTTTCTTTCCAAAATCTTCCCACGCTATCTGCTTTGCATGCTTTATCATTTCCTTTATTTTTGTCCTTTGCTCTTTGTATATTGCATAGTTTTCTTCGGATTTATTCTTAAGATATTTCTGCCATTGAATCTTCTTTATTTTTACTTGCTCTTTTATCTCAACACTCCACCATTTCGTTTGCCTTTTATTTCTGTTGACTAAATTTGTTCCGCATACACTTCTGGCTGCGCTCATTAACAAGTTTCTGAATCTCTGCCACTCTTCATCTATATTAATTACCCTCCACTCCATATCATCTAAATTGATTCTTGTTTCTATATATTTCTTATATTTTTCTGCTATTTCTTTTTCTGCCAACTTGTAGTATTTTATAGTCTCTTTGTTTCTTGTTGTCCCCTTTTTAACTGTTCTTGTTTTCACTTTTATTTTTCCCAGCACCAGGTAGTGATCACTGAATATTTCATAACCTCTTCTAACCCTTACATCTATGATTTCTGCTCTGTAATTTCTATCTATTATGATGTAGTCTATTATGGATCTTTCATTTCGGCTCTCTACTTCCCTGGTATACATATGTATTTTTTTGTGCTGGAAGAATGTGTTCATAACTAGCATATTGTTTTCCATACATAAATCAATAATTCTCTGTCCATTATCATTCCTCATGTCTTCTCCGTACTGTCCAATTACATTTTCAAATTCGTTTCTACTTTTTCCTACCCTGCCATTTAAGTCTCCCAAAATTATTCTTCTTCCTTTCATGTGCTCTAATATTCCATTAAGATCCTCCCAATATGAGTCTTTGTTTGTTATTCTTTCATCTTCATTGGGTCCATATGATATTATTATACTTGTCCTTTCTTGTTCTTCTAGTTGCAGTTCCAGCGTCATTATTCTCTCAGAAATACATTCCCACTTGTGCACGTATCCAACATTCTCTCTTTTTATTATGCATCCCACACCCAGTTTTCCCCTTTCACTATGTTCAACTCCGCTATATATAATAACAAATTTATTTATAATATTATAAATTGTTTGTCTGCAAAGTACAGAACGGTCTGCAAAAGTCAGCGCAAACAAATTCATGCACTCCATAGCAGACTTGCCAGCATAAAGCCATTTTACTAATTGAAGCTTTTCAGTGGGTGTATAAAGAGCCATTATACATTAATTTTATTGTACGCTTTCAAACTGTAACGGCCGCAGCTAGACTGAATGCAAAATTTCCAGTCAATCGATATCGGAGACAATCGTCAGTCGTCGCGGTCTTCGCTGGCATTGGACTGGCTTTCTCATGTACGTATACATTGTATGTACTCATACGTTGATTCTCTATGCCTAATGATATTCCTGCCTAATGACATACGGTATATGTGTTTTTGGTTTCGTAATGATTTTGGACGCTTTAAATTATAAAAAATTAACAGAAAATAACAATATTGCTACTGTCGAACAGGGTTTAACTATACAAAGTGTGACAATTTAATTCCCGGAATGCATCTTGAAAAATATACACTTTGAACGATACACTAGTGGTTACTGTCATCGTCAAAGTATTTTGCTTGTACATGAATATGGTCTTCCCTTTTCTGGTAGCAGCTGTCTGGAAATAATATGGAATACTATTGAGCAGGTGTCTCGCATTCTATTGGATATCTGTCACATTCAATCTTTCTTTCTTTCATCATTCGTCATATATTCAGACCTATCTTTGAATCTACTATGACACTTAAATGCACAATTTTTTTATAGCATTTCCACCATTAATTATTAACATTTGTCGATTTTTCATAACAAAAAATTTAATACGAATGCATTGCTCTAATTTTGGTTGCCAAAGAGCACGCAGATATCTGTTAGAGAAACAATCTGCTCATTTATAAATCCTTTCTGAGACCTGTTTTGACTTGATGGAGCACTTGTTTGGTGCACCACACGTCAAGACCATGAAGACACTTCAGAAGAAACTTCTGAAGCTCATTCCTAACGCTACATGGTTGATCAGAAAAAAAACAACTCCAAAAAGATTTAGGTATTCTCCCTCTAAAGATGTAAGCCGCGGGCACGTGAAGTAGAGCAGAGAGCTTAGAGTACCCGATGGCAAAGTAGCTGGTTGAGACTCAGGACAAACCACCACCCAATGGAAGACCGGTACCCTGGTTTGACCTTGCCAAAATGGCGGACGAGATAAGAAAACAGAGATCGGTCGATCATAACTGACGCTCGAGCGGAGCTTGAGAGATCGAGCGGTCCGTCACTTGTCAAGCCGCACATCGACCTACACGAACCTAAATACTAGCTATCCCGGAGATAAAGGGGCTTACGGACTACTCTGCCCAGCCCTGGAAAATTGCGAAGTTCATAGATATATGTCGAAATACCAATAGTTATGCGTTTTTGATGATAGAATTACATCACAGATGATACTACGCGACCATTTCGGAAATTAAATTACCACAGTGTATCATTGAAATGAAACAAAGGTACTTGCACCCTTTTTGCAGAATCGTATGCATAGGTTCTCAGTGCGAAAAATTGAAAAAATTGGATTTCATCGACTGCACCGCCATCTATCATGAATTAAAAAAATATTTCAGACAAATCCTACGTACTTTTTGCAGTAGAATTTGAATCTGTAAGAAAATATACGATTTCCTAAGATTTCAGAGTTACCCCCGTCCCATCTACATGAAGGGAGTGAGAGAGACTAATTCCAGCACTCATTTATTTCCTCCATTGAATTATTAAATTTTAAATCTGGACATTTTTTCGTGAACCGCTTATTTATCGAGATATGTGTAAGTTTCAAGTTAAAAAATACACCGGTATATTGTGCTAAGCAAAATCTCATATTATTTAATGTGACAAGGCTATTAAGAACTGAAATCCAATCTGATCTCAAAATATACATAGTCTATAAATTGCGTACTCTGTTTTACTTAATAAACCCGACATACTAAAGAATTCTAAAATAATATAGACGCTGTCTGCCAAGAGTCTCTTAAGTCATTAATTCTGAAGGTCTTAAACTCAAGTTCACCGAAATCCCTATTAAAGTTTTACGTACTGGTCGGATACTATAGATTATTAAAATTAATTTACCGATCCATTATGGTTGTTGTTTGATCAACTTCTAGTTTAAACCCACGTAATTTAATGGTATATAGTAGGCGGCAAATCTATTCATACACTTATTTTATAAGCATTATTAAAACTTTTTATCGAACTGTTGTATAATTAACCACAATCTATAGGATATAAATTTTTAGTTTTCAAAAAATATTTCTTTAAAATCTTGGACAGAAAATAAAAGTATGCAATACCACTTCGTATATGTAAATTATTTATTGAAACACACACATACATATATACAAGTGTCCCGTATCGTTATGTTCAAATTTTAGGAGTGTAAAGTAGATTTCATTTCAAGTAACAAAAACTGAGAACTAGTATATCCATTTTTATTTGTTTCAAAGTTACAGATCTATGAATGTGATTGTCAGATCATGAAAAAAAAATGTAATCCTAAAGTCAATAAAAACTGATTTTATTTAAAAAAAGTTCAATTAATAATACAAAGGTATTTTTAATAATATAAAATATTATTAAAAATCTGGTGTGAACAACACAAATACAGGTTCACTATTAATATTTTTTGTGAACGTGTCCGAACATATCCCACCCCAGAGGCATAGATACGTATTTCGCCTTTCTACAGGCTCGTCGGTACGCCCCTGCTGGAGAAAGGATATTCTCAGACACATTCACAAAAAAGAACCACATCACCGAAATTATCCAGACCGGGCGTAGAAGTAAATTCAGCGCTGCCTGTTGTCAGACAGCCGAAATACCTCGCCCCGTCCACATAACCAATGTGAAGTAACGACGCCCTTCCAAAGGTGGCACAGCCAATCTTTCTAGAAACTGGATTTTGTTTGTTTCTTCACTCATACTACGGACTAACCGCATGTGTAATGTATCAGAATAGTTGAAACATACATGAGTAGGTAAACCCCACCAGTTTTGTATAATACAAAGGTATTTTTAATAATATAAAATATTATTAAAAATCTGGTGTGAATAACACAAATCAGGTTCACTATTAATATTTTTTGTGAACGTGTCCGAACATGTCCCTCCCCAGAGACGTAGATACGTATTTCGCCTTTCTACAGGCTCGTCGGTACGCCCCTGCTGGAGAAAGGATATTCTCAGACACATTCACAAAAAAGAACCACATCACCGAAATTATCCAGACCGGGCGTAGAAGTAAATTCTCCAGCAGGGGCGTACCGACGAGCCTGTAGAAAGGCGAAATACGTATCTACGTCTCTGGGGGGGATATGTTCGGACACGTTCACAAAAAATTTTAATAGTGAACCTGTATTTGTGTTCTTCACACCAGATTTTTAATATTTTATGTTATTAAAAATACCTTTGTATTATACAAAACTGGTGGGGTTTACCTACTGATGTATGTTTCAATTATTCTGATTCAATTAATAATATTTTCGAAATGTCCACCTCCTTGTTGAATGCAGGCTTGTGCCCGTAAGCCAACAGAAGAATTACTTATCCGAATTTCATACTTGTTTTGTCGGATTTGCTCGGCAGCCAGGTGAATACGATCCAACAACTCTTCTCTCGTGATCGAAACTTACGCGTAGAACAAATTTTTCATGTACCCCCATAAATAAAAGTCAAGGGGATTAAGATCGGGTGATCTGGGGGGCCATGCAACAGGACCACCTCGACCAATCCATCTTAGATAATTGACATTAATCCAATTTCGGACAGCAATTCCGAAATGTGGTGGTGCCCCATCCATGTGAAACCACATGTCTCGTCGAACATTCAGTGGGACATCCTTTAAAAGACCTGGCAGTTCGTCAATAATAAATTGAAGGTAATTGACCGCATTTAACCTCCCAGGAAGAACGACAGGACCAATTAACAAGTCATCGATTAGAGCCACCCAAACGTTAATAGAAAATTGATGTTGAAATTTAGATGGGCGTATAGTTTTGGGATTTTCTGATGACCACCTGTGCAGGTTTTTTAGATTTGTAACACTACTTCTCGTGAACGTAGATTCATTTGTCCAGACGACTGTTCTGCAGAAATTAAAATGAGGCCGTTACTGTCTTAATATCCAGGTACAATAAACTAGACGAGCATAGTGGTCTGCCTCAAGCAAACCGTGTCCCCTGCGATAGTAATATGGATATAAGCCCTCGCGTTTTAAAATTCGCCAAACTGTCGTTCGTGGCATTCCTAGTTGTCTAGCGGTTCGACGTACACTGAGAGTTGGACCCCTTGTAACAACAGCTACTGCTTCTTCTCTAAGTCTGCTGGCAAATTTACTCCTCGGTCGAAAAGATAATCACGCAGTTCGCATTCCCGAAATTGTCTGTGTACTTCCAGAAACGTTCTGTAATGAGGAATGCGCCTATCGGGCAACCGATGTCGGTATTCAATAACTGCTTGACATGCACTGCCGTTACAGTAGCCATACACAAAATGCATGTCCGAAAACGTGTCCACTCACTAATAAGCTGTTGTATGAACTGAAACGTAATGTAATCCTTTATTAAAATGCAACGTTAACAGTCATCTGAACATTTGTTTATTGTATGATATTCATGGTTCAGCACTTACGAAATAAGTAAGAACCTTCTTTATCATAAATCCAGTACTCTTTTTTGTAGATCTCCAAGAAATTACTGTATGCACTACGACACGTGTCTATTTATTTTAGGATAATATTTTATTATGCGACGTTAACAATCACAGGCTTGTTAGGATTACATTTTTTTCATGATCTGACAATCACATTGATAGATCTGTAACTTTGAAACAAATAAAAATGGATATACAAGTTTTGCGTTTTTGTTACTTGAAATGAAGTCTGCTTTACACTCCTAAAATTTGAACATAACGATACGGGACACTTGTATATATATATATATAATATATATATATATATATATATACATGGTGGTAGTGAATAACGTTTAACAAACTTAAGGCCATATAGTAGTGTCGAAAATAAGGTTAAAAGTCTTAATACATACTGGTCCGCAAATCAACTGTTTACGAGATAATAGTGATTTTTATTAGAATTGCAGAATAAATTTTCTTTAGTGTTTAAGATGTTTTTATATTTTACAATAAAAATAATTACATCTAAATATATGTTCAAAATTCTATCCTTCCATATCGAGACAGGATCTACATCTTCGTTCAAAGGAAGCTCGCAGTCGTTCGTTTTTCTCTAATTATCTGGCGCTGTATTTGTTGGTGCAAATCTTAAAGATCATAACTCCAGATATAAAGCTTAGACCGGGAGATCTTGGAGGCCATGATCTCCCCCTCTTAGATCCATCTTCCAGGAAATATATTATTCACATATTCGCAAGCGTAAAACGCGGTTGAGCTCCATCTTGCATAAACCATAGATTGCGTCTCTGATTTAAAGGTAAATCTTCCAAAAAGTTTTGGTAAAGTATTGTTTAAGAAATTGAGGTATGTTGATAAGCGTTGTGATAAAACTACCGGTCGTAGCAATTGGTTATCTATCATCCCAAACTAGAACTAAAACGCTGCTGGTATCTGGACTCAACCATAGCTTAAGGATGTTGGTCAGATCAAACGTGATTGTTATGAAAATTGAATATTCCATTTTTAGTAAAACTGGCTTCATCTATAAAAAGGACGCTTGCAACGAAGTCTGACCGTGCAGCAGCTTCATGTACCCTACTCACAAGATGTCCTTCTCGCTTGATAATCCGGAGCAATAAGGGCTTGTACTTGGTGAATATGGTAGGGGTATAGTAGCTGCTCATGAAGAGTTCTCCAAACAAGATAGCTACTTCTACCCACTTGAACCCATATTCTTCTAACACTAGTTTTGTGATTTTCTTTAAGAATATTCAAAATTTGTTTTTCTACCTCCGATGTACATGCTGTTCTCTGCCGTAGAGTATCATGAGACCTTTTCTGAAACGAACCAGTTGCTCTTAGACGTTGAAACACCGTCTGATGGGAAGGCAGTTTTGACGATCAGGAAACTTTTCCATAGATTCGACGTGCTTTTAAATAATACCCATTGGCACGACCGTACATAAACGTCACATCGCTCATTTCAGAATTTGAATACGCAACCATTGCACAAACAATGGTTGGAACAAATTGCACAAAACTTCAAAAAATAAAATACCTATTTTATGTGACGTTAAGATCACTCCGATCAGTAAACAAAACCAATAAGCGCTTGTTAACTGGCATGTGTTATCGTTGAGCATTTAATGTAAAAATACAAACGCACCTTAGAAACCACGAAAGAAAATTTATTCTGCAATTCTAATAAAATCGTAAACAGATGATTTGCGGACCAATGTGTATTAAGACTTTTAACATTATTTTCGACTGTACTACATGTTACAAATGAAACAGACATTCAATATACACATCTGTAACTGTACACATGGACAATACACCTCGTATTTTCCAGCATTTACTTCTGCTTAATAAATAATAAGCTATTTACAAATAATTGTAAAACAAAAAATACTTTTGCAAATAAATGAAAATAATTTTACAGTTCTATTTATCTCAGATACATTAAATAATTATTTGTCTGAACACGAGAAATTACCCCATTATGCAACGCGTCAGTATAACATATATAACAGAATAATTGAAACATACATGAGCGGGTAAAACCCCACCAGTTTTATATATTGCAAAGGTATTTTTAATAATATAAAATATTTAAAATCTGGTGGGGTTTTATCCACTCATGTATGTTTCAATTATTCTGTTATATTACACATCCGGGTAGTCCGTAAGACACAAACAAAATACAGTTTCTAGAGAGAAGGCAGTGCCATCTCTGGAAAGGCGTCGTTGGTCCGCATTGGTTATTTGGTCAGAGCGAGGTACTTCGGCCGTTTGACAACAGGCAGCGCTGAATTTACTTCTACGCTCGGTCTGGATAATTTCTGTGAGATAATGATGTCGTTCTTTTTTGTGAATGTGTCTGAAGATATCCTTTCTCCAGCAGGGGCGTACCGATGATCCTGTAGAAAGTCTCTGGGGAGGGATATGTTCAGACACTTTCACAAAAAATATTAATATTGAACCTGTATTTTTGATTTTTAATAATATTTTATACTATTAAAAATACCTTTCTATTATAACACATACTTTATCACGGAACAGCCCGATAACAAGGGCAATGTATCGGTAAGAATGTTTATAGTGTTAGCTGTTCTTTTATTGTACAAAACAATAATTAAATAAAAATAAATTCGGAAATGGTATTAAGCCAAAATCGTATAAATAAGGGTATCTTTGTGGTATTTATAGAAAATTATGTTTAGGAAACTGGAGAATTATGGAATTGTACTGCAAGTAGCTTGCAAGCATTAGCTCTCTCGCCTAGAAATGAAATATCGGTAAGTTTATTTGTTAGAATGTACTTTGTTGTTATTTTGTCGTCGTGATTAAAATATTAAAATAATATACCAAATGACTAAATTTGGACACTGTCTAACCATAAATAAGTAACGAGACACATACACTTTTTACTAAACGGTAAACCAATTTTCTTTTATTAAAATTTACTTGGAAAAGTACATTTCTTATTTCAGTTCATCATTTTACTCCTATGTTATTTTATTTAGGCATATTTTTCAAGTCGGCCTATTTTTTGGCACTAAATACCTTCCAAAATAAAAAATTACTTTATTACATTAAAGGTATGTATATACATATATTTCAACAAATTACACAAAATTTCATTACGTTAGCTCTTCTAATTTATAAATCTAAAAATGTAGTGTTAAATAGGATAACAGTGAGCGGTTGTTGATATGTATAGGCAGGATTATAAAATATAATTCTTCCAAATTAAAGCAATCAAGAGAAGTCTTAATTGATACTGATCCTAGCAAAATTCAGTTTTTAAATATGGTTGTAGCAGCGTTTGGCTAGTGCATCTAGCAATTTCTCAGTAGTAACCAGTTTTTAGATAAAATATATTGCCTTTTAAACAACCACTTAAGTTTATTTCAAATAGAATACCTAATGAAAGTATCATGCCCTGTCAAAGTCTGTATTATGCATTATAACAATACTTATTAAAATCATGTAAAGGGGTAAATAAGTTTGAAAACTTCATATACGAGGTGTGACAATTAACTAATTGGACTGGTCTGAAGAATATGCTTTATTGAAAACGTATTACAAATAGCTGATATTCCCCTGGCCTATCTATGCGCCGCTGCATACTTTCAAGTGTCGTTCTCTTCAACAAGTCTGCCGTTTTTGGTTTGATCTCTTCTACAGATTGAAAATGTGTGCCCTTTAATGCACTTTTCACTTTTGGGAACAGATAGAAGCCGCATAGAGCGATAACTGGTGAATACCGCGGATGGTCGATCACAGTCATTCAGAGAGTGCATTGTTAGTCGGCGCGTTGTCCTGTTGTAGCATCCATGAGTTGTTGTTCCTCAGATCTGGTCTTTTCTCCCTAACTGTCCCTCAGCTTGGTCAGGACCTCATTGTAGTACTTTTAATTTACCGTTTGGCACTGAGGTGCCCACTAAATTATCATGACACCCATAATATCGAAAAAAAGATGAGTCTTTCAGTCCATGGATTGACGCTTTGTTTCGGGATCGTATTGGAAAATCCATGTTTCCTCATATGTGATAGCTTTTTCTATTAGTTCAGACTCTGCTGGGAGTAACTTGCTGGTGTCAGAGTAGATATTGTTCTCCGTTTGCTCAAGTGTAAGGTTTTTTGGTACATTTTTTTGCGTTACAGCTTTCGTCATTTACAAATTCTCGTGAAAAACTTTTCTTATTGTCTCTCTGTAAATGTTCATCATGTCTGCCATCATCCGAATACTCAAATCTTCAACCTCCCAAAAATCGTTTATACCATTCGAAACCTTGAGTGTGTGGTATGCAATTATGGCCAAACACTTTCTTCAACAATTGAAACATCCAGTTGGAGATTTTCTTAGGTTCACGAGGAATTTGCTGCTTCATTATCATAATCGCGGCGCTCCGATAAAACAACCTCCAACTCAAGCAAGCAGTTACAAACAACTAAACAAGATAGATAGACGGGAACACCAAAGTCAACCACATTCCATCCCCATGCCCCAGCCTAGCGGTTACGATATGCGTAATCTCATTATTTAATTATCACACATCGTATTCAACACGTTGCATATAAAGTATTAAATATGACTAATTATAATTTAGAAGAGATAAGGGTCGTGCCATTGTTAATCAGGTATCATTTTGACGTATGCACGTATAATAATTTATCTGTTCTGGGTACAACAATGGCTTTATGTGTTAGGCACCTGCAGTATTATCAACATAAGCAAAGGTATAATCTTTTAAACATAACTACATGTACTTACAAGCATATCATAAACAATAATTTATTAATAAATTTGAATAATTACTTGCACTACTGTGTGATTTAGTGACTACTGTCAAATACTGTTGATACTATGCCGACTACTGCAAAAGTTAGATGTTATTTTCGCTAACTGAACTTGTCTCTTGCGATCCTATTGATAATAATTCGTATCATCTTCACATAATTTTAGTACAGGGTGACTTACGGGAAACTGACGTTTTTAAAATAGATAATATAAAGGCGATAGTGGTGGGACGAAGAAGGTGGAGGGGTCATACGCGTCGGCATGACTTACCGTTTCAGTTACAATGGAGCAGTGGACAATACAGCACCGCATATTCGCGTACGATACTTTTGTCAAAAATGGCGAATCAGTTATCATAACACAACGAATTTTCCGCCGGCATTTCAATATGCGCCGGAATAGCGCGGTTGCAAGCCGCAATACAATCCTGAAATGGGTGCAAACGTTGAGAACAGGGAATATTGCAAAGAAGAAGCCGCCAGGCCCTGCAAGAACAGCGAGAACGCCCGAAAACATCCACACAGTGAGAGAGGCAATGAACAGGAGCCCAAGTTGATCTGCACGGCGACATGCACGTGAGTTGCAGTTAAGCCGTGATTCTGTGAGAGGAATTTTGCGTTTGGATTTGAAATTTCACCCATATAAAATGCAGGTTGTTCAGAAGCTCAACGAGAGGGACTATGTTGAACGCGAAGACTTCGCCGTACGTATGCAAGTGTTGTTTGAGAAAAACCCAATAGTGATAATGAGCGATGAAGTGCGCGGCTTTTGGTGTTATTGGACCGTATTTTTTTTATGAGAATGGCGTTACAGTGACCGTTTCTTCTACCTGAACTACGAAGAAGACAGATAAACCTCAGAAATGTTTATTTTCAGCAGGATGGTGCCACAGCACACACTGCAAATGCATCAATAGAAGTTTTGAGAAACATGTTTCCTGGGCGCCTCATTTCTCGTTTCGGTGACGTGCCGTGGCCCCCAAGATCGCCGGACTTGTCGTCTTGTGACTTTTTCTTGTGGGGGTACTTGAAAGAACGTGTTTATGTGCACAAACCCCGTACTTTAATTGCGTTGCAAGATATCATTACAGAAGAGGTGCATGCGATTGACCAAGAGCTATTGGCACAAGTTGTGAATGAATTTTGGCAGAGACTTGAAATCTGTATTCAAGCGGACGACCGTCACTTGAGTGATATAATTTTCCATAAATGACAATGTTACATTAAATGGTAAATATTAATCTTTCGTTTTGTAAAAATAAACTTCTTCTTTATTGAAAAACAATTGAGTAATGTTCATTTGAAAACCGTCAGTTTCCTGTAAGTCAACCTGTATAAAGAGCTCCACTACCTTCTTAAGTATCGCTGTGTACCGAGCGGTATTTTTACGACCTTCGCATAAATAAACTTCTCCGACTTCGAATGACGACATACAGCCCCAAAATTATAACACTTTCCCTGTCGTGTTTGACCATAAATCTAATTCAATCAGATGAAATATTTAACCCACCGTACACTATACGTACTATGTCAGGAGGTTCTAAATAAACTACATTGTTTTAGGTAATTATTAAATGGAAGAAATTATTTCCTCTTTATTAGATTAGTCGGACCATATTTTTTCAACAAATGAATGTTGGTATTTTCTGACCTACTGAAAAAAAGTTTTTCTAGTGTCAACAAAGGTTGTCGATCACCTAAATTTGCTGAAAAAACGGTATTTCGTTTTTGAGGAAATCAAAATTTTTATTGCGCTCAGAATTCGCTAAATAAATCTATCTCTCACTGAGATTTGTCAGTCTTGGTAAGGCCATTCTTTGTAAATACCTGTCATCACTAGCTATTGCGTAATGCGTTTGCGTTCAATTTTCCTCCCGTTTTTATAGGAACTTTTTATTCAAAACGTTTTAGTGTTGTTTAAGCTACACAATAGGAATTTTTTGCTATCCCGACTTGTGAAAATTTCAACGAATTCAGCAGTTATTTCCCATTTTTAGCATTTTTAATAATCAAAATAATTACATCCAAACAGGTAAAATCGCTTTTTAAAATATCATCTCAACAAAACGTTCTTACAAATTTTCTCGCAAAGCGCCAAAAGCAAACTGATTATAAACACACATTTCTTTCATAATTCTGAAATTCGATGTCACGCTTGTAAAGTACCACATCTTCAAATATTATTGAATTTGTCGCAAATATTCCTTTAATATATCGCCTGGGATTGTATAGTAACTAGAATACTTGAATTTCTAAAATATGCCTAATACATACGCCCATATCCATTTGTAGGTACAAGTGTGAAATGAACGGATATTATCCATATTAGTAATAAATAAGAAAATAATTTATTATTCATGAAAACACATCAAACATTCTCTTTGATTTTATTTATTTACCAAATATTACAAACATTAGATATTTATCCTATTCTATATTCCAACTCCTTAGATGTCTCGTCTTAATTTTGTTATGGCGTTTATACAGGCTGGCCCAAAATGACCGAAGGGGTTTTAATTCCTTATAACGTTTTTATTATAACTTTTTTTTTTTTGTTATCAGTATTTTATAAAGAAGACTTGGGGAATTTAAAATGGAACAGTACACAATTGAACAACGTGCCAAAATCGTTGAACTTTATTTCTCAAATCAACGATCCATTGTTTTGACTCAGCGTGCATATCGTCGTTATTTTAATGTGCGGGTTGGACCCTCAGAGTCAACAATAAACCGTCTGGTTGCAAATTTTCGAGAACAAGGGGCAGTAAGGAACCTTCCTGGTGCCGGCAGACGACAAACGGTGCACACGGATGACAATATTGAACGGGTACAGGAGAGTATTCGGGAAGATGGAGAAACATCAACCAGGAGACGTTCGACACAACTTGGCTTCTCAAGAGGGTCGCTGCAGAGAATTTTGCATACAATAAGAATGTTTCCATACAAAATTCAGCTTGTCCAACAATTGAAACCGACAGATTACCAGCAACGACTTGATTATGCAATTTATTTTCGTCAAAAAGCAGAAGAAAATCATGATTTTATTCATAATTTAATTATGAGCGACGAAGCCCATTTCCAATTAAATGGGTTCGTTAATAGGCTAAACTGCAGGATATGGGCTACGGAAAATCCAAGAGTAGTTCAACAGCGAGAATTACACCCACTTAAGTGTACCGTTTGGTGCAGTGTTTCGTCGGAAAGGATAATTGGCCCATATTTTTTTGAAAATGAACACGGTGTCGCCGTTTCCATCACTGGTGTTAGATATCGGACAATGTTGGAAAATTTTTTAAGGCCAGCCGTGGAAAGCCAACCGCAAGTATGGTTCCAACAGGATGGAGCCACAGCGCACACTGCGAGGGACACAATGGCTCTTTTACGCGACATCTTTGGTGAACGAATTAATTCCCGTATAAGCGATTTTAATTGGCCTCCGCGTTCACCGGCTTTAACCGCTTCAGACTGTTTCCTTTGGGGTTATTTGAAAGGAAAAGTCTATATTAATAAGCCTCGAACCATACAGCAATTAAACAATAATATACGCGACGAAATCAACAACATAACAGCTGAAGTTTTGCGAAAGGTTATGGAAAATGTTTTGGAAAGAGCACGAATATGCGAAGCAGAAAATGGCCACCACTTGAAAGATATAATTTTTCATAATTAAATTAAAAATATTCTCCATTAATATACTGTATTTAAAATAAAAAAAATTTAATAATTATGTCTTAAATAAGAAGTTATAATGAACTCAAACCCCTTCGGTCATTTTGGGCCACCCTGTATTAGCATGTAAAACTTTCTAAGAACTTATACATTCAATACCCTTCATAGACTATCCGTTAAAAAACGGTTGTCGGATGTTTTATCCAATTATAACGAGTGATTTTTTTAAATTTTCACTCAAGTAAGCCATGTTTACAAAAAGCATGTCGTAACTTAAGTTACTAGCGATCAGTCGATATGTTTTTAAACGTCATGATTGTCAGAAAATAAATTAAAATGTGGGATTTTATATTCAATATATGTATTTATAATTTTTCTAAATATGACGAAGTAACATTCTACAATAAAGGTTTTATGCATATCGTTAAAAGCTATTATTTTTTCTTTTGATCAAACTATGTGATATATAATTGACATTGATAGACGTTTGAATTAACATCTTACTGACTTAAGTTACGACTTACATTTTATATACACGGCCTGCTACGAGTGAGAATTTTAATGATCACTCGTTAGTACTGATGGAAACAAATGAAAGTCTTAATCAACATGGGTTCACCTATCAACTGTTTCTAGTACATACTCGATTTTCTGTTTTACAATTAACATTTTTGGGTTGCACAAAAGCGACCGCTTTTGTGAAACAACTTATTATGACTTAAAATTAGTCTGTTACTAGATTGCTTATCACTTTTTAAATTTTTTCTGTCCTCAAATTATGTCTCAATACACAGAAATAATTGACATTTCCATGTACGGTCCTGCGAACGGTAATGCTGCTGAAACACGGCGTATGTTTACCGAAGCATTTTCTAATCGGTTTTTACCTAGTAATAAAATTTTATGAATTCAGTTAAAATTAATAAAGATTCTGGAAGACCTAGATCAGCGTCTATTCCCGCAGTACAACTAGATATTTCATCATTTAAATGGATTCTCTTCCCCTTCAACAAATGCTTTTAATAGCCTAAACAAATGCTTTTGCATTAACTTAAACAAACATAACTTTGCCTTCTACTTGTTCTTGATTATCTGTCTAATTTTATCATATATTAGATATAAATAACATTTTATATTAACTATATGGCGTAGAGTAACAAAATTAAGTAGGAAAACTCCTAGAGAAGCCCAGAAAAACATTTCCATAACTTTACCAGATCGTAACACACTTCATTTTCAACAAGCATTGTCCAATCTCTCAAAGATTTCGACTAACACCTGACTTCTAAAAAGGCAATGATTGTCATATCGTACGTGAAGTATTGTGAAAATTTTAATCGAATTACCATCTTCATTCCCGAGAAATTTGATTATTATTTGCTAGAATGCACAGAACTTTTCAACACCGTTACTACTGAAAATAATAAAATGCATTTCTTAACAAGCATTAGAGTCAATCTTTAGTTACTTAAATTTTTTAAATCGGCTCCAAATGAAAATTTAATTTGAGCAATTCTGATTATATTTGAACATCCCTAATATTTTTTCTTCCAAATACCTACCATTCTTTTTATAATAATTCCAACGTAAAGTTTTGGCATTTCTTGCATAGAGGAAGGAATATTTTGTAATTTTCGTAATTCGTGAATTTTGGCATAGCGACCGCCGAAGTGTGAGCAGGTGCGTTGTCTTGATGGAACAGCACTTTCGTTTTCTTCAAATGCGGACTTTTTTTTTGCAATTTCTGCTTTCCGCTTATCAAGTAATGTTCTGCCTTCAGCTTATCAAGTAATGATGTGTAATACACCTTATGTTATTGTTTTACCTTTTTCAAGATACTCGATGAACACAATTCCGTGACTACCCCAAAAAACAGTCGCCCTCGACACCTAGAACCGTCTGCGCCTTTTCCGGAGGAGGTTCACTATTTGCAGTCCACTGTTTTGACTGTTCTTTCGTCTCAGGAGTGTAGTGACGGATCCAAGTTTCATCTTATGAATCAACGCAAGAAACCTGACTCGTTTCGCTTAAACCGTTCCAACAGAGCTTTGGAAATGTTAAATTGAATGCATGAATGCTTACCAAAGTAAGGATGCGTGGCAGCCAACGTGTGGATAGCTTTTGCATGTGCAATTTTTGAGTTAATATATGACAAACGCGTTCTTTGGATATGTGCATAGCATCTGTTATCTCTCTAACCTTGAATCGATGGTCGTCCAATACCATCTGGTGAACATTTTCAATGTTATCGGTGGTGACTGTCATCGGCTAAAATAAACGACTCTCAAACAATAAATGAACTTCCAAAATTGTTGAAATTTTCACAGACATATTTCAAAGCATATAGGATTGTAGTACCAGAATAGTTTTGACGAATAACACCATCTTCATGCGGAGGCTCAAAACATTTCAGATTACTCTCGTAGTCTTCAATTTAAGCAAAAATATATTATTGCGTTTCCTCAATATCATACTGAAAACGTAAATAATGATTTTCTTCTTCATTTCTCTAATAATATCAGGTTTGATGCATTTTGATATTAATTGATACTTGATGGTTGTATTTTTACGTTAGGTGTGGATTATTTATATTTAAAAGTCTGTTATATAACAGTCCCATACGTTACAAAAGTTTTGTTTATTATTCGTTATATTTGTTAAATAATTTAACTTAATATTGGACATGTCTTGGTTAAAGTAATTATTTCACTATTAAAATTAAAAAAGAGTACTTATTTAGATATCAGAAATTGTTGAAGAGACGTGTTTGAAATGAATACTCCATTAAAATAAACTTTAAAATATAGTGACAGGGAAACCATGTAAATATCTGTGAAGTTAGTAAAGATATTAAAATAAAATTTTAGACATGAAAATTAGTGACGAGAAGCCATCATTTGAAGTCACTTTTAAATATACAAGGTATTCCAAAAAATTGTGACGCACTGAAGTTATACTTTTTTTAAGTGGAAAGTCTTGTATTTCTTGACATTTTAAAATTCGCCACAACAACTCAATTTCATCAAACTATATAACACTTGGGGTCTAAATTATTTAACTTGAGATTTACATGCAAAGGAAAATTCTAATTTTTAAACTTTTCATCTGTCAACATTCCTAAAATTATAAGTATTGCTTGATATTTAGGTAACAATTTCTTTTGTCAAACAAAAATTTAATGTGAATATTATTTTTAAATTTTATTACAAGGTCTGTAATAAAAGTGTCATTAAATTATTGTTGTTTGTCACCAATTGCCGAATTGAAAGAAAGAGAAAGAATAGAATTTTTAATAATGATAGGATTTGGTGATAGGGCAAGAAATTCGCTACCTTTTTCAACACTATAAATCCCAATCGACAGTCAACTTCACGTTTTCTTGTTACCAAAACTTTACAGAGGTGCAATATAAATAGCACTGTTGGTAATTTTCAAAAAAAACTAGATCTACAAAATCTGCTAAAATGAAGATAAAGCACAAGATATTGCCATATCTTAGAGAAAAATTTTCATTTATCTACAAAGAAGCTGGCGTGAAGGCATGATATTGGTCATCATTCAGTAGGAAAAATTCTTAACATGAAATATACCATTTTTATAAAATTCGCCTTGTCTGACGATGATTTCGACAAAAGGCAGCAGTTTCATAAAATAATTATGAAGATTTGTGATGGTGATGACAATTTTTGTAAATAATGTAGTATTTTTTCATAAGGTCTTGTCAAAAAATATTTGTCTTTGAACGGTATAGATATAACTGTCCCTATTGAGCACAAATTAATCCTATATTTGTAAAAACAGAATCATAGGCTCTTTTTAAATATAAAAAAACTCTAAACGGTAAAAGATTTTAGATCTCTTATGTAAGTAGATAATTCCTGCTTTCGAATAAAATTACCAACTTTCACAAAATATATGGTTTCAGCAGGATTAGACACTATTTAGTTATCGTTTAGATTGAATTTTTGCCCACAGATAGATGAGGTGAAGTTGAATAACCTGCACGTTCATCTGATCTTACTTCACTAGATTACTTACTGTGGGGTTATCTAGAGTAGAAAGTGTATTTTAGCCAACGTAAAAACGTACAAGATTTAGCTGAAAGAATTAATCAAGAGATACGAAGCATTTCACCAGACAACATAGCGAGGGTTACAACAGAACTTACAGACAGACTGATTTACTGTCAAGAAGTAGGTGGCGCTTATTTTAAAATTGCATAATTTAAGTTTAATTTTTTGTATGACGAGATTATTTGGTTTTTCTTACAACCAAATATTAAAGTTTGATGAAATCGTGCTATGAGTCAACAAATATAGGATATCCCATTTAAAAAAGCATAACTTTAGCACGCCACTTTTTTTTTTGAATAGCCCGTATATTTAGAAGGGGCTTTACATGGTGACTTCTCATCGCTAATTTTCATGTCTAAAATTTTATGGAAATATCTTAACCAACTTGACAGATACATTCATTGTTCCTCACTGTTACCTATCACTGTATATCGAATTAGATTTTTTCTTGTGAAAAAGTTAGAATTTGGAAATATGTAATTTTATAAAATGTTCCTTAAACGTTCAGTAAATAAATTGTCAATTGTGTAAATATTTAAAAGAAATAAAGATGTATATAAAGGTGTCCTTGAAATAAAGAGAACGTATGAAAAATGGAAAGATGTAAGTAATTATATAGAATATAAATTCAAAATATTTTCCCAAAATTCCCTCTCATAAGCGAGAAAAAAAATGACAGACACTTAAAAAAATTTGTCACGCCACTGTGCGACCGACTATTTCATAAAGAGTATCGGAGATACCTAAAAGCTGACCGACAATAACAAAAAGAGTAGTTTTGTTATTATCGGTCACATTTTAAGTATCGTCTCCGATTCAGTAAGTTATATACGTTCGATATGATTTGATACATTTACGTGTTCGATTAAATGTAGATTGTTACTAAATTGGACATGAAATGCCCGTAGAGCACACATCTAACATCTACTAAAATTTACACACAAGTATAAATTTTTACCAGCTGACTTTTCCTACCAGCTTACCGAACCCTTAACAACTCTCTAAATAATATGTTTGCGTGTAAATTCAATGAAGATATTTTTAATAAACATTCTGAATTCATATTAATATTTTATATTTGTTAGTTCTCACAAAAGAAAAGCATTCACGTAATACACATGAAATGAAAAAAGAGTTTATAAATGACTTGCAACTGATATATTCGTAGGTAATCGTATTGTGGTTACTAAACCCTAAGTCAACAAAGCTGCTCCATTGTAGAGTTTTTATAACGTCTACAGCCGTCTAAGCAATGTTATCTTTTAGTGTGTTTTTAAACATAAACATTATAGCGTATGTTTGCGTGTAAATTCAATCGAAGTATTTTTAATAGATTCTGATCATTAGACGGCACATAATTTTATTTTCGGGGGTTTTTAATTTTGAGATTCGCGTCGTAATTAACTTACAATTTTTTGGATTCATATTCTATATAATTGGATCTTTCCATGTTTCATACGTCGTCTCTTTATTTCAAGGATATCCAATGTAATTAATAATTCCAACACAACAACTTCCTAATTACCTACAACCTTTCTATACTAACACACATATTTTTAATCCTACTGTTTGTATAGTAAAAATAAATTGAATACAAAGCCTATGGTATATTATTTTGTTTCACAAAATTTACGTTAAAATATTGGCTATGTTTCAGAGTTCCGCAAGTCCTATGATATCCCCGAGAAACAGTCCCCGGAGCACTAGAAGAAGTACGACGCCAACGGTCGGCGTTGCAGGTATGACGATACCGCCTCCGATTCCGCCTCGACGAAGTTCCCCCACCCTAGAGCAAGTAGTAATACCAACTACATCACACGCCCACACTAACATCACCAGAAGTAGCGGAAGTACTACGTCTACTACGAATGGTATCCAACATCAACCCCAGCAGCAGCTAAAACACTACAATGGCCTTAACGAAGCCCAATCGGTTATGAATCTTTCGCAAAACGTCATCGAAATCCCTCAAATGTCGAAAAGCAGCTCAATGCAGGAGATGCATAGGGACATTAGTACAACCAGTGCTGACAATAACGTAATTGAACTTAGCTCGCCAGAGACTATATACGGTGTGGTAAGTTCGAATTTTAGTACGAACATGACAAAAACGCAGACAAGGCATCAAAGTTGTCCGACGTCTAAAAATAAGAAACAAATTAGTTGCCCGGTAAAATCTAGCACAACGCCTAATTTGAACAGCAGTGAAGTGATTGAAGAACAGCAAACGCAACAGCCATCGCACGTTTACGAAAATGTTAAAATGCCGGCCACGAAATCGAAAGAAAAATTTAACCCCTTAACGTCAACTGCGGCCACTACTGTTTGTTATGAAAATCTTAACATGGACTACATAAAAAAATTAGTGAGTGAAGGTTATTCTAGGGATGCTGTTATAAAAGCTCTAGGTATAACTAGGAATAATGTTGATATGGCTTGTGATATACTACATGAATTTGGAACGAAGCATGGATAGTATATTTAAATGTCTTTGTTTTTATTTTTTCTTCAACGATAGGAAACTGTACGACATATATTGACATACTTTTCACTTTGTGAAAAAATAAAAAGTTTGAAACGAAGAGCTAAAGTTAGTATCATGGAAATACTGTCATTTGGTGAAAAAAAATAAAAACTTGCTCAGACGACTTAAGTCCTATAAAGGAGCTCTCAACAAACCTTTACCATTTTGCAGATATCTATGCATTCGGTGGTGCTTTCTGCTTAACTGACCGTGGCTTAAAAATGCACAGACAAATGCAAATACGAGGTCCTACCCAGAAATTCCCGGATTGTGAAAAAAAAAACAATAAATTGTTCTTATGACTTATTCACTACCATCCCCTTCAGCATGAATACACCGATCCCAGCGACTTGTCTATGACTGGGAACAGTGCCGGAAGTCTTCGCGTGTTAATGTGGTCTCGTCTCAAAGCAGCTCCCCTTGAGCTTCAGTTTCAACTTCGGAAACAGGAAGTAGTCACAAGGGGCAAGATCCGGGGAGTAGGGAGGGTGGAGTAGTACTGCCATCTTCGTTGAGGCTAGAACTCGCGCACAACAAGGGACGTGTGGGTTGGTGCATTGACGTGGTGTAGGATCTACGAATTGTTGCGCCACTTGGCAGGTGGCTTGGGTCGAATGTTTTCTCTTAGTCACCGAAGAATATCGCAATAAAACCTTCCATTAACCCGCCTGGTGGGTGAAATTCTTTGTGCACGATGCCATCCGCGTCAAAGAAGCAAATCAACATCGACTTGACGTTGCTTCGAATGTGCCGTGCTTCCTTCGGTCGTGGTGACGATAGCGTCTTCCACTGCGACGACTGCTGCTTTGTTTCGGGATTATACACGTACACCCAAGATTCGTCGCTAATAATGATTCTGGTACTGAAGTTCGCATCCCTTTCGGCAGTTTCTTCTAGCTCTGCGCACACATGAACACAGTGCCGTTGTTGTTCAATGCTAAGTAACCTTGGCACAAACTTCGCAGCAATACGCCGCCTGTTACAAATGTCATGGATTATTCTCCTTCGGTCTTGCAGGAGAGCATCACGCACTTTTGCCTCGATGGACGGCCGGAACCATCATTTTTTTTAAATTTAATTGAATCGGCCGATACTTGCTGGAAATCCATTATATGTAAATGGGATTTAAGTAAAACACTTATACTAATTTCCAGTATATATTACACTTTATTATATATTAATAAATGGATGACATGTTTCGCTACGATGTAGCTTCTTCGGATCTTATAGTAGTCTCAGTAGTACTATAAGATCCGAAGAAGCTACATCGTAGCGAAACATGTCATCCATTTATTAATATATAATAAAGTGTAATATATACTGGAAATTAGTATAAGTGTTTTACTTAAATCCCATTTACGGAACCATCATCATCAACCTATTTAAAACGGTTGTACCAATCATAAGTTTGCGCCTGGCCCAAAGTATCATGTTGTTTAAGCATTTTCCGCTGCCGTTTTACAAGTTGGAAACAGAATTTGATGCACGTTCTTTCCTCTTTCATATCAGACATTATAGTGTCACAGAATAACTCAAACACAACTTAACAAATGTAAAAACAAACACTGTTTGCCACCACCTAACAAAATACCGTTTGGCAGACTGACTCAGTGTAGACGTACCTCGCACCATCTAGCGCTATAGAGTTGTACTACCATCCCTTCGCGCGCCAAATTTAAATTCCTGTAATTTTTGGGTAGCACCTCATACATTGCACTTTTTTTTTGTGTTTCACTGTATTGTTTTCAGTTCAAAATGGTTTGTTCTGAATCTATTTACAAACATCGAGAACAATAGACACGTAGTTAGTTAATCAGAGACGCGCACCAAGAGCAGTTGCAACGGAGATAAACTTGCAATAACGAAAAAAGTAAACAATTGAAACTGGCAACAGAAGTTTGTCGAAAATTTGTTACAACTTAAGTTACAACTTAAATTTTCCGTTTCTACGAGGGTCAGTCAAATTTAAACCGGACTTTGTTTTTAATAATTTAGGTTAAAGTAAAATTACAAAACAAATTTATTGTTTTTCTACCTAGTCTCCTCAATGTTTACATATCTTCTCAGCGTTTAGAGAGCTTGTGAATTTCGTCTTCATAAAAAGCGTGAACAAACTTTTTGAGCGCTCTGAAAATGGTGTCCGCCTAGTGCTTTCTTCAGTGGCCTAAATAAATAAAAGTCGCATGGGGATAAATCTGTGCTGTAGGGAAGATGTTCTAGAATTACCCAGTGGATTTGGTTCATTTTAGCTCGAGCAGTGCGGCCGTGTGAGGCCTTACGTTGTCATGCGGCAAAATCACATTTCTTATTGGTTGGTTGCGCATTTTGTTTTTGTAGGTGGCTTTTGCTCTCTCCACGAGCCCACGAGCTAGCAGTAATAGGTAGTGTGCAAAGTCCAACATTAATGTAAGAAATCAATTAGCAAAACACCTTTTCAATCGAAAAAGACAGTTGCAAGTTGATAAACGTGTTTTTGCTTTCACAGAGCGAGATTTGCCACTCCAAACTCGCCATTTTCGATTTGGGTGTATAATGAGGAATCCATGTTTCATCAAATGTCACTATTCTATGCAGAAAATTGTTTGTTTCTCGTTCAAATCGATTCAGGAGTCTTTGGCAAGTGTCTCTTCGGATCTGTTCTTGATCATTTGTCAAAAGCCTTGGAACCCAACTTGAATAAATTTTGCGGAAACCCAGATGCTCAGAAATAATGAAATACGCACTACCGTGACTTATTTGTACTTCACTAGGCGATTTCATCAATAGTAAGGTGCCGATTAACTTCGATGTCACAAATCGCTCGAAAGTTGTCGTCACTCACAGCTGTCCTAAGACGCCTATCGTACCTCTCATTTTCTACAGTTACACGACCATTTTTGAATTTTTTAACCCAGTCATACACTTGAGTACGTGACAAAGTTATGTCACCAAACTGTGTAGTCAGTCTAGCCAGAATTTCGCTGAGCTTGATACCATCGTGCGTCAAAAACTTGTTAATAATCGTTCCGCAACCGCCGATATAACCTCTTGCTCAGACGTGACTGTACTGGCGAGCTTAAAGGCCGGCAGGAGCGCGGAACCAATCCTTTCCCTATTTTCCCGGCTAGAAGAACCCTGCTCCATTGTCGGCTCCGCTCAACTAGCTCGGTATGAAAATAAAAGTCCGGTTTAAATTTGACTCGCCCTTCGTTGTTTTGACAATTCTTCACTTACATAACTTGAATATTAAAAGTAAATAAAGAAAGTTAAAACGCATATAAACGAATTTAATCGCTTTATTTTGTTGACGGTTTTCCATTGAAAACAAAATAGGGAAAACGCACGGCAGATTGCAATTAAATTGACATCACCTTGCCAGATATTCAATTCTTCTCATATTTGTCTTAACATTATCAGAATGTTTAAAAATTTTTATGGAATTCCAAGTTGTGCAATTACTGTACGAATATCCACCGAAAAACGTATAGTGAACGCCTAAAGGTCACGGCTAGCTAATTCAGAACTACTGACCTATAATTATAAATTAATAGTACGCAAGAATTTATTTAATTTATAATTTTTAATTATACAGGGTATTTCTTAATTGATTGTCAATTTTGCAAGCATTGATTCTTAAGGTTATTTTAAGAAAAAAAATTAATATAAACATGGGTTCCGAAATACTCCCTTTCCGAGATACAAAGTGTTAAGCTTCTAACAAAAAATCGTAATGGTACGCCACTGCTTTTTCTTAAAATAAAAATTATTTTAGAAATGCCTATTTATTTTTGTACGACGCAAGATTTTTGCGTACGTGATACGAAAACAAATCAAACCACAAAAACAATAAAAAAAGTAATAACCAATTCTGATCTAATTAGTGAACAGTTTAAATTGACTGTTTATGAATTAATAACAATTTTGTAAAACGAAAAAAAATAAGATGAATTGTTGGAAATGTCCTCCACCTCCCTGGATTCATGCTTCACTTCTTATCATATTCGTGCTCACTCTTTGAAAAATGCCTTAAGTATTCCTTATTACATCACAGGAAGCTTTTATGCGATTCTTCAATTCTTGTACTGTGTTAACTGGAGTGCTTTAAACCTTTAAGATGCCTCCATAAAAAAGTCCAAACTATTTAACTATTACGCAAACGAAAATCTCGGGGAAGTAAGGCTTGGACCCGTTGAATATGATACGGGTACAATAGAAAATCGTGAAGAATTCTCCAAACTAGAATGTGTGAGATATTCAAGTTATTTCCAAATTATCAAGTGGTAAGTTCTAAATTTTCATCAATTGAACTGCTTCTTCAATTTCTGGAGTTCTTGTAGAACGATGGCACCATTTAATTGATCATTTGGGTTAAAAGTACTGTTTTAGTTAACTTTCTATGTAGTATCGCGGTCATGGAAAAGTAGGACAATAAATTGTCTTAGTTTTACACAGTTTTTAAAAATTTTGGCATTGTAACATTCGTCCCTTTCAATATTGACATTCAATTATGAAACACATCATAGATGGTCCGAAAATATGCGAATCATTTTTTAAAAATACTAAATTGCGAAAAGTCGTTTTTTATTCAACAAAACTCACGATTGCTTCAAACGTATTGGTCTATCATATATACACACACCGGTAAATTTAAAGGAACAGATTGTAAATTTAGTTTACTTCTTACTTTTATTATTTTATAGCTTATATCTAGATAGCTTTGAATGCTCTAGTAAACAATTGAAGCTTTTAATGTTAAAACGATCAATGTGTGTTAGGTCTTACATTTAAAACGTGTATTATACGGTAGATAATAATTAAGTTGAGTAATCAGTTTAATTTGTTAGGGGTGTAATTTGTTTATTCTTTATTTGTTGTCGTCAGTTTATGTGTATTGCAAAAATCAAGTAATAATGGGTGCCCTAGGGCCGACTGATATTGCTAGAGCCGTAGCAATGATCGAACATGGCCTAACATACCGTGAAGTTGCCCGAAGATTCGAGAAATCAGAATCAACCATTGACCGCAATAGAGGCAAACCAGGGAGTATGTTATGTGAGAAGATGCAGAAAACGCTCAGCCACGGTTGGAGATGATCGTTTTATAACATTGCAAACACTGCGAAACACGCCAAACGGCAATTTAAACAAAAAGCATACTGGTAGATGTTCGTAGAACCACCATAAGTGAGCGTGCAGTAAGAAGACTTAAAGAAGTTGGTCTCAATTCATATGTGCCAAAAGAAACCTCAAGGCTCCAGTGACGTCATCGTGAAAGCGCGACTAGAATATGATCGAGAACATCGAAATCGAAATGACCAGTGGGGTCAAATTTTTTCTGTGTAAATTTAATTGACGGTAGAGCAACATTGTATCGACGCTAAGGAGAACAAAATACACTATTTAATTTTACTAATACTTCGAAGTTCAATTATGGTTAGGGGCGGCTTATGTTTGGCACGCACGGAGTTAGTGATGCTCGATGGCAAAACGTTAACTGCAGATAGGTAGATCAGAGATATTCTCCAAGACCATGCCCCAAATATTCGAGAAAATTTCACTTTAATGCAGGGTCACACGTCGCCCACTATGTTATGATTTTTTAAACGCAGTTGGTGTAACAACAATGTATTGGCCAGCGTGTTCCCCTAACCCGGAACCGATCGAACAAGTATGAGACATGCTAGGCAGAAGACTTAAGTCAAGAATTCCTGCAGCAGTTTCTGCATTCTTGAAGAATGGGACAGATTGTCCCAAGAACTGATCGATGACCTCATCAGAAGTATAGAAAGACGAATGACTGCAATTGTAAGGGCTCATGGTGGCAACACACGCCGTTGAAACAAAAGAAAAAATACTAAATGATTATTAACCTTGTTCAAAATGTACAATAAAATTATTCTATTTAAAACCATATTTTGTTCGAGTCTGACATCTTCTAGTTTTTTCTTCTTCAACAGGTTCCATATAATACAATATTTGTAAAACAAATTTCAATTACTTCACCTAACTTCGTATTTGTGAAATATTAACCATATGTATACTATCGAGAGGATAATAAGATTTTAGATATGTTCCTTTAAATTTACCAATGTGGGTATTAACCCTTTACATATTTGGTAAACATGCAGAATCCAGCTCCCATTTAGGGCCCCCGCAGACTACAGACTTTTCATCGGCCGATAGTTTAGTCGGGTTGGGCTGCTAGCGCGCACACTGAGTCCAGAACTACTATTATTGCTCTTATACAACGGAGATTAAGGATCAAGAATCGAAACCGGGAGTATTGGGTACATCCCATCTACAGTGATAGAGATTATTGCAAGAAAAGTTTTACACGATCTATTCTTGTTTTGTTTATCCTCTGGACTAACTTTATTCCAATCGGAAACAATTGCTTCAAAGACTTTTTTCAGGTCTTTTTTCAATTTTGTCCAAATTTACGATAGTCGTTTCGGCAAGCAGCACGACCGTCTGCATAAAAATTCGGAGAGGATTCAGACTATCGGCCGACTAAACAGTCGCTAAGTGTGCGCGCATGGAAGGAACGCCATGCTGATTAAGCAGTCGGCCAATAGTTCGCCGATAATTTAGTTTGAAGGCAATCGTGTAGCTCATCAAACTTATTTATCGGCCGATACCCAATCGTTGTAATGTGCGCACTTGCATATATCTTCGAGCTGATTAAGAATCCGACTAAACTATCGGCCGATGGAAAGTCTGTAGTCTGCGGGGGCCCTTAAACAACATAATTGATTCATTTACCCATGCGTATAATCAATCATATATCGACAATTTACAAGTAGCGTTGTCAAATCGAATATTTCTAAGATTGGTGATATAATGAGATTTGTAGGTTAATCAAACAACATATAAAATTAAATTAATTTATTCTGTAAACACAATTCCGTAACCCCGTTTTCATTAATATGCAATACTACCTGCCATTTCAATCAAAATTAAAGTGGAATAAATAATAAATCAAATAATATTCAAATATATAAAATTGTCACTGATAGAAGCTACAGAAGGGAGCTACCAAAGCTTGGCAACGTTGCGACTAATTTGGTATGTTTGTAGCGGGAAATTCGAATGGGAACTGGATCCTACAAGCTATGAAAATCATGTTATTCTGAAAGTGAAGGGTTGATATTAAAATACTTTTAAATGCAAGCACTCAACTTTTCAAATAACAAATGACATTCAATTTGAAAATAACATTGGAAGTTTGAAATTTATTTATTAAACTAACATCACTTTATTTTCTTTCATCAGATGACTGTATTTCTCGTTTTTTGACGCAAAAAAAAATCTGAAAAAAAGGGTAAATGAAGCGGTCCAAAAAAATGTCTTTGACGATCTTGAAATTTTATTTTTATAATTTCGTTACGAATTACAATTAAAACGTCTTAATAGAAATTGTACAAACAAGATATAGAAAGGCGAAGTATTTGTATCAAAATTGATATAAACAATGTTTTTGTGTGGTAATTTTTTCTTTTTCTTTTAGTTCAAGAGAGTAGACTGTAAGAATTGATGTATTTCTTAGGTTTGTATATGTATAAGAGTTACAAGAAAATGCTAAATTATTTGCAATATTTAAAAGATACGCTTTAGAAATATTTACATATCGTAAACAACTTGTTACAAACAATTATGTAATAACTACATAAATATATCCTGTAAGCTAATAAAACGAAGAAGAAATATAATTTGTAGTCAACTACAAAATGACAAAAAAGGCTGATATATATGATTTTTTTATTAAGTGTATTTATTTTTTTATTATTTATTTAATCACATCCATCCATACATTTATTAACCAACATTACAGTGTATGTAGTATATATTAACTGTTAGTTCATTGCAATTGCAACAATAGGTTCTCTTTACTGAATTTATTTTGAAATCTAGCACTGAAAGATTTCATTCAACATTTGTATAAATCTTGCATATATACATATATAAATAATTATTTGAAGCAAATGTAAATATACTATTAATTTCCTCAGGAAAAATACCAAAGTCTGTATATAAATGGTTGATGAATTAATCTATGTTTTTTATCATGTAAATAGATTTACTGTGTAATTGTTATGTATAAGGCAAATACAATAAAGTGATATGGTCAAACAAGTAGTTTTTTTTTATTCAAAGAATAATTTAATTTCTAGAAATAACAAAATAAGAGTAGATGTGAATTGGAAAAAAATACAATCAATTTCAAAACTTTATATACAGGGCAATCCAAATTAAGTGTTCACCATTGGTAACTTTGTTATTATTAAAGATACAAGATTGTTTAAATTAGCAAACTAGTAGTACTTTTAACGCTCTTTAAGATGGAAGAATTAAAAAAAACAAATGAGCAGCGCGTTTTCGAGTTTTCCCGAAAAATGTTTTTTTCAAATGGAAACCCCTGTATATTATATCATTTTCTGTTAGAAATTCAATTTTTAAACAAAAAATCTTATAAGAACTTTTTTACTGGGATTAAAAACACTTGAGTTATAATGTATAAACAAAAACAGCTAAATAATTATTATAAACTTTATTTTATACATAAACATATCATTAAAAGAAAATAAAAATCACTGATTTTTTCATAGATGTTCAAAAATACCACCTTGTTGTTCAATACATTTTTGAACACGTTTCTGAACTTGTCGAACTGCTTTTAGTATGGTCCTACCATCTATTTGGTTTATCTTTTCACTAACTGCAATTTTTAGGGCGTTTACGTTTTCGTACCTTTGCTTATAGATCTGTTTTTAAATAACCCCATAAAAAAAAATCAAGCGGTGTTAAATCTGGCGATCGGAGAGGCCACTGAATAGGACCATTTGTTCCTATCCATGAATTGTTAAAAATAGTATTTAAAATTTGATGAGTACCTCTGTAGTTGTGCGCAGGTGCGCCATCCTGCTGAAAATGCAGATTCTGTCAAGGGAATACAAAATATTGTATAATAATATTTTGTATTCCCTTGACAAAGGCATATTGCCGAAACATGTAGGGTTGTTTTAAATATATATACTTTGAAGTAATGAACCAGACCTTTAATCGCCGACTTATTAAGTTTACCTTATATATATATATATATATATATATATATATATATATATATATATTGAATTGATTCGGCATTTACTTGATGAAGATCCATAATTTAAAATAGAAATAAAACTACGGCTTTAATCTTCACTTTTAATCTTTAATCGTAACACGACAATTGTTTCGCCAGCAAGCACAGTGGCTTCCTCAGGTGCTTACATCTAAACAGTTTGTAACGTACTCTTTAGATGTAAGCAGCTGAGGAAGCCACTGTGCTGGCGAGACAATTGTGTGACGATTAAAGATTAAAAGTGAAGATTAGAACCGTAGTTTTATTTCTATTTTATATATATATATATATATATATATATATATATTCAAATATTACTTTAAAATATGTATCGTAGACTTGATAAAGATAGAAGACATAATATTTCGAACAATCTAACATAAATTATAGAAAAAAACTCTGACCAGAATATTAGAAATATTAAAATTAAAATACATTAACTTAACCTTAAATTATACTAAGAATTAAATATTTGTAAATATGTAGATAGTAATTAGCACTGACCTTTTTAAATTGTCAATATCAGCTTATAAACGTACCTCTCTAGTTCTCTGCTACATAACTGCATTTCTATCTTTAGTTCAATCTATATTTTAATTTTTATAAAGTTGACATATTAAAATTTTAATGGAAGGAAGGATTATGGATTATGTTTGAAGTCAATTTAAATTTTCTTTTGCCACAATACTGCCAACTGCTGACTCCAATACCACAAACTCACAAAATATTTCTCCTCTGCTATTTAGTTGGAATTCTTAAAAAATTCCGCGCGTTATTGAAACCATATTTAAAGTTTGATTAATTCATAACTGTTACAATTGCAAATAATTTCCATGATAGATTTTCTGAATAGGACTACAGATATGTTCAAAATATTTCAACATATCCCTTTGTACCATTTTAGTTTATCAGTGTCAGCACGACAATTAACAAAAAAAAATTTGGATCCAAAAAAAATGTTAAGTACTCATTTTTTTGTATAACGCAACGTTTAACATCATATTTATTTTTCAGAGCGTTCTACGGAAGATGGCAACGCAATTCGGAAACATGTATTTAGAAGTTTATTAACTTACTGTGATTAGGGATTTTTTTTACAAAAAAAAAACGAATCGCTCAGTGAAAGTATATATTTTAAACCAACTGTTGTACAGATGCTTGCTGTGTTCTGAATAATAAAAGATGCGTACGCTTTGTAGACCAAATTTGATAATATTTTCACTTCAGATAGATGAATACTACAGTCTACTATTCGCCTGGATATGCTTCTAATAAAGTGATGTATAGACTCCTATAGAAGCTCATTCCAAGCAATCATATAGCTGTTGTAAGTTTACTGGAGGGTTAGAAAGCATATCAACCCTTTGACCAATCATATGCCATACTAATTCTATAGGCGACAGGTCTACCGACCACGTAGACCAATTGTGAATATTGATGTTGGATCATGTTGGCCTCTTAATGTAATAAGTAGTTGTAAGATTAAGACTAGCATTGTCTTACTGGAATGTGGCATTGTTTAGCCCTTTAATATATGATAAAACGAATAGTTAGTTATCAAACTTCTGATATAGCACTTTAATAATTTGACAGATAGGTAGTCGTTTGTAATATCAATAAACTTTATTATTTGTTCTTAACCATCCCGTATTTTGTGACAGTATATTTACATTTAAAACGTTTTCTTCTCCTTAATTTGAAAAGAAATATGTGTTAAGACACAACGTAGCTTTTGTGAATACGTATTTCTACTACTAAGTTGTGATCATCAGCAGTAGAAAAAGTGTACTCTCACCCACTCTACACAACCAAAACACGTCGCTATGTCACCGATTAATTAAACTAACCCTATTTATATATACTTATAATCGTATGCTTACCTAAGAGTCATTAAGTGTTACAACGCACACTTAATGTCTTACGAGTTAGTTTACGTTTACAAAGTAGGTATTAATACGTCGGCGATATAGTGATGTGGTTTGCCTGTGTAAAATATGTGATGTGCTAACGATCCGAGTGCAATACGTTTTCTACTACTAACAATAACAGTTTAATTGTAGAAATACATACTTACTTAATTTTAAGCTATATTGTGCTAGGAGTTAACATAAAAGATACAGCATTAATGACAGCACTTCCTACTTCGTCCTACATGGCACTACAATCTTTTAAGTTGGCATATATACAGTAACGCGCCAAGTATCTTCGGCGCCGTCGTGCGAAATACTGATAGGCGCCTTTACCCTATATGTATTGAGCCAAAATTACCAGCCACTCTCCCACAGTTCAACATTGAAATTTATGACGAACACTTTAGACTTGTTAGTACTGGTAGGTATTCTTTATTTGAGGCAAACAATAGGTTTACATACAAAAAAATATTATTAAAATTTTTATTGCACACTGAAACAACAGTAACAAAATAAGAAACAGTATTGCAAATTATTAAAAAACAAAAGGTCAAGTACATTCTTTGAAGTAACAATAAAATTATTGCTGTCAATGCTAAAATAATTGTAATAATTGTTTTATGTAAATTTGTTGATTTGTTGTAAACTTTCAAAAAATGTTTTTAATATTTTTAAAATTTAACTTATCACAAGTGGCCGTAGGCGCCTTTAAGGCCCTGGCGCCGTTGTGCGCTGCACGACCTTGCCCATATGGACGGCGCATATATACTGCATATATACCTATGCAACAGACTAAAATCACTTTACTTTACACACTATCTCTGCCTTTAAATGCGATTAGCGTCCGAGGGCATTGATTTTTATAATACTAATATATTGATAATATAATATTATCAACAGTGGCAGGTCGTGAGTTATGAAAGAGGGTGAGAACCAAAAAAAAACTTACCTATCTATTGTACATCAAATTCATTCTCCTATTTTTCATGGTGGAAAAAACGTCAATGACTTTGTTGTCAAAATCCGGGATATACTGGATGAACTTCTTTTCTATTGATAGGATCACCAATGCGTTCAGTCGATCTTCTGACATTGTGCTTCTCAGAAAAGTTTTAATGCGTTTGAGGGTAGAAAATCATCGTTCACATTCTGCTGTCGACATGGACGTTGTACACAGTTTGTATGTTTCCGTCAAAGCCTTTTTTAGGTTGTTGTCTATTATGAACACTAAAAGTGGCAAAACACCACCAACGTCACACATGTCATCGTGCTCATAAATTACACTGTCCAACATAGGATAAGATTTCACAGTTTCATCAATTTTTTTTTATGGAAATGAATGGCTATAACTTTTAAAATTTTGAGAATCAAATAATTTTGCTGCACTTAAGTGACCCCTAAAATCAAATCGGTCGCTAATTTGGCTTAAAATAGTGTCACATACTTCCTTTGCAATATCAGCTCTGTTATCTCCAGCTGTCGTTTTTTGTCTTTTCCTTGCAGGTTCTTCATTATTGCATTCTTGCTTGTCATTGTCAGTAGAATTTCAAAAATTTATAATGTGAATAATTTGCTGTTGGAATTGTTCAATTGCCTTTTGCAGTTGAGCACTGTCAATCCCACGCATTTGAGTCTAATGAAATAATATTTCAACATGTTGCATGATGTAATGAAATATTTTGAACCAGTAAAGAAATTCCGGGTAATTCAAATGTTTCAATAAACCATTTGCTTCACTAATAGTAACTGAATCCATCCCATCTTCGTCAATAATTTTGTCTAAACATTATTTGAAAGAATCCAGGTGTTCAAACGTGTTCGACTTTTGAAAATCCAGTGTGTAGGGGCAGCGCGTGGTAATCTACGTTTGACTATTTCATCAAGAATTACCGTTCATTTTGGCGATCGAGAAAAAAAACTTGAAAATGATGTTTTTATTGCACTGTGCCGCTCGTTCAATAATTAAATTAAATTGATGCGCCTAACAGTGAATATAATGTGCATGTGGAAATGTTCTTTTGATAATAGCTTGGACAACATGTGTTTTACCACTCATCACGAACGCCCCAGCGTAACTTTGAGCGATTAGTTTATTGTTATCAAACCCAGAAGGAGAATTTAAAATAGATTGCAATTCATTCAGCAATGTTTTTGCTAATACATTAGCATTATGTTTACCCGGCTTACAAATAGATTAAAAGCGTTCAAAAATTTGTCCATTAAACACGTATCGAATAATAACAACCATTTGCTGATTATTAAAGGTGTCTGTAGTTTCATGGACCTCCAAAGCAATGAAATTTGCAGATTTAATTTCTTTTAATATTTCCTGCTTGTAAATTTGCCACATTGCATCTAGCAATATTCGTTCTGAATAGTTTTTGAGGCGTCTTTAAAGACTTGTGTACTTTTCATATGTATTGTAAGCACAGCGTGTAATTCAGCTGCAAAGTTGATTAATCCTACATATTGTTATGGATTTTTTTATATAAAAAAATATATTTATATTTGAATAATTTATAAATGTTCATATTTTGTGAGGTCAATTGTATATTCAAAATGTATTTAAATTTTTCGAAGTGAAAAACTTGTTATTCGAGGTCGTTCTCATAGAGAGGCCGAGGTAAATTAAAGGAGACGACTATAAGCTGTGAAACGCTAAGGTTGCTTTCTTCGATATATATTTTATTAATTCGGGTTGATTGATTGAAAGTGATTTTATTATATTAGTATTATATTCCCGATATTTATAGAGATAATTTCTCTTTGTATTTATGATTAAATTCAAAGCACCTTTGTTCGTGAGTCTCCACATTAGTTTTTGTAAGTATATAAAATTTTTATGAATTCATAAGTACTACAATTATATTTCTATTGCATTGAAGTTTATAGATAAGAGATTTAAATTGTAAGAAATACAGATAATACAGTTTATATATTAAAATTCTTTGTAATTTTATAGATTGAAAAGTTTGTTCGAGAGGAGTCAGGGTTTTTTTTTGTACATGTTAATACACATGCGTAAGTTTTTGTTCGTGCATCAATATCTGATTATACAGTGTGGTTCTTTGGGAAGAATTAATATTAAACTTGATTATTTTTAGATAAGTTTCTTCGGATTCATAAAGAGGATGTTTTCCATTCATTTAGCTGTCAATTTATTTACAGTGAATGTTTTTACCTCATGTATTTTTGTATAATACAGTATCTTTATACTTTGTAAAGATAGATTTTTTTTTATTTTGTATTAAATATTCATTTTAATTTTATCCTGCGTTTGATTTATTGTTCTGATGCGTATATTGCTGTTTAAACTTAACTTATATAAGTAATTAAATTTTTGTGAACATTTCGCTGGCGCTAAATTAACATTGCAGTCACGCATTTCCTAAGTGGAACCCGAGAAGTTAGAAGTCTCATATTTGAAAATTCACCGGCTGAGAAACCTACTTGGGAAAACTAGTTGTGGATGGTGGCGTGCTAAATCTTCAAACCACTATTCATAGCAATATGTAAATACCTGGATTTTCCGACGTCGAGGCCTGATCATGGCCTCGTAACGCCAATTCAAAAGCTACGCAAAATTTTATACACATAATTAACTGGCGCAAAATATGACGATGTTTTCCACATCTTCGTTGTACCTACTTAATTTTATGTCGCAAATAAGCGCTGTCTAACTGTTTACATATGTCCACTTTGCCTAGAACACTAAAATCCACGCATGCATCCATGTGAGAAACGGAATTTACGTGTTCCTTTACCGTCTGCGATATGCTTTAAAATCATTCAACCCTTGTTTATTCCACGCACTAACCTCTTTCTTAAAAATTGAGCAGATAAAACAAAATAGCTTATTTGTTAGTGAACATCCGAAAATCCACTCATATTTTTCAAATATATTTTCATTAAATACTTTATTGTAACTTCGAGTTTTACTTGTGGAAGTGTAGTTTATTTTAATGTCAGGGATAGGCCTTCCTTTCTTCTTAATTAAAATGATAGCGGGTTTTCTAAAAGATTTTGCACACAGTTAACTTCCATCAATAATATCAAGCCGTCGAAATCATACATGCGCGGTACGCGTAGAAAACAATACAGTCACAACGCATGCAAGTCGTTAACTGGAGTCGAGCTATTTTGTTTCCCAAACCGACGGTATAAGCGCATATGGCGAAGATAAGCGGAGCCGGCCGATCCATACTCGGAATAGGTACATTTGATATCGTGCCCCGGAACATAGTTTTGAGCGTTGGAATAGTGTCTGTGGTGCGGAAGGAATCTTTGATGCCATCATTATAAAAATACGTAAAAATAATAAAATAAAATAATGCACTGAATTACATGCGGATTTCTTTGTGTGTTTATCTTGGTGGTTGGGTGGGCACGTGCCCTTTAGTACCAGCCGCCAATGGTCTTTAGTACTAAAACTTAAGTAAACGCATGAACGCGTTTCGTATATTTGAACTTCTTAAGACTAATGTTAATACTAAATTACGCCTGGCTCAACCAGGCATTAGCTATAATTTTGAATCCTGCGCTACTGATTTTAGCGCCTAAGCGATGTCAGTCATAACTAAATTTAACAGTTGTCATATTCCGAGGAAGTTGCGTAACTATTTGATACTATATCTATGCTTTATATACCCCACATAACCAGATATCTACCAATTCTTAATTTGATTGGTTCCAGAGCAAAAATGGGCGTGGTTTCAGTGCTCTGACGTAGGAAACATGCAATAACATGTTCAAACATGTCCACTCAATGTTCAACAGAATAATATTTTTAGTAATATCTCTCTTATATAAAAGTAACATGACAAAAGACATAAACTACATGTACTGATGTATAAGAAAACCAAACTGTGTTGATCAGTGTAATTAAAAACAATTACAGGTTGATATTGAAACGTGAAAGAAATAAAACAAAATTATTATTGCATTTTTTTTTATATACATGTATAAAAACAGGATAACAAATACACAATTTAAATAATATATAAATAAAATTCATAAATTGTACAATTGACTGGACAATGCACAAAAATATACTTACAGCAATTACAAAACCTAGGTAAAAAATTGTATAATACATTTGGAGGAATTAAGAAATATTATGTACTTTATTCCCTTACATATTATCATTTACGAGAATGTAAAAATTTATCCAATACCTACAAATATAATTAAACGAAATCGCTATTAATCGATAATAGAAAAAAGTAATATATTGAACACAGAACATAATATTAAGAGAGTTTGTAAATATCACGTAAATATGGTACGAATATCTTATTAAAATTATCGAATTAAAGCAAAAAGCTATTTTACTTAAAAGAATTACGTATTTTTAATTCAGATTGGGATTGGTCACAGATATGTTGATTTATCATTCGCAAAGATACCTATGACATGATTGGCAAGTAAATGTCAAATTTTAAGGTTAGATCGTAATTGCAATATACTAAACTCTATTTTTAAAGTAGAGAGACGAATTTCTGAACAGACCACTTTGACAGTGACATCTCATTGGTTGAAAGCAATTTGGCCTTGCTTTCAACCAATGAGATTTCACTGTCAAACTGTTCAGAAATTCGTCTCTCTACTTTAAAAATAGAGTATAAGTTTGCAATACGCAATAGACTAGGTTACAATGCAGAAAGATATCCATGACTAAACTGTATCTGAATACAATTATAATAACGTGTGTTCATTTGAAAAGTCAATCTAGGTTACTTTGAAATTTTGATAGATTAAGACGCATATATATTAGTATGTGTTTGTTCCATAATCGTAAATCCAAATGACATTTGATAATGTCAGTCACATTTGTTATTTATTTGTATGTGTGAAACTGTCAAAATATACGACTTCGTAGGTTAAGTAGTAAATTTTAATTTATGACATACTTCAAAATGTTCTCAGTAAATCACATGCTACTAGATTGACTTTTCAAATGAATACCCGTTAGTAGTTGTATTTTATAGGTACGTCACAGTGTTTGTAAATTTGTAAATTAAATTGCACAATAAACAGAAATTATAGTTTTAAACTTATCTAACCCTATACACAAGCCGGTGAGTGAACTAGCATGAATCATTTTGTCATGCTTCTGCCTGCACAAGCACCTTTGATAAAATTAGAAGACCAAAACTGGATATCAAGTACAAACTGCCTGGTATGCTAGACAATAATCTATATCTTTCATCTAAAAAAATAAAATATTATCACAAATGATTCGGCATGATGTATTTGGAAAAAAGATGGGTACAACGTAAAAGCAAACACTTAGACGTTCAGAACAAGTAAATATTTATTCAATAAATTAAGACGAAACAAACATGTATAATACAAACAAAAATATAATGACGGTCATAAATGGGAAATGAAATGATTTTTTAATGTACCTGTCATATCCGGAGACTTTTTGGTTGTGGCCCAACCTAATGACCTTTGTACAGCCATTTTCCATTTTGTATATCTGGCATCACGTTCTAAAAAAAAACGCAAAATCAATTAACTATGCCATGTCACATTGAGTGACTATAAATCATTCAAGCAAATATCTACTTTGGCATCCTTGAGAAACTGGGTTGCCTGATCACTTATTTTATATTAATCTTTTTGGGTTCGGGTTTGAACCGATCTTTGTCAGTTTACTGTTAGTATTTGATAAATTTGTGACAAAGCAGGCAATTTTTTTAATTTTACCCAGTTACTAATTAAGTGTAAATGGATAATTTTGAACATCGTGCATTGATTAAGTATCTTTTAAAGAAAGGCATGTTTAAAAGTAATTAAACAAAAGTAATATATACACGAGGAGCGGTAAATAAGTAATTGAAAATTAACACAAAATACAATGAAAACGAACGTTAAATTGAGCAGTAAATTAAATGTTAATTAATTACGATTAATATAAAATAATCTCTGTATCGAACAATACAGAGTTACCTTTGAGTGGCGAAGATGGTTGGCCACGTGGTCTGCGAAGATATACTCGGACAAGTATATGTAGAGCGATGTTCGGATGAGGAACAAGAAATCAATTAAATAAATCAATGTGAATTAATATGGATTCGCTTAAAAGAATAATATATATTGAACAATACAAAATTACCTTCTAATTGCAGAGATGTAAGGCGCACGTGCAAGATGGCCTGTACTTGAACAGTACGGCGCGTAAGATGTGTATCTTACGAGAGTTCTAACGAGAAGAAGTCTGATAGTTTGTGTCGATAGAACACTAGTCTAGAAAAAGGTCTGTTTTATGACTTAAGTCGAAGAGAGGGTCGATATCTTGATTAATAATTAATAAGAAGCGCGACCTGAAGAGATGTTCTATCGATGGCATACATATTATTAAAATATCCCCTGTGAAACAAGCTTTCAAATGATATGAAACACCATAGGAAATGTACGTAATTAAATTAAAACAATTTAATGAAATGTATATAGAAATTCCACCGTGAACGACGGCTCAGGTAGAAGACCAAGGGTCTCCTGGTTAGGGATATGACAAAAGAAATGCTTTCTCTTTGCACACGAATATGTACAGAAGAAATGTCTTAAGTTAATATTTTAATACGAGATATTTAAAAAGAAATATGATTTAAAAATAAATTAAAATATTCTTATATGCGAAGCGTAACAATGGTTAGAATTATCAGTAAATCAATATTCACTAATTTCATAAGTAAGATTTATACATAATGATAGTTGAAACAAATTTTGCAAACCTTTAATAATACAATTATGTACAAAGAAAATGCTCAAAATGTTGACCTCATACTTGTAAACAACACTGAACTCTTGATGAATTACACATTTTCAATAGTCTCTTTAATTGCGTACCCTAGTTCATACAATTTTTTTTTTAAATAAGGGAGTAAATAGAAATGCAGAGACGAATGAATCAGGCGTTCTAAAATGGTTTGAGAAAAATTGCTGTAAATAATGCTGTTTCGTCATAAAACGAAATTTCTTATATTGTATATATGTATTTATATGTTAGATATAAGTAAATTTAGCACAAAAGAATAACATTTCAAATTTTATAAATATTCAACGTGCATTTTCAAGTGTAAACCATTATATTAACGTATTTTATTAGCATATTCAAAATTGTAATATTTTCCCTAGATTCCACGAATTTGCATTTACTAATCTGTTTATTACCTGCTTTTTACATTTAGACCATTTCTTTATTTCCTAGTGTAATTAGTGAAAGATTTCTATAGACCCTAATCTGTTCACCCATTGTTTATTTAATATCCATAATAGGCTCACTATTGTCAAATATACATGTATCATAAAAATATATTATTGATAAACAAGAAGATGGAAATATACATTACGAAGATTTACGATATCCTATTAATGCATAATTAGGAATTCTATTTTATTATTATATTTATTTCTTAGTAAGATCTTTAAGACTATCGAAAACATTGGGTATTGTTTGCATGTAGATACAATTTCCAAGAAGTAATAATGAACGTTAATTCCACAACAATGACGTAAAACACATACGCACATTTTACTTATGTTGAGGGGGGGGGGGGGGGAGTGATATACATAATTTATATATACTTGTAATACTTCTACAACATCATACTGAACACAAGAATCATACATTATACATACAATACATAACAAACATTCTATAGACAGACAATCAGTAACGCGCCAAGTATCTTCGGCGCCGTCGTGCGAAATAAATTTGTTGATTTGTTGTAAACTTTCAAAAAATGTTTTTAATATTTTTAAAATTTAACTTATCACAAGTGGCCGTAGGCGCCTTTAAGGCCTTGGCGCCGTTGTGCGCTGCACGACCTTGCCCATATGGACGGCGCGTCACTGCAGACAATATACAACAATCAAACAGTAAAGAATTAAGTTTAAGTTTGCATTAAGTGCTACAATGTGAGAATTATCTTATGAAATTAGGTTTAAATGTTTTTTGTAAAATAAATAAAATATTCAGAAAACACACCAACTTTCAATATAACTGCCGCCAACCAAAAGAAATAACCAGCTTACAAGGAAGTTACGCCTGGTGAGCGATCTATCAAGCACAAAATTTTACATGGTCCTTCGAGAGTCGAATACAACGTAACATTCGGCACTTTGACCAGATATAACAAGTACAAATACATAGTTACAACTGAATCCCATAGGTCCAGGCAGACTTAAAGATTACATTATATGAAATTTTTTTTTTCTAATTCAAAGTTGAAATTTTCTGTGTGTGTTTCTGAATTTGTTTTTCCAAGTTGTTGGCGTTTTTTTTCCATATACAGGTTAGTTTCTGAACTAGGTGTAGGCCTAAATATTTAACGCATTCCGTTGTGGGTATGTTTTCATTGTCTTATTGAAGGAGAATTTCCGCGGCATTTTGTAAATACCAATGGTTTGATTTTTCTTCGTTTATTTTAATACGCCAGGTTTTCGCCCATTTTTCTATTTGGTTTATGTTTTCTTGGAGAATTATTGCTGCTACATTTGGGTTATGGCTTTCAACCAAAATACCAGTGTCATATGCAAAGGTTGAGGTAATTAGTTCTTCGTCGGTATAAAGAAAGTTGTATAATATAGGTCCAAGAACGCTACCCTAAGGAACTCCCGATCTTATGGGACGTAGTCCTGTTATTTCTGACTAATATTTAACTCTGCCCATGGAATGAATTTGAAGAAAAATTTAGTAGAGTGCATATAGAATGAAAAGTGTCACTTAATAGACATTATTTTTCGGAAGTAATTTATAATTTGGTAAAGAAATTACTTAATACCTACCCAAGTTAAATTGAACTGAATGTTGACTCATCGTATCACTCTAGCCTTGTTAACAATAGAAAGAAGTTTATCGATGAATAAATAACGAACAATAATAAATCGTTTGAGAATTAAGAAATACTGAAAAAACAAGCCTATCAACGCGAGGAAACGTACAGACGACCGTTTCGTTCTAATTGGAACTTCTCAATGCACGGCATTCCCTTTCGATGACGACCTTGCTTTTTCATTTCTATACTTTCTGTATATATAGTTAACATTTGGAATTTACTGCAAGTGAGAATTAATGAATATTAAATCACATTCTTACATGTAAATGTCGACTTATTTAATGCGTATAAATCTACAATCCGTCAAACTAAGTTTGTACTAGTATGCAGAACACACTCTTTCGCGACAACGAACTTCCTGGTAGTTAGGTTAATTAAGAATTAAGAAATACTGAAAAAACAAGCCTATCAACGCGAGGAAACGTACAGACGACCGTTTCGTTCTAATTGGAACTTCTCAATGCACGGCATTCCCTTTCGATGACGACCTTGCTTTTTCATTTCTATACTTTCTGTATATATAGTTAACATTTGGAATTTACTGCAAGTGAGAATTAATGAATATTAAATCACATTCTTACATGTAAATGTCGACTTATTTAATGCGTATAAATCTACAATCCGTCAAACTAAGTTTGTACTAGTATGCAGAACACACTCTTTCGCGACAACGAACTTCCTGGTAGTTAGGTTAATTAAGAATTAAGAAATACTGAAAAAACAAGCCTATCAACGCGAGGAAACGTACAGACGACCGTTTCGTTCTAATTGGAACTTCTCAATGCACGGCATTCCCTTTCGATGACGACCTTGCTTTTTCATTTCTATACTTTCTGTATATATAGTTAACATTTGGAATTTACTGCAAGTGAGAATTAATGAATATTAAATCACATTCTTACATGTAAATGTCGACTTATTTAATGCGTATAAATCTACAATCCGTCAAACTAAGTTTGTACTAGTATGCAGAACACACTCTTTCGCGACAACGAACTTCCTGGTAGTTAGGTTAATTAAGAATTAAGAAATACTGAAAAAACAAGCCTATCAACGCGAGGAAACGTACAGACGACCGTTTCGTTCTAATTGGAACTTCTCAATGCACGGCATTCCCTTTCGATGACGACCTTGCTTTTTCATTTCTATACTTTCTGTATATATAGTTAACATTTGGAATTTACTGCAAGTGAGAATTAATGAATATTAAATCACATTCTTACATGTAAATGTCGACTTATTTAATGCGTATAAATCTACAATCCGTCAAACTAAGTTTGTACTAGTATGCAGAACACACTCTTTCGCGACAACGAACTTCCTGGTAGTTAGGTTAATTAAGAATTAAGAAATACTGAAAAAACAAGCCTATCAACGCGAGGAAACGTACAGACGTAAATTCCAAATGTTAACTATATATACAGAAAGTATAGAAATGAAAAAGCAAGGTCGTCATCGAAAGGGAATGCCGTGCATTGAGAAGTTCCAATTAGAACGAAACGGTCGTCTGTACGTTTCCTCGCGTTGATAGGCTTGTTTTTTCAGTATTTCTTAATTCTTAATTAACCTAACTACCAGGAAGTTCGTTGTCGCGAAAGAGTGTGTTCTGCATACTAGTACAAACTTAGTTTGACGGATTGTAGATTTATACGCATTAAATAAGTCGACATTTACATGTAAGAATGTGATTTAATATTCATTAATTCTCACTTGCAGTAAATTCCAAATGTTAACTATATATACAGAAAGTATAGAAATGAAAAAGCAAGGTCGTCATCGAAAGGGAATGCCGTGCATTGAGAAGTTCCAATTAGAACGAAACGGTCGTCTGTACGTTTCCTCGCGTTGATAGGCTTGTTTTTTCAGTATTTCTTAATTCTTAATTAACCTAACTACCAGGAAGTTCGTTGTCGCGAAAGAGTGTGTTCTGCATACTAGTACAAACTTAGTTTGACGGATTGTAGATTTATACGCATTAAATAAGTCGACATTTACATGTAAGAATGTGATTTAATATTCATTAATTCTCACTTGCAGTAAATTCCAAATGTTAACTATATATACAGAAAGTATAGAAATGAAAAAGCAAGGTCGTCATCGAAAGGGAATGCCGTGCATTGAGAAGTTCCAATTAGAACGAAACGGTCGTCTGTACGTTTCCTCGCGTTGATAGGCTTGTTTTTTCAGTATTTCTTAATTCTTAATTAACCTAACTACCAGGAAGTTCGTTGTCGCGAAAGAGTGTGTTCTGCATACTAGTACAAACTTAGTTTGACGGATTGTAGATTTATACGCATTAAATAAGTCGACATTTACATGTAAGAATGTGATTTAATATTCATTAATTCTCACTTGCAGTAAATTCCAAATGTTAACTATATATACAGAAAGTATAGAAATGAAAAAGCAAGGTCGTCATCGAAAGGGAATGCCGTGCATTGAGAAGTTCCAATTAGAACGAAACGGTCGTCTGTACGTTTCCTCGCGTTGATAGGCTTGTTTTTTCAGTATTTCTTAATTCTTAATTAACCTAACTACCAGGAAGTTCGTTGTCGCGAAAGAGTGTGTTCTGCATACTAGTACAAACTTAGTTTGACGGATTGTAGATTTATACGCATTAAATAAGTCGACATTTACATGTAAGAATGTGATTTAATATTCATTAATTCTCACTTGCAGTAAATTCCAAATGTTAAATAAATCGTTTATTGACTAGTAATAGAACAAATATTGAATCATTTAGTAAAAAGACAAACTCTATCAAAAATACTAACAAAATCTATAAAATTAAAGAAGTTAATTCATCTGATGTTTCCGGAAGACTTATATCTTCGAAAGAACAAAAAAGCCTTACTACTAGTGTTTTTCAAAATATTATTTGTAACTTACCATCATCTGTTGTGGTAGGTAAAAAAGTATCACTGGGCACAACTTCTTTATTTTGAGCATTCAAGTCCCACACTTCTATACCACTAGCATGACCGGCAGCCATTGCTACACCTAAAGCTGTTATATCTTGCGATTTTGCTCTAAATACTGGGATTCCACTAATATCAGCCTAAAAGTCGTGAGCGAAAGTAATAAGTATACATACTTGAAATGCTATCAAAAAGAAAATACCTGCAGTTGCATAAGGAGATTGTTTGTTGTCATTCTACCGTCAACGTGTAATTTTGACAGGGGAATACCACAATCTTTGTTCATTGCTTCGAGAATATCTCTGGTTTGAAAGCATACAGCTTCAAGAGCAGCTCGAATTATATGCTTTTTGGTCGTAAACGCTGTTAAACCACATATAATCCTGTAAAGGTATATAATTATTTTAAGAGATTTTGTCCTTCCTTAATATTGTTAACACAACACCTTATGTTTATGTTTTACTGAATTTATTGGTGAAAGGGTAAAATTAGAATGAAGTTGAAAAATTATATCAAAAAATGTATTTTAATGAATCTTGATATTAAACATTTTCTAAATTAAATTAAATTCACTGAGTTCCGGAGTTAATTCGTTCCCAAATTTATGAAAATGTATATTGTACATAGTTTTCCATTTAAAATGCAATCCAAAACGAACGAAAAATATGGTGTAATTAAAAGTACAAAAAAAAAGAATTTCTAACGAGTGATCATTAAAATTTTCGCTCAAGTAAGCCATGTACACAAAAAGTATGTCCTAACTTAAGTTATTAGAGGAGATCTGTCATTATAATTTCAAACGTCATGATTGTTAAAAAATAATTTGAAATGCTGACTTTTATATTAAATATATTTATAATTTTTATACAAAGTAATAGAATATTATAAAAAATGTGTAAAATGTTGACCATTCTCCACCAAGCATAATCGCACTCTATTTCGTAGAGCATTGAAAACATTGATCAGTATTTGCGGTGAGTTATTGATGTGTTCACATTTTTCTATGATTATGTCTTACCTCTTGTAGATTATTAATTGGTGTTTCATAAATAATATTCTTTATATATGGCCACACAAAAAAATCCATGACTGTTAAATCACACGATACTGGTGGATATGGAATCGCTGTATTTCTACTTATTATCCTATCGCCATAAAGTTGTTGCAAAAACTGAATACTTTCAAGTGTAACGTGAGATGTAGCTCCATCCTGTTGAAAATATCCGACCTGGAGTTCATCATTAGTCAATTGATTAGTAAAAACACTGAGAATTTCGTTACGATATTTCTCCGATGTTATCGTGCCCTCAAAGAATATTGGTCCTATTAATCGGTGACGACTCATACCTACCCATACGCCTATTTTTTCTGGATGTAGAGGAACTTCTCTGTAGAAATGAGGATTTTCACTGGACCACATACGCATATTTTGCGAATTAACATAACCTTTCAAATAAAACCAAGCTTCATCGGTGAAAAAAGTATGATTTAAAATATTGTCTGTCGTTGTTTGAATAAACCATTGGCAAAATTGTGTTCTTTTTTCATAATCCGTAGGTAATAGATTTTGTACAGAAGTTAATTTATATGGATACATGTGCAAGTCCTATTTTAAAATTTGTTGACATGTTCCATACGAAAACCCTACTTGTTGCGAAACTCTGCGAATAGATGTTTGAGGAGATTCGTTAATAATTTGTCTGACATTTTCAATTACGCCGCGACTTCTCTTGATAGGAGGACCGCTTCCTTTTTTCCTTAAAATACTGCCTGTTTGACGAAAAAGATTTACACAATGCATTAGCGTATCACGGAAAGTTTTATAGCTAGGAACAGTATTTGGATATCTCTCTTCAAACTCCGCAAGGCAATTTTCTATTGAATGCTGCCAAATACCATCAATTTTTTGAGATGTCAGGAAGTAACATTCTACCATAAACGCTTTATGCATATCATTAAAGGTCATTACTTTTTCTTTTGATGAAACTTTAAAATATATATTTGACACTGACAGATGTTTGAAATAACATCTTAATGACTAAAGCTACGATATAATTTTTATATACACGGCCAGCTACGAGTGAAAATTTTAATGATCGCTCGTTATATAACAATAAATGTTCAGTGGCCATCTTCGGAATCACGACAAACATTTAGTCGACGAATCGTGTTATGCGCTACTTTCTGGAGCATCGAAACCGGAATAGGACGCATAATCTTTTCAATGGTTTTTAGTCTGGCAATGAGGATTTTCAGCTGACCACCAACGCGTATTTTAACTACCCCATTACAATTGTTTTGACACACAGTGTCTTCCTCGGATGGAGTTGTATTCCAAAGTCGGGTGGAGTTTGCAATACAACTCCATCCGAGGAAGACACTGTGTGTACAAACAATTGTAATGGAAGTTTACCTCAATATAGTGGAAATTAAGTAATATTGCTTTTTCATTTTTATTTGATTAATTATGAATTAAAGTAAAGGCTACCTCGATTCAAAAAAGAATTATTGTATTTAAAAGTGAATTTTATTATCAAACACAAAAGAAGTGAAAATTCCAGCGCAAATCTTAACATCCCACAAAGTAAACGACTACCCCAGAAGAAGTTTGCTTGGTGCCATCCACGAGCTGGGCAAGGCAACTCTTGCAGCACCATGCTAGTGGAAAAATTTTGATATTTATGTATACATATTTTGATTTTTTGAGGGGAAACATCTAATGGCGCGCCATGGGGATAAACTCGGTTCTTGAAGGCCATCACGGGATGACTGCTCAGTCAGCGCTCCTCTCTCTTCGCCATACCGCTGGAGCTCCCCTCTCTCTGCAGCGCGTATACTGTGTATATCGGTGAATGCTATAACCTGTGTGTATGCTTGCGTCCTCTCTCTCCACTATCCCTACAAGCTATGCATTAGGCGTTCGCCGCTATTACGTGTGTGTGTGTGTGTTTAACGGTGTGCGCTATGGTCGCTTTGCTTGTGTACACTACGCGACATATAAAACCCGTACAACTCTTATAAGCATAAAATCAGAGTTTTTTATTTGCGTAAACGGGACAAATATATTCATACTGTTATTATAGACTTCATAGGTTATACATTCATTGCTAATACCTGTAAAACTTAAGTCAAATTTGACAAGTCAAATAAGACATGTCAAATTTGATAAGCCTGGCTTACATTGATAATATGTTAGTGTACGGCTTCGTCCTTTCGGGCATAATAAAGTACGAAGAATGTACAGTATTTACTGTCCCTAGTATAGTAGGTGTTGAAATAAACATTACACAACACCATTAATTCGTTGTTTATCTATCAAACAAAGTGCCAAAGTTGAGTCGTGCAGCTGTATTTGTTAAAAAGTTGTCTTGAGTTAAAATAGAAGCTGCTCAAAGATTTAAAAAAATTGAGAAAAACGAACTTCACGCTGTTATTAAATATCTGCGCAAGGTTTAGCGAAACAACACATTTATGAAGATAAGGTTAGTGCACTTGGGGATGATGCGCCTTCATATCAGGTGATGAAGAATTGGTCTGGTGGAAGAACAACTTGCGAACATGCAAAAGGTGCTGGTCGGCCCTAAACTGTGTGCACTCAGGAAAATGTTGATCGTATCTGTGACTTGATTAAACAAGATCGTCGGTTAACTGGTAGACGTTTAGCAGAGATAACAGGCTTATCAAACGGTACAATTGGAACAATAATCAACGGCTATTTGGGACTTCATAAGGTGTTTGCAAGATGGGCACCCCGAATGTTGATACCCGAACAAAAGCGAGAGAGAGAGTCACAACTTCAGATGCGAATTTAAAATTGTTTAACAGTGATCCAAAAATTTTTTTTGGATCGCTTTGTTATCGTTGATGAAACCTGGGTTCACCACTTCGATCCCAAGTCGAAAGTCCAAAGCAAGGAGTGGCGACATCGAGGATCTCCACCACCACGCAAGTTTAGCGTCCGATCCTCGGCGGGTATGATTATGGCCACCATTTTCTGGAATGCCAAGGGAATTTTATTAATTGATTACCTGGAACGAGGACCTATAATCACGGACCAGTATTACGCTACACTAATTAATCAACTTCGTGATTGCATCAAAGAAAAAAGAAGAGGATATTTGGCGCGTGGACTTTTGTTTCATCAGGATAATCCCCAGTGCATAACACCTTTGTTTCGTTAAGTGCAATTAATAATGCAGGTTTCCAGCTGATGGACCATTCACCATACTCACCTGACCTAGCTCCTAGCCATTTTGATTTATTTCCAAAACTAAAGGAAAGTCTTCGGGGGACCAAATTTAATAGCGACGACGAGGTTATGAGAGCAGTTGAAGAATTCTTCTGTGATTAAGACCCCGAGTTTTTTCAAAAAGGAGTAAATATGTTAGAACTTAAGTGGAATATGTGTCTTCAAGTGCAGGTTGACTATGTTGAACAATAATATTGTTTTATATGTAAGGGACAATAAATACTGTACATCTCTCGTATTTCCAACCGAATAGTTGCAACTTTGTATGGATTTTAAATATGAGTGATAGTGAAAGTAACAATAATAGTGACAATCTAAATATTTCTTTACTTTACTTTATATTCCCTTCTTTAAATAATAATCGATTTCGATGTTTCATATTTGCCGGGCGTACCGTGATAGCTAATTTCTTATCGCTAAGTCGCGCTGGGTTACGTTTTAAATGGATAGCCTATTTAATTTATAAAACCAAACGTACACATATTATAAAGTGTACATGAAATTAAAGAAATTGAAACTTACACACCCTCTAGCGTCCTTTCTCCAGTAAGGAGCATAGAGTCCATTGAAAGCAGGAACAAAGTAAACGTCACCAGTATTAAAAACTTCCTGTGCTAGTGATTCAGTATCTTCTTGTACGTCATGAATGAGCCCCATATTGTCCCTCAACCAATTCATTGCAGCGCCAGCAACGGCAACGCTACCTTTAATAAAAATTCTTTATTAATTATTTATTAATAAAGTTAAGAAACTTATAGTTAAAATCTTGTGAAAAAGAACAAACCTTCCAGTGCGTAAACTGGTGGGGAATCCCCAAATTTATAAGCTACTGTCGTTACTAAACCATGAGTAGATTGAACCCTCTGAAAATATATTTTTTATGGATAAATATATAAAATACAAAAGCAAATTAAGTAGCTCATACATTTAAACCTGTATTATACAGTAAAAAACAACCACTTCTATAGGTGTTCTTTGCTTGCCCTTCTTTGAAACAATTTTGCCCTACTAAAGCTGATTGCTGGTTTCCTAAAATCTATAACGAAACATTACTTTTATGGCAACAGATTATTGTAAATGTTTCTTACTCCCGATATAGGAATACCATCAATTGGTGAAGTACAATGAATTTTACCATAAATTTCTGAACTGCTTCTAATTTCTGGTAAAACTTTTGAATTAATTGAGAATGTGTGAAGTAAAAGTGGATCCCAATGTAATGTTTCTATATTCATGAGGAATGTCCTTGAAGCGTTTGTTACATCAGTGACATGGATACCTCCTTTGGGACCACCAGTTAGATTCTGTAAACGAGAAGAACAATAAATAGTAATGTTTCATGCTTTCGAATGATCAAGAAAATGAAGTAGTTTTAGGTAGAAAAGTACATTCATATGATTCCTAAGACCGCCCAGGAAGCCATAGTACATAGAACTCTATGTTTACAAAAATTTAATACCGCGCTGTCTTTAAATTTTTAACAAAAGAGGCTAAAAAAGCGGGGAAAATATTTTCAATAATCCTTTGAAGATGAGTGTTCCAGTCGGTCATTTGAAATAGTGACGTCTCAACGAATTAAATTTATTGAAGAACTGGTACATATTAGAATATCGCCATTTGAAAGTGAATTAATTATCAACAATGTCTAGCATATCTAAAACAAGTGTTCGTTGAATTCTGTATGACCGTTTGGGTATGGATAAAGCTTGAGTTATATTACACTTTTTTCGTCCAGAAATTTGGACAAGTTTTAGATGTACTAGATGTACTTGTCGAAACTTTGATAGTGTAATTCAGAAGGAACACATCAAAGTTTCTAAACTACAAAACTAGATCCGATCCCACTTTTCATCCAAGTTTCATACTAGACGCATTAAACACCATTTCGTTTGTACCAATTGTTCATTTTAAATAAAAATCATATAATAATTACAAGTTACGTAGTGTTTGTTTTGTTTTGGAAATTAATAGAAATTGTGTAAGAATGCCCAGTAAGAAAATATGGGGCCTCGATATAATGGTTTTCGAATTAATTTGATTATTTTTCTATCTACAAGAGCTAATAAATAACCACAACTCGTCTAAACGTCAAATATTTAATAATAAACCAACAGAAATTTTTATTTGATGCTGGCAACGCACTCAATGTTTGGTGCCCTCTATTCAACATAGCATAAATTAAAACTTGTATGAATCTTATACAAGAACTTGTTCAAGTTTCTAAGTACGAAAAAAGTGTAATGTAACTCACGCTTAAGGTTAGTGAAAGATGGGTACCACGACTTGCTTCTTTATTTTTAAACATGCATGGCAACGGCTCAAAACCAATTGCCACAAGAATTGAAGCAGTGGTTCTGTATTATGATCTATTCAGAAGGGAGTCGATGGTAATACAATATTTTGGGATTGTAAGGGCATTCTAATGATTTATTTTAGAGATCGCAATACAACTGTCAACACCACATATTATGCTTGTTGGTTGCATAAATTCAGAGACAATATTCGTGAAAACGTCGAGAAAAATTATCAATAGGTGTTCGATTAGGGGACAATGCAGGAGACGCCTACATACAATATTAGAATGGATGGAAAATAGAAAAAAAATGTAGTTTGCCGCGTGAAATGAACTAACTCATCAGTACTAAACCTTCACCTTATCAAACTTCTCTCAAAATCTTTAAATGCATCCTGTACTTGCCAGAAGGTATATAAAGAATGATGATAATGACGACGACGACATAACAAAACTATTAAAATATTAATACCATTAAAAGTGGTTAAATAAGGTTAGCCTTCTTAGATAAGAATAAGGTCACTGCTGATTTAATTACACATAACAGTTTTATAGTAACGAGAAATCATACATACGAAAATTCTGAATTTTAAGGAAGTTAATTTCCTGTGGCTTACAGCATTATTAAATTGTGTATAATGAAGTTATAATAAAAGATAAAACAGTTCATTGGTTGTAGAATCTAAAGAAGTTATTATAATCAAGTTTTAAAATATAACTTTCATTGGGTGATATTCACGTGAACTTGAAATATGATATTGATTAAATGCACTTTTTAACGTCATTGAAATAAAATGATAATTTTGCGAAATTAACTCCTGACTGTAACTTTATTAAAACGACTTTAAATTGACAAAACTTAATTTAAAATAATTTATCTGCGTTTAAAGTAGGCAAACTATTATATTATGAAAATTCTGCGAGAAAAGTAAAAACATTCACAATATTTCAACTTTTTTGTATTTTATTCAGCTGAAAATGTTTTTACTAAAGAGAAAATCAATTAATATTATGTTGCGAGATCTCAGAGCATTTTTTATTTTTTAAAAAGACGCTTTTTCATTAACTGGAATTACAATATAAAATACGTAATACTCCATTCTTATAACTAGGCTTCGGCCCGCTTCGGATAATTATGCATTTATATAAATGCATATGCAAATGCATATTTTAGTTGTTATATATAAGTGTATATTTTGAAATTTTTCATTGTAAATGCATATTTGGCCTTTTTTCAACAAAGTATGATTTTAAAACATTCTATGACTTCACATAAATATTTAATGTTCTTGTTAGTATAATTACGCTTTTGCGATTTCTGTTGTTTGTATGTCTATCGGTTAGTATTTCTTAAAACTTTTTAATACAAAGACATTTTGCATACTTGTAAAATAACACCTGTTAGCTGAATACCAAACGCCAACAGGCACTTTATAGCAGACAATTAAATAATCTTCTAAATTATTGAATAGATAGGTGAAGTGAATAGCAAGTTAATGCTGGATTTAAACACAATAGTTAGTGTTTTGAAACAAGAATACTTGGGAATATTAAGAGGATTACCGGGGATTACTTGGGTAATTGAAAAATGATAAATATATATAGCGGGGATTTCATTAATTTTACCAGGTCCTTTTGCAGTTATATTAAAAAAAAACTCTAAACGATCTAAAACACCAAATCAATAAAATATTTTTAGGTCTGGCCTTATTTTTTTATGAATGAAATTTTACTATAGACGCTAGCGTTCAAGTTACATATTGAAGAGCGGTAGATCCCCAGTGTTCATAATTTAAATATGTTTGTATGTTATGCTTATTTTTTTATTATATAGAAAATCAGCGTTGTAAAATAAACATTAAGTGGGGTGTTCTGTGTTCGTTAAATTGGGATGTGTGGACAAGTTACTATTATAAGCGATATTGTTATCTTATAAATGTTTATTTTTATTATATTTGTCGTTTCAAAGCCTGTCATACGCATACATTTTTAGATTTCATTTATTTAGATCTGGAGCATTGTTTAAGTTACTTTTTCAAATATGATATGGAAGAACGTCGAGAACTGCATCGTAAAACAATGGCGAGTTGGATTGACAGTCATACTGATTGTATGTCCATTGTCAGTGATTCCGAAATTTATTGCAAAATCTGTAAAATATCGTTAAAAATTCCATGAAATAGCACGTACAACGTCACTTCGCATCGCAAACACATGCACAGAAATTGGAACCGTTGGAATCTGACAATTTTAACGAAGAACTCTGTGAAACTTTTATGGCGGCTAATATTCCATTAAATAAACTTAACAATCCCACTTTAAAAATATTTCTCCAAAAATATACTGGTCGAAATGCTCCTGATGAATCCACCTTACGCAAATATTATGTTTCTAAGTGCTACACGAAAGCAGTAAAACGCATTAGAAGCCATCTTTCAAATCAGTACCTCTGGATAAGTGCTGACGAAACTGTCGATATATTAGGACGCTGTGTCGTAAATGTTGTAGCTGGTGTACTATATCCAACTATTCCATATAACGCATATGTAATAGCAACAAAAGTTATAAATACAGTTGATGCGAAAACAGTTGCTAAAACCATTAACGAGAATATTCAAAAAATACTTCATTCGGACGACAGGTACAAAGAAAAAGTACTTCTATTTGTAAGTGACAGTGCTGCATATATGTTAAAAACAGGCAGACTATTAAAGGAAACATATCACAATATGCTGCATATTACTTGTGTAGCACATGCTCTCTACAGAATCTGTGAATATTGTGATAACCTAATTAAGCAATGCAGTGTACCATTTATCGAAGTCAAGGCGCGGGCTCGTGTGTAATGCATGTTATGTCCAAACATGACCTCGCCCGAGATAAAGTACATACACAAGCATTCGCAAGGTACGTTACACACTTTCAACACTTGTTTATTTAGAGTAAGGACATATAGTCGAAAAGTAGATCACTCTAACGATATATAAGACATCCCATCCGGAGTCTTATCAGAGTCAATCGGAGTGAATAGCAGAGTCAAGACAGAGTCAGTAGAGACACAGTTAGAGTCTCTTTTCGACTATCGTCTACATTGTTAATCATGTAATTACCATCTTGTTAAATAGTTATAAGTGTTGGTTTATTAAACTATGTTAAACCTAACATACTTGTGTATTATTTAACGCTACAACGACATCTGCGTGAAGACTCTCACCGATGTAGCCCTCAGGACCAGGCTAACATCACATGGCGCCCTGCCACGAACTTGCACAAACGGCACTAACATCACAATATATCAGACACCTTTCCAGAAGTTGATAGGCATGTATCCGCTTTTAAAAAAGTTTTCAGAAAAGCACCGCTGAGAATAGCTTTTTAGAGGGAAAAACTGCCTTTTTTGTCACTGCCTCCTTCTCCAGTAATAATTAGATGGGGGACATGGATGGAAGCTACTAGTTTTTATGCAGAGAATTTCGATAGTTTACAAAATTTCGTTGCATGTTTAGTATGTAGTATGTTTAGTATTTCTGAATGCAAGGAACTAACACAAATTCCACATTTAAAAAATCAGTTGTACTTTCTTCAGGAGCACTTTGGAAATTTGCCAAAACTAATCACTTATTTTAAAAATCGAAATCTCAAATTAAATAATGGTTTAACGATATTAGATGTGGCTATTAATAATTTGAAAAGTATTTCAAATGATTTCGGATGTGGCCTTCGGCAAAAGTTAGACGCAGTGTTTAATAGAAATCCAGATTTAATAACATTGCAGCAATTGTGTATGGGGACAATGCTACAACATCTAACTGCAAAATACGCGAATATAAAAAAATATTTCCACTATGCACCTATAACCAGTTGCGATGTAGAAAGGACGTTTTCTATTTACAAGGATGTATTTCATTCAAAGAGAACAAATTTTACAGAAGAAAACCTTGAGAAAGTATTGCTAGTAAATATTAATACTCCTTTACTCAACTTGAACTACAAACTGAACAAATAAAAATGTATTTCGTATTTTGTAGCCGTATATATACCCGTTTTATTATTATAAGTATAATTATATAAATAAAATTGAAAACTTTAAAAATACAAATGTTCAATAGTACGCTCGTGGGCGATAAGTCATCAACCTCTCGTGTCCGGTCTCTACTTATTACATAAACAATACCAAAGTTGTACTTAATAGTTTAAAATTCGACTCTATGAAAACAGAACATGGCTTTTGAAAAACCAGTACAACACAGGATTCTTATGGTAACGTACCAATAATATTTCTTTGTAATTTCTATTGTATTAGGCATAGTTAAAGAGGGCATTTATTTAAATTACGGTTAAATTTTAACTCTAATGTTCTCGGAAGAGAAATGTCTAAAAACAGTTGTATTTTTTTTTACTACATTGAAAAACATTACTAAAATAGATAGTGTAGGACATACTATTAAAATATTTAGTAGGAGTGCCAAGTTAGTCTCTAAAATTTATAATGAGCCAGTCTATTTATACAACAGGTGTTACTATCGTAAAGGTACTTCAAATCAGACACAAACACATTAATCCTGTTTAATATTAGACTTGAAATAGTATAATAAAGAGATAAACTGTTTTGCTTATGGAAATATACCGATAGAATTGCGTATGTCAAATTTCCTACGTTTTTCCTTATTAAATCTACAATATATAAAGAATATGCTAAAACTTTTTATTGTACTGGTAAAAAGATAATACTTAATTAGCTATATTCTTTTTAATTATGTCTAAAGTATCAGTAAAGAAGTGAGCAACTGAGAAGACTAAGGGTCAGTATTATAACCGAAAATATGCAGATTTTATTTAGTAAGCAAGTAAATTTAGCAAAAAACAAGTTACATGTCGATGCGACAATTCACATCAAGCTTTGATACAAAATAATACAAATCTACACACAGTACGTATTTACCAGCTTTTGCTTCAACTACCAGACGCATGCGTTTCTGTGTAACCACTTTGTCAATGATAGGTTTATGAAGACAAAAGACTGTAGGTACACTTGCGGTGATGTAGCAAGTTTTTTCCTATCCGAAGACATCAGATAACCTCATGCCATCTGACGGACAAAACCGACCACGCCGGTGCAACGTGTTTCTTCTCGAATAGCAAAGCTATTACTGGAAAAGAAGACAAAATACGCATATTACTGTGAGTCCATTAACTCGTGAGGTTATCTGATGTCTTCGGATAGGACAAAACTTGCTACATGACCGCAAGTGTACCTACAGTCTTTTGTCTTCGTAAACCTATCATTGACAAAGTGGTTACACAGAAACGCATGCGTCTGGTAGTTGAAGCAAAAGCTGGTAAATACGTACTGTGTGTCCATGCTTATACAGATGCAAATTTGTTTTTATACAGATTTGTATTACTTTGTATCAAAGCTTGATGTGAATTGTCGCATCGACAAGTAATTTGTTTTTTGCTATACTACGCCACCTGGCGACGAGTTAATGGACTCACAGTAATATGCGTATTTTTTCTTCTTTTCCAGTAATAGCTTTGCTATTCGAGAAGAAACACTTTGCACCGGCGTGGTCGGTTTTGTCCGTCAGATGGCATGAGGTTATCTGATGTCTTCGGATAGGACAAAACTTGCTACATGACTGCAAGTGTACCTACAGTCTTTTGTCCTCGTAAACCTATCATTGACAAAGTGGTTACACAGAAACGCATGCGTCTGGTAGTTGAAGCAAAAGCTGGTAAATACGTACTGTGTGTCCATGCATATACAGATACAAATTTGTTTTTATACAGATTTGTATTATTTTGTATCAAAGCTTGATGTGAATTGTCGCATCGACATGTAATTTGTTTTTTGCTATACTACGCCACCTGGCGACGAGTTAATGGACTCACAGTAATATACGTATTTTTTCTTCTTTTCCAGTAATAGCTTTGCTATTCGAGAAGAAACACTTTGCACCGGCGTGGTCGGTTTTTTCCGTCAGATGGCATGAGGTTATCTGATGTCTTCGGATAGGACAAAACTTGCTACATGACTGCAAGTGTACCTACAGTCTTTTGTCTTCGTAAACCTATCATTGACAAAGTGGTTACACAGAAACGCATGCGTCTGGTAGTTGAAGCAAAAGCTGGTAAATACGTACTGTGTGTCCATGCATATACAGATACAAATTTGTTTTTATACAGATTTGTATTATTTTGTATCAAGTAAATTTAATTTACTCTATAGATTGGGTATTATAAATAGCGAATAAGGAAACTAAACAAGTAAATCTACCAATTAGTTTACACCATAAAAAATCGTGGTATTAAATGTTATTAATTTGTTAAATGCGAACAGCTGTTTGCTGGTCTGTGCTTCGAATAAACATAACCTTATTTTCAAAAGTTTATATTTTGTGTGTTTGATAACTTGAATTTTGATAATGCCAGATTTATCGGTTTGTATTTTACAAATATAAACAAAAAGAAATCGTAAAGAATTAGGATTTTTTTTGAATTTTTTCATTTATTCAGTGGTTCCATCGTTTATCGAAACGCTAAACTGCAAAATACATAGCTATTCAGAGTTATTCCACAAATATCTATTTTACTTGCATGCATTTTTGATGATACCAAATTTCAATTTAATCGTTAAATAAATTTATTCGTCAAGTTGTTATTCAGAGATTAATTAGCTGTTTATAATACCGGCTCTAAATCACGAAAACATGACTTATAATTTGATTTTGCTTTTGTTACTGCAGTATTCTCCTTTAATTAGTTATCTACGTTTTGTGTTCTGATACTGAAATTTTAAAAAAAATGAACTTGTGAACACAATTTGACACACATGCATTAACTGCGCATGTCTAAATTTACTAGGGGCAAACTTTGTAAAACCACGAGTTTCGCTAGGACGGAAGGAAGCGAAAGACTCATGTACGATAAGTGTGATTGGAGAGTTTTAAGACTGGGCTTGTCATGTCAAAATAGCAGCACATGCAGATTACTACGATGGATTTCCTTCAAAGTAGTCCTTTTCTGGCTGAACACACCAATTCCAACAGTTTTTTTAGAAGCATTCCTAAAAATTTTCTTCAATGGCGTCAAATCGCTTCCGTTTCAATGAAGTTTTCAATTTAGAAAACAGGTGGAAGTCGTCAGGGGCTAGTTCAGGAGATTGTTGCAGAAGCAAAAAAATTTTGAATTTTGCCAAAAATACCTTGATTGACAAAGCACAATAAGCGGGTGCGTTATCGTGGTGGAGAATCCGATTCTTGTCTCGCCAGAATGCAGATTTTTCTACAGCAGATTTTCGCGCAAACGCTTAAGGACACTTTTGTAGTATACCTGCATGCACAAAACCCGTAGAATCTAAAAAATCAACAACTCATATTCAACCCGACTTTTATGCCTTTGCTTCTGGACACTTGAAGTAGGTGTTCTCTCGTCTGACAATAATTTTGGAATGAATGTCGCGGACTATCGACGCATGTTCAAATCTTCATTTATAATTGACTGAACCGTGTAAAATCCTAAATTCAGTTCATCAACAATTTCGCTAATTGTAAGTCGACGGTCAGAGCGCACTAAATCGCAATTTTTTCGTTGGTTTTAGCAGTGGAAGATATGCTCATTATTGATTGATTCGCGACCATTTTCAAATTTGTTGATCCAGATAAAAACATTTGATCGGCTAAGACATTTATTCTTGAATGTTGTTTTCAAGAGATCACGAGTCTCCGAATCTGATTTCCTGGTTTCAAAACAAAATTTTACACAAACTCTGTTCTGTTTTTCATCCATTTTCTAAGTCGATAATCCCGCCGAGAACCGAAAATACGTATTCACTTACCTACCCTATCACTTTCTACTGAACAAAAAACATAACCCGATGATATTTTTAGAACTTTTCAAGGACAAAACAAGCTTTCTTTTCACATGCACAGGAAAACCTATCCCCTCGTATTGAGCAGTGGCGGTTCCTGCCTTAAAACTTTTCACTCATACTCACTCATAATTTTCCGTTAGAAAAAACACTCGTATTGACTGTACAGATTTGTATTATCGGAATATACTTAAGAAACAACTTACCCAAATAATCCAAGTGTCTACTGTTCCGAAAAGGCACTTTTTCGTTTTGTATGCCTTCCTTACTATCCGTATATTGTCTACAAGCCATTTAAATTTAAAAGCGCTAAAGTATGGCGATACAGGTAAACCACATAGGGGTTTGAAGTGATTTTTATTGTTTTCTGGTAATTTGGCTAATATTTTATCTACTGTAGAATTCGTTCTTATATCATTCCATACTGAAATTAGAAATATTAAAAAAATTAAACGTTTGCCTTAAATTGTAATTTTATAAAATTTAAGAAAAATAGGTTTTTATTACTCGTTGCCATATGTTCGAGGGCCATTCGTAAAGTAAGTTCTGCTTGGTTATTAAAAAAAAAACACCAATACATCAACAGGTTTTTATTATATATAACTTAAAACTATTTTTAGCTATATTTCTACATAGTTGTCATTAAGATTGAGATATTTGCATAGCAATGAAGCAGCTTTTTAATTTCCTCATAGAATCCGCCTGTGAATTAAGACATGCTATAACACTGTCCTGCAACTCTTCATCGCTCTCGAACCGTTGACTCCTAAGCCATTTTTTCATGTTAGGGAAAATATGGTAGTCGTTAGGTGCCACATCGGACCTGTAGGGAGGATGCTTAAACACTTCCCAGTTAAAAAAAAGAAAAACGATGCCCGAACTTAATAATCTACGTCGCTTGTTCTGAATAGCTCTTCAATGTTTCAAAATTTTTTCTTCGACATAACCCACAAGTTCATTCGTCACAACAGTTGGTGTTCCACTTCGTTCTTCATTATGGACATTAGTTCGTCTTTCTCGAATGATACGGCAACCATATGTCACACATGATATTTTCACCATAAATATACTATATGCCTGGGGAAATCTTCACCTTCAACATCGTAACGTGTCAGAAAAGTTAGTGCCGATCCTAGTCTCTTTGTTTTGTGGTCTTCGGTAAGAAGTTTTGGCACCCATCGTGAACAAAACTGAATGTTCTGTAACAACCTCGTACAAAACTCTACGTGAAATTTGAGGGAAAAAGGCACTCAGTTCTATGATTGTGAATCGCCGATTTTCATGATTTTTTCATCGACATTACCCACCTAAGATCGTTCGTCGCAACAGTTGGTCTTCCACCTCCGTTCTTCATCATGGACATAAGTTCGTCCTAATCGAAAGATACGGCACCGTCTTCAACTATACTGTCACTCACGACATTTTCACTATAAACAGAACAAAGTTCACGATGAATTTCAGGAGGCTTCATATTCTTTGCACACAGAAATCGGATAAAAGTACGCAATTCATAGTCGGTGGGATTTTCAATTGCAGCAGCCATTTTAAAAGACGAAAATAGCACGAAAAAATGTGCGAACGATTCTCACACTAGCACTTGTCAGACTCACACTGAACCAGATTACACGGCAGCGCTGCCGTCACGGCAATATCCCCACTCCTCTGCTCACTAGACGGAAACGGAGCTTACTTTACGAATCGCCCTAATATACTCGGAGGTAATGTAACATATAAAAGTAGGGAAGGATCAAAATTATAAAAAAAAAAATGGATAAAATCAGTAATTCTACAAGAGTAATGAGAGAGAAATTAAAACTTAAACATATTTCAAAGTCAACAAACGTGAAAATATATTGTACAGTAATTAGGACTATTTTATTGAATGGCTAAAAATTAAAGATTAGATTACTTGAGAATGCTAGTTTTCTGCTGCGACCGTTCGAAATCTATTGTGGTCCTCATGTCTTTTGTAGTACTTTCTCTAGCCCTACTCTTTTAATTAGCCTTAGCAGTTTAGAGAGCGGTTCTTCTAAATATAGGAAGGGCTGTTTTTATCTTTCCAGTTCGATTTTACTGCAATTTCCCATTATGCTTTTTTTAATCACATATGCATTGGTAATTTGTACGCCAATTTACAAAAACATTTGCAACATTACTAATTTCATTATCTGTCAGTTTGTATTGTCGTGACTCGATTTTATACCAAATGAACAAAATCGAATATAGAGCCATTATAAAGTTTTTTACAAAACGGTTTCCTTGTTTTGTAAAAAACTTTATAACGGCTCTATATTTGATTTTGTCATTTGGTATAAAAATTATTCTTGAAGAAATATTGGCTGTATACTGGAATGAATGTCCTTCCATGTCTACTAACATGCCTCCAAAAACGTTTTTAAGTAATTAAGTATTCAAAGATTGGTGCACATGCGAAGCTTTAGAAAACTTCAAATTCTGACAGTTGCCATCCATAAATTCAAATTTTAAACGCTTATATTTTTTAAATTATTATATTCTAATGTTAAAGTCAGTTTTCTTTAACTTATTAATTTCAAGTAACTACAGGTAACCCCCGTTCTTCGCGACCCCGGCGAGTGCGGATTCGTTACATCGCGATCTTCTTTCGCTCTACGCGCCAAATCGGTACTACCCCGGCTGCCTGGAACGGTTGAGCCAGTGCATCATTTGGGTTTCCCCTTCAGTGTAATCTTAGCTGCGTTCTCAAACACACGCTAATTAAATTGAGTAGATATTTCTTTATCCCTTTCTAATTTTTAAAATGTCAAAAAGACAATGTGAAAAATCGGTTAAGAAAGTTCGCAATGTAGTGACTTTAGAAAAGAAACTGAAAATTATAGAAAGAATAGAAAGTGGTGGTAAATTTACAGTTGTAGGAAGGGATTTTAAATTGCCAACATTAAGTTAATGTTTATAGTTTATAAACATTTTGAAAAAATTAAATCAGTGATTTTACAACTAGATGCCAAAGAAGCAGCTGCAATACGGCTCAGCCAGGTTCAATTTAACAATCCTCAAGTTGCAGCAAATTTAAAAATTATTTACGACAGTTACGTTCCAATACTGGACGCAATAAAAAATTTACAGAACACTGCGCTGTCCTTATCGGACTCATTAGCAATTATTGACCACGTAAAACTAGTGCTGCATATCCTTGAAGATGAAGAAAGTGATTGTGTCCGTGAAAAATATAACAGTGTATTAGATAAAAATGTAGATTTTACAAAATTAGGGCAACTTTTTACCAATACTGAAGATCCGTTGTACAGATACAAAGAGCGCTTTAACTATGCAAATATAATATCTCTCATCGTCGAATAATCCTTCTCTGTATATAAGCATATATATACGTCGCTACGTACGAACCTTTCCGAGACTAATACAAAAACATATATTATGGTGCAGTTTTTTCATCGCGCACATCCGCATTTTTTTGCAACAATGTAAACATGTTGGGTAAGTTATTTATGTTTTTTCTTAACGTTTTGTATAGGGATTCGATATATTTATTTTTAAGTAAGCGCACTGTTATTCTGCTAAACTCTCCACGCAACGCCACTGCTGGGGCACATAGTCTGACGTCTTTAAGTAATGATCGACAACTGAACGAAACATAAAGCGAGATGGACAATAACAAAACTAGTTTTTTTGATATTGTATGTCAACTTTAGATATCGTCTTTTGTAATATAGCCCATATTTTTGTCATTTTTTTCTCGCTTATGAGAGGGAATTTTGGGCAAATATTTTTGGTAGGTATATATTCTATATAATTGAATCTCTCCATTTTTCATTCGTTGTCTTTTTATTTCAAGGACACCCGGTATAAAATGACCCATATTTATGAATATGATTATTTACTTTATTTTTCATAACATCGAACCCATTCATCAAACAGAATGTTAATAATATCCTATAAAGGTATCAAATCAATCAATTGTATATCTTCCGTGAACAAAATTTACATTAGCCAAAAATAAAAAATATATTGCAAGGATATTGTTTGCGAAAAGTATGTACTTCACTTTTGATGAATAGCTGTATTAATGTAGAAAATGGCAATACAAACACACACCTAAAACAACTAAACCGAGTATACTTTTATTACAGCAAACAGATAATATTAAAAATAATGATGTTGTCCTCCACTGCACTTAATCCTAATATTAAATATAATAAATTTGTAAACAAACTTTAATGACGCTAATAAAATTTACCATGAATATCGATTTAACAACACCAAAATGAATGTACGTAATTTTGGAAAGATTGCAATAAAAAATTTAAGGAATGTTTTGATATTCGCGTATAGCTGGTGATAAATTGTGAAGTAAAAACACCACAATGCAAGGGATCATAAATATAATTGATTGGGATATAAAAATTATTACGAAATGTATAAGATATATTCATTATAAAGCAAATATCGTAAATCGAAAACCAATTAAGGAATTTTTATATGTAAAGGCTGTTATAACGTCTGTTCATTTGAAAAGTCAATCTAGGTTACTTTGAAGTTTTGATAGAATAAGACGCAAATATATTAGTATGTGTTTGTTGTTCCGTAAACGTAAATCCAAATGACATTTGATAATGTCAATCACAAATATCAGTTAGTGCATAAAATAACCTTGCGTCGATTCTGGTTTAAATAAATTGCTTTTCAGTTTTAAAATGGCTTTCACTTTAGAACATAAAATTTTTTTAGTCCAGGCTTATTTTCGTAGTGGTAATAAAATTTATGGTTTATGGGTTTATTCAGTTCAAGATTGCATGGTAGAATTTCAAGTTGAGTTTCCACATTTTGTAATAGATTATATAAAATTTAAGAATACTTTGGATAGAACTTTAAAACTTTTTTCTGAAACTGGTAGTCTCTTAAGAAAATCAAGCAGCGGAGCAGTAAGAAACGTACACCTCAAGTTGTCAATCGTGTTGAAGAAATAATGGAAAATAAACCACAAACATCTGTTCGACATTTGAGTCAACAAATAAACCTTTCTGTTGGTACAACTCACAAGTTATTAAAAAAAGATATGCAACTTTATCCATACCGTGTCACAGCAGTACAAGAATTGTTAGAAATGATTACCCACGTAGACTACAGTTTTGTAATTGGTTTGTAAATATGAACAATAATGGAAAACTTTCGCAAAGAGTCATCTTTACTGATGAAGCATGGTTTTATAAAACGGGATACCTAAATTCACAAAATACAAGAATTTGGAGTAGTGAAAATCCACATGTAATTATGAAGAATCGCTACATCCAGAGAAAATTGGTGTTTGGGCAGCGATAAGCCAAAGGCGAATCATTGGACCAATATTTTTTCAGGGAACGTTAACTGCTCAAAGGTACCGTACGGAAATTTTACAACCATTTGTCAATCAGTTGCATGATGATGAACTACAAAATGCATATTTCCAACAAGACGGATGGAGCACCTTGTCACTGTACTGCAGAATCTTTGGATTATTTAAGAAAATTTTTTGATGAGCGTATAATTAGTCGAAATACTGAAATTGCCTGGCCTGCACGTTCATGCGATTTAACACCTTGCGACTTCTTGCTGTAGCCTTATCTAAAAAATAACATATTTCGATCACCTATATTGAATTTGAATGATATGCTACAGAGAATCGAATAGAAATGCATGGAAATTAATAACAATCCAGTAATGTTGCAGAATATAATCAGAAATTTTGAACGGAGGATTTTAAAGTGCATTGATCTTGAAGGACAACATTTTCAACATTTGTTATAGTTTTCAATAAATACTTATAATTTGTTATTTATTTGTATGTATGAAACTGTCAAAATATACGACTTCGTAGGTTAAGTAGTAAATTTTAATTTACGACATACTTCAAAATGTTCTCAGTAAATCACATGCTACTAGATTGACTTTTCAAATGAACACTTGTTACACGATCATAGAAAATACATGTAGAAATTGAGGCGCTTGACACAATACACGATAATATTTAGAATCAAGGATGACAAAGGGGAATGACATTTTGTTGTTGGTAGATAGTAAGAAATATTGGTACTCCCTGGAGTCACTTGACATAATTTCTCTTGTGTTCTCTTTTTTAATTTACTGTAAGTTTCCGAAAGACTTGTTCTAAAAAACTATGAATGAATCTAATGCAGTAGCTGCTATTACTATAATAAATAAAAACAAAAACCAAAATAATGTTATATATGCTAGTGCCATAATGCCAACATCCATATTTTCACAACCAATTTCAAAAAGTATAATCCCTAGTATTCACTAGAAATACACGTGAATGACCTTGAAAAATACGACAGGATTCATTCCGTCAAATTTTTACATATAGAAATACATGTAGAAATTTCACGAAAAATTTGCTGTAATACACGTTCAAGGGGCATTGTTCAATCGTGTATAACAAGCCTTAAGGAATGCCAGCATGCAAATTTAGTAAAGACCTCTGCAGGTTTTCTTGTAATTGGTTCGAAGATTCAATGTCACAACCCCTTGGACGTCTTCAATATTCAGATTTCAATGGTGTCTTTAGTTTGGTGAATAGGAAAAAAATTGTTTTAGTAATATTCCTCTATTCATAAAACAATTGGAATCATTATAAAATACTACTTACCGATCGCGTTATATAGAGGTTCTCCAGTAGTTTTGTCCCATATTATTGTAGTTTCTCTTTGATTCGTTACACCTATTGTTACTATATCAGATATTCGGTAGCCTATAAATAATCGTATTAATCAATAACATGTGATCACAACTAAAATAGAAACCGAAGTTGAAAATTGTGAAATACCTAATGATGGCAGTTTAGACGTAGCCTCGTGTATGCAATGCTGAACGGCATTGAGAATTTCACGGGGATCTTGTTCGTGCCAACCTTCTTGTGGAATGATTGGCGTTATATCAACAGCATGAGTAACTACTTCTTTTATATGACGACTACGAAAGATGCAAAATTTTACTGTTCTCGTTCCAGCATCAATAGAACCTATAAGTGGTTCTCTTTCAGTTATAATTGGCATTGTATACCTGTAAGCAAAGAAAAATAAACTGTATTTAATGCGAAATATAAAATTTAAAAATCTATTTGAGTTATTGATAATAAATACCAACCAAAAGAATTCAGAATGAGTACTAACACTGTAATTTAATTACATTTAGGAAATTCATACTAATAATTTAATATAAATTTCTATCTATATAATAGATATATTTTGCATGAATACCTTATAGAGACGAAATTTGTGCAACTCTGAAATTAAATTGAAATAATTTTCAAGTTAAGTACCAAGACGGCTTAGATATTCATGCACAAATAATTTGTCTTTGTCAATTATAACTATTAAAAAGTTTAACTTTGACAACAATCCATGATGTGTATATCAACTACTTATTTATTTAATGAAGTTTAATGAAGTAATACCAGAATGATTTAAAGGGAGAGCGACTTTCCAATTAAATATTTATTTTAGGGTAAAAATATATTTTTGTACTCGCTTATCAAAACCTGTCATTTCACGATTCGATTTGCGTGCGTAAAAAGTCACTTTAAACGCGAGTGCGTAAAAGTAAAGTTGGTACTTCCTGGAACTTGATTAATTTAGTGACATTTTAAAATCACAAATCCCTAACCTTAATAATATGCTACCCAGTTCGTTGTTTTTCTATGAAAATAAAAGGAAATGAAATAGAAATTGTTATATTTGGAAGGTATGTAATTCAATGTCAGAACAGCAACAAATATTATTTTTTAAATTTATAGAAAACTAAAAAAAAATTGTCAGAAGTGGGTGGGATTCGAACCCACACCCTCAGAGAGGACCAGAACGCTCGAGAACCCGTATAACAGGCAAGGTAAACCTTGAGTCTGGCGCCTTAGATCGATCGGCCTTCCTGACAGATACTAGTAATATTGTTAAAAATACTTATAAATATAAAAATTTTGAAATTATATTTATATTTTATATAATTATTATTATTGTTTATAGTTCTCGTACAAACAATATTGAACAAACTTCGTGCGTGAAACATTTCGCGAATTCGTGTCCATAAAGCGCTCGCCTGCGGCTCGCGCTTTAAACTGGTCACTCATTCGCGAAATATGATTTCACGCACTTGGTTCGTAAATAACTATTTTTCTATTTTACGTTCGAAATAAACTCATTATGAAACCCAAAACAGTATCGAAATGAGCTTCATTTCGATACGCCTTTTTTCATTTTTCAATGTTGGCGTTGTTCGAATACAGAAATAAATATCATTGCTGTCATTTGATTTTAAGAATTTATGTACATTTGACAGATATGATATATGTCCGTATTTTACACAAACAACGTATGTTGTATACAATTGACAACAACATATATATATGTTTCTATGTCACTCATGCTTATATTTTTAAATGAAGTATCAAGTAATGTTAACGAAAATTAGTAAATAATATGTAATATAATATACTTCGCGGATAGCAAGATTTCAATTTGAAAATGTCAAGTATCAATGTGACCAACTACATGCTTTATATAAAAATTAAACTCTGAACTTTCAAATTAAATCATTCCAATTTAAGCAATTTATTAATGTAAAATACTCAAAATAGAAAAAATAGTATAAAAAACTCGTTTCATAAGGCCTTTTGCCGCACTCGCTCTTTAGAAAACTCGCTGCTATCGCGGCTCGTTTTCTAAACTGATCTCATGCGGCAAAATGGTGCCTTATGAAACTTGTTTTTTAATATACTATTATCGTATTAGTTCATTTAATGTTAAACATTTATTATAATTATCGAGACCATAATATTACAAGATCTCAATATTATCTTGGTTATAATAGAGACCGGACACAAGAGGTTGATGACTCATCGCCCACGAGCGTACTATTGAACATTTGTATTTTTAAAGTTTTTAATTTTATTTATATAATTATACTTATAATAATAAAACGGGTATATATACGGCTACAAAATACGAAATACATTTTTATTTGTTCATTTTGTAGTTCAAGTTGAGTAAAGGAGTATTAATATTTACTAGCAATACTTTCTCAAGGTTCTCTTCTGTAAAATTTGTTCTCTTTGAATGAAATACATCCTTGTAAATAGAAAACGTCCTTTCTACATCCCAACTGGTTATAGGTGCATACTGGAAATATTCTTTTATTTCCGCGTTAGATTTTGAGGAATTGTTCCCATACACAATTGCCGCAATGTTATTAAATCTGGATTTCTATTAAACACTGCATCTAACTTTTGCCGAAGGCCACATACGAAGTCACTTGGAATACTTTTCAAATTATTAATAGCCACATCTAATGTCGTTAAACCATCATTTAATTTGAGATTTCGATTTTCAAAATAAGTGATTGGTTTTGGCAAATTTCCAAAGTGTTTCTGAAGAAAGTACAACTGATTTTTTGAACGTGGAATTTGTGTTAGTTCCCTGCACTCAAAAATACTCCGAGCATCGTCATTTAAACATGCAACGAAATTTAGTAAACTTGCATAAAAACTAGTAGCTTCCAACCATGTCCCCCATCTAGTTATTACTGGAGAGGGAGGCAGTTACAAAGATGGCAGTTTTTCCCTGTAAAGAGCTATTCTCGATCGTGCTTTTCTGGAAACTTTTTTAAAAGCGGATGCAAATCTATCAACATCTGGAAAGGTGTCTCTGATATACATATTCAGATTCTGTGGAGAGCATGTGCTACACAAGTAATATGCAGCATATTAGGATATATTTCCTTTAATAGTCTGCCTGTTTTTAACATATATGCGGCACTGTCACTTACAAATAAAAGTACTTTTTCTTTGTACCTGTCGTCCGAATTAAGTATTTTTTGAATATTCTCGTTAATGGTTTTAGCAACTGTTTCCGCATCAACTGTATTTATAACTTCTGTTGCTATTACATATGTGTTATATGGAATAGTTGGATGTAGTACACCAGCTACGAAATTTACCACACAGCGTCCTAATATATCGACAGTTTTGTCGGCACTTATCCAGAGGTACTGATTTGAAAGATGGCTTCTAATGCGTTCTACTGCTTTCGTGTAGCACACACATAATATTTGCGTAAGGTGGATTCATCAGGAACATTTCGACCAGGATATTTTTGGAGAAATATTTTTAAAGTGGGAGTGTTAACTTTATTTAATGGAATATTAGTCGCCATAAAAGTTTCACAGAGTTCTTCGTTAAAATTGTCAGATTCCAACGGTTCCAATTTCTGTGCATGTGTTTGCGATGCTAAGTGACGTACGTGCGATTTCAAGGAATTTTTTAACGATATTTTACAGATGTTGCAATAAATTTCGGCATCACTGACAATGGACATACAATCAGTATGACCGTCAAACCAACTCGTCATTGTTTTACGATGCCGTTCTTCCATACCATATCTGTAACTTAAACAATGCTCTAGATCTAAATAAATGAAAACTAAAAATGTATGCGTAAGTTATTGAAACGGAACGAAATTCAATGCACACTTACGTAGAAATTATAGGGAGAAGTAGTTTCAATCAAACGATATCTATCACGGATCTATCACAAAAATTACGATGTAATTAACAGTTAAAACTATGAAAACAAGAAACTAACTCACAGCACTTTATTTATCTTACGATATATAATCTAAATAGACTAAATTATTAAAACTCCACACGCTTCTATCTACGCCCATGAAAACAGAAATTTAACTGTAAATATCCAACAAAAAACGTCGCAATTCTCGATGAAAACAGATGTGCGCGCTAGCCTGATCTATAGGGCATTCAATAACTGCGTGATGTACTTGCAGATGTTGTAGACTATTTATATCGTTCGTCGTAATGACGACGTCCTTTCAACCCGATGTGTCCGGTCTCTAGTCATAATGAGTTCATTTTGAACGCAAAATAGAAAAAAGCGATTTTTACCTTTTGAGAGCACGTTCATTAAAAAAAATTCATTATTTTGACTGTTTTTTTGTGCCTCTTGATTATGGTGGTGTATTTAGGTTTCATCTACAGTGACATTCGTTTGAAATTAACCCAGCAGTCATTTGAAACTGTAACACAGTTCACATTTGCTTAACAGTAAGCAAACACGGCATCCATCCTGCGGTTAGTTTTTTCATATTTCAATGTTTGTGCAAAATATTGTATACCTGCTCGATTGAGATGTTTAATGATTTTAGCTTTCTCGCACACTTTTATTCGGCGGCCACTCTTTACAATCGTATGGACTTTATTAATAATTTCACGAGAAGTTACTGTAAATGAACGTACGTCTTCTGCTTATATACCCACTTTTGAGAGACATTAATCAAATTATTCATCTCTTTGGTAAAATTAAAAATTCATTAAATAATAAAAATTTATCATTTATAATCATTTCTTCTGTAAACGCTGCACTAATTAAAAAGTACACAATATGTAAGTAACACAGTTAACCTTGGTATAACGGCAACGAAAAACCAATATCGAACAACTTTAAGTGCAAAATACGCACAGAATTACTTTTGTAAATAAGCTTACCTTAGCGTAAGTGCAATATAATGAACAAACATACCAAAAAAGTGTATTTCCTATATACATATAATAAATTTATTCGTTAGTTCTTTTGTTTGTTTTCAATTTCAATTATAATTAAAATTAAAAAATTATGAACGTACTATTATTAAATAAAACAGAACAATAGAATGTAAATAAAATAAAATTAAAAACCCTTACCACAATAGAATTTAATTTAATTTTATTCACTTATAAGTAGAGTGGACCAATTCGGAGCGAAAGCAGAGGCGTGACTAACGAATTAGTTCCCGCGTGCCCCATCGCACATACGATTACTTAGTATGTTGTTCACGGTCATCGTATGTACACGTATAATAGCAGCAGGAAAGTGTATTCTGTGAATTTAATAATGTTGAAGGAGCGTACAGTCAAAAGCCGCTATCATCAAAGTTAGTCAATAGGTTTATTGAGAACCATCCTAGTTTATCTTACAATGGGGTAAATGTAAAATGTTTAGTGTGCAATATACCTATATATAAACCATTTAACAAAATCAAATTTGCAACGCATGCAAATTTGGAACGTGCATAGCGCAAGACATAAAGATAGAGATACTGGTGCCGATACAAAATACGAAGTGTTCTTATTTGATTTGTGTACAATGATTGAGAAATAATTATGTTAACAATATTTCATCGCGCTTCTCCAGATTTTCAAGTCACGGAAAACGCATAAGACGGTAAGTTTTTTTTTAATCATCTAATTACATACATTTTAGATTTTATTTTTTATACGTATCATCGAGAACGTTTCATAATCTAGAAAAACCGTCTTACATTTTTTTTGTATCTAACATAATAACAGCACCGTTCGTGATAGTATATCTCTAGATATTAATAATGTTTCGCATGCGGGAACCAATGCGTTAGTCACGCCTCTGCTTTCGCTCCGAATTGGTCCACTTTACTTATAAGTTAATAGAATGTATCCGATTTCCCGTTTCCAAACTATGAGTTTATGAATAAACCTGGACAAACAAATGGAGTTGCAGTGACGACGTTTTTATCCGAAAAGAGTGCATGCATACCCGAGGTATCCATGCATGATTCGAGCACCGGGCATTCTATCAAATACGGAATTTCGGGCAAGATGTGCGCGCTATCTCGGTTTCATATGGCGTACTAAATATAGTATTGTTGTCAGGTCTCTGTAGCCTCTGTATCTAAAAGGATTATAATCAAACATCAAAGAAGGTTTTGGTTGAAGAATGAGATAGTTCTTCCCGTTATTTTCACCAAGAAGTCTTCGTCTTTGCTCATATTCTTAAGAAATCATTGAATAAATATGGTTAACTATAAGAGTGTGCAACATGGCAATAATACACGGTACCGAGGATACAATAAAAATGTAAGTCATAATGGCATAGTGTTTACAAATTATTTTTGAAAAGGAACAAGCTTTTGGGTAAGTTTGATTATTATTAATTGTTATTTTGTTGTTATTAATTGTTGCAGTAATAATTAATTTTTGCATAAAAATTACTATTATAATGACTTTTCCAAGTACGCACAAATATAAATGTAAAATTCTAGGTTGCAAAAATCGATATTATTCCAATATTTTTCCTGCTTCGAGTTATCAAAATAAACATTTCTTCACTCTCCCTTCTGATGGTAAAAAAACTCTATTAAAAGTTTTTCAGGTATTGATGTTTCTTCAAATTCAAAACAAATACATGTTTGCAAGGATCAACAACATCTAAATAATTTAGTCTCTTCTCGTTCCAGCGGGTTCAATTGTGAAGAGGATAGTAGGCATATCTAAACTAATTTGCAATCATTTATGTTTTTATTGAGCCTAAAAGTGCTTAGATTATTTACATTGGATACGAATGAATTAGAAGATTCTTCTCTAAATATTCCAATTAATGATGAGAATTATTTTAATTATCAAGCTGCCGCCGATGTATGTGAATTCCTCCTAAAAACGCTTAATTTACCCGATTCTGAGGTTGTAAATCTTCTTTATTTTCTGCTAACATAGAACCCCATCACACAAAGGAATTTAACAAATAATCTTCCTTATCCCACTCTTAGTTTGGTATTATATGTTAATACCATTTACGATAAGATGGTCGGGTCGTTAAAATCTTATGGCCATGTAAATTCTATTCACAAGAAAATGTTGGTAACTTTGCGGAAAGTTAGTTTTTGACGGTATACTTGTATTAAATCCGATCATCAAACTTTAGTTCAAGATCAGTTGTTAAATATGTCTATGAGTACAATTAAGAAATTTCATGATGACATTTGTCGGTCTTCTAATGATAGATCTCTGAATCGAAACTCGAGAAAAATTAGGCAGCTGATGCATTTGTAAAAGATAAATTAGGTTCTTGGTACGTTGGCAAGTTTAAGGTTTTTCAATCTTTTGTGCATATGAAGAATTCCTTATTTTATATTGCTGTTTATTAGAATTTCTGTTTATTTATTGTTATGAGTATATAATTTATTTTGTCTTATTGCAAGAATATTGCATTTTTTAATATATTTGTTGAATTTTAATATTTACTTTTCTTACATTGAGTTTAAATTAATTTTTTAACAGAATTAATTTTTAGTTATATGCATGTGATTTCTATATTTATAGATATGTCGCAGTGATGAGATCAAAAAAGATCGAAGCACATGTATTTAGAACATATTTAGAACAAAAAAAAACATAGTAATTTAAAAATACCGCCATCGCAGTTGTTTAAGAATTTAGTACTACCATATGAACATCAGAGGCGCTAGCGTAAGGGTCTAATGTAAAGTCACTATATCTAATAAAGTACCGTAATTGGTAAGGACCATGAGTAAGAGAGAGAAAGATATATTTTGGAAACAAAATGGCCGTTTGACTGCTGTCATATTATTACTGTAAAAACACGCAATCGCTCGTTGGTCGCTTATTTATATTGTGTTTGGTGTTATACATAGTAAGAAACGTTTGTATTTGTTGTGACAATGACTGGCTGCTGTGTTGCACGATGCAAAAGCAGAAGCGAAAATGGATATCGTCTGTTCCGATTGCCAAGTGGTATGTAATTATAAATGCAATGTATTTAATATATATGTTCATACTTTGTCTAATTGTTATTATATTATCTTATTTGTTTTGACAATAAGGCAAACGTAACACACAACGGAAAGAATTATGGATGACATGTATTGGACAAAGTGACTTAAGCCCAATGTCTATGATCTGTGAGGTAAGTGCTCAGTAACCTAATATATCGTTTAATTTGATTAGAAAACATTTAGATTCATTTTTCGGAAAAACAATTCGAACAAAAACGGATGGATAATCGAAAACTGTTACGTCCTGATGCAGTTCCAGATTTATTAACGGAAAATGAACGTTCATCTAATTCCACCGATGAGACAATAGTAATGGAAGCAAGTTCATTTGCTGAAACTTCAGGCCGGAAAAGGAAACATATAAATGAAGAACTTGCAGAAGATGTCTCCAGCAATATTACATTAGATGAATTATGTCTTGGTATGAATTTGAAATACTTTATTTACCTGTTGTAGTTATATTGCATATTGTACAACTAATGTTTATCGGTCTGTTTATTAAGTTATTACATTATACATTGTGGATTGTTAGATGAGAATAATCAAGCAGATGAAGATGAGGCGATGGTATTAGGTGATCCAGATCCAGAAATGATCGTACTGCTTTCTGATGGTGACATGCAAGAAACTCAAACACTGTTGATCAAAAAGTTGAGGAAGGCACTAAGGAAGAGTATGAAACAAAGTAGTGTGTATAAGAGACAGTGTGAGAAACAAGATGAAAGGCTGAAGCAACTTTTTAATGAAGATCAATTGTGGTTTTTGCAAAAAGGCTCGCATCGAGGGACAAAATGGACAGAAGAAACACTAACAAAAGCTGTAAAGTTATACTTGGTCTGTGGTGAAAAAGGCTACGAGGAATTGCGAAATCAACACCTTCCATATCCCAGCATACGTACTATTCAACATCGCCTACGAAATTTAAAAATGGAAGCAGGTATTCTCGAAGATATATTTAATGTAATGCGGTTAAAAGTAAGCAGTAAAGTCATTAAGTACTTGTCGATGAATATAAATGAAATGAATATAAATTACAAATGTTTATTTTTTTATAGATGCCGACACTTAAACCTGAAGAGAGGCATGCATGCTTAATAATGGACGAAGTCGCAATTAGGCCAGGTGTACAGTATGACAACTCTTTGTCATCAAGTATAGGTCGACCTACACTTAACAATTCGGATGGAACTTGTGACGATGTAGCTACACATGTGTTAGTGTTCATGCTTGCGGGTATTACAAGTAGATGGAAGCAAACTATTGCATATGAATTTACCGGAAAGTCCTGTTGTGCTAAAGAAGTTCTAGAGAGAATAAAGATGATCATAACAAAGGCGTATGAAATAGACATCACAGTGCGTGTAGTTGTATCGGATATGGGGCCTCAAAATAGAGGTGTATGGAAGTTACTGCACATAATCGCCAATAGATACAGCAAACTTGATGCGAAATATGCTACCACAGCTTGGTTCATTATTCTAATGTATAAGTGGTTCAAACTTATGACGAGCCGCACTCAAAAATTGGCTTTGTCGCATTTGAATTCAAACGAGAATGCAGATACAGTAAATTTTTTAACTTCTTTTATTAATATAATTCGGCGGATCAAACTTGATGATAATATTTGGAAGCCTTTCCAAACGGGGCTTCTAGTATCTACGCAAACTGCTTTGCACCTTCAGGAGATTTATTTAGAAACAGAGAAATTCAAGTATATTATGTTAGGCAGGTTTACCCAAGACTGTCTTGAGAACATGTTTTCGTCAATCCGTCATCGTCACCCTGTACCTGATGCACGTGAATTTAAAACTGCTCTCCGACTGGTATGCTTGTCTCAATTTGAAGGGAAAATAAATCATGGAAGCTACCAAAATTCTGAGACAAGTCATTTACTTACATACTGCGACTCTCTAAATGCAATTAGCCATGACGTTAGCAATAACGAGAGTGATTATATACTAATGCAAGCTTTTACTGGACCTGAACCTGTATTAAGTGACCACGTTAAAGAGGCCCTGTATAGTTTTATTGGTGCTCTATTATTCAAATTGAAGAAGAATTTTAAAACGTGTGACAATTGCTACAACGTTTTGTTGCGTCGAGAAAACGAAAATATAGAAGTTGGTCAATTTACGACATTCAGGGAATATAAAACAGATAAAAATGCCTTAGGTTATGCTAATAAGGAAATTTTTAATTTTATGACAGAGTGTGAACTTCGATACAGACTTTATGAGGACAAAATAATACAAAATAAAATAAGTCAAAAGCAAATCACTATACTGCAACAATCTGAAAATCTTCCACTGGTGCCTAATTGCCACAATGTAGTGTTAAATTTAATCAAATTGTTTGTAAAAAGTAGAGTTTATTTTTCATTACGAGAAAAAAATAAAAAGGTATCAACAACTTGTGATAAAAATAGTAGAAGCATTGCTATGAGATCCGCTGTCAAAAAATAAATATAAGCTTGCCATAATACATATTTCTTTTTATTTACAAAAAAATGCATGTATAGTTACTAAAACAAATTTAAACAATAAATAATATTGAAAATCGTCATAATATGTGTCAATTCCATAAAGTCACTAAAACAGGACATTTAAAAATCGCGCTACTCACTACATTTCAGTTGGTATTGGAATCAATATGGCGTCCTAATTGCGGTACTTTGTTAGATATAGTGACTTTAGGTCTAATGGAATGTAGTACTATTATATGACATGCTTCTTGGACTCGAGTTAGCAGTGCTGCCGTTTCAGTACAATTGTACCGAATTCAGTACACTATTTACAAATTCAGTACGCCAGTTTGCAAAAAGAGCTACTTTTAGTACAAACTTGAAAGTTTCAGTACTAAATTAAATCCTAGTACTAAAAAATGCTTTTCTTTGTTTTAAATTACCTGTTATGAAGCACAAAAGTTGTTACACTTTGAAAAGGTAACTATAATTCGCATTATTTGCTCTGCCCTCTGTTGACAAATAGGTGACAAACATTTTGGGAATGTATACAATATGTATTCAAGGCTAGTTTACATACGAGTAGTACGACATTGGGGATTTTTAAATGCAAAATACTGGTTTCCTTGTAATTCGTTTTGGCTGTAAATATGTTATTTTCCTGAAGATAACTACGAAGTTATAAAATGTAAATACATTAAACATGTAAAATTGTGAACAGAGCATGGCATAATACTTATAAATGAACAAGAAACCATAAGAAGGGCATTTTTTCAGTAGATACAGAACACAACAGACAGGATTAGTTGACAGGACCAGTAAGTGGACAGGATTAGTCGACAGGATCGGTAAGTTCAAAATCGATACAATTTTCTCTACCGACATAAATATATCTCTTAAGAAAAAGAAAAGATTGCTTTCGAATATTAAGGAATATATGAAATACATTGCATTATGTGAAAGTGTGACTGTCTGTCTGGTGGGATTGCAGGATAATCATCCTCTTCGAGCTTCTTCAACTTGACGAAACAACTACGTCGGACAAATACTGTGAGCAACTCACCAAGCTGAATACGAAAATTCAAGAATCGAAAAAACCTCATTTTTCATCATAACGACAGACCACTTTGTTCAACAAACGCTGCGAAATGATGGTATTGTGATGTGAGTCATCCAACGATACGTCAGGCGAGCGGTATCATGCGCCAAATATGTCATCAAGTGTCCCGAGTTAGTACTACCATAAGAACATCAGAGGCGCTAGCGTAAGAGTCTAATGGAATGTAGTACTATTATATGACATGCTCCTTGGACTCGAGTTAGCAGTGCCGCCGTTTCAGTACAATTGTACCGAATTCAGTACACTATTTACAAATTCAGTACGCCAATTTGCAAAAAGAGCTACTTTCAGTACAAACTTGAAAGTTTCAGTACTAAATTAAATCCAAGTACTAAAAAAATGCATTTCTTTGTTTTAAAATATCTGCTATGAAGCACAGAAGTTGCTACACTTTGAAAAGGTAACTATAATTCGCATTATTTGCTCTGCCCTCTGTTGACAAATAGGTGACAAACATTTTGGGAATGTATACAATATGTATTCAAGGCTGGTTTACATACGAGTAGTACGACATTGGGGATTCTTTAAATGCAAAATACTGGTTTTCTTATAATTCGTTTTGGCTGAAAATATGTTACTTTCCTGAAGATAACTATGAAGTTATAAAATGTAAATACATTACACATGTTTAGTGATGTATTTTATTGTCCCTTGAGGCTAAAAGAAGGTCATCGATAAATTTTTCTGGAGTCAGTACGTTTTTTGTAAATTCAGTACGTTTTTAGAGCTGGTGGCGGCAGCACTGCGAGTAAGTATCAATCGAGACGTGTTAGATGTATCCATGCTTCCTCGACGACGCAGTTTGTTAAGTATAACGAGTGTAAATAAATTAATTAACCGATTTCCTACATTAGGATATACAGGTAGTATTATTAAATATGTTGTTTGCAAGATAAAATTTTACCGAACGATATATTTATTTGTGAACAACATGTTAATACCAAACACCCCTGTTAAAATTAATTGCATTTTCGCGAAGTAATGTGAATGTAAATATTACTTTCTACATTTTACGACGCTAATTATTCGAATTTTTTAATTAAGGACTAATTTAAGGGCTATTAAGAACTGTGATTTCTTAAGGCTTCCTGATGTATTCAGAATGGCAGTCCTTGATAGCTTAGTTGCAGAGCAATGATCCGGCAAACCATGGACGTGGGTTCGATTCCTGCTTCAGGGCGAATTTTTTCAATAGAAAAATTCGAATAATTAGCATCGTAAAATATAGAAAGTAATATTTAATTCATGCAAGTTTTATAGTTTACAATTGGTTTGAACCTAGCGCGTTAAAATTCTCTCTGAAATATACACAACACATCGACAGTACTGCTTCATGGGTCATATTTGCTTGGTTCGACTATACATGTGACAATGGCTGGACATGGAATACAATGGCTTATGTAAAATATAACCTATAAATATGTATATACTCCTTACTTAGCAATTCTATATTTTACTAAAGTACTTCGACTGTACTTTAAGATAAGCACATAAATTTCAAAATGATATTACACATTTAAAAGCAGAATTTATACATGTATTTATGCCAGGATTATTTTTGTAAACAATAAACAAAACATGTCCATGACCTTAGTGGAAAAGAATTTTTAATGTAACCTCAAAACAACCTTAACAATTTTGTCCCTACATATTGAGTTATGGATCCAAAAATTTTTCTTGTTTTTTAATCATTATCAAAACAACTTTTATTACTTTCTTCTTCTTTTCTTTAAAATTTTGTTTTGGTTTTCATTCTGGCAATTATTTATTGAATTATACTATTTAAATAAGTTGTACTATGTAGAAATATTTTTCTGTAATGTCAATGTACAAACAAATAAATAAATTATTTTAGTGTTGAAATAATAGAAAACCGTTCTCCATTGAAGCAAGAATAAAAGCATATCAAACTCATAATAAAATGTAGTTAATAACTTTGATACATTAACAAAAAATAATTAAATCAGCCAAAATTAAATACCTTAGAATTTCTAGCGTCATAAAAAGGAATAAGTGAGAAAACGAATAACCTAGATCATGTTTAAATTCGTTATTTAAAGTTAACATTCTGAACTTACTGCAAATGAGAATCAATGAATATTAATTCCCATTTTTACATGTCAATGTCGCCTTATGTGATGCATTAATAACTACAATCCGACAAACTAAGTTTGTACTAGCATGTATAACACACCTCGTCGCGACTACGATCTTACTGGTTGTTAGGATAATTAAAAATTACTGAAAAGCCACTTCCATCAACGGGAACGTACAGACGCGTTTCGCTCTAATTGATGCACATAAGGCGACATTGACATGTAAAAATGGGAATTAATATTCATTGATTCTCATTTGCAGTAAGTTCAGAATGTTAGCTATATATACACAAAGTAGAGAATTGAAAAGCCATGTCTGTCTTCGAGATACCGTACATTGATAAGCTTCAATTAGCGCGAAACGCGTCTGTACGTTCCCGTTGATGGAAGTGGCTTTTCAGTAATTTTTAATTATCCTAGCGTTATTTAAGCATGATCTAGGATAACAGGGAGGTCAACAAAAAGAGGTATTTGAAGAAAGGGTAAATACGAAGAGAGAAACCAATGAATATTGATAGCAAAGAGGGGAAACTAACTAATAAGTCAATCCTATTAAATAACATTATTAACAATGTTCTATGAAAATTTAATCTGCACAGTTTCTCGTTATTTTTTTGGAGAAATGTGAATTGTTTGTGTATAATTTATTCTTTTACTTAAATTTCTTTTTATCTGTCCACTAAATTAGCATGTCCGGGACTACTTTAGTCTGTATGACTGATAAGATTTTAAAGTAAACACCTTTCAAGCATGTGCATAAATCACGGTTTGATCCTATAATAACTGAATTTACATTGACGAAATATTTTATAAACGTAGGTGTCGGTTCTCGCGACCGTTTTCTAAATGTAAATCTCGGTTTCCGGGTTGGAACCGAGTCGAGTTAGGTGTAATTGCCAACGTTTCGTCCACTGTTGCAAGGGACATCTTCAGGGCTGTACGTAGATGTTCGCTGATTCGCAGTAGCTTGAAGAATTATTTCACGCTATTCTTCAAGTTACTGCGAATCGACGAACATCTACGTACAGCCCTGAAGATGTCCCTTGTAACAGTGGACGAAACGTTGGCAATTACACCTAACTCGACGCGGTTCCAACCCGGAAACCGAGATTTACATTTAGAAATATTTCATAGTTTTTCTGTAAAATATTCCTATATTCCATTACAACGAAATTTCATTGATTTTATAGAATTCTATATGAAAATAATAAAATAAAATAATAACTTTGTTTTACCACTTTACCACTTAACTTTGTTTTACCACAGAATTCTATATGTATATACATGAAAATTTAAATGCAAATTAGTTAATAAATTAATGTAAATTCTATTATATGTACATACAAATTAATTTAAAGTCTGTAAATTAGTAAACCATTAATACAGTTGATATAAGATGTGTAGTGTCAGTTTTCTATATTATTGTGTTCTGTACAACTATAGGCATAACAATAATAGACGAAAAATTTTACACATATAGGCAGTACTGGATTTAGACTTGATGAGGCCTTAAGCTGTTTGAGCCATGGAGCCCTTTATAAGTCCAGATATTTTATGCCGGCGACAAATATGATTTTAGGATACCTAGAGAGTTAAACTAAAATACAATTAAGAAGTATATTGATAGTGAAATAATAAAGCTTTAACTAAAAATATTTTTTATTCATAAACTTAATAAGGCAAACTTTGGTAAAGAGAAACAAAAGTTCTTTTAAAAGACACAGTTTACAAAGGCTTTACAATCTAATCTGTTGAAACATGTTATAAGGATTAATGAATTATATTAAACTATAACTGCGTTATTTCTTGCCTTTGCCAAAGCATAGTCACTGGCGACATCATTAAGTAATAAGCGGCATGGGAGCAAATAATGTTGTAGTACATTTAAGTATATATGACACTTGCTCACTCTGGCAATTTTGTGGGGGGTTCTCAAGAAAATGGGAGCTCTAAGCTATAGCTTGTGCAGCTTATACGTAAATCCAGCACTGCATATAGACCAGCCTAAGTGGTGAATAAGTTTGTTTACTTCGGAGCACTCGCTAACACCATGGAGGATGTATAGTAAAAAGAAAACAAGCAAGTATTACTGTAAAGATATAAAAATAACTAATAAAAACATTGATATTTTCCATATTACACAGAGCATTGATCTAGAAAATTGATACACTGGAAATATCGTGTGGGTCAAAAATTCTACAACTTTCTTGATCGAAAAAGAGTAAAATAAACTTTTCAAAATAGAGATCCAAAAGATACATTTTCGCCATCTAATACGTGTGTTATACGATTTTCAAAAAGGAATGTGTTCAAATTTAAAAGAAAAAGGTTTGGAACATTTATTTAGATCGTGTTCCTGTCCTTGTTCCTGCTTTTTTAGCGGTCCAAAAATAGTTTGGCAGGTTTACAAGTGGAAACTTTAACCATAATGATCGACTCCGTTCTGGACAACCTTTCACATAACCCAAGGATAACAACTAAAGACATTGAATATCGATAAATTGCTTGCATTTTGCCATCTAAAGAAACTTGGATTCACTTTTACGCTTGAAGCATGGGAGGCGCACTCTCTGACGAAACACGAAACAAGCTGAACTGCCTCTCAACAACCAACTTTCCACTTGAACGCTGTCAAAGAAAATATTTTTTTAAGTAAACGAAAATGGATCCTATACAAGCGCATTCAACGAAAAATGAAGCGAAAGTAAGCATGTGAAATTGCAAAAACAGTGGCAAAAGCCTGGATCCGAGATCTCATCACCACTCCTTTTTACTAATGTAACTAATGTCAGTAGTTAAAACTATGGTCTTAAAATCACGGACACTCTTTGACGGCCATCACTTATAGTAAGAAACGACATTCATTCGATAAGCTCTAATAGCCAATAATTATTCAAATAAAATTGTGAACAGAGCATGGCATAATACTGATAAATGAACAAGAAACCATAAGGGCATTTTTTTAGTAGGTACAGAACACAACAGACAGGATTAGTTGACAGGACCAGTAAGTGGACAGGATTAATCGACAGGATCGGTAAGTACAAAATCGATACAATTTTCTCTACCGACATAAAGATATCTCTTAAGAAAAAAGAAAAGATTGCTTTCGAATACTAAGGAATATATGAAATACATTGCATTTTGTGAAAGTGTGACTGTCTGTCTGGTGGGATTGCAGGATAATCATCCTCTTCGAGCTTCTTCAACTTGACGAAACATCTACGACGGACAAATACTGTGAGCAACTCACCAAGCTGAATACGAAAATTCAGGAATAAAAAAAACGTGATTTTTCATCATAACGACAGACCACTTTGTTCAACAGACGCTGCGAAATGATGGTATTGTGATGCGAGTCATCCAACGATACCTCAGGCGAGCGGTATCACCCGCCAAATATGTCATCAAGTCTCCCGGACCTCCTAAAAATTAACTACTGGAAGGCTTTCGAATGAGCTCTAGAGCTATATAAGAACTCTGAATGGAGGGAGACAATCAGACGACCAGCCACTGACAACGAGTATTATGATATAAATAAATATAGTAAAATACTAAACACTAAACCTTGTTTCTTTCAATTTTTATCTGTTCCATGATATGCAATGACAAGGACATTTTCGTGAAAGATATTGAAAACTATCTCATAACTAGAGCAGACCAATTTCCGTGCGCGCCATGTGCGCCGATGTGAGGATGATTGTATTGCATCAGAACTAATAAAAACCATTCAGTATGTGTTTGGTACTTGTTTAGACTGCATGTAAGTATAAACATACGTAATAAAATGTCGTCGACACATAAATCGAGAAAACGACCGTTGTCAGACGAAGTGATTAAGTTTATTATGGATTTCCCGGACTGGCTCAAAAATTAAATGTTTAGTGTACAATACATATCTAATGTGTTGGTCAAAAACACATTGTAAAGAACATGTAAGCAGTTCGAAGCACAATAATAACAAAATTAATCGACAACAGTTTATACATGAACTATGTGTAACTATAATTGTGTGTACACTGCCGTTTACCTTGTTAAGTAATGATTCATTTATTTCATTTTGGAATAAATACGCGAATCAAACATTACCGAGCACGACAACGTTACGAAGGAATTTACCATCGGTGCGTAAACAGGTTGAAAATAAAATCAAAGCCGAACTGAAAAATAAAAAAACTGTGGTTATGTGTGGACGAAACAACTGACAGCAAAAAACAATCTGTAGTTAATGTGATGGCGCGTAATATGGAACCACATCAACCAACGTTTTCAATTTTATTGGCATCCAGACCACTAGAACATTGTAATGCCGAAAAAATTTCAGGTGCTATTAGATACTTTGGAAAAATTTTAACTTTGGAAAGACCAAGTATTAATGTTTATGACGGATGGTCCCGCAACCATGTGTCTGTAGGCCGGTCTCTTAGATAATATTGTCCTAACTCGTTACATATTACTTGTAAACTCCATGCTCTACACCTTGTGGCAGAACAGGTTCGCAGATGTTATTCAGAGGTAGATGCTTTAATATCGAGTACAAAGGCAGTATTCCTGAAATCTCCAAAACGTATTCGGAAATTTCACGAATTGTGTCCCCATACCCCTGAGCCACCACAGCCGATTCTGACTCGTTGGGGTACATGGTTATGGGCGGGGTTTTACTATCATGAACATTTTGAAAATATTTAAGACGTGGTTTTATCATTCGATCCGAAAGAAAGTGCAGCTATCAATGCAAGCCAGAAAAAATTTCAAGATGCCCAGATTAAAATGGATTTACAAAGTATTCGTGAGAATTACTTGGGACTAGAAGAAGCAACAACAAAATTAGAAAATTCGTCGCTGTCGTTAGAGAAATCACTGCAAATCGTTAAAGATGTTCACGCACAACTGTGTGCTGTAGAAGACGCAAAAAGTGAAAGTGTTCTAATTAAATTTGAGTGTTTTAGACAGAAATGCAGATTTTGACATCTTAACACGTATTTATGAGGGCACGTCTACAAATGCGTTAAGTTACTTAACAAAGTATTTTGATTATGCGAATATAACATCACTAGATGTAGAACGCTCGTTTTCCGAATATAAACATATTTTTTCTTCACGGCGGACATGTTTTTCAGAAATAACCTTAGAAACGCACCTGATGTTGAAAATATACAATCGAGTTTCTCCAGTTTGTCAATCCTTGGAAGACGCTTAAAACGGTAAGTGTTTTTTTAAATCCTCTGTCGTGCACACAATCACTGATTTCATACATTTTCCATTTTATTTATAGGTATATACAACGCTGCTATAATATGTACTATTCTTATTTTTCGTGTGTTTATGCATATTACTTTAATAGCAGAAAACCAAATTATATTTAATTATTTCTGATAGAATAAATGTTTCTACTTCTATACTTATATCACTAACAAGCTCAGGTTGTGTCCCTATTCTATCGCATATTCTAATATATTACGAATTACGCTCCCATACTGGCGCTCATGGCGCCCACGGAAATTGGTCTGCTCTACTCATGACCTTTTCTTAGAGAAAATTCTAGAAGTTTCTATGAAAAAGGAAACCACAATTTTATCACGGACACGAGACTTTAACAAACATGTAATAGAAGATTGCATAAAACTGGTAACACCCATATTTTAAACGATTTTACTCACATCTTTAGGATTATAGTCAAAATGCCGCTCATCTTGACATTGAACAAATCAGATGGAAAACAGACTATGTACAAACAACAATAGCTGCTACAAAGAAAGAAATATGATAAATTGTTAAATACAATCACAAATCATATCTAAAAAATATAACGACTCAAGGAGAAATAGACGTATGAAAGTTGATTGGTTTATTTACCTATCTTTTAATCAGTGGCGGTTTCTGCTATGGTTTGCAAGTTTGCGCAACCACCAAAACTAATAGATTTAATTTAATGAAAAAAAGCGTAATTCTACATTTTTTAAATTAAAAATTTGTACTACCTCACACAATAAATGAACTATTATAAATTACTTATAATAGGTATATCTAATTGGATATGAATACGTTAAATAAATGAGAGAATAACACACTTGGTTTGCAGACTCATTGCAATCCACGAACGTATATATCCCTATACGGCTGACGAACTTTGTCGAACGTCTTTCGGGTATATCTCCATAAATGACAATAGTGTTGCAGCAGCAGTGCAACCAAAACATTAGACATATTTCTTGCTTACGGTGCAACGGTATAAAAGCGAATAAAAAAGTTGTATTTGTGTGTTTAAAAGTGTTTATGCTCTTTATTTTTAAATAATAATGAATTCAGTGCAGAGTTTAATAGTGGATCTGTTCTATAAAAGAACGTACGCCGAAAAAATTGAAATAAAGCGGTTGGGCAGACCTGTTCCGAATTTAAATCTGAAACAAACGATTTCCAGTAAGACGCGAACTTTTAATAGACTATTTAATAAGGATATTTATAATAAACATTTGTGGATTTGCGGTTGTAGTATAAAAAATGCATTATTCTGCTTTCCTTGCTTACTATTTGAAGGTGAAGAATTATGGACGAAAATGGGTTTAACTGATTTAAATCATTCAAGCGATCGAATTAAAAAACACAGTATATCACAAAGGCATATGAAAAATGTAGTCCAATTATCGCTTTTTGGGAATGTGGATATTGCTGCTCAGATGGATAGTGCATATCGAAGAAATATAGCATTGCACAACGAGAAAGTTAAGTACAATCGATATGTAGTGAACATTATAATTAATTGTGTAAGTATTTGTGGAGCTTTTGAACTTGCTTTCTCAAGAAAGATAAATTTGCGACTGCGAAAGATCGTCGCATGGATTTTTTGCTTCAATAAAATCAGGATCAGAATCAGTGAGTTTTAAAAGCCTTTTTTCTTCTTTATATGTACCTTAGCAAAATTACTTTTAATAAAACATACTTAGTGACCTACCTTGTTTACCTACTGTAAAAAGTATTAGTATTCACTAAATTTGCAACCCCCACATTTTTTATGCACGAGCCGCCGCTGCTTTTAATATCGTATTTTTCTCATATTAAAATTAATTATAGCTTTCTGTCAATACTCAATACGATTAAGTAATATAAGATAAATATCAAATTTCGTGCTTGATTAAAAACATAATAATAAACAATATAAAACAGTAAACAGTTGATTTCAAAAAAAGTGTTCTAGGTCAAAATATTTTTTTTTATCATTTCAGTAACAAATAACTTATTTAAAGGTAAATATTAGAAAACAATCAACTTTTGATCAATTTGTTGAAATGTATCCAGAAAAACAAACTGAATATCGTTACTTTTCGCAACACAGGGTTAGAATAATAGAACGCTTTTAACTCCGTACGTGAAGAAAGGCTGTCTGGAATGCGCGAATATGTAAATTCTAGGTAAGTCGAGAAACTATGTCTAAAAAAGAGTGCCGTCAATATTTAATTACATAAAGGTCTTTCAAATGAGACTGCTGAGCGACATACTCATCGGCTCCGTTTAGTACGTGTAAGATTAATAATTGAAACCGTTGAACAAAATGTACGCTAATTAACCACGATACGGATCTATAATCGCTGAATAAGAATGAAACATCTGACGAGAAATAATTGTTTACAAAATATGGCTGAAGTAGCTCAATATAGCTCGATATAGTACTCCGTTGAGCTGCCAATTTTGCAGCACACAAACCCTATACCGTCTGGAAATGTGGTAAGTTAAAGATACTGCTGCGCAAGCGCGTCCCCGCCAACTTTACTTCCCCGATATGTTTATGCAATGTAGAGTGTAGTATTTGATTGAATAAGCAATATGGATAGGTCAGAAGTAGGTGTGGTATACACATACGTATTGCGTATGTACTCATATTTCTAACGTATCCATCGTCGACGTATCTGATCAGACTAGGCACAGACACGCCTGGCACCTAGTATGGTACCTCCCTGTTTTATCTAGTGTATTGGTGGTGTATCCTTGACGTCTCCGCCGTTAACTCACCAAATTTCCAGACGTTATAAAATCCATATAGTGCATCAGTAGTCAATGACAATGAAACATTTTTATAACTGTCCGCTGTACACAGATTTTGTATGCAATGTTGGATATTGACCAGAATACGTATTACAATTTCTAATATTTTTAATAATAATTTTTAAAATATACTAAGAAGCAGTTAATATAATTAATTTAAATAATTTTATTGCTTTACAAAATTTAATGTGTTCTGCAGCTCTTATACAAAAACCGCCACTGCTCCCTAGCGATCAATCTCATTGATCTACTACCGACACGCGACAAGTTACTTATCAAACGCATCCAGAATCACCAAAATCATTCAAACCATCTCCTAGATATCTTTATCAATAATTTTATTCTCGAAGTATGCATCTAGTAGTAGGTCAGTACTATGTATACATACGAGGATTATTCGGAAACTACATGGCCTAACACAGAGATGGCGGGAATTCTCAAGAATTTTCTTTTTTTTTTCTTTAATAGGTTAAATATGACAGTAAGGAGCGATGTGTCAATTAGTCTGTTTTTGACAGTACGTTAAAGTGAACGTCTTGTATGATTTTGTAATAATGTGCAAGTTGAGAACATTGATAAAATACTTTCATTTGAAAGGCTTAACACCAACCGAAATCAAAGCAGAACTGGATTCAACACTATTAAAATTCGCTCCTTCGTTTTCAATGGCTAAAAACTGGGTTGCCGAATTTGTCGTATGGGCACAAGATGAACCACGTTGGTGGACGTCCAAAAACTGTGACCGTCGAGTAAAAGCGCGCGATACAGCAGACATTGTAGGTATTTCAAATGACAGTGTGCACAGAATTTTAACTGAAGAATTGGAAATGAAAAAATATTCGGCGCGTTCGACAGTTACTCACGCCGGAGCAAAAACTGAATCGTTTGAATTTCTCGCGTCCTTTTGGCACGTTGTCGCCGCAATCAGAAGCACTTTGTACGCTGCTTCATTGCCGTCGACAAAACCTGGGTCCACCACTACACTCCCAAAACCAAAGAATAATCCAAACAATTGCCAAAAAAGGTTATCTGCCGCCTAAGAAGGCAAAAACGATTTTGTCAGTAAGAAAGGTTATGGCAACTGTTTTTTTGAGATCATCATGGAATTATCTTGGATGACTACTTATAAAAGGGGAAACAATACATGGAGAGTATTATGCCAATTTCTTGTAACAATTAAGCGACAAAATCAAAGATAAACCGCCTCATTTGGCAAAGAAGAAAGTATTTTACAATCAGGATAATGCACCCGCCCACAAATCTCCGATTGCAATGGCAAAACTTCATGAATTGGGATTTGAATTAGTGCCTCATTCGCCCTATTCCCCAGATTTGGCTCACAGCGATTATCAACTCTTTCTAAACCTGACAAAATGGCTCGGCGGTAAGAGATTTTCGTCTAATTACAAGGTAATCGCTGCTGTAAATAGCTATTTCGAGGACTTGAATTCATAGATCTGCAATTTGGAATATATTTGGAGTAAGTGTATATCGAAAAATGTCAAAAAAACGTTTGCGTTTTCTTTGTTAGGCCACGTAGTTTCCCTACCATCCTCATATATAATTCAAAACGAATTATTAGAATAGAAAATGTGTGCATTTACATCGTACTGGATAAGTACTTGCCCAGCACTATATCGACATTGACATAAAATTATAATAGGATAAACTCGTGTATAATTTAAAAGAATTATCAGAATAGCAAAGGTGTTTATGTTGGAGAAAATCAATAATGTGTGAGCAAACCAATAGGTAAAACGTGGTTTTTTGTTTTTACTAGCCCAGTACTAGCCCGGTATTAGCATTTGGATGCCTACTCTATCAAACGCATTCAGAATCATTAAAAGCTGTGAACCCTAATGCGCGAACAAACATATACATGGACGAATTGATCCTTCTTTTTGGAAGTAGGTTAAAAACTACGATACGAAAGAAAAAGTATATTCAACTAGCAATACGGCATTATTTTTGTTTCATATATTTTTAATTATATTACGAAAGAAGGAAACAAAGGCGTGTAATAATTTGAAACATACTTGAGTAAGTAAAACCTTACAAATTTTGTATAGTGATATTGATATTAGTTAATGATAGGCGCTGAATGTTCTTTTACGCTCTGTCTTAATAACTTTTGGAATGTGGTAAAGAGTGTCATTACGGTGAAAGTATCTCTCTAGTTGTGCGCACTGGTGATTCTCTAGTAAGATGAAACACGTGTCTGGGTATCTGTAGAGATACTTTCACACAAAAATGAACTTGAATTGTGTACTGCACACCCAATTTTTAATAATATTTTATATTATTAGAAATAATGGAGACTAAGTGACTCTTGCTTTATTTTGGAAATTTTCTCCAGGGGATCGTATTCCGTACTTTGGAAACCACTATACCAAACAAACTGGAATAGGAGATTTTGGCACACCTATCTAGGGACCGGAGACGAAAGGCCGAAATTGCGATGGACCAAATAAATAGTCTTTAACATCGCTAAGTACAACCCGCAGTTCTTGAATAGCACTATTCATTCGGTTAACTGCACATCTGGTTTTAGTCGTTGAATTGTGACGCATTTACTTCAATTTTACACTTAAATTTCTTTCTTCTAGGGCGTAGATAGAGGCGGGAAGAGTTTTTATAATTTGTTTAATTTACTAGTTTATATTTCGTAAGGTAAATAAAGTACGGTGAGTTAGTTTCATTTCTTCACTGTTTTAACTGTTAATTATATATATATAAGTAAGTGTCCAGTGAATTTTGTGAAATTTTAATAACTTAGGCATACATTTTTAATTTTCATTTATTTAGATCTAGAACATTGTTTAAGTTACTTGTTCAGATATGATATGGACGACATCGAAAATGGCATCGTGAATCAATGCCGAGTTGTATTAAGGGTCAACTGATTGTATGACCATTGCCAGTAATTCCGAAATATATTGCTGTCTGTAAAATATCGTTAAAAAATTCCAAGAACTCGCACGTAAAACGTCACTTAGCATCGCAAACACATACACAGAAATTACAACCGTTGGAATCTGACAATTTTAACGAAGAACACTGTGAAACTTTAATGGCAGCAAATATTCCATTAAATAAACTTCAAATCATTTCTTCAAAAATATACTGGTCGAAATGTTCCTGATGAATCCACCTTACGCAAATATTATGTTGTAGTAGAACGCATTAGAAGCCATCCTTCAAATCAGTACCTATGGATAAGTGCCGACGAAACTGTCGATATATTAGGACGCTGTGTCGTAAATGTTGTAGCTGGTGTACGATATATATCCAACTATTCCATATAACGCATATTGCAGTGGTTTTTTTCCCGCAACTTTTAGTGAAAATTTTGAAAAAACATTATTTAATGTTTACAGTAGAATTTTATGATAACTCTGTATAATGTATGAATTTATTGTATGAATATTAATGTTATTTTGATTTATTTTTGAATTATTAGGTTTTGATTAGCGCAGTTCCTGGAAGCCGTTTGGACTTGCTGGGCAATATACTTTATAACTGTATTTTTTTTATGTTAGGGATGCGTGCCGCATGTATCCGAGCGACAGACACGTCTAGTTGTTCAAATGAGAGTATTGCATATTGGAAGATAGAACTTTTTTATCTTTTATTCCAATTAAGTTCGGTTTTTGTTTTTAATTTATTGTGGTTGTGCTAACTGATTTCATTACCGAATTTTTACGAGGTTGCTTAACTCGTAATTTTGATTTAATTAATCTCTCACTTGCACGTGTTCTCAAGGTTATAAGAAAATATGTATATATATTTTTTCGTAAGTTAAATTTTATATTATATCATATTATAATTTGTATGCATTTTATTATTGTAATATTAATTGTATGAATTTCTATATATTGATAGTAATTGAAATATAGATAACATTTGGAATTTACTGCAAGTGAGAATTAATGAATATTAAATCACATTCTTACATGTAAATGTCGACTTATTTAATGCGTTCGAAACTACAATCCGACAAACTAAGTTTGTACTAGTATGCAGAACACACCCTTTCGCGACAACGAACTTCCTGGTGATTAGGTTAATTAAGAATTAAGAAATACTGAAAAAACAAGTCTATCAACGGGAGGAAACGCACAGACGACGTTTCGTTCTAGTTGGAACTTTTCAATGTACGGTATTCCCTCGATGACGGACATTGCTTTTTCATTTCTATACTTTCTGTATATATAGTTAACATTTGGAATTTACTGCAAGTGAGAATTAATGAATATTAAATCACATTCTCACAGTCGGATTGTAGTTTCGAACGCATTAAATAAGTCGACATTTACATGTAAGAATGTGATTTAATATTCATTAATTCTCACTTGCAGTAAATTCCAAATGTTAACTATATATACAGAAAGTATAGAAATGAAAAAGCAATGTCCGTCATCGAGGGAATACCGTACATTGAAAAGTTCCAACTAGAACGAAACGTCGTCTGTGCGTTTCCTCCCGTTGATAGACTTGTTTTTTCAGTATTTCTTAATTCTTAATTAACCTAATCACCAGGAAGTTCGTTGTCGCGAAAGGGTGTGTTCTGCATACTAGTACAAACTTAGTTTGTCGGATTGTAGTTTCGAACGCATTAAATAAGTCGACATTTACATGTAAGAATGTGATTTAATATTCATTAATTCTCACTTGCAGTAAATTCCAAATGTTAACTATATATACAGAAAGTATAGAAATGAAAAAGCAATGTCCGTCATCGAGGGAATACCGTACATTGAAAAGTTCCAACTAGAACGAAACGTCGTCTGTGCGTTTCCTCCCGTTGATAGACTTGTTTTTTCAGTATTTCTTAATTCTGAAATATAGATGACAAAGATAGTTTTTCGTTTCAAGTAAATTTTTTTTAACGTTTCAATTCTAGAACGTTTTATATTTCAAGGTTGGTTTTTATACTTGTGGTATCACGCAGGTGTTAGTTATCGGTTTGACAGATTTATTCTGTTTATATTTGAGTTTGTTTATCAGGGGTGAAAGAGAAGAGATATCTTTGTAATTTATTAGGTTAATTTTGATCGGAGTAATTAAGGATTTTTTATTATACGTTTCGAGTCAATTTTCGTATAATATTTTTGCCTTAAAAATATTGTTTGATGTTGCAATATTTATCTTAATACTTTATTAAGATTTTTTTAATTTATTTTTTTAAATAAATAATCAGTTGGATATTGTGACTTTCTTTTTACCTTTGTTTGAACTATTGATTCTGGCGCCCACATTAACTGTTGTAGAAGAGAAGTACCATTGGAAACCCGGAGAGGAAAGCTGTCTCATAAAAGAAAATTAACCGATTGAGCATTAAAGTTGGACAGTGTTGTGCTGAATAGTGGTTCATTCAACTACGAACTCACTATTCATAGCAATATGTAACAGCAACAAAAGTTATAAATACAGTTGATGCGGAAACAGTAGCTAAATCCATTTACGAGAATATATTCGGACGACAGGTACAAAGAAAAAATACTTTCATTTGTTAGTGACAGTGCTTAATATATGTTAAAAACAGACTATTAAAGGAAACATATCCTAGTATGCCGCATATTATTTGTGTAGCACATGCTCTCCACAGAATCTGTGATTATATCAGATAAACCTTTCCGGAAGTTGATAAACGTGTATTTGCTTTTAAAAAAGTTTTCAGAAAAGCAGAAATATTTCTGAGTGCAAGAAACTAATACAAATTCCAAATTTAAAAAATCAGTTGTACTTTCTTCAGGAACACTTTCCAAAATTTGCCAAAACTAATCACTTATTTTGAAAATAAAAATCTCAAATTAAATGATGGATTAACCACATTAGATGTGGCTATTAAAAATTTGAAAAATATTCCAAGTGACTTCGGATGTGGCCTTCGGCAAGAGTTAGGCGCAGTTTTTAATAGAAATCCAAATTTAATAATTTGCGGCAATTGTGTATGGGGACAATGCCTCAAAATCTAACTGCTAAATACGCTGAAATAAAAGAATATTTCCAGTATACAACTATAACCAATTGCGATGTAGAAAGGACGTTTTCTATCTATGAAGATGTATTTCATTCAAAGAGAACAAATTTTACAGAAGAGAATCTTGAGAAAGTATTGCTAGTTAATATTAATACTCCTTTACTCAACTTGAACTACAAAATAAACAAATAAAAAGGTATTTAGTATTTTATAGATCACCACCCGTTTGTTTTCCAACTATATAAATAAAATTAAAAACTGTTTGAAAATACAAATTTTCAACAGTACGCCCGTGAGCGATGAGTCTCGTGTCCGGTCCCTTATAACATAATCACTAATTACTAGAGTTGAGGATGTTTGCGGTACGGCAGGACCGTATGTAGTGCATCCCCACATTTAACTATTTATCTAAATATTCTCTGAAATGATTTGCCGGATCTCATAAATTAATAGAGTGATATTTTAGTATGCACTGGATATTGTTATTATACAAAATCATAATAGCCATTTGTATTTATGGATCATAAATAATAATACGCATGTATTTGTATTTGGTTGTGAATTCAATTTAAACTTAAAACGAATCGTAATATTTTAACGACAAGCCGTCCTTACAATACATGCATTCGAGACAAAGTGTGCAACTCTACGAATAACTTCCATAATTGATCGAAAATGGACCTTTTGGAGCTGAAGTAAAGCCCCTATTCTTAGAAAATTTTATTACTGTCGTTAAGAACTATTATTATAAACAACAAAGGCCTTTTATTAGTGTTGAAGTTTTAGTTTCATTGAATTTCCATGTTGTAAGTAGTCAATTGTAAAGTGTTCATTCACAATATTCTAAAACAAGGTGTAAATTTAACTAAAATCCAGAAAAACACATTCTGATAATATATTACTAGATTAGAAGCTGTGTTTATTACTATTTATTATATTATTTTTATAACCAAATGCAATAAAAGCTACGAAAACAAAAGAAACCTCGATTTATTAAAATCTTGTCACACAGCCTTTCAAAGCCTGGCAGCACATATTTTGCATATATTTTATATATACTATCTACTTGAACTAGGTGAATGAAGTTAGAAGTTATAACTTATAACTTCTAACTTCATTCACCTAGTTCAAGTAGGTAGTATATATAAAATATATGCAAAATATGTGCTGCCAGGCTTTGAAAGGCTGTGTGACAAGATTTTAATAAATCGAGGTTTCTTTTGTTTTCGTAGCTTTTATTGCATTTGGTTATAAAAATAATATAATAAATAGTAATAAACACAGCTTCTAATCTAGTAATATATTATCAGAATGTGTTTTTCTGGATTTTAGTTAAATTTACACCTTGTTTTAGAATATTGTGAATGAACACTTTACAATTGACTACTTACAACATGGAAATTCAATGAAACTAAAACTTCAACACTAATAAAAGGCCTTTGTTGTTTATAATAATAGTTCTTAACGACAGTAATAAAATTTTCTAAGAATAGGGGCTTTACTTCAGCTCCAAAATGTCCATTTTCGATCAATTATGGAAGTTATTCGTAGAGTTGCACACTTTGTCTCGAATGCATGTATTGTAAGGACGGCTTGTCGTTAAAATATTACGATTCGTTTTAAGTTTAAATTGAATTCACAACCAAATACAAATACATGCGTATTATTATTTATGATCCATAAATACAAATGGCTATTATGATTTTGTATAATAACAATATCCAGTGCATACTAAAATATCACTCTATTAATTTATGAGATCCGGCAAATCATTTCAGAGAATATTTAGATAAATAGTTAAATGTGGGGATGCACTACATACGGTCCTGCCATACCGCAAACATCCTCAGCTCTACTAATTACCACACTTTACTATCTTTCTGGATTAAGTATAGGAGTATAGGAGGAAAGAAATTCGAAACAGATGAAGTCCACGTTAATTAATTTCGAATTTATTTATATATGATATGACCATATTTATCATATTATTATACATATTATATATCTGAAACAATTTTTCCCAGAGGATAGGTCCCGATTTGCTTTTATGAAAGCATCATGGAAGTTTAACATTGGTATTTTTACATGGTCGCTAGCTTTATAAGACTATTCTAGATGGATTTTTAAATATTATCTTTGAATATTTGTTTGCTATTTTAAAAATTTTTAGAAATAACACTAGTTTACCTTGAAACAAACCGCAAGACACTTATAACTTATCTACACAAATGATCTCTAATGGACCAATAGTTTGTTTTAGGTCTTTAGTTATATAAAAAAAGAAAAAATATTAAAATGTATTTTTTTGTAATTATTTGTCAGTATTTAGGTAAATATTTCTTAAGAAAAATTGCATCATCATTTACTTAAAATATAAAACTTACAAAGTCAAAATAGAGTTGGTTAAGAAACGCAAAAAGCACACACAAAAAAAGCAAATAACAACAAGTGATTGACGACGATCAAACTTCGGTTAATTTCTATAGCATACGATGGTCAAAACACTACTGATGCAATCGCTGTGTATGTATCATTTATAGACCGAAATGTAGGTAAACATATTGGATCTTATCAATAGAAGGCGTTTCGCAGTTCCAAGTAGTAATAGTAGGAGATTGAATGGTTTGTATACGGGCAACAACAGCATATCATTATCTTGACGTCGTATCAATAAAAAAAATTGGTAACTAAAAATACATACAGACACATTACGAAACATTTATCATGGTGACAGTAAGTAGGAGCAGCGTTCAAAAGGTTAACCATTGGACAAAACAATGTGATACGAGCGGTGTATTATCACAGGCATATGATTATGTTTAAAATAAAAACGCTAATTGCACAACTTAAAAAAATGCAATTGCGAAATCTTAAATACTAAAGAGATGCAGGATATCCCGATTTAAAATACAACCGGGAGTGAATACTAAGCGTACAATTACAACTACATCAGAATAAAATATAATACATTCGTTATACATATATGATTCAGTAACCTTTTGGAAGTTGTGCATTATGTGAAATCTTGTTTAGTTAAAAAACGATAGCAGGTAAAAGTCAATTGATCCACTACAATATTGCTACTTTGGACTTCCCACTTCATTGCGTATTACCACAATGTAAGCGATGATGTCACAGTATTTGATAACAAAACCAATGTTATTAATGATTTCTTAGATCCAGACTGTGGTCAAATGCTACAGTCTCTAACCATTAGGTTGAGACCTACTTCCGATGCGTTCAAAAAGTATATATTAGAAACTTGGAATATAAGAAGTCTGAATGGGAAGGAACAAGAATTAATAAAAGAATTTGAAAATGCGGAACTGGACATACTGGCTATCACAGAAACTAAAAAGAAAGGGCAAGGTGTATTGCAAATTGATAAACACATGATGATATATAGCGAAGTAGGCATAGAAGCCAGAGCAGCAGAAGGAGTAGGCTGTATAATAAACCAAAAGCATACAAGAAATATAAAGACATGGATATTTGTGTCACAGAGATTCCTAAAAATCGAAATGAAACTGGAAGAGCAAACCATCACAACAATAGTAATAGTTTATGGCCCAAGTGAAGTTTAAACGCGAGAAAGGAAGGATGAATTCTGGGAAGAACTGACAGAGATAATAGAAAACCATAATGGCAGAATAATAATAACGGGAGATTTCAATAGTCGAGTTGGAAAGAGAACTGATGATACAGAATACGTTATAGGCCTACAAGGAGAAGAACATAAGAATAATAACGGAGGAAGAATCACATATTTCTGTATGGAAAATAATATAATTATAACAAATACGTTCTTCACACACAAAGATAGACACAAGTCTACAAGAGAAATCAAAACAAGAAATGAAAAATCCATTCTCGATTATGTACTTTTAAATAAACCATTTAGAACAGAAGTACTGGATGTCAGAGTTAAGAGAGGACCAGAAATTTACAGTGACCATTACCTGGTAGAGGCAAAAATTAGAATACATGCAGAAATAACAACATCCAAAGCGCGGAAAGCACAAACAAAGAGTAAAGAGGTAATTAAAACATATAAGTTACAAGAAGAAGAAAGAGCAACGAGATATAGGGAACTAACAGATAGAAGAATAGAAGAAATAAGAAATACATGCAAAACAATGGATTTAGAACAAATATGGAGCAGTTTTAAAAATATATTCTTACCTACAGCCAGGGAAATATGCGGGATAACAACCACAAATAAAAGCAAAAAGCAAACAAGTTGGTGGAATGACAGTATTAAGAAAGAAGTCAAAAACAAAAAGAAATTGTGGCATCAACACCTCCAAAATGGATCAGAAGATAGTTACTCGAAATATAAACAACAAAGAACACTAGTGAAGAAAATGATACTCAAAGCAAAAGCAAAATCATGGGAAGAATTTGGTAAGAAAATGGAAGTAGATAGCCGAAACAATCAAAAATTCTTTTACAAGATTCTGAAGAACTCGAGGAAAGGGAAAGATTATACAAGACACATGAAAGCAAATGACAACTAATAAAAGAAGAAGATATAATGGATAGCGAAAATACCTCGGGAATATAAACTGCGATCTCTACACAAACTGATGATGATGACGCAGAAGATAATATACACGAGAACGAAGTAATAGAAGCGATCAAGCACATAAAAAGAGGCAGAGCAGCAGGACATGACAACATAAAACCGGAGTTGATCAAAGCATTGGGACAAAGCGGAATAGAAATGATCACGTACATATTTAATAAGGCATGGAACGAAGAGCAAATACCAGAAGATTGGAGAATTGGAATAAATGTACCACTATTTAAAAATGGCGATAACAGGGATTGCGCTAACTACAGAGGTATCACATTGCTCAGTGTTGTATCCAAAGCGTACGAGCATATTTAGGAGAAAAGACTACGAAATGTAATAGAAGCACAACTGGCAGAGACGCAGAGTGGGTTTAGGAAAGGCAGAAGTACGGAAGATCACATATTTACGATCAAAGAAATGATTGAAAAAACCAGATCAAAAACGCAGAACTGTATCTAGCATTCCTAGATCTAGAAAAGGCATTTGATCGAGTATCACAGAAACAGGTATGGAAGGTGCTACAAGATAGAAATATTAAGCAAAAATTGAGAGAGTATACAAAGCCTATACCAAAATAATAAGAACTATATTGCAATCTCAAATGTTTAATATTAATGATGGATTAAGACAAGGTGGTATAATGAGCCCAACACTATTTACATTAATTATGGACGACGTTATAAAAGCTGCTAGCAATAGAGTACGTCCAGTACATGTTGGACACTATGAATTACAGCCGGTGTACTTGTCAAACCGTGCTTTCGCCGATGATCTAATGGTGTGCGCAGAAAAACAAATAGATCTCCAAAAAAAGTTGGAAATATGAGAAGAAGAGCTAACAAGAGAAAGCTTCAAATAAATCTAAGTAAGACAAAGATAATGTGGTGGGCAAAGAAAATACGACAATTAATATCGAGCTAAATGATCAAAAGATAGAACAAGTCAACACATATAAATACCTAGGAATAATGCTGGACAGAGAAGGAAACATGGAATACGAAGTGAACGATAGAATAAATAAGGCAAAGAAAGTCTATCATAGCCTGAGAAAGACTTTGATACAGAAAAAATAAATAAGTAGGAAAACGAAAGTTACAGTGTACAAAACCATCTATAGACCCATTCTGACGTATGGAAGCGAAAGCTGGATACTAAATAATGCAATGAAAAGCAGAATCAGGCGATGGATATGAAATATTTAAGAGCAGTTAAAGGAATTACACGCAAACATAAAATAAGAAACGAAGCAGTAAGAGAAGAACTTGGTATCGAACCAGTCCTAAAGGTATTAGAGAGAAACCAACTCAAATGGTTTGGACACGTGTGCCGTATGAATGACAAACGAGAAGTCAAAACAATAAGGGAAACAAAAGTACAAAGGAAGAGAAGACGTGGAAGACCAAGGAAATCGTGGAATGATGAAATTGCCGCGATTCTAAAAAAGAAATGCAAGAATTGGATGGAGGCTAAAAGAATGGTGAGAAACAGAAAAGAGTGGGCAAAATTTGTATATTGTGATTATTAGTAGTTTAAGTTGTAATTGTCAAATGAAATGTTATTTTAATCACCTCACACCCTAGGGTAAAGAGGTTTTTCGATTATATATATATATATATTATATTATAGCGAGTGGTCTGCAATTAGTTTATTGCGATTCTTTTACTGTGAAAACAAACATTTGTTTTCTCTGACACCTGATAAAGACATGGCGTCAAAATGAACTGACCAGCTTGAAACGTACAACATTTTAAAGTTTTTTTTCCCTCTGTTGAAAACTTAAAAGATCTTCTGCGATATTTTGCGATCTTCTTTTAAATGAAACATTTTCCAGAATGACTTTGCAAGTTTCATATAACTGTATATTCCAAAAGTGGAAGGAAGAACCGACATCGGATGCCATCATTGGTTTTGTTTTGGAAAAAATAGGCTCACCAATGTTAAGATCTGATGCTCTTTGCAGTTTAAAGGCAACTCTTCGCGCACTGGTTTGTAAAATACGAAAAAGGTGGAGGGAATCCAGTCGAAATTTAGCATCATTTCTGAACAAAAATGCTGTCTGGCTTGAAAATAATGTAAAGTTTTCAAATGCTGTAAGGGATGCCATTGCCCAGTGGATCGAGGACCAATGCAGGCAGACCTAAAAAAGAATTTAGGTATTGTCATCCTAAAGTGCAAAAAAGTGCATCATCTTTTGAAGTCCGGTAGTCAAGACGAGTTAGCCAAAGCAACCGTAACAAAGCTATACCAATCTGGAAAACGAAACTCTGCAGCGATTGTTAAGGAGCTGGCATCTGCTTCTCCAGAAAGGGGAAGCAAAATCAAAATGGCTCGCATGTCTTCTTCAAACAGCCCACGAAAATTAACTCCGGACCAGGCTCTGGCGCTACTTATTGATGCAAACTTATCGTCAAATCAATACAACATTGTTCGGGATCAAGCAAAACATCACGGTTGCACTTTGTATCCACCTTATTATGTTGTAAAGGAGGCAAAGAGGTTATGCTATCCAAAGGACATAATAATAACTGAAGTTTCAGCTGAAGTACCAGTTCAGTCGCTTATAAATCATACCATAGCAGAACTTTGTAAAGGGCTAGAAGAGACTCTTAGAACTTTCTCAAACGTTAAAGCACTAAATATTATCGTAAAGTGTTGTTGTGATGGGGCGGAACAAGTTAACTATCGACAAAAGTATATGGACAAACATAGCTCTGATGATAGTACGTTTAGTGTATCAATGGTACCAATCCAAATGTGCTCCGTAAATGATAATGGTGATAATCAGTCACTAATTTGGAAAAACCCTGCTTCTTCTTCCACACGGTACTGTCGCCCCATTAAGTTCGTTTTTACCAAAGAAACAGTCAGTGTAATTACCCCAGAAGTAAACAAAGTGAAAGAACAAATATCTCAATTTACTCCAACCACTATACTTGTAGATGGCAAGCAATTTCAGGTTACAGCAAATATGATCTTTTGTATGATTGACGGTAAAGTATGCAATGCTGTATCACCCTGTGCATCATCACAAACATGCTACTTATGTGGGGCTAAACCTAGTGAAATGAACAACATCTGCGATATACCTCAAAAAAATATAAACGAATCCTTTTTATCCCTTGGACTATCGCCTCGCCATGCATGGATAAAGTTTTTGGAATGTATTTTACATATATCGTACAAACTTGATATTAAAGCCTGGCAAGCTCGTGGAGCAGAAAATAAAAAAAAAGTTGCAGAGAAGAAAAAATACATTCAACAAAAATTCAAAGAGGAGCAGCTTGACTTGCTTATAGATATGCCAAAACAGCAGACCGGAAACACAAACGATGGTAATACCGCGAGGAAATTCTTTAGAAATGCCGAAAAGTCTTCCGAAATAACTGGCGTTAACTTAGAATTGATCAAACGTTTTCATGTGCTTTTTGAGTGCCTAAATTGTGGTCTTAAAATTTATTCAGAAAAGTTCGGCGAATATGCAAGATAAACTTTGGAATTGTATTTGAAAGAATATTGCTGGTACTCAATGCCCGTAAGTGTGCATAAAGGCCTTTGTCATGGAAAGGATATTATAGCCTCTTGCATTCTTCCGATCGGACAATTTTCTGAAGAAGCTCAGGAGGCAAGAAACAAAGACTGCAGAAAATATCGCGAACTTTTTACTAGAAAAACGTCAAGAATTGACACAAATACGGATTTATTTTATCGACTGCTTATTTCGTCGGACCCGTACACCGCTAGTCTTCGTAAAGCACCCAAAACCAAGCATAGTGAAGTTACGCCAGAAGTTTAGTGTTGTTAGAAAGATTTGCAGGCCCGTGTAATGATTGCGAGTCTTCAGACGATTGCAATGAGTCTAGTTCTAAATAGGTGTTCAAAATGTTGTTATAAAATGTATGTTTTTTTAATTGTTCTATAATAAAAAACACAAATAAACTCAAAAACTTTAAATAAAACATATTAATTATTATTAAAAATTTTAAAAACCAACAAATAGAACTGTTTTACTGTTTTGAATAATTAAGTTCCGGTAAACTCAAGAAATTTCGCACTGTGCGTCGTTGCAAACTTCACGCACGGATTGAATTCGCTATCTTTGTGGCAATATCCACATTATTCATATTTAGTATTTTTGAACATAGAACTTGCTGATGAATGATGTAATGGAATGTGAAAAATGATGGGAAGTCTTCGTAAGTTCGACACAATGCAACAAACCCAATTTGCTTCCCTGTCATTGATGGTGCTCCATCAGTTGTAATGGACACGAGTTTGTAAATCGGTAGCTCATACTGTATTACAAAATTTAGAAAAACTTTGTAAATATCTTCTCCGCCAGTTCTTTCTTTCAGAGCAACGTTAACAATTCTTCTTTAGCCGACATATCAGAAAATACATAATTGAGCAATATCAGTCATATCGGTGGTCTCATCAAACTGCAAAGAAAAGTATGGACATTCCATAATTTCATTTTTTTATTTGGATTCCAAATCCGTGTTCATGATTTTGATACCTCTAGTAACAGTTTGGCAAGATAATTGGATATCCTTGATAGCAGATATAATCTGTTTGTCATCAAATAATACATTCGGCCCTTCAAGAAATGCGTTTTTTACTACCGCTCCAACTTCGAAAGGTTTCTTGTGTTGCGCCAGTATGTAGGAAATGTTAAAAGACCGATTGTTGCTGCTACTGATCTAGTAAACATTGGATTGCTCTCCTTTTAAACTACTTTTCAAATCTTCCCCTTTTCGTTTTCTTAACGCACTTTTTTGCGGAAAATCATTTTCATAGTTTTTGTGCATAGTTTTATAATGCCTTTCTAAGTTCCCGCGTTTGGGAAATGCCACTGACAATCGACAAAAGAGACAAACACATTTATCTTTGACGATAATAAACAAAAATTCTTCCTCCCAATCATTATTAAAATGTTACGTTTTACTTTTTTTCGCCGCACTCATTTTGCCTTTCAAATATTACGTATCATTCAGATACTCAGATATGACTGGCATAGTGTAATATACCCCCATAGAAGTCATGCTGCAATGGAAAAATGTAAGGTCTTAGCTTTGCCATGATAAATCGATATAGACATAGCTTTCGTAGGCGGGTCTGTAATTTCCAACATCAGTGGTATCACCCTTCTTAAAAACTGGGCATATTCTTGCTACCTTCCAGTGTGTTGGGAACTTACATGCTTTTCAGGATAAATTAATTATATCAGAGAATGAGAGAAAATACAAGAACAATCTTTGATTACAATACTGGAAATATTGTCATCTTCAGCAGTGTGGTGAATAGCTTCTAATAGCTACAGAAACCACAATAAGACATAATAAGTGGAGGTAGATTTGATACTACTTCAGGGATATTGTGAATTTCTGAATCACTTCTGCATTACAGGCCTAGGTAATTGACAACATTAAATATATCCGAACTCCAAGAACCTTTACTATATACACTTTACAATATTTACAATTTAAAACTAGGATTGAATACATTAACATAAATATACCTACATCTGTTTGCTTATTTTTAAAAGAAACTAAAAATACAAAATTAAATCTATTTTTCCCGAACACGATTATTAAATCGTAATGACTAAGAATTTAAGAATTTGAGTCATTACTAGAGAACGGATGCAATTTCCATAAAACGCAATCGGCAATTGGAATTGTGTATAACGTCGCACAGTACATCCCGGCGTAATTGAATGAAGTATTTGTTTGACTTACTCGGCCACCTGGTCTCGCCGCGATAACAATGGACAACTCAGCTATTGTATTCGGAGAATATAGTGTCTTTTAAAGTGTTTTCATGAGCGTAGATAGAAGCGGGGTTTTTATAATGTATTTTATTTATTAGTTTATATTTCGTAAGATAAATAAAGTGCTGTGAGTAAGTTTCTTGTTTTCATAGTTTTAACTGTTAATTACATCGTAATTTTTGTGATAGACCCAGTTTAATATCGTTTGATTGAATCTATTTCTACCAACTATTTCGACGTAAGTGTGCATTGAATTTCGTTCAGTTTCAAAAACTTACGCACACATTTTTAGTTTTCATTTATTTAGATCTAGAGCATTGTTTAAGTTACTTTTTCAGACATGATATGGAAGAATGTCGAGAACGGCATTGTAAAACAATGGCGAGTTGGATTGACGGTCATACTGATTGTATGTCCATTGTCAGTGATTCCGAAATTTATTACAAAATCCGTAAAATATCGTCAAAAATTCGTCACTTAGGATCGCAAACACATCTGAACTCTGTAAAACTTTTATGGCGGCTAATATTCCATTAAATAAACTTAGCAATCCCACTTTAAAAATATTTCTGAAAAAATATACTGGTCGAAATGTTCCTGATGAATCAACTTTACGCAAATATTATGTTTCTATGTGCTATACGAGAACAGTAGCACGCATTAGAAGCCATCTTTTAAATCAATACATATGGATAAGCGCCGACGAAACGGTGGATATGTTAGGACGCTGTGTGGTAAATGTTGTAGCTGGTGTACTACATCCAACTATTCCCTATAACTCATATGTAATAGCAACAAGTGTTATAAATAGAGTTGATGCGGAAACAGTTGCTGAAACCATTAAGGAGAAAATGCTTCATTCGGACGCCACGTACAAAGAAAAAATACTTTTATTTGTCAGTGATAGTGCTGCGTATATGTTAAAAACAGGCAGACTATTGAAGAAAACATATCCTAATATGCTGCATATTACTTGTGTAGCACATGCTCTCCACAGAATCTGTGAATATATCAGAGACACTCCGGAAGTTGATAGACTTATATCAGCTTTTAAAAAAGTTTTCAGAAAAGCACTATTGAGAGTAGCTCTTTTCAGGGAAAAATTTCCATCTCTGTCACTGCCTCCCACTCCAGTAATAACTAGATGGGGAACATGGCTGGAAGCTACTAGTTATTATGCTGAGAATTTCGATAGTCTAATACATTTCGTAACACTGCTAAAGGAGGATGCTAGAAGTATTGGTGAGTGCAAGGATCTCACACAAATCCCAAATTTAAAAAATCAGTTGTACTTTCTTCACGATCACTTTGGAAAATTGCCAAAACTAATCACTTATTTTGAAAATCGAAATCTCAAATTAAATGACGGATTAACCACATTAGATGTGGCTGTTAATAATTTGAAAAGTATTCCAAGTGACTTCGGATGTGGCCTTCGGCAAAAGTTTGAAGCAATTCTTAATAGAAATCCAGATTTAATTACATTGCAGCAATTATGTATGGAGACAATTCCACAAAATCTAACGGCAAAATATGAAGAAATAAAAGAATATTTCCAGTATGCACCTATAACCAGTTGCGATGTAGAAAGGACGTTTTCTATTTATAAGGATGTACTTAATTCAAAGAGAACAAAATTGACAGAAGAAAACCTTGAGAAACTATTGCTAGTCAATATTCATAGTCGTTTACTCAACTTGAACGACTAAATGAACAAATAAAAATGTTCCAATTATAGAAATAAAATTAAAAACTTTATAAATACAACTTTTCAACAAATAAATATGTATTTCGTAATTTTATAGATCACCACCCGTTCGTTTTCCAATTATATAAATAAAATTAAATATTTTAGAAATACAGCCTTTCGCCAGTACTGCACTGGGCTTTGCGTAATGTGGTAAGCGTGTCCGTTCTCTAGTCATTACTAATTATTCAAATTCTTAAATTCATCCATTCTTGGAATTGGAATATGATTCAGAGCATATAGCTACAGAATTGGACTCGTAGCACTAACATACCAGAGAATTGCACATTTTTTTGTCAATATTCAAAGCGATTTCATTGTAGCTACACACCGATCAATCAATTTGAAGACTACTTAACAATTCCGTACAATCGCCTAAGGTCTAAACTTTAGAAAATTTCTTAAGACCATCTGCGTAAGCAAAAACTCTATAATCCAAAAGAACAATAAGTTGATTAAAGAAAAAATTAAATAGTAAGTGATAAGTGTCCTGGAATAGAGTCCTGGGAATCTACTCTAGGATCTAAAATTTTGAATCGAATATATAAATCATTTAGTGATTTATTAACCTACATATGACATATAATAAATATGGAGATGCATTTTCTATGTTTAAAATTTAAAAAAAAAATCAGTTTAAACGCCAAATAAGCAAAAAACATGCACTTATTGCAGATTGTGTAATCATTAGATATTAATTTTATTTGGGATATTAATAAACTTGTTCCGCAATACCAGATAGCAACTACTTCCAAAATTTTATTGTATTATGAAGAGGTCTCAGTTTATCTATGATGACTCAGTTTATCTAGAATCGAATTTCAACGATTTTATCATTAATATTTAATCAATATATAGTCAATCGAGATCGAACCTAAGATTTCCTGACACAATACGATTGCCTGTATAACACTTCACAACACAAGTTGAAATGAAATTTAATCGCCGCACATACATATTTCTGCTTTGTATTTAAATCTCTTGTTTAACGAACCTCATATAAATATGAGGTTCATAACTATATATAGTGGTCAGAAATTAACGGATAATCGTTAGGTAAAGCGATTCTATGATTAATTCTGATTTGACAATCCTAATACGGAAATGTTGTACTGTCAGTCGTTAAGGCACACGAGACACGAGACCAATAATGTTGAAAATGTGCGACAAAACAATTTTGAATTTGTTGAAATTTTCTGTGAAAAAAACGTTTTTCACTATCAAATAAAATTATCCTACACTATGTTGGTGTAAAGTCTTTCTTTGGAGATTGTGGTTAAGTAAAAACTTGTATATAACCCCAGTGTATACATGGACGCCGTGTTGTGTGATCAGATGTGCTAGCTTTACTGTGCCCCATATGCGTGGTCACTTATACTCGTTCTGTTACGCCTCACGAGTCTTCTTATTTTATTAAAAACAATATCTTAAGAATCGAAATAAAACTACGGTTTTAATCTTCACTTTTTAATCATTACTCGTAAAACGACAATTGTTTCGCCAACACAGTGGCTTCCTCAGGTGTTTACATCTAAACAGTACGTTACAAACTAAATAAAAAATAAATAATATATCTATAAAATCAAGAAGGATGGTATTTAAAATATTTTTAAAGAAATCTATGAATTACAAGTATTGTCGGTAGTGAAAGAATGTGGCGCATCTGGTCGGCCCTAACTGTATATTATAGGGTACTAAACGTGTTTACGCATAAATTTGTTTAATAACCTACATATACATTTGTATTATCGTCTAAACAGATTTTAAGTAAATAAATTTAATAAAGGCGAGTTATTTAAATCTAATTTATCATTTAATAAAATTAATTAATTAAAAAGTGAAGATTAAAACCGTATTTGGAATTTACTGCAAGTGAGAATTAATGAATATTAAATCACATTCTTACATGTAAATGTCGACTTATATGATGCGTTCGTAACTACATTTGTACCAGTATGCAGAACACACCCTTTCGCGACAACGAACTTCCTGGTAATTAGGTTAATTAAGAATTAAGAAATACTGAAAAAAACAAGTCAATCAACGGGAGGAAACGTACAGACGGCGTTTCGTTCTGATTGGAACTTTTCAATGCACGGTATTCCTCGAAGACGGAAATTGCTTTTTCATTTCTATACTTTCTGTATATATAGTTAACATTTGGAATTTACTGCAAGTGAGAATTAATGAATATTAAATCACATTCTTACATGTAAATGTCGACTTATATGATGCGTTCGTAACTACAATCCGACAAACTAAGTTTGTACCAGTATGCAGAACACACCCTTTCGCGACAACGAACTTCCTGGTAATTAGGTTAATTAAGAATTAAGAAATTGTAGTTACGAACGCATCATATAAGTCGACATTTACATGTAAGAATGTGATTTAATATTCATTAATTCTCACTTGCAGTAAATTCCAAATGTTAACTATATATACAGAAAGTATTGAAATGAAAAAGCAATGTCCGTCTTCGAGGACTACCGTGCATTGAAAAGTTCCAATCAGAATGAAACGCCGTCTGTACGTTTCCTCCCGTTGATTGACTTGTTTTTTCAGTATTTCTTAATTCTTAATTAACCTAATTACCAGGAAGTTCGTTGTCGCGAAAGGGTGTGTTCTGCATACTGGTACAAACTTAGTTTGTCGGATTGTAGTTACGAACGCATCATATAAGTCGACATTTACATGTAAGAATGTGATTTAATATTCATTAATTCTCACTTGCAGTAAATTCCAAATGTTAACTATATATACAGAAAGTATAGAAATGAAAAAGCAATGTCCGTCTTCGAGGAATACCGTGCATTGAAAAGTTCCAATCAGAACGAAACGCCGTCTGTACGTTTCCTCCCGTTGATTGACTTGTTTTTTTCAGTATTTCTTAATTCTTAATTAAAACCGTAGTTTTATTTCTATTCTTAATTATGGATCTTCATCAAGTAAATGCCGAATCAATTCAATAATTCAACAATATATTAACCAGTAAAACTGAAATAAAGGATCTCGGAGTCTTATTTGACTCTAATCTTACGCTCAGATCCCATTAATCCCATATAATCCATATGTCTTTCGATGTCTACAAAAGCTTGGATTTATTATGCGTATATCAAAATACTTTAAAGACATCACTTGCCTTAAATCACTGTACCATGCTTATGTTTTGAGCAGAATACGCCTCATTAATTTGGTATCCCATTTATGCTTGCGATTCCATTCCTTTGGACCGTGTTCACCGTAAGTTTTTGAAGTACCTCACTTTCAAGACTGATGGTATCTACCCGGAACGCGGTGCATCCCAGGATGATTTGCTTTTACGTCATGGAAATTTATTTTAGGAAATTATTTGTAGGAAATTTCTGGAATTTACTGCAAGTGAGAATTAATGAATATTAAATCACATTCTTACATGTAAATGTCGACTTATTTAATGCGTATAAATCTACAATCCGTCAAACTAAGTTTGTACTAGTATGCAGAACACACTCTTTCGCGACAACGAACTTCCTGGTAGTTAGGTTAATTAAGAATTAAGAAATACTGAAAAAACAAGCCTATCAACGCGAGGAAACGTACAGACGACCGTTTCGTCGATGAAAAAGCAAGGTCGTCATCGAAAGGGAATGCCGTACATTGAGAAGTTCCAATTAGAACGAAACGGTCGTCTGTACGTTTCCTCGCGTTGATAGGCTTGTTTTTTCAGTATTTCTTAATTCTTAGGAAATTTCTAATTAAACTGATGGAAAACATTATTGTATTGGAGCGAATGTCGTTTCTGGTTCCTCGTATGAACTCTAGGTACGAAGTTACATTTATGGTTCCCTTCGCGAAGACAAACGTCTTGAAACAGACTCCTACCTATATTCTCTCCAACGTGGCCAATAAAATGATGATCTATTTGCTTGAGGATGGCTCGCGGAATGACAGTACTATTTAAGTCTATACTTCATTTGATTGCACTTCCATGTCATGTAATTATAAATATAATGTACCTTGTAATTGAGCCTAGCCTGTTGGGTATTAAAGTATATTATTATTATATGCGACACTTTGATTAGTGGTTTTACCTACTGATGATGACAACTTAGTTGTCGAAATACGTATTTAGGATACGATTAGTAATTGTGGTAAGGGGTTATATACCTCTTTTAAGTTTTTATGTTGGTGTAATTAATCGTTTTATGCCAATATTTAGCCCTTACATATGGCAAACTTAGCCCAGAATAATGTATGTAATTTAAAAATAACTATGTATTTGTCAAATTTTGACATTTTGCAGCACCCATCTACCAATACATTTCGAACATTGGATCGGAAACTTCGTGAAACAGGTACATTTGTTTCCTGTCAACGTGATGCAGGTAGACCAAAACCTCGTCGTACGATCCAAGTTGAAGATAATTTTCGGATATTGTTCATCAGGATCTTACTTGCAGCAGTAGACAGAAAGGAAATGAACATTCGAAGTAAGACAAGGGTTTTTTCAGTGCTTACGGAAAGTCTTTTAAGACCGTTTCATGTTACAAAAGTCCAACCATTATACGTAAATGACAATTTTCAAAGGATAATGTTTTGCAACACAATTACAAACACAATTCAAAAAGATCCAAACATTTTATCACTTATTTTATGGAGTGATGAATACATGTTCACAAGAGATGGCGTCTTCAACAGTGACAATTTCAATTTTTGGACGGATGAAAATCCCAGAGTTATTCGAGAATTTGGACACCAAAGTTTTCTGTGAATGTTTAGCTAGGCGCCTTAAACCCTCAAATTGCAGGTCCCATATTTCCTCCGAATAGACTAAATGCGAACGAATAGGTAAATGTGTTGAAGAAAGTTTTGGAAAATATTCCACTAAATGTCAGAACCAACATTTATTACATGCACGATCTCATAGTAAGTGCACCAGCTCATAGTAAGATCAAGATTGAATGAACGTTTTCCAGATAGGTGGATCAGGCGAAATGGACCAATATCATGGTTTGCAAAGTCACCAGATATGAATCCCCTTGATTTTTTTGTTTGGATTTTTTTTAAGTAAAAACTCCAAAATTAACGCCACAGCACAATTAATTATCCCAGATATTTTGCAACGTTACCTAAATTCAATTCCACAAAGGCTACAGCTTTATATTCAAATCAAGGGATACCAGTTTCAACATTTACGTTAATTATCATGATTACTGTTATTTTCATTAGACTTAAATAAAACTCATTTTATCATATCATTCTTACTGATTTATTGATAGTTTTATACCATATTACCAAATCTACAGCAACTAGTATGGGTTAACTAATCACTAGAGCAGACCAATTTCCGTGCGCGCCATGTGCGCCGATGTGAGGATGATTGTATTGCATCAGAACTAATAAAAAGCATTCAGTATGTGTTTGGTACTTGCTTAGACTGCAGCATACGTAATAAAATGTCGTCGGCACATAAATCGAGAAAACGACCGTTGTCAGACAAAGTGAATAAGTTTATTATGGATTTCCCGGACTTAATATACGATGGCTCTAAAATTAAATGTTTAGTGTGCAATACATATCTAATGTGTTGGTCAATGTGTACACTGCCGTTTACCTTGTTAAGTAATGATTCATTTATTTCATTTTGGAATAAATACGCGAATCAAACATTATTAAGCGACAACGTTACGAAGGAATTTACCATCGGTGCGTAAACAGGTTGAAAATAAAATCAAAGCTGAACTGAAAAATAAAAAACTGTGGTTATGTGTGGACGAAACAACTGACAGAAAAAAAACAATCTGTAGTTAATGTGATGGCGCGTAATATGAAACCACATCAACCAACGTCTTCAATGCCGAAAAAATTTCAGAGGTGCTATTAGATACTTTGGAAAAATTTAAAGTTTCGAAAGACCAAGTATTAATGTTTATGACCGATGGTGCCGCAACCATGTGTTCTGTAGGCCGTTCTCTTAGAAAATATTGTCCTAACTTGTTACATATTACTTGTAAACTCCATGCTCTACACCTTGTGGCAGAACAGGTTCGTAGATGTTATCCAGAGGTAGATGCTTTAATATCGAGTACAAAGGCAGTATTCCTGAAATCTCCAAAACGTATTCGGAAATTTCACGAATTGTGTCCCCATACCCCTGAGCCAAGCCACCACAGCCGATACTAACACGTTGGGGTACATGGTTACGGGCGGGGTTTTTCTATCATGAACATTTTTAAAAAATTAAGGACGTGGTTTTATCATTCGATCCGAAAGAAAGTGCAGCTATCAATACAAGCCAGACAAAATTTCAAGATGCCCAGATTAAAATGGATTTACAAAGTAGTCGTGAGAATTACTTGGGACTAGAAAAAGCAATACCAAAATTAGAAAATTTCTTGCTGTCGTTAGAGGAATCACTGCAAATCGTTAAAGATGTTCACGCACAACTGTGTGCTGTAGAAGACGCAAAAAGTGAAAGTGTTCTAATTAAATTTGAAAGTGTTTTAAACAGAAATGCAGATTTTGACACCTTAACACGTATTTGTGAGGGCACGTCTACAGAGCGTTAAGTTGCATAACAAAGTATTTTGATTATGCGAATATAACAACACTAGATGCAGAACGCTCGTTTTCCGAATATAAACATATTTTTTCCTCACGGCGGACATGTTTTTCAGAAATAACCTTAGAAACGCACCTGATGTTGAAAATATACAATCGAGTTTCTCCAGTTTGCCAATCCTTGGAAGACGCTTAAAACGGTAAGTGTTTTTTTAAATCCTCTGTCGTGCACACAATCACTGATTTCATACATTTTCCATTTTATTTATAGGTACATACAACGCTGCTATAATATGTACTATTCTTGTTTTTCGTGTGTTTATGCATATTACTTTAATAGCAGAAAACCAAATGTATATTTAATTATTTCTGATAGAATAAATGTCTCTACTTCTATACTTATATCGGTAACAAGCTCATGTTGCGTCCCTATTCTATCGCATATTCTAATATATTACGAATTACACTCCCATACCGGCGCTCATGGCGCGCACGGAAATTGGTCTGCTCTAGTAATAACAATAAAGCACGATAAAAGAACTAGAAGAAATCCAGAATTAACATTAAGATAAGCATTGTTTGAGGTGTCAAAAATGAATAGAAAAGTCAATTTAACTACACTTATCATTAATTTATTGAAGCAAGAGTTGTTTACTAGAACACGCCGACGAAATCCTTATTACAAGATAAACATGTATGAAGCAGGTGCAGAGAGATATGAATTGATCAAACAGTGAGAAAGTGTTTTCTATTCTTAGATATCTAGGAATAAATAACGGTGTTTACAAAAATCCCTTCTAGTTTTTTGTACAAGCAGAACTTGTATACAAATAAACTTTGTCATGTCATGTGATTATTGCAATACGAGGCTGAATGGAAAATTAACTTGGTTGGTTACTGAGAGTGCATGACAGCGACATCTGTATATGTAGGTAGGAAACTGCCTTGCTATGCATTAAGTCTCTATAGTTACAAGTTATTCTGACACTAGCTCATTTTTTACAGTTGCTTGAACACAAGCGTTTCCAGTGAAAATAAAAAAATGGGTAAAATTGGAATTCGTGGTGTGATTCAATTCTTCTTTTTTTTTATAAGGGAAAAAAAGCAGACGAAATTTATAAGAGGATGGTGCCTTATATTAAGTGACTCGTGCCGTTCCTATAAGGCCGTGAAACTCTAGGGTACCGAATTCAAGCAACGAAGGAGAAGCATCGAAGACACACTAGGTACCTTTTGAGGCTCCGAAATCTGTTGGGTTGCCAAGAAAACATTTACAAAGTCCACAGCACCGTTTTGGCCTACTTCGTTCTACACAACACTGTGATCTAATATTATAGCTCTACACATAGATATTCCAGATTTCAACTAAACTCACCACACGTTTCTCACAATGTGAAAACTATTATTTTGACCGGGCGCTTATGGTTTTCAAATTATAAATGTTGAGGCTCGAAGATCAAAATATGTTGGGAATGTTCGGCTCGTGGAACCAAATGTCTGCGATGAAACCGGTTTCTGGAGGTGATGCTTCAACCCCAGTTACTAGAATCACGACCGCGATGTTTGCTTCACCGTGCACAAGTTATAAGGCTGTATACACTTTACTTTTTAAATCTTCGATGACTGTTTGTTAAATGAATAAATGTATTTTATTTTTTATTTTTGGATCTACAATGACTTATACTAACATAAAACTGCTGTTGAGCCTGATTGTTCCTTGTTAAAGTATGACTGTTATGTTGATGTTTAATGTAAGACTGTATGTCTTGATGTTGTTGAGTTGATACTGTTTTTGAGAATGTTGTTGCTTGTTATGATGTTACCAATGAGACTGTAGTGTTAAGACGGTGTTACAAGTAGGTAAGAATATACCACCATGTGGATTTTTCTAAGGCTTTTAACCGCGTTGATCACAAGCTGTTGCTCCACAAACTTGGTCTTTATGTAATTGATGGTAGCTTGATTTTGTGGATTGCCTCTTACCTATCTCATAGGTTTCAAATAGGTTGTCATCGAAAACATCCCGACTTATATCGGTTATTTCCGGTGTTCCTCAGGGCAGCCAGTTAGGACCAATTCTTTCTGCTTTTTATTAATGATTTATATAAATACTTCACTTTTTCCAACTTCTTAGTCTACGCAGAGGATTTGAAAATATTTAAATGTGTGAACTCTTGCAATGGCGGTAGAGCGCTTCAGGATGATATTGATTTGCTAGCGGCATGGTGTATAAGCAACAATATGTCTCTTAATCTTGGTAAATGCCATATTGTCACTTATTCAAAGAAAAATAATCCTTATGTCTTTAATTACATGTTGCAAGTACTGTCCTGAAAAGAGTTGACCACGTTACCGACTTGGGTGTTGTTTTTTATGGTAATTTATCATTTACTTTACATATATAGATCATATTATAAATAAATCCTTGCAGTTATGCGGCTTCATTAAACGTGTATGCAGTGACTTCACGAACATCATCTATATTATACAAATTTACAACGCCCTGGTCAGGTCTATACTCGAGTATTGTTGTGTGGTATGGTCTCCTTATCATGAAGTTCATATAAATCGGATTGAGCGAATTCAGCGTAAAATGGCTCACTTTATATTCTTCAAATTAAAAATTAGTAAAAACTTATATAATTACATAACTACTGGGTATTGAATCGCTGGAGAAAAGAAGGCCTAAAGCATTTATTAAGCTTGAATATCAGCTGCTACACAATAACATAGACTGCCCTTCTTTCTCTGTTGCTTTTCCATGTTCCACCGTTTCGTGCTCGCTCAGGTGACAAGTCTCATATTCGTTTCCATTGAACTGAATATGGTAAGCATAACCCCATGAATCGAGTTTTATTAGAACTGAATCTTTTGTCTGGAGTCGACTTGCATAATATTTCAAACCACGCGTTTCTGCATTTCCTAAAAAAATGGCGGTTTTCTTGATTTTTCTATATTTATAACATTTATAATTATCTACAAACTTGTGCACGTTTTATTTTGTATTATGCATTGGAATTTTTTTTCTTGTAATGTACAATAAATAAATAAATAAATATACCACTACCTCTACAAAGTATTACATAATTAAATGCGTGTATTCGTTGTACATTTATTATTTGACGTTATAACGGGGAATTTTCTGTGTTATTATTAATAATTATTAATTCGGGGAAATTGTACCTATGGGCAACCATACTCAACGTTTACGATAATGTCTTAAAAACCGATCTTAAATAATAAAATATCATTACTAATTAAGTATTGGTGTTATAAATCTAAGTATGTAGTTCCGGGTCGTCGTTTGTTAAAGTAATAAAATTTATTATATATATTTGGGAAAAGTAATCTTAATGAATATCCACATTAAGCACTTTGTTGACTATAACCCAAGGTAATAAAACAGCGGTCTAATGTATAAAGTAATAAATTCGCAAATGTAAAAGATATCGCTTTCTTAGAACCTAAATCACGTTTTATAATTTGAATATGATAATAAAATTATGTTATACAGTAGTTTAAATTCGAAAATGGACGTTAAATATTTATAAAAATGTAAATGTTATGTTTGAATTCTATACCCTAGATTTACTTATATTTAACAATAAAAAATGTTTGAAATTAAAATATTAGAGAAGGATATTAAATATATCCTCAACAATAAACTCAAAAGACTTTTCTACTGAATAAAGAGATTGCTGAATAAGAATACTCAAATGTGTACCTTTTGGACATTCATTTCTTCACGAGCAGTTGTACATAACCTACGTATTCTCTGGCAAAATTTCACATCACTACCATTATTTTGACGACAAATGTATGTTCATAATAAGAAAATATTAAATAAATAATAATTATATATTTTCCAATTTCATTAGATAATTTATTATATTAATCTTATCAAGAGTATGTCATTACACTCATTACCAATATTTTTATACAGGTTGGCCCAAAATTACCGAAGGGGTTTAAGTTCATTATAACTTCTTATTTAAGACATAATTATTAAAAATTTTTTATTTTAAATACAGTATATTAATGGAGAATATTTTTAATTTAATTATGAAAAATTATATCTCGCAATGACCGAAGGGGTTTGAGTTCATTATAACTTCTTATTTAAGACATAATTATTAAATTTTTTTTATTTTAAATACAGTATATTAATGGAGAATATTTTTAAAAAAATTATATGTCGCAATGGATCGTTGATTTGAGAAATAAAGGTCAACGATTTTGGCACGTTGTTGAATTGTGTACTGTTCCATTTTAAATTCCCCAAGTCTTCCTTACAAAATACTGAAAAAAAAAAAATAATAATAATAATAATAAAAAAGTTATAAGGAATTAAAACCCCTTCGGTCATTTTGGGCCAGCCTGTACAAAGCTGACCTTCTTTTTAAAAAATTAAATTTGTTTACTAACAACTACCTGAAAAATGGACTGTCGCACAAAAGTACAAAATATGGTCAATTGACGATGATTTTTTTAAATAAATACATTCCAAATTTACTTTTGTTTTAATTAAAAAAATAAAACAGAACTTTCCGAACTAATATAATAAGAAGGATATAAATTATAATTTAATTATTTATTTTAATTTTAAGGATTTAATCAGTTTCAAATGTTTGGATATGTCTCTTATTTATACATTGCAAATACACTTACGACTTTATTACCGGTAAACAATTTTAAGATATAGATCATAAAAATAATCTATAATTCCAGGTAAGGCTTTGATAATGAATTGACATTTGAAATAACGACAATAAAATAATTAAGATAACACTCTAGTTTCTAAAATTGACTACAGAAAAAATCAAGAAAACAACATAAATTTATTATAAATTTTGTCCATAAAATAGATATTGTTAATTTCTTTTCTTTCTCTTTTTAACGTAAATTGACACAATTAAAATTTATTGTATGTACATCAGGTACAATTGAAATATGTTAATCTTAGTTATACGTACCCACATATACCGGCTATATTCGAAACTTGATGTCATTGTAATATATAGCGTATTACCTACTCATTTACATAATATATGTATGCTTAGGACATTTTGGTAATCCCAGTTATTAACTTTGTTGTTAAAAAACAAATGTTCTTTAAACGAATTCAATTTACAACTTCGACAAACTTTGTAATTAAATAATAATAAATTATAATTCTTGTGGTTAGTTAAAGTAAATTAATGGATATTATGAAACCAATTTCGAGTTAAAATTGTACAAGTTAAGTGATTTTAAACCAAACTATTAGAATATATAAATACATATTTGCCTCTCTCCTGCTCTTTTTAATTTTTTTTTCTCGTGCAAGGATCTCTAACGTATATTTCACCTTGAAGAATCATCGTTTGCTTTAGACACACCAGGTTAGAGAATTGGAATAATTAGTTTACATGCGCTCAAGATCTAAAAACTTAAACTAAATACTCGAATGGCTGCTCATGGTTGTATTTAAGTCCTTCTGTCTATCGCCCAAGTTAGTAATCATACGAAGCCATCTTAGTACTTCTAGACAATCCAGAATTATAATGAACTTAATTGTAAATAATCTTAAGTATTACGAAGGGATATTGTATATAGTTAGAGTTGAGAGTTTATAATGAACACATTTTGGCCGATTTTATAGGAACTTTTCCTGTTGGATAACAAAATTCTTGAGGTTCAGTTGCATTGTCACAAAATCCTATATGAAATGTGCGTTACGAAACTATTAATATAATCTTTTGCAACCATTACACCTTCTCCATTATCTTTGCAATAAGAAAACTGATGGAAACCGTTAATGATTAATGATAGTTTCCTGTCTCTTAGGATACCTCTTCGTGAGGTATCAACCAATAAAATTGTTTTCTTATAAAACCTAAGCCATCAGTCCTTAAAATTTATGGTACTTTTGCCATCTACAGCATGAACCAACCATTTGTGTTTGCAGAAGCTCTAAGCTCCAGATACTCTTGTAATGTGTAAACGTGATCGACTTTTTTTAGCTTACGTTTAATAATGCCGAAGTCTCTATCGCAAGGTAAAAACGAGTGCCCTCTGATAGGATAATATTGGTGTATGTTAATGATCTGAATCTTTCAAAAGCAGACACAATCGTATCCAGGTATTATTTTTGTTTTGGCCAGGATAATTGTCGCTAAAGTAATGCAATTTCCCTTACGTTTTTTCCTAAACAGAAGATAATAAATAAGAGCCAAGTTTAAGGTGCAGGAGGATGGTTTAAGTATTACAAATTAAGTAACAGACAGCAGTGGCGTAGATAGTTTAAGAAATTTCGACACACGTCCATCGTTATGTTTATTGGTGTCTATAACAGATAATCAAGATATACCGTATTTCTTAATTGCGAAAGATTTAGCACATTGTTCAATATCGTTAGTTTTATACGTTAATCATTAAGGCCTAGATCCCCAATAAGGGACAGAGGATCTGCTGGCACGTAGTTCAACCTCGAAATTACCTTAGAATACTAAAGACAATGATTTCCCTCTATCCAATGTTAACATTGTTTAATCTGATATTGAATTCATCACCGTGTCATACTCTACTTTAGTTATATGCGACATTGTGGTATTCATTCAAGTATTATTAAAATACTAATAATGCAAGCCTGAAATTTTTACCCAACTTTATTATATAGGGTAAATCAGATTAGATTACTTGAAACGGCTATAAAGCCTATTCCACTGTGTTCTGCGATCTTCATGCCTCGTGAGAGTACTTTCTACGAGTACGCCCGCCATGCTCTTTTAGAGCCATCACTAAGTGTACCAGATAGATTTCACCTGGATGAGTGGGCCTTTTTCCAATACGCCCTATCTGGTATAACTATTTTATAATATAAAAGTATTTTTAATAATATAAAATATTATTAAAAATCTGGTGTGAAGAACACAAATACAAGTTCAATATTAATATTTTTTGTGAACGTAGCCAAACATTTCCCTCTCCAGAGACGCAGATACGTATTTCATCTTTCATCTTTCTACAGATCATCAGTACGCGCCTGCTGGAGAAAGGATATCTTCAGACACATTTCCAAAAAAAAAACGACTTCGCTATCTTACAGAAATTATTAAGACCGAGCGTAAAAGTACATACAGCGCTGCATATTGTCAGACTGCCGAAGTGCTCTCGCTTTGTCTACATAACCAATGCAGAACTAACGAAGTTTTTCCAGAGGTGGCACTGCCTTGTCGGAATAACCGCATGCGTAGTGTAACAGAATAATTGAATTGTTCTGTTAAACTATTTTATATATTCTATTAAATTTCTGAACCATAGCATCACTGTGTGGAATCCGCTTCCCAGCATAGGGTGGAGATAAATATAATCGCACGCAAATAATGTACGTAATTAGTTACCATTTTACTTTGAATGTGCTATTGATATAGACCAGGGATGGCACGCGTGCCACAAGTGGCACGTTTGAAAGTTTTGATGGCACGCACAAAAACAAAATTATTTTTTTTATAAGTTATCTTTTTTGATAGAAATGAATTAAAAATTATTAATCTACACTTAATTTATAATTTATGATATAAATTTGTAGTACTGAATACCTATTTTAGTATGTTAACTAGAACCGTCAAATTATACATTTTATTATTAAAATATCGCATGAATTCTCTCGAAGTATATAAAGATGCGCATTAGATAAAATTTTTTGCGTATCCAGTTTCGCCTTTTAATGTTTTTGCATGTTGTTGCCGTCGCAGCGCTCGAATCAGACGACAGACTGCATTACTCATTTTTAGTAAACCGTCGTCTTTGAAACTTCAGTGACTTGTTAAAAAATATAACCGTTTATTGTAAATAGATAAAGTGTTATTTTTAGGTAAATATTTTTACATATTATTTCATATTTTATATTCGGCATTCGTTTGCGAGAACATATTGCGTCACGACTGAAGTTTTAACCTGTAACAACCTTAAAGTATTAAAAGTTACTAAACTTATAATTTATTTTGCATATTTTTTAACAATAAAATATTTTAATATTATAAGAAATTATTTTATCATTAAATCAGTGTAAAATATAAAAATAATTATCAAAATTACCTTGAATTAATATATTATTTATTTTTTTTTTTGGTGTTGGTAATATTTTTAGTAGTTTAATATGTGAAGAAATATGTTCTTGCAAACCAATGCAGAATAAATTATTTATTTTATAACAATATTATTAAAATATATATTTTTTAGAATTTCTTATTATGGCTAGTTCAATAAAAAAATCGAAATTATCCGAAATATGTAGTAACAGAGAATTTCAAGCTTGGTGCACCGATAGATATGGTATGATTGAAAAGGACAGTAAAGCAATTTGTATTTTATGTTCTAAAACTGTAGTCTGTAGAACATCTTCAGTAAAGCGGCATTATGAAACCAACCATAAATTTATTCTCGATCGAAGTTTAGAAGAGCACGTGCTTTAAAAAATAAAAATGCTCAAACTACTTCTTTAATGAAATATTTTGGAACTCAATCAAACACCACTGCTGTTAGTTATCAAGATTCAAAAACTATTACTCGATATGCGAAACCTTTTAATGAAGGCGAATTTTTAAAGGATGCTTGGCTGCCATGTGCACTATACTTATTCGATGATTTCGAAAACAAAGAAGAAATTATCCAAAGAATTAAAGACATGCCGATAGCTAGGAATACAGTGAAAGAGAGAATTTTGGGTATGGCGGAAAATGTAAATTTTCAACAAAAAATTCATATAAAGTCTTGCGATTTTATATCTATTTGCCTTGACGAGTCTATCGACGTAACAGGCTCTGCTCGCTTAGCAATTTTTGTACGTTATTTTGTTCAAAACAATATTAAAGAAGAGTTAATAAGTTTATCAACATTAACAACAACAACAAAAGGATTAGACATTTGTAATGCAGTTATAGATGCATTGGAAAAAAGAGAAATATGTCCTTCTAAAATTGTGTCAGTTACAACTGACGGTGCCCGCAGCTTAACTGGACGGGAAAATGGATTTACAAATTTATTTACAAAACGTATTGGACACACAATTCTTGATTTTCATTGCATTATTCACCAACACGCGTTATGTGCCAAAACAGGTTTAAAAATGTTTGATGATATTTTGAGTTTTGTAACAGAATTAGTCAATTTTATATCAGCACGAGCACTAAATAAAAGAAAATTTCAAGAATTGTTAAACGAAGTAAACGCGTCGTACAATAGCTTACTTTTATACAATAATCTACGCTGGTTAAGCCGCGGAAATGTTTTGCAAAGATTTGTAGATTGTTTGGAGGAAATAAGATTATTTCTAAATAATGAGAACATTATTGACCAATACACTCAATTATTGGATGTAGAATGGCTAGCAAAGTTATATTTTTTCACTGATTTATGTTCTCACTTAAATGAATTTAATATAAAACTACAAGGTGTTAATAAAACAGTCATTATAATGTTTGACTTAATCAAAGCGTTCGAAGTCAAATTACAGATTTTTAATCGTGATATTCTTTCAAATTCATATAAATATTTTCCGAATACAAAAAATTTTTTTTCTGAAGGTGAATGTCACGAAAAGTCAAATAAAGAGTCATTAACGAAAGAATTTTCAACGGTAATTCAATCCCTGATTCAGGAATTTTCTGCAAGATTTACGCAGTTTAAAGAATTTGAAAAAACTTTAAAATTTATTTTATATCCTGATACAATACCATTTGAAAAATTAAATTTAAAAGTCCTTAAATTTTAATGAATTAGAAATGGAATTAGCTGAATTTCAGTCAAGTACCATATGGAACCAAAAATTTGTTGATTTAAGAAATGATTTCAGAAATTATTGAAAGTAATCGATTATTGGATAAAATAAATAAAATTGCAGAAGATGAAATTCTAACTACATGGAATTCAATTCCTGACACGTTTAATTGTTTAAAAATATTAGCAAAGGCAATTTTATCAATATTTTCATCGACGTGGGCATGTGAATCTCTATTTTCAGAATTAAATTTTATAAAAAATAAATATAGGAATAGAATGACGGATGAGTCGAGCTCTGCATGCGTACTGTTGAAATTAACTAAATATGAATCAGATATTAAATCTTTATCATCTTGTGTACAGCAACAAAAATTAACGTGAATTTTGTTTCTAGCATATTGCTTTTTGTAAAACATTGATTAATAAAAAATTGTTTAAAGAAGAATTGCTTTTATTTGTTTATTTAATTATACTTACGTATAGTTTCGCCACGCTAACATTTCGAATGAAATTTTATTGTGGCACGTTACCTATTTAAAAGAATTTTTTTGACTTTGTGGCACGGACATCAAAAAAGGTTCGCCATCCCTGAATAGACTGATGCGAAAATGTGGTGTAATATCATCGACCGTCAATCAAATTTTTTTTTACATTTGACTTCACCCGCAATAAATTATACCGTAATTGTCTTTTTGTTGGTAATTTCCATTCTAGAATATATTTACTCAATACTTTCAGAACTCTTCAGTGTCTACTGCATTTTGTGAAATATCCCATACACTTAATAAAATAAAATCATATACAAATTTCCAATATGATATTTCACGTTTCGCATTTAACAGGTGGCGTTGTTTACAAGCAAAAATATCGTACGGTAACATGTTAATCTTGCAAACAATACGTTTAATGATAGTTAGTACCACATTTAATGATAGTACCACTATATATATTCGAATGTAGAAAACCGGTTAATAAATTTATTGACAGTCGTCGCACTTTACAAACTGCGTCGTCGAGGAAACATGCTTGCAACTAACACGTCTCGATTGATACTACCTTTCGGGTAAAATCGCCGTCACTTCAAATCCATTCGTTTGTCCAGGTTTACTTATCATGAGTCGAATTACCCATGTATAGTCAGAGAGTAATTTTTGGACAAAGTCCCCAGTTTTTCCCACACAATTACCTAAACCTGCCCGGAGCATTGTTTGTGTCATTGGTAGTTTTTACAATCTGAAAATTTCACGCAAGCCTTTGGTTAAACAGTACCCTCAAGTTCTTGGCTTCCTTGGCAAATGTAACGTTCTCTTTTTTGTGAATGCGTGTTCTGAATGTTGGGTTTTCTGAGCATTCATTGATAACGGCTTTCTTTACACCCGGCGTCTGTGACATATGGGGTAACAGTATAGCCAATGTAACAATATAGGCAAAGATGTATCACCATATACCAGGTCAAAAATTTATGCCGCTTACTTACACTGGCAGTTAATCGAAGTTAATACGCATTTTAGAAGTAACAACGTGTACTTTTACACATAACATGTGTCATGTCCAAAAAAAAAAACAATAAAAATTAGAAAGTTCATAGAAAGAAAATTTTTTTCAACGATACGAAGTCTTTAATCTAAATTTAAAAGCTTAAATATGTAGGACACCTAAAATATTTTTACCATGGCTGATGTAATCTATCCAAAGTACAATTTGTCATGACCTTTTAGTAATCAAAATGTATTTTATTGATATAAACACGAGATACTTACGTTTGAGAGGACATCGCATATCATAATTTTTTTATTGAAATTTCATTGTGTTTAGAACAAAGTAGAGAAACCAGAGGTTAAGTTAATTACATATACATTTGTATATTCTAGAAACCAGATTATTATATACGAGGCTTGCTGAAAAAGTACTTTCCATGATGCTAGCGAGTTGAAAATACGCTTTTTGTAATATTTGACATTTTCTAGGTTAAATGATAACATTAATAATAATATTAGTAAAAACCAAATAGATTTCGTATTAATAAATAAACGATATCGGAATGCAATTAAATCTGCCAAAACATATCCGGGTGCTGACGTAAAAACAGATCATAATCCCGTGATAACCCAATTTGAAGTTAGACTCAAAAAGCTCATTCCCCAGAAAACCAGTGGAAAGATACAAATATCTCATTTACGTGAACCACTAATAAGAAAACAGGTAACTGAGAAGATCAATGAGGAGTTGGGCAGAATAAGGTTAAATAAAGATGAAGATCCGAACGAAACGTGGAAATCCATTAAAGAAGCGATAATGACACCCAGTCGTGAAATACAAAAAAAGAAAGTAGTGCATAGCAATAGATCCTGGATGACCAATGAGATACTAAAGTTAATGGAAAGAAGACGACTGCAAAAAAATAGAGACATTGAGGAATACAATAATACAAATAAAGAGATAAGAAAGAAAATAAGAGAAGCCAAAGAGAAATGGTACGGAGATAAATGCGCTGAAATAGAAGAGTTACAAAGAAAAAATGACGATTTTAATCTACATAAAAAGATTAAAGAATTAACTGGTATAAAGCGCACAAATAAATGTAATATTCTCTTAGACAAAAACGGACAAATAATTGCTGAAACAAAGCGAAAGCTTGAGAGGTGGAAAGAATATGTGCAGGAGCTGTTCGAGGATCACCGACGTGAAGCTATGGAGGATGAAGGCAGTGGTCGTACAGGTCCAAGCATAACAAGAGAAGAAGTACAACATGCAGTCAAATTAGCAAAAAATAATAAGGCTCCAGGTCCTGATGAAATACCAACAGAATTGATTAAACTCATAACAGAGGGGCGTATAGGAGTAATGGTGGATCTATATATTCCCACGGAATGGTTGAGATCAACATTTATTGCCCTGCCAAAAACACCTAACGCAAAGGAATGCAATGACCATCGGACAATCAGCCTGATGAGTCACACCCTCAAGATATTCCTGAAGATCATACACCAGAGAATATTCAGAAAATTAGAACAAGATCTTAGTGACTCTCAATTCGGATTCAGGAATGCAATGGGAACAAGAGAAGCACTATTTGGCTTTAACGTGCTGGCTCAGAGATGCATGGACGTTAATCAACCGTTGTACATCTGCTTTTTGGACTACAACAAGGCATTTGACAGGGTTCGCCATGACGACTTGATTCGGCTTCTCAAAGCTAAAGACATAGACAGCAAGGATATTCGGATAATAGCTTATTTGTATTATAACCAGACAGCGAATGTCAGGCTGGGTGAAGAGGTATCGGAAGATATAAGGATAAAGCGCGGTTTGAGACAAGGATGTGTGTTGTCCCCGTTGTTGTTCAATTTATACTCTGAGAACATCATTCAGAAAGCGTTAGCAGAAACAACAATAAGAATAAAAGTTAACGGAAGAATTATTAATAACATTAGATATGCGGATGACACCATTATTATCGCAGAATCACTGGAAGACTTACAAAGATTAATGGACCAGGTTGTAATAAATGGCGAAGAAAGTGGTCTCACACTAAATGTTAGAAAAACTAAATTCATGATTATTACAAAGTCTAACCGACATCAAGAAGGCTAATGGATTGGAGAACAGCCAATAGAGAGAGTAAAGAAATACAAATATTTGGGAACAACTGTTACCGACACGAATGAATATACAGAAGAAATTCGAACGAGAATCGGCCAAGCCAGGAATATATTCAGCAAGATGAGGAAGGTATTGTGTGGCAATGACCTTAGTCTGCGTCTCAAGATCAGGGTATTGAAATGTTACGTGTACCCGGTGCTGCTGTACGGGATGGAAGCCTGGACGCTAAAGCAAGACACTAACAAGCGTCTAGAGGCATTTGAAATGTGGGCATATAGGAGGATCCTGAAGATAAGATGGATAGATAGGGTTTCGAATAGTGAAGTACTTAAAAGAATTGGGAAAGAGAAGGAAATATTGAACACAATAAAGATAAGAAAACTACAATATCTGGGCCACGTGTTGAGAGGGGAAAGATATGCTCTGCTACAGATAATTATTCAGGGTAAGATACAGGGAAGAAGAAATATAGGAAGAAGACGTATTTCCTGGTTAAATAATTTGAGGCAGTGGTATAAATGCAGCTCCATTGAACTATTCAGAGCCGCAGCATCAAAGATGAGAATAGCCGTGATGATAGCCAACCTTCTGAGAGGAGATGGCACCTGAAGAAGAAGAAGGTTAAATGAAATGACAGAAAACAAAAAATCGATTCATTTCAGTGTATTGAATTTGATAAACGATCAGAAAAAATGGATTTTAACAGAGAACGTTCACGCACAATGTTTTTTTATCAAACCCATTAAAAAAAATTTCATTTAATTGTAGAACAATGTACAATTCATTGTGGCTTTAAGGTGACGTAATAATATCAAAAACAACAATACAATTGGTGTACATAATTCAAAAGTGGACCCAGAAATCTTAGAAATGATTTTCGTAAAGCTGGGTTAAGAACTGCAATTTCCTAAGAAACTTGGATGCTCTACCTTAAATGCTAATTATGGTAGACATGAAACAGATATACACGATTATAATATTTGAATGTAAAAAGGCAGTAATACGGAGTGTTACGAAGGAAGACTTAAGAAATTCTGTGATAGTTTTGCTCCTATTTGTATGTGCGCAGAACGGCAATCACTTTTCCTAAACGAGCTGAAGCCAATAAAAGTTGATCAGTTTCAAAAGTACACTAAAAAATTCGTTCAGTTTGTCCCTTTTACTATATTGCTGCTGTGATTTTCGAAAATTAAGAAACGGTTAGCCATTAATGGTATTCAACAATTTGTTTTATTAGAAGTTATCTCTGGAATTAGAGAAAAAACAATAATAATAGATGGATTATCAGGTATCGTGACAAGAGCTTTTTATACTGTGCCAAAGATCACTATTAGAATCCGCTCCTTCGGTTTCAAAGGTTAAAAACTGGTTTGCCGAATTTAAGCGTAGTAATATGAGCACAAATGAGGAATCCCGTAGTGGACGCCCAGAAACTGTTACTGTTCCGGATATGATTGAATAAGTCCACCGTATCGTCTTGGATGACCGTTGAGTAAAAGTGCATGAGATAGCAAATATTGTAGGTATCTCAAAGGACAGTTTGTACAGAATTTTAGCTGAAGAATTGAAAATGAAAAAGTATTTGGAGCGTTGGGTGTCGCTGTTACTCACACCGGAGCAAAAACTGAATCGTTTGAGTGTTTTTAACGGCCTTTTGGCACGTTTTCGCCGAAATTAGAAGGACTTTGTACCGCGTTCCATTACCGTCGATGAAACCTGGGTTCACCATTACACTCCCGAAACCATAGTACAATTCAAACAATGGACAAAAAAGTCACTTAAGAAGGCAAAAACGGTTTTGTCAGCAGGAAAGGTTATGGCAGCTGTTTGTTTAGGGGATTCTCATAGGGTTATCTAGGTCGACTACTTAGAAAAGGGGAAAACAATAAATGGGGAGTATTATTCCAATTTGTTGCAACAACTAAGCGACAAAATCAAAGAGAAACGGCCTCATTCGGAAAAGAAGAAATTGCTTTTCCATCAGGGTAATGCATCTGCCCGAAAGTCTGCGATTGCAATGGCAAAAATTCATGAATTAAGATTTGAATTAATTGAAAAAATGGCTATGAGATTTTCATCTAATTCTAAGGTAATCGCTGCCGTAAATAGCTATTTCGAGGACTTGGATTCATCGACCTACAACGAAGGCATTACTAATTTGGAATATCGTTGAAAACGAAAAATGTTCTTTGTCAAAAAAACCCGCGTTCTCTTTGTTAGGCCACGTAGTTTCCGAACCACTCTAGTACATCATAGTTATAGTAGTCGAGAAAGGAGAAAGGATTCATTTGGAAGTGGAAAAAGAAAAGCAAAGCTTGATCAAAATAGAAACATGATAGAAAGAATAATTTAGAAGATAATAAAATTAAAATAAAGTTAACAAACAGAGTGGGCAAAGAAATAAATAATATATTTTTGTGTCTTCTCTCGCTATTTAAATCAATACTTTATAAGAAATAAATAAATAGTAAAGTAGAACCTCAAGCATACAAACTTAATGCTGTGATGTGAGTCATCCGCAACTACGTCAAGCGACAGTCTGGCGATGATTTCATCGACCGAACATACCAACAGTCGCCCGGAATGTTCTAGGGTCTGGAATGAAATCGGAATATTCCCGAATCTCGCAGGAGGTATATAGAACGCTCGCTAGGAAGTATTCATCAGTGCTGCCGTTTCAGTACAATTGTACCGAATTCAGTACGTCAGTGCGCCATTTTGCAAAAAGAGCTAATTTCAGTACAAACTTGAAAGTTTCAGTACTAAATTATATCCAAGTACTAAAAAATACATTTCTTTGTTTTAAATTAAGCTGCTATACTTTTAAAAAGTAACTATAATTCGCATTACTTGCTCTGCCCTCTATTGACAAATAGGTGACAAACATTTTGGGAATGTATACAATAAATATGTATTCAAGGATGGTTTACATACGAGTAGTACGACATTGGGGATTTTTTAAATGCGAAATACTGGACTTCTTGTAATTCGTTTTTGCTGAAAATATGTTATTTCCCTGAAGATAACTACGAAGTTATAAAATATAAATACATTACACATGTTAATGATGTATTTTATTGTCCCTTGAAACTAAAAGAAGGTCATCGATAAATTTTTCTTGATTTAGTACGGTTTTTGTATATTCAGTACGTTTGGCTGGTGGCGGTAGCACTGGAATTCATTCAAGAAGTCAGCGAGACCCAGTTGATAGTACTTAAATAAATATTGTTATATAAATATGAAATAAATACTGTTATTATTGTTATTAGTTTTGAATTGTTTATCACAATGCTATGACATTATCGGTTTTTAATTGCAAATCAATATTGGGTTATTTTAAAGAAATATGAAAACAAAATACATAGACGAAATATTTAAAAAAATAATTGATAAAACCAAGTGGGACAGAGTAAAAAACCATAAGGCCAAAGAAATGATAGATCAGAGAGCAATTTTTCGCAAGACAAGGAAGGGGTGATTGAATTGGTATGGTCATGTATTGACATGATTGACAATGAACCCAGAAAGAACCTGCAAAAAGATAGACCTAGTGGATAAAATCTTAAAGAATATAAAAGAAAAAGTCATAGGACTAGATACAGTGGCTGACTATAGCAACACGAAAACAATAAAAATAAGTAATACATCATAGTTATAGTACCCGAGTAAAGAGAAAGTAGATGTGAGAAGATTGAAGATATGAAAGAAAGATGATTAGGCAAATTTAGATGGACCAGATTGTAGAATCGGGAAAGGCACGTGTGAAAACCGTTCATTTGGTCAAACGCCATCTGCGAAACTGAAAGTCTGTTAGTTTGGAACGGAGTTATATAGAAGCTGTTACTGGTCACTGGAGCGTCACGGTTACGATTTTTGAGATATAAGGGTTTGCCAGGTATTGTATAAATAGTATCCGTTATCACGGTTGATATTATTGGGATCCTTTAGAATTTCCAAAAACTCAACTATTACCATGACGCTCCAGTGACCCTGAACAGTCCCGTCTAAAACTAACACACTTTTAACTTCAGTGCAGTAACAGTAGTAGCAGCTCTGAAGATATCCCTTGCGACGCATGACGCAACGTCAGCAAAGATGGAAGCAGTGTCAAGCAAGCGCTTCCAACCCAGAATCCCAGAAGTATTCATGGACAAAGACCGCGGGAGACAAGGCAGATTAAACAATAATGTTTTTTTCGTTTACCTAGTATGTTATTTATAACTTAAGAATAAAATGTTGTGTATTACCTTACATTCTCGTATTATTGATCTTAAATTACTACTAAAAAACAGCATGTCAAAACGTTAAATAAAATTTATATTATCTAAAATATATATCGAGCACTAAGTTAATCTTATCAGTATCAAGAAATACATACACACACATAATGAGTAAGTGCAGTGATAAGAGTTCTTGTTCTCTTATCAGAGCGTAATACGAATAAAGGCGTACATATTAGCTATTGTTGTCGGTAATCCCCAAACTTTGCCCTTTGTTTCTTTGACATCATACCAGTCTTCTACATTGTTCTTAAATAAGAATATTGAATATGCTGTGTTGGTATTTTAGATAAATATGAAAGTGACGTCTCCAAAAATATTGTTTATTTATTACTGTTTAGAAATTGTTTGGACTTCGTTTCATGACGACTGACTTCCTTGTTGATTCTACTCAGACCATCTGAATAATTTATTTAACTATTTTGTTGTGATAAAAATATCAAAGTCGACTATTATACGTAGATATACAAAAAATATCAAGTTTTTTAAATATTGTTTATTACTATTTAAAAATTACTTGCATTTTGTTTTTAATCGTTGACTAACACTTCAAATTTTTGTCTTATTATTAGACTGCGGAACAGACGCTATCCTCTAATGAGTCATGCAGGCGCAGAGACAGAGTCAGTTTCGCTTAATGATAAGATTGATACAATATTCGCTCGTAGATCTGATTTTAATGTCCTGAAAGGCTTTTGTAGTAACGTTCAAAATACGGAAATCGGTAGATATATTAAATTTAAAGATTATTATTTCTATGCGCCACTCACCAGCTCTGATGTTGAGCGTAGTATATTTAAAGACATACTGTTCAATAAAAGAACGCACTTTACAGAACAAAGTTTAGAATGTATTGTGATAATTAATGTGAATAAAAAATGTTCACTGTAGTGTGACAAAGCATTCACTTATTATTTATAGGTGATATAATTAATTTCAAGTTTATACTTTTTCAATATTTTGAATTTTTTCACTGTATAAAGTACATGCATTTTGTGTGTGTATATATTATATATATATATATATATATATATATATATATATATATATATATATATATAATAACTTCGTGACCTTGGTATGATATGGTAAACCTAATCAGTAGGCGATTAAAGGTCTGTATATTACTTCAAAATATATCTATTTAAAAAACTCTACATGTTTCGGCTGTATACGCCTTTTTCAAGAGAATACAAAATATGAATGACAGGATATAAATGTCAAGTGTCAAGACTTGACATTTATATCCTGTCATTCATATTTTGTATTCTCTTGAAAAAGGCGTATACAGCCGAAACATGTAGAGTTTTTTAAATAGATATATTTTGAAGTAATATACAGACCTTTAATCGCCTACTGATTAGGTTTACCATATATATATATATATATATATATATATATATATATATATATATATATATATATATATATATATAGATTACCATCATAATATATGTTGCTGTTATATAAATATATATCTTATGTTATTTAAATATCTGTACATTTGCTTATCATGCAGACAGTTCCGTGTTTAGATCCCTGACTGGCTGTACCAAGTAGGTTTCCGTGGTTTTCCTTTTCGTTTAAGGCGAATGCCGACAGCTTAACATTTTAAGCCGTTCCACGGGCGCATACATAATAATAACTCATGCCTTGCCATTTCCCGTTTTTGTTGTCTAACTATTTTTTGAATACAAAGGCATAATTTATTATTATTAAACTGGAATGTATCTTTGAATAATTTTATCCATGACAACTACAAATGTATAAGTATGACATTAATATACGGTCCTTTATATTTTAAATTCTTTGAGAAAGGCATTATTTGCCGAAACATGTAAGATTGCTTTAAATATATACATTTTTTAAGTCAAACCAGCCCTTAAATCACAAACTAATTGATATATATATATATATATATATATATATATATATATATATATAATTATTTCGTGACCTTTGTATGTTATGGTAAATTCAATTTGTTGGCGATTTAAGGTCTGGTTTTACTTTAAAATATATATATTTAAAACAACCCTACATGTTTCGGCATTTATATTTTATATTCCTTGATAAAGGCATCATATATATATATATATATATATATATATATATATATATATAGACAATGGGTTTTTGGGGGAATCCAGCAAAATTAAACTCTATTACTTAAGTCAGTTATTTTTTCATTCCAATATTTCGCACCGAATTCGTATGCTTCATCAGGGGTCACTTTAAGAGCAGATGGACATAAATTAAGTACTTATTAACAAAAGAAAGTGGTTAATACTTACAAATGTGAACTGCTTTTTTGGGGGGGAGAAATTACTCGTCTTAATATTTATAATGTTTTCAATATTCTAAATTTATACTAGTAATATCAACGCACACCAGTGTATAAAATTTGTGACCTTGATTATAGATAGTAACTTTTCCAATTCGATGTTACACACCTGAAATCCAAAAAAACTTTACCGGATCTTTTACACTATCATTCTCTAACATTATATGTATGCATTTTGTGACAATAAAATGTGTTGTGGCTCTCTTTTAAATGTGTTTGTCCTGTTTTTAAAATGTAATTTCGGAATAAATAATGTGTACGCCGTTGATATTACTAGTATAAATTTAGAATATTGAAAACATATAATATTAAGACGAGTAATTTCTCAAAAAAAAAAACCAGTTCACATTTCTAAGTATTAACCACTTTCTTTTGTTAATAAGTACTTAATTTATGTCCATCTGCTCTTAAAGTGACTCCTGATGAAGCATACGAATTCGGTGCGAAATATTGTAATGAAAAAATAAAGAACTGACTTAAGTAATAGAGTTTAATTTTGCTGGATTCCCAAAAAAAAACATCCTTCCATACATGTTCTAAAGGCGAAGACTACTGGTCTAATTATATATATATATATATATATATATATATATATATATATATAATGACCTTTCAAAACTGACTTCTGCTTTCAGCTTGACATTTACATTCAATAACTGACATCTGATTCATTAACACTGTTACTTTATAATGCATTTCTATATGGCTTGAACCTGGGTCTATTGTGGCCTAGTGGTAAAGGCGACAGCCCGGATAGCTGTAGACTTGGGTTCGAGTCCCAACGTAGACCATATTTTTCAAATAAAAAAATTTCGTATGATTTGCTTTGTAATTTGTAGACAGCAATGTTTACATCCCCACTTACTCTGCAATTACATACATTCTAATTTAATATTTGTTAATATTTCATATAAAAAAAGCCGAAAAACTCCAATAATTTATCAAATGTTATATATATATATATATATATATATATATATATATATATATATATTATTAATTTCAATTCAAGCTAATTTAAATTCATTTAACTTCAGGGATTTCTTTATTTTCCTAAAAATAAATTTCCGTATATACGTTTCATTAGCTTTATTACGACTCTGGCGAAATATATTTCACACTCTGTCTGTTTGCATTGAAAGACGCACAAACAGACAACTTTTATCAATACCATCGCGCTATAGCATTCATATATACTGTTAAGTTGATCGATTGTACATTGTCGGTACCGATGAATCACACCCGATACGAGATAGCGCCGGTTTCACAGTCTAGTGATTACCGAAATGTTGATGTACGAAACTTTGATTATTTTTAATTACGCTGTATCTTGAAAACAAATAAAAATCGGATAAAACGTTTGAGTTTTTTTACATTTTCACGTGTACAATAAACTCCTGGAGTTTGGTCCATTCCTCCCGACTCACTCAGTATATAAACAAGAAGTAACGGTTCAAATATATTCCCGAGAATTTTGTTTTCCACAAATTTTATCTTAAGATGTACATATAATCAGATAACAATTACTAGATATACTTACTTAAAATTTTATTTGCAAATAATGATTTTATTTATATATATTATATACAGACACACGTAAAGTCTGTCCTTGATAGAAGCAGATAGTATTTAAACTGTCTACTAAGTGTAAATCCAAAATATGTTGTAAATTTCAACAAGGCAGCATAATCAAAACACGAGAATTTTTTATGTATTGTATCCATGAAAACAATGACAAATGGCAATGATTTTTAAATGTCAACTTTTATAATTTTTAATAAGTATATTCAGACCAGATTATATTGAAATTAAACGATTTTGTAGTTTAATAACGGTTAATACAATTTGAATAATGAAAACTAAGTGATTTAAAACAAACATTTTAAGCATAGAAGGGTTATAAAATATTTGACTAAAGAAAGGGCCCAAAAATTATCAATAATTGCTGTATATGGCGAAAATGGTTTATCATGTTATCAAGTAAAATGCTGGTCGCAACAATTTCGCTGGAGCCAGCAATGCGTGGAAAATTATGCAAAATCCCATAGATCTATCGGGACAAGAAAACAATAAAGAAAATTGAAGTTACAGGTCACAGTATTAAAGTTTCGGTTGCTGCAAGGGAAGTTCAGATGTCAGTTTTAAACATTTTACACAAGGATTTCGGAATTAGTAAATTGTCAGAATCCATCTTATTCTCAGACTCCTCACAACAGAAAATTTAAATGGCAAGACTGCGACTTTTTTCAAAAATTAACATTGCCGATGAAATACTGCACCCTTCAACGTAACAAGAGTAAAATTGATGTATAAAAGATGTCCCCGGCACAGAAGGCAAAAACGCAGAATTCAATGAGAAAATTCGTGTTCTGGAACTGTGTTGGTTAAATACACAAAAAGAGCTTTACAGTCATCGTTGATGTCTGTAAAGAGTGAAAAGACCTCAAAGGTGTACTGAACAAACCATGTTGCTACCCTTTACAATTGTAGGGTGAATTAGGCTTAAAAAGTTTCACATATTGTGTGCGGTAAAAGTGTTTTAAGGGGTGAAAAGCGACCTTGAAAATCAGCGTATTCTTAGTTTTGTTTTTTTTTAAATTGCTGCGTAATCCTTATAAGAAAATATTGATTAATGCAAGCATGTGGCCTTTTATAAGAAGTATTCAAGTATGTCAAAATTGATGTCTAAATTACCTTTAAAATTCACATCGGTGTCTACGGATTGACAGACTTTTCTTTTAAGTAATAAAAAATTTGAAAAATCTAAGACGATATAAAAGTTTTGAATTCTTTATCTAAATCAAGTGACCTTTAAACGTGGACTTACCCACTAGAGCAAATGGATTTGACAAGTAAAAATAGCTATAGTGTCCCCAGAACTTGATGCATATTTAACCTTTACATATGAATAAATATCTAGATCTGATCATGAGAAAATAATGAAACTAAAGAAACACCAGAAACTCGTATGTAATCTGACATTTCCTGTCGTTTAAAAGTCAAGGCCACATTAAGGTGTTCAACGAAGCATTCACATGAAAAAATCCACAATACGACGCTTGATTGAATTATTATAAAACTGATCGATCATAAATTATTTGAAACTGTTGTCATCCTGAACCTATACAAATCTCGTGCATTACAATTGTAAGAAAAAAATGTAATTTACTAATACAAACTGCTTTCAACAACAGTAATTAGATTAGCCGGTACATAAGCATTAAAATTACTTACCAAAATGGTTGCGTTTTTTATGGAAATTATGGAAATATCTTCTTATGAGTTTTATTATATCAAGTTATGAAATAGGTAAAAATTCAATACATCTTACAATTAATAGTAAAACAATCTTTAAATATTAACCCTCTACATATTATAAATATTATAATACAATAAATTTGGGAATCGAAAATTTGGATTTAGATTATGTACTTACATAATCTAAATATCTTGTACCAATGAGGTGTGAATCCCAAATTAATTAGAGCGATTCAGAGTTTGTATCGCAACACTGTCATTTACATCATTGCTAACGACGGAAAATCTGAAATTAAAAACAGAAAGGAACGGAGTCAAGATGGTGGGTTGATCGTCGTCACACTTTTTACAATATTCGTGGATGACGTCATCATGAAATGTAACCAACGTACAAAAGAACTTATGCGCAGAACATAAAAATTTACAAAGAGTAGAAATATTCGCAGATGACAATAATCATGGGCGAAAACAGAAATAATCTGCAAAGAAATCAATATTACATGAATAGAGACCGGATGCATCAGGCCGAAATTACGATGGACCATATAAATAGTCTATAACATCGCTAAGTACAACACGCAGTTATTGAATAGCACTATTCATTCTGTTAACCGCACATCTGTTTTTGTCGTTGAATTGTGACGCAATTACTTTACAACCATTCATACAATTAGATGAACGAATTGGATCGATGTACGCATCTGAAATGACACGTTTAAAAGCTAAAGTTTTGAAGGAGATGCTTGTGTTGTTACCATAGATGAAAGATATCAGTGTATTTATTTGATCCAGGAACATAACAGTAAATAATAGAATGACAACGTACGTCTTGGTTGCATCATATCTAACGAGTTTTTAATTAAGTTTAAAGAGAGGATGTAATTTTCAGTAGAAATATTGAAATCTTAATTCTAAAACTATCTAGAAATAAATAAAAGAAAAAAATATAAGAACTATGAACAGATTTGTATTAAAAAACATAGCATCTTAAAACAAAATTAGGATGGGACAAACACGAAATTGTGTGTAATAGAAACATTTAAACTTAAAGTTGTCGAGAAATTAAAAACAAAAGAAAACGGAAAGAAGTATCTCCGGATTCTCTTGCTGTCGCAAATAAACCTTCCATCTATCAAATAAAATGAGACATTGTAAAAGATTAAAAGATGTAATTCAAATTCCTTTAATTTATCCTATGACGTACAAGTAATTGTGGTATTATCTGTTATTATACACATACATACGTATATATATATATATATATATATATATATATATATATATATATATATATATGAATATACAAAATAACGCGTGTCTAGTGTAAGAGTAGTCACACAAGAATTTCAGTGAAGCAGGACCACACCCCCATACGTTATCGTGACGTAATAAATCAACGAGCGAGTTTTTTATCTGCATCCTCCTAGCTTCGACACGTGTTTATTACTTGAGCTCAACTTTGGGGGCATAACAGATCGCCCCGACTGAACAATATAATGTTACATAATTATTAATGAATGTCTGTACGTAGTGTCTTTCAAGTTTTCACGTCATACTAAATTCATGATGTTGACCTTTAATTATAAAACTTATCTCAGACACAATATACAGACTGATTCATTTTCGGCCCTCACCATGGGGATCTCGCTTATTATTGGAGATAGAGTATAGGTTTAAATTTGGCAAAGTTGTTAAATTTTGTGTTTGTTATAAATCCGTAAAGAAAATAGACCTGTGACAAATGACCTTCGATATTAAAAAAAAAAACGCGAAAACCCCATTTTCTTCTTTTACCTGTAGCACCGACATTTGGCCTTGTAGAGAAAATATAAAAACACATCCTTGTGGCCATTTCTAAACCTCTATTCAGTGGTGTACTCTAAATTTTTATACGACGTTTCGTTTCTTTCTGGCCATCATCAACTATCTAATTTATAGGCGCTATATTGGATTTAGGCATCTTCAGAAAGAGTTTTTTTTTTCTGATTTCAACCATGTACCACATGCTGACTAAAGTTTTTGACATTAGGTTTTATTTAAAAGAATAAATTATAAGATTAAATAAGGTAGCCATGGAATTTCAATCTGTCAAACATTTCATTTATTGTTCATTAATAATACAAAAATGTCATACACTAACGAAGAGAAACGAGAAATAATAAGTATTTTTTATTCTTCGAACCGAAATTCAACAGTAGCGAGCACAAGATATCTACAATTATATCCAGAACGACAACAGCCTCATCGTACCAGTTTTCTAGATCTCGACAGAAATTTGGTCGAGAATGGATCGTTTACTAAGCCGCGTAATGGTCAAGATAACAGGAATTTAAATGAAAATCGACAAGATATTTTACAAATGGTAAATTAAAAGCGTGTTTTCAAATTTCATGTTAATCTTGTATTTTTATAGTAAATAATAATCCGTCAATTTCTACACGCTAAGTAGCGTCAGAATTAAATTTGTGCCAGTCCAGAGTTTGGAGAACTTTACATAAAAGTAGGTTTAAACCATACAGGATCCACGTTAGTCACTCTTTACTGCCTGGAGATAATTTGAGAAGGCTAGAATATTGTAATTGGTTAATGGGAAGGATAGAAAATGACGAAAATTTTTTAAGCAAAATCATCTGGTCAGATGAAACAAAATTTACAAATTCAGGAATGTTCAACAGAAATACGGAGCACTATTGGGCAGTACAAAATCCCCGGCAAAATAGGGCTAGAAGACCACAACATCGTTTTGGAATAAACGTTTGGATGGGTATTTCGGCAAATCGTCTCTTAGGACCAGTTATGTATAAAGAACATTTAAATGGAGAAAGATATTTAAACATTTTACGTACATACGTATCTGACTATCTTGACGACAATATCCCATTAAATCAATTACAATATTTATGGTGGCAACAAGATGGCGCACCAGCACACAATGCAGCTGTTGTTAGAAATTTCTTAAATCAAGAGTTTGCAAACCGTTGGATTGGAAATAGGGGAGTTGTTGAATGGCCTGCGAGATCACCTGATTTAAGTCCGCTAGATTTTTTTTATGGGGATATGTTAAAAATAATATTTATAAAGTAGATGCGCCACAAAACATTGAAGAATTACGAGACAGACTTCAGAATGCCTTCGATGCAGTTCCTAGAAGAACTATACAAAGGGCAGTACAAAATGCCAGAAGGCGTGCCCAATTGTGCATTACCGAAGATGGCCAGATAATTGAACATTTACTGTAATTGTTTATTGTTTACTTTTCTATGTATTTTTATTAATGTTTTTGTTATTTGTGCTCGCTACTGTTGAATTTCGTTTCGAAGAATAAAAAATACTTATCATATCTCGTTTCTCTTCGTTAGTGTATGAAATTTTTGTATTATTAATGAACAATAAATGAAATGTTTGACAGATTGAAATTCCAAAGGCTACCCTATTTAATCTTATAATTTATTCTTTCAAATAAAACCTAATGTCAAAAACTATAGTCAGCATGTGGTACACGGTTGAAATCAGAAAAAAAACTCTTTCTGAAGATGTCTAAATCCAATATGGCGCCTATAAGAAATTAGATAGTTGATGATGGCCAGAAAGAAACGAACCGTCGTAAAAATTTAGAGTACACCACTGGATAGAGGTTTAGAAATGGCCACAAGGATGTGTTTTTATTTTTTCTCTACAAGGCCAAATGTCGGTGCTCCAGGTAAAAGTAGAAAATGGGGTTTTCGCGTTTTTTTTTTTAATAACGAAGATCATTTGTCACAGGTCTATTTTCTTTACGGATTTATAACAAACACAAAATTTAACAACTTTGCCAAATTTAAACCTATACTCTATCTCCAATAATAAGAGAGATCCCCATGGTGAGGGCCGAAAATGAATCAGCCTGTATATGTTATAAAAATCAAGTAAAAATACGCCTACGTGTTTCAATCATGTTTACCAATTTAGATGGAAATTTAAGATTTGAAAATAACAATACGTATTAATTTCTATTCCTTGCCTGAGTACTGCAAATAATTATAACATTTGATTTAAAAAAAGAAGCATCTCTAGAAAGCTGCATATACCGGATGTCCTTGAGACAACGTATTAAAAATGGAAAAATGTAATTATATAGAATATGAATCCAAAATATTTTTCCTACATTCATTTTCATAAGCGAGAAAAAAATGACAAAGATATTTTAAAAAATTTTGTCACGCCACTGTGCGATCGACTATATTATAAAAAATATCAGAGACGATATCTTAAAGCCGATCCACAGTAACAAAAAGGATAGTTTTCTTATTGTCGATCTCGTTACCTACGTTCGATACGATTTACATTCACTTCTTCGATTAAAGATAGCTTGTTACCAAATAGGACGTTAAATGCCCGTAGAGCACACATCTTACATGTTCTCTTACACACAAATTTTTAACAGCTAACTTTCGTACCAGGTTGTCGAACCCTTACCATACAATACACAATATTATCTTCTAGCGTTTTTATAAACACAAACATTGCAGGATATAAATTCAATACCGACATTCTCAATTGATATTCATAATTTACATTTCTTACCTCTCAAAAAAAAAAATTTACGAAATGATTCAGTCAGTGCCAAAAGTACACAAATTATTTTTCGTACGATTTTTAAAATGGATTTGTAAATTAAGTAACATACATATTAATTTTTAATAATTCACTTGAATGTATGAACAGCTGTGCAAGGTTGTACAAGGTTATTGACCTTAGCATAGAACGTTATAGTTTTTATAACATCGACAGCTATTACCTATGTAAACATACGCTGTAGCGTATGTGTGTGTGTGTGTAACTTCAATAGAGCTATTTATTATTTATACGCATTCTGAATATTTTGAATTCATAGGAAATTTTCAGGGGATTTTTAATTTTGGGGTTCGCGTCGTAATTGATATTTTGGATTTTTCATACGTTGTCTTTTCATTTCAATATATGTATAAGGTTGATGCATATAAGAACTTATGCATTTTTATTGAAATCAAGATTTATTATTTTTTTAACAAACAAAATATATGAACTACACAAGAATATATTATTTCGAATTATTTAGAATGCCTATCAAAGATCTAGCAATTCTCCACGCCTGAAGAAATCCGGTGGTTTGGAAGTGAAGAAGTCGTCAAGCCAATTTTGAAGCGCGACATCGCTATTAAAGGTTATTCGATAAAGAGCGAAATAGATGGAAATCTGACGGAGCGACATCGGCAAGATAAGACGGATGTAGGGTGCCCTCGCAACCGAGTTTTTGAATTGCCGCTTTTGTAATCGTAACAGTATTATGGAGAGCAGTATCGTACTGCAAAATGACTGGAGATCTATTTTCTTGAATTACAGCCTTAAGTTGCCGGAGTTGTTAACAGTAATACTCAGCAGTGATGGTTACCTTCCTCGAAGGCAATTTATAGTAAATGACGCCTTCTTTGTCCTACCAGATACACATCAGCTTTTGCTCGGGCAACTGTTTGTAAGAAAAGTTAAGGCTAAGCGATTTTTTCTTGATGTAAATATGAAGGCGCTACTTTTCGTCACTAGTAACAATGTGGGGCGAAAACGGTCGATGCTGTTGACAAGTTAAACAAAAAGCACAAATGCTGACAGGTCGACTCGTTCAACAATTGCGGCAACCAACCATACACCCAGTTATCTAAGTTTGCTCATGCAATACAAATGTCATATTATGGTCGATTGGTTACAATACATAATCATGGCCGCCAATTTCAGCGGTTATTGACGTATATCATGATAAATTAGAGCGTTCAGACGATCTTGAGCAAAGTCCGGTGGTCTTCCATGGTACGTTGAGAATCGTTTATGCCAAAGCGGCCCTCTTTAAACCTAGAAAATCATTTTCGTGGTGCACTCTCCCAAATTGTGTTTCCTTTGTAAAAGAACAAAAAGAATATGTCGCAAACCCTCATTTTTTTTCTAGTTGATGTTCCATTTTCTTTTGTCCTTAATTAAAACAATCTATACAAATTCAAAAACTATTTAATTAAACAATAATACGACATTAAAATAACTTTTCCTGCTGTCGATTATGTAAATCAGTGATACAACCCTAGTAACATGCATGTAAGTCAACTAAACATTTACATATAACGTTTGTAGTTTCGTCTTGACAACGGAATTGAATACAGCAATACCTCGCATAGTCTGGATAACTGGTTCCACGGACTTCCCGGACTGTTTGAAATCGGACTAATCGAGGAATTAGATATACATACATATACAAAAATTGGCAATTGGTTCAAAGAAATGCGTCCTTCAGTAAGTAAATCCAAATGTCTTTATTAAAAATAATTGTGTGAAAAAAAAATTCGTTTTGTATTGTCTAAAAATTGCAATATGGATGTCTGCACCTTTTTCTTCGATTTTTTCTCTTCATAAATTTCTCTGTAGCACCGAACTGCATTGTTTATTGTTCGGCAAACTGTAAGGCTACGCTCGATATTGGGATCAACTTCCTTAATATGCTCCGATACGTTCTCAACCATTACAATAATTTTTGATAGTTGTTCAGTTGTTAATTCCCTTGTAGGAACTTCAACACTATCGTCGTTGTCTAAGTTGTCCTCCTGTTCTTCATAAGCTCGTTGTTCATCTATGTTAATAAGTGTTTCATTATCCAATTCATTAGTGTTCGATTCAATGCACTCAATTACGTTGGTGGAATCTAATTCTTCGAAACCGAGCTGCTGTCCAATTTCCACTATGTTATTAGTTACCTCAGCAAAATGAGTTTCAAAATCAATGAAATCATTTGCACAATGTGGTATGATATGTTTCCACACTGCTCTCATATTGCTTGCTGTTAATTCATGCCATGCTTCGCTTATATTTTCGATAACGTTTCTGATGTTCTAGCTATTCCAAAATTCCGTTAAAGTAGGGGCATTTTCTCCTGTTGTAGCTTTAATGGCTTGGGAAAAAGAGCGGCGCAAGTAATACGCCTTAAATGTCGCAATGACACCTTGATCCATAGGTTGGATCAACGACGTATTTGGCGGAAGAAAACTTATTTGTACATTTTCATTTAATTCCGAAAGATTAGTCGGATGACCTGCGGCGTTATCTAAGATCAGTAAAATCTTAAAATCCAGCCCTTTTTCGTTACAATAACGTTTCGTTGCAGGGAAAAAGTAGTTGGTGAACCAATCTTCAAATAAAGTTTTTGTGACCCATACTTTCTTATTTGAACGCCACAACACTGGGAGATCATTTTTTGCTACATTTTTAAGAGCTCTAGGATTATCTGCTCGGTACACAAGCATGGGCTTTAATTTGAAATCGCCTGCTGCATTTCCGCCCAATAACAGTGTGAGACGGTCCTTTGAAACTTTAAGGGCATGACTTTTCATTGGCTGCTATAAAAGTGCGTGACGGCAACTTTTTCCAGAATAACCCCGTTTCATCTACGTTAAATATTTGTTCATCTTTATAACCACCTTTTAGTATGATTTCACTCAATTCCTTCGAATATCTTAATGCAGCTTCTTTATCTGCACTGGCAGATTCACCAACAATGCGAACATTGTGGATACCAGTTCGTTGCTTAAAACGAAAAAACCACCCACAACTTGCTGTAAAATTTTCACTTGTTCCCTGACCTTCGCCTTCTACTTCATTAGTAGTCTTTAAGTCGTTGTAAAGACTTAGTGCTTTGGTTTGAATTTCCATTTGACTAAGCGGAACTCGCTTTTGATTTAAGTCTTCGATCCATATGGATAATAGTCGTTCCATATTTACCATTCGAGCGCTTCTTGTTTTAGTCACTTTTCTTGACAAATAAGAAGCCGTAGCCATACATTGCGATTTGTATTGATCTTTTTTTTTGATAAGTTTTCGAACTGATGACTCATCAATTCTTTTGTCACGGCCTATTTTAGCAAAGGTTGCACCTTCTTCGTGAAGCTTGATTATATCGAGCTTTTATTCTAAAGTAAGCCATTTACGTTTTTTGATGGCAGAATCACTTTCACGTTTTCTTTTTGCACTCATTTTTATTTTAATGGAATTCAGATTCTAATTTTGTATCACAAATCAATTTTACTGTAGATTTACACATCGATAACTAATAGAACATCCACTGTTTATGCGCACACTACATACAATATACCGCCTCATTCTGAGCAAACGCAACGATCCGAATGTATGAATATTTCTCCCGCTCCGAATAAAAATCCCCTGAACGCTTTTAGCCAATCACAAAACAGTCTGTCGCGCAACCATTTGACAATTAATGTCACAAATTAGTGTCACCACTGTCACCCTATACGGAGTCTCTTAAGCGTTTGAATAGTGATCATGCCGCGTTATACACTAGAAGAGAAAGCCGAAATGATGAAATGGCATCACGCTGATAATTCTTATGAAAGAGTATGTGACTTATTTGCCGGAAGGTATGACATCGATTGTACATTCGGATCGTTGCGTTTGCTCGGAATGAGACAGACTGAGTTGTGATTGGCTAAACGCGTTCAGGGGATTTGTATTTGGAGCGGGAGAAATATTCATACATTCGGATCGTTGCGTTTGCTCAGAATGAGGCGGTATGTACGACTTCATAGTTTATACATTACGGCGTTGAAAGGAGAACCACCGAAACTTTATACGGAGTTTACATTCTCAGTCAGTCTAGGTACATACATACACAACCGGGAACCCATGAAATTTTATATCGCATAACTTTAAATTTTTAAAAATTTTAAACCGGACTATAGTGAATCCGGACTGTTCGAAGCCGGACTAAGCGAGGTATTGCTGTACTATTATGAAAATTCCTAGGATAACAATGAACAGCTCATGATTCTGGTTCAAAAGTATATTTGGAGTAAAAATTAGGAATATCAAAACTGAACATTTTTATTATGAAATATATACAAAATTACGATTTTTTACTACTTCTTCTATTTCATCAATCTCAATTTCAAATTGATTTCCAGCGTTTCATGCAATTTTCAATAATCTTCTGTGTTTAATTTCTGACGGCAGCAGAAAAACTATAATAAGTCACACGAAATGTATCGACTATTAACATTCTTGGCAGGCAACAAGCTTCAGTTTCGCCTCAGCTTGTATTTGCCTATCTCGAATGTTAATACGTCCTTACGTACCTTGTGACTTAAATAGCTATTTACATTGCCTAACAATTTTTTTTCAAGGAACTCTCATCCTGGACACTAAAAACGCTACGAACCAATGCATCCACGTGGATGCACCATATGCGTATACACGACAAAACAATTAATTGTATAGCCCGAAGCTCCAATACATCAATAAATTCGCACAAATAAAAACTAAATAATAGAGCATGCAACTAATTATAATTATTAAAAAATAATGCCCATGGACTATGGACATTAGCTCATGGACTGTTTGAAAGTTCAATTATCTCGTATAATTTTCTCGGCTTCCTCAAGTTTTGCCAATAATAGCCTTCTTGAAACTGCATCGCCGGTATTTATTTTATGCATAACGATATTGATTCTTCCTTTCGTGCCAGTTTCAGTTTCAAAGATATCCTCATATTACTAGATTAGATCTTTAACTTGGCTCTTTTCTTTCCTGCTTAATCCTTGAGAAGCTGAGTGGATTATCTTAGAAAATTTCTAAATACATCCTTCTTTGCTTCTACACGATGAACGATGGCCGACACTGGCGAACACCATCCCAGAATAGTACCCTTCTTTAATGTAACAGGATAATAATTTACAACATTTACCAGTATTTTAGCCACTACTATCCCTCAGTCTACCTTGTCATTACCAGCCTTCGGTTCTGACATTGTAACATTTCATTTAAGATAATCACTTTCCATACAAACCGTCAAAAATGTCTCGCTTCTTACTTCCAGAACATTAATAATAACTAAATTTTTAAATTTGCTGACGCAAAGGGGTTGAGTGCGAATGTTAAAAGATAACAAAAGAACACCTCTTGTAGCGTGCATCTTCAATTTTGTCGCTCCATCAGGAATACAATATTGACCATACACTCCTCATTCGAACGTTCACTAAGTAATAAGAAATGCATAATGACAAAGCAACTGTATTATTGAAGAAATCATTATTTTCCGTTACATATTTTTGTACATATCTTAGTCGTACTACCGTAACACAATCATTTTATATTTGTGTAATCGCTGCTCTATTACAGATTTTTATTTATATTACCACATAAAAATCTTGTTTTGATAGACAGAAAATCTGACGCAATAATTTAAACATTTTCAATATGAAAATATTCAGTAAATAAACCTATTTACAAGAAAACGAATATATAATTATCTATGTTATTATATATAACCATTAGAATTAATAAACGGTATTGAAAAAATCACGTTTTGTCCATTAAGAGTAACTAGATAACACATAGAGCAAACTGTGATAAAGAATTCTTACAAAAGGTTTCTTAATTAATCAATATGATACGAATAGCAAACATTAAACGCAAACAATAAAATGACGTTTCTCGCTGTAAAGTGAAAATCATTTTAAAAAACTTTTGAACCATTGAAAAAATTATTTTGGCATAATTGTAGTAATAATAATGTACAGCTAGGAGCATGGAATTCCAGACACAAATAATTGCCTACTGTAAATATGCCTTTCATATAGAGTTTTATTGACATTAGACATTTATTAATATGTCATTGACATTTAAAAACATGCCTAGAGTTTTTCTAAATGAAGCGCAAAAATCGAGAGCAATAGCAAAACTTGAGGAAGTATGGTCTTTAAGAGCTGTTGCCGCGCACCTTAATGTGAGTAAGTCTTGTATAGAAGACATAAATAAACGCTGGGAGCATTACCACACGGTTCAAAGAGCTCCAGGTTCTGATGGTAGACGTATTACAAAGTAGGTTTTAATTAACTACATGAGAGAACATCCTCTTCAGACAGTTGTTGAAGCGAAATCCCTAACACAGTTTCCTGGATCTAAGTGGACTGCTCGGAGTAGATAAAGGCGCATGGATTAAGATCTAAAATTGCCGTCAGGAAACCATTTTTGAGTGTGTTACGTTTTAAATTTCATCTTCTAGATTTAACGTTTTACCTGTCCAGTATATCATTTTTCGATTTGCGAGTTATCTGATTTTCGTACATGTTGCGTCCTCTGTATTTAATAGTGGTAACTGTATCACCCCCCTCCGCTTTCGATACAGGCGGTGTGGTCAGCGTTGTCAGTGTCAGTACTAAAGTACTGAAATCAGTACCTTTTTACCTCCTGCGAGATTTTAGAACATATTTTGTCGTTTCAGAAAGATTTACTGACATAATCCATAAATATAGTATAATACGAATGAATAAAATATTCTTATCACCCGCTTTCTGTTTTGGTTCTAATTAAAGATGACAGATGGCAGCATATGTAAATTTATCCTTATACTTTACCTACTTGCAACGGTTTTATATTTTATTCTGTGGTTTTATCGTAGATAATAATAATAGTAACTAAAAAATAAATGAAAAGGTGAAGATTTTCTTTATAAATTTTGAAAAAATTGTTAACTAAAAAAAAAAATTGTTTTTATTTAAATTTACTTAAGAGAATATTTAAGTTCTTTGTTAGAAATTCTTATACATTTTAAGTTGGCAGCACTTGTACCTCCAGATCAGTACCTTTTTGTCTTTGGTCCAGTACTTTTATTTTTATAGTTCTGCTAGCGCTGGGTGTGGTAAAGATTCGACCACCGAACGTCGTCGTATCAAGTTTCAAGTGTGCCTATTCGTAAAAAGGAAGTATTAATCACAATTTCTATGACGTATTGTATTTTATCGCCTTATCGGATCAAGTCATAGAACGTGATATAGTATTTGGAATCGCTGATATCGTTTTAGCAGTTTAAGAAGCTTTGGAAAGCTTATAAAAACCCAAGTTTACGCATCTTTAACGGCGTTCCTAACCGATCATGGGATATATTTAAACTTTCCTAGCGAAGCCATCCATTTAAACACCTTACATCCTGGGTCTACAACTACGACGATTTTTCCTGTGGCTAATCAGATGAAGAAACCGACGTAATTGGCAAGTTTTTCTCTCTCGAGGGCGAATGTTTCATGTGGCCGTATCCGGACATATAATCACCAAGGGCGTACCAAAGAAAGACAGTAACTGGTTTCACTATTTTGACTATTTTAATTAAATTTTACATTTTGACTTTTATATTCCTTCATATTTAACGTAACATATTTTCTAGAATTTAGATGTCACTACACTACTTTTGACTTTTTCTATCTCTGCATTTTTTACTGAGTGCCTCCGACAGTTGCAATATGTTGACTCCATGGAGAAAGGGAAGGATGCGGGGAGGGAGAAACCGGTTATTGTTAGTGTGGTGGAAGCGGGTAGTTGTAGTCGTGCTTTGTGCGTGATGGAAGGCCGATCGCGTTATTTGAGTGAGTTTGAGCGCGGAATGGTTGTGGGGATGCACATGACAGGAGTATCCTTCCGTGATATCACGCGCCCTCTCGAGCGGTTATTATCGGCAGAGCAGCGGGCATGGCGAGAATGGATGGAGCAAGGACGTACGCGCCTTCAGCCCCGCGCGAGCACAGCACGCGAGCATCGCGCCCTGGTGCACAGCGCTTTAGCGTCGCGTACGTCTTCCCCAAGGCAACTTGGAGCCGTTTGGCCAGCAGGAAGGGAAGATGTACACACTACGCGAACTGTGCGGGGCCGTTTGCTAGAAAGTGGAATGCGAGCGCGCTGTGCGTTGTAGCGGATTTCACTGACTCGCGAGCACCGCCGAACACGGCGCCAGTGGGTGGTGGCTAGACATCAGTGGGTTGTCGAGTGGAGGCACATTTTGTTTTCCGACGAATCAAGATTCGAATTAAGCACCGGTGACGCGCGAATTTTGGTTCATCGGAGACGTGGTGAGCGTAACCTCGAGGAGTGCATCCAACCACGCCCTATCCACCGCCAGCAGGGTATTATGGTATGGGGTGCTATTACACATGGTGGACGTACACGTCTGCTGCGTATACAGCATACGATGACGGCTCGCCGCTACTTAGATGAGGTGCTACGGCCCATTGTGCTTCCCTACGTTCGACGGCGCCCACGTCTTCTATACATGCACGACAACGCCCGACCGCACACTGCACGGGTTGCCCAGACCTTTGTGGAAGAGAACCATATACAGATGCTTCCATGGCCTGCACGTTCTCCGGATCTCAATCGGATCGAACATGTCTGGGATATGATCGGTCGGAGACTTCAACGTTATCCGGCTTCCACGGGTAACGTTGAGGAGCTATGGAGGCGAGTTGAAGCAGCATGGTTGGACATCTCCAGGTGTGGGTAAGTTATGCTACGTTAGTACTACTTCCATACCAAATTTCATTGCGTTAGAACCACTTCTTCAGATTATACAGGATGTGCTCGTCACATTTTCCAACAGTGTATTTCAATTTAAATTCAGTTTGAAGATTTTTATACATATTTTATTCTAACGTAACATAATTTGTTTTCCTGTATATGCATTTGGATTAAATTTCATTTCATTTTTGTACAGATATATACTTTCTAGTAATACTTTTTTATATCATTAACGTTTTTTTATATATTTGATTATTGCTGAATATACGTGTTAATTGTTTTTGTAACTTTTTCTTTGCCTTTGGTTTCCTTTAGCCAGTTCCCTTTTCTCCGTTTTCAGAACTGAGCTTCCGTAAGTAAAACTCCATCTTCAGCACGCTATCGCTGCGCCTGCGTGTAACAAGTGGAATAAATAAAGAAGCACGTTTAGAGTTCGCTAATTTCTATTTAAATCGTGACGAAGATTTTTAGAGTACTATTGTTTTCGGCGATGAAAAGGTTTTTAGCTCTAGTTATAATGGGAAATTACGTGTTACAGATCTCCAAATTCTCGGTATTAGGAAAGATATGTTCAGCAAGATCGATCGAGTGGATAAATATACAAACTTGCAGATGCAATATTCGGGTTTGTATTATCGCTATCACTAATATTTTCTGCATTAGTGTTACCACCATCGTCATGACTACTGAATCCAGAGAACTCTTCACAATTTCCTTCGAAATCACTGCCCATTATATCATCATTTTCTACTTCTGAAGCATCGCTTTCTTCAGAAAGTGGATTATTGCAATCAGTTGCCCATTAGAACAATGTTTCCTTTAACTTCGGATCACCAAACTTTGCACTTTGTACACACTTTTGTACACTTTTTCGATGCCATAATTGCTTTTTTACTACATCTTCGTCCAATACAGCTTTCGATTCAACTGAATAACAAACTATGCTACATGGGTATTCATACATCTTCTAATAATGCTTGTTCCAGCTTATGCAAACATGCATATTCGTTTACTACGAATTCTCTGACAACACACGCCAGCAATATCAAACTGAGATGCGTTAATACACAAAAATTGTTTGTGGGCCTCACAGGCCCGGTTTATATAAATCTAGGATAGTGATGATAAAAAATTATTTTCAGAAGTTTGAGAAAGAAACTGGAGACTTATTTTCTAATTAATCGCACTCTCGAGTGGTATTCCAAAGATTATTTTTTTAATGTTTAAATAAAAAAATACTGCCTTAAAAAATTATTTCTATTAATTTAAAACTTTAACTCATTAAAAACTAAAGAAACGAACTTATACTGTAATATAATTAAACAGTGTTAAACTTTTGTACGTAAAATACACAATTATTGTAAATGTTTTGTGAGTGGTGGATTTTGTAACATTGCTCTATTCTGTTGTGTTTAAAGTTATGACTTCCCCCTTGTTTCTTAGGTTATTAATCAAATTTGAATGATGTTCATTATCCAACTGCAGGTACGGTTTCAATGAATTAGATGAGCTGTGGCCCTGTTTGTTAACAAGATGAGACACTGCATTTAACCTTCAAGAATGGTTCGTAATTTTTATTTATATCTTTCATTGATGTTGAACTAAATCTCTCTTGATTCATTTTTTACAATTTAAAATGAAACTGGTGACAGATGTTAAAACTAGAAAATGCATTATCAAGTAACAAAAATAAGTATACTTCTCGGGAGAATAATGTAACTAGATTATTAGACTATAATAATGTTCAAAAAGCTTGTGTTTATGTATGACAATACGTTATGCACGTATAAAGCATTGTTACAATATGAAACAGACATGTAAATAATTTACATATCTGTAACTGTACACCTCGTATTTTCAGCATTTACTTCTGCTTAATACATATGTTTCTGCCATCTAGGCGTCATCAGTTGCATCATCAGTTGCATCATCAGAGGCGTCATCAGTTGCATCTAGGCGTCATCAGTTGCTTCACTAGCTTGACTGATGACGCCTAGATGCAGAAACATATGTATTAAGCAGAAGTAAATGCTGAAAATACGAGGTGTATTGTCCATGTGTCCAGTTACAGATATGTAAATTATTTACATGTCTGTTTCATATTGTAACAATGCTTTATACGTGCATAACGTATTGTCATAAACACAAGCATTTTGCATATTTACCGCCATCTGGCACGTTGTTAATGGACTACACCGACATACGTATTTTTTTGTTCCTGTAATAGCATAGCTATTCGAACGAAAGGTCGCCTTCCGACATAGTTTCTTTCGTTCCGTAAGATGTCACTTATTAAATAGTGTCACCTTATAGGACGAAACTTGCTGTATCTTTGTTGGGTGATTTCAATAAAATGTAAATACAGATACAAATCATTTGTTAATTGATTTGTATCAATTTGTATACATTGCTTCACTAGCTTGACTGATGACGCCTAGATGGCAAAAACATATGTATTAAGCAGAATTAAATGCTGAAAATACGAGGTGTATTGTCCATGTGTACAGTTACAGATATGTAAATTATTTACATGTCTGTTTCATATTGTATAATAATGTTGTGATAGTACAAAATCAAACACGTATCTGCAAATACTGCTAAACGATTGGTTAATCATTAAAAAATAATCTAATTTAAAAAAATAAATAAAAATTATTTGACCTGAGAAACAGTTGAATGAATACCCTAGATTAATTTAAGAATATTTAATATACATTATAAGTAATCAAATATTACTCCGAGCCTGATAGGCCCGGTTTATGCATCTTACAATAAGAGTTAAATATGTTTACAATTTGAAAATTATGTTTACATGTTTTAAACACGCTTTTACATAACCTTCGTAAAATTTAGTTCAAAGCTTCCAAGAACAAAAGCGTATATGTAAATACGTGCATAGAGCTTATTATTTATTAAAGCAAAGGTAAAAACCCGCAGACGCTAGCAGTGTGTGTATATTAATTACTACTGCAGTATCATATACACGTTCCTAGAAGAGGCGGAAGGCTATTAGTCAGTTGCAATACGAGGTATGGCTATAAAATAACGAGACTGGTGCTGTAAAACTTTTCATTTTAAATTTATACATTTTTAATTATTATCCCCTTCAATATACACCCCTCCCCTATCCCTACACCGTTCCATTTGAATTTTCCATTGTGCGAAAGTGCGAAACAGTGCTGCAAGCAGTACCGATTTTTCGGTAGATCTACCGAAATTGAACTCTTTTTACCGATCTACCGAATTGACCATGATATCTTACGATTTCTTCACATCTCACATTATTCGTCATGTATAAATAATATATGTCTTTTTATTTTTCCGAAAACAATTCACACAAACATATCTGAAATTACATAAATCAAAGCAGATTAAATTTCTAATTGGAAAACCATAATTTATATTTGTTTAAGTGCATCCATCTCTTGTGGTAAATAAATGAGTCGCATTCAAAATATTATGTGGGAATAACAGATCTATAGGTGAACTACGTAAAGGTAAATTACAGGATCTTTTGGGAATTACAGGGTACAGAATATGAGGGGCAATCCCATTATTTATCCGTAGGGTATAAATAGACCTAGATTCGTGTTTGGCCACTTTCGGTTTAGTATATCAATGGAGCGCCTTTTTTATTGTTCAACTAATGCAATTTCGTGTTTTATTTTAAATTAATGTAATAAAATGAGTGATACCAGTAATAGTGGCGGTGAAGGCTTTAGTACAGGTGTACAACATGTACATGCTAAAAAAATATACCCAATCGTATAAGGTAAAATGGGAAAAAATTCCGGAATATTAGCAACAAGTCAAAAAAATTCAATTAGCCAGTGGTGAAATAATGTTTCCTTTATTGTCACATTTTGCATTTTCTATAATGGCTTCACCTCATTCATCAGCAAACGTGGAAAGAATTTTTTCGTCCATTAATTTATTAAAAACAAAACAACGAAATTCTTTAACCACTGACACAATAACGGGGTTATTACTAGCCAAACAGGATATGGGGATTAAATATAAAAAAAAATGATTTCAAATATAAATGATAAAGTTTTGAAAAATGTTAAAGAATGAAACCAATAAGTTTATATTTTATTTATTATATACCTGGAATATTACCATTTATATGTTATTTCAACACTCTTTTTAAATTTGTTTGTTATTGTGAAACTTTTTTGTAATGGTTATTATTGTTCATTTCTTTAAAAAATAGTGCTTTTTACTTCAATTTGTGGAAATTTACCGAAATTTCACAACTGAATATACCAAATTTATGTAGAGCAACGCGGCAGCATTGGCTGGAAGTCTTGTTCTTTGACCTCATTCAAGACGCTTGCTGCTTTTTTTTCACAATGGCGCCAGGTCAGGCGAATAATGTAGATGTTCTAACACTCTCTAGCCCTCGGTGAAATTAGGCTCTTCCATTGCATTGAGTTAACGTTTGGTTTCTAGATCATAGGTGAAGATCCAAGGTACAAGTTTAGGTCATTTTCAATGGTACTTAAAGTGTCAGTATAAATATTTTCATGAGCTTCTTTTTGTTCGATTGTGAGAATTTTCAGCACCATTTTCGCACACACTTTTTGCATCTTTAAATTCTTATGTAACACTAGCTAAACCCGGCCTCACAACTCCTACACTGATCTATATCCGATTTTATCTGGTGTCTCACAGGCAAGCGTATTAGCTCCAATCTTATTTTTACTATATACGGGTGACATACGAACTACTAAGCTGACAACCGCAGAAACATATGCTGACAATACAACAATTCTTGCATGTCATGTTGATCCTGTTATGGCTTGAAGCAATCTTCAGGAAAACTTAGAAAAATCCAAAACTGGATTACGAAATGGCGTATGAGGGCCAACGAATCCAAATCTACACATGTTACTTTTACATTGCGACGTGAAACCTGTCCACCTGTTAGAATCAACGGTTGTGGACTCCCACTAGCTGATACCACAAAATACCTAGGAATGCATCTCGATAGGCGTCTCCCATGGCAGACACATCTTTACCAAACGTAAGCAGATAGGCATTCAATTATATCAAATGTATTGGCTAATCGGTCGCAGAGCACAGCTATCTCTCTACAATAAGCTGTTATTATACAAATATGTTCTAAAACCAATATGGACTTACGGTACCCAACTCTGGGGGACCGCCAGTAATTCCAACACCGAGATCCTACAGAGGTTCCAAAATAAAGTGATACGTGTCATACTTGACGCCCCAAGATATGGACCCAACTACGTTATCCAACGTGACCTCTCGATTGCCATCATTCAAAAAGCTATTGATCACCACAGTGATAAATAGCGTGACATAGTGACATTACTCAAATGTGCTAGCCAAACGGCTATTTAGACAAAACGGGGCAATAAGACGGTTGAAAAAGATCACACCCTCTGATCTAGGGACTAAACTTATATAATGGTGTTACAATCATAAATACATAGTTATATATATCCAATTGGACAAAAAGTAGCTTTAGTAGCATGTAGGTTGTTTCATTGGAAACAGCCTACTCAAGTCACTTTGTTATAGTATCAAACTAATAGATTATTATTCTTATGTAGATTTCTAAATAAAGGGAGTTAAACTTCGCTACGCTTCAGTCTGATATGAAATGAGTGGGACCGACTCTGGAACATGCGACGCATAATTGCCCATGAGAGAAGCAATCGTTTTCTAAATTCAAACCATACACTTGCAAAAGATTGCTCTTGCGCTTTATTGACAGTCATAGCGAACGTAAGACGTATTGGAAATTGAAGTTGTTTGAAATCGAACGCATGTTAGTCGGAATGAGTGGTATGAAATTGAGTCTTGAACATAGCGTTCCAGATTATACAACTACTCGGATATACAAACGTGTTGTTTTATTAGGTATTCTGGAAATTTGGCCAATTGTATGTGAGGGTTTATTAAAAATTTGAACGTCTTGTACATGATTATAGGGTAAGTAAAATCAATGATTATTGTTTGTGTTGTATTAGGTACTAGGATATCCTGTATATATCTATTTAGGCAATCTCAGAGTTTATAGTTCAGTTAAGCATTTTGTATTAAAAGAGAGTGGACAGAATTAAATTTATTATTAGGATTGTTTTATTAGGTATACTGGAGATGTACACAATTTTCAATTTAGAAAAAAATAGAATCAACAATTGAAGTTTGTATTTATTATTGGATTATTTTATAAATATAGGCAATTTGAATTTTCGTTAATTTTAGTAAGAAAAAGGTTAGCGGAGCTAGTATTCAACGAAGCTGGAGATTTAGTTGACTTTAATGTGTCTAGCCATGCATATAGCGCAAATATTACGCATGCGCTGTTTGCAAAACAAGCAGCTCTAGGTTTAATATCGGACCACCTCGTAAAAGTAGTTTTTGTAAATTAAAAAATAAATGTATAAATTCAAAAATTATCACATATGTATTTGCTTTTTAATGTTAAAATAAATGTTTTCTTTTCAATAAAAGCTACGGTGAAAAAGTCTTTCTTTGGAGACTGTGGTTAAGTAAAAACTTAAAAAAAGGTATATAACCCCTTACCACAATTATTAATCGTATCCTAAATACGTATTTCGACAACTAAGTTGTCATCATCAGTAGGTAAAACCACTAATCAAGGTGTCGCACATGGGGCACAGTAAAGCTAGTCCACGTATAGACTAATTTAAACATGCAAATATATCCAACGAAAAGATCGACAAACTTACCTCTCTTAGGGAAACGGCATTCACATATGTTTATACTCCAATTTGAAATATATCGAACGAAAGATCGACAAAAATTACCTCTCTTAAGGAAACGGCACTCAACATGTGTTAATACTTCAATTTAAAACGTCGACGACCCTTTTATGGTTCTAAGAATGAAAAGAGACAAGTGAAGGGGATCGGTGCTTTATCACCGTTCATGGAATGTTGTTTGTTTTTAGCGATATGAATGCTTTCGTAGGCGTCAATATCGCGGGGGTTATTAATGCCCTTGACAAGCTTTAACCCTTTAATCGACACATTGTGTAGTGTACTTAAAGCATGGTTGGCAACGTTAGATTTATCCGGTCTATTGTATTTAATATATGACATGTGTTCTTTAAACCGGGTTATTATTGGTCGTTTTGTTTGGCCTATATATTTCAAATTACAATCATCGCAACTAATTTCGTATATACCTGATATCGAATTAAAATTAACTCTGTCTTTAGTATTCCCTAGGAGACTTTTGATAGTATTTTCGGACCGAAAGGCAACTTGGAGACCTCTTTCTTTCACAACTTTATTAATGTTTTTCGTGATGGGGTGGTATGGTAAACACATGTACTTTTTCTCCTGGTTACTTTGAGATATCAAACTTGTGGATTCGCGGATGAAAGGGTCGTCGACGTTTTAAATTGAAATATTAACACATGTTGAGTGCCGTTTCCTTAAGAGAAGTAATTTTTGTCGATCTTTCGTGCAATATATTTCAAATTGGAGTATAAACATATGTGAATGCTGTTTCCCTAAGAGAGGTAAGTTTGTCGATCTTTTCGTTGGATATATTTGCATGTTTAAATTAGTCTATACGTGGACGCCGTGTAAAGTAGTTGTTGCGTAAGCGGTGTTTTCTAGCTTTACTGTGCCCCATGTGCGACACCTTGATTAGTGGTTTTACCTACTGATGATGACAACTTAGTTGTCAAATTATACGATTAATAATTGTGGTAAGGGGTTATATACCTTTTTTTAAGTTTCTATGGTGAAAAGTTACTGACCGAAGTTATTTCCTATAAGAACGATTATACGAACTTCTTATAGCAGTTTAACACTAATAATTATTTTTGGTAAGCTAATTTGTGATTAGCACAAGGTATATTGTTAAATGATAAGATATAGTGTAAAATATTCTTTTGACTCATTTAAAAATGATAAATTTAGACGAAGTCAAAAACGTGTGACGTTTTAACTAAGTCAGTTCTGAAGTAATAGTTTGTCACGCGCTCGAACTGGAATATGATTTATCGATTATTATTTTATTGTAGCCTAATATGGCTATTCTTTTTTAGAACTTTGACTGTTGCCAAGTTATTTAACGAGCTTTCTCACACGTTTCTGCTAGCTGTTAGTTTTAATTAATGTATTAAAGGCATATCTGTTTAAGTACTTTTAAATTATAAGTATAACCTATAAATATGAAATGAACTATTCAGAAAATAAATAGCATAATTGACTATTATACGAAATAAAACCCTTTATTTTCTTTAATTACTTTTTAATATTTTAATTTGCAGCTTATAAATATTTTTCTACTCCCATCTTTAAAATGCCATTTATCGTCGCTAAATGATCTTTTAAATACACCGCAACAAGCCGTGGCTTCCTGCATTTTAGCACAGTGGCGGCTCGTGAGTTATGAAAGAGGGTGGGTACAAAAAAAATGCTCCTATTTTTCATGCTGGAAAACAGGCGCGGCTCGTGATGACGTATTTTGGTTTGCAGTACAATGATACGAGTGCCTCGTGTGTTTTCGGTGTTTACTAAGCAAACGTTACAGTTAGTACACGAGAATACACGAAGCACTCGGATCATTGTACTGCAAACCAAAATACGTCATCACGAGCCGCGCCTGCTGGAAAAGATGTCTATGACTTTGTTGTCAAAATCCGGGATAAACTGGATTAAATTCTTTTCTATTGATAGGACCGCCAATGCATTCAGTCAATCTTCTGACATTGTGCTTCTCAGAAAAGTTTTAATGCGTTTGAGGGTGGAAAACCATCGTTCACATTCTCCTGTCGACAGGGGCGTTGTACAAATAATATCCAACAGTTTGTATGTTTCCGTCAAAACCTTTTTTAGATTGTTGTCTGTTATAAACACTAAAAGTGGAAAAACACCACCTACGTCACACATGTCATCGCGTTTATAAATTACTGAAAGTTCCCTTTTCAATTTTACACTGTCCAACTTAGGATAAGATTTCGCAGTTTCATCAAAATTCTTTTGTGGAAATGGATGACTATAAGTTTTAAAATTTTGCTGCACTTAAGTGATCCCTAAAATCAAATCGGTCGCTAATTTGGCTTAAAATAGTGTCTCATACTTCCCTTGCAATAACAACGCTGTTATTTTCAGCTACCGTTTTTTGTCTTTTCCTTACAGGTTCTTCATTATTGCGTTCTTGATTGTCATTGTCAATAGAATTTCTTAAATTTCTAATGTGAATAATTTGGCGTTGTAATTGTTCAATTGCCTTTTGCAGTTGAGCACTGTCAATCCCGCGCATTTGAGTCTGATTAAATAATATTATTATTATGTGGCATGATGAAATGAAATATTTTCGACCAGTAGAGAAATTCCGAGCTATATAAATGTTTCAATAAACCACTTGCTTCACTAATAGTAACTGAATTCATGCCATCTTCGGCAATAATTTTGTCTAAACATTCACGTGCGATACGCGCCGAAAGCAATACAGTCACAACGCATACAAGACATTAACTGGAGTCGCGCTATTTTGTGCTCCAAACAACGACATAAACGTATATGGCCAAGTTAAGCGGAGCCGGCCGATCCATACTCGGAATAGGTACATCTGAAATCGTGCCCCGGAACATAGTTTTGAGCGTTAGCATAGTGTCTGTGGCGCGGAAGGACACTTTGATACCATCGTTATAAAAATACTTAAAAATAATAAAATAAAATAATGCACTGAATTTCTTTCTGTGTTTATCTTGGTGGTTGGGTGGGCACGTACCCTTGTGCCCTTTAGTACCAGCCGCCACTGTTTTAGTCACGGAGTGAACTTAGCAACGGGCGTATTTCTGTATTTTGTGGGAAAAGTGAACCTAAACGAAAGTGGATGTGAAGAAGATGTTTTCATTGGTACTCCACCCGAAATTACTCTAGCAGCGGCATCAGCTAGTTTGCTGCCGAAGAAATTAAAAAGTCAGTACGAACGTGCATATAAACTTTTCCAAGATTAGCGTTAAGAAAGCCAAACAAATTCATTATCCGAAAATGTGATACTTGCTTATTTCCAAAATCTTTCGAAAAAGATGAAACCGTCCTCTTTGTGAGCAATCTATTCAGTGCTGCGTATGACAATTAATCTAAAAACAATGTTGATATAAGCAAGTACCCCAAATTGTGTGCGTCTCTGAAGCATAAATTCGACGGTTACCGACCCAAGAAGTCGACACCCCAGCAAATTAAAGAATTCTTATCATCTACTCCAGACAAAGAATACCTATTTACAAAGGTAAAATAGCGTATGTCCCCGGATTGAGTTTACAAGAGAAAAAAAATTTTATTTTTGATTTTACAAAAAAGTGCTAAAGGAATAAAATTTTTTGCTTAATTTCAAACGACCAAATCTGTAATTAGAATTACGAAACTGTCAAACCCCTATTTAGAATTACAAATTTTTATTTTTTATTTTCAATCACAACAATAATAAAATAATTAGGCTAGAAACAATAATGTTTAAAACTATTCTATTAATTCGCCACCCCTTTCAGCACACAATTCGACTCTAAGCCGCAGTTCCTTGTAACTGTTGCGAATTTCTTCAAGCGTCAAGGATGCAACAGCATCTCTAATGCGATTTTTTAATACATCCACATTGTTAGGCAAGTTGTCCATGTAGACTAGTTGCTTTAACCGTCCCCACAAATAAAAATCTAAAATAGTTAAGTCAGGGCTTCTTGGAGGTCACAAAACCATTCCAGCCAATCCAATATTTTCGAATTTTTGATTAAGCCAGGCAGCTACGATGCGCGAACGGTGGGCCGGACAACCACCCTGTTGAAAATATATCCTCTGCCGATAAGCAAGTGGGAGTTCACTTAAACCATCCCAGAAAAAATTGCTCAACATTTCCAAATAATTATGCTGATTTACATTAGCATCAAAAAAATATGGCCCTATTATTCCATGATAAGAAACAGCACACCACACGTTTACCTTAACAAAGTATTGACGTTTTGATGCAATTTTAAAGTGAGGATTAGTATCACTCCAATAACGAACATGTTGTGACGAAACGGTACCATTGCTAGAAAAAGTTGCTTCATCGGAAAATACAATGCTTTTGTGAAAATTTTGGTTCTCCATTATTTCATCTCCCATCCACATGCAAAAATAAAGACGCTTCTCATCATCTCCCGGTTCTAACGTATGATTAAAAATCGGTTTATAGGGGTATAATTTACGTTCCTTCAAAACTCTTTGAATATGGTATTTGCTCATATTCAGTTGAAGCGCCCGTCTCCGCAATGAAAGTTTAGGATTATCTTGCACCGAATCCAAAATTAAAACTGTAGTAGCATCATCTTCATCACGTACTATTTTCTTTTTCTTTAAATTCAGAACAGAACCAGTTTCCAAAAATTTTTTCACCAACTTCCTTATACCCATACGGTAAACAGTTACTTCGGGAAATTTTGTATTAAATTCTTCAGCAATACGACGATAGCTCTTTTCCCCAATACCGTAACATTGTATTAAATATATTTTTTGTGATAACGTTAACATTTTCACCAAAACTTACAGAATTACAGTTTGAAGTTATTTTTGACAAATAAATTAGTGTATGACATTTTCAAGTCAAAGGCTTCTACCATTAAAAAATAATAGATGTACTGCGATGAAAAAAATTTAAAAAAAAATTTTTTAGAACATAGATAAGTGGTACTGAAATTCTAATTACAGATTTGGTCATTTGAAATTAAGCAAAAAATTTTATTCCTTTAGCACTTTTTGGTAAAATCAAAAATAAATTTTTTTTTCCTCTTGTAAACTCAATCCGGGGACATACGGTATAAAACCAAATTAAATAAAAATAAAATAATAAATTTCCAAATTTTTTATTTACATATTTGCGGTCATATAAAAAGTAGTGTGCAAGTCGTTTTATAAACTTGTTAGTCACTTATTTTGTCACCCACTAAAATTGCGTTTAATAAACTTGATATATAATATACTATTACAAAGTCCGTTTGACGATACTGTGACTAGGATCGCCAAGGTGAATACATTTTTGATATTTCATAACTCTAACAAAGTTACTCACTAAATTTCAAGTAGATAAAAATTAAATAGCTATCGTTCTACATGTTTCGAAAGCGAATGTGTTCATAGTTTATTAAAGGTATGAAAAAAATATTTTCGTGTGTCGATATTACACTACATTTCGCGTGAGAAAGCATTAAAAACCGAAGAAAATGTTAAAATTGTATTACGAGGATCCTACCCCTTCGAATCGAATGGTTCAGAAGTGGTTCAGTACGTTTCGTTGGTCATACCAACAAGGATGACGCTAGATCTAGGTCTCTCGTATAGCGAAACTACCGAGGAAATTATTAACAAAGTCTCGTATGTTGAAAGATCGCCGATCAAAGGTGCATGAAATATCTCACATTGTAAACATCTCGCAACTAAATAGAAATATTGTTTTTGCTGACTGCAGGTGTAAGCAATTTTAATAAATATCCGGTGTAACAGCTGCATTAAATGTAAGTTTCGCTGACTATTTTTTTTTTAGATTTCATTTTGATTTCGTCCAAGAAATATCTGCTTGAAAATAGTACTTACTATATAGTTCTTTACCGAAACGGAAAAAAACATAATGTCACTCACAGAAAAAGTTAAGGTGTTTGATAAGTTGAGTGCCGGACAAAGTAGGCGACTTTTCAGCATCAATGAGTCGACAGTACGTTCGATAAAGAAAATGAAAAATCGATCAGAAAGAGTGTCGTGGCTAATGCTCCTGCCAGCGCGAAAATTATTTCTCAAGTGCGAAATAAATCGCTTGAAGAGACAGAAAATGCTTCAAGCGTATGGTTGGAGGAAATGTCTCAAAAGAATGTTCCAATCAGTTCTGCTCTAAGAAGAGCTGTGGCTAAAAAATATTTGATCGTATAAACAAAAATTCTGATTCATTGTTTGACTTCCAGGCCAGCAAAAGTTGGTTTGAAAATTTCAATAAAAAGCATAATTTGTATAATATAAACTCGACCCGCGAATCGGCTTCTGCTGACCATGAACCAGCTAAAAAATTCCCCATAGAACGTAAAAAAAATAATTCAAGGAGGATATCTACCTCAACAGGTGTTTAATGCTGATGAGACGGTACTGTTCTGGAAGAGAATGCCGAGTAAGACTTTTCTTTCCAAAACACAACGGTTAGCTCTAGGATTCAAGGTGGCGAAAGATCGCGTTTCGTTCTCTTGTGTGCAAATGCCTCAGGTGATATTCAGATAAAGCCGATGATGATATATCGGTCCCTAAATACGCGAGTATTGAAGAAAAAAAATCAAAATCAGTTACCCGTTTTTTGTCAAGCTAATAAAAAGTCGTGGGTCACCGGTGTTTTAGTCCAGGAGTGGTTTAATTATTGTTTTATCCCTGAGGTAAAATCTATCTTGCGTCTCAAAACATTGACTTCGAAGTTCTTTACTAATTGATAACGCACCTGGACATCCCTCTTCTCTGGTAGGAGCTCATCCTAATGTTAATGTGATATTTTTCCCCCAAATACAACGTCTTTAATTCAACCCCTGGAATAATTGCAGCTTTTAAAGCCTATTACACCAGGCGATGTTTCAAGCAAATTTTGGATTCGATTGAGCTTAATTTAGAAGAAACAGTGATTACCAGTTGGAAAAAATTTAACATAACGGATTGCATCGCAGATATCGACGCCTCACTGGAAGGGTTGAAGACAAGCTGTATCATTGCATGTTGGAAGTATCTTTGGCTGAAAGTGGTTGTTAAAGAGAGCCACCTTCCGCCTATAACAAATCAAGATCATGGAGCTTGCCCATCAAATCGGGGGTGATGGATTTGCGAATATCAGGCAAGATGAAATTCATGATAATAGCATCTCACGAAAACGAGCTAACCGAAGAAGAGCTATTGGAGATGATGGAAGACAAACAACAGAACTTCGAAGAAGGTGAAGACGAAAAGGAGGAGGATGAAATCTCAGGCAAGCGTTACGATATTTCATTTCCTTATCTTTTTTTTAACATGTTTTTTACTCCAGGCAAGAAGTTCTCGTCGAAACATCTAAGAGAAATTTTAATCTTACAACAACTTGTTGAAAAAGCTCTTGAGTTTGATCCGTTCCTTGTTTGAAGGTTAAGAGACAAATCAAGGCTGTGGCGGCCCCTTATGTCGAACATGAAAAGTTACAGACGCAACCGGCGGAGCAATCCGAGATTACTCGATATTTTCTGCCATCAGCAAGCAACAATTAACTAAACCATAATTACATACACATGTAAATTAAAATACAACATTTACACAGAAAGATGGAATTCGACATTCGCGTTTTTCTGGAACGTAACTCTCGCGAATGTTAAAGGACTACTGTATCTTCAATATTCAATATTTGAGAATGAAAAATTCGGCAAGATACGTAGATGTCGCACTTTTGTTTTCAACGATATCGCGTTATAATGTTAACGCAATGTTTGAATATGTAGAAGCGCAATCCAAACGAGCTTCTGAGGCGTTATATAACTGTGGGGAAAACATAGATTCATCACCTTATTACAAAAAAACCGACCACCAAAGAAGGTAAAAGTGGTTCCATCTGTCAAAAGGGTAATGGCAGCCATGTTTTGGGATTCGCCCGATACAATAACAGAACAGTACCATGCTAATTTATTGGATAATTTCAATGCCGAATTAAAGAACAACCATATTTGACGAAGGAAAGAGAGCTGTTTCGCCATGCTAAGGCAACAGCTCAGTCGTCTGCAATTTTGATGAAATTATGATTAAAATTGACTAAATTGGTCGAATTACATTTCGACCTGCTATCACCTGCATCCAAAATATTACCCTAATCTAGTCTCTTGGGATTTTCTTTATTCCCAAACCTGAAGAATTAGTTCGGCTCGCTGAGATTTGTATCGAACGAAGAGGGCACCGCTGAAGAATTTCCAAAAACTAACAATTTAATATGATCACAACTGATTTGACACTAGTGTGTAAATGAATATTTAATTATCTTTAAGATTAGTAACCTACTCTTATGTAGAATAAGCCATCGTTATTTACGAAGAGAGAGAGGTGGGTGAAAGTTACATGTAAGAGGTAGCAGACATTAAAAATTTGATAATTTCATAAATATTAATCATTCCATATCTCAAGGACACAAAAAAATAGGAAAATGACCATAAATGATAAGTAAAATGACACTTTCAAAACCTCAATAATAATAATAATACAAACACCAAAATTACCATAAAAATTCGCACAAATACATAGTATTCAATAAAAGAGAAGTTCGCGTGTTTCAAACGATAATTTTAAAAGTCTTTGAGAATCGAAGAATATTTGTCTTCATAATTAATTTTCATACAATCAATAATAAAATTAATTTAGTTTAAAATTAATTTTGTTATTATAAAAATAGGAACATGCAAATTGTTTTATAATCATGTCTATGAAAAGAGTTTTAGCTTTTAGCTGTTGCATTCGTTCACCACTCTCAGTTAAAACACAAAGCAAAAAAGTAAAAAGGTTCAATGTATTAACCCTAATATCAACAACTACTTGATAATTCTTAAAAATACAAATTTCTTCGCCTAATAATAGCTTTCAAACGAGCATTAAAGATCAAAAAACATGCTGAGATAAGAAGTAAAACAAATTAAAAGAGCTACAAGATTTGATAAAATAAACAACAACAAAATTAGGGGAAAAGCTTGGAATACACTTAATCCAAAAAATTGTCGAAAGATAATTGAGCTGTGAAGCTAGTGAAGGCAATATGAATAGCAGGGTTGGCAGTGGCGGTTTCTGCTATGGTTTGCAAGTTTGCGCAACCACCAAAACTAATAGATTTAATTTAATGAAAAAAAGCGTAATTCTACATTTTTTAAATTAAAAATTTGTACTACCTCACAGAATAAATGAACTATTATAAATTACTTATAATAGGTATATCTAATTGGATATGAATACGTTAAATAAATGAGAGAATAACACACTTGGTTTGCAGACTCATTGCAATCCACGAACGTATATATCCCTATACGGCTGACGAACTTTGTCGAACGTCTTTCGGGTATATCTCCATAAACGACAATAGTGTTGCAGCAGCAGTGCAACCAAAACATTAGACATATTTCTTGCTTACGGTGCAACGGTATAAAAGCGAATAAAAAAGTTGTATTTGTGTGTTTAAAAGTGTTTATGCTCTTTATTTTTAAATAATAATGAATTCAGTGCAGAGTTTAATAGTGGATCCGTTCTATAAAAGAACGTACGCCGAAAAAATTGAAATAAAGCGGTTGGGCAGACCTGTTCCGAATTTAAATCTGAAACAAACGATTTCCAGTAAGACGCGAACTTTTAATAGACTATTTAATAAGGATATTTATAATAAACATTTGTGGATTTGCGGTTGTAGTATAAAAAATGCATTATTCTGCTTTCCTTGCTTACTATTTGAAGGTGAAGAATTATGGACGAAAATGGGTTTAACTGATTTAAATCATTCAAGCGATCGAATTAAAAAACACAGTATATCACAAAGGCATATGAAAAATGTAGTTCAATTATCGCTTTTTGGGAATGTGGATATTGCTGCTCAGATGGATAGTGCATATCGAAGAAATATAGCATTGCACAACGAGAAAGTTAAGTACAATCGATATGTAGTGAACATTATAATTAATTGTGTAAGTATTTGTGGAGCTTTTGAACTTGCTTTCTCAAGAAAGATAAATTTGCGACTGCGAAAGATCGTCGCATGGATTTTTTGCTTCAATAAAATCAGGATCAGAATCAGTGAGTTTTAAAAGCCTTTTTTCTTCTTTATATGTACCTTAGCAAAATTACTTTTAATAAAACATACTTAGTGACCTACCTTGTTTACCTACTGTAAAAAGTATTAGTATTCACTAAATTTGCAACCCCCACATTTTTGATGCACGAGCCGCCGCTGAGGGTTGGGATAGAAATAAAAAACAAGGATAGGCAAGAACTTCAAATCAAGAAATTGCAAAACTCCTAAAAGCAAACAAAAATTAATTGAATTGAACGATGCTCAAATAATGGTTAAATTGAAAATTTCTACAAAGCTGGACACCTGGACGTCTAACGTATAAAAGTAGTAAATTACAAATTAACTGATAATAACGTACCTAGTTTTTTTTTTAATTCTTATGAGTCAGCTCTTAAAATTACGGCAGATTTCCTTTGAAGATATATGTAATAATTATTACAACAGAAAATAGATTATCTCTAAAATATGTTATACTTTATACGTATTCCCATATTTCATTCGTATATCAATGATTTTGTACTATATATTTAATTAATTAAGGAAAATAGTAAACTTAACTAGACCTAGAATCAAATTACGTTTAAAATACCCATTCTGATAGACTTAAAAATGCCTTCAAACATTAAAATGAAGCAAAATAAAATGATAATTCCAATAAGTCAAAACTATTCTACATATCTTATCTAAAGTTAAATAAAAAAAATGTTCACTAATAGATAAATAACTATGTAATACTAAAATTATAATCTAGAAATACGAAAAAGTTTTTGGGAGTAAAGTTAATCTGATTAGAAATTAAAAAAATACACTTATTCCTAATTTAAAAAGGTATATAACCCCTTACCACAATTATTAGTCGTATCCTAAATACGTATTTCGACAACTAAGTTGTCATCATCAGTAGGTAAAAACTACTAATTAAAGTCACACGGGGCACAATAAAGTAAGATGAACGCTTCCGCACAACTACTATACACTGCAACCCTGTAAAGACTAAATTTACCATGCACATTTCAAACTACGAGACAAAACACTTATCTCTTAGAAAACGTTCTTAAACATGTGTTCAAATATCGAACAAAGGGACGGCAAAAATTCTTCTCTAAAGAAGGCGCCAACTAAAAAACGATTTTAAAGCTACGGTGACCTACTAATAAACTAAATGAAACACATCATATTTCCACAAAACACTAGTATAATTAACTGTATGAGCATTTCATGTGCAATGTACAAATTAATAGTTATTATTTAACGTGTTAATTTCGTACGCAGGTAATGACAAAATCTGTATAGGGTCCGAGTGTAAAAACATTTCCATTAACAAAAGGTTAAAAAGTCGTGTATATATATATAGTAAAGGCCGAACTCTCATAGCAATTCTGAGAAAGACAAAATAAAGGAGAAGGCGTTATATGTGAAAAACCAGACATCCGGCTTGTTGTATTATATTAAATGGGAATACAATACTCGTGAAAAGGGTCAATAAATAATTCGATATTGTAGGTGTATAATTTAGAAGTTAATTATAAATAGGTGACAATGTGTTATAATTAAAAAAAGAAGAAACAATATCGAATTATTTATTGACCCTTTTCACGAGTATTGTATTCCCATTTAATATAATACAACAAGCCGGATGTCTGGTTTTTCACATATAACGCCTTCTCCTTTATTTTGTCTTTCTCAGAATTGCTATGAGAGTTCGGCCTTTACTATATATATATACACGACTTTTTAACCTTTTGTTAATGGAAATGTTTTTACACTCGGACCCTATACAGATTTTGTCATTACCTGCGTACGAAATTAACACGTTAAATAATAACTATTAATTTGTACATTGCACATGAAATGCTCATACAGTTAATTATACTAGTGTTTTGTGGAAATATGATGTGTTTCATTTAGTTTATTAGTAGGTCACCGTAGCTTTAAAATCGTTTTTTAGTTGGCGCCTTCTTTAGAGAAGAATTTTTGCCGTCCCTTTGTTCGATATTTGAACACATGTTTAAGAACGTTTTCTAAGAGATAAGTGTTTTGTCTCGTAGTTTGAAATGTGCATGGTAAATTTAGTCTTTACAGGGTTGCAGTGTATAGTAGTTGTGCGGAAGCGTTCATCTTACTTTATTGTGCCCCGTGTGACTTTAATTAGTAGTTTTTACCTACTGATGATGACAACTTAGTTGTCGAAATACGTATTTAGGATACGACTAATAATTGTGGTAAGGGGTTATATACCTTTTTAAATTATTATTTAACCACAGTCTCCATTGAAAGAATTTACACTTATTCCTATTTGAAAACGTTGAAAGTACAAATGGTTCTGCGTACAATACCCGTTTCATTAAAACAAAAATCAATATAAAACAATTCTTAAAAAGTCTTAAGTATTGCGAAATACAAAAATATAAAATATAAATTGATGTATGTTACATGAACTTATCTATAATTTATAGAAATATACATCCAACCTTGGAATGTATTTATAAAATTCAATAAATGTTATATCACAGTTATTGTATTAAAAAGTAATGAAATCATTAAAAACGTTAATTTAGATTTCAACCCAATTAACACAGGAATACATGGAAAAGGATTTATTTTGATATTTAAATAAACCCCATATGATCATTATCCGGATCCGCTGCATAGTTAAAATCCGGCACCGGATTTTTTACTTTACACATTTCTTGAAAAACATATTTCATGTTTGCTTCAATTTAATTAATTAAGAAAACATAATCATGTATAAATATTTATAAGTAAAGTAAGAGTACAACTCTGCATCAATTCTAACAAAAATGTAAAAAATAGTTTTAAAAATGATCCTACCTTGAAATTCTAACCTATAAGTCCGGCGACGCACACTGACATAAAAATATGTAACTCACAGCAGCGACCAACCAGTTTCTAGCATTCGAGACGAGCCTCCAATAAAAATATACTACGATTATAGCGTCATTTATAAGTATTATGTGAGGTAATCGTGTACATACTGCCAAAAACTTGGAACTCAATCATGAATGCGAAAATGTCACATTCTCTTCAGACACCTTCGTGTTTGTCCTTGCACCGTTTATAAAACTAATGTAAGACCTAGCATGATAAGAAACCATTTTACTTTTCTTATAATAAAAATGCAAAATGAGTTAATTCTCCTTACAAACTAGTTCATTCATTTATCTATTCAAACTAAGTAGTTTGAAAACATACTTTACATATGGCGTAACCCTACAAATTAATTCGAATAAAATAGCCTCCTAAAGTGTAGAAAGAATATTTACAACTACGTCGTAACCCTACACTTGCTAATTGACCACATGTCGAATAGAACCTTATATCTTAAATATTTTTATAAATTTAATAATAATTATTAAACAACATATGTTCATATTCAATATATAGAGTTAATATTATAAAAAATTTAAAAGTTTTCACAAAATTTATATTATGCTGCCATCTATGAAGTAGAAGAGAAAGTGTGAAACTTATGTTTATTACATTTCTCTAAAATTTGATTATAACGGGTGTTCAGAAACATTCGAAGTCAAGTGGGCTCAGAACAAAAAATCGTATATCTTTACTTAAGTATTAATATATTAATTTGATAACCTATAAAATTGTATTAAGTAAATGTATTAATCTATCTCAGACATGACTTCATATTTTCAAGGCCTACTTTGACTTCGAATGTTTCTGAACACCCGTTATAACGAGTTATTATTAAAATTTTCGCTCAAGTAAGCCATGTACACAAAAAGTATGTCCTAATTTAAGTTATTAGAGGAGATCTGTCATTATAATTTCAAACGTCATGTCATGATTGTTAAAAAATAATTTGAAATGCTGACTTTTATATTAAATATATTTATAATTTTTATACAAAGTAATAGAATATTATAAAAAATGTGTAAAATGATGACCATTCTCCACCAAGCATAATCGCACTCTATTTCGTAGAGCATTGAAAACATTGATCAGTATTTGCGGTATTATTGATGTGTTCACATTTTTCAATGATTTTATGTCTTAACTCTTGTAGATTATTAATTGGTGTTTCATAAATAATATTCTTTATATATGGCCACACAAAAAAATCCATGACTGTTAAATCACACGATCGTGGTGGATATGGAATCGCTGTATTTCTACTTATCCTATCGCCATAAAATTGTTGCAAAAACTGAATATTTTCAAGTGTAACGTGAGATGTAGCCCCATCCTGTTGAAAATATCCGACCTGGAGTTCATCATTAGTCAATTGATTAGTAAAAACACTGAGAATTTCGTTACGATATTTCTCCGATGTTATCGTGCCCTCAAAGAATATTGGTCCTATTAATCGGTGACGACTCATACCTACCCATATTTTTTCTGGATGTAGAGGAACTTTGCGAATTAAAATAACCTTTCAAATAAAACCAAGCTTAATCGGTGAAAAAAGTATGATTTAAAATATTGTCTGTCATTGTTTGAATAAACCATTGGCAAAATTGTGTTCTTTTTTCATAATCCGAAGGTAATAGATTTTGTACAGAAGTTAATTTATATGGATACATGTGCAAGTCCTATTTTAAAATTTTTTGACATGTTTCATACGAAAGCCCTACTTGTTGCGAAACTCTGCGAATAGATGTTTGAGGAGATTCGTTAATAATTTGTCTGACATTTTCAATTACGCAGTGACTTCTCTTGAGAGGAGGACCGCTTCCTTTTTTCCTTAAAATACTGCCTGTTTGACGAAAAAGATTTACACAATGCATTAGCGTATCACGGAAAGTTTTATAGCTAGGAACAGTATTTGGATATCTCTCTTCAAACTCCGCAAGGCAATTTTCTATTGAATGCTGCCAAATACCATCAATTTTTTGAGATGTCAGGAAGTAACATTCTACCATAAACGCTTTATGCATATCATTTACTTGCCATTACTTTTTCTTTTGATGAAACTTTAAAATATATATTTGACACTGACAGATGTTTGAAATAACATCTTAATGACTAAAGCTACGACATAATTTTTATATACACGGCCAGCTACGAGTGAAAATTTTAATGATCGCTCGTTACAATTTTATAGGCTATCAAATTAGTATATTAATACTTAAGTAAAGATATACGATTTTTTGTTCAGAGCCCACTTGACTTCGAATGTTTCTGAACACCCGTTATGTATTTGTATTTACTCGGATTAGAAGTATGCAAGTTTTCATACTTTATCTAGTGACTAAATGCAGATAAAATCTTCATTTTGTCGTTAGATAAAGTAAAAAAAAATATTTCAATTCATATAATTAATATTTAATCTGCAATTAAACAATACTTACGCATCTTTTGCTAATGTTTGTTCCATATAACATCAAGAATATAATAGAATAGTATGTGTCAGTAACAACAATATTCACTTGTTTTTGGCACATCTTTTTGCAGGGTTTAAATTGAAAGTTTTAATAAAGTAAACGCTATTTTTAAAAAAAGCAATATTTTATTAAATATGTTCATTAGATAAATCATACTGTCGTGAGCAAAAAAAAACGGGACAGTGTCAAAATCGTTATGTCAATTTCCTTTATTTTTTAGCGTTGTAATTTTAACATTTGATTAACTTTCAAACTCTTCGTCAAATTATTTATCATAGTTGATAATTCAAAATTGAAAATGCCGCATTTTTCGAAAACTGATAAAGCTAGACTTGTTACTAGTTTGAAAACTGGGAAATCATTAAGAAGTGTATCGGTTCAATTTAATATTGGTAAAAGTTCAGCCGCAAGAATATATAAAAAAAATGGAGGGAAGAGGATAATTTAAATCGGAAAATAATTTCCGCACGTAACAAAATTTCGAATACGCAGGAAGACGAAACATTAGTTACTGAGATTAGGCACAACTCTTTCAAAACGTTAAAGGAGCTATAAGAACAACACAATTTCCTGTCTCATCTTGTAACACAATGGTTACAAGAGAATGAAATTTAAACTTGAGATACCCAGCCCTACAGTCCTTATCTAAATCCCATTGAAAATGTATGGCGATTAATGAGATAGAGCTTCTACCCAGGAAGAATTTTGGGAGATTGGTCATAATGCTTGGCATCAAATTTCTATAAATTTTGTACAAAATATTATCGCTTCAATGTCTACAAGATTAGATGCAGTTAATAATGACGGTGGAATGACGAAATACTAATTATTTTAATGCAATGTTACTAGTATGTTTCTGAGAGTCATAGTTCTGATAGTTCTGAGAGTCATAGTTACTACCGCCGGCCCGAGGACTGAGCGGAGCGAAGTCCGAAGGGTAGTCGCGCAGCTGGAAGTGGCTTACCACAACTCAGGGCTTGACCGGGCCCAACGGCGCTCAAAGTCGCGTTCACGTCAGACTCGAGGGAGTCGGAAGCGGTATCAAGTACCCTGCCGCGTCCCCCCCCCCCCCCCCCCCCCCCCAGATGAAGAGCACCTCGGGACTCCCCGTTACAGAATCACTGCCACGTCCAGACCGCTTCCAGGTATAGCTCTTCCCCGGGAAGCGCGACCTGTAGAGGGGCGCACCTCGAATTCATCGTTACAGGATGCGCATCGCAAGCAACACTCCCAGGTATAGCACCCACTCTAAAATCGTGGTCGATCCATGCACCTCACTATTTCTCGCACATTTCGCCTATTGCCCAAGGCGTCAAGGACCAGAAATTCCACCGGCGTTACTCCTCTTGGAGACCGGGGGCTTTGGATTTCCGGCGGGGATGGCTGATGCCCCCCATCTCAAGACCAATGCGCTCACAATCCTGGATCACGAACACACCGTTCCCAAGAAACACTGCCACTGCGAGTCCGACACCTCGTGGGAGCAGACCGGCATTTTTTTACCCGCGCTTGCTTGAATTTCTTCACGTTGACATTCAGAGCACTTGGCAGAAATCACTGTTACTAATAGTAACTAATAGTAACATTTCACATTAAGTATATGTATATATTTTCTTGATTATGTCTGTATTGTTTGTAATAATTTTTCTCTGATTCTAAGAAAAATTGCATTTTTAGGGAGAATGAAATGGTTGGATTCTCCTGGTAAACAAGCCTTAAGAAAAGAACTTGAACAAGTAAAAAGAAACATCTCAAAAATGAAATGTAAATTGACCAAATCTAGAAAAGATTTATCTAGAGCAAAGACGCTACGAAATAATGATATCATTAAATTAATTGAAGACAATAGCACTAGTAAATTAGAAAAAATATCTAAAACAGCAGAAATGTTTATTTTGTCCCAAGTCAAAGCCAAAATACGAAAAAGCAAACCATCATAGAACCAAAAAGAGAAAGTTTTTTTTCTAACTATATAAAAAAGGTCCACGTACTTACAGATGTTTACAATTTTTTTTTATTTTACCATCAGTAAGAACAATTGGAAGAGTTCTAAAGAATATTAACATCAATACAGGAATTCATCACAACATTATTAATTACATGAGTACCATTAAATTAAAAAAAAGTCTGTTAATGAAATTTTGTAACTTAATATTCGATGAGATGTCCATTCAACCTCATTTAGATATAAGATTGAAACCAAATGATATTACAATAGTAGGGTTGCAGAAAGGAAAACTATCCTTAGATATTGCTGATAAGGCTTTAGTCTTTATGCTAAAAGGGATCAATTTTCGTTGGGCTCAACCTATAGCATATTTCCTGTACAAAGGTGGTATTAAAACTCGTGAATTAGCTGACTTGATTGAGGAAATAATTGATGTAGTCCATACTAAAACTCAATTTAAAATTTTGATGACATCAGATCAAGGTGGATCCAACAGAGCAGCCATCTGATAAGACATTTTGCATTAAAATCAGTTTGTGTTCAAACTGATTATCGCTTTAAAGTCGAGGAAAATCTAATACTACACAATTTTGATGCATGCCATTTAATAAAATGATTACGAAATGCTTTAATTGACAAAGATATACACCATGACACCGGTATAGCCAAATGGCAACATATTCAATGTCTGTTTGAGAAAGATGGTATTAGTATTGATTCCAAATTAACCAAGCTAACAGAAAATCGTATAAAACCTGTGGGAAAACTAAAAATGAAAGTGTCACTAGCAACACAAGTATTTAGTAATACGATATATTCAGCTATGAATTTAATAAGTGCATTTGGTGTTGTTAATTGGAAAGGTACCGCAGACTTTCTAAAATTTGGTGATAACGTATTTGATAGCCTGAACAGTAAATGTAAAGCAGTCAAACCTTTAAACAGACTTTTAAGCAAAAATTCTGGCCATTTAAAATTTTGGGCAGAAGCTGAAAGAAAACTCACGAATTTAGCATTTTATAAAAATGGAAAAAAAGTCACTGCACCCCCATCTGTTAATAACTTCGTTGTAACAATTAACAACATTGAGAAATTGTGGAACATATTAAAGGAACCTAAACCAACCGTCGTCCAGTTTTTAGCAGCATATAAGACTTGTCAAATCAACAGCTTTTTAATTTCAGTGGACAAGAGTAACTGTGAAGAGGATGGAACTCTTTAATAGCTATATAAGCGTAAATATCTGTTACATTGTCTGTTAATAAATCTCTCTTACAGTTTTGACAGTTGTTCTTCATTAATTTTCGACATAAAAATCCAGCTATATACGCTGCAGTATTTTGTCGAATTTTGGCCACTTCTAAAAGTAGATTTCTGGACATCTCTTTTTCTTTAACGCCAGCTGGAATCTGCTCATCATTCTAAAGAAATTGTTTGCTTAGAATCTAATGAAGCACTTGTAAATATAATAATTATATTACATCTACATCTATATCATATATACAATGAGCCCATATTTGATAGTGACACATCATACATTTAACTAATGCTTAACGTACTATTGCGGCATTTAAAAATCGGGCACTTGTTTGGTTTGAATATGGCTTTTTTATATCTATTTGTTTCTGTTTACAGATCTGTCAGTGTCATACACACACTAAATTCAAATCTAAGTTCTCCGTTAAAAATTCTCAGGAATTAATTAACAACATTTCAGACTTGCAATTACCAAACAAATGTAAACTCATTTCTTTTGATGTCTCGAATTTGTTCACTAGTATCCCACCCCAGGAGGTAATAGATTTAATTACTTTACAACTAGAACGTAGAAACACGAACATTGTCACAAAGACCGAAATTTTACAGCTCTTAGAAACGTGCCTGGAACAAAATTATTTTCAATTTAAAAAGAAATTTTATAAACAAACAGAGGGTCTAGCAATGGGAAACCCACAAAGCCCCTTATTAGCGGAAATTTACATGAATAATTTAGAAACTATAATTAGTACACATCCCTTGTTTGGTAATTGTGTATATTGGTTTAGGTAGTTGATGACATATTAATTTGCTTTAACGGTTCAGATAGACAATTAAAAACTTTACATAATTACATCAACACTATTCACCCCAAAATAAATTTTACTATAGAAATAGAAATAAATAAAAGCATTAATTTTCTAGATTTAACCATATCACACAAAACTAATAAACACGAGTTCGCTATATACCATAAACCAACACATACAGATACCACAATACACGCTAATTCTTTTCATCCTATAACACACAAATTATTAGCATACCAATCAATGGTATATAGACTATATAGATTAATTCATGTACCTATGAGTAAAAGTAATTTCGACCTTGAACTAAATAGAATATACACAATAGCATTAAACAATGGTTACTCTATAAATATTGTCAATAACATCCTAAATAGCCAACAAAAATCTAAAACCCTTTCCTTAATTTATCCAAAATTAAAATACAAGATAATTAATTCCTATAATTCAATCACTTAGTTAGGAAAAATTTCGGAAAAAATTGGTACTTTCATTAAAAAACTTATTAACGAACATATATCATTTAAAACAGACAATACTATACAGAACATTATTAAAAACAACAAAGATAAAATAGACAAAGAATCAAACTCTGGTGTATATAAGTTAACATGCGAAGATTGTAATAAGGTATACATAGGACAAACGGGGAGGACATTCAAAATTAGGATGAAAGAACACGAGAGAAGCCATAAAGAAAAGAAAACAGATTCAACTTTCGCAAGTCATTGTATAGATATCAATCATAGATTTAATATAGATTTCAAAATTTTACACGTTCAAGAAAAAAGTAAAAAACTTAACCTGTTAGAAAACTTAGAAATTAATAGATACAATAGTTTAGGATTAGCTTTAAATTACCAACTAGATTTAAACAACTCCCCTCTACTAAATTTAAGATTGTAAAAATTTTTCCACCACCATTTCCGCAATAATTTTCACATAAATATTCAAACTTGTATTGTACATATTCAGTATTTCATCCACCTGATGAAGCCATTCTATGGCGAAACAATATTGTAGTGGTATTTACAATAAAAGAGAAACTAGAAGTTTAATTACTTATTTCTTAGCATTATAATGAAGTTTCAACAAGTATCTCCTTCGTCAATTAACAATTTTATAGATAGCTTTACGTTTCATGGCTATCACGATCCAAAGACTTATTGATCATACGTTATTTATAATCATTTCCTTTAAGATGATTTTTCTTTCCTTGCGTCTTTCTAAAGTTGACTTGTAGTTTGTTTTGAATTCACACTCCATGCATTTATACTAATTTTTATTAAAATGTTTTGCTTTTCTATGACTCTCTAAGTTTGACTTGTAGTTTGTCTGGAAGTCACAGTCCATGCATTGATAATAATTTCCTTTAAGATGTTTTGCTTTCACGTGTCTATTTAAATATGACTTGATGTTTGTCTTGAATTCACACTCGATGCATTTATAATCATTTGCTTTAAGATGTTTTGATTTTATATGCAGTTATAAACCTGACTTGTAGGTTGTCTTGAATTCGCACTCCACGCATTTACGAGGGTGGATCAATAAATACCCCTGTTAGGAAAGAAGACGCAAGTTTTTCACAAATTTTTTATTTATTTTTCAACGTAATCACCTTTTAGTACAACACACTTTTCCCAACGTTTCTGCCATTTCTTTAACCCCTCCAAAAAATACGATTTGTCAAACTCTGCAAAATACGCTTCTGTCTCGACGATAACCTCCTCGTTTGAGCTGAATCTTTTTCCCCCGAGCCACGTTTTCATGTTGGGGAACAGAAAGAAGTCGCAGGGAGCCAAGTCAGGCGAGTACGGTGGGAGCGGCAGCAATTCGTAGTGCAGTTCATGCAACTTTGCCGCGACAATTCTGGATGAATGTGCTGGTGCATTATCGTGGTGAAACAGCACTTTTTTTCTTAGCCAAATGGGGCCGTGTCTCCTTCAATTTTATATCGAATCGGTCCAATAATTCACTGTAGTACTGCCCCGTGACCGTTCTTCCTTTCTGCAAAAAGTCCATGAGGATTATTCCGTTGGAATCCCAAAAAATCGTGGCCATGACCTTTCCGGCCGATGTGACCGTCTTTGCCTTCTTCGGAGTAGATTCACCCCGAAAAATTCATTGTTTTGACTGTCGCTTGGACTCTGGCGTATTATAATGGATCCAGGTTTCATCAACGGTGACGACTCGACGCAAAAACTCCTGCGAATTTCTCTTAAAGAGGTCCAAACACTGCTTCGACAGTGACAACCGTATCCGCTTGTTGTCCACCGTAAGCAATCGCGGCACCCATCGGGCCGACACCTTTCTCACCGATAACTTATCATGTAAAATATTAATTGCCGTTCCGTACGACACGCCTACGGCCTCTGCTACTTCGCGCACTTTCGTTCGGCGATCAGCGAGAATCATGTCGTGGACCTTTTCAACGATTTCCTCGGTAACCACGTCTGCCGTGCGGCCTGGGCGCTCCTCATCAAAAACAGATGTACGACCACGTTTAAATTCGTTGAACCAATATCTTACGGTTGTCATAGATGGTGAAGGGTCCCCATAGACAGCATCCAACTTCGCTTTTATTTCTTCGTATGTTTTTCCATCCAAAAATAAAAAAGCGAATTACGGATCGATATTGCTCTTTTTCCATTTTATCGAGAAACACGAAACACGTGTGATACAACTGACTGCCAAATAAAAACTAACCTATGAATCAGTCTGAAATTTATTATGGTGTTGTCCGCCAGATGGTAGTACACGACGGTAATGCCTAAAGTCACTAGATATATATAAAGTACCGCAATCCATAAGGCCAAAGAGTGCGAGAGAGAAAGCGCTACTTTTGCCCAAACATGGCCGCCAAACGTCAAATCACTTGTCGTTGCATCGTTGCATCTAAACCCACCGTTGGCAACATAAAGTGTAATTATGCCTGGTTGTTGTATTATCAATTGCAAAAACAGTGTCGCCAAAGGTTTCCGTTTATTTGCATTTCCCAGTGGTGAAAGGAATGCAGACAGAAGAAAAGTGTGGTTATGTGACATTAATCAAGACAATGTGCCGGTAAATGCGAAGATTTGTGAGGTGAGTACATATGTAAAAGCAGATCACTTGTTATAACACTTAGTTACTTATGTAAGGTGCATTTTTCTGATTCCCAATTTGAACAATCAAGAGCAGATGACATGAAAAAACTAACTCCAAATGCACACCCTGATCTGGTTGTCAACCACAAAAGGCGAAAATGCGTGCTTTAGTAAACCAACAATAATAAATAATGAAAACAGTGCTTGCTTGTTTTAATTAATTGCCTTACTATCTGCGATTTAATTATTAACGCATGTTCATACAGTTGCGTTCTTTTAAGAATACAGTACTAAATTGATTTTTTATTTAACACAGCAATTCAATTTTGACGCCAAATTTTTGCCCAAAAATGGCGGAGGTTTGCGGTACTTTATTTATCTAGTGACTTTAGTAATGCCAACTTCCCTCAGCAGCGCCACCTGTCTTCAAACACGGGTACTTACTGATCTTTCGTCGTATAATCATTTTGTGTATGTTTTACTTTTATGTGTTTTTCTAAATGTGACTTGTAGTATGTTTTGAATTCACACTCCATGCATTTATAATCAATTTCTTTAAGATGTTTTATTTTCACGTGTTGTTTTAAATATGCCTTGTCGCTTGTCTTGAATTCACACTTCATGCATTTATAATCATTTGCTTTGAGATGTTTTGATTTTATATGCAGTTCTAAACCTGACTTGTAGTTTGTCTTGAATTCGCACTCCACGCATTTATAATCATTTTGTGTATGTTTTACTTTTATGTGTTTTTCTAAATGTGACTTGTAGTATGTTTTGAATTCACACTCCATGCATTTATAATCAATTTCTTTGAGATGTTTTATTTTCACGTGTTGTTTTAAATATGCCTTGTCGCTTGTCTTGAATTCACACTTCATGCATTTATAATCATTTGCTTTGAGATGTTTGACTTTTATGTGTCTTTCTAAAGGTGACTTGTAGTTCGTCTTGAATTCGCACTCCACGCATTTATAATCATTTTGTGTATGTTTGACTTTTATGTGTTTTTCTAAATGTGACTTGTAGTATGTCTTGAATTCACACTCCATGCATTTATAATCAATTTCTTTAAGATGTTTTATTTTCACGTGTTGTTTTAAATACGCCTTGTCGCTTGTCTTGAATTCACACTTCATGCATTTATAATCATTTGCCTTGAGATGTTTGACTTTTATGTGTCTTTCTATATGTGACTTGTAGTATGTTTTGTATTCACACTCCATGCATTTATACTCATTGTCATTAACGTGTTTTGCTTTTATATGCACTTGTAAATATGACTTGTAGTTTGTCTTGAATTCACAGTTTGCGCATCTATAAACCTCTTGTTTCAAATGTCTTCTTTTCACGTGTCTTTTTAAAAATGACTTGTTGTTTGTCTTGAATTCACACTCGATGCATTTATACTCATTTCCTTCATGTGCTTTTATATGCACTTGGAAATATGACTTGTAGTTTGTCATGAATTCGCACTCCACGCATTTATAATATTTTTTTTCTTTAAGATGTTTTATTTTTTTGTGAGTTTCCAAGTTAGACTTGTAGTATGTTTTGAATTCACATTCCATGCATTTATAAGCATTTTCTTTAAGATGTTTTGCTTTCGTAGGTTTGTTTGGATATGATTTTTTGTTTGTGTTGAATTCACCCTCGGCGCATCTACAATCCTTTTGTTTAAAATGGTTTGCGTTTTTATGTCCTACTAAACTTGACTTATAGTTTGTTTCGTTTTCACGCTCTGAGCATTTATAATTAGTTTCCATGAGATGCTTTATTTTGATGTGCTTTTCTAAATAACTCCTGTAATATGTCTTAAATTCGCAATTTAAGCACTTATATTTCCTTCTGTTCAGATGTTTTCTTCTAACAGGTGATTTTAAGCGAGGTTTGTTCCTCGTTTGAAATTTGCACTTCGCGCGTTGACGTTGTTTTTCACCATGTGAGCGTGGAGATCTCTCCTTTATATTTCTAATATTTGCTTTGAAATAGTCACATGTAGTGTATTTTTGGATACCCCTTACTTCATCTTTAACATGATTTTTTAGCACGTGCGTCTTGAGCGATTCCTTCGTCTTGTATCTCCTGTGACAAATTCCACATTTGTATATTTTCACCTCGCAATGCACGTTAGTGTGGTGTCTGAAGTCGGCGCCGTATTTTGTCCTAAACTTGCATTGCGTACATTTGAATATTCTACGTTTCCATTTTCTAACTTTGCGTCTCTCAGACGAACACCTTTCTACTCCTAACTCGTGAACCTCCGGCATGCGAAGTACCCAGTATCTGAAAACAAATTAATACGAATAAAATTGGGAAACTTTTTAAATATAATGAGATGATCATATTTCCATATGCAGCCCTGTATAGGCAATACCTACTAATATAACAGGCCTTACAACAAATTCATGACGTCATCATATTTCGGCCTACGCACAGATAACTTGTGTATTCTAGGAAGAAGAAAACCTATAATCGCTTGCAAAATTTTTCAAATAAAAATATTTATAAAAAGCGTTCAAATAAGCTTTGCCTCTAGTAGGCCATTCCTTTAAAAACGTATGATTATTAATAATTTAAATTTGCATTAGTTGTCAATTAGACAGATGCATAGTTGACAAAAATTGCTTTGTAATTTAAAATTGATTTAACATGGTTTTTACTATACAACACAAATCATTCATGCTAGAATCTTATTTTCGAAACGGACGTAAGATTGACGGACAATGGCAGTATTCTCTTCAAGATTGTTTAGAAGAATTTAGAAATGAGTTCCCTAACGTCATCTTTGATTATGACAGTTTTCGGCACACAGTGACACATTCCGTTATGGTTTTCAGAGAAACAGGGAGTGTTAAACAGAAAGAAGGCGCAGGTCGGGTGTGTCAATTGGCACATGTCATACAATTTTGAAAAAGGACTTACATTTATTTCCATATCACATGACCTGTTATCAAGAAATCAAGGAAATCGACTATCCCAGAAGAATAACGTTTAGTCAGTGGTTCTTAAATAATTTTGATAATGACCTTCTTGACAAAACCTTTTTTTCTGATGAGTCATGGTTTTATCTGAATGGATATGTGAACTCACAAAATATGAGGATGTGGACTAATGAGAAACCACATAATTTTTTTGTTGAAACCGCACTTCATCCGCAGAAAATTGGTGTATGGTGTGCGATTAGTCGAAGGAGAATTATTGGCCCTATTTTTTTTAACGGAACCTTAACAGGAGAAAGGTATCGACAAGAAATTATTATGCCATTTATCGAACAGCTTGACGGCGAAGAAATAACACAGGGTTACTTTCAACAAGACGGAGCTAGAGCACACACAGCAGGTGAAACAATTAATATTCTGCAGCAATTTTTTCAAAATCGGTTGATAAGTTTAAACACTGAACATGAATTTCCACCAAGATCTTGTGACATTACCCCATGTGATTTCTTTTTATGGCCATTCTTAAAGAACTCAATTTATCAAGTACAGATACCTGATCTTGCAGGCCTTCAAATCAGAATTGCTGAAAGAATTAATGGAATTGACAATGCGATACTACAAAACACTTTTTCCTCCATTAGAAGAAGATGTGAGAAATGTTTCGAACAAGGTGGTGGACACTTTGAACAATTTTTATAAAATTTTGCTTGTTTGTTGGAAATAAACATATTTCATTCACTTAAAAATGTTCGTTTTATTATTTTGACATTTGTCATTTCAATCAAATATCTCATCTCATAACCAACAAAATTCCTATTAAAATTAGTAACAAGCTAAGACATAATCATAATTTCCAAGGGCTACTTTGAGGTAAAATTTATTTGAATTCTTTGTAGTATATTTATATAAGTGTGTAGTACTACAGCGCGTATGAACTCTATATGTATATTCCTAGTGTATTTTATGAAAGGATCGAAAAGAATTTGAAATTTCCAGTCCCGCGTCGTAATGGTGTGCACCTCTACAAGGCACACAGGCGCCCAAATCAAAGGACTGGTCATTAATCAATTGGTTAAGGTAATACTAACGTGTAATTTCAAAAAACACGCTGATCTATCGTGAGTCGATGACCGGTTATGTTTACTTTAAACAACCATACCCTCGATAACACACTTCTTTTAATCGTTATATTTTTTGCGTGTATAGAATTTAAAGGGCATCAAGCATTAAACTTGTTAGTGGCGACTCCAGTACTCAGAATCCATACCGTGCACAGACCCGATACATCGCTAAGTATCGATACCCGATACCGAAAACGTCGGCATCACTCAGCCCTACTTATCGGTGACGAGAAAATTTATGGTTGCGATAAGAATATATAACACTGTTTGACGATGCTCGAAGTATTTCTGAGTGCAAAAACCTAATACAAATTCCAAATTTAAAAAATCAGTTGTACTTTCTTCAGGAACACTTGCCAGGACTAATCACTTATTTTGAGTATCAAAATCTCAAATTAAATGATGGATTAACCACATTAGATGTGGCTATTAATCATTTGAAAAATCTTCCAAGTGACTTCGGATGTGGCCTTCGGCAAAAGTTAGACCCAGTTTTCAATAGAAATCCAGATTTAATAATATTGCGGCAATTGTGAATGGGGACAATGCCTCGAAATCTAACTGGTAAATACGCTGAAATAAAAGAATATTTCCAGTATGCACCTATATCCAGTTACGACGTGAAAAGGGCGTTTTCCATCTACAAGGATGTATTTCATTCAAAGAGAACTTTGACAAAGTATTGCTAATTAATATTAATACTCCTTTACTCAACTTGAACTACAAAATGAACAAACAAAAATGTATTTCGTATTTTATAGATCACCACCCGTTTGTTTTCCAATTTTATAAATAAAATTAAAAACTCTTTAAACATACAAATTTTCAATACTACGCCCGTGAGACATTGGCCTCTTGTGTCCGGTCCCTAGTCATCACAACCAACAACATTCTCAAACACAGTATCAACAACACGACATACAGTTAACATAACAATCATACCTTAACAAGAGACACAAGTCTCGACAGCACTTTTATGCGATTATAAATCATTATAGGTTCAAAAATAAATGTACAAAGTGTAAATAAATATACAGTCGACACTGTTTATAGTGAAACTCTATATAGTGAAATTTTTTCAAGCCCTAGAATATTTTAATGATATTTCATGTAAAAAGCCCTGAATATAGTGAATCTGTAAAATAGTAACACTCTATATAATAAAATATTTACCGGAATTTCATGTATAAATTTTTACGCATTTATTGTTTTGGCCACTTCGGGTTTCCCATTTCTACCTAACATTAGCACAAACTCCATTTTAATGACGCACCGTTTTGAAAAGGTTCTTAACGCGTTCATAACGCTAAATCAGGTACAATATATTTCTGTGAGAATCCCGAGGAAAACCCATTTTATATGTATGTAGTCGAGGCCTAGATTACATATTGCTATAGATTTCTCCCCGCAAATATTTTGAAGTTTTATTATTAATGAATGTATATTTATTTTTGACCTTATAGATATTTTTGACTAGCGTTGTTGAATCTAGCCGATTTGCTTTGCTATTTCCGTAGACACTTATGTTATCTGAGTTGAGAAGAACGTGTTTATGAAGATAAATCATTATCTTTGTTAAGTAGCTTCGTGTTTTTGATTAATAAGTGGATGTGTTTGATTTCATTACCGATATTTATACGCGTTTGTTGATCTCGTTGTGAATTTTATACGTTTTTATAACGCAAGTGTCTCGAGAAAAAAAATATATTTTTTTCATTTTACGTAAGTAAATTATATTGTTCTTATTATCATTATTATTATTATCTTGAATGTATTGATTTGTGTATTTTTCCATTGTGGTAATTTTGATATATATATTTTTTTCCACGGTCGGGAGTAGAAATTAGTTTCTATGACATCAAAATTAAAACAGAAGTAGTCGATTATTGCCAAGGAAGTATAATGCTCCCAAGGGAGTTTACATTATGGAGAACGTTTGTGATTCATGCAAAAAAAAGATAACATTGAAATTATTTATTGACATTTATATTAAATGTTACATTTGTACAATTTTCAAAATTAATATTAGAAGGAATATTACTTTCGCTTACATTTACAGTTTTTGTGATTGCCCTAGTAGTGGTACCTACTAAAACCTGATTAGCAATTTTGGTCTTATTTTCAATGGAGTTCTCGACATAACCCTGAGCGACTGTCGTTGATTTCCAACCAGCATGACGCTTTATTGTCGTGATATCCACACCAGCATCTGCCAGTAATGTCGCTGAAGATCTTCGTAAGCAGTGACCAGTATAACATGCAGCATCAGGTAATTTTAAATACGAAGCTACTACACTCGGAATTTTTCCCATGGTATTCTTGCCAACTGGCTGCGAACTACATTTTCCTGCTTTGTAGTACAAAAAAAGGCGATTATGCTTGACGTGGGGGGGACGAAGGGACAGGTATTTTCGAAACAACTCAAGCATATTTTCCACATCGGTAACCACAAAGGTTCGTGGAATCTTTGTCTTAGTGTTTGGAATTTTTACAATGAAGGAAGAGCCTACATCCTCAATATCATCTACAGTTAAATTGACTAGTTCATCAGTTCGACAAGCTCCGGCAATCCCCAGAATTAATCCAACCTATAAAAAATCAAAATACTTAATAATTGAAATACCTAACAACAAAAGTAATCTTACCTTAATCATTAAGAATTCTTTGTCATCTGCACTTGATAGAAAACGGTCGATTTCACCCTTTCTCAATATTTTCGATTTTTTCGCTTGATATCCGTCACCGGTTCTTTTCAAAAATGCGATCAGCTTGGGGAATTTGCTTATATCTATGTTGTCGTAAATTATCAAGCATGACTTAACCATAGAATATTGAGCCCATAATGTGGAAGACTTGAAATTCTTTGCATTTTCACTGAAGTATGCCAACAAAACATTCTCGCTGTATACTTGAACATTTTTCTCGGCGCACCACTTTTTGAACCGATTGTAGGCTATATCGTATAAAGATCTTGACTTCGTAGGCAGCAAATTGCTTATTGCAATATATGCAGCCTCCACAATCTCTTCCGACTCACAATTATTCATTGTGCACTAAACAAACTTTAAACTAAACCAAACTAGCACCTTAATTTGACAATTCTTTTTGTTTGTTTATTTTGTAGTTATGACAATAACTCAACGACTACTAAATAAATGCTCAAATCCGAATACAATAATTCTGGTGCTACTTACTTCATAATGACAAAATATGTGTTTTTAAGTTAATGAGACCGTGGAAAAAATAGTATATACCATTCGGGAGAGATGCTATTTTGTCCTCGGTGCATTGTAGCCCTCGGGCTTCAAATTGCACCTCTGGCAAAATAACGCATTTCTCTCCCTTATAGTATAATATACTATAATCTTAGCTATTTGAAATAAATGACAAAGAACGTTTTTTTAAAATTTCTAGTAAAAAACTTCTTTAACTTTAAAATTTTGTTCGCTTGGGATATCAAGGGCATATTTTTTTCACGTGGATTGCACATGCGTTTAGAGTTTGTTTCGGGCTGTCATATCAGGTTGTTTACTTTGTTTATTCTGGGAGAAATTAAAATACATCTTTGGAATTTATTAGTTTTAATTTTGCTCGGCAGTCAATAAGGAAGTTTAATCGTGCGCTGCGGTCATTTCCACACGATATTTTTACCTTAATAATATTGTTTAATGACGCAATATTTATCTTTATACTTCATAAAGATATTTTTTTTTATTTGTGTATTAAAGTTTCATTTAAATTTTATATTGTGATTTTTAATTAACCTTACTTCAAGAAGATTACAAGTAACTTAAAAACATTATCATAATTTTTCTCAAACAAGTTTTGAGTGGCTCTCAACTATTTTACTAATTAAACTGTGTTTTCCACTTTTCCGATTGGAACCCTGAGGGAAAAGCAGTCTCATCTTGTTAAACCGACTGAATATCCAAGCTGGATAGATTGGTTGTGAATAGTGGTATTAGCAAGTTCAAAACCACTATTCATAGCAATATGTAATTCGCAAACAGGTTCAGTTTGTTTTTGTTTAAGAATCAGTTAAGATGTCCAAGCGAGTGTGTTTAAGTTTAGCTGAGAAAATTAAAGTTTTGGAGGAAGTTGATAAAGGCTGCAAAAAAATTGATGTTGCTGCAAAATTCGGTGTTTCTTCAAGTTGCGCCTCTCTAATAATAAAAAGTCGCGAAAGTATCATCAAGAAAACGAATCCGGGTGTGTTCTTACGAGAATGTAAATGAAGCAGTTTTACGATGGTTTCAAGTGGCCCGTACGCATCAAAACGTACCAATATCGGGAAATTTAATAAAGCATAAGGCTCTACAATTTGCTAAATAATTTAACTGCGTTAATTTTCAATCTAGTGAAGGGTGGTTGAGTGCCTGGGAGACTCGCAATGCAATTGTTTTCAAAACGGTGTCCGGCGAGAATGAAAGCGTTAGTCAGGAGGTCTGTGACATTTGGACCGAAACTGTTTTAAAAAGTGTATTGAAAAAGTACGAGCCAAAAAACGTTTTCACAATTGTGATGAAACCGGTTTGCTTTTTAATGTTTGCCAAACAAAACTTTTGCTTTTAAAAGTGATCAATGTTTTGGTGTTAAAACAAGTAAAGAAAGGGTGACACTGATGGTTGAAGCAAACATCAATGACTCAGAAAAACTGAAATTACTGCTGATAGGTAAAAGCAAAAATCCCCGTTGTTGAAAAGGGTTAAATCTCTGGAGTTAGATTACGCCAGTAATAACAAGGCATGGATGACTTCTGAGATTTTCGAAAGATGGATCAAAGAACTGGACACGAAAATGAAAAGCCAAAAGCGAAAGATTGCGATGTTTATAGACAATTGTCCTGCACATTCAGTTACTGTAAGTAAAAAATTAACGAATATTGAACTGATCTTTTTTCCACCAAACACGATCTCCAAATTGCAACCTATGGACCAGGGTATTATAAAAAACATAAAACATCATTACCGAAACAGAATTGTCCACAAAATTGTTAACGCGATTGATAACAACCTTCCAGTCCAAAAATTGATTACCCTTAAAGAGTGTATAACCGAAGTCGCTAAAGTATGGAGTGAAAACAATCAAAAACTGCTTTTCTAAAGCAGGTTTTACTGAAAAAATTGACGAATGGGAAGATGACGAAATGGATCTCGCTACCTTAAGAAAACAATGGGGTATTCTACAAAATTTTTTACTTGAAGATTTCTTAGAAATCGACAATGATGTTGGCACGACAGATCTCCCAACTGACCAAGACATAATTGACGATATAAAAAGTATAGAAGATCATGAAGAAGAAACTGAAACCGGGGAATGTTCTGCTAAATTTAGTGAAAATGAAATAAGAAATGCATTTGACATTGTGCCAACTACTCTCAGGGGTCAGGAAAGTGTACCTGATCAAATCTTTATGCATCTGAATAAATGCGAGAATTTTGTTGAGCAACAATTATTTTTCAGAAGTAATGTTCAAAAGAAAATAACTGATTATTTTACCTAGTACATAGAATGTATGTACATACATGTGTTATTTAGCAATTTCTCAAGACTACACAAATTTTAAATGTACATACATACATACGAGGGTGGATCAATAAATACCCGTGTTAGGAAAGAAGACGCAAGTTTTTCACAATTTCTTTTTTTTATTTTTCAACGTAATCACCTTTTAGTACAATACACTTTTCCCAACGTTTCTGCCATTTCTTTAACCCCTCCAAAAAATACGATTTGTCAAACTCTGCAAAATACGCTTCTGTCTCGACGATAACCTCCTCGTTTGAACTGAATCTTTTTCCCCCGAGCCACGTTTTCATGTTGGGGAACAGAAAGAAGTCGCAGGGAGCCAAGTCAGGCGAGTACGGTGGGTGCGGCAGCAATTCGTAGTGCAGTTCATGCAACTTTGCCGCGACAATTCTGGATGAATGTGCTGGTGCATTATCGTGGTGAAACAGCACTTTTTTCTTAGCCAAATGGGGCCGTGTCTTCTTCAATTTGATATCGAATCGGTCCAATAATTCACTGTAGTACTGCCCCGTGACCGTTCTTCCTTTCTGCAAAAAGTCCATGAGGATTATTCCGTTGGAATCCCAAAAAATCGTGGCCATGACCTTTCCGGCCGATGGGACCGTCTTTGCCTTCTTCGGAGCAGATTCAGCCCGAAAAATCCATTGTTTTGACTGTCGCTTGGACTCTGGCGTATTATAATGGATCCAGGTTTCATCAACGGTGACGACTCGACGCAAAAACTCCTGCGAATTTCTCTTAAAGAGGTCCAAACACTGCTTCGACATTGACAACCGTATCCGCTTGTTGTCCACCGTAAGCAATCCCGGCACCCATCCGGCCGACACCTTTCTCACCGATAACTCATCATGTAAAATATTAATTGCCGTTCCGTACGACACGCCTACGGCCTCTGCTACTTCGCGCACTTTCGTTCGGCGATCAGCGAGAATCATGTCGTGGACCTTTTCAACGATTTCCTCGGCAACCACGTCTGCCGGGCGGTCTGGGCGCTCCTCATCAAAAACAGATGTACGACCACGTTTAAATTCGTTGAACCAATATCTTACGGTTGTCATAGATGGTGAAGGGTCCCCATAGACAGCATCCAACTTCGCTTTTTTTTCTTCGCATGTTTCTCCATCCAAAAATAAAAAGCGAATTACAGATCGATATTGCTCTTTTTCCATTTTATCGAGAAACACGAAACACGTGTGATACAACTGGCTGCCAAATAAAAACTAACCTATGAATCAGTCTGAAATTTATTATGGTGTTGTCTGACAGATGGTAGTACACGACGGTAATGCCAACTTCCCTCAGCAGCGCCACCTGTCTTCAAACACGGGTACTTACTGATCTTCCCTCGTATTGCTATGGATTTTTATTTAAAAATAAAATATTTAAAAATGTACAATTATTTGGGACAAGAGTGTATGTTGAAAATGTTATTAAATTTTGTGTAGATAAAAACTTGTTATTCGGGAGACGAAATTTATAGTTTGAACTAGAAGGTTGTTTTGTGAAATATATTTAAATATGTTTTAATTAATTCGGGTTGTTTGATTGAAAGTGATTTTGTTATATTTGTATTAAAGTCCCGATTTTTTATAGAGTTAAATTCTCGTTGTATTATTGATGTTTAAATTGATTATGCACCTTCTTTGTTCGTAAGAGTCTCTACATTTTTTGTAAATAGATTTACAATTATATGACGTCGTCATAGAATATAAAATTATTATAAGTATATTTCTATTATATTAAAACAAGTAATTAAGAGATTTAATTTGTAAGGAATATAGATAATACAGTTAAATATTAAAATTCTATGTTAATATTATAATTAAAAAGTTTGTTCGAGAGGAGTCAGGATTTTTTTTTTGTGCGTGTCGATAGCACACCTGTAAGTTTTTGCTCGCGTCTCAGTATTTGATTATACAGTGTGGTTCTTTGGGAAGAATTTAATATTCAACTTGATTATTTTTGATAAGTTTGTTCGGATTCATTTGGAGGAAGTTTTCCATTCATTTAGCTGCCAATTTACAATGAATGCTTTTACCTCATGTATTGTTGTATAATACAGTATCTTTATACTTTGTAAAGATAGTTTTTTTTTAATTTTTGTATTAAATATTCAGTTTAAATTTTATCCTGCGTTTGTTTTATTGTAATCACTCCTATATTGCTAAGTAACTTATATAATTTAAGTAAATAAATTTTTGTGAACATTTCACTGGCGCCTAAATTGATTCGCAGTCACGACTTTCCTGAGTGGAACCCGAGAAGTAAGAAGTCTCACATTTGAAAATTCACCGGCTGAGAAACCTAGTTGGGAAAACTAGTTGTGGATGGTGGCGTGCTAAATTTTCAAACCACTATTCATAGCAATATGTATGTATTAACAGATTTTGTATTATGTATTCTTTTTATTTCGTATGTAGTATTTAGCCCTGTACATACATATTGCTATGAATAGTGGTTTGTGGATTTAATACGCCACCATCCACTACTAGTTTTCCCAACTAGGTTTCTCAGCCGGTGGATTTTCAAATATGAGACTTCTAACTACTCCGGGTTCCAATAAGGAAAAACGTGTATGTGAAATATACTATGCGCCAGTGAAAATTTCAACCAAATTTGTTTACTTATATTTTCTGAGTTACTTATATTTTAATTAATTAGCAGCAATGGCCAGAACACAAAAATCAAACACAGGATACAATCAAACTGAATCTTTAATACAAAAATAAAAAAAGAAAAAAAAACTATCTTTATAAAGTATAAAGATGTATCTTTCAAAAATACATGAGGTAAAAAAATTCAGTGTACAAGTGACAGCTAAGTGAATTAAAAAACTTCCTCTTAATGACTCCGATCAAACTTATCTAAAAATAATAAAGTTTATTTTTAATTTCTCCCCAGAGAACCGCACTGTATAATATTAATTGATACATGATCAAAATCTAATAATTTAAATTAATCTAAATTTTAATAATAATCTTTATTATTTATTCTTAATATTTAAAACAATTACCTACTTGTTCCAAAACAATAGAACTATAACACAGGCCTGCATTTTTCAACATTTTGAAAGTTTATTTAAAAATTTTAACTGTTTTCTAGTAATTGGGTAGCGCTGATTTCAAATCTGCTTTTATTTTTTTTTTGTATGAAGTAAGGTTATTTTTCAAACCAGTAAAATCAAAAAATATAGAAAAAACACGATTTATTTCATTTATAAGCTAGTTTTATATTATATTAAAAAAAATACAAAAATATACACATAGAAACTATTAGAAATAGTTATTTATTCTTCATGCTTCTTAAAAAAACGTTTTCATTTTTCAGAAAAGCTTCGCTTGGTTGTTGTTCTGTCATATTCAGCTAAAGGAAGATCTCTTCTCAATGTCCAACAGTAATCGGCCATCATTTTTGTGTCCCAGCGCCCTTGGTATCTTTTTTCCATCTCTTTAATATCCTGGTGAAATCTTTCTCCTTGCTCTTCACTCACGTACCCAAGGTTTTCTGGGAAATAGTCCAAATGGGAATGTAAAAAGTGAATTTTTACGCTCATATTGCAACCAAGAATCCTGAATTTTTCCAGCATATTTTCAACGATCTCAACATAGTTTGTGTCTTTATAATTCCCTAGAAATTTATGTACAACTTCGTTAAAAGCATGCCACGCATGTTTTTCCTTATCTTCCATCACATTTTCAAATTCTTGATCTTTCACCAAGCTCCTAATCTGCGGGCCTACAAACTTTAATTTTGCCTCTGACAGAGTCGGAAATGTTTTACACAAATATTTAAAACAATTTCCTTCTTTGTTTAATGCCTTAACAAATTGTTTCATAAGGCCAAGTTTTATGTGAAGCAGTGGAAGTAACACTTTTTGAGGGTCAATAAGACTTTCGCGAATTACATTTTTGGTTCCAGGTGTTAAAGTCGCCCTTTGTAGCCAGTCTCTTTTTATCCAATGCTGTTCTCGATTTCTGCTATCCCACTCGCACAGGAAACATGGAAATTTAGTATATCCAGACTGCTGACCCAAGAGAAGGCCTAAAATTTCTCCACACACTTCCCAGTTGTGATTTTCATATTGTATTCTTAAAAGTAATTCCTGTAAATTTTCATAGTTTTCCTTTAAATGAACAGAATGGCCGACCGGAACAGAAGCAAAAACATTGCCATTATGTAAAAGAACAGCTTTAAGGCTCCTTTTTGAAGAGTTGATGAAAAGTCTCCAGTCAGAAGGTGTGTACTCAGGAGCTCCGAGGAAACTAAGTAGATCAGCAATTGCTTGGCAGTACACGAGTGGTCCGTTTTGTGCAAAATATTTTACAAATCCAGCCTCACGATTTCTATTCCAAGAGAAGGTAGTTTCTGGGGCAAACAAATTTTTTGTTTCAACCTAGACCCCAGTACTTCAGAAAGATCTTTTGAAAGTCCCAAATCTCTTACTAAATCATTCAGTTCGGCTTGTGAAAATAGTTGAGGTTGGTTTTGACCTGAGGTTGATGGTTCAAAATCACTATCCATCTGTACGGAGCCGGAAGTTGAAGAGGTTTCAATATCTTCTTGTAGTACTTTGGGGGGTATAGGTATAGGTACATGATCACTGTGAGGAACTGGTCTGATAGCTGATTTACTATTGTTTGGGTACAAAATATGTTTCAAAGTCTTTATATTATGCCCCTTAATATCACAAAGACAAAAGTAGCAATATTCATGATGATTTTGCGGTTCTCTCCAAACCATCGGTATTCCAAAAGGAAGGCTTTTTCTATTCCCTTTGATCCAATGTCTTAAACCTTCTTCACATACCTTACAAACAACGTGCGGTGCCAAATCTTTATCTTGATCTCCTAATTTGATTTTGAAATAAGCATAATATGCATTTTTCACAAATTCACCAATTGGTCTCTTAAACTTTTTCAAGACGAAATATCCACAAATATGTATAACAGAAATCATCTGGTTTGTTTTTGCAACACCAGCTAGACATATTTTTAAGCAATGTTTATTTATCAAATACCACGCACAACACTAAAGAGAAATTAAAAAAAAAAAAAAAAAAAAAAAATCTGTGGGTGGTAGAGACCAACTGTATTTTAATTAGTTATTGCTATATAAAAACTGAGCTTAACAAACAAAAATCACGTCATCACAAATTTTATGCAGGCCTGTGTAATTATTATAATATGATTTTAAATTTATGCCGACATAAAAAAATTATTCTACTTACAATTTGGAGACTTAGAAGGTGCTTATATTTTTTAATATCAAAAACTATTACGAGAACTTATCTCTACAACTCTAATACATCAATCAATCACTATTAAACAAAAAACCCGAGTTAATTAAAATATATTTCTTAAAGATACCTTCAACTACGCTATCTAAAATACGTCTCTAGAATTACTACAACTTTCACATCTAATCGACCTCGGATAAAACCAGTTTTTGCTTTCGCACATTTAAATAACATTTTTGAATATACACATATATCCAAAATAATTATACATTTATTTTAAATTATTTTAAATATTATTTTAGAAAAAATCCATAGCAATATGTAATGTGTATTTAAACTTTCAAATGTTTAATAAAATCTTTTCTAATAATTCAATTTGTGATTTTTTTTTCTCTTTATATAGTGAAAAACTGTTTACAGTGAAATTACGGTCAACATTTTGGTCTTTCACTATATAGACTGTCGACTGTATTTAGATGAAAATGCATTTATTCATTTAGTAAGGATCACCCAAGATTAAAAAAGTAAAGTGTATACAGCCTTACAACCTATGCACGGTGAAACAAACATCGTGGTCATGATTGTAGTAACCGGGGTTGTAGGATAACCGCCAGAAACTGGCGTCATCCCTAACATTTGGTCCTACGAGCCGAATACAACCCCAACGTCGGTATCGAATTCCAGCGTAACACCTTTCTATCGGTTCTATTTTCAAAATTATTCTGCGTAAAATGTTTCTAGAAATGAGGTTTCTGTTAAGTAGCACTCGAAAGCGGTATAAAAGTACAAATCAATGAGTTTAAAAGGAAAACATGAATAGGGAAAGACAGCGCACATACTTCGCAAATCTTAGCAAATTTATTCCCTCCCGATATTTTCCACCCATTGTCGGTGCAAGTCTGCATATTTTTCTTTTTTGGTAGTCGATAGAAGTGCATACCACTTTCATTGTGGCAGATAATTGCACAACAACACGGCATTGTAATCAATTTTAGAATTTCAATGTTAAATGTCAGTGACAGTCGCAATACTAGGAACAAAAATGGTTATTGTTGTCCTTCAAATCGTGTCGGTACTTAGTAAATCGACTGCATTTGATTACGCTCAGATTACAGCGCCATCTGGTTCATTGTTAGTTGGAATGGAATATTGGTACACAATTAAAACAAAAAAAAGCTAATCTTACCTGTCATTTGTCTCACAACAGTAATCCATGTGGTGCTCGAAATATTCCTTTGCATCCAAATATATTTTGCAAAATTGGCACTGGGTAAGCTCTAAAATTAGACACATTATTCTTATTACGAGAAATGGTCAGATACAAAAATAATGAAAATCAACATTAGTTCTCAGCCTCTGAAAATCTTCTGCTAAAAAAAAAGCAGCACGAAAGTAATGTTGATAAGGTTGTGAATGTTAATAAACGTAGCAAAGCAACCACACAAGATTAATAGCGTTAGCATGAATTCATTTCTGTTAGCAAAAAATAAATAAGCTTCGAAATAACAGCGTCTATAAGGATTTTAAACGAATCAGACGTACTAAATCCACAGTCTAACAAAATAAGCACTCAATCTATGCTATTATTCTGTCTGTTCTGATTTATAACTAAGAGGGGCATTTTAAACTAGTTGCGCCAAAATCTGCATGTGTGATTGGTTGTTTCACAGATAGGTTTATACTGCCGAAATGTGCAATAAATTACGTTTTGAAATGGCAAAACAAAACAATCAAATTGTATTACGGTTACCACCTTATCATTGTGAACTCAAATCGAATAGAATTGGTATGGGCAAAAATAAAGAATTAAGTGGCATCGAAGGAAAATACATTTAAATTGAGACAAGTGAAAGGTTTTTTTATTGCAAGCTTTAGAAAATGTTCAAAATGTTAATTGGAAAAGTTGTATTGAGCATATAATTAAAGAAGAAATAAAAATGTGCTCACTCGATGGAATCGTAGATGATCTAATTGAACCGTTTATTATTTCTGTTCGTACTGATAGTAATAGTGATATTTTTCAAACAGTTCAGCTTCAGAGTAAAGATTATTTAGTTTATTTCATCTAAGTAACAAGTAGTTAAAACACCCTTTTAATTTCTTTACTTTATTCATGTTAGCTTTCCTGTAATTAATTTTTAATAAATACTCAATTACGTTGTGACTTTATTGAAATAGGGTTTACATTTGAAATTGACAGGGAATTAACACTACAATATTAAATGTTGCCTTCGGATTCAACAAATAAAGAAAATCTGATCAATACTATTATAACAAATAACATAATAAAAGCTAAATAAAACACATCCACAATGATGTGATTGATCTGGTAACTTTTACAGTGTAACTTTTTCATTTCCTCCTCCTAGTTTAAAAATAAGGTGTAGTAGCCTAACAATTAAATGCGTCCATCTTTCGAATAAAAAATTTGCTATTCAATAATTGGCTTCTTTGATTAAACGTGCGATTGAAACGTTTCGTTCAACTATTTACAATGTCAAAAATGCGAAGAAATGAATATCTTGGTCAACTTAGGGAGTCTGACAGAAGGCGGGATTGTTGGACTGCGAGAGGCGAGAGGATTGTCTTTTCAGAAAATTGATGTCACGGCGAATAGAAATAAGGCACACTATGTTGTTGTCTTGCATGGTTTCAAGAAGGCTGATTTCACAGAACTTCAGAGCGCCAAAATCGCCGCTTTCGACTGCTAGCGTCAAGAGGCGGTTTTTTCGGAACCAGACCAACTACAGATCATTGGTTTGCAGAACATGAAAGACTCATTGTAGTGGGTACCGTTTATCGTCGAATAAGAAATTTCTGGATTTTCTCGCACACCATCCTTCTTTGGTTCTAGTTCCTACTCTTGACCATGAACATAAATGTCTTCAGTGGTGCAAAGAAGATTATAGCGGAACGAAGGATGGAAGTAGTTTTAACGAGTTTTGGTTTTGTTTATTCAAGCATGATGGTCGTGAATCGCGGCGATTCAAAATTTTCTGTGAGCGGGAATATCCATCGTACAGTTGTTGCCATGGTATTAAGAGCTACTGCCTATGGCAATAGGTGTCTAGTCTTTATCAGAGGTAGCATGACCACACAATGTAACATCTAAGATATTCTACCGTCAAACGTCATATTCCATCATAAAATGTTTCAATGTCTTGTTTTTCAGCAAGATAATGCCCTATAGCATGCAGTAAAAGTAGCACAAGCCTTGATTAACTCCAACTCAACACCAAATGAAAAACAAACATACATCCTGGTGATGTTGCATCACGCAATCTAAACATACATGCAATAAATGAGGTATTAATAAGGAAACTAGAGGATCACGTTGACACAAAACTATTAATATTGAAAATTAAAGCCATTCAACTTACCTTTAACAGAAAACATTTCTTTTGTTTCACTATGACACACAGCTTTGTGTTCAGTTAAATTTTCTTTCGAACTGAATCCCAGGCAACAAAAAGTACAAGCAAATACACTTTCAACGTCCTTTTTTATGATGGGAATAAAATTCACTTCCACATTTTTAAGTAGATTCTCTTTGTATTCTTCACCAAAATACAACAGTAGCTCTTCACCCTCCTGGATTCTACGTGTACTACAATAATATAGCTTGTCTTCATGTTGGAATGGAAATAAATTTTGTTCATAAGTATTCCTAGCGGGATTGACGTATTGCATCCAATTTAGATGCTCCGATTTATCATCGCTGACCACAAACCTCCCTCCTTTTAGTCTCAAAGGCTGTCCTGTTGAATTGAGCCCGGTGAAAGGACCAAATCTTACGTCTTCAGGTATGACTTTTAAAGAGAAAATTCCCAAGTGTCCTATTGACTCCTTAGCTTCTAACATATATTTTGGTAATTCTCTGAGACTGTCACATGTATTATGAGCAGCAGTTTTGTTCACAATATGTACAAGCACTCTACATTTGGTACAATAATCCTGACAGACTTCATGGCAATGGTTACAAACTGTCAACAAATACATTGAAACAATATCAGGCAAAAATGACATAAAAAGGCATGGGAATGCTATAAAATACATGTTTGAATAATTTAAGCTGTTTTGTATATGAAATGGGGTGTTGGATTATTAAAGAACACTGATAAACTAGAATAACTTGTAAAATATAATTTAGAAAATGTTTTAAAATTACTTTGTTTTAGCTGTTAATAGCATTTTCCCAAAACAATCAAGGATTTATACCATGATAACATATAATATTCATAACACATATATTCATGTTTGATATAATAATAACTATAATTACAAGCCAAGAAGTTGAATATGTGTAAATTAGATAAAATAAGATTTATGGATGTGGCATAATGTAATTAATTATGGCAAAAACACAAATATACTTACAAAACAGTGCATTACTAAACTTAATTTGTATATTAGCAGGGCATATTCCATCTTTTATTTTAACGTTGTTGCTTACTGGATCATTTACTTCAGAAGATGGTAAATCTGTTTTAATATCATTCAGAGAAAGCGTTTCATATTTCCTTACTTCCTCATACTTGATGTACTCATTTAATTCACTATTGCTTATATTAATAGTATCTGTAATAATGGTTTCAGAGATGCATACTTTGTTATCTACATAATATTCATCCTGGAATTCTTGTTTTATGTCACTTGAATTTTCCAATGATATTGCGTTATTCACATCAAACTTAACAATTTCTTGATACATTTTTAATTCTGAAGATGTGTCTGAAAAAGTGTACTACAACTCCAGTTACCTTCAACCCCAGAGTTGTGGGGGAGCAGGTCAAAATTAATATCAGTCATACACAATTTAATTCTCTTTAAATGGAATGATCAGAGTATAAATAAACAAGAGATGTAAAGTCCTTTGTAAAACGTGGAGACATTCGTGGAGACAGTTGCGAATTTTAATATGGCAATTTAACTTTAAACACAAAAAAGGCAAAATTCTTTATCATAAGGGAAATGCAATAAACAGATATCTGTAACTTTGAACACAATATTTAATTCTCATACTTATAATGTAATTATTTTTACCAGGAAGAAAATTATTTTTAGTATTTATTATTTACAATAGTTAATGTTATTTAATGCAACAATGTTTGAAAATTCCAAAAGTATTTTAAAATCGATAACATAATTATTTAAGAAATATATAATTATAATAAAAATTAAAAAATATATATCATAGGGTGCCATCTTATGGCGAAGAGATAAATAAATACAGACAGAAATTCAAAATTGATAAGTAGAAAACTGTTGCATATTTTGCTAAATTAATGTGATTGAATTCATCTGCTCTAGGAATTAACCTTACTTTTTGCCAAATTATTAGATTATTATATTAATTTTTAAAGTATTTAATTTTATAATATGAGTAAAGGCCATGGTATTACAGAAATTACTGATCCAGTGGAAGAAATGTTAAAGAAAACCGGGTGTATGGATTTACATTATAAAGTTCAAGTAAGCTATTCAAACTCACTGTACAAGAAATATATATTTTTAAACTCTTTCAGGAATGTATTGCTGAAACGCAAGATTGGCGAAGGTGCCAAACACAAGTAGGAAATTTTAGAAAGTGCATGGAGGAGTATTCAAAACGAAAACAGCAAAATAATAGTTAACATGACTAGTTTACTAAAACTATTTAAAACTGTAGTGAATATAAGTGAAGTAAAAATGGTAATAGTGATAAGAACAGATTTAAAGATGGGACAAGGAAAAGTGGCAACTCAATGTGCTCATGCAGCAGTAACATTATATGACTTAGCTTCAAGATCATTTAAAAACGAGTTAAGAGTTTGGCTACGAAGCGGTCAACCTAAAATTGTTTTAAAAATCAGTGAAAACTGTGAAGAAACTATGAAGTCATTATATGAAATAGCTAAATTAAATAGTTTAAATACTTGTTTGATATTCGATGCTGGAAGGACACAATTAGAAAAAGGCACATTAACCGCAATAGGTTTAGGTCCGAATAGAAAAGAAGATATCGATAAACTTACAAAAGATTTTAAATTGTTGTAATTGATGAAAACTTAATAAAAACTATATTAATTTGATATGTATTTCAAAATTTAAGTATAAAGGAAATGATAATACAAGTGAAATTATAAGGCTTGTTGAAACATTAACTATGAATAGAATTCAAAATTGTTTAAGCTTTAATCTGGTTACCTACAATTTTCTGAAAGTTTTCATTAGTCTAGATTTTTTGATAAAATTGTATGATTTGAAAAATTTACGAATATATTTGCTGGAATTTTGTATCCATCACAAATTAGTACCCCTTACAGCAAAAAATTGATCAATTGATCTTCCCCTTCTGAATCCTGCTTAACAGTATCCTATCTTTAAACTATACAAATCACAAAAATGTACATGCTGGGAAACAAGCAGATAGTACTAAAAATTAAACTGTAAATTGTTATAAAAATATTTTAATTTCTCTAATTTCTAAAATTAACTCCCACTGAGAATTTATATAGTACATAAACATAGTATGACAACATAATTACATTACTTTATTAATGATTAGCAAAGCTCGGATTACATGCACATATGCTGTTTTTGTCTTATTTTATTCAAAAAGCATTAAATAAAACCAGAAAACTTATAATTTTGTTGTTTAAAGGTATATCAACAAAATTATAAGTTTTTGGGGTTCATTTAATGTTTTTTGAATAAGAAAAGCATATTTTGCATATAATCCGAGCTATAGTGGTCGGGGTTCGAATCAAAGAATCAGTGTATCTTACTTATAGAAACAAAATGAACTTAAAAGAAATCAAAAGTTTCTTTGTCAATTTATAAAAGCTATGAATTTTGAATACAATGAACTAATTAAATTGAATGTGAAGTACTTCGTTTCATGGTTAAATTTGGTACAAGATCGTAAAACCAAATAAGGAAAACAATGTTTCAAGATATTTTAGCAACTTTACTTAGTCTTAAAGGAAGTATATAAAAATATACAAATGTTGTGGAATACATTTGAAACAATAAAAATATATATACAATATTTAAACCCACATCAAAACATAAATTATCTTTTATACGTCAAATTAAAATTTACATTATTTTATACACATCTATAGAGTATATACCAATTGATCATGTTAAAACAAAACATATCACAACACAGAATCTTAGAACAACAAACACTTCAATCGTTGTATTTAGTTGTATCTCATCACTAAAAATCATTATTTCTCTATACCGACATATTAAGTTAATTTCACGTTTAAAATTAAATTAGTAAAACTGTCTGCAGCATAGAAGTCGATATTTGTAATTTATGTTACAAAAGATTCTATTTCCTAATTATTTCAATGTTACATTTTTACAAACAAATTATACAGCTGTAATTTTAAGTGCAACAACACAGTATATATAGTACAGTGCAAGAAATTATAATATACATATTTCGTTATAATAAAAATACTGATTTATATATGTACTTGCAGATTGTTCCTAAACTAAGTTAAAATAGAGATAACATGTTTGATGAAGTTATTGAAATTTAAAAAAACATGAAACTTTTGTAGAATAAGCGTAAAAAGCTGTTATTTAGTCTTAAAAATTTAACAATTTTTAATAAAACTAAATTCATTACATTTTTTAAATACGTTTTATCTTTTAAATATCAATTATATGATCATATTTAGGAATTTCAAACGTTCTAATAATTCTTTCGAGAGACTTTCAGTCCGTTTTTCTCTGACTTGTTAAAATGATCAAATTACACAAGGCAAGTATGGAACAGTCGGTTCGTTTTATGTAGTAGGCCAGAAGATGAATGCACATTAGATATTTACCGCGTTGGTTGAATTATATTGTGCCCGTACTCCGCAAAAATTGAAGGGCCTCGGCAAGCGATAATCTAGTAATAATTAGAAGTCCGATTACATGCAAAATCTTATTAATTTTATATTTACGTTTTATTTTAGCTGGAACCATTATAAATATTAATGCATGACAAGAATGCATTTAAAATACATTAATATTTTATAAATATAATAAGGGTAAATATAGTAATGACCTATTTACTAAATATAATCTTGAACCTAGTTTTACCAGTAGCATAATAAATCATTTAATACTTTATTACTTGAAGGGAGGGATATTGTATTTGTGTTATACCGTAGTCGACAAATTTTAATTTCTGTTTGCGTATATAGCGTATGCAAAAGATGACCTTGTTATATCCAACGATGCCTGCTTTCAAACAGTGGAGGGAGAAGCAGAGTGGTGGACACACATACACATTTATCATGCCCTATTCCCTAACAAACACTTGCCGGGTGTACAACACTTAATTCTCTACATGCGTATATTAATAGTCGAGTTCAACATGCATATTTTTACAATTCAAGAAAAGACAGAAATCATAAAATGGTATTATGCCGGTGGACACCTCAATGTACCTGTACATACCCGATATCCACTAAAATTAAATGTATGGGCTGGTATTTCCCTCCCGATATCCACTAAAATTAAATGTATGGGCTGGTATTTCCCTACTTTCCGAAAAATTAAACAGACGTACAAGCATGCCTATGCAAAACTTGAAGATTGGCGTAAAGGGAAAGGAATCAATAATAGCAACAATGAAAATGTTCTCCTGGCATATTTCGAATATCTTTCAAAACATAGTAAGGCTTCATCGCTTTGGGTATCTTATTCTATGCAACGTTCAGTTATATCAGTGAACAAAAATAAGGATACTACGAGGGCGTATTTTTATGTTATCTACCTACCCATGAAAAAATGCACATAAGAGAACATAAAAAAATTATTTTTCTACATAACTCCCTTCAACACTAATACACTTATTCCATCTTTTTTCCAGTTGCCCCATACCCTCAGAAAAACATTGCTTCGGTAACCCCGCAAAATATTCTTCAACAGCTTCTTTGAGTTCTTCATCAGAAGCAAAACGCTTTCCCCTGAGATGCTTTTTTAAATTTTTGAATAAGAAGTCTGACGGGGCTAGGTCGGGGCGATAAGGTGGATGCCTTAACTCTATAAACCCACAGTCATTGATTATCTGCTGAACTTTGTTTGCCTTATGCCTTTTTTTTGTGGATAAGAATGCGGGCGTTTTTCCTCCAGAGCAGTTTTTAAATTTTTAATTGTGTTTCCGTAGGCCTCTCCATTTATGGTAGACCCTCTCGGCATATATTCAATAAAGAAGACTCCTTCAGCATCCCAGAAAACAGTTCCCATCAGTTTTTTTCCAGAAAATTGTGTCTTGGCCTTTTTTGGTGGTGAAGAGCCCTTATACCCACTGCATGAATTCTTGTTTAGTAGGAGGGTCCCAGTAATATACCCAAGTCACATCCCCGGTGATAATTCGAGATAAAAATGTTTTGTCCCTCTTCAACTTGACCAAATTTTCTTGAGAAACTTCTTTTCTGTACAGTTTTTGTTCAGGTGTAAGCAATCTGGGTATCCATCGTGCAGACACCTTCACATACCCAAATCGTCATGCAAAATTTTGAGGACACTTGTTTCGGATATACAGACTTCATTGGCAATGACAGAGATCTTTACGCGCCGATCTTTCAGTACCAAATTTTCGACTTTTCGCACAATATCTTCAGTTCGAGCTTCAACGGGTCGTCCGGACTTTGGGTCATCATTGATTGACTCTCGGCCCCATCGAAAGAGTTTAGACCAATATTTTACTTGGAAATAAGATGGTGTATCTTCCCCATACACAGCAACCATTCTTTCATGAATTGCTTTTGGACCATTGCCTTCTTTTGTCAGGAACTTTATTACGCTGCGATGTTCAACCTTAGTTTCACTCATTTTATCGAGAAATAGACCGTCTCCAATCTCTATAAACAGCACAAACTAAACACAACTTAGCACATGTACTTCTAACAGTGACAGCAATTTTTCAATAATTTGTTTCATTGCTTTTGTTTCATGGCTAGGTAGATAACATAAAAATACGCCCTCGTAGTAAATACGTCCATTTAATTGCATTTTTAAAAAGAAAATCGGAAGGATTTCAGTAAAAAAAATCTAAAATTTTAACAAAAGAAGACATAACCCGTTTTTTGTTGGGTTGGGATAGAACTTATTTTATGATAAAAGTTGCATTGATAATGGGGCGTGCGGGTGCCTGTAGAAGACTGAATTAACAAATCTGCAGCTAAAAAATTGTTATTTACGAAAACAAAGATACGACGAGATTTTTCACCTAATCACAAACGGGAATTTTGAAAGAATAAATATGGAAATGGTTCGAAGATACATATAGCGATGCAGCCAAGCAATACAGATCATACTCAATTTTTTGTGAGGTACAGAAATGGAAAATGCATTTAGCAACCAGTTTTCCAGTCTTCCAAATCCGCAGATCGTCTGCGTCGTTGCTTGCAGATTCAGGAGTCGAATGGTTATGAGACACGGCGCTCCAACACAGTGGTAGAAAGCTATGTAGAAGATTCCACAGAAAATAAAGTATCCTCTAATATTTTGGGTAACATTTCAGACACTCCCGTCAACAAGTTCAAGCACTCGGGAAATAAACTTACTTTCTAAAAATTAAGCCCACCTGTCATCTGCTGAATTTAATTTATCCCAATTGTTCAGAATTTGTAATTAATGTTTACAAAAAATAAATGTAATCAAATTTTTTATAATTAATAATAACAAATAAAAGTGGTGGCTTTTTTTATTTTAAAATTTGCGTATTATGATTTTATAATGGCACTGAGTGTTTTATTATGAAGGTCATACTCATAACGACATCCAAATGACAATATTAAATGTGTCATAATGACACCGTCGTAGATTAAGTACTTTAAGGAAACTTTGAGAACAATAAACAAGAAATCAAAGGAATACTATATTGTTCGTATCGTCTACTTCTTTAAATTAATATGCCAATAACTCATCACACAATACTGTACTTCGGCGTTTATTTATTTTGACAATTTTGATACAAATATAAATAGTTAACCTGCCGTAACTCGCGGGCGGAGTCAGTCCGCATCAAATTATTATTTGTAATATTTTGCGTAATACGCGCAGATTTTCTGCGCATGTACCTTTTAAAGACATAATAGTCTTCATAACCTTACAGTATCTAGTACAATAAGTGCTGTCATACGCTTCAGTGTTAATTGCGGACCGCCAGTCCGCAGCGAGTAACAGTGTTTTTTAATAATAATATGTAACTTGGTCTTTAACGAAAGGCGAGTAAAAAAAATTTTATAGTCTTTGAAGTATGGATTCCTATGAACGCGAACAGGAACGATTGCGTCAGTTGATGGAGAAATGCTTACGTGAATTGGATGTAGAAAGAGCTGAAATTGTGTATGACGATGATGAAGAAAAATATCGAAGAGGATAATGTGGGGATACGAGAGCTAGACTCAGAAAGTGAGCAAGAAATTTCCGTCGCTGAGGAAACGGACAACGCCTCAACAAATTTCATTGGCAAAAACAACTCTACTGCCTGGTAAAAGCATGTCCCAAAGAATATAAGAATTCGTGCTGAAAATCTCATTTCGCATTTACCGGATGTGAAACTAGTTTTGAAAGGTGTGACAAAAGCTATCGATTTATGGAGACATTTTTTTAACGCACAGATAGTATACATACATAGTATAGTAAAATGTACCAACAAACATACACAGAAATCGCAAGGAAATTACAGTCGCGAAAGAGATGCTAAATGCACTGATGTTTCTGAAATCGAAGCATTAATAGGATTGGTGTATTTAGCAGGTGTGCTAAAGTCAAATCGTCTCAATGTAAATGATCTTTGGAGCATAAACGGCGCAGGAGTAGAACAGCTTCGTCTTGTTATGTGCCAAAATAGGTTCCAATGTTTACTGCAACGCTTACGATCTAGACATACGTACTGACAGAAAAGAAATTGACAAATTGGCTCCACTACGGAACATATTTGATCAATTTAATATAAACTGTAAAACTGCATACACACCGTTTGGATATCTCACGGTAGACAAAAAATTGGAAGGTTTTAGAGGAAGATGGTAGCTTTAAACAGTACATGCCTAGCAAACCGAATAAATATTCGATAAAAATTTTTGCACTTGCAGATGCAAAAACTTTTTACACATGTAATTTAGAAGTCCATGTGGGTATTCAACCACCAGGTCCATACGCTGTAAGTAATTCAGCATCTGCTGTTGCACACAGACTTTGTAAACCTATAAAAGGAACCAATATTAATGTAACTGGCGACGATTGGTTCACCTCTATAGAATTAGTAGAAAATTTAAGGGCCAATTTTAAGCTCACATATCTTGGCACTATTAGAAAAAGTAAAAGGGAACTGCCAATAGAGTTTACCAATCCAAAAAGACCGATCCAATCTAGTATGTTTGCTTATCGTAAGGATATGACTCTTGTGTCATTAGTGTTATTAGTTTCCAGTCTTCATCATGACGATAGACTTGACGAAGCATCTGGTAAACCAGATATAATACTTGATTACAGTAACACGAAAAGAGGGGTGGACACAGCTGACAAGCTATGCGCAGTTTATAATTGTGCTAGAAACACTCGACGATGGCCTACGGTTGTTTTTTACGCAGTCCTAAATATTGCCGGCATAAATGCAATGGTAATATATTGTTTGAATCAGTCCGAACTAACACGCTTTCGTAGAAGGGAGTTTTGGCAGAATCTTTCATTTCAATTGGTAGAAGACCACATGCGTCTAAGATCTCAACAAAGAAATATTTTTCGAAGCATAAAAATTAGAATTTGTGAATTACTGGGTTTGGAAGCAGTTGAAAATGCACAGCAAACTCTAACACTCGTGGACGTTGTCGTTTTTGCGATAAAAAACAGAATCGACCGACAAAATATTGTTGCGGGGAACATTCCAGATATGTATGTTCCGATTGTCACAGTGATTATGTTTGCTAAATTAGCTTTAATATTTTGTATCTGAATATATTAACTAAGCATAGTAATAAGAGTAGTATATATGTTGAGCACTTGTGAAATTATTACACTATTAAACTTAAATAAAACACCTTATATTTCACAAACTATAGTATGACTATATGTACATTTCATGTTGTAAATTGTATACCTACAGTATCTAATAACTAATTTTCCTTTTCACGCTACTATATTGTTATTTAATAGAACCCGACATGCCAAACACAGTCAGATGTCTTGTTTTTCATAGGTAACGGTCTTTCCCATAATTTGTCCTTCTTGGAATTTCAATAGATTTTAACAGGCACTATTACAATATACGACCATAATTTTTTATTTTTATATGCATGTTTTTTTTGACCATTTGTTGACCATTTATAATTGTAATTTTTACACCCCTAACCAAAAAAAAAATAGATATTTTTTACTATACATGTACTTAAAAAATAATACTTTTAAATTTAGTAACTACTGATGATGTGTGCAGTGCACATGAAATGTACATATAGTCAATATACTATTGTTTGTGAAATATAAGGTGTTTTATTTAAGTTTAATAGTATAGTAATAAGAGTTTAATTCCTTTTTTTATATATTTTGTGATGTAATAATAATAATAAACTTTTTAATATTTCTAAAAGCTTATTTACTGCATTTTCAGCAAAACCTAACTTAAAAACTTCATTTAAATTAATTTTGAAAGACATCTTTTGCGGACTGTTAGTCCGCACCGAGCAACAAATTTCACACGAGTAGCGGAAGGTTAAGCTATAATAAATTGCAAATATTTTGTTCTACTATTTTGAATTCAATCCCAAATAAGTGTTTATCAGTGTTCGAGTTTATTTTTACTGCATGATATTAATACCTCCCTGTTCACTTTGTGTTTGTCGTTCGCATAACCCGAATGTGACCGAAGCAGACATCAGCATGCGCCGTAATTCGCCTAAGTAAAACGAACCGACTGAATATAGATCCACTCGGCTTAATTATTTAATTCCATAGTCTTGTTTAGGCTATTTGATATTGATTTTAGAATATTTGTTTCGTTCATAATTTGTTCTATTATAGTATAATTAGGATTCTAATACTTTGACTTATCACTATCACAAATTTTATAGGATATTAATCCCATTTTAAAAACTACTTGAAATAAACTTGCTCAAGATTGTAAAGACAGTAGTTGAAAATGTAAAATAGTTCTTTCAAAATTATTAAATATGAAATAATGTTTTGAAAAGACTGTATAATAATGTAAAAATAAATTGTTTGTCAATTTTGACAATATTTTTCTTTAAACATTTACTACATTTACATTAAAAAAATAAATATCGACAAAATACTGGTTTTAAATTTACTTCCTCTTTTTTAATTGAGGGAGCATATTGTCAATATGCTTTTGTTTTTATACGAAGTGTAAAGTGTTCAAATTCTTTTGCACATTATCTTATCATTAAATTGAACAAATCCCCTGAATCTAATTTTTAGAATGAATACACTAGATATGTAAACTTACATACTTACATTTTATGTATTTTTTTAGATTAGTTCAAATTTTGAAACAAAATTTATCTAACTTACAGACAAAATTTAATAAACAAGTTTATATAAACCGATACGATGTTCAAATTCAATATTTGATTATGATAAATTATCGCTTCATACGAGGTAAATCCAGAAAGTAAGTTCCGTTTGTATTTTTTGCCGCGACAGCGGTGCGATCTCAGTTCCGTGCATGCGTGGCAGTTGTTCTGAGTCAAGAAGAAGGAGATAACACCATTTTGAGGCAGATGTTTGTCGTGCTTGGTGGCGTTGATTGAAATTTCCGCCGCTTATGAAATTAGATCAGTAATTCGTCTTCTATAAGCGAAGAACATTAAACAGGCGACATACATCAACAAATCTACGAGGCTTATGAAAAAAATGTAATGAGTGATTAAGGAAAATCGAAAGTTTACAGTTTATGCTCCTTCTAAGGACTTTCCGCAAATTTCAAAATCACATACGAAGTTGTACTGTAAAACTAGGTTTTCGAAAACTTTGTGCTCGTTGTGTACCAAAAACACTTACAGAGCTACACAAAAAAAAAACGTCTGAGCAGTGCACTTGACTTTTTCGCACGTTACAATGGTTGTGATGACTTTATCAGGCAGATTGTGACCGGGGATGAGACTTGAATTGCTTACAACACTGAACTTATGACCCAGAAACTAAACGAGGAACGATGGAATGGAGGAACACTTCCGAAAACGACCATTGTCCAACCAAGCAAATAAGTTAATAAGTGGATACCCTGATTTAATTTACAATGGCGCAAAAAATAAATGTACACTTTGCCATGTTTGTAACGTGCTGGACGAAAACCCACTGCGAACGACACGTGAAGAGTAGAAAAAAAAAACGCGTAAAATCGAAAACGAGGAATTTTTATTTCGTTTATGTGTAACAACGATTTTGTGTAATCTACCGTTTACTTTATTATCCAATGAATCATTTTGTTCATTCTGGAATAAACACGCGCTACCTAGTCGAACAGCGTTACGAAATTTTCTACCATCCGTCCGTCAACGCATTGAACATGGTATTAAATCCGAATTGAAAAATAAACTGTGGTTATGTGTGGACGAAACAACAGAACGTTTTCCCCACGTTACGCTCGGTTTGCTGAAACAACTGCGAAAACACAGCTAATGTTGCAAATATTTAACCGATTTTATACACTTTGTGACTTCAGGAAAGACGTGTAAAACGGTAAATGTTCCACCACATTTTATAAATTTACAACTTATTATTTCTATTACATACATACCAGGCGCGGCTCGTGATGACGTATTTGGGGGTGCAAGTACAATGATGCGAGTGCTTCGTGTATTCTCGTGTACTAACTGTAACGTTTTCTTAGTAAACACCGAAAACACACGAGGCACTCGTATCATTGTACTTGCACTCCCAAATACGTCATCACGAGCCGCGCCTGGTACATACTATAAAGCGCGCGCATATGACGCTCACCTCAATTTGGCTTCCCTAATTATAACAGAAAAAAAATCACAAAAACTACTGAAAATTATGAATAGAAACATAAAGATGCGGCGGAAAACTGCGCTTTTCGTGAAGTAAAAAACTTATGTTCTAAGTTCAAATCGATCGCTATCATACGAATACTGAGGTTATAGAAGCGGTTTATTTCGACGCTTTCCAGCAAAATGACTATTTTCTGTAGTCAATGGTTGCTGATTAACTAAGAACCATGCTCCCTTATATTTCGCCATTTATTGTTCTTTGAAATGTGCGGAGACAACGATTTCATAATATATTGGGTCATTATATTATGAAAAACAAAAATTAAATGAATAATTATAATATCGTCGATTCAAGGAATATATAAAGGTGCACAACGCTATATGCTATAGCGTGTCTTACCTCAATGTACCTCCGCACATCACTTGCCAACTAACTTTTGTGGCGTCGCCAAGCTATAAATTTTGCAACAATTGCGTTTACTTGGATAACATCGATAATACAGAGTGATTTTTAAAATGATTTACGATAGTTTAAATTTCGCGCCGTGGATTATTGGGGATTTCATATGTTGACAGAGGCCATTGTTATTATCTATAACTCTTGCGACTCGTTATTATTTCTTATTAATATTCATTTAATTTATTATTATTTGCTTCGTTTTTATTTGAAATCTGTTCTTTTTAGAAGTATTGTTTATCAGTAAAGGCCGGATTATATGCAGTTTGCATAAATTTGCATATTTGTATAATATATGCATTTTGTATATTATTTGCATATTTTGTAGTAATTCAGCATTTTTGCATATTTTAAGTATCCGAGTTTTATTTATTTACTAAATCAAATTTATTATAGGCATTACTAAAAATATGTCGTGGATGTAATAAACAAACAAAAATTAAACAGCCCTCTTTAAATTAGTAATAACATTTTATTAAGTCTCTTCCCGTTACTTTCCCGATAAGCGTCTCCAAGAATTTATTAATGCTCTTCCCATACATCCAGGGCGAAACAAAATTCCAGGAAAAGCTAATACCTTAAAACTTCTAAATAAATACAAAAATACATTTTACCAGAAAATTAGGAGTATATGTGTTTCTTTGCTATTCGGAGAAATTTATTCCCATATTCGAAAGTAGTTTGATCTCAAAACATCATTTTACGTTGGCTTTTTGAAGTGTAAACTTGTGAGTTGTGATATATAATAGCAAAAATGCCGAAAATAGCGACTGTGCCTGGATGGATTGCACCTTATTCAGAATTACGTATGGATGGAGAAAAAGTGTTTTGCGTAGCATGCTGCAAGATTGTGAGTAAAATTTTAAGTTTATTTCCTCTTATTAATTAATTAATTAATTAATTAAGTTTTCAATTATTCCTTTATCTTTTACTAACATTTATTTTATAAGAAAACAACCGATGATGTGATATTTTTTTTTGTAGATTACAAGTGAGAGAAAGTTCCAAGTCGACCAACATATGAAAACTCCATCTCATGCTGCAAAACTAACAAAGATGAAATTGGCGAAGAAGAGTCAGCAAACATTACCGCAATGTTTGCCATCAACTTCCAAAAAATCGGAACAAGAACACTTTAATGAAGATTTGTGGCAAATGTTTGTGTCGGCAAATATTCCACTACATAAATTAAACAATTTAAATGTCAAGCTATTTTTGAAAAAGTACATCAGCAAATATACAACATTCCCGACGAGAGCACGTTAAGAAAAAAATATATTCGCTGTATCTATGCAGAAACATTGAATAGCATTAAGAAGGTTGTTGAATACAATTATCTTTATATATACGTAGATGAAACTACTGATAGTGTGGGCCGATACATAGTTCATTTAATGATTGGTATCCTTAACGTATCGGTTCCAGCAAAATTTTATTTAATTTCATCCAAACAGTTGGAAAAGGCAAAAAAATTGACAATAACAAGGTTTATACGAACTGGCAACTTTCTTCTTACCGGAATCGATTCCAACAGAGAAAATTCTATTGTTTTTGACGAATGCTGTACCATACATAAACATCTTTTACCCAAATTTAATTCACACAACTTGCTTGGCGCACGGACTAAATCGTGTTGCAGAAGAAGTCAGAAACCATTTGCCCTTAGTAAATACTTTAATTAGTAGTATTAAGAAAGTACTTTTAACGGCCCCATTACGAGTTCAGTTTTACAAATAACATCTACCCGGTGTTCGGCTTCCCCCTCAACCAGTAATCACACGATGGGGAAAGTGGTTGGAAGCTGCTATTTTTCAAGCAAATCATTATGAAGAAATAAAGACAATTATTATGGATCTTGATAGGGATGCACAATCTGTGATAGACGCCCAAAAGGTGTATTCGAGTAAAGAAATACCTCAACAGTTTGCGTTTATTAAAGCCAATTCCAGTGTTATTTCCACTTCTATATTGCAGTTGGAAAAGCAATTTATGTCGCTAATCGAGAGCGTTGAAATAATAAACAAATGTGAAAAGTAATGTTTTGATGTTAAAAGAGGAGTGGGACAGTCCGTGTATGAAAAATTTTTAAGTGTAATAGGAAAAAATGAGGGTTTTAAAAAGCTAAAGGATATTGCTAAAATCTTGTGTGGCGATTCAATAGAAAATATTGAGTTGACAATAGATGATATTTCTAATTTGAAATATGCTCCTATAACAAGCGCCGGCGTAGAACGGACTTTTTCAACATATAAATACATACATGTTTTCAGACAAGCGTCACAATTTATCTGTTGAAAACTTTGAGAAATATGTTATTGTAAATTGTTTTCATAGTTAATTATGTTGTAAAATGTTCTAAATAAACTTGTAGCAAACATAATAGAATATTTTTTTCTACAGTATTCCATTTTCTAACATTCCTCGTATTTTTTTACCTGCATATTTTTCATAAGGACGTGCATATTTACGCTAAAACATCTGCATATTTATGCGCATATTTTTTGCATATAATCCGGCCTTTATTTATCAGTATCATTGTCCAGGTACGTTTTTATGAATTTATATTAAATAAAATGAACTTAATTTATGTTGTTTTTAGGATGCCCTTTACGGCCGAGCAGGATGCTTTTATTTTAAACGCGCATTACCGCAGTGGTACACACCGTGAAGATGGATCATGGACTTATTCATTGCAATCATGCATGCACCAATTTTATGAAAATTATCCTGATATTGTCATATTATACAAAGTGTTTTTGTTTTATTTCTAAGATCTAGTATTTTATATATTCCTTCTACAGTGTGTATATAAATAATTGAAAGGTGTTTGAATCGCCCGCGCTTTTTTTAATGTATGAAATTTGGTGCTTCTACAAGCTATGCCGGAAATAATCAGTAGCGTCCTTCTGTTTATTTTGGTTTTCTGCATTTTCGTTCTCGTCTATTTATTTTGTTATTTCTCTCCTTTATTACCAGAAAGGCTTTTCTTATTGCCATTTTTCTGCTGTTACATATTTGTTATTGGTAAGCGATGAAGAAATCACAGTAAATTTGTACAAATGTAACAAAGTACGCTTTTAGGTTAATAATGGTTTTCACGGATCTGCACAACAAATTTATTGTTGAGGCATATTTTCGTTCGGGAACACGCAATGTTGAAGGAGTATGGGATTATTCCTATCCAAATTGCCACCAGCAGTTTCAAGAGGAGTTTCCAAAAATGGAATTTACATATGACTGTTTTGTACAGCACGTTCGTCGTGTAATAGAGAGATATCGCACAACAGGGAGCGTTTTAAAGGGAAAATCTACAGGACGTCCTACTATTTGAATTTGTGCTTAAATTTACATGGACGGCATTTTGAACAAATGTTATAATTTTATCTTGAATAAGTGTTATAGTTTTGTTATAATTTTGATAGAGTATGCAAGTCTGAAATTAAAGTTTTGTATAGTGAAATTTAAGATACCAGCATTAGAAAACATACATAATTTCATTGTAATTATCTTTCAATAAAATATTATTTATTACTATATTTGTTCCTATTCTAATTTTTTAATGTTACGCCTATGATATACGACATTTGCTCCCTCAGAGATGCTGGCATGCACTTAGCACCAACTTAAACACAAAAAATTGAAAGCGGGAAATTCAAACATCTTTCAATCATTTATATACACACCGTATCAACGGTAATATACTGCAGAAACAAAAATAAAATTAGTAAATTATATCACTTGGCTTTATGAGAGCAAGGGAACCGGTGCTTTCATCGCTTGCAGGGAGCGCACATGAATACGCATTACAAGGATGGTATAGAAATGTTGACAAATCATTAGATGATGTGCCTCAAGATAGAAGGCGCCTATGTTGAAGAATAAATGAAAAAAACTTATATCACTGTGAATACAGGAAGCTTCTCAGCCCATATATAACAGTAATTTATCCTTAGACCACTGCAGGATGGAATTGCAGTCTTTGTTTTAAATATTTTTGTAAATTAAAATTTAAAAATCAGTTTTGTATTCTTCACTGTTGTTATTTTAATTTTTGCATTGGATATATCGACAAGAAATTAATAAACAATCTGCATTGCTACTATTTCTCTTTTAATATTCTGTTATTGTCCATTTGGCTGATAGCAATATTATTTTGGTATCGATTTCTTGGTTCCTTACTTCTATATGATACTCTATTACATCTTTATTGGAGAGCAGTTTCTTGGTTCTATATATGCTGCTATTTTTTCATATTTAACGTTTTGTTTACTTTAATGTTTTATATGAGTCTCTTGTGTTGGGCGTGTTTGTTAGATTTATCAAATTTTCTTTAGATAGTCACTTCCTCTAACATCTTTTCAAAACATTACGTAATATTTTAATACTGCCATTGATCTAAAATATCTGCCATGAATAAATTATCAATAAAATAAATAGGCTTACGCATTAGAAAATATGGAACCGAAAATTTTCATTTTCTAATTTTCCAATAAATGTGAATTGTCCACACTCTAAAACAAAACAAAATAAAATTGTTGATCAATTACATGAAATTTTAAATTGCTATGCACAAGTACTAAAACATTGTTCTAAAACAAAACAAAATATTTAGGAACAATCTACGCAACATGCAACACAATAAACAATTTATCACATGATTAAAACTTAACAAATTATGTCAACAATTTTATCACGCTCAACAGTGCTTAGTGCAAAATTCATGACGTTCCGTCTTCAGAAGTTCGTAATTTATACAGACGATTTTGTCATATATAAACTTTAAAATATCTTAATATGATATACATGGATAATCATAATTTTCATCCACCATTTTATACTTTATTCTTTATTTACATTATCGTAAAAACCATTATTGCATCTCGTACTTAATGAATTTTTTTCAACAACGTTTTATTATATATATATTTATTATGTCTATTACTTAGTGATAATTATTTCTAAATGTGAATCACCAGAGAGCACATTATAGAAGATCAATACGTTGCTGATATTTCTGGAAGATTTTGCTTTAGGTAAAAAAATAAATATGTGAGCAAGTTTGCATTTGATCTGTTATTGACTTTCGAAAACTATAAGAATGTTAACATTGTCGAAATGAAATAAATCGTTAACGGAGATGACTTTTTCAATATTTAGTGATTACAGTGAGATATATTAAGATAGATATGAAAACAATGTTGGAAGACATATAATGTTTAGGAGTTAATGTGTTTTATTGCTAGGTATTAAAAATGATCTTATCAATACTATTTTCCTTAAATATTATGTTTCTTATACATATTTTTGAATACACGACTAAATAAAATTGTTAAAAATAATAAAATAATTTTCAGAGGTATTGTTTTGTAGCATAGTAAATCCGGAATTTATTAATTTCATTATAATTAAGTGATAAGATCCCAACAAATTCGTTCATTAAGGCGTTGTATTTATATTCAGGAAATATATTTCTGTTTTATATAAAAAAGCAAATAATTAAAAAAAGAAGCCCCATGTTGCATGTTTCAACTTTAAGTAGAAGTATGGGGTGGTCTGTTTTAGTGCTGCTTTAAGTTGATAAACCCTTTTCTATAAAGTACAATGCTACTTCCTTACGGGGTTACGTGGGTCTGAAAATTTGGAAAAATCCTTTTTTTTTATTTCATTATCTAATAGTGCAATATGTCTAGAATATTCTCCTAAAGTTTCAAGTCAATCGGAGTAAAAGGAGGAGAGAGAGCCTTTGGGAATTCCCGACCCGTTGGGAAAACCTGCTGGGAGCGATGCAGGTATATCGAGGCAGCTGCTTATTGTTAGCAGGGCTTTAGCTATTGTTTGGCTGTTCTCTCGCTCTCGTTTCTCTTATTTTCTGAGAGTCACTTATTCTAAATATTTTAGTTTCATTTGGCTTGTTGAGCTACGAGTTTCGTTCGAGGTTGTGATTTCACTCATTTCTCCGCAAAGGCAAACTTACGTGTAAATTGATTGATAAATTAACAGTTTATTACGGACTGGCTATAAGGAGAAACTGTGGTTCAGTTGAAAAAATTAAGGACGCTATAAGGGCAAAGTATTTCCACTATAGCTCCACGGACGAAAACCCACAGCACTAGAAATGCCCTGGCAGCGTGCTTCAGCTATGAATGTTTTATTATCATTCAAACACGATTATGCTCTATTGCCAATTGATGTTTTGTCAACTATCAAGCCTATTTATGAGGGGGTTAGCAAAGATGTTAATTTGGAAAATTACTCCAAAAATACTTCCTACTGGTTCCAAAATAGTTGAAATTGCTGCATCTGTTGCCGCTTGTACTTTCAACGAAGGAATCTCAACTCTATTGCTTCTTATGCACGGGATTGACATGAAACATGGCCAAAATAGCCAGAAGTACGCGCGAAAAGAGGATGAACATCGTATACTCATAGCTGAGAAAAAAGCTGAGACTGGGACCCGAGAAGCAAGAATTCGTCTCAGACAGGAACAAAAGGATGCCCTGGACATCGCAGCTACAGCAAGATCGTTGCTATATGGTGCTGGAAGCGACAATTCTGTTATAAAAAAAAAATCCTTTTTATTTCTACTTGAAGTTGGTAGACACGATTTCTCGAAAACTAATGCACCGATCTAATTGAAATTTGGCTCACTTCTTCAAAATAGTATTGACCGGTATCTGAACGAAGGTTTTTTTCGACTACAAATAATTTTACAAGGCTATACGTAGTGTAAATTGTACCAAAAATGGAACTATTTTGCATACAACTCTGCCACAGATTCAAATTTCAATTAAAAAAAATCCTTCGTTCAAGTACGACCTATACTTATCTACTAACAGAAAAAATCTGTTTTTTTAATTTCAGATGAAGCTATCATGACTTATCCTGTCTACCATGAGGACACCTTTTTTTAGGGGTCTCCGGAAACCAGGCCCCACCGACTGAATTTCCCGAATTTTTTGATGAAATTGTTGGAAAAGTTATTCTTTCATGTGCTCAACACTTCGAATTAAATAACTCATATATTATATTAAAAAAAAAAAAGAGAAAATAAGCTTTTTTCGTACCCAAGCTTGGGTACGAAACCCACGTAACTCCCTAAAGCAGGGAAATTGCGCTAACCGACAGCGGCGGACGCTTAAAAGTTGACACACAGAATAAAAGTAGCAAGTCGATGGCGTCTATAGACATAATCCGACGCGTTGGTCAGGGGTGACTCATCGTCGCGTGACAATGCTTTCTCGAAGAAATAGAGCCGGATTTGACATTTTAGCATGGGGGCTATTTACATAAGCATCTTAGGGTACGTCGTAACGTATCAGTAAAATTAACGTTTCGTCATGAATCGGACGACCGTCTTCACTGAGGTAGACCGTGGTATTAGTCGGCTTACTTGTATTTTTAAGAGCAACTCGCGGTAAGTCCAAGGAGGGCTACTGAGTGAGTTTAAGTAAAATTTAGAAAGACCTGTTTTCGCGAGTTTTGTTTTGCTTGCACGAGGCAAGTAACAAATCATTCCTAACACCCTGGGAAACATGTATAATTATGCTCAAACTAGCCAGTAAGATTCCTCACTTTTCGCCAAACGAGCATTTTACTCTACTAAGTGAAACTGCAAGCACGAGTTTTGTAAGAAAACCTGACGAGATGGAATTTTTCGAGAACTTTTCCCGGTTTTAGTGAGGAAAAATCAGAAACACTATAAAAATTCTGTGCATTTTTTTGGTTGCGGACTTATTGTTAAAGAATTTTGAATAAACTTTATTTGTGTGTTAGTATACATCCAAGCAAGTTGGCCAAAAATTTAAAAAAAATTTAAAAAGTGCTTAAAATGAGAAAGAATACTGAAAGATGGTCCAAAATAAAAGCTCTATTTTACATTTATTTTTCGCCCAGATCACAAGTCATCTAGACTTTTAATAAAGCACGTAAACGAACGACAATAGAAATTTCAATAAAATATAATCCACCGATCCCATCCGGTGTTACATCTCGTTCCCAAATTTAATATTGCGCGGAGGGCATGTTTCGATTTTAAGCAAAACGAGGAGGACTCTCTTCGAGATTATAAAAAGATTAGTTCAATTTAATAATTGCCAAATCACCGAGTGTAGTAATCTGAAAGTAATAAACTATGTCTACGTTACATATCAACGCTTATAAATTCATTCAAATATATATTAAGAATTCATAGCAAACGCTTAGGTCACCGTATCTATTATCTGACAGGTTTTCTAACTTACGACTGCACATGTGAAACAAAACCATTCAAAGAAAAAAAAAGTTAATATATCCATTCCACAGCAATTTTACTACTGAGCTGTAACGGTTTTTGTGGAATTATAATGAAAGCTCTGTCTGAACAGAAATATATGTATACTTCCGGAATAAAATGGAAATATCATGTTATTTTCATCCGTAGTTGTATACCATATTACGATATAACATAAAAAGTTATTTTTTCCACGGTCGGGAGTAGAAATCAGTTTCTATGACATCAAAATTAAAACAGAAGTAGTCGATTATTCCCAAGAGAGTATAATGCTCCCAAGGGAGTTTACATTATGGAGAACGTTTGTGATTCATGCAAAAAAAAAGATAACATTGAAATTATTTATTGACATTTAAATTAAATGTTACATTTGTACAATTTTCAAAATTAATATTAGAAGGAATATTACTTTCGCTTACATTTACAGTTTTTGTGATTGCCCTAGTAGTGGTACCTACTAAAACCTGATCAGCAATTTTAATTTTTTTTAATGTGTTTTTAAGTTAATGAGACCGTGGAAAAAATAGTATATACCATTCGGGAGAGATGCTATTTTGTCCTCGGTGCACTGTAGCCCTCGGGCTTCGCCCTCGGGCTTCAAATTGCACCTCTGCCAAAATAACGCATTTCTCTCCCTTATAGTATAATATACTATTAATTTATCTTACATATTGCAGGAGACTTTTATGGAACAGAGTAGGTTTTAACGGAGCCGCGTAAATTTCCTAACACGTCTTCCTTAATTAATATATCTTTCGCATTAGAAGTTATTTACTATATTTAACTATTAATTGTACTGCGAGTGAACATTAGGACAATACCAATTCGTATTGAGGATTACAATCACAAATTATACAGCTTATTAAGATAAAACGTCAATCCGGTATTAAAATGGCTCTAGCTCTATCAATTTTCGAGAAAGTACTGGCGCTCGGAGATGAGTCATCGCCGACCAACGCGTCGGATTATGGCCAAAGACGCTTTCGATTTGTTACTATTTATTTTCAGTGTTACTTTTTAAGCGTCCGCCTCTGGCAGTTAGCGCAATTTCCCTGCTCCAATAATAATTCAAATTACGTGTCAGATGATAGAATCACCAATAGGATCTATGAAACTAGAGTGTAGACAAAGAGGTACAGTAAGGGGCATTAGCTTCTCTAACTCACGGATCTTATAAACAAGTGATTAATTACTTTTGGAAATAATTAAAATGTATATATTTAAGAAAGGCTTGCATGATTTTATCTGCAAGTCATTCCCTATCATCCTGTTAGTTTACTTCAATATTACAAAGTCATTAAATATAAATTTGGTGCCTCGTATAACTAGTTACTGTTAAATTTATGAAATGGATTACGTTAAATTAACAAAAGAATCAAAGGTCTACGGCAATAAATATATGATAACTACCTTCATCATGATATGATCTAACTTTTAAAAACGTACATTTCAACAACTAAGTTGTCATTTTCAATGGGCATTGCAAAATGTATCTAATTAAGTGATCAGAAAATATTTCTTAGTATACCGGGTGTCCTTGAACTAAAAAGACCACGTATGAAAAATGGAAAGATGTAGTTATATAGAATATAAATCAAAAATATTTCCCCAAAATCCCATCTCATAAGCGAATTTATTATCACGCCACTATGCGATGGACTACATTATAAAAGACGATATCTTGATAAGTTGAACGATAACGTTTTGTTAATGTCCATCTCGCTTTAAGTTTCGTTCAGTTGTCGATCGTTACGTACATTCGTTCGACACAATTTTTCGATTAAAGATAGATATTACCAAATAGAACGATAAATGTTATTAGAGCACACATCTTACATCTTATTTTAATTCATCTACTTTAAAATATTCACTGGAAATAATAAATTATTAACGCTGACTTTTCGTATTAGGTTGTCGAACCCTTACCATACTCATACACAATGGTATCTTATAACGTTTTTGCAAACATAAACATTGCAGTGTGTGTTTACAATAGCTGCCTTTTTATATCCATATTTAAATTTTATATTTGCTACCTCTCGTAACAAAAAAAAATCACTGACAATACACATTTTTTCAATTTTGTAATAATTTACTTGATTATATAAACAGCAGATTTCGATTGAAGTTATTCACCTTAGCCTACAACAATGTAATAGTTTTTATATTATCGACAGCTGTTACGTATGTAAACATGCGCTATGGCGTATGTGTGTGTGTGTGTAACTTCAATAGAGGTATTTTGTATTCTGAATTTCTTTAATATATAGGCATGACGTAATACAATTTTCAGGGCGTTTTTAATTTTGGAGTTCGCGTCGTAATTGAGTCACAATATTTTGGATTTTCTGCTTTCTAGAGATGGCATATTGATGACACAAACATAGCCGCAGATATTTCAGCCGTTATCGTGTTTGATATTGGCAGTAGCGCTGGTATCGATACATCGTCCAATACCCGATACCATAACTGGTATCGATTCCCCGATACCTCAGATAAAGAAGGTATCGATTCTAAAGTATCGATTCCAAAGTATCGTATGCAAAGTATCGATTCCAAAGCATCGATACCTATTGATACTTTACCGATTCTACTACTCGCTAAGTATCGATGTATCGAGTTAGCGATGTATCGGGTAGCCATGTATCGGGTAGCCATATGTATCGGGTAGCCATGTATCGGGTAGCTTACCTTTGTGCATTTTTTTAAATGTACATAAAGGATGCAATAACTTTTTAAGTAAAGAATTTTTAAGTATATATGCATTATATATATTATGTAATATATATTTAAAAGGTTATTATTACAAAAAAAAAAAAAAAAAAACATCACAATATTGCAAATTTCATACCGTAGTTATGGTAGAATCGGTAAATTAATTTTATATCTCTTGAAACCGATATCAAACAATCGACACCTAGAAAACGGGTTATGAATACTGATTCCTACGTATCGATTCCAAGGTATCGATTCAAAGTACCGATTCCTAAGTATCGATTCCAAAGCATCGATACTTTACCGATTCCAGTACTCAGAATCGATACCGTGCACAGACCCGATACATCGCTAAGTATCGATACCTCGATTGGTATCGGTACCCGATACCGAAAACGTCGGTATCGCCCAGCCCTAATCGGCAGCTAGCCGTGCGAATGAAAAGAACCTTGAATTGCAAATTAGTATAATTCAGTCGTGTCGTGTATATAATGCGGTAAGTGTTTGTACACGTTTTATAATTTTTTTCTAATTTAAATTAAATTGCATGCGTACGTCGCTGGCATGTGTGTCGAATTTTTAATCTCTACTTCTTTCCATTTATCATATGTTCTTTTATTTTCAAGGACACCTTTACATATAAATGTAAAAGGACGGCGAATTCGTGCACGTCTTGTAAAGTGTTTTGCGATTTTTGTGTTAGGTTTATTGTGCCCCGTGTTCAACGCTGTTATTTTTACTTACTGAGGATGACAACTTAGTTTTTGAAATATGTATTAAAGATACGAATATTAATAGTAGTAAGCTGGTAGGTGGTTTTGTATCTTTTTTAAGATTATATAATTGTGCAATATAGTTATATAGCTGACAAATTCGTTGTTGAAATTTGCACTAAGATTGTAGACTACATCATGATAAAGGTATATCAATAAATATTTTCTAATTCTTCTTTATAGTATAAAATATTTGATCATAATTATATAAATTACAAAGTAAAAAATATATAAAAAAGCAGAAATAAAGTCACAGTCAGAATAAATAGATAAAATGGCATATATGATTTACAAGTTATACTATATATAGTTTTCAATAACTCTGACTAATGATTATTAAGATAATACTATTATCCTTCAAATAAACTAATAAGAACATAAATTCTGCACGTCTGAATCAAGTTGAGTAGCGAGAGGAAAAAAAAAAATATAAACGTCCGATTTGATCTGATTTTAACTTTAATAAACTTAAATTTAAACTTAAAAAATAATAATTAAAGAACTGTTACAACTCTCAAGTTTTAAATGAAAAGTTAAACTAAAAAGTTTCAAATTTCCCCCTCAAAGTTGACTACAAAAAATTGAATAGCGTAAATGCGCCTTTCCATTTTACGCCTCCGAAATAAACTACAATTGGTTTGATTGCTTCTGGAATTCCGGGCTGAAACCACGTCCTTGGTACTGCTTCCTTCTTGGCCGACGTATCGTCCACTATTACAAGGGACATCTTCAGGGCTGCTACTGCATACTACTACAGTAAACGCTCACAAATTAGAACTCGCACAAATTCGAATCCTTGCGGAAATTAGAACCTGAGATTTTAATGTATTGAAGGTTCTAAAATTAGAACTTTAAGTTATAATTTCCGGGTGTTTTTTTTTTGTGCCGAAGGGGAATTACCGAATTATACGAGTACATGTAGGTGGGAGTTCCCTTCGCGTGCTTATTGCCATACTCATGCAAATATTTGGTTATTCGAACGTGAATATTTAATACGCACACACGCTTCATTGAAAAGTGAAAGTGAGTGAAATTAAAAATGTCAACTAAACGAAAAAAAGCACTTTATCATTGAAAACTAAAGTAAAGATATTAAGAAAGCTTGATGGGGGTGTCCAAGGGAATCGTTTAGCCGTAGATTTCAACGTAACAAAGTCTATGATCAGGTATATAAAATCGAAAAAGGATGCTATCTTAAATGCCGTTTCCAACACGTATCCGGTTTCAAGAGCTAAATCTTTACATAGCGCTGAATATCCCGAAACGGAAATTCGTCTTTATGAGTGGTTTTTAAATCAATGTGAAAAAAGGTGCACAATAACTGGACCCATGTTAAAAATAAAAGCTAAAACGATTTTTGGTGAAGTGTATCCTGATAAAGATGAAAGTGCATTCTATGCAAGTTATGGATGGTTAACCAGTTTTAAGCGTCGACACGGTATTCGTAACTTAAAAATTGTTGGCGAAATATTTTCTAGTAACGTTGACTCGGTCATTCCATTTATTCATAAACTCCAAGCCAAGGTAGCAGAAATGGGGTTTATGGAGACATAGATATACAATGTCGATGAAAGTGGTTTATTTGCCTACCAGATAAGACATGTGATGCTGCTAATGAAAAATCTACCTCTGGATACAAAATACAAAAAGAACGCATTTCAATACTAGAATACAGAAAAGCAAAAAAGCCAAGGTGTTTCAAAGATTTAATAACCCACTTAAAACAATTTTTCAAAAAATTCTTTAATGACTTCGCGGATTTTTCATGAATGGTTTCACAAAATATTTATTAAAGAAGTGTGGAAAAATCTTGTTTTTTAGATTTAGAATATATTTTTCGTTTAACAGATTATTCACTTTTCTGAAGAGAATAATTTACCTCCGAAGGCTTTTTTACTTATTGATAACTGCTCTGCTCATTCTCCAATCGAGGAACTTCAAAGTAGCTCTCACCAAACCTGACAGCAGTCGTGCAACCAACGGATTAAAATACCATAAAGATAACAAAGTTAACTTACAGAAGTAAACTTCTTGCTCAAATAATAGTTGAAGGTGGTGAAATGAATACTGTTTTGAAACGTCATTTAATTCGCAATGCAACAATCTTTCTGAATGAAGCTTGGGATGAGTTACAATAACGCGTACTAAAGAATACTTGGTCCAAATTGTTAAATGGGAACTCTGTTCAACACGACAGCGACGATGATTTGCCATTAGCACAATTACTTACAAAAAACAAGTATGGAATGAAGTTCTCGAAAGGAACCTAAGTCTTTTGAAAGAAATGCAATCAAAGAATTGCATTGGTGTAGACAAAATGGAATTCTTCAAGAATGGAATGAAGATGTTGTTAACAACGGACTTGAAGATGAATTGAATAGCGATGATGCTTTAGGTAGCAGTGACAACATAGTTATGGACGACACACCAATAACTCCTTTTTCTACAACTATTGAAAGTGTTAATAATTTGATAAAATGATGCAAAAATAGGGAGTTGAATTCCACCAAGCATATGCCCAATCTTTTATCCCTCCGTAACAATAATGTTCTTTCTAATGTTGTAAAACTAAAAAACGAACACATTGCAGATTATGTATGTATAAGTAAAACATAGTAAAAAAAACTTTTGTGAGCAATTAATTATTTTTTATCCTCGGTGTTATTTTTATCTTTTTTGGGTGAATTATGAAAACGTTCGGAAATTAGAACAATTCAAGATTAGAATTGCCCCAGCAACAAAATGGTTCTAATTTGTGAGCGACTACTGCACTGTTTGTTTCAGTAGCAAACATTAATTGAACATCCAATACAAGATATATGCCATTTGACGTTTGAAGGACAAATATGTTTATATTTCAATAAATATTATAATTAATTTAGTTGATATTTTTCTTCGATTACAGACTTTATCAATATTTAATAAAGCAGCGAGAAATGTAACTAATGTTGTAGATATTCAATATGCTAACAAAAAAACAGGAAATATAAAATATTTTATCTACGACTAAATGATTATTAGTTAATAATGTTATTATTTAATAATCACGATTCCCGGAGGGAATAATGAAATGCGACCATTCTTATTGGCGCAATGCAGGGAATAATGATAACGTTATCTCATTATTTCCTGCGTTCCGCAAATAAAACAGTCTTACCAGCGTTACCATAGTAACGATAAACAAGCTCGGATATTCTAATTGTCAAACGTGTCATTTTATTGTCAAAACGTCAAGGGCATATCGATATTATAGTATAAAGTTTTTCTTTAAGAAATTTTCAGTTAGTCGTAGATAAAGTAGTGTATACTAACTCGCAATAATGACGATCCTTCGAGCTGAGTTACTCCCTTGTCGCTTCGCGGCTCGGTTCGTAAATTCAGCTCTCGGCAATAATAACCGTCATTATTTACTCGTTGCATAAACTACTATTATTTCATACTGATGTCAAAAATGAGATTTTTCGAATTATTTATGGAACAAAAATAGAACATTAATGTTTCAATATTAAGTAAAGTAAAATATTAAAGTTCAAATACTTTAAAATAATACGTCAGTTGTTGACAGGAATAATTCAAATTTATTCCTTTTCGTATTGATTTCATGACTTATGTTTAAAGACGGCAGACCATGTGCCCACACTGTTAAATTTAATAAATAATACACATAAGGTGTATTAGATAAAAATGTAGATTTTACAAAATTAGGGCAACTTTTTACCAATACTGAAGATCCATTGTACAGATACAAAGAGCGCTTTAACTATGCAAATATAACATCCTTTTTACCAAGACTGAAGATCCATTGTACAGATACAAGGAGCGCTTTAACTATGCAAATATAACATTTCTCAACGTCGAACAATCCTTTTCATTATATAAACATATATATATATATATATTAAATTTATTATATTATATTAAATTTTACAGTGTGGGCACATAGTCTGCCGTCTTTACTTATGTTGCATCAAATTCTTCTTCACGTGATCAGCTTCATCCAGAATATCTTGCGATATCTCATTTGTATCCATTTTAAACGAATTATCGAATAAAACAAAGAAAATTGACGCGGCTTGCTCATTTTTATTTGTAACAAACTTCCTTCCATCGCTATAGAAAAATTAGTTACCGATTACTTAATTTTTACGAATAATTTCTGCGAGATATAAATGTCATTTTTGACATCAGTATGAAATTAATTCATTTCTTTCAATTTAAAATTCATTAAACTTGCAGTATGAAATGTTTCAAGGGGTCCTCGCAAGTAATTCCGTCCTCGGCTGACGCCTAGGTCGTAAACAAATTTCTCGTCCTTTAAAATGCCGCTTTTCGTTCTTGATAAATAAAATACTATTAATTGCTTCTGTGATTTCAAGCTAAAACCGCGCCCTTTGCACTGCTATCGTCTTGGTCGACGTTTCGTTCACTATTGTAAGGAACATCTTCGCATTGAAAATCTGTTAGAATGGAACAGGGTTGTATAGGAACTGTTCCTGGTTACTCGTAGACCATAGCTATGATTGTGTTTTTGAGATAGAAGGATTTGACAGGTATTGTGTAGAGAGCATCTGTCATCATGGTTGATATTATTGTGATGCTTTAGCATTGATATCGATTCGCGAAAAAACTCGACCATAACTGTGGCAACAGTAGTAGCAGCCTTGAAGATGTCCGCTGCAATAGTGGATGAAACGTCGGCAAAAAAAGTACCAAGCATGCGCTTCCAGCCCGGAATCCCAGAAGCAACTATATAATTATTTTTCATTTAATTCCAATCTGTACACAAAGCGATTTATATTACTTGAGTCAGACTTTTGACACAGAAATGTTTTTATCGTATCATCAACTATTATGCCGTCTTTATGTGAAACATTTATTGATAATTATTAGGAACATAATATTACAATATCTTAATAATACCGAGATATCAAAAATTATCTTGGTCAATGGTGGCCATGGGGTGAAAAACGTCTGTCTTAATTTATATTATCCTTATGAGAAAATTCGGATGAAATTTTCAGGTTAAGTGTCATGCTGACGTTAAAATTTGTTAATATATTAATCTTAATGTCAGTATGACACATAACCTGAAAATTTTATCAGATTTTTCTCAAAAGGATGATATAAATTAAGACAGACGTTTTTTACCCCATGGCCATCTTGGACCCAGAAACTTTATGATATCGCGGTACTTTAGTTACTCATAATACGTTAGTAACGAACTAATAACACGTTAGATACAGCATCATAATACGTTAGATACAAAACCATAATACGTCAAATAGTACATTATTTGTGAACATGAATTTCAATATTTTGACAGTTCTCAATTTTGACAGTCTCACGAAATAAGCGAGCAAGACTGTTTCCCCAGCACCTTGAACATGTTCTTCATCTTGCCATTTACAAAACAGACGATATTCGTTTTCGTAATGCAGTTTTGACTTCGCTGGCAACAAATCTAATTTTGCACTACTTGCAGCCTCTACAATATTTGCGGGAACATCAAATTCTTCCATGATTTATTAATTTATTTCAAAAACGTACAAGCTTTGACGTAAGTATTTTGTATGACAGACAAATTGTTGATTTTGTTTTAATCTTGATATCGTTGATGATACGATAAAGCTTTGAATATAAACTCGAACATCAGCGATTTAAACCCTCTCGGACGTTGCGAGGTGACTCGGCTAGCGCCTCGTCACCTGGCAACGTCCTCGAGTATTATAAATCGCTTAATGTTCTCGTTATATTAATAGCTATAATTTGTTTATGTTTCTATTCCATTATATGAATATAATTAGGTAATATAAATTAATATCAAAATGGTAGAGCAAAACTAGAACAATATGAGCAAATGTATCATATGTAAAAAAATATATAATAAATTATTTTTTAAAAACTTCTTTCATTAATTAAAATTAATAAATATACAAAACTAAAATATTAATTGTACGATTAAATAAATATTTAATTTTTGACTATCTCGTTTATTTGATATCAGTCTAAATCGTAATTTTCTGTTTTCTCGAGATTGAAAAAATCACCTCGCGCATAAAAACAAATTATAAATTTATATCCACTGGCTTTCTTAACACGCGCGAAATTGACTTAAATCACCTGTAGTTGTATTTATCCCGTTGACTTCGAAACGATAACAACATACAGTCGATCACAAACATTCACTCTAATACGCATACAGATTATGCGGTGAGCTTAGTCTTCAAAGAATCATCGTATCTACTTATATCTAAGGAACTAACGCTACTGAGCGATGTGTAAGATTTATTTACAATGTGCGGAGCTTCATTAAATTCGTTTAACTCCTCCAGTTCGGCGAATGAGGGTCCAGCCAGGAGGAAGTACTGTTCCGACCTCGTGGGCCATAAAAGATGAGCCATGACACAATAAGCGAAACAGTCAGCAGAATATGTCATGCCTGCAAAATTAGATAAAATAGTAAAAAATATTGTCAATATCAATATATTCTTTTATTTTAATACCATATGATCATATATTTCTACCCTCTAGAAGGCAATGACATTTTTCTTTTTTAAACTTAAGTTGGTACCATAATTTAAGTTAACTTATTTTGCAGCGTGTGTGTGATATAGGTTATTTTATACTGATGACAGATTAGGTTTTGTCATTTTGACAAATAATTACATACAAACGTTTCAGTTGAAAAAATAAAAAGTTTAATACTAAAAACAGCTACAATAAATGTTCAAAGTGAGCTCCTTCATTTTCTATGCATAGCGCAACTCTTCGTCTCATATTATTGAAGGCATTCCTTAAATTATGTGGTGTAATTTCCTCACAGATTTTCGGATAGCATTAGTAAGTTCTTCAATTGTATGTGGACGATTCGTAAATACTCTATTTTTTAGATGTGGATAAATGAAATAGTCCATAATTGTTAAATCCGGAGATCGTGGTGGAAAGTCTACTATTCGATTATCAAAGAATTCATGCAATAATTCCATCGTTTCTCTTGTCTTATGGGCTGTTGCATTATTTTGCTGGAAATATCCCTCGCGGAGCTCATCATCATGTAATTGATTTACAAATGGTAGCAATAAATTATTACGATATCGTTCTGCATTTATCGTATTATTAAAGAATATTGGACCAATAATCCGTCTACGAGAAACAGCAAGCCAAACGCCTATTTTTTGTGAATGCAAGGGTGTTTCAAGAATTTCATGTGGATTTTCACTAGACCAGATGCGCATTGTTTGTTTATTTATATATCCTGATAAATGAAACCATGCTTCATCGGACCAGAAGGATTTGTCAAGAACGTCATCGTTATTAATCGTACCTAAGAACCACTGACAGTAATTAACTCTGGTTACATGATCGATTGGTAAAAGCTCTTGCACGCAATGAAATTTGTATAGAAATTTTTGTAAGTCTTTTTTAAGGATTCTCTGGCAGTCCCATATGACAGTTGTGTTTGTTGTGAAAGCTTACGAATCGATTTCTTAGGTGATTGATTTATTCGTCCCTCAACATCTGCTATATTTTCAACTGTCCGCTTTAGTGGTCTACCAGCACCTGGTTCTGGTTTTCGAGACACAGACCCTGTTTCACGGAATTTAACCACTGACTTTTGAATTAATTGCCGCAAACTGTCATATGTTGTTGGAAAAATTGGAAATTCTGCCCGAAATTCTTCTATACAAGGCTGCAAGGAGTACGACCATTCTCAATTTTCTAATTTAACACCATTCCTAAAGTATGATTCGATCAGAAAAACTTTATGATTTATTGTAAACATTTTTAAGTGTCAATTAATAAATACATTAATGACAGATGAGTTTTATTTATCAGAACATACACATAATGACAGATGTATTTTATTTGTCACTACCAACACGATATTTTCAAGAAATAATTTCATGGCTTGCTAGAAGGTAAATATAAATGATCATATTGTACTTTAAAATATGTCAAGATATCAAAAAGTTACTTGAATTTAGTTACATGTAGGGAAGTTATTTTTCCCCACATTCCAGAGTCCTACTCAGTACAAGTTAATATGTTCCAAACGTTTTCAATAAACATCGCGTACTGATAATGTGTTTTTTAATACCTTTCTTTTTCAATATGGAGAAACTCTGACATTATAACAGTTAATTTGACAAGTCATACCGCCATTTTATTCAGTATTGTTTGACATTTCATAATGCAAAAACTTACAGCCGAGTAGCGTCTACAAATTGTGGAAATTTATTTCTAGAATCAGTGTTCAGTTAAAAACAGGCGCGGCTCGTGATGAGGTATTGTTGGGACACATACAATGATGCGAGTGCTTCGTGTATTCTCGTGTACTAACTGTAGCGTTTTCTTAGTAAACACCGAAAACACGAGGCACTCGCATCATTGTACCATTGACGACAAAAAAAAATGGGTACACTTAAGTTGCTCTATTGTAAAAAGTCATTTTTTTTTAAATCGGAAATTAATTTAATAATTGTCATTGATTGGCATTTTGACATCTGTATTTAATTCCGTGTGTCTATTCGATTTGAAAATGCCTCAACATTTAAGCACAGTTAATAAAGCTAGAGTGGTGACTATGTTGGAAAACGGGTGGTCAATACGACGAGTTGCCCAAGAGTTCAATGTGAGTAAAAATACTATCCTGCGAATTAAGCAGAGATGGGTTAATGAAGCAAGATTAACAAGAAATGTTGGATCAGGAAGAACAAAGATTACTTCTGCGGATAACGATGCAGCACTTATTAACTACCTCCGGGATAATCCCTTTTCTACCGCTGTAGCAGCAAAAGTAGAAACTGCATTTCCTGCATCGCATAGAACAGCTCTTCGTCGAATTAAAAACTCTAATTTAAGAAACTATTCTGCTGCTAGCAAAGGGTTTTTAACTCAAGCGCATCAACAACGACGTCTGGAGTTTGCAGAAGAATATATAAATATGGATAATAATTTTTGGGAAAATGTCATCTTTTCTGATGAAAAGATTTTTCAATCCTGTCATAACGGTCGAGTAAGATTATATAGACCACGCAACAGTAACAGGTATTCACAGGAATACGTTCAACAAGTAAAAAGAAGTGGACGTTTCTCTGTAAACGTTTGGGCTTGGATCAGCGTTCAAGGACCAGCGATTTGTTGGAGAATAGACGAACGATTTACAGGAAATATTTACAGAACTATATTAGACAATGTAATGCTACCTTCTGTAACACAGATATTTGATGCAAATTTTATTTTTCAACAAGACAACAGCTCCATTCATACTTCGCATGTTGCTACGGAATGGTTTGAAGAGAACAGAGTGCTTGTATTACCTTGGCCGGCAAACAGTGCCGACATGAATCCTATTGAGAATGTCTGGGCTGGTATGGTTAAAAAAAATTATAATACCAATTTTAGACCTCACAATTCAGAAGAGTTGTGGCAAGCAATCGAAAACTGTTGGGAAGAAATTACACCAGAATACACACAGAATTTAATTTATTCAATGCCACGACGTCTTCAGAGCGTCATTGATCAAAACGGTAGTTTTACAAAATATTAGTTTTATTTATTTTATTTTTTATTAATTTATTTTATGAATCATGTTAAAAACGTAATATAAATAAATTTGTTTAGAATATGAAGAAATTATTTCACTTGTTACAATAGAAACAAATACATGAATATATTGAAAGTCCCATTCACAATAGTTAAATAATGCTAAATTCACTATTACAACTTGTCCCCATTTTTTATGTCGCCCATGGTACGTGCTCTTACAATACGTCATCACGCCATCATTTTGCGCAAGGATCTTGGCTTACATGCCTACAAGAATAAATTTGTGCAAGAAGAGAGGACAACCGATCATCATTTCCAACGTCAGTTCAGTAATTGGGCGCCTGAACAGTTGGAAGTTGATCCACTGTTTTATGGTCAAATTGAGTTCAGTGATGACTCATCACTGATGAGGCTCACTTCTGTCTGGCTCAGTGGTTGTGTGAATAAGCAAAATTGTCGCATTTGGAGGGACACTAATCCACAGGTGACTCATCAACTACCGATTCACCCCGAAAAATGCACTGTTTGTTTGGTATAGTTTGTGGCCCCATGGCATAATCTGATCATACTTCTTCAAAAACAAAGATAATCGAGCTGTCACCGACAATTCTGGCTGGTATAGACATGTCCAGCGATTTTTTATTCCCTGAAGTGCATGAACATGGTCTGGAAGACCTTTGGTTTCAGGAAGACGGTGCCACATGGCGAAACCATCGATTTATTGAAGGAAGTGTTTGGCAATAAGATTATCTCCAGAAATGGACCTGCACATTAGTCTTCAAGATCATGTGATTTGACGCCTCTAAAATATTTTTTGTAGGGCTACATGAAGTCATTGGTCTACGCAAACAAGCCAACAACTATTGCAGCCTTGGAAACCAACATCGAGTACACCATTCGTAACATACGGCCTCAAATGCTCGAAAAGGTAGTAAATTAATGCTCCAGGATGACGTGCCTCAGAAGCTCCTGTGATGGTCATATGTCCGAAATCATTTTCCATCATTAATGTCATAAAACTATCTTGCCGACTAAAAAAAATTCTTATTTCCCAAACACATGTGTTTTTTATTTCAATTTATAATCCTACACCTCTTTAAAACACATTTTATATATCGACATACTGATATATGTGTTTATAACATCACAAGTTCAACCGCCTCGCGTCTAGATCTACGCTTAACTAAAATATAAACATCTGGCCGGCATACACGACCTAACACAATGCTTACAATGGCCCTACTTATCTTCAAATTCGCAATCTTTCTTTTGTAACCGGGTGCGTCTCGTCAAAAAACAAAACTTTTTGTAAGCGTCTCTTACAATAAGTAATTTTTTTGTTAATACTTAAATCTTTATAAAATCCGATGTTTTAAAAACGTTCGTACGTATATTTCAGTAGGATTCTAGAATGTGGGAAAAATCTGACAACTCTAGTTATATGTCTTCATAAAACAAGTCTTAAGACGAAGTACAATAACACAACCACCTTCATTTTAAAATTGATCCTTGAGTTCAGCTAGGGCGCCCAGCCATGTTTATATATATATTATTTAAGTAGTTTTAAGTTAGTATTAGGAAATTATCTCATAAACGTTTATTTATTTTATTCGAGGTTTGGGTTTAAAAGCAGTCTGTTCGGTGAACCCCACCTCGTGATTGTTTATATGTCATAGTTGTAGGTTATTGTACTGCATGCATGTAAATTAATATATTTACAATAAAGAAGTTATTACAAAAGTATTTTTAATAATATAAAATATTATTAAAAATGGGGTGTGAAGAACACAATACAAGTTATATATTTGTGAATGTATCTCCTCTCCAGAGACGCAGATACGTATTTCACCTTTCTACAGGATCGTCGGTACGCCCCTGCTGGAGAAGAGATACATTCAACCAAACATAATTACCTTGCTATCAACCAGAAATTATTAAGACAGAGCGTGAAAGAATATTCAGCGCTGTCTACATAATAACTGCCGAACTAAGCAACGTGTTTTTCTATAGACGGTAACTTAGAAGTTATTATTATTATTATTATTAAATAACGTCTACAATATTAAAACGAAAAGTTTACCGACACACGTTTCTCGAATTTTGTTGTATCGCAGAGAATTAATACCATTAGATCTGGCCCAATGGTCTGCGGTGAGTTTAATAATAGAAGTACAAATATGAGAGACAGTAAGAAATTCAAGAGCTGTAACTTACATATTCAAAAGATCGCTATGGTTAAATGGGACTAGGTGAAACGTGGCTAGGAAAACCCCAGAATAATAAACACTAACCATATACCAGATTGATGCCCAAAATATCCAAAAAAAGAATTGTAAGACTAGATAAGAGTAATTATGTTAAATATTAAACATATAGGTAATATATGGTACTAAGCTACCCAAGATACAACAGAGTGGCAGAGAAACAGCTAGGTTGGTAAATGGTAGTAAATGTTGATACATATTTCGTGGAAAATAGTAAAATATAAGAACTAACAATCAGATGATTTCTCTAGACATACAGGGTGGGGCATAGGAATCTAGCGTTTTTGAAATAATAATAAAATTATTAGTTTTTACTCTAAAAAAAATTTATTGGTAGTACAACATAGCTAATAATAAAGCATTTTGAAATATTCAAGTACGGAAAATTACATCTGGCATATGATGTCCGTTTTCATTGATACACTGTTGCAACCGTTGACGAAAATTGGCCTCCACTCTTTCCAGCATGTCTCTGTCGATTAGGGAGATTTCATAACGAATCGATTCCTTTAATGCGTCTAACGTACGGGGTTTGGCCTCGTAAACACGTGACTTGAGGTACCCCCATAGATAAAAATTACAAATCGATAAGTCGGGAGACCGAGGAGGCCATAAAACGTCACCAAATCTCGAAATTAGACGATTTGGAAACAGGCGGCGGAGAACAGCCATAGATGCTCTGGCGGTGTGTGCCGTGGCCCCATCTTGCTGTAACCACAAATCTTGAATATCCACACCTCTTCTTAACAATTCAGGTATGAAAAAGTTATTCACCATATGAATGTAACGCGCAGATGTTACTGTAGCGGTGACCCCATTTTCTTCAAAAAAATATGGGCCAATGATGCCAAATTTTCCCACCGCACACCAAACTGTTACCTTAGAACTATGCAATGGCATCTCATGTAACTGTCGTGGATTCTCGTCAGCCCAGTACCGGCAATTTTGTTTATTGACGGCCCCCGTAAGATGGAAATGAGCTTCATCACTCATGAGTAACAACATGTTTTCATTCTCCTGAACAATTTCAAGCATTTGTTGTGCGAAACTCAAGCGTTGGGCGTAATCTCTTACATTTAATTGTTGGGCAACCAGTAATTTGTATGGGTGAAAATGTAAGTCACCATGCAAAATCCGCCGTACAGTGCGATTGCTGATTTGAAGTGCAGCTAAATGTCGACGTGCAGAGCGGCGTGGACTTCGCAGTAATGCTTGTCTCGCCCTTTCAATATTCTCAGGAGTACGCACAGTACGTTGACGACCGGGCGGCTTTCTTTTCATTATTGAACCTACTGTTCGAAGGTTATTGACCCAGCGTAAGATGGTGTCTCGGGCAGGAACAGAGTCATTACGATGGATATTAAATCTTCTGCGAAATTCACGCTGTACTGCAGTCACCGACTCGCCACTTCGAACAAAACAATCATACGCGAACACGCGTTGCTCTAGCGTCCACCTCTCCATGATGGCAAGTGGCAACTGAGAAAGTGAAATGCTTTGAGTCGAGGAATGGATTGTAATAAACCGCGCGCCCCTCCCTTTTCTAATGGCCGAGTACTACTCAAACCAAAAACACTTGGTTCCTATGCCCCACCCTGTACATATTTCTATACAAAATAATAGCAGTGTTTCAAACAAAAGGGCTATTTTTTTTCAACTTCCGGAGAGCTGATAAAAACAAAAGAGAGCAACAAAAAAAGTTTTAATATACATAAGAGTTAGGCATAAATCTGAACTATTTCTCAAACATTAAGGATTAAGGCATTTATCGTAACAGGGAATTCTGTATGGGTATACAGAATTCCCTCAGAACAGAGGCAGGTGCCTCTGTTCTTAGCGAATCTTGCACAGAGGTTGTCAGCTTCTCATTAGTACTAAACCGCTGCGTTTCCAATCACTCTTTAATTTTGACGAACAAGTAAAAATCACTTGGTGGTAAGTTCAGACATCCGAAATTCTTGAGCAGTTCCTTTGCTTATGCTGCTGCGCAATTTTTTCTGATGACAACATGACTCTTTTTGTTCTGTATTGCTCTCCGTAGATGTGTAAGGGTTCCACAGTATGTCGCTAGGGGTGTAGACTAGTTTGTTTCCTCGCGGTGCACCCTGGGTAACGCTAAATGAACTAGAGTGCTGACGTCCTTAAAATCTTGTTCCTGGCTTTATAATTGGGAAAGAAATAGAAAAGAATGGTTGGCGATATACCAGATGCATCGCATAAGAACCAAATAACCAGAATTCTTGTCATTGTGTATATGTTTATATTTCACAGATATGTTTTTTTTATCTTTTCCTTGTAGGCCATATGCTAAATAAATGAATAGTATGTCGTTGCAGTAACTGTGATCTCAGGTTCCATAAACTCCACCAGAAAAATTCCTCTACAATTCCAAAACACAGTAGCCATAAGCTTTCTGTTGGACATGGTTTGTTTGAACTTCTTTGGTTTGTTTGGAGAGTTCGTATGCATTTATTGTTTCGATTTGTTCTTTTGTGTTGATTTTCACAGACAGAATCCACGTTTCGTCTCTGATTACAATATTTTCTTTTTCTTATTGTAGCGCTGCAAAAACGTTAGCGCAAAACTCACTCACTGAAGTTAGTGAAAGTCTGTGAATTGTTTGGGACCCACCGTGCACGAAATTAGTGGTAGACGAGTTGTACTGTAACAATGTCAAAAAGAGTTGGCCGAGAAATTTGAGGAAAATCAAAGTTCAGACATCTCAAAAATTGTAAACCGGTGGCGTTCTTGAATCACGTTGTTCACTTCATCAATAATGTCGTCCCTCACTAAGGCAGTCCTTCCCTGACCACTTTCATCACTAAAAATCCTACACCATTTTCGCACTGCATGCAGAATGTTTTATCCAAACATTATCTTCAGCTTGGAGAGAATAAAAAGCATATATACATACATACATCTACTTTAACAAAGAAAATCATATTTCATCAACCTGCCAGCGCAGTAAAACATGAAATACTGCAATAGACCTAAGAAGAAATACAAAAAAAGATTGTAGTGCACGATTTGGTGTTACGATTTCCTTCGTGATTTCTTACTGAACATAAATACTAGGTAAAAAAGCACTTACCTAATAGTAATTTAAATCTCCATAGTGCTGAAACGTGCAATGCTATGATCGCAAGAATTGGTAAATAAATGAACCAAACTAGGCTCGAAGCACCGAAGTGTAATAGGAAATTTAATTTCTGAGTATTGTGTTCATAGAGCATTGTTGTTCGCAGCTCATACAGGAACCAAATCATTATTAGCGTTCTAAACACTATTATCAACCAACCGGGCCACGTCTGATACTCGTCTATGTCTTCTATGATATCCACTTCTGTCTAAAATACAAATATTTGATTAAATCAGATCAATTTCGCAAAATATCATTACTTTACAACACTTTAAACACAGCAATATTAAGATAAACATGGATGGCTTCTTGCATAAAGAACAAACATAACGAATCATTTAAGATTCAGTAATTTATAAATGTAAGTTTGTTATTGGAGCACCGCATTTCCAAATTAGTAGAAAACATATTATTGTGGACTTTTCCCCGAAGAACATTTTAAAAATGATTATTAAATAGGTTACATTTATTTAACATGCATATTTGTTTATATATTGAATTATGTTTAAATATTTATTTGGTTTTGTTTTATTGACCGAGCCTGTACATTTATTTAAATTGAACAGGAAATAGTTCGACTAGGGAGATTATGTTGAAGTATATGTGCCCGATGTCTGATTTGAGTTTTTCCGGCTGGCTACAGGCAGAGATATCTTGTCCTTTGAATGATATAGTTGGAAATAAAAAACTTCATTTTTTGTTTCTATATTTGATTTAACTTCGGTATTTTGCTTATCTGATCTGATGTGTACGAGTAATTAATATCATTAGCATTTTATTTACGAGTGTTGGTTTTCTCGTATTTTATGTATAATTTGAATATTACTTGATATCTCTCGTAGTTGGTTTTTTGTGTGTGAAAATTACGTTAACGTAAGTTAAATTTCACATTATTTTTTATTCATACTCTATTCATTGTAATTTGATTATAATTGTTCCAATTTGTAATTTTAATTTATTGTTATATTAGCTTAAAAATATAGATAGTAAAGAAAATTATCAAATTTTTTTTGAGGGAGTTTTTTTGTCACGTTGTTCTAGAACATTTTGAAGTCAGGTTATTGGTTTGAGATTTTATACTTGTGTTAGTGCGTACGAGTAAAGTCATTTACGAGTTTTGACAAATGGTCTATTTATGATTTGAATTTTGGGGTTAATTATTTAGATTTTTGAATTTGAGAGTTTTCTTAACAATCTATTAGATTTAATTTTGCTCGCGATTCACAAGAGGCTTTTCTTTGTGTGCGTGTCTTTTATCACACAATTTTTTTCCTCTAAGCTTTTGTTTAATAACGCATTAGCTCTCTTTACACTTTGTAGAGTATTTTTTTATTTATTTTTTTTAAATAAAATTGTAAATTCCAACTGTGAGTTTCCTTTACTGAATCTTTATTTTTACACTTTCTCACTCGTGGGAGAGAGAGCTCTGGATGAAGCAGTCTCAAGCAAGCAGAATCTCCATCTGAACTAGTTCGGACGTATATTGTGGATGAACAGTGGACGACCTTTTAAGCAAACCCACTATCCATAGCAATATGTACGATCCCGGCATTTGAAATCCGAACGATTATATATTTCTTTTCACTATAATTAAGCATTGTAATTCGATTTTTGTGTAATTGAGTTGTGTAGATGACAGCATAGTGATATTTATCTGTAACTATTCGCGCAAAATTATGTTATTATAAATTATGTTACTGAGTGAATGAATGAAAAAAAGAATTTATTAATCATCAGAGACATACAAATATTTGGTTTTCATTTTTAATATTTTATTGCAACATTTTTGTCTGCCACCTCTTGTAAACGTCTAGAAATCGATGTTATAATATCTATAAATTCTGGTGACATTATTCCAAATATCCTTGATCTTGTTAGATAATTCTTGGACATTTGCTGGCCTAAAATTACTTCCGCTCATCGTCTTAACAATAAACACACGTTCTCGAATGGGTTCAGATCTGGACTTCTAGAACACCACGGCAAACACTCAGTATTAGTTTCTCTAAACCGCTGAGAAACGACTCTTACCGTGTGGACTGGACAATTGTCGTGTTGAAAGATGAAATTTCTTTCAGGATATATAATTTCTGCCGAAGGTAGAAAAACATTTCCTAATATTCTAATATAATTGTTATAATAAAATTTTTCTGCTATAATCCTGGCCAATATACGTAAATCCAGGTCCAGACCTTTACTGAAAATCTTCCGCTCGTTTGTGATTTTTGAGTATATTTTTCGTCAAATCATAAATTTTGATATCTGAAATGGTACTCTTCCCCACGCCAAATCTATTCGCTAATCTTCTAAAAAAAATAAATCTTCTAAAATTCTTCTAGTAACGTAATTGTTTGAGTTTTAGTTCGAATATTCAAATGCGACATATTAGATTTATGTTTTGACAAACCTGAACATGATAGTGACAGATCTGTAAACAAAAGCAAGAGAGGTAATACCTATCTACCCTTAAAAAGCCATGTTCATATCAAACGAATTAAGTGTCCGACTTTCAAATGCCGCGATAGTACATTTGAATTGTATTCCAAAAATTAAAATGTTCATTCGACATCATGCACTGAAGAGTCCATGAAAGGACGAAACACGTATCTGTATGTCTGGATGGCAATTTTTAGACAAATAGATACTTGTATTGTGTAAAAATTGCCCACATTCGCTTTTTAATAATATTTTTTTCTATATTAGAAAAAATGTTTTTGTTTTACACAATATTGTAAATGATTCAAACTCCCGACGTATTTTAATAGAAGTTTTAATTTTTTTGCGTAAGAGAATGTTCCATGTTGTGTTGCTAAAAAGTAAAAATCCTCTTTGAGAAAAAGAAATTCCTTCTTCATTAATCTAAAAAGTCTGCGGACTTAAATTGATTAAATATGTGAAATGAGCTAAAAAGGATAGTATATTAACGAGATAACTAACTAAGAAGTTTTAAAAAGGAATATAAATCATTATCTATATTATTTTGCCATTTTATCATGTTTCATCATTATGAACCATGATAAAATGGCCAATAAATTAAAAATACAATTTTGTCGAGTATAAACAATATGCCCTAAAGATTAAAATGAAATTCAAGGAATACATATTTTATCACAAATTTTATGAACGAACTTTACGATATTTGCCAATAAATCTCGTACTTATCAAATCAATTTGTTAAATAGTTATAGATGGAAATCTACTATAATAATATAAAATTATTGTAATTAATACTTACCAGGTTCCATACATATAAAAGTATATGAACGATTCCGTAACACAACCAGATTGCGAAAACCAAAGGCTTCCACGTAAGTTCTAATCGTGTGACCGCCCATCCCTTTGCTAATAATAACAGCAGCAGCATAAACGAAGTCTGAAAAATATAAAATATGAAGGAACGAAATGTATTTTAATTTTCACAATCTTTTACCCTAGAGAGTATATCAAATATGTCGCCTGCCATTGAAAGATTTGGATATCCGATTCCATCCAGCGAAAACTTCAAAGTGTGTATCAGTATGAAGCATAAGGCAATGAAGTCCAGTAAAAGACTAGCGGTAAAAAGCCTAGTTACTGGATGCTTCTGTATTCTGACCGCATGTAGTTGTAGCGGAACTAAAATCATGTAAACCAACCAGAATAGCAGGTACATTTCCAGAGTGTTTTGTCGATCGAAAGAAAATTCGTAGGTAAGGCTGCTGAACGCGGATACATTAGGACTTCCGTTGACTAACCATATATCATAGTCGATCGAGTATGATCTCATTGGCTGGTAGTGGTGCCATTCGCATGTTGTTTGATTTAAGTAACAGGCCACCATTGACAAATACCAAAATCTACACATAGGTACAAATGCTTAGTTAGAAAGAATTTATTCGTTTAATATATTTTAATAATTACTGCACTTGCGAGCAACCAAATCGACTTACCCACTAAAGATGCATACAAATACGATTTTTATAAAAACGCTTGACAGATTGATAAAAAACATAAATCGTTTAAAAGGCTGAAACTTCTGTTTTAAAATAACACCATTATCATTAAAATTGATCTGATACCTTTTTTATTATACAACTTAAATAGGCGTGGGAGGAAAAGGTACAGTGAGCGGTACCCACGAATCGCGCATACAACCGTAGATACAATCCCCTTCGTCCTCCATAACAAGCGATTTACCTTGATAGTTGCTTGACAGACAACACATCTCTCAGATTTTCATTCACTGATTTGACGAAGCTATGAATACCACACCAGAAAGAGTCGCTCTGTTGAAACAGGGACTCAGTCAGCGAGCAGTCGCCGTTAAGTCAATTAGCTGTATCAAGAGTGTACAGAAGATTTTTACAGACTGGTGCCATTAATCGGAGACCAGACGATCTCACTACGAAATTGTCACTTGACCGGTGTTGCTATGCAGTAGGAGCTGAGACGCGTTCGAGGAGTAGCTGTCAGCGAGGGGACAGTCAGAAGACGTTTGAAAGAAGCAAATCTCGCTCCACAACGGCCTGCTACAGGCCCGAAATTGACAGCATGACATCAGCAAGCGCGCCTTTAACATGCTCGAGATCACCTAAATCGGGACATCGAGCAATGGCGATCGGTCTTGTTCACCGATGAATGCAGAATGTATCTGCATGGCAGTGATAGGAGACGTCATGTCTACAGGCGTCCGGGCGAGCGATTTGCGCGTTGTTGTTTAGCCGAAAGAGTTGCGTACGGCGACGGCTCCTGTATAATGTGGGCTGGTATCTTCTCAGAGGGAAAAATTAAACTGGTTTTCGTGCCCGGGGGAGTTGTGGTGGAGGACTGACAGCTGACCGCTACATTACAAATATTCTCCTGGAACATGTTGTTCCGTACGCAGGATTATCGGTGATAAGTCACTATACGGACGATGGACTGGCCAGCAGTCAGTCCAGATGTGAATCCAATAGAGCATTTATGGGACCAACCTAAACGGAGGGTCCGGCCGATAAATTCAGTTCCTGGAAATGTTGACGAGCTCAAAACAGCGTTGTTAGAGGAGTGGGACGAAATTCTGCAAGACTTCGTAGAAAGGCTGACAGCATCAATGATAACTCGATTACAAGCTGTTATCAGGGCTAGAGGGAGTAACACCATATACTGATTAAATAATGTTTTCCTTATTTCACAATTTCTTGCTTCATTTGAAAAATAAACAACCAATATTCCTCTACGTAAATTTTTATTTTCGCTACACTTTGATTTAAATGGCATTATTCTAAAAAGTGCCGAGTTGACTGTTATGCTGATGGTGTCAAGTTAAAGCCAAAGTTTCAGGCTTGATAACCACATGTTCATGAATCAACGCGCGCTTTATGGATGAATCGATTTGGTTACTTGCAAGTGTATTTAGATTCTAAATCTGAATTTCAAGAACAATGAGTTGCCCTTCTTATAAGGGCTTCTGGAATCTAGTAGTTTAAGTGGAGTCCGCAATATTTGACATTTCTATCCAATAATCCAGTTGACAATTTGTTCGCAAGTGAATTGGTTCTGTTTACAGAGCATTTAAAAAAAACTAATTTTGGGTAAAATTTTCGAACCATGACTTTTTATGATTTAAAAATGCGGTTTAATGTCGAAGCAATGCATCGATTGACTTAATTTGCCTTCTTGGATGGGAATGAAGCACCATTCTAGAGAAGTGTTTACAGTTAGTTTACCGAATTTACAAATTTTGTAAATCTGTTGTTGCCACTAATGTTGATGCTGTGTGCGAAATGATGAAATAAGGCCGGGATGCCACACACACAAACTGAAGCATTCTTGTGCATTGGCATGAAAGCAATACACGATTTTGCATGGACAATGAACTTACGAAAGCTTTGTAGTCATTGGATCCCACATAGTTTGTGTGGGTGTGTCAAATGCTGCCCAAATGAGGTTTAATGTATCGATTAACTTAATTTGGCTTTTGGGGATGAAGCACCATTCAAGTGTTTATAGTTAGTTTGCCGAATTTCAGTGTGGCCGCTACGAATTTCGTGAAAGTCATCCATCGACGTCTGTTATTGTCCCTAATGTTGCTGCGATGTTTGAAATGATGAACAAGGCAGGGGTTCCACCCACAAAGATTGAAACATTCTTGTGCAATGGCATGAAAGCAATACACGATTTTGGATTGAACTTATGGAAGCTTTGTAGTCGTTGGATCCCACACAGTTTGCGTGGCTGTGTCAAAGGTGCAAAAAAACTCAACTGAAATCGTTTGAATTTAGCCTACTAAATTGTTGTGATGACGAAACTTAGATTTATTCCTAGTATCCTGAAAGTAAATACCTATCCACCGATTGGGTGTTTCGAAGAGATAAAAACCTACGAGTTTTTCGTTTACGCAGTGGTGCTAAACAAACGATCGCTTGGTTCTCCGGTTTTACTGGAATCATAAATTTAGAGAATCGAAGAACTGTGGACGCTGACTAATATACCACAATTTGTTTACTGGAGGTAATTAATGAAATAATAAGAAATAATCAAAATCGACGAATTTATTCTTCATCTTGTTAAACTGTTGACCTTTTAGCCAATAAAAAAAGTTTGAAATTAATAACACAGGCCTGCATAAAATTTGTGATGACGTGATTTTTGTTTGTTAAGCTCAGTTTTTATATAGCAATAACTAATTAAAAAACAGTTGGTCTCTACCACCCACAGATTCTTTTTTGCACAAAAGAAAAAGAAAAAAATATAAAAAAAATCTTATAATAGGCGTTTTAATACATTTTAAAATGAATGTACTACTTCAAATTCTAGGTATTAACCCAAAAATGATTTTCTGTTGTGGTTTTAAAGAAATTTGTTAAATAGGCTCTCATTACCTGATGTAAATCTTTTATTACATGTATTAATTTTGGACAAGATTTCCGGGAATTTTTACCTGCTAAATCCTATTTATTATGCTTTCACTTTATTAGTACTGCGAAGAAGGATTTCAAGTTTATCACTCCAAACAAAATGTATATTTTAATGTCATTTACTTCATTATAGCTCTGAGTGTCGATCAGTAAACAAGTAAAATTAATTTGTCTTTAGTGTTGTGCGTGGTATTTGATAAATAAACATTGCTTAAAAATATGTCTAGCCGGTGTTGCAAAAACAAACCAGATGATTTCTGTTATATTTGTGGATATTTCGTCTTTTAAGAGTTTAAGAGACCAATTGGTGAATTTGTGAAAAATGCATAATTATGCTTACTTCAAAATCAAATTAGGAGATCAAGATAAAGATTGGGCACCGCACGTTGTTTGTAAGGTATGTGAAGAAGGTTTAAGACATTGGACCAAAGGGAATAGAAAAAGCCTTCCTTTTGGAATACCGATGGTTTGGAGAGAACCGCAAAATCATCATGAAGATTGCTACTTTTGTCTTTGTGATATTAAGGGGCATAATAGAAAAACTTTGAAACATATTTTGTACCCAAACAATATTAAATCAGCTATCAGACCAGTTCCTCACAGTGATCATGTACCTATACCCCCCAAAGTACTACAAGAAGATATTGAAACCTCTTCAACTTCCTGCTCCGTACAGATGGATAGTGATTTTGAACCATCAACCTCAGGTCAAAACCAACCTCAGCTATTTTCACAAGCCGAACTGAATGATTTAGTAAGAGATTTGGGACTTTCAAAAGATCTTTCTGAAGTACTGGGGTCTAGGTTGAAACAAAAAAAATTGCTTGCCCCAGAAACTACCTTCAGATCTTCTTTTAGCTGAATATGACAGAAAAACAACCAAACAAAGCTTTTCTGAAAAACGAAAACTTTTTTTAAGAAGCATAAATAATAAATAACTATTTCTAATAGTTTCTATGTGTATATTTTTGTATTTTTTTAAATATAATATAAAACTAGCTTAGAAATGAAATCAATCGTGTTTTTTCTATATTTTTTGATTTTACTGGTTTGAAAAATAACCTTACGTGATACAAAAAAAAAAAAAGCAGATTTGGAATCAGCGCTACCTAATTACTAGAAAACAGTTAAATTAAATCAACATTCAAAGAGTTGAAAAATGCAGGCCTGTGTATTCATTGCTCATACACCTGATTTATCATATTAGGATATCAATTTGCTTTTAAACAGTAAAAATAAAATATGTAGTGAGCCATTTTCGTCGCCTAAAGCACATGAAAGATTTCGAAGTACCGCAGAGCGTAAAAATGCTTTGCAAGTTGGTTTGTCAAAGACGAATAATTTGAAAAACAATAAAGTCGTTTACTAAATCTTGTTCTTTTTTCCCAGCAACCTTCTTAATATGTTACTCAATTTGATGGTTACTAAATTGCAAACACGTGGTACAATATTTCGCGAAAAAGTAGTATAGTTGTTCTTAAATCCGGATTTAAGCAGTTTCTTTGTATTTATATTTGTTTTATGCATCGGCAAATAACTCGTTAATTTGCTTACATATTAATAACTCTTGTCAATATTTGCTAGAGAAATAAAGGAAATTTACTTTGCTACTTATAGCACGTTTTAATTTGTAGTTTAAATTATGTTTTTTTTTTATGTTAATCGCAAAATTAAAAAGTAAACAAAAATTCTTATAATTATTACATTTTTGCATTTTCTTTTTAAATAATTCAAACCTCTTTTTTCACAATATAAATATTTGCCTCCCTTAATTGTATTATGAAATTAATAACATAGTTGCAAGTTTGCATTTAAAAAGCTGACAATGAGATACAGAAGATTAACCGATAAATTAGGTAAACGTTATTATACTGGGTGAATAAGGAAGAATGGAGCAAACTCCAGGAATGTATAGTACACGCGAAAATAATGTAAAAAACTCAAATGTTATCAGATTTTAGTTGTTTTCAAATTACGAGTATAGCGTAATTAAAAAAAAAGATGGAGTATGCCATGTTAGAGGCTCAAAAACTTTTGATAACTTTGTTGTTCTGATAATATGTTGGTTGTATTGTGACAGTGATTTGATGTTTATTCAATTAAAGTATTGCAAAATGCCACACTTATTCAAATTTAGAATATGCAAATATGGTGTTTGGTTATGGTTTTTGTAATGGGAATGCCAGAGCTGCTGTCGCGGCCGGAAAACTCTTAGTGACATATTTTTGGGACTCCTGTTAATAGATTACAATGATAAAGGCGTTTCCATTACTGGGGAATACTACGCTTCCTGGAGCGGTTAAAAGAAGTCATTAAAGTAAAAAGAAGAGGAAAATTTACTTGACTGCTCCTGCACGACAAGGTCGTCCACAAGGTTGGTTACCCTGCATAAAGTGTGCTTTGATATTTTGAATCACCCACCCTATAATCTAAACCTTGTCGAGAGTGATTTTTACCTGTTCCCAAGAGTGATAAAAGAACTGGGCGAGAAGAAATTTACAAGCGATGCAGAAGTAAAGGACGCAGCGTATTCGGCGTATTTTTCAGACAAAGATAAAACATTTTTTTATAAAAACATACACAAGCTAATTGAAAGATCTGAAGTGTGTATTAGGGTTACAGGTATATATTGAAAATATATATACAGCGTTAGTAAAAAGTCCAGGAACGGTCGAATAACTTTGTTATTTGAAATTTATGATTTCTGAAATTTGGTATGGGGGTATAGTTAATATAAATGCATTTTATGCAATACACTTAATATTTTTTTCACTTCCGGTTTAATCGGCAATACGTCCAACTTTTTTTTTTTAAATGGAACGGCCAGATTTTTTTAACACTTTTGAATGCAAAATAAAAAACTACGTTCAGGAAGTATTAAGATGTTTATTTTTATTCAGTTAAACAGTTAAAAAATTTAAAAAGTGTCCTAATACAGAAAAATCAAGGTACCTTTGAAAATAGTTGTTGTTTAGTGTTTTCATTCTTTTTGCTGTCACATTTGACAATTTTAAAAGCGTTTTAACTTTTGCATCGCTATAAATTTACTTATTAACACATTTGAAAATGGCAGTAAAACTTACTGAATCAGAACGAATTGAGATATTAATGATGCGTGGGTACGGTGATCGTCAACGTTCTTTTGAAGAGGTTCGTATTTTGTTTAATACTGTTTATCCGGATCGTCACATTAGTAAAAGTACGGTATGCCGAACAATTCAAAAGTTTGAAGTATTTCGTCAGGTGAAGGATTTACCTAGAAGGGGACGTCCATTAACAGCAACAGATGAAGAAACTAGTTTGAATGTGTTACGTACAGTGGAAGAAAATCATCACGTGTCCACAACAGAATTAGGTCAAATTCATGAGATCTCTCAAAAATCTGCTCATAAAATTCTTAAATCAGCAAAAATGAAAGCCTATAAAATGTATCCCGTCCATGAGTTAACTGAAGATGATCCAGATCGTAGACTACAATTTTGCGAAACAATGACGGAATTGATCGAGCAGCAGCCTAATGTTTTAGATCACATCATTTTTTCAGATGAGGCAACGTTTTGTCTCAACGGCACTGTGAACAGACATAATTGTCGCTACTGGTCAATTGAAAATCCGCATTGGATTGAAGAAGTCCATACACAGCGTCCTCAAAAGGTGAATGTCTGGGCTGGTCTTGTTGGAAACAACATCATAGGACCATTTTTTATAAGAGGAAATTTAACTGGCAACGTCTACTTAAATTTATTGCGAAATGAGATTGTTCCAGCACTTGCGGCCCTCTTCCCAAATGCAAACATAGGTGATCACCCTAATGCACATTTTTGGTTTCAACTAGATGGAGCTCCCCCCATTTTGCCCATAATGTCCGCGATTATTTGAATGACATTTTTCCGGGACGTTGGATCGGACGTAGAGGAGCATTCGAATGGCCAGCACGTTCGCCAGATCTCTCGCCATTAGATTTTTTCTTTTGGAGTCACTTGAAATGTCAAGTGTACAAAAATCGTCCCCATAATCTTGAACAATTGGAAGAGAGAATAGTTCAAGAAGCCAATCGCATCACTCCAGAACAAATACAAAATTCAATAAGAAATTTTACTGACCGTTTACATTTTTGTCAAATTGTAAATGGAGAGCATTTTGAACAATTATTGTAATCGCAACCTGAATAGACAGGTACCTTGATTTTTCTGTATTAGGACACTTTTTTAATTTTTTAACTGTTTTCTTGTGAATAAAAATAAACATTTTAAAACTTCCTGAACGTTGTTTTTTATTTTGCATTCAATAGTGTTAAAAAAAACTGGCCATTCCATTTAAAAAAAAAAAGTTGGACGTATTGCCGATTAAACAGGAAGTGAAAAAAATATTAAGTGTATTGCATAAAATGCATTTATATTAACTATACCCCCATACCAAATTTCAGAAATCATAATTTTCAAATAACAAAGTTATTCGACCGTTCCGGGACTTTTTACTAACGCTGTATATATTGAAAAAGAAAATTGTATATTACAGTACAAGTGGAGAAACTAAGAGTTTCACTCACTTGTGTGTCGTTCTACGACACACACAAGTGAGTTATTTAGTTTCCCACGACTGCTGTATAACGTTTTGTTCAATCATGTTATTGAAAATTCAATTCAAAGATTTAGTTTTAATTTGCATAATTGCAAAAAAAGCAGGCAGTTTTTGTCGTTAGGGTTATCATAAAACAAACAGTCTGCCAACGAATTATAATTTTTTATCGTAAAAGTATGTGCAAGCTTTTAATTTGAATTATTAAGAGAAAATGGAGGAAAAAACAGTGTATTTGTACCAGATGATATTCTGGAAGAAGCTAATGCAGTCACGTTCAATTTATTCCCGTAAAAATCTAAAGACAGATACATCAAGGAGCTGGAAAAATTTCGTTTGTGGATGAAAAACAGAAACGTAAATGTAACTACAGAAGTTGTGGTTCTTTATTTCAATGGATTAATAAAAATATATCCTGCCTCTTCCTTATGGTCTACATTTTCGACGTTTAAATCCACCTATTTGTTTTTGACAAAATAGATATAAGCAAGTGTCATAGTTCCTAATTAGTTTATTGATTGGAATCAAGTGATTTTGTAGTTTTAAGACCTTGTTCGCGATTTTAAAAAGTAATCCGAAAGACTATCAGCCTAGAAGGCGAAGACATTTGGCCAGAAAAAAGTGGAAAACTTTCTAAATGAAAATGCTTGTTGTGATGGGAGTTATATGCCCGTGTATATGTGACGAATTAGTGAACCTAAGGCCTCATTCACAATGGGCGTAAACATAAAAAATACAAAACATATGCGTAAAGCGGAAAGTTCGATCTATTGAGATCATCGTTATCGTTCATAATTAGTGTACGTATTTGAAAAATGTTCAACTTTATGTTTTCGTTACGTTAACTTCACGGGAAATTGAGTAGACTAGTGAGCTGGGTAGGTTAATTTGATATGGTTCGTACTTTTGTATCTATCAAATGAATGTCAATATCACTACGTTGTCTTTGTCTTTACATTATAACAAAAGTAATAATCATTCTGTGTTTGATTTTTCATCCATTTCGTAACATGAGTTTTTTAATTTTGACAGATGACACACAGAATGGAGACGGCTACGTTCAGGTTATGTTTATGTGATGTTCTTGAACGCTGTCAATTATTGTTATGGATATGATTGTGTTACGTATGCGTTTTATTTCTGCTTACACCCATTGTGAATCTAGACTTAAAGCTACTGATATTGAAAATAAAGAATCTATACTAGTTGTCAATATTATCAACACAAAAAATTATAAACCACGTTCTTTTGTTGTGACTGGTGTTGCAGGAAATTATTTTAATGGTTTAGAAATATATATATCGAAAATATGCAGCGTTGCGTCCCAAAAATTCTTGGCGATGGAAAAGCACCAGTAATAGTAAGCAAAGTAGCTTGCATGTCGAAGCAGAAGAGTGTGCGGAAAATCAATTCTCTAGTGGTAATCAACCGTTTTTTTAACAATTGTATGGTAAAATTTCATTTTTATAAGTAATTTTGTTGATGTGTATCAGAGTTATAAATTAAATTTGGATAAATATTCAGCTTATGTGTACTGACAAAATGAATGAGTGAAAAATGTTTAATCCACTACAGTAATACCCCGCTTTACGCGACCCCGTGATGCGCGGTTTCGCTTTAACGCGAATTTCAAATTTCGCGTTGAAATGCCTCGTATTACGCGAATTGCTTACTTTAAGAATATGTATCTATGTACATAACGTAGTCAATGACTTCTCTTTGGTCGCGGGAATGCCCGCTTTCTCCGACCATTCTGATTGAAGAATTGGGGATTCCCCATCCTACGACTTTGTTCTATGGGGATTCCCTCGTTTGTTTCAATTGTTCCATGTTTAATTGAAGATGAAGGTGTTAAGAAGAATGGAAAATGGAAGCAAAACAACAATTGTTGGCAGATATTTTGGACTCTTAGAATCGACTGTGAGAACGATTTTTAAAAATCGGGAAAAAATTTAACTTTCCAGCGAAAGTTCAACACCCATAAGTGCAACAAAACTTTCTCGTTCGAGATCCTCTATCCTAGAAAGAATGGAGAAGTTTCTGGCAGTCTGGATCGAAGATTTAAATAAGAAGAACACACCACTGAGTCAAGATCTCATATGCACAAAAGCAAAATCTTTGTATGAGATGCTAAAGACAGAAGAAGGTGAAGGGAGTTCCACTCCGACTTTTGCTGCCAGCAGAGGCTGGTTTTATCGGTTCAAGCAGCGTTCCAATCTTCACAATATCCAAATAACAGGTGAGGCCGCCTGCGCGGACACTCAAGCTGCAGCTGAGTTTCCAGACAAGTTTCAAGAGTTTGTAGCACGAGAAAAAATTCCTGCTTGTCTCATCTTCAATGTTGATGAGACCGGGCTTTACTGGAAAAAAATGCCATCTCATTTCTAAAGAGGAACGTCAAAGCTGCGAAAGATCGACTAACACTTCTGCTGGGTGGTAATGACACTGGTTATTTCAAACTGAAACTTTTACTGGTGCACCATTCAGAAACACCCCGTGCAATGCGAGGTACAGACAAGACAAGCCTACCAGTCGTGTGGCGGTCTAACAGAAAGGCGTGGGTTACACGGGAAGTTTTTCAAGATTGGTATTCTAATAGTTTTTGCCCGTCAGTCAAATCCTACTGTGACAGAAATGGGCTTGAACGTAAAGTTATATTACTCTTAGAAAATGCCCCAGGACATCCAACCTCACTTAATACGCCGAGAGACATAAAAGTGTACGTGAAGTTCCTTCCACCAAACAATACGTCAATATTACAACCTATGGACCAGGGAGCAATAGCAAACTTCAAAGCTTATTACCATCGCCGCACTTTTAGCCAACTAATTCATGAAACTGACGGGGAAGGAAGACAGTCTATGCAAGAGTGGTGGAAGTCAGACATCATGAAGGCTATTCACAACATAGACGAGGCTTGGAACGAAGTTAAAAAGAGTTGTATGAACGGGATGTGGCGTAATCTTTGGCCAGATGTAGTGGAAGCACCTAGAAGAAATGTCCAGATGCAGAGACAAGTGCTTGAAGACATTGCTGCAATGATTGAGGGGTCTGAACTTGAAGATGTCACGGTAGAAGATCTCGAACCACTTGTACCAACGCACGACGAACCTCTCAGCAATGAAGATCTGATCGAGTTACAGAATAATCCCATCAATGATGAGGAAGAACAAGTAGAAGAGAGAGTTTTATTTTCAAGTGGAATACAAAATGCTGTTTCAAAAATTTATTCAGGTTTGGTCATATTGCAGAGCATAGACAGTGATGATGACCGTGTTTTGACCGTATGTCAAACAATTAAAAACAGCGTTGGGTGTTATGAACGTATTTTACAAGAACGTAAACGAAACGCTACCCAAAAGACAATAGATGTATTTTTCCGTAAAAAAAAAAAACATGTAAGACTGCATAGTGTTCTTAGAATTAAAGTGATTGATTCAAATGATTTGTATTTTTTTGTATTAACTTTTGACTATGTTTAATCGTAAACCCCGATATACGCGAATTTCACTTAACACATTTTTTTTCAGAACCTATCCCTCGCGTAAAGCGGGGTATTACTGTACTTTTACTCACTCGTTATGTAAATAATTTGAATAGGAAAAACAAACGCTTTCAAATTTTGTATCTAAGTAAGAAATAGTAATTTTCAATAAAGGTATTGAGCAAATAATTTTACATTTTTATTTTCTCTCCTTTTCCCCCCATTCCGCGAACTTAAAAAGGCGCCTTCGTATGTCACAGGTTGTTTATGTTACCATGTTATCGGGATATGTAATATTTTTCAACTATTTTTTAAATATTTTTAAAAATAAATTTATTTCAATATATTTCTTAAATTTTAGCCAATAACAACACTTGCAATAATAGTGAAACTATTTACAGATCACACACGTGGCTAAACCAGAATGAATTCCTAAAATAATTAAAATATAACGATAACTATGAACATTGTAATGAGGTCCCGATTTAGCGATGATCTAATAAATTTCAAAGACACCAGTCTTAATAAAAAAAAACTTTTAAAATTCATAATAAATGCCTGAATTTATATTTTTAGATAAAAATGCAAATGTGTGTTATAAATATGGTAATTTATGTTAAACATTTGTTCCAATAATTTCTAAACTGTTTTTTAATGAGTAAATCATAAGTTATGTAATGGGTTTATCCATACGTTTAGAGAAAATTTGCATATTACTACACAAGTGTTTACGGATACAAGAAGCACTCGAATTTTAAATAGAAAATTAATCGCCATTCTTTTTAAAGGAATCGGAAATCTTAGAAATTCATAAGATTTTAAGACAGTTTTGTGAAAACCCACTATTGGGTATAGTGTTTATAGAGTAAAGTTTTTATAAATAGTCGAGAAGATTGAAAAATTAATCATGCTTTCGATGTTATGTAATGAAACGGATATGCAAAATACATATCCGTAACTGTAAACATGGACAAACACCTCGTATTTTTAGCATTTACTTCTGTTCAATACATATTGTAGTGGATTTTTCTATCCAGAGAGAGAGAGAAAAAGATGGAAGATTTAAATTATGTACAACAGTTGAATTTTATTAATATTTATTATATTTGTAATTATATTTTTGACTGACTCTGTATGTTTATTAGTTTAAACGTATGGATGTGGACAGTTGTGGTACTATTGAAGTAGATGTAGGAATTTTTCGCGGTAAATTGAGCAGAGATATCTAAACTTCTAAAGTGACCGGTTGTTAGAGGATAAGAAGTTCAATTTTTATTCTCTGTTTTAAGTAAAATCGGGTTTTTATTTTTGTTTATGCATATTATTCAGGTGCATGTAATGTTATTTCGATTTTTACGTGAGTTTGTGATCTTGGTGTGATCTAAAATAAGTATGATATCTCTCACGTAGTTTTTGTGTTATCAGTGCATAGATCTATGTAAGTTCGATAAAAATATTTAATTTATATATTTGATACTACGATTATTTTGCTAATTATTATAATTTTATGTATTATTTGTGATAATTTTGATATTTGAAGTAGTATATGAATACTAGAGAAAGTTGTCATGTTTTTTAGTTAGTGGAGTTTTTCTTCAAGATAATATTCTAGAACGTTTTAAATTCAGGTTGGATTTTTTTTTAAGTTGTGGGTTGAATTGTGTCGTGTTTTATTTTGCGCATGACTGTAAGCCAATTTACGCGGGTTTTGAAAACTTTGTTGTTTTTGACATTTGATATTGTAGGGGTTAAAGTAGAGGTCAAACTTGACAAATTTCTCCATTATTTATTAATTTTATATTTGTTCGAGAGTCACAGGGGGTTTTTCTCTGTGTGCGAGTCATATTCACAAAGAGTCTTTCCTCCTAATGCTACTGTTAATGTTGCTTTAGCACCCTATACATTCGGTAAAGGGATTTTTTTTGATTTTTTTTTTGATTAAAAATTGTAAATTAGCTAACTGACTTTTATTGACATTTATTGTTTTACTTCTAACATAACCTGGCCCTAATCTGAGAAGAACGATCCGTGAGATGGGAGCTCGTGGAATCTACTAGACTGTACAGCCGGCAGCATAAGTTGTAGTGTGAATAAAAATATTAATAAGCAATTAAAAAGCACATTCCACTGCAATATGTTTCAGCCATCTAGGCCTCATCGGTTGAACTAGTGAAGCAATGTATATACAAATTAATACAGATCTGTTAAACAACGGATCTGTATCTGTATCTACATTTACGCTCAAATCGTCTCCAAGCCATAACCGCTTTTTTTTCCGCTTTTTTGTAATAGCCTTGCTATTTGAGCGGAAGGTCGCCTTTTCTGGCCTAGTCGCTTTCTTCCGTCAGATGTCACTGATTAAATTGGTGTCGCCTGATAGAACGAAACTGGTTATGGCTTGGAGACGATTTTAGCGTAAATGTAGATACAAATCCGTTGTTTAACAGATCTGTATTAATTTGTATATACATTGCTTCACTAGTTCAACCGATGAGGCCTAGATGGCTGAAACATATGTATTGAACAGAAGTAAATGCTAAAAATACGAGGTGTTTGTCCATGTTTACAGTTACGGATATGTATTTTGCATATCCGTTTCATTACATAACAACGGCGTAATACGTGCAAAACGTATTGATAAATACCCCTTTTTTGTATGCTTTCGATGACCAAAAAATGCAGAATTAGGAAATATAGTATTCCAAACAGATAATTTATTAATGTTACTTTATGAGTAAGTTTAGTATTGGTCAAAATGTGATACAAAATTTAATCTATTGCATATTTTAAACGATTAGCTTCTCTTACGAAGAATGTCTTTTTAGTGTTGCATACAGTCGTAAAATCAAACGGTGGGTCGATTCAGTGAAGTACTTGCTTTTCAAAACATTTTCCATAAAAATTGAAACACACTTCTGCTGCATTCGTCCAAACTAATTGTTAAAGTTGGGGCAGTCAAAATTGCCGTTTTGAAGGCATCTCCTGCTTCTTCTGGCGACTGAAATCGTCGATCACGCATTACATTCTTAATCTTTGGGAACGTAAAAAAATCGTTGGGACTTAGGTCGGGATGATCCAATAATTTGACATTTTGCTACTCCAAAAAATCAATTGTCTTTCGAACTGTGTGCGAACATGCATTGTCATAATTAGGGACCGGACAAGAAAGGCCGAAATTACGATGGATAAATAATCTATAACATCGCTAAGTACAACACGCAGTTATTGAATAGAACTATTCATTCAGTTAACCGCACATCTGCTTTTGTCGTTGAATTGTTGCGCAATTACTACAATTTTACTCTTTTAAATTCCTTTCTTCACGGGCGTAGATAGAAGCGGGAGGAGTTTTTATAATTTGTTTTATTTATTAGTTTACGAGGGTATATCAGATATAAACGAGACTGATTTTTTTAAACTATTAATGCTTTATTGAACAAGGTTAATACAAATGTACTATTTTTCTACATAATCTCCCGCCCGCGCAATACATTTTCCCCAACGGATTGGAAGCTTTTTAATCCCGTTATCGTAAAAACTTTTAGGCCGGTCACACAGCCACTGGAGCACAAATGTCTCTACCGCTTGGTCGCTGTCGAAACGCTGGCCTCCAAAAGCTTCGTTTAGAGGTCCAAACAAATGGTAGTCACAGGGTGACAAGTCTGGATTGTAAGCAGGATGTTCCAAGATTTCCCAGCCGAATTGTTCCACTTTTTGCCTCGTAATGTTTGCCGAATGTGGTCTGGCGTTGTCGTGAAGGAGAATGACATTTTTAACGGATTGCGTCTTTCTTTTTCGTCGTAAAGACAATTTTGCGGCATCCAAAACGTCGCAATAATATTGGGCATTAATTGTGCGGCGATCATGAAGAAAATCGACGTGAGATGCACCTTGTCGATCAAAAAACACAGTTGCCATGATCTTCCCGGCAGACAACCGCGTCTTCGCGGCCTCCAGAAAATTGTTTATGCCATGCAAACACACGAGGTCGTGAAAGGGTGTTCTCCCCGAACTGTGCGTGCAATCTGCGTAAAATGTCTGTTGGATTCACCCCCTCATTGGTCAAAAACTTAATAATTAACCGCTGCTCCACGGAAACGTGCACTGCTTGCTCACTCATGGTCACTGCACTACTGAACGGTCTCGACGGAATTTCAGACGTTGCTCTCCCCACCCTAAGTGCTTTGTCTACATAGCCACCTACTTCGCCGATTCAAAAAACTTTTGTACGAGTCATTAAAAAATCAGTCTCGTTTATATCTGATATACCCTCGTATATTTCGTAAGATAAATAAATTACGGTGTTATTTTCTTTTTTTTCATTGCTTTAACTGTTAATTACATATATACGTAAGTGTCCAGTGAATTTCGTTAAGTTTCAATAACTTATCAGAATAATTGAAACATACATGAATAGCTAAACCCCACCAGTTTTGTATAATACAAAGGTATTTTTAATAATATAAAATATTATTAAAAATCTGGTGTGAAGAACACAAATACATTTCTCCAGCAGGGGCGTACCGATGAGCCTGTAGAAAGGCGAAATACGTATCTACGTCACTGGGGAGGGATATGTTCGGACACGTTCACAAAAATATTAATAGTGAACCTGTATTTGTGTTCTTCATACCAGATTTTTAATAATATTTTATATTATTAAAAATAACTTTGTATTCAATAACTTACGCATACATTTTTAATTTTCATTTATTTAGATCTAGAACATTGTTTAAGTTACTTTTTCAGATATGATATGGAACAAGGTCGAGAATAGCATCGTGAAACAATGGCAAGTTGGATTAAGGGTCAAACTGATTGTATGCTAGTTGCCAGTGATTATGAAATTTATTGCAAAGTCTGTAAAATATCGTTAAAAAATTCCAAAAAATCGCACGTAAAACGTCACTTAGCATCTCAAACACACACACAGAAATTAAACCCGTTGGAATATGACAATTTTAACGAAGAACTATGTGACACTTTAATGGCGGCAAATATTTCATTAAATAAATTTAACAACCCACCTTCAAAACATTTCTCCAAAAATATACTGGTCGAAATGTTCCTGATGAATCCACCTTACGCAAATATTATGTTTCTAAGTGCTACACAAAAGCAGTAGAACGCATTAGAAGCCATGTTTCAAATCAGTACCTATGGATAAGTGCCAACGAAACTGTCGATATATTAGGACGCTGTGTGGTAAATGTTGTAGCTAGTGTACTACATCCAACTATTCTATATAACGCATATATAATAGCAACAAAAGTTATAAATACAGTTGATGCGGAAACAGCAGTAAAACCATTTACGAGAATATGCACCAAATGCTTCATTCGGACGACAGGTACAAATAAAAAATAGTTTCATTTGTCAGTGACAGTGCTGCATATAGGTTAAAAACAGGCAGACTAATAAAGGAAACATATCCTAATATGCTGCATATTACTTGTGTAGCACATGTTCTCCACAGAATCTGTGAATATATCAGAGACACCTTTCCGGAAGTTAATAGGTTTGTATCCGCTTTTGAAAAAGTTTTCAGAAAAGCACCATTGAGAGTAGCTCTTTGCAGCGAAAAACTTCCATCTTTGCCACTGTCTCCCTCTCCAGTAATAACTAGATGGGGATCATGGTTGGAAGCTACTAGTTTTTATGCAGAGAATTTCGGTAGTTTACAAAATTTCGTTACATGTTTAAATGATTATACACAGGCCAACATACATTTTGGTGCCTGATATTTTTTAACTGTTTCTTGGTAATTTTTAAGTTAAGTTTTAAGTTAAAAAAACAACTGTGAGATTTATTTAGTTCATCAGAACTAGTTTTTGATGTACCTCTTTTAGAAAAAATAATCTTTTTTTTGAATTAATGTAAATTTCAGGTTATAAGTATTAGTATTTGCACCAAAGCCTCGTGAAAAAGACAAAGAATACAAAGTAAGGTATTTAATTCACAAAGTAGATAAATATGCATTAATGGCGTATTACTAAAAAAAAATCTTTTATACGATTTTCTAGCATGGAGTTTAGTAGGACTGTCTCCCTGCAGACTCCAACAATAGTCGAGCATCATGTGGGTATCTCATTTTCCTTGAAATTGTTCTACCATCGTCTTAATCTCCTGATAATACAAATCTTTCCCCCTATTCTTCACTGTGATCACCTAGGTTTTTGTGGGAATCGATGGAAGTGGTTGTGGAGGTAGTGAAGTTTTATGCTCATGTTGCAATGAAGAACCCAGTGCTGATCCTTAACTCTGCTGTACCAAAAACCAAAACAACAAAGATATTGTGTGTAAAGGTACCATTATTTAATATTTGCGCCTATTATTAAAATGAAAAATCAATTAGAATATATTTAAAAAACTAGAGCTATTACGAAAAAAAGCCGGGTATTTTTGGCATAAGCACATCAAATACATCCAAAATCAATTCTGTTTTCCGGCACCAACAAAAAAAATTTAATTTTGTTAGCTTCTGTTATGCTCGAATTATTTCTGAGCGCAAGGAACTAATACAAATTCCAAATTTAATAAAAAATCAGTTGTACTTTCTTCAGGAACGTTCAAAGAACTTCGCCCAATTTACAGCATACATCATCGGTCAACTGAGACTATTCGCAACACAATTGAAAAATTTCGCGCTCAATTTACTCTTTTGAACTCCCATAAACCAACCAGATTGCGTAGAATACTGAAGAAAATATCGTCGCCGTTGAGGTCAGTATTGAGGATCATCCAAATTCATCAAACGTCATCACGCACAAGAACTCTTGTAGAACCTTTGTGAAAGATTTTGCGCAAGGGTATTGACTTACATGCCTATAAGATTAAATTGGTGCAAGAATTGAAGCCAACCGAGGTTCGTTTTCGTCAGTTCAGTAATTGGGCGTTTGCACAGTTTTACCGTCAAATTGTGTTCAGTGATGAAGCTCACTTCTGGCTCAAGCAACATTGTTGCATTTGGAGCCACATAGGTGACTCATCAACTACCGATACACCCCGAAAAATGCACTGTTTAGTGCGGTTTGTGGGTCGGAGGCATAATCTGGCCATACTTCTTCAAAAACGAAGAAAACCGAGCTGCTACCGTCGATGGCGACCGGTATAGAGCCATGCTCGAGGATTTTTTGTTCCTGAACATGGTCTGAAAGACCTTTGGCTTCAACGGAACGGTGCAACATACCATACTGTCCGCCAAACCATCGATTTATTGAAGTAAGTCTTCGATGATAAGATTATCTCCAGAAATGGGCCTCTACACTGACCTACAAGATGATCTCTGGACTATTTTTGTGGAGCTATTTGAAGTCATTGGTCTACGCGGACAAGCCAACAACTATTGGAACCTTGGAAACCAACACTGAGCCCACCATTTAAAAAACTCGAAAAAGTAGTCGAAAATTGGTGTTCCAGAATGACGTACCTCAGACGCTACCGTGTTAGCCATATGTCCGAAATCATTTTCCACCATTAATGTTATGAAACTATCTACCAATTAAAAAAACTTCTCATTTCCCCAACACTTAACAATATATCAGTGGCTGTATTCAGGTACTATACAATATACATATAGTGATGAGTCATCCGACGATACGTCAGGCACCGTCTAGAAAAATGTCCATGCGGATGAATCTAGAGATCGAATACGCCAGAAGTTTTCCCGTGAATATAAATAGCACTCAAGAGGGATTTAATTCATTCAACAATAAGAAATGTCGACGTGTGATATACAAATAAATACTTATGAAAATAAATGTTCTTATTAGTTTTTAAGTTGTTATTTAGTGTATTCTGTTTTTATTGTTAATATAGTGTGTGTTTAAATTACAGTTAGTTTTATTTAAGAAGCCGGAAAGACAAGTATTTTGCAATACGTATAACAAACAAAACATTTTACACATCATTTATTTTCTATTACTTGAATATAATATAATCTTGAATTTATAAATTTACTATCAATATTGAAGACTGTATAATTTAATCTAATTTTATCACATTTTGTTTCTTTTAATTGAACGCTATCATGAAGTGTAACTTCAGATATTCAAAACATTAAATATTTACTTAGTGCAATAAATCAATAATACAAAGCAGTTACAAACAACATGGATAATAAAACCACTATAATTTATTAATTACGATGAATTTTTCTAGCTAAGCGTATAACTCTTTTGTATTTACTGCACTTTTGCCACAAACATCTTTTATTAATTATAACCTTATTTTTAATAATTTTTATTACCCATAAAATATACAGCATTTAGTTTATCAAATCATACCATATAAATTTTTCTAATACATTTTTATGTGCAATAGCGTGCACGTTAACCGTATGAGGAATTTTTTTTTATGTCGTATAGGGGTATAACTCCCCCAACAAATTTCGTTATGGTATAAAAACATGTTATAGTAAAAATTAGGGTGGGCGGATAAGGGGAAGACGTGCCTCATAGAAGGTAAAATTCCTACGTGGTGCTAAATTTCTACAAATAATGAGTGACAAGGGCTGGCAAACAAGATATAAAGTTGATTATATAACTCATTTGAAATTTAGCCAATAGCAATTACAAATTTTACATAGTTACCATGTATTGATAAGTGAATATACTCTTGACGACGTAATATAACCGTTTTGGTGTTTCGCTTCCTCCAACAATATGAATTTTGTCATGGTAACAAGTGTTTTGAAGTTTGTTGATAAACGTCAAAAACACTGTTTTAAGGATATACGTCGAGTGAAGAGGTTATATAATGGATTATTTTCGTTTGCTCGACTGGTATTCGTTACGATTATATAAAGAATTAACTAACGAAATTTTTTTATTGGTTGAAATTAAAAGTACAATTATTATAATATAGGACTTGATACAAAGAAGCAAAAAATATCTAATCATTCCAATCGCTCTTCCGCTGTTAACATCTTGACACAATCTGGAGCAAACTTACAAGAACTTACTAATGAACACCATAGCAAGATACTTAAAAAAATGAGAAATAAACAAGATTCTGCCAACTCTACCATCACCAGCACCTCAAATTCAACTTCTAAAGATAATACAAAAAATATTTATTATAATAATTGTACTTTTAATTTCAAGCGATAAAAAAATTTCGTTAGTTAATTCTTTATATAATCGTAACGAATACCACTCGAGCAAACGAAAATAATCCATTATATAACCTCTTCACTCGACGTATATCCTTAAAACACCACTCGAGTGTTTCGCAGAATACGTCTCGTGACTATATAAATATATAGTCGGGAAATATAATCGATTATTTTCTATGCTCTTGTGATATTATAACTGATTATTGTTCCTCATGTGTTTTGGTCCACTGAAACGAAATGTGATCTTAAAAGTGGCGTATCTCAACAAGATTCTGAGATATGCGTCTATTCTGTGTATGTCTACAACTTTTAATAGCAAAAAAAAACAACCACTGTTGACAAAGTCAAATGTTTGTCAAATACCATGTATATTTCGTATTGTGAGAGATCAACCTCAAATACACGTCCTTAAAAAAGTTGATTGAAAATATAGGACATTGCTGTGAAGTTTAACTTAACTGTAGGACTACCAAGAAAAGGGCCTATCGCTACTTATCGCGCGAGCGAGGAAGTCAGGAATTTATAAGCGAACCACTATCATTGTAAAACACACTCGCTTTACCTACATTTATACAGTAAATGACATTGGGTCCAAGGAACCCGGGTGGTAAATCGCGAAAGTATTTTTATACTGCCAAAACCATTCTTTCTAAAATATTTTTTTTGTCAAAATTTTAAAGCTATAACTCGTACTTAAAAAGTCTATTAATATCAGTAAATTAGCCCAACCATAAATACGATAAAACAATGGTTAAAAATAGTTTCGGGTCCATTGCACCCGCTCGGTAGTTCTAGGGTTAAATATGTTGGGCTACAAATTTTAAATGTACGAGTAAGTTGTCACTCACGCACATCTCTTTTGACTTTTTGAAATTGTGTGTAAGTTTCAGGGTTTTGTTTTCAGGTTCTACATAACTAGGCCTAACATCCAACGTAAATTCAAGAAATTAATACAAGATATTAAATAAAATTCATTTATTGTTTAGATTGTAAATATATTCACAAATCATGTTTTCGAAAATATAATAAGTCTCATTGATTAACCTAAATCAAATTATCATTATACAATTTTATAAGGATAGTTGACAATACACGTATAACTTGAAGTCTTTCGTAGATCTTCAATAACTCTTTAAAAATTAGCACACTTGTATATTTCACTTAGCCTAGGGGATCTATACCCTTCAAACGCGAAGTTAAGACGACACGAGGTTTTTGGTTTGACACTTTAAAAATGCAAGCTTTTTATTTTACTCATATATTTCAAAGTGTGTAATTGGACGCTTGTTGAGCGGAAGTCAAGTCCCTACAGAACAAAACGTCTATCTCCACAGTGTATAAACTTTAATCTAATCCCTAATTTGAGAATCTTCGATTATTAAATTTGTATACGCAGTTATCTTAGGGTCGTTTGTGGTAGTCTGTACAGGAATTTACCTTTTTTTTGCGTCGGAATATTGTTTTCTATAATCTGCTACAATTTGCATAATCAATTGCGTTTATTCTTCATTTTTTGACAAGATATTATTGAAGTCCTCCATGAGTTTAACTGCTCTTTTAGCCGAGTCATTAAGAACATTCATTTTACTAACAATATTGAGGCCAATATTTTAAGAGGAATCGTTCTTCCATTCATTAGGATCTTCAAGAAATCAGTTGGAATATTTAATCTTTAAAAAAAAAATTGGATTTTTGTGATATAAAGTGCTCAATGTTTTTATCTACATACCAGACTCTTATTATGAGGAAGTACTGTCAACTTTTAGTAACTGTCGTTAAAGTGATCCAAAACTGACACCATATTTTGTTTCATAATTTGTGGATCGAAAAATACCAAGGTGTCAGTTTCCGAGTTCAAATACTATAAATGGTTACAATTTTCGTAGTATGTTCCGACTAATATTTTCGTCTCCTAACCTGTAGAAATACAAATTTTGAAGTAAAGAAAAATCCTGCCCTTATTAAGCCCAGATTTTGTGATGCAAATTTTATTATTTCTGATGTATCGCCAAGTACGTCTTTTCCATGCTAATCGTCATCTCCACATTTAAAATTCGTTTGATTTATTTCCCGCCATCCCTGCTTAAATCTATGTAATATTTTAACACTAGGACCAGAAGGCTTTTGCAATTTTTTTTTCAAAAATTCTCCGCAAAACTATTTCAAGGATATGATATCGGCATGATAAATATAAGGGTTTACCAATTTTTTTATTTAAAATTACGAATGCGCCTTCGAATGGTCCCAAATTGGATGCTGTCGTATTGCAACAGAGTGCTTCCACTTTATCAACGAGTTTCCATTCTGTGACCATGTTGTAAACTACCAATGCCTGTTGCTTTCCCGTGCCAGCAGAAATAGTCGGGATTCCAAGTAACTTCTCAGTGCCATTGGAAGAGATCACCACAGAAAGTCAATCAACGTGCTCTTTATCCATCAAGGATGGCAAAATTTTACCGTAAGTTTTTGTGCAGATTCAATTCTAAGTTGTAAACGACACCATCGGAGTGAAGATACGTTTATTACCAAATCGTTTGCGTAATGTTTTAGAGCTAGGGCAGTTTGTTTTACGTCACTTTCGACCCTTGTATACTTCTAGTATCTGCTATAATTAATTACTACTTTATCGTACTCCTAAATTCTTAAATTTAAATTACCTTATTTTACATTTATATTTGTTGGTTATTATTGAACCACAGGGTATATATAATAGGTTCGTTAATGTTGTTCGTAGGAATAGTCTACCTATTTATTAGATCTTTCAATAGCGACTTCTTGCATTGTTTAGTTAAAGGTTAATTTACTTCCATTAACAGATATAGAGTTGGTTAAGGGTGTTAATTAAAACAGAGGCAGGATAGTGTCTTCTAACTTTACCAGTGCTTAACTTCGTAATCTTGTACGGGTTTTATAGTTAACTACATCTTTTTCCTTTTTCCTTGTGTTGTTTACACGGTTAAATAATATTCCTTTGACATTTACGTATATGCGATTTTCGATTTGTACTTACAAGTGAATCTGCATATTGGGTGTTCTATAATCCATATTATATTAGATGGTTAATATTATATCATTCTATAAATCCCTTATTCCTCTGGGCTAATTATGTCTTTTAGTTTATTTAAATTCATTTTTCCGATTTTTTTGTTTACAAACATCAGGTTAAATATTTTTAATACTGTCAAGCGCATGGTTTCGCGGGCCCCACGTTGGGCGCCAATTTTGCTATATGCCCCCACGAGCACTAGTCTTGCGCGTATCCTGCCTCTGTTTTAATTAACACCCTTACAGATAACCAAGTCTATATCTATTAATGGAAGTAAATTAACGATTAACTAAACAATGCAAGAAGTCGCTATTGAAATAAATGGCTAGACTAAATGGCTAGACTATTCCTACGAACAACATTGGCGAACCTAGTATATATACCCTGTGGTTCTATAATAACCAACAAATCTAAATGCAAAATAAGGTAATTTAAATTTAAGAATTTAGGAGTACGATAAAGTAGTAACTAATATAGCAGATACTAGAAATATACTAAGGTCAAAAGTGACGTATAACAAGTTGCTATTAGTATTCGCACGGCATCACGTTCACTTATTTGGCATTTATCCAGGACTGAAACAAGTTTTGGTGTTACAAAATTCTTTTGAGCCGGCTTTTCTTTGGATTACTTGGGCCCGGTACATCGTCCAATTCCTCCGCTAAATCCAGACCTACGTGCTTATTTATTTCTTCATCAGCAGAAGATGCATATTGCAAATCTTCGCGTTCTTCTATAATAATAAAGGTAAATTAATGTTTTTTTGCTGAGGTACTACTATGGTATAATCACCGACACAAACATGATGAGTTTAGCCAGTAACGCGAAAACAGGTTGTCAAGTGGCAAAATTTGTAATACCCGTTGAAAAATATTCGCGTTACACAATGCCAAACCCAAAATGTGTAATTTTATAACTTACCCTGTAAACTGGCTATATACTCTCCGCGTCTACGTTTTTCTACATCTCGTCGAATGATTTGCCTTTTTTCTTTTTCAAAGAAGACGCGGTCAGAAGCCATTATTGACCCAGGCCGCCCTTTCTTCCTTTGATTTATCAGAAATAACTTATCTTCCTGAATGTTAATAATATTTAAGGCATCAGCGTGTGCAATATCAAACAGCTCGTCAAATTTCGCAATAAAATCTTGTTCCTTCTTCTCCTGAGTTGGCGATCGACGTTTAGAACTCTTCTGCAACTTCCTCCATTCCTGATACAAGGCTTCAAGCTTTAAAACACTTTTATCAACACGCCTAATTGGAATTCGGGCTTTACTCCAAATAACTTCCACTTCTTTCAGGACGAGGTAAGCACTGGATCGAAGATTTAACTTCAGTTTGCGCAGATTATAAAATAACACACGTAAAACTTGCTCGTTAGACGGCAACTTAGAACCGACAATTTGACTTTCATCATGGCCAAGAAGAAATAATCTCTCATGCTCTCTTGCTTCCATTTTATTATGTTCTTTAATGTAAATCACAGAAGTTAATGCACTTTAAACACTCGAATACATTTTTATAACACGGCTGTCTATACTCAACTGAATTTTCATATTAAAACGATTTTATACATAATTTTCTCAATAAAGGCTTCCACCGAAAACAACGCCTGCTTCTATCAAAGCACAGGTGTTCAACTTAAATAGTGATCTTGTTGGCAGCCTGTAACGTGGCAGCAGTGTGTACACTAGGTGGTCCTTATTTTTCAACTTTGTTGTTTCGACCGTAACTCCCCCTCGTTATAGTAAAAATACGGTGTGCAAAAAATTATCACGGTTGGGGGAGGTTAAGACGTGGCGCATCGCTCTTGAAATTTGGTTCAAAAATATTAAAAATAAAATTTTTTTGGTTGTAAAAAATATAATTATTTATACTAAAAAATATATTTGACTTTAATTTTAACATATTTTAAATTTCCTTGAGACGGTGTCGTCTTAAAGCTTCTCTGGTTTTCATTTAAAGCCAAATTTTCAAGGACTAAAATACAAAATAAAATCTATGTATTGAATAGTATTGATATACATATATGGTGGCATATTTCTTAAGAAAATAAATGAAAATTAATAAAAAGATGGAAGAATGGTTTACTTTTGGAAAACAGAGTTAATAATAGGAAAAACATAAAACATTCACTTATTCCTTGTGGCCACAGATTTGATAATGTTACAAGATCTCTGTCCGACAAGGGATAAATAAAGATGCTTTGTTTTTAGTTATTTATATGTTATTTTATTTCAAAAGAGAATATTTGTTCACATTGGGGTAGAGTTTCCAATAATCCGCAACAATTTGCTATCAATTGCTTTTCTTCTTCATCTTTGGATAGCACTAAATTAAAATCTTCCATTAGCTTAACTGCTCGTTCTGCCGAGTCATTAACAACATTCATATTTCCAACGATATTATGGCCAACGTTAAAACTAGGTTCATTTACCCACTCCTTTGGATCTTTTGTTAAAAAGTCCGTTGGAATACCAAACCTTTTAAAAAAATGACGTGATTTTTGGGTTATAAAATATTCGATGTTCTTATTAAGATATTAGCTTATAGTATGAGGAGTTACTATCAATTTTTTTAATTCGCAATCAGTAGGGTTATCCAGAGCTTGCGCCATAAGATTCTTCGACTCATATGTAACATTTGGATCATAAAAAGACAACGCTGCTGTTTCTGGGGTTAAATACCACAAATGATTACTTAATTTGCTTAGTAACGCAAGACTAATCTTCTAATCAACAATTTTATAAGCATGTAAATCTTTTAGCAATCTTAAATCCTGCATAGGGGCTTCTGCCGCAACTGGTGCTTGTATCCAATTTTTTAAATACACCCTTACAACAAAGATGCAAATGTCACGAATTAGTGCCTGATGATTTTTGCATTTTTTCATCGAAAACACTTCTTAAAATTATTTCATAAATGTGATGATGGCATGGTAAATATAAAAGATCTTTTCCGATCGCTTGCTCTAAAAGAACACAAACGCCTTGAAGTCGGCCTAAGTTAGAAGCTGTGGTATCACAACATAAAGCTTTTTTCAATTAAGTTCCATTCTTGCAATAGGTCATACACTACTTCCGCTTGTTGCTTTCCCGTTCCAGATGATATTGCTGGGATTCCAAGTAATTGTTCCTTTCCATTGTATGATATAACTACTGGAATCCGATCAATAGATTCTTTTCCTATTAACGATGGCAAAATTTTACCATCCCAGTGAACTGTAATGCTACGAATTTCTTCTTCATCAATTCTTTGTCCAGTTTCAACTCGATGTTTTGAACGGATTTTGCGAATAGAAGTTTTATTTATTACTAACTCATCTACTTCGTGATTTAGAGCTTGAGCAGTTGCTACAAGTATTCGCACAGCATCGCGATCACAAACTTTAAATTGTCCAAAACTGTTACAAGGTTTGCCGTTATAAAATTTATTTTGCCTCGTTTTCTTTTAAGTTTACTTGGTACTGATTCATCTTCCGATTCCTTCGTAACATCAAACTCAAACTGTACAGTTATTTCATCTTCACTATTGGTTACATTGAAGTTCAGTTAATAACATTAACATCCGAAAAAAAATTTGACAACAAAAATTTAAAAAAAAAAACTTTATAGCAAGCAATTACATCATCTAGAAAATGACATGAAAAATATTTTATTTTTGAGTGACTTTTACACAAATTTTCCAAATGTTTTGATAGCTTGTACATAATACAAAAACAGGCACTAAATGCTTTTTTGAAAAAATTATTTTTTTTACATTTACCATTTACATTTTACCACTACAGTTTGCTTTATTATATATATCCTAATACATATTATGCAATTTAGCTTCATAAATTTCACGCCTACGCTTCACGCTCCTCTTGCCGAAGAATTTTTTTCTGTTTACTTCTGAGAAGAACGCAATCGGCACTTCCCATTGATCCGGGACATCCTTTCTTTCTTTGATTATTAAGAAACAACTTATCTTCCTCAATTTTCCTTTTTTCTAAGGCATTTGCGTGGGCAAAATCAAATAAATCACCTAGTTTGTCTGTAAAACTCTTTTTCGCGTTATTCTTGCAGTGATGAGTGGCGTTTGCTCGACTTAAGAAATTTCTTCCATTCTTTGTATAACGCCTCTACTTTTATAATATTTTTATCCGTTCCCTTTGTTGGAACTCGAGCCTTATTCCACATAATTTCTACTTCCTTCACGACAAGGTGGGCACTTGATCTTAATTTTAATTTTACTTTACAGATTGTAAAATAATACTCGCAAAACTTGGCCGTTTGATGGTAACTTGGCACCAATGATTTGACTTTCATCATGGCCAATTAAATATAACATCTGTCTTAGGTTTGCGGTCATTTTTTTACACTTTTTACACAAGATTTTATTTTTAACACTATTTCTATTAAGTAACACTCTTTTAATTGACAATTTTAATCAATTGTCATTTTATAGGGGAAGTCCCTTTTTAATTTTCTTAAATGCTGCACCACAGTGATGCCAACTTTTCTTAACAAAAACGCGTAAGAGTATTCGAAAAAAGGGATAAAAAAGCTATATTTAGAACTCGTTGGCTTAAAAAAAACATTTATGCTTATAAACTATTATCAGGATATGTAAATAATTTAGTTGGTTCCAATTAAATTTTTATAATCAAATTCTTGTTACAAATCGTAGCAGTTACCGTAATTTAATTAATTAATTAAGTTATAATACTAAAGTTATAGGTATATTGTATACTAAAAATATAAATACATAAAAAAATATATATTTCTGTTCATTTTACCAACAGGGGTCACCTTGAGAGGCGGTGCGCCACGCCTTCCCTTTGTTCGATACGCATATTTTTTTGCATACCGTATTTTTACACAAAAACAAACATTTCTAGAGGGAGTCACGGTCTACAACTTCAAAAAATTTTTCTTACATACATCTAAAGACCACACTAGTGTACACGTATGTGGACTTCAAGAAATCAACAAATGTGCCACGATTTCTGGTAAAGATCAACTGTATTTCAAAATTTAGACGAGCTGCGGCCTTTTTCGGATCAAATTTCAATTCAGTGGACAAAAATACATTAAGAGCAATACAATAATAATCAGTAGCGGTCTCTGATTACGTACGGTCCGTGCTGCTGCACGGATAAAACTGCTTCGTTTAAGCTTTCATATATACGAAGAAGCAACCAGCTGCAACCGAAATCGTTCGAAGCAGTCCATTCGTGCAACAGCTCGGAGACCGCTACTGATAATAAACAACTTTATATCTTGTTTGCCAGCCCGTGCCACTGTTTGTGGGAATTTAGCACATACAGGAACTTTACCCTCGATGAGGCACGGTTTCTCTATATCCGATCACCCTAATTTTTTACATAACATGTTTCTACAGTAAAACTAATATTTCTACGGGGAGTTAGAAAATAATGTGCACCTTAATGTACAAATCTAATCCAGAAACAATTCATAAATGTATTAAAAGATTCGAAATACCGTATGTATCAATAAGTACGATAAAAAAAAACATCACGCGATGAACGAAATCAAACAATTGAATTTATAAAGCAAAATTGACAGAAAAAATAAGTTATAATAATATGTTGTTATCAAATTAAAACGTTTCAAATTGATTAATTCATTTGCTTTCTAAATACGAGGGTGGTTTGACAATTAACTTGGTTTGCTATGAGAGAAAACAATTTGAGTTTTGCAACGTACTTTATTTTTCGACATAGTCCCCTCGAAGTTCAACGCACTTGCCCCAACGTTTCTGCAGCTTCGCGATTCCTTCATGGAAATGAATTGCTTCGATGCTTTCAAAATACTGGTTTACTTTCTGTATGACATCTTCATTAGACTCAAACTTTCGTCCTGCCGGAAAAGTTTTTAGTTTCGGGAATAGATGGTAGTCTGAAGGAGCTAGATCTGGCGAATACGCAGCATGCGGAAGCAGTTGAAATCGTAGTTGCGCCAATTTTTACTGAGCGACACGACTTAAATGCACGGTCGCTTTGTTATGGTGAACCAACACCTTTTTCTTGGCCATTCCCGGGCGTTTCTCTGTTATTGCCGCCTTTAATCGGTCCAAAAGTGATGCATAGTATTCTCCAGCAATGGTTATTCCCTTTTCAAGGTAGTGAATTACGAGAATTCCCTTTGCGTCTCAAAAAACTGACGCCATGACCTTTCCAGCGGATGGAACGTATTTCGCTTCTTTCGGAGCCGATTCGCCACGGGCAATCCATTGTTTCGACTGCTGTTTAGTTTCCGGGATATAGTGGTGTATCCAAGTTTCGTCCATTGTCACAAAACGGCGAAAAAACTCAACTACATTCTTCTGAAATACTTGCAAATTGTCGGCAGATATTCGCATGCGAATTCGCTTTTGCTCTTGAGTGAGTAAACGCGGCACCCATCTTGCGCACAATTTTTGCATGTGCAATTCTTTGTGCAAAACGAAGTGAACTCGCTCAGTTGAGATGCCTGTGGCTTCCGCTATCTCGCGCACTTTCACTCGTCTATCGGCTAAAATCAAATCATGGACTTTATCGATTATTTCAGGTGTCACAGCTGATTTCGGGGCTCCAGGACGTGGTGCATCTTTAATGCTTGTTCTGCCACGCTTAATCTCATTTACCCAAAGTCGAACACACTCATAAGAAGGACATGAGTCACCCAATGTAGGTGAAATTCTCTCATGAATCTCCTTCGCTGTTTTCCCTTCCAGATAAAAGAATTGAATCACACCACGAATTCCAACTTTATCCATTTTTCGCTATTGCTCGAAACACTTCTGTTTAAGTAACTGTCAAACAACGAGTTACTGTCAGAATGACTTAAGACCAGAGAATATTAACTCATAGGAATGATTAATACTGGTAGCCGTAACTTTGTGGTAATTCATTTTGAAAATAATAAAATAAAATAAAACAATAACTTTGTTATACCACTTTATTCACATGTAATAGTGACCGCGGTTTCGACATACAATGTCATTACCAAACTGCAAAAGTTACAGGCCTACATAGATCTTATAAATGACACAAAAATATATGGGGGTGGTTTATGATGTTATTTAAAATTACTACTATATACTTAGCTATTATATACAACATTGGAAAAGCGGTGTATATATATAAGATCCAACTGGTCGTTAAGAACAATATCTATTGTGTTGTTTCCGCTTTTAAAAATTTCAAGTGACTCTAAAAGATTTAATTTACGACCTTTCTCGGCCAAATGCAATATTTTATGATGACCAAATGTATGCCTTTCTGTAATAAGATGGTTTGCGAATGTTGAATCTGTCTTCTTTAGTTTATATGACCTCATGTGTTCTTTTACCCGTATAATAAAACAGTCTGACCTATATATACACTTTTACAATCATTACAAGTAAGTTAACGAGACAAATTGTTTCAAATTAGCACTATCTTTAGGATGTACTAAACTAAGGGCCACTTGTAACTGTTTTTTCTTTAGTATACTGTCAATTACGCTACTTTTATAACTATTGTTTACCGCTATTTGTTTTATAGTATTGATTTCACGAAGAAATTTAACGCCGAATGATGTACAACTGAGAACCAGAACACACACCATATCCTCTAAAAAAGCGATCAATGCCGCGAAGAGAATTTGGATTAAACAAGAATCCATCCAAATTTTGGTTCCACCGCAGAGACACTCTTCTGATTTACATTAAGGTATTACATTCAGAACTATCGCTTAAGTTACACAACATTGAATTAGATTTATTAGATGACCACATTAGACAACAAGTTAGTGAAATTATTCATAAGAAACGACTCATTCAAAACAGGAAGTTAGAGTCTCTATCAAACCTACACAATACACCCCTAGTTAACAATACTTTCAGTAATGTTCAGTTTTACCCTAGAGTCATTAATCTCACGAATGTTAACTTCTCAGACAATGAACTTAGCTTATTAAATGAAGGTCCTAAATATGCACCAAACATCCATTGTAACAAACAAAAAGAAATTCTAGCAATAGAAACAGAACTGGCATTTGCAAATAACAATCAAATTAGCAGTATCTTAGGTAAAGCCAAAGTTACAAATATTCTGAAAAACAACTCAACATCACGCAATAATCAGTCAGACAGACGAGCATTGCAAAGTATTAATCACAAAGTCATAGTAAACAACCTCACGATAACAAAAGCAGATAAAGGAAATTCGTCTGTAATATTAACTAAAGGTGATTATGAAAATAAAGTTAAGAAATTTATAGACGACAATACTATCATAGAATTGAAAAAGGACCCCACTAAACAATATCAAGCAGAAATTAAAGAATGTGCCAAAAATTGTAATGCAGTAATCTCAAACACAGATAAGTACAAACTTTTCCATATGAATCCTCCCCCCCCTAAATTATACGGTTTAGTAAAAATTCACAAAGAGGAAGCACCCACCACACCAGTTGTTTCGTTTATTTCTTGCCCCAATAAAAAATTAGCCAAAAAATTAAACATAATAATTAGACAATATACCGAATTTACAGATAGCTCTTCCATAAAAAACGCAATACAGTTAACAGCTAAATTAAAATATTGAAATATACAAAAGACAGAAATCATTTGATGTTTCCAACATGTTTTCAAAAATACCACATAAGGAATGCTTAAGGTTAATAGAAAACATATTAGTAAAGAAAAATACAAACCCGGTTGTTATACACGAAATCATATCTCTAACGGAGTTAGTCACCAACCAAAGTTTCTTTACATTTAACAACAAATTCTACAAACAAACAGAAGGTCTGGCAATGGGCTCACCTCTAAGTCCTCTATTAGCTGAAATTTTCATGAAGCATATTACAGAAAAAATTCTTTCATCACAACTAGGTAAAAAACATATTAAATTTTGGTATCGGTATGTAGACGACATCCTAGCTTGCTTTAAGGGTACTCATAGACAACTACAAACATTTCTGAACTACGTAAATTCAATCCATTCTAATATCAATTTTACAGTAGAAATAGAAGAGAATAACAGTATTAACTTCCTGGATTTAAAATTAAACAAACAGTAACGCGCCAAGTATCTTCGGCGCCGTCGTGCGAAATACTGATAGGCGCCTTTACCCTATATGTATTGAGCCAAAATTACCAGCCACTCTCCCACAGTTCAACATTGAAATTTATGACGAACTCTTTAGACTTGTTAGTACTGGTAGGTATTTTTTATTTGAGGCAAACAATAGGTTCACATACAAAAAAATAATATTAAAATTTTTATTGCACACTGAAACAACAGTAACAAAATAAAAAACAGTATTCCAAATTATTAAAAAACAAAAGGTCAAATAAAATATTTTTAGAGTGCCCGTGTTTTTAAATAGATAAACGTGAAGGAAAACAACGGAAATATCTTATAGAAATTGGACTTTTCTAGCTTTACTTTTGGCAAATTCATTAATAAGATTTTCAATATTCAGCTGCTTTAAAAAGTCAGTCAATTTTTAAAATTTAACTTATCATAAGTGGCCGTAAGCGCCTTTAAGGCCTTGGCGCCGTTGTGCACTGCACGACCTTGCCCATATGGACGGCGCGTCACTGTAAACAAATTAGATCAGAGCTTAAAATTTGATATATGTATATCGTAAAGCTACTTTCACTGATTGCATTATTCCCAAAGATTCACTACACCCTAAGACACATAAACATTCATTTTTTAATTCTATGATACATAGAGCATTAAATATTCCTTTGTCTAATGAATCTTTTGTTCGTGAAATCAATACTATAAAACAAATAGCGGTAAACAATAGTTATAAAAGTAGCGTAATTGACAGTATACTAAAGAAAAAACAGTTACAAGTGGCTCTTAGTTTAGTATATCCTAAAGATAGTGCTAATTTGAAACAATTTGTCTCGTTAACTTACTTCGTTAAAATAAGCGAGCAAATTGGAAATATAATTTCAAAAAATAATAGTAATGTTAGTATAGCTTACAAACCATATGTAAAAACAAGTAATTTCATTTTTAACGCAAAACCTAAAACAGATATCAATAATAAATCAGGAGTGTACAAATTATATTGTAATGATTGTAAAAGTGTATATATAGGTCAGACTGGTCGAAGTTTTATTATACGGGTAAAATAACACATGAGGTCATATAAACTAAAGAAGACAAATTCAACATTCGCAAACCATCTTATTACAGAAAGGCATACATTTGGTCATCATAAAATATTGCATTTGGCCGAGAAAGGTCGTAAATTAAATCTTTTAGAGTCACTTGAAATTTTTAAAAGCGGAAACAACACAATAGATATTGTTCTTAACGACCAGTTGGATCTTATATATACACCTCTTTTCCAATGTTGTATAAAATAGTTAAGTATATAGTAGTAATTTTAAATAACATCATAAACCACCCCCATATATTTTTGTGTCATTTATAAGATCTATGTAGGCCTGTAACTTTTGCAGTTTGATAATGACATTGTATGTCGAAACCGCAGTCACTATTACATGTGAATAAAGTGGTATAACAAAGTTATTTTTTTATTTTATTATTTTCATAGGAATGACACTTTATGACTACATATACAGATTACATTTGCGCCCTCTATTAGTGTGTGAACCAAGTTAATCGTCAAACCACCCTCGTAGTTGTTTTTGCTCAATCGTTCAACTTTATCTTAAAAATTGAAGCACGTTAATGTACAAATCTAATCCAGAAACAATTCATAAATGTATTAAAAGTTTCGAAATACCGGATGTATCAATCAGTACGATAAAAAAAACATCATGATGAACGAAATCAGAGAATTGAATTTCTAAAGCAAAATTGACTGAAAAAAAATATAATAATGTGATGTGCGTCATCCGACGATACGTCATGCGAACGGTATCACGCGCCGAATACGTTATCAAGTCTACCGGACGATCTAGAATAAAACGAGAGAAGTCCGGATGGTACTCGAATATGCAACAGCCTATATATAAGCCGCCGAGGAAGGGATTAATGCATTCAACGAGTAATCGCCGTCGTGTGATATTATATAAATGTAGATAAATACTTATTGTGAAATAAATATTCTTATTTAGTTAATTAGCTTTTAAATTGTTATTTAGTGCATTTTGTTGTTAATCTAGTATGTTTAAATTACCCGTAGTTTTATTTAAAAGAACCCAGAGAGACAAATATTTTACAATAATATTTTGTTATCAAATTAAAACGTTCTAAATTCATTAATTTATTTTCTTAGTTGAAATAGCTATTTTTGTCATTTATCTTTATCTTAAAAGTTGATGGAGAAGAACGCGAGAATACAACTTAGAAAAAGTCTTAAAGAGACGGAAGAAAATTAAATGCAATTTTGAATTATATTATAGTAATCTTGAAGGTCATACAAATCAATTTAGAAAAGACAAAAACACATTCCATTTAATACCAAAGTTAGTATAGAAATTGTGACTAAAGGAAAATGTGTGAAAAATTTTGCTCTAAACATTTTGGCTACAAATCTTTTAAAAAATGTTTATTTTGGTTGAATTTTTTATTATACTGTTGCTTCAAATTCAAAGGCTAAACCCAAGATTGAAGGGCCTGGCCTGTATTATCAACTGATATTAAAAGTAGTTTTAGTTAAAAGACATTTAAATTAAATGTCCCTTAAATTAGGGGTTTTGTATTATGAAATGTATTTAAGCAGCATTTAACTAAATGCGATATTTAGGAAGGTTGGTAATACTTTTAGAACAAAATATACGAATTTAGCACAGTTTGTGTCTGACTTCACTTTGGTTTGTGTTGCTTTTAATTAAAAATTAAGAGTAAATCTTTAATATGGTTAAAGTAAAATCATTTTCGGATGAGACTGGCGCAGAAACACATTTTAGTAATAGAAAGAGAGCCACCTCATAAATGAGAGAAACAGCTAGTAGTATAAATCCGTGTACTATACGAGCCACAAACGTTTATCGATTATTTGTCAGTCCCATTTGTCGGTACCAGGCATTTGATCGGTGTGTTTCGTAGTGGTGTTGTACGTACATTGAGAGTTTTCCTATTTGTAATATTATTGTTGTGTCTTATCTATTAATTCATTTTTTTTCAAAGCTATTCAAGAGTAAGAATGCATCCTCTTATAAGTAGAAATAAAATTCCTGAAAATTTAGTTGTATTTATTTACACAGGGTAAAATGTCTGATATGGCAACAAACTCTGTCCTGGAGGAAGTGAGCCCTTGTTCGAAAAAGAGAAAAGTTATTCTTGAACAATCTCGTGAAATAATTTTTAATGTATATAACTATTTTAAAAAACAAGGTGTGACAGGTAAATATATTTACAAATTAGGTGGATACATAATATTTAACCTGTAATAATATTACTTTTTTAAATCAAATTCAAAATTAAAATTTATGTTGTTGTCATCATTTATAGGTCAGCTGCTAGATACAGTTGCAGAAGCAACAGGTATTTCTAGGAGCACTGTAGGTCGAATAATTAAAGAAGGTCATGCTGTTGAAACAAGAAAAGTAAATTCATTCTTATCGACAAAAATAAAACCACCAAAACCATCACCAAAATCTACTGTCGATAACTGTGGGGAAGAAATTATTCGCAGAATTATACATAATTTTCATGTGACTGAAAAGAGAAGACCCACAATAAAAGCCGTTTATAATAAAATTCACGATGATGAAGGAATCGGTTTTGCAGGAGGGCTATCATCTTTTAGGAAATTAGTGCTGCGAATAGGATTCAGGTACTATTTTTATTATTTTTAGTAATATCACTCTAAACTTTTTATTTGCTAGATGGAAAAAAACTACTGATAACCGTAAGATTTTAATGGAGCGGTTTGACATAAGAGAGCTGAGGTGTTCTTACATCCGCAAAATAACAAATTATCGTATCCAAGGACGTCCAATAATATATACAGGTATAAAAAGTATTTAGAAAATCTATTTAGTACATATTTTAAGTACATAAGTAATTTTTAGATGAAACTTACATACATGCAGGGCAGACATCTCCTTTTGGATGGGTCGATCAATCTAATGAAGGATTAAAGTGTCCAATTTCAAAAGGGAAGCGTTTAATAATTGTTCATGCTGGTTCTGCAGAGGGTTTTGTTAATGGTGCGTTATTAATTTTCAAATCAGGTCAAAAAAGTGGCGACTACCATGACGACATAAATTATAAAAAATGATTAGAAACATCTTTAATTCCTAATTTGCTTGATAATTCTGTGATTGTTGTGGATAATGCCATCTACCATAATGTTATGTCATATAAACATCCAACATCAGCCAGTAGAAAGTGTGATAAGATACAGTGGCTAAACGAAAGGGGCATAACTTACGATGCAAATTGTACTAAACCGGTTTAGGAGTAAAATTATAATGAGAAAAACGAAAATTAATGAAAACCATATTACAAAATATGGATTAATATAATAATAATTTGTAAATACAAAGACTTAAATGTGAAAGCACTATAAAAAGAAATATTTCATTGTAAAATACAATTTATAAAAAATTTGTTACATAATACCTATTGATTTAATAATTATTTTATTCTTCGCGAAATAATAAGTTTATTTAAAATCGACAACAAAACATAATTATTATGGTTTAATATAACTAAATATTATTTAAATTTAAAACTGCCGCCTATATTGTCATGACTGCTCAATGTTTTTAAGGTGTTCAGTATTTTTGTAACGTCATCGCTCGCGCATCTTCAGTCTCATCCGAAAGTAATTTTACTATACATGTTTCCTTAGAACTAAGTTTTAGTTGTAAAATGGTTTTTAATGTACATAGTTTTGCTTACTGTAATCAAAAAGTAAACAATATTTAACAGTTGCATTAATATATTAGAAATATTTGCGAGAAGTAAAAAAATCATACAAAAATAAAATTAAAAAATACAATCAATTTATATAAAAATTTTGAAAATTTACACGTAGAAAAATTAATATTAAACCGAAAATATATAGGCTATAATCAGTATAATGGATGTAAGTATACAAAAATTTCGAGGTTATGTTAAGTATATCTGAATTACAGAAGTATGTACAAACATGCACAATACATACATGAATACGCATGCGTTAATTCTTCTTTTAATGCTTGAGTTGTCAAATTCAGGCATTTAGCAATGTTCGTTTAGTTTAAACACACACTATACACTTGCATTATTTTTAAATGGCAATTAATATAAATGTCCTCTTAAATGCCTTGATAATCTTGATAATCCGGTCGATAATCTTATTTCAATGACACGATCGAGGTTAAATAGAAATATAATATTAAAATGATTGTGCACAAGAAATTTATATCAAAACTTACAGTTGCCAATTCTAAATGTAATAAATATTAAAGCGTTTGCGAAATGATATGTGACGGAAAATAATATGGAAGCATTCACGTAACATCATCATACCATGGCTTCTATTAAATTTTCATTTAGAGTAGCCTGTGATTTCAATATAAATTTGGGAACACTGTGGAACAGTAAGGTTTTTCGAAAGTCAAATTTTGACAACTGTCATAGTTAAGTCAATTTATTGAAAAGTTGTTTTATCAATTAGATTATTTATTATCATGTTAGAAATGCAACACAAAGTTCTCATTGCTGAAAGTTATTTTAAAACTGGTAGATTAGTAAATAGGTTTATGCAATTAATCAATGTATACAAGACTTTCGACAACAGTTCCCTAATCTTGCAATCACGTATGAACAACTGGCTAGTCAAATTCATGGTTGTGTTGACAGATTTCGTGAAATGCTGTATTTCGTAAATCCGGGAGCGGAGCACCTAGAAAAAGAACTGCTGATTGCATTGAAGATGTTCGAGATCAAATGGTAAACGCACTAAAGAAATCAATTGCGAAACTGTAGCAAGAAGTTCAGTTACCAGTTAGAACATGCAACACTATTTTTAAAAAAGATTTAAAATTATATCCATATAAAATTCAAGCTATTCATGAACTCGGTCCCGTTGATAACGATAGAAGAACCTAGTACATACTGCCAATGGTTCTTGAATAACTTGAATAATGATAATGTTCTTAATAAATGTTTCTTTACTGATGAAGCCTGGTTTCATCTTTCGGGATATTTAAACAAACAAAATATGAGAATATAGTAGGCAGAAAATCCTCATGAATTTGTGGAAACACCATTACATGTGCATAAAATTGGTATTTAGCTGGCGGTGTCGACGAGACGAATCATTGAACCAATATTTTTTAATGGAACAATAAATAATAATAATAATAGCTTTATTGTCCAACGGTTATCAACCAATTACAGGACAAACCAAAGAATGCACATACATATTGCTATGGATTTTTTCTACAATAATATTTAAATAATTGTTTAAAATAAATGTACTTTTATTTTTGGAGATATGTGTATATCCGATATGTTTTAAAACGTATTTAAATGTGCTAAGATAAAAACTTGTTTTACCGAGGTCGATAGGATGTGAAAGTTGAGGCCTATTGAGGGGGAGACGTATTTCTGATAGCATAGTAGAAGGTTGCTTTGAATGAAATATAATTAAATATATTTAATTAAACCGGTTAATTCTTTGAAAAGTGTTTGATTGATGTAGTAGAGTTGTAGAGTTAAATTCTCGTTATTGTTTTTGATATTAATATGCACCTTCTTTGTCTCCAGTAATTTTGTAAGTTGATATTTTTTTATGAATTCATAAAATTTTAATTAAAATTATAAGAATATTTCTATTGTATTCAAGATTGTTATTTAAGAGATTTATTATTAGAAAGATAAATAATAAAGATTATTATTAACATTTCTATGTTAATATTATAATTGAAAAGTTTGTTCGAGAGGATTAAAGGGTTTTTTGTACATGTTAGTTTGCGCATGTGTAAATTTTGATCGTGTATCAGATTTGATTATACAGTGTGGTTCTCTGGGGAGAAATTAAAAATAAACTTTATTATTTTTAGATAAGTTTGATCGGAGTAATTAAGAGGAAGTTTTCATTCACTCAGCTGTCAATATTACAGTGAATATATTTTACCTCATGTATTATTGTAAAATACATAATATTTATACTTTATAAAGATAGATTTTTTTTTTTTTGTATTTAAATATTCAGCTTAAATTTTATCCTGTGTTTTATTTTTGCTATAACGTTAATATTGCTTAGTAACTAAAATAAGTACATATAGTAGTGTGAACAATTCACTGGCGCTAAATAATTTTGTAGAACTTTCCTTATTGGAACCCGAGAAGTTAGAAGTCTTATATTTGGAAATCAACCGGCTGAGTAACCTAGTTGGGTAAATTAGTTGTGGATGGTATTGCAGTAAACCTACAAACAACTATTCATAGCAATATGTATAAAAAACACAAAATAAAAAGATAATTATATCTAAAAATAAACATAAAGAAATATGTATATATACAGTAAAACTCCGATTAACCCCGAGTTGCGATTATCCGAGCTTAGCATTAACCGAGCCAATCTAAAGACCTGATTATCCTACTCGCGTCTCTGCTCCGTATTAACCGAGCTTCTAAAATATAAATGTACATATTTCATTTAAAATTGGGGAATCACCTTGCCCCGTGTGAGGGGTTTTCCTATTTATGTTTTTAGACTCTTTTAGCATGTAAATTTGCGTGAATGCACTTCGTTACTGCGTTCTATACGGAGAAGTATACTTATACGCATAATTTATTTGGTTGGAGTTCCTAGTTAAGTGTAATACGAACTGCTTTGTTTTGAATTTTCGTTTGCCGTATTATAATGGAACAAAACAAGCGTAAAAGAATTGTCGTTCCCATTGAAGAAAAATTAAAAGTCATCCGAAGAATTGAAGCAGAAGAGACAATTAAATTTGTTGCACGAGATTATGGAGTAGGTGAGGTAACAGTTGGAGATTGGAAAAGAAACCGCAATAAAATTGAAGAGTGGTGTATAAAACAAGCCTCTTCGTCCTCAAGAAGAAAATCAATGAAAACAGGCGACTATGAAAAGGTTAACGAAGCTTTATTCATGTGGTTTAACCCGCAAAGATCAAAAGGCGTGCCTCTGGCAGGTCCAATTTTACAAGAGAAAGCAATAATGATTAGTAGGCAATTCCCAGAGACAGATAAGTTTACGGGCAGTTCTGGATGCCTTGACCGCTGGAAAAGACGGTACGGTGTACGACAATGACTGTATGTGGAGAAAAACTTTCTGCTGATGTGTTATCAACTGAAAAAATTAAGCATGACTTTAAAAAGCAAATCAAAGATTATGGGTACACGTGCGATCAAATTTACAACTGTGACGAAACTGGTCTCAATTATAAAATGCTTCCACCAAAAACATTGGCATCGCGACAGGAAAAATCAGCTTCTGGGCACAAACGAAGTAACGAAAGAATAACCATAATGGCATGTTCCAATGCATCTGGCAAGCACAAACTCCCACTGATGGTGATTGGCAAGTCTGCACGTCCAAGAGCTTTAAAAGACATCTCACCCAAAGCCCTATCAGTTTATTACAAAAGTCAGAAAAGCGCATGGATGGATGCCACCTTATTTACTAACTGGTTTAAAGAAGAGTTCGTGCCATCTGTGACTAAATTTTTGAACAGAAATGGCCCCCCTATTAAAGCAATTTTGTTAATGGACAATGCTCCCTCTCACCCTGGAGGCCTTTACGTGGGCGAAATTCTTGTATAATTGTTTCCTCCAAATGTAACTAGCATAATGCAACCAATGGATCAAGGCGTTCTCGAAAACATTTAAAAAAATTATAGGCGTTTATATCTTGAACATGTTAGAATACACAGAAAAAGAAATATCTTCTTCTTTTTCTGTGTATTCTAATAGTGTGTTCTATTAGTGGGATGAGAAAGATTACACTGAAAAGTGTTATTTACTGGGTCCACCAAGCTTGGGATTCTGTACGTGATTCCACTATTCAAAAATCTTGGACGAAAGTTATTAATACTGAGAACTATAATGTCAGTGAAGATGAAATTCCATTAAATGAATTAGCTTTGAAATGGAGAAGTCGCGGAGAAATGTCCTGTTCAAATTTTGACAGCGAGACAGAAGAAGAAGACAAAGTTAATTTGAATTAATGCAAAACTTAAAAGGTTGCGAAAAGGTGATAAGACAAGACGTTGTTGAATGGGTTACAGTAGATGATTTAGAAGAAGAAATGAGTGTTGAAGAAATAATGAATGCCTTTCAGGAAACCGAAAAATCAGATAACGATAACGATGACGAAGCGGTGGATGAACAGCCTCCCACTAAGACCTCCCATCAAGAAGGTTTTACTTCTCTGGAAAAAGCTCTAGGATATATCGAACAGCAATCACAGGCAACACCAGCGGATTTGCTTCTTCTTAACAGATGGAGGATCATTGCAGCGAGAAAAAGACGATGCAATATAAAACAGAAGCGCATAGATACCTATTTCACTATTTCATAATGTGTGTATGTATGTACTTATTTACATGTTAAAAACGTTAATAAATCGTTTAAAGTATTGGTGTTTATATTTTGAATTAATAAAAAATAAATTCGGATTACCAGAGTTTTCAGTTATCCGAGGAGGGTGCCCCACCCCACGTTATCTCGGATAACTGGGGTTCTACTGTACTTTTGTAATATATAAAAACAATAAAAAAAAGATTTATTCTTAGTCTTTATGTTTCTTATGCTATGGCATTGAAAAAAGTGTCTTCATATTACACCTCAGCAATTTGGCGCATGGCCATGAGCGGAGAGCCCTGCAACAAGTTGGTTCTAGAAAAAGGTAAAGCAAAGAATTATAAACCACGTCTTCTAAGTAGCAAATTGTAGTCCGTATTTCGCTCGGGATAGATGCCATCAATTTTAAATGATAAGTACTTTAAACAACGACGTTGTATCTTTTCAATGGACAACTGAAGATAAATATAATGAGGCGACCAAACAGGAGAAGCATACTCTAACTTACTAAGGACTAAATTATAAAACATAGTTCTGAACAAAGACACAGAAGAGAAAGTTTGCAGGTACGCAAAACAAAACCTAATGTTTTTGAAGCAGCGACACACATGTTATTGATATGTGGTTCAAAAGTTAAGCGAGAGTCGAACAAAACACCAAGGTCCTTTATGTTATCAACCTTTTTAAGAATGGTAGTAAGAATCCAAAGTTTCTTTGTTTAAAGTTCACTTGCACACGGGTGGCAATTCTTCTGGTACTAGTACCTGGTTCGTCAAGCACTGCATCAATTACTTTTTCTTGTCTTGCAGCGTTGTATGATAGATTTACATCACCAGTATAACGATTATTAATTCAACATTATCGTAATCTTTGAAATGCATCGGAAAATACACGGCGAGATGCTTTGATATTCCTAACAACTTTCTACAGCATTGCCTTGCAAAAGCCGTAAACAAAAATAATGTCGGCATATACTTCATTGCCGAACTGCATTCTTGACTAAATTTGTATCTTTCTCACACTAACAATTAGGAACACTATCTAAAGTATATGACAACTGTCAACAACTAGTAAATAAGTCTTTTGTTTCATAGCAATTTCCATGACTTATTATTGATTTTATGGACAAAAATAAGTTCAGTAAACTTTATTCCTCGATGTCTCCAAAACAAAAATATAATAAATAAAGTTTTCATATAGCCTACTATTAGTTTTAAGTTTAACTTGAAATTTATATCTTTCATAAGTTTGAACCTCGATATCTCCAAAACAAAGGCCAATAGGAAAAAAGTTATTTCGCATTTTTTGCTTATCTGTTGCAATCTCAAACACGAATTTTCATTTTTCGCTTCCTGGTATAAATCAACCAGTATATAAATATGTTAATTTAATTTAAATATACATATATACGTTCTTTAAACAATATTCTTGTCTCAATCAGAAAACCTAGTTACAGAAAAGCGCTGGTGTTCTTACTGGTGCCGCTATCAACAATAGAATGTGGTTAGTATAAATATGTACGTATTAAAAAGATGATAAGGAGACTTCTGATGGCATGTTTTAGTGATCTAACAACGATTCATAATTATTTTGATTGCGAATATGAATGTGCAGTAATTGATAAAAGGCAAAGAAATTATTTCGTGAGAATTTTTCGAGTTATCCTTAAACACGAGATAAAGCATGATTAGGTATTTGCAAGTCAAGAAACAAAACATTGAGGGGAAATCGTTGGAAAAGCTCTAATATTTTTAAACAGATTCTTAAAGGATGTTTTCAGCTAGAATTATGTGATTACCAATCGAATGTCGGAAAGATTTTAGCACCATATCATTCAACGTTTGAACATTGACAGTTTGTCATTGTACACAATGAGTTTTTGGCCGTGATATCAATACGTGATACAGATTACAAACCCATCTGGGAATATGTAATTTAGTTGCAGTTTCAAATCCTAATAAAGCAATTCATTACGATTAGATTACAATCGCACAAACAAATCTGGCAAGGTTTTCGTGATGATTCGGAAAACAAATCATCTATGGCGATGTTGAAAGAACATACTTTACCATGAATACTTTTTTATGTCGAAGCTGTAGTTTATCAGTCGTTACTATATTAAATTTAACAGACATTTTGCATGTAGATACTGTAAAGAATAAGTACCTAAAAACCAGTGATTTTTGAGGTTGAAATTCTAGGCGCTTTTCAATATTTATTCAAAAATTTTATTTTTTCTTAATTGTTAACTTAATCATACAAAACTTGTTGTACTAAGATCACAATTACAAAAAAGAATTTTGACATAATGCCGTACTAGAAAACAAAATACATACTATCCTAATGAAAACTATATACAATCAAGAATCCAAAATTAAAGAAGAAATCTGTTTAACAGAAAAACCAATGCTGAGTAGAAAGTCGATCTCGAAAAGTAACTGGTTTTATAATAATAGAAGAGGCCATTTACATTTTTCATTCAATTTTAATTGAATTCAATTTTAATTGAAAAAACCAAAAAGGGCTATCACGATGCGAAATTTTATAATTCTTCGAACAAATCGAAAACGGCTTGGGATCTTGTAAATAGACAGAGAGGAAAATGTAAAGATAACAGAAAAGATATTACTTTGGAAATTGACAATGAACTTATTTCAGATCCAAGAACTGTTGCTGATAGTTTTGCGAGGCATTTCTCTACTGTTGCTGTACACCAGGTGTTGGCTGGATATGGTGGTCCTGGACAGTTGCCCGTTTGCGGAACAATATTTCATAAGACCTTTTGTTTTCGATCGGTGGATGCGGCGATTGTGAAGCGATATATTGGAGAAATGAGGAGTAATAAGTCATATGGAACTGATGGGATAAGTAACTTTATCTTGAAATCAGTGAGGGATGAAGTGTCCGAGGTGCTGTCACATATAATAAATAGATCTTTTGGTGAAGGAAGGTTTCCATCATGTCTAAAAATTGCAACTGTTACACCTTTGTATAAAAAAATTGATCCTACGAAAATTGAAAATTATAGACCTCTATCGGTTTTAAGTTCGATATCCAAACTTATTGAGAGGGTGTCTCATGATCAAGTGGTGGATTTTGTGGATAAGTATGGGCTCTTTAGTCACAGCCAACATGGATTTAGGAAGCATAGGTCTACTGAAAGTGCCATTTTTGACTGTTCTGAGTTTGTCCACAGATCTATTGATGATAACAAGTACGTAGCGGGGATATTTTTTTATCTATCGCGTGCTTTTGATTGTGTTGACGTCGGTATTGTAACTGATAAATTGTACAATCTAGGAGTTCGGGGAGTTGCATTGGATTGGATTTCCTCCTATTTGAGTGGCAGAAGGATGATTGTTCGGGTGGGCCATTGTGTGTCGTCTGAGACGGAACTTGATCTGGGTGTTCCGCAGGGTTCGGTTCTTGGGCCGTTGGTGTTCTTGCTGATGGTGAATGACCTGCCGCATGTCTTCTCGCATGGATATCCGGTACTTTTCGCAGACGATACCTCTGTGATGGTGACTGGGTCGACGATTGATGAGCTTGAGCGGCGGTTGGACGAAACAGTTAGTGAAATGGGTGGGTGGTGTGAGTCTAATCGTTTGCTGTTGAATCGTGATAAAACAAAATTCATTTATTTTCATAAACGCAAAACTGTTCCGGATAATGTGTCAACAAAAAATTTTGAAGACAGTGTATTGTCACTGGGTGTATATTGATGCCAGACTTACGTGGAACCTGCACCTTGACAGCGTTTGTAAGAAAATGAGTAGTTCATATTATGTGATAAGACAGTTAAAGTCATCGCTTAGTGGTGAGAGGTTGCTTGATGTTTATTATGCATTAGTATATTCCGCTATGTCTTATAACGTCATTGTCTGGGGCGGTGCAACGGAGTGGAAGAGAGTATTTGTAGCACAAAAAAGAATTATTAGGTTAATCTTTGATATACCGCACAGGAATTCATGTAGAAATATCTTTAAAAGTGAAAGAATTCTTACATTCCCTAGCATTTTTATCTATAAGGCTGTGCTATATGTTAGGGACAATTTGAATAGATTTGTCAGAAATGGTAATTATCATCAATATTTTACTCGACATCGCGATAGGATTGCTGTTCCTATGCATGGTCTATCTTTATATGAAAAGTCACCAGTATATATCTGTTTGAAAATTTATAATCAACTGCCGAAACAGATACAGACAGAGAGTTGCTCTAGAAGATTCAAAAGAAATGTGAAAGAGTTTCTTCAAGAGAAAGTGTTTTATGAATTGGGCGAGTATTTTAATATGTAGTTGTTTCTGTTACTTTGCAATTTTACAATTTTGTAATTATTGACAATGTATTTTATTGTGTTTCTTGTTGTACTTCTTTTTTTTGTATTTTTTTGACGTTTCAATCCATAATATTGGCTTTTGAATAAAGATATATTATTATCATTATCACCAATTTTATTAGTAGAAAGGAATACTAATTAAATTTCAAAATATTCAAGTATATATTTTGAAATATAACCTTTCACCAATTTATATTGCTACAACAGTAACAATCTATTGGAGCAGTAGTGAAAGTATAATGTTCTATTTTACAAAACATTAACTATTTTGAAATGTACGAAAGAAAAAAATATACTATAATGAATGCGATGGACTGGAAAAATGTATATAAAGTATTTTTTTAATAAATTTAATGATTGTATTTAATTAAAAAAAAATAATAACCACCTGCACTTAATATCAATTGTAAAGATAAAACATAAAAAGTACTGTTTTTTAAGGATTTCTGATAATAGAAAGAATGATAATTGGATAAATGCATATTGAACTGAAGTAATAATTATCAGATTTTATATCAATACAATTTTACTTTCATAAAATAATAAGTAATACTTACGATGGTTGTTGCAAATCCTGTATAACATAAGTAAATTGATGACCTTTTATCACATTATGTGGATTATCTTCATCAATGCATAATTGATTTTTTGGGCATGGTACCCTTCTCAAGTAATCACTACCATTTGGATTACATATAGGATTAAAAGCAGACACATTAATTCTTTTAAACATATGTTTACATGCATCTCTTTTATCGTATATCACCCTGGTTTGGTAGTAATCTAAGAACAGGGCCCTATCTAAGACGGCGAATGTGATAGGAGCTGGAAAATTTTGTCTAGATGTAATATTCCCAAATATGTACCCATGGGTGGCTTCTTTCTGGTGTCTATCTGTTTTTTGAAATCCAAATTTTATCAGAAATTTGAAAAAGTCTTTGTTTGTGACTGTTCCTTTTAAATGTGTACACTGAACACTATGAAAACACTGCACAATTAACACAGAAATAACAAAAATAAGGTGTCTCTTAAACATATTTGTTTGAATATATGGCAAATTTTGACAGATAACAGAATTATAAACGCTTCAACTGACAGACACTGACATAATGGTTAGAGTTTTTTACATTCGTGCATTGGCCAATCTATTTGAAATTTAACAACGAAAATATAAAACAAGGTAATTTGCAAGTCATTTAAATTTTATGGTTTTATATTAATTTTGGTGTGAATTATACATATTATATGTATATTAAGTAATTCGAACATTAATACAGTTTACTAAATATACTTGCCACTTGCCACATATGATTTATTACATTACTGATAGAGTAGAGGTAGGCATTTTCAATTGTTGATAAGCTAATTGTAGCAGAACATTAATTTTTGAAATAGTTATCAACAAATATGAACAACTTAAGATAAGAGTAATATAATAACCCCAATGTCACTTAAGCTAACAAGGAAAACTATAATAGAAAGTCATAAACCTCTACCGATAACAGATTTTATTAGTAAATATTGCTAGCAATTAAATTATTTAAAATGTAAAAATATATTAAAAATTTTGTATTACTACATTGTTTTCTATGTTTTTGAAAATATGGACTATTTGTATATTAAATTTAAGAATTTGAAATAAATGCAATTAAAAATATTGTATTTTTTTAAATAGCTGTAGGCGGCGACATCTATCAGTTTGACTTAGCATTCGGCACTTGTAAGAAAGAAATCGGTAGGAAGGAATCTACATCGAACAATTGAATACTAACTATATGACATATTTAGAAATAAATTTTATTTTCCAAAAATTCATGATTTATTTATTTGTTTCTTCAAAAAGCCGCATCTATGGTGCCGCAATCTATTCTTTCATATGGCCCCAATCCCCTTGTAATTATAACTACAATTAATTATAACTATAATTTATTATAATTAATTATCCATTGAACTCTCAAAACCAAATTTAACTTATTTACATTACTACAACGCCCTCTTCTCAGTAATTGCTCAAATTCATTCTGTGATTTAAGTCAAATACTTCCTTATAAGAACTAAGGGTCTATTTTTTGTTACATAATAAAATGCACTATTGTTGGTGAAAATAATTTTAAAATTTATTTCAAAATTCAAAATTAGCTTCAACTAAATAGTTTTTATTCCCATGTCGTAGGATATATTTCCCATTTTTTTCAGAAAAATTCTATTTTCGTAATATAAAATATCCAACGCATAAGGAATATATGTGTTTAGTGTTCTTCACATGCACATAAATTTATTTTGAAAAGCTGTTTCGATTTCATGTGAATCATGATATGATAAAGCTCCTCATGTAGTCTTGCTAACACGATAACAAATGCCACCTTAAAAAATGAAAGGAAATTGTTTCCATTTTTAGATATTGAGTTTCTGGATGGTTTTGACGTATAATCATTCTGAAATAATTAACATATGATCTGTTGATTAGTTTTTTATCTTAGATATGCATTTTCAGATGATGTAGATGATTAGTAACTAATAACTTCAATATTTTCCATATTAAGAAGCACTTTAAATACAGTTTTAATAATAAGGAATAAGGATAATATATTTTCAGAAATAATTATTAGGTGGGTAATTCGACACTGATTAATTGTCGATCGCTTCTTCAATTATTATCTTAATTATAATGACGAGACATTTTTGTAATTGAAAAATTAATGAACAAAATTCCTCTTTCACCTGGCTTGTTTTCCATTAATGAAATAATGAATATGGAATTGATCGGCATTTACTTGAAGAAAATAGATTCATTAACAATAACGCATCTTTTTTTAAATTTTCACTTATTTTTCTTTGTTAATTAATGTATACAATAATTATTGTAAAAAATAACCAAATAATAATAATCCCAATAAATAAATAACACTGATTAAGACAGTTTGGTTTTCTTATAGGTAGTACACCAATGCTAATTCTAAATCTGATTTAAAATTTGCTCCATCAAGTTAGGATTTTGGGATATTTTCCTAGTTTAAAAAAAAAAACGCATTAAATTTGACAAAATTTCAAAGTTACTATTATATAAGAAAGATACTACTAAAAATGTGTATTGTTCTGTCAAACATTGAGTGGACATTTCTGAACATGTCCTTGCATGTTTTCTACGTGGAACCAATCAAATTGTGCGTATATAAAGAGCTACACACGGCTCAAGGATGGTCATCTCAGTACTGCTGGAATGTGGGCAATTTTCGGACTGGAAATATACAAATGCATATTGACTAAAGCGCGTTTTCACTTACTGATAACATGTTTGGGTTTCAACGACTGGACAACTAGGGTTCCTCAGGATAAATTTGCCCCAAATCGGCACCATTGGACTAAATTCATTTCTCATTGTACCGAGTACTATGCTCCTCATAGATGAGCAACTACTGAATTTTCACGGTGAATGTCCTTTTCGTGATTATGTCGCATCAAAGCCGTACAAATACAGGATAAAAATAATTATCATGTGTGATGCCGTACCTTTTATATGATAAACGCAGTACTTTATATTGGAAAAGAAGCTCGTCCTACTCAAGATCCGCTTCCTGTGTACTACGTTAAAACATTGTCTCAATCTATTCATGGGACTAAAAGAAATATTACCATGGATAATTGGTTTACTTCTTCCCCTTTATCCAAAACCATGCTGATAGACCACAAGCTTACGATTGCGGGAACCCTAAGAAAAAATAAAAAGAAAATCCAACTATGCTTTCTTCCCAATAAAAGTAAGCCAATTTTGTCATCACAATTTGGCTTTGATCACAACGAAACCTTAGTTTCTTTTACTCCAAAAAAATCTAAATCGATAATATCACTTTCTGCAATGGATTCTGACAAAAGCATTGACGAAAATCTACGAAGTTTTACAACTACACTTTGAGTTGATTGATTGAGTTGATACTTTTGACAACATGGTACATACATATACTGTTTGCCGATTTACCATGCAGGTGTCAAATCAATGGTTTTATTTCAAAAAGTGAGCCAGATGTCAGGAGAAAATATTTCTTTCAATTAGCCCTACCTCATATGCAAAGAAGATTAACTATGGCTTGTCTCAAAAAGAGAGAGACAACATTCTGAACAACCCACAATGACCGTTAATTTTCATTGGTTGAAAGTAAGTAATGATGTGGATTGGGATGGGGGTTCGTTCGGAAAGTTGTCTCTCTCTTTTTGAGACAAGCCATAAACCACTAACAAAAGAAATCAAATCTGCAATTCAGAAGATTCTAAATGGTGAGCAAAGAGAAGAACCAAACAATATAACGAGCGATCATTAAAATTTTCACTCGTAGCTGGCCGTGTATATAAAAATTATGTCGTAGCTTTAGTCATTATGATGTTATTTCAAACATCTGTCAGTGTCAAATATATATTTTAAAGTTTCATCAAAAGAAAAAGTAATGGCCTTTAATGATATGCATAAAGCGTTTATGGTAGAATGTTACTTCCTGACATCTCAAAAAATTGATGGTATTTGGCAGCATTCAATAGAAAATTGCCCTGCGGAGTTTGAAGAGAGATATCCAAATACTGTTCCTAGCTATAAAACTATCCGTGATACGCTAATGCAATGTGTAAATCTTTTTCGTCAAACAGGCAGTATTTTAAGGAAAAAAGGAAGCGGTCCTCCTCTTAAGAGAAGTCGCGGCGTAATTGAAAATGTCCGACAAATTATTAACGAATCTCCTCAAACATCTATTCGCAGAGTTTCGCAACAAGTAGGGCTTTCGTATGGAACATGTCAAAAAATTTTAAAAAAGGACTTGCACATGTGTCCATATAAATTAACTTCTGTACAAAATCTATTACCTACGGATTATGAAAAAAGAACACAATTTTGCCAATGGTTTATTCAAACAATGACAGACAATATTTTAAATCATACTTTTTTCACCGATGAAGCTTGGTTTTATTTGAAAGGTTATGTTAATTCGCAAAATATGCGTATGTGGTCCAGTGAAAATCCTCATTTCTACAGAGAAGTTCCTCTACATCCAGAAAAAATAGGCGTATGGGTATTTATGAGTCGTCACCGATTAATAGGACCAATATTCTTTGAGGGCACGATAACATCGGAGAAATATCGTAACGAAATTCTCAGTGTTTTTACTAATCAATTGACTAATGATGAACTCCAGGTCGGATATTTTCAACAGGATGGGGCTACATCTCACGTTACACTTGAAAATATTCAGTTTTTGCAACAATTTTATGGCGATAGGATAATAAGTAGAAATACAGCGATTCCATATCCACCACGATCGTGTGATTTAACAGTCATAGATTTTTTTGTGTGCCCATATATAAAGAATATTATTTATGAAACACCAATTAATAATCTACAAGAGTTAAGACATAAAATCATAGAAAAATGTGAACACATCAATAACTCACCGCAAATACTGATCAATGTTTTCAATGCTCTACGAAATAGAGTGCGAATATGCTTGGTGGAGAATGGTCAACATTTTACACATTTTTTATAATATTCTATTACTTTGTATAAAAATTATAAATATATTTAATATAAAAGTCAGCATTTCAAATTATTTTTTAACAATCATGAGTCATGACGTTTGAAATTATAATGACAGATCTCCTCTAATAACTTAAGTTAGGACATACTTTTTGTGTACATGGCTTACTTGAGCGAAAATTTTAAAGATCACTCGTTACCTTAAAATATACCCAATCAAATAAAACTTCAGAAACAAGCTCGCTGTATCTTATGTGAACGATATTCCGATCGAGGAACAAAGACTGCTTGTGCTAAGTGTCCACAACAGTGTGCCATGAGCACCGATACGATATTTGCCATGAATGTATCTAAAGTGTGTTGCTCCAATAAAGTTCATTTTAAAAAAATTGCATGTTTCTTCCTTAAAAATATATATATACCGCCACATGGGGTTACGCGTAACCCCTGTTGCCTCTTTCGATTCAATGTAGGTTGGTTTGTGAGAGCTGAGCATTTTATTTCATAATGTCACGTACGTGCACAAACCGTTTGGTGTGTGGAGAATTTCTACCCACTGACATAAGCGGAATATTACGCCTTGCCTGTCCCCTGCTACTAGTCTAGTACCTCATTCGGAAGCCTTGCCAGTACAAAGACCCATAGGTGTTTCGAGTGATGAATATGATGTTACAGTGGAACAGTGAAATGCTTACTGATTATTGTTAGACATTGATATCTGAAAGTGCCGAAGAACAGTATAAAAGAAAAGAAAAACAAAAGCATTTTAAACAGGATGCCATATAGCTCCATACCTAATTAATATTATTTCATTTACTTTTATATATATTTTTTTCCAAAACCTGAAGCGGCAGAATAAATTTGTTGTTTCCTATTGTTAGAACTATTAAAAAAACGAAAATTGTAGGAAAGTTTCTAAAGAAAAATTAAAAAAAAATGAAAATATGTTGACCAGTGTCATTTTTATTCAAAAAGTACAAGAAGGCTACTACAAATATCTACCCAAAAATTTAAAAAATGTTATCAATAAATACATTGAATCTGAGACTTTTCCAGCAGTTCTTTCCAAATATATTAACAACAGCATAAAAGTAAAATAGATAATAGTACAAAATTAGTAGTCTGTAAACATGTGTACGTCCTTGGAAGTTTATGTTGGACAAACACGACGATCTTTTGCTGAAGGTATAGTAGAACATAATAATTCACCAATAAATAAAAAGAGAATTTTTTTTGCTAATCATTTAATAAATAACTGTCATGTGTCAAATTATAACTACAAAATAAAATTAAAGGATAAAAATTAATTTTTTTCGAAGGTTTAAAAATTAATAAACTTAAAAAAAAATAATTTAATAAATCATCAAGCAGAGGTAAACAATTTACCTTTGATTAGTCTGTTTATGTAATATAAACTTCTAAAAATACCTAACAGCCCCGAATGTTGGTACAGGCTCTTCCTAAATCAGTTATACAGAAATAACATTTAATTGTGATGTGAAGAAAGTATCAATTTTATTGAATTGAATAATAAAGCAAACAAATCAGCAAAGCTTCAAGTTTCATTTAAAAATGTCCAATATGTAACACGGCATATACACTTTGAGCCTCACAACAAAAATACAATTTACAAAATTATTTTAGGTATAAAGACAAGTATAGTTGTTCTATAGAATAAAGGAGGCTTAGATAACATGCGCATATATTGGCATTTGTCAGTTTTGACGCAATATACAAGTTTTACTGTTACATGACTACATGACTATTACAAGCGATTACACCGCGACAACGAATTAACCTCATCAGTAAAATTTTATTTTTAAACGAATTGTGTTAAAAACAATAATAAATAGTCAAGTTACATTAATTTTGGAAGTCGGTGAAATACGATGAGACGCGGTAGAAGGTTGAGTACGGAACAAATAGATAGAATTAAAGCATTGCACGAAGACGGTTACCACGATCGAAAAATTGCTGGTAGCATCAATAGACTTTCGCGAGTTGTAAATAATTTTGTACGAAACTATGGAAAAAATTATAGAGGCGGCATTCAAACTATAACTACCGAGAGGTAAAGAAGAAATATTCTACGCGAAGCTTCTGATTCCTGTTGTACTGCCAGAAAAATCAAGCAATCCGTGCAATCTGTGGCAAGTGTGAGGAATGTTCAAAAAATAATTATGAAGTGTGCATATCAAAAGCGGCGCAAATTACAGAAAAGGCAATTTTGACGCAAAGACATAAAGGAAATAGACTAAACTTTGCGAGAAACCATATGGGTTGGATTGATCAGTGGCGAACAATTATTTTTACGGACGAAAAACAATTCTGTTTGGATAGTTCCGAGGATATTTGTATTATTTTCATGACTTGCGAAAAGAAGAAAAGTTTGCGGTTCGATATCATAATAGGCAAGCCGGGGTAATAGTATGGGGTGCTATTTCTAATAACGGTGTGGTGCATCTAGAAATTTTAAATGATATTCAAAATACGCGAACGTACAGGGGCCTATTAATTAGAGTGAAGCCCAACATAAACAGGACCATGGATTTTTCAACATGATCACGCTGCGATTCACACCGCAAAGATTCTTAGTACCTGGTTTGAAAACCAAAATATAGAAGTCCTAGAGTGGCCTAGTGTATCACCCGATTTAAATATTATTGAAAATGTCTGGGGATGGCTTACGAGACTATTATATGGTGATGGTCAACAGTATCATATCACTGTACAACTAAGAAACGCAATAGAGGCTGCTTGGAATGTCACGCCCCAAGAATTATTTAAACACTTTGTTCAATTCGTTACCAAACCGAATATTTGAGGTTAATGTAGGGGGGGGGGTACGAATTATCGTAGTGGGTTAAATCCATTCGAGTGGCGACCTGCAGATAATTAGCATAGGTTAATTTGATAATTTTCTGCAAACCAATTCCCAAAAATACTAGGATCATCAGATGTTGCCACACCAAATGTCATATTCTTAGGAAGACCTCTTATTATAGATGACGTACGACTTTAAATTCTACCAGGTTGCGTACGGTTCACACTCATTATGAGTCCTTTTTTGCATGTGAGGCTATTCAGATGTCGCGACAGCTACGCCAATTTTTTTAATTGAAGTGCGATTAATGTAAAAAATTGTATTTAATATTTTAATTTAATTATGGTTTCGACCAATATAACGATAAAAATACCATAGTTGCCTTTATTCCTAAAATAATTGTGTAAATTGTATCTTTTTTTGATAGGCTAATCAGTTTGCGCAGAGTGTATCTGATCTGTAAGTAAAATGTTATGTATTATATTACGGTCGATAGTTGCAACTGCTTCTGTTCTCCGAACTCGCAATTCATTTAGACTTACAGGAAGAGATGAAACTTTAACTTAGTCACACACAGAAATCCAATGACATCAGATCAGGGGATCTCGACGGCCAAGCGATCGTTCCACTACGTCCAATCCAGGTTGAGGTAAGATGTAACCTCGTGATGAAGATACGGAGGTGCACCATCTTGTTGAAAAATAAACTGTCTGTTCACGTCTTCTTACAATTGTGGCATGAGATAATTTTCCAACATATCAAGATATGTAACCCCAGTTACAGTTTTCGCGGTGAAAAAGAATGGACTGTACACTTGAGTAGAACTTGTAGTAGAAAGTGTATAAAAGATATTTTAACTTAGCGGAATCTCTTTCATATTCGACTATCTCAAATGGCTTTGAAGCACCACATATTCGTACATAATCGCGGTTTACTTTTCCACTTACATGAAATGTAGCCTTATCACTAAACATAATTTGATTAAGAAAATTGTCATCGTTCTCCATTATTAGAACATTTCAACACAAAATTCAAGTTGTCCTTTATCAGTATAACCATACAGATGTGTTCTTGAGATTCTCTACACTGCTGCATGGGGAATGTTTGGTCTAAGCTCGCAGGTGCAAGTGATTTCTTTGGGCTATGCACTTGTTCGATTGTCGCTTCTGCAACACGAGGCCTACCCTGACCATTTCCCCTTTGTGCTACACAACCAGTTCCAATAAATTTATTATACAATGCTATAATTCTCGGTCGTTGCTTGCGATATTTGGCTTTGTATTTCCGTCGAACAGAAATGACTGATCGCAATTTATGAAACGACAACAATGAGTGGGCTCCGTACGTGAATATGACTGACTAAATTATGGCATAGTAGCATCGCAGTATAAACTTAAGCAGTAATATCACAGCATAAACCTTATCCAGTAATATCAGTTTTCAAAATTACTGAAATAAAACGATAACTCGTGTAGTAACTGCAGATGTATTTCATTCCTTTATTATTATACAGGTTTTAACTGAGATAGATAGACGGCATATTAAAAGAGTGAAACAGTCTGATTTCCTTTACGTATACTTATAATACATGTTTAAGAGAGAAAGAGAGCATGCGCAGTTATTACGGTAAGTTGCCGACACAAAGTAATCCTACGGTTTGTACGGTGGTAATATTACTAAATTATTGAAATAAATTCCAATACGCATGTATATCTTTGCTTTATTAAATGTAGGTTGCAACTGAAATAGATAGTAATTAATGAATGTAAACTGGACGGCTTATTCAAAAAGTCTGATATTTCTTATGCTTACTATAGCACATGTTTAAGAGAGAAAGAGAACATGCGCAAATACGTACACGTATTACGATTTTATTTCAAAAGATCAACGATGCTGAAACGCTGCTTACGTTTATAATGTGGTATCGTGATGCACGCGTACTCTAGCGGGCGTATTGTAAACTTGAGGATATGGCGGAACTATTAAAACTCACTAGACAGCCGGTTCCACAGTTACTTTTGTATAACAAATTTAAGAAGATCCTGTATATGTTTCCCCACAATTTATACTTATTGGCATATAGGTAATAGGATTGTTACAAATATAAATACGATTTTTAGTTTATGTATGAGTTAATTAAAAAATAAAATAAGTGAAAATTTTGAAGAATTTGTGTATTAAGGACAGTATCAGAAAGTTTTAGATGGTTTTTGCGTGTATGAAAAAGCAGGTAGGAAATTTGTTCGATCTTCTGAAAATATGTAAAACCTTTAATGACTTATAATAGGCATTGCAAGCAGTGCATTAATATGCTGCACCGATCATTAGTAAAAATGGTACGCAATTATTGAAAAGCATGACGTAATATTTTGAATTTCTATTAGTAAAAATAATAAAACGTTGTTATCACATAAGAGTATGAACCGAACTATAACAATAAAGAAGAGATTATACAAAGCAGAAATCGAACGATAAAACAAATACAGCAATAAGAAAGTCGAGGTTGCTGAATAAGCTGTTGGTGGAATAAAAGGATTTCTTTCTTATTCTTGATGACGAGTCATCCTTTAAATATGACTGAGTTATATTGCCAAAGAGACAGCTTTACAATACGAATAAAGAAAATCTTTTTATTTACAGGGACAATCTTTGTGGAAAAGTTTGGTCATAAAATTTTGGCTTGGAAAGCATTTCGCTAGTTTGGAATTTTGAAGTGAACCCTTTTTGTGGGAAAACATTATTAACACAGAAATTTACATCGACGAGTGATTAAGACGCATCAAAGAAGGTTTTTGCCTTTCATATGAAATTACAGAAAATAAATATTATTTTCGCCAGATCTGGCTATATCCCTGTACTCGAGAAGAAATCTTGATTGATTTCTTGAAATGACCTTGTATACAAAAAAGAGAGATGACTTCACTGAATGTACCAGAACTTCATCCCATTGAACGATATTAAAAACATTTTTAGGAGAAGATAAAGTAGCAACTTCATTTAACAACTTTTCGTAGCTCTGAAAAACACCAAGGTGTCTAATGAGATCTTAGAAAAATTGATGAGTAACATTAAAATAAAAACAGAATTTTTAGTCTAAAAAGTTAGTTAAAGAAAAATACTTTAAATCTATGGACTTTTGTCGAGTTTCTGTGTGGGTAGATATAACGCAAGCACGTCTTTTATCCACAGGCCGATGAATGATAAAATATATTCTCCGTGTTAGATGCTATTCTTAAACGTTAATGTTCTTAGAATGTCATCTAGATATACGAGGGCGGGTTGTCTTATTCGCCTGATCGCCTAGTCTAGGCCGTAAAATTAAAAAAATACACTTTGACAACCCATACTTTGTCAGTTTACTGTTAGTGTTTGACAAATTCGTGTCAAAGTGTGTTTCATACGCAATTTTTTAAATTTTACTCTGCTATTAATTAAGTGTAAATGGATAATTTTTAGCATCGTGCAGTAATTAGGAATCTTTTAAAGGAAGGCATATCCTTTATCAAAATCTGTGACATGCGAGGTACACTGGGTGAAGGTTGTCCATCGTATACAACCGTCAGAAAGTGGGGAAATGAATTTAAGCATAGCATGAACAGCTTAGAAGATGATCCGTGCAGTGGAGGGCCGAAAACGGCTACAAGTCCTGAAATTGTGAATAAAGTCCATGATTTATTGCTAAGTAACCAACGATTGAAAGCGTTAAAAATAGCAGAGGCAGTGAGCAGTTCAAAGGAACAGGTGCTTTATATTTTGCACGAAGAACTTCATATGAGAAAGCTTTCGGCAAGATGGGTGCCGCATTTACTTACGATGGAGCAAAGACATGTTCGCTTGCAAATATCGATGAATAATTTAGAAATTTGTTACTTGTGACGAAACATGGGTTCGTTATTATACACCCGAATCTAAACAACAGTCGAAGATGTGGACCAAACGTGGAGAACCAATTCCAAAGAAGGCCAAGACAGTTTTATCGGCGGGAAAGGTGATGGCATCGATATTTTTGTATGCAAAACGAATATTGTTAATAGACTATCCTCAAAAGAGCAAAACCATAAACGGACAATTTTCTAGATCGTTTGAAGACCGCTATTGTTGAAAAGCGTCCAAGAATGACTAAGTAGAAAGTGCTCTTTGACTATGATAATGCACTTCTGCATTCAGTACGGTTGCTGCAAAGAAAATTGAAAAATTAAGGTTGGAATTAGTACCGCACCCTCCCATATTCGCCAGACCTAGCACCATCTAACTTTTATCTATTTCTTTAATTAAAAGATGTTCTCGGAGCAAAAATTCCGCACAAATGAAGATCAAACTTCAGCAGTGGACGATTATTTTGCAGGGCTAGAAGAAAAAAACTTTCGAGATGAAATAAAGAAGCTTGAATATAGACGGACCAAATGTATCGAATTAAAAACATATTACGTAGAAAAAACAAAGTTTGCTTATTTCAATTATTCCTTTGTTTCTGTACGATCACGCAAATTAATACACGCTCCCTCGGAGCAATAGTTCCAAGGCTCCTATCTAGAGGGCCCAAAGTTTTACGTCAAGCGCCACTTGTACATTCAGTTATGAACACAATCTTGTTTTATAGTGACACTTTTAGGACTGGTGTTAATTAAATGAACTAGAAATCAAAATATTTTTATTTTATTGTGGATTTTACTTTTTTCGCTGTGCATACGTATCCAACTACATATTTAATTTTGTCTTATCTTGTCCTTAATCCGTAATAGAATAAATTTGTGTTGGACAAATTATTATTATTTATAATATACTTTTTCATTAATATTATACTGAAATGTTTTTGAAACATCGAAAATATCGCAAAACTTTCTGACATAGTCGAACTACTAACTACTAATCCATATACATATAAATAATAAACATTTTTATTACATATCTGTAAAGAAAAGTATTAAATATAAACTTAAAACTAAAACGAAATTAACATGTTATTTTATTATTTACTTAATCAGTCAAAATTTTTCTTTTAAATGTTTTAAGGACAAATTTCCATATAATAATTACTACTTATGCCAAATGGTAACTTTTCCAAAATGATGTAGAAACATCTAATATTTCTTCATTATAAATATTGGACCTGAAAATGGAATGGTTATAACCATATGTAACATTATTTGGTATTCTGTAATAATCATGTTTCATAATATGAAATGGTGATTAAATACCAAACTGCTTCGTTGATAATTCATGTGGAAAAATCACATGCAAATATTAGCAATTGTGACAATTGAAACAAGATCTGGCAATCGCACACACGAACGGCATATCTTTCATGATTAATAATTGCGACAAAATAGATATTCATGTTCAAAAATAATTTTATATTATGATTTTGTATCTAATATACACTACTCAAAAAATAATAGTAATTTTTTTGAACATCGATATTTGTTTATATTTTAAGAGATTTGGATGAAACTTGAAATATGTAATGATCCATTATTTATTGAACCAATTTTAACAAATTAAAAACAGAAAAATACTGTAACAATCTACTACTAACTTTTATGTACTAACATGCGCAAAAATAAAGTGGTTGAAATCAAATTAAAGAAATCTGTCAATTTGGCTAATTTGTACAAATTGTCTTGGTGAAAATTGTCCCATTCTTCAAATAAGGCCTTTGCCAACTATTCAGTTGTAATTGGACGATTTGCACGTCGTCGAACACGTTTCTCTAATTGATCCCAAACATGTTCGATTGGATGCATGTCTGCACTGCATGTGGGCCTATCTATTTTAGGGATATTGTGAATATCAATATCCGTAATTCTATAATCAGTGACCATTTGAGTAACGTGCGGTCTGGCATTATCTTGCATAAAAATAAAATTTTGACCAACAATATTTGCTGCAGGGATCACTTGAGGCTCTACAATCTCGTCCCTGCGAGTGTTTATTGCTATTCCACACTACATCATTATGGATCCACCACCAAAAGGGACGGTTTCATGCACGTATTTTGCATGAAACGGTCTCTAGGCCTTCTCCAGATTCTTACACGTCCATCATTACCTGACAGAACAAACTTGAACTCATCGCTAAACATAACAGAAGTCAAATGATGAAGTTGACAGTTGAAGTGTTCTCTTCCAAATTTAAATCTTCTTCGACGATGTCCTCTGGTCAATTTAGGCACTTTTGCAGGACGTCTTGCTCTAAAATCAGCCTCTCTTAGTATTATTGCAGATAATTTGGTCGCTAATTCTCGTTCCTCTTGCCCTCACTAAATCTACTTGCAGGTCACGCGCAGTTTGTGTCCGTAGGGCTAGCAATGGCAGAAAACGGTCATCATCTGCTGTAGTTTTCCCCTGCCGACCCGTCCCTCCTCGCCTTGTTACGGTGCCTATTTCTCGATATCGTTTCCAAAGCTTTCATACAATTCCCTGCACAATCCCAAGCTGTTGGGTAACATAATGTTGTGAATATCCTTCTTCAAGTAAAGTTAATTACAGCTCTACGAACTTCTATCGACGTTAGTTGTTGAGCCATTGCATTCTTTAAATGTTGGTCAAACTGGTCTAATATTGCAAATTTGTTGTATTTTTCGCGAGTAATGTAAATGTAAATATGCCTTCTACATATTACGACGCTAATTTATTCGAATTTTTTATCGCGAAAAATGCAACAAATTTGCACAACGGCCTAATACGGGCAAGATATAACGTGTGTTCATTTGAAAAGTCAATCTAGGTTACTTTGAAATTTTGTTGTTGCGTAAACGTAAATCCAAGTGATATTTGATAATGTCAATCACAAATATCAGTTAGTGCATAAAATAATCGTGCGTGGATTCTGGTTTAAATAAATTGCTTCTCAGTTTTAAAATGGCTTTCACTTTAGAACATAAATTTTTTTTAGTCCAGGCTTATTTTCGAAGTGGTAATAAAATTGATGGTTTATGGGTTTATTCAGTTCAAGATTGCATGGTAGAATTTCAAGTTGAGTTTCCACATTTTGTAATAGATTATATACAATTTAAGAATACTTTGGATAGAACTTTAAAACCTTTTTTCTGAAACTGGTAGTCTCTCAAGAAAATCAGGCAGCGGAGCAGTTAAGAAACGTACACCTCAAGTTGTCAACGTGTTGAAGAAATAATGGAAAATGAACCACAAACATCTGTTCGACATTTGAGTCAACAAATAAACCTTTCTGTTGGGACAACTCACAAGTTATTAAAAAAAGATATGCAACTTTATCCATACCGTGTCACAGCAGTACAAGAATTGTTAGAAATTGATTACCCACGTAGACTACAGTTTTGTAATTGGTTTGTAAATATGAACAATAATGGAGAACTTTCGCAAAGAGGCATCTTTACTGATGAAGCATAGTTTTATAAAACGGGATACCTAAATTCACAAAATACAAGAATTTGGAGTAGTGAAAATCCACATGTAATTAATGAAGAATCGCTACATCCAGAGAAAATTGGTGTTTGGGCAGCGATAAGCCAAAGGCGAATCATTGGACCAATATTTTTTCAGGGAACGTTAAATGCTCAAAGGTACCGTACGGAAATTTTACAACCATTTGTCAATCAGTTGCATGATGATGAACTTCAAAATGCATATTTCCAACAAGACGGAGCACCTTGTGACCGTACTGCAGAATCTTTGGATTATTTAAGAGAATTTTTTGATGAGCGTATAATTAGTCGAAATACTGAAATTGCCTGGCCGGCACGTTCATGCGATTTAACACCTTGCGACTTCTTTTTGTGGCCTTATCTAAAAAATAGCATATTTCGAACACCTATATTGAATTTGAATGATATGCTACAGAGAATCGAACAGAAATGCATGGAAATTAATAACAATCCAGTAATGTTGCAGAATATCATGAGGAATTTTGAACGGAGGATTTTAAAGTGCATTGATCTTGAAGGACAACATTTTCAACATTTGTTATAGTTTTCAATAAATACCTATTATTTGTTATTTATTTGTATGTATGAAACTGTCAAAATATACGACTTCGTAGGTTAAGTAGTAAATTTTAATTTACGACATACTTCAAAATGTTCTCAGTAAATCACATGCTACTAGATTGGCTTTTCAAATGAACACTTGTTATATCATCTGTTTTCTTGATGTAACTCAAGGCATCCCCATGAAGATTTTGTATTGTCCGAACATTTGAGGTTATAAGTTGAGTATAACAAGAGGTATTCGAGCACAATTTTGTAATTACGTGAATCTCTTAAAATATTTAAAAAATATCGAAGTTAAAAAAGATAGTTAATGATAATGTTGAGATCTTGTAATATTATGGTCTCAATAATTATCTATAAATGTTTAACCATTAAATGAACTGAATGATACGATAAAATCTATTATATTTTTTTATTAATTACCCATTCAGCAACTGATCATGGTAAGGTCGGTTTCACTATGTGAATTACTATACCGTTACCTTAACACTGCCGTACTGTCGGCATTTTGAACAATAAAATTTTATTCAAATAAAACAACAAGATGTTTAAAAGAAAATTATATTCTTTTACATACGCATAATGCAATAATAATCACATTCAATAATCCGTTTCTTATCATAAACGCATTCGGTCACCTAACCATTAGATAACATTGTAAATTAGTCAAAAAAGAGAACGATAAAAAATCTACATCCCGATAAAAAGAAACAAAAATATACACGTTAAATTTACTTACATTACTTTTTGTTTGTTCATTACATTTTATATATAAGACACATTAATATTTAATGTATACCGATAGGTCCAACTCGTAACGGGCCATAGGCAACAATATACGTATGGAACGTAATGCGGTGTGGCAACGTGTGTACGATGCCTATATTGAGTGACTTTCTTAAAATTTAAATTTATTTTGCAGAATTATTGATTTTTTTACTTTTATCTTTTAGAAAACGTTATTGTTTTTTTATTACTTAAAATTACTTTATATGAAAAATAGTATACCATAAAAGTGTAAACAAAGACAGTATACATTGAAACGAATATTCATTCAATTGTATTGTCATGAAATTGAATTTGTCAATCGTTGTTAAATTTGTTAGAATGAATAGATATTTATATTTATCGGAAAATACTAATACTTAAAGCAAACAAATAAGGTGTAGTGTTTTGTTATAGGAATGTATAATATCCATTTCTTCCTGCATATTGATTATGCAGCTGATGCTTTCGTAATATGCTCATATTTGTATTTCTACTATTATCGTGATGTTATTATAATACAGATACCAAAATCTCACGTAATATTTCCATCAGCCTTTTATTAACAATAAACAAGTAAAGTACAACTTCGTAGGTCGACAAACGCTCCAGTCTTCATTATCACTGTATTATACATGAACTGTAGGCTTAGTTTTTCGTAGAAATTGAAGTGCGTGTCTGTTCCTTTGTAAAATTATGATAAGAGCAGGGGTTAATTTTATTCTGGCATTTTTAAAAATGCAGAGATCAGTTTTGCGACAGCATTCAGCTAATTACAATCTAAAATAAGCAATATTGTAACGTATTTTGGAATTGTGAATATCCGTAGGTAATAAAAAAAAAGGAAGTATAGTTTAATTACAACTGTAGCTTCCTCCTGGTTTGAAGGAAGTCGGTATGTATCGACCGAAGTATAAGTTGAATTAATACAAATATGAGCATATTACGAAAGCATCAGCTGCATAATCAATATGCAGGAAGAAATGGATATTATACATTCCTATAACAAAACACTACATCTTATTTGTTTGCTTTAAGTATTAGTATTTTCCGATAAATATAAATATCTATTCATTCTAACAAATTTAACAACGATTGACAAATTCAATTTCATGACAATACAATTGAATGAATATTCGTTACAATGTATACTGTCTTTGTTTACACTTTTATGGTATACTATTTTTCATATAAAGTAATTTTAAGTAATAAAAAAACAATAACGTTTTCTAAAAGATAAAAGTAAAAAAATCAATAATTCTGCAAAATAAATTTAAATTTTGAGAAAGTCACTCAATATAGGCATCGTACACACGTTGCCACACCGCATTACGTTCCATACGTATATTGTTGCCTATGGCCCGTTGCGAGTTGGACCTATCGGTATATGAATATATACCGCAATAATTCTTGTACATATATAAAAATAAAAAATCAGGTGCTTTAAGTTTTTATAAATAAGTGTTGTTCACGAGATAGTTTGTTTATATGTATTTAGAATTGATCACTTGATATATAAGTGAAGGTCATATAATTACAGTAATTATTAGAAAAAAATATATACATTTACATATTAGCGATGTAGTTTCTTTCTGTCTAAATTAATAAGTTTCACAGTAATGCTAAATATAAATTAATTACGAAACTGTATAATATAATAAAGTTAATGATAATATGGTCAATAATTTACGCAATTTATACTGGATACAGGTAGCTTTCGTACTTTGATTTAAGTGCGGGCTGGGTGAACGGTGAAAACCATCCGATAGAAAATCTTCCGAAAACCGCTTGTATACTTTTCCATCTCGATTTCTTCACCCATCTTGCTTCTTCCTTTTTCAGCTGTTCAATACCGGTTTCGTCGTTCCAAATCGCTTGAACTTGAGAACCCAGCATGACCGCTGTGAATATTGCGAAAAGTAAGGCTTCGAAGCAAAGGAACAAGAGGAACACCACAGTTGCCGGCGGTGAATACGCTGAACAGTCTTTCCATTCGTGTTTGATGCACATTAGGAATTGATTGACTGACAGGAAAAGTGAATGAATGGAGATGGAAGCAATATAAAACTGAAATAAAAACAAATATGTTAAATTTACAATGACCTTATTTATGATACTGTATCGTCACATAATAAGTCTTTAGTGATGTCCAAAAAGTAACTATTTGGTACATTAATATTTGCTACTCGAGCGTACCGACGTAATGATTACCTATTTGAAAATATAATCGAATATTTGCCGCCATTAAAGTTCTTCGTTAAAATTGTCTGATTCCAGCGGGTCTAATTTCTACGTGTTTGCGATGCTGAGTGGCGTTTTACGTGCGATTTCTTGGAATTTTACAGTTTGCAATAAATTTATGTAATTAAGTAAGTATGTAATTAAAAGTTAAAACAATGAAAAAAGAAACGAACTCACCGTACTTGATTTATCTTACAAAATATAAACTAATAAATAAAATAAATTATAAAAACTATTCACGCTTTTATCTACGCCCATGAAGAAAGGAATTTAACTGTAATATTGAAGTAATTGCGTCACAATTCAACGACCAACAACAGATGTGCGGTTAACCGAATGAATAGTGCTATTCAATAACTGCGTGTTGTACTTAGCGATGTTATAGACTATTTATATGGTCCATCGTAATTTCAGCCTGATGCGTCCGATCCCTATATACCTATAAGTAAACAATTCGAAATTTGAAAACTGCCATACAGCAAAAAAAAACCCAACACTTTCACCCTACAGCCCGGACTTGGTGCCGAGTGATTATTATTTCCTTCCTAAATTAAAGAAGCATCTGCGTGGACGACAATTTTCTTCAAATTACCGGAAAAAAGCGGCGGAGAAATTTTTTGAAGACTTGCCCAGAAATTATATAAAAAGTATCGGGTGGCGCATGAGTAACGTTATGATTTAATTAGTGATTTTTTTTTTCTTTTGTTTTCAGAATTAACTTTGAAAAACTTGGTAAATTTGTGATGGAAAGACTCAGCACAAAACAAAGAACGAAAGTTGTTCAATTTTATTTTGAAAGTCAGCATTCGATTATTCAGACACAAAGATCATATCGAAATTTCTTTCATGTTCGAAATGCACCTGCGCTCCAACAATTTACCGATTGGTTCAGCGTTTTCGGCAACAAGGGCTGTCTGTGATTTTCCGCGTGCTGGAAGACCTCGTGCAGTTCAAAATGATGTGAACATTGCTCGGGTGCAACTAAGTATTGAGGAAAACCCCGAAACTTCCACCAGGCGACGTTCTCAGCAGTTGGTGATGTCTAGGCGGTCTTTGCAAAGAATATTACATAAGTTGCACCTTTTCCCATATAAGATTCAATTGGTTCACGAGTTAAAACCAAATGATGCACACAAACCTCAATGGCCACGTGAATAAACAAAATTGCAGAATATGGGGCACCCAAAATCCAAGAATAATTGTGCAACCACTTAAATGCACAGCATGGTGTGGTATAACTTCAGAAAGGATCATTGGACCATATTTTCTCGATAACGACGAACAAGTTGCGGTTAATGTGAATGGCATTCAATACCGGGCAATGATTGAAAATTTTTTAAGGCCAGAGGTAGAGAACAATCCAGAATTGTGGTTCCAACAAGATGGAGCCTCAGCTCACACAGCTCCTCCAACTATGGCTCTCCTGTGCGAAATTTTTGGCGATCGAATAATATCGCGTTTTTCTCATTTCAACTGGCCACCGCGTTCGCCCGATTTAACGGCTCCCGATTTTTTTCTTTGGGGCTACCTAAAGGGTAGGGTGGATGCCAATAAGACAAGAACCATCCAACAGTGTTAGGCCAATATCCGAGAAGAAGTGAGGGCGCTGGGACCTGAAATTCTAAGAAACGTTATGGGAAATGCTCTGGAAAGAGCACATCAGGTCGAAGCAAACAATGGGCACCATTTGAAAGATATTGTCCTCAAAACATAATGTGAACATATTTCTAAACTATAATCTAAATTTTAATAAATGCCAACGTTAAATAAAAACAGAAATGAAAAAGTTATTCATTAAATAAATCATAACGTTACCGTTATAACCTTATTAGAAAACCGCTGGAATAAGTGTGTAACGTTAGTGGATCATATGTCAAAGAATAGAATATAGTTTTTCTTATAACGCCTTTCATTTACAGCTGCATAGATAATATAAAAATCTCCCCTCGTAACAACGAAGAAGAGTCCTTGCTAGAACTATCTTGCGATGGAGGTTTGAGAATAGAATTTAACCAAATTAGAGTTAGATCATTTTGGCTAAGGGCTAAAAATGACTATCCATTGCTGCCTAGAAAAGCCCTGATGTTTTTAATTCTATTTCCAACCACCTATCTCTGTGAAACTGGATTTTTGGCGTGATGTTTCTATACTTGTTTGCTGCTGAATATCATCCATTATACAGGGTGCGGCAGGGAAACTTGCTGATTTGAATTGGACGCCAATGAACGAGGCGTGGTCAGAAAGGGGTGGGGAGGATCTCATTAGAAAGAGGGGGTTCTGAAGCTTTGTTACCCCACAAGCCAGTTGTCGTCATGCGTTGGACTAAGGAACAGCGTGCGTTCGCCGTCGAGGCCTACTTTTCCAACGGTCATTCGGTGGTCGCCACCCAACGTGCCTTCCGAACTCGGTTCAATATTCATCCCGCGGGTCCCGTTCCTGGCCGGCAATCGATTGTTTCGTGGGTGGACACATTCAGGGAAAGTGGGAGTGTTACAAAAAAAGGCCCAGGATGTCAACGGACATCCAGAACTCCAGAAAACGTCGAAAGGGTGAGGGAGTCGTTTTTGCGCTCTCCCCAGCGTTCGGCGCGTAAACACGCTGCTGCTCTGGGGATTTCCGATCGCACAGTGAGACGAATTCTTCACAACGAACTCCAGTTTCATCCCTACAAACTTGTTGTGGTCCAACAGTTGAGTGAACGCGATTTCGCTTCTCGCCAAACTGCATGTGAAGCGCTCAGTAATTTGCCAGACGACGCTCTCGTGTTTTTTAGTGATGAGGTCCATTTTCACCTTTCCGGCTGTGTTAGCAAACAAAGCATGCGGTATTGGAGTGGTGTCAATCCCCGCGAACTTCATGAGATGCCACTTCATTGTGAACGTGTTACTGTGTGGTGTGCATTGTCGAGAGTTGCAATAATTGGGCCTCATTTTTTCGAGGAAGATGAACGCGCTGTTACTGTGAATGCAGTTCGCTACAGAGAAATGATTGAGACATTTTTTCTTCCACAACTTGAAGAAATGGAACTTGGGGACGTATGGTTCCAGCAGGACGGAGCCACGGCGCACACAGCAAGAACTTCGATGGAGCTTTTGAGGCAACACTTCCACGAGCGCCTTATATCCTTGAGGGGTGACGTACCGTGGCCGCCGCGCTCCCCCGATTTGGCACCCAGCGATTTTTTTTTATGGGGATATCTTAAATCCATCGTTTACAACGACAAACCCCGGACCCTGCAACACCTGAAGGACAACATCCGCCAAGCCATCGCCAACATTCCCGTCGATATGCTCGAAAGAGTGGAGCGTAACTTCAAATCAAGGGTAGATCAGTGTATCACTAATGAGGGCCGCCATTTGCTCGATGTCATTTTTAAAACTACTTAAAACAAAAATTCAGAATGTGTACTATACGATACAAAAATAATTAAATCGATATATGAAGTACTTATTCTTTTATTGACTTTTCAAATTAGCAAGTTTCCCTGCCGCACCCTGTATTAGGGTGATAACATTTTGTGAACTATATAATAGAAATATTCATTCGAAATCTTCAATATTGTAATATTCGGTTCAGACTAATTGAAGAATTTGATATGAATATGTGAATTGCAATATTTTCAGCAGTGGACGAAGATATAAAACGTCATGATCACTTCTCCTATGTTTCAAAAGAATGATAATTTTTCAAATTTGGACTACATATTTACATAAATTAATTTAACAAAGCGTGGACACTTTGCTTAATATCTAAAATTATCGACTTCACTTGCGTAAAGAAGCCTTGTCCTAAATTATAAACCTCTTTACTTGATACGCCTGCTATGTTACTTCTATGAGAAACATTTGTGAATTAAGTTTGTTTACGTTGAACATGAATTATATGTGTGCTATCGAACGAAATGACGCAGCCTATTTTCGTATGGAAGTTGTTAGGGTAATTGTTTGTCGAACAAGGCAAATGTCGACAGGGACGCGGCGGGAAGATTGACATCATTTAGAATTGCGAAACAAATGCAAACAAAAACGTCAATTAAGCCTGTCGCTTCACTAACAACTAAACGGGGTGGATTACGTATTACGTGTAACCTGTGTAAATGGCAGAGGTGATAAAATTGTAATTTATCGACCTATGGTCGATAAGTTCCAACCGCTTTGTTTGTATATTACTTGTATACGGTATTATGTTAATGTATATATTATATGTACCTATACATGAACAACAGGTACTTACCGTGAATAGAACGAAGTATTTCTGATTGTTTTCGCCTACGCAATTGTTCACCCAGGGGCAGTGGTGGTCCATTTTACGAATACATCTAGAAAAACAAAACCGGTAATATACGTATTCATTCTTTATTATTTTAATTAAAACAAAAGAAAAAGGGAACTTCAAATAAATTAGTTATTTCAGTATTTGTAAAAGTCACAACCAAAGTACTGAAAAAGGATAAAATAGAAATACTGTAGCGTTCCACCGTTGCTCAGTGCGAAATTTCTTGAGTTTACCGGAACTTAATTATTCAAAACAGTAAAGCAGTTTTATTTGTTGGTTTTTTAAATTTTTAATAAAAATTAATATGTTTTTTTAAAGTTTTTGAGTTTATTTGTGTTTTTTATTATAGAACAATTAAAAAAATATACATTTTATAACAACATTTTGAACACCTATTCAGAACTACTCATTGCAATCGTCTGAAGACTCGCAATCATTACACGGGCCTGCAAAATTTTCTAACAACACTAAAACTTCTGGCGTAGCTTCACTATGCTTGGTTTTGGGTGCTTTACGAAGACTAGCGATGTACAGATCCGACGAAATAAGCAGTCGATAAAATAAATTCGTATTTGTGTCAATTCTTGACGTTCTTCTAGTAAATAGTTCGCGATATTTTCTGCAGTCTTTGTTTCTTGCCTCCTGAGCTTCTTCAGAAAATTGTCCGATCGGAAGAATGCAAGAGGCTATAATATCATTTCCATGACAAAGGACTTTATGCACACTTACGGGCATTGAGTACCAGAAATATTCTTTCAAATATAATTCCAAAGTTTCTCTTGCATATTCGCCGAACTTTTCTGAATCAATTTTAAGACCACAATTTAGGCACTCTAACAGCACATGAAAACGTTTGATCAATTCTAAGTTAACGCCAGTTATTTCGGCACACTTTTCGGCATTTCTAAAGAATTTCCTCGCGGTATTACCATCGTTTGTGTTCCCGGTCTGCTGTTTTGGCATATCTATAAGCAAGCCAAGCTCCTCTTTGAATTTTTGTTGAATGTATTTTTTCTTCTCTACAACTTTTTTTTTATTTTCTGCTCCACGAGCTTGCCATGCTTTAATATCAAGTTTGTACTATATATGTAAAATACATTCCAAAAACCTTATCCATGCATGGAGGGGCGATAGTCCAAGGGATAAAAAGGATTCGTTTATATTTTTTTGAGGTATATCGCAGATGTTGTTCATTTCACTAGGTTTAGCCCCACATAAGTAGCATGTTTGTGATGATGCACAGGATGATACAGCATTGCATACTTTACCGTCAATCATACAAAAGATCGTATTTGCTGTAACCTGAAATTGCTTGCCATCTACAAGTATAGTGGTTGGAGTAAGTTGAGATATTTGTTCTTTCACTTTGTTTACTTCTGAGGTAATTACACCGACTGTTTCTTCGGTAAAAACGAACTTAATGGGGCGACAGTACCGCGTGGAAGAAGAAGCAGGGTTTTTCCAAATTGGTGACTGATTATCACCATTATCATTTACGGAGCACATTTGGATTGGTACCATTGATACACTAAACATACTATCATCAGAGCTATGTTTGTCCATATACTTTTGTCGATAGTTAACTTGTTCCGCCCCATCACAACCCCACTTTACGATAATATTTAGTGCTTTAACGTTTGACAAAGTTCTAAGAGTCTCTTCTAGCCCTGTACAAAGTCTTGCTATGGTATGATTTATAAGCGACTGAACTGATACTTCAGCTGAAACTTCAGTTATTATTATGTCCTTTGGATAGCATAACCTCTTTGCCTCCTTTACAACATAATAAGGTGGATACAAAGTGCAACCCTGATGTTTTGCTTGATCCCGAACAATGTTGTATTGATTTGATGATAAGTTTGCATCAATAAGTAGCGTCAGAGCCTGGTCCGGAGTTAATTTTCGCGGGCTGTTTGAAGAAGACATGCGAGCCATTTTGATTTTGCTTCCCCTTTCTGGAGAAGCAGATGCCGGTTCCTTGACAATCGCTGCAGAGTTTCGTTTTCCAGATTGGTATAGCTTTGTTACGGTTGCTTTGCCAACTCGTCTTGACTACCGGACTTCAAAAGATGATGCACTTTTCTGTTTTGCACTTTAGGATGACAATACCTAAATTCTTTTTTAGGTCTGCCTGCATTGGTCCTCGATCCACTAGGCAATGCATCCCTTACAGCATTTGAAAACTTTACATTATTTTCAAGCCAGACAGCATTTTTATTCAGAAATGATGCTAAATTTCGACTGGATTCCCTCCACCTTTTTCGTATTTTACAAACCAGTGCGCGAAGAGTCTTTAAACTGCAAAGAGCATCAGATCTTAACATTGGTGAGCCTATTTTTTCCAAAACAAAACCAATGATGGCATCCGATGTCGGCTCTTCCTTCCACTTTTGGAATATACAGTTATATGAAACTTGCAAAGTCATTCTGGAAAATGTTTCATTTAAAAGAAGATCGCAAAATATCGCAGAAGATCTTTTGAGTTTTCAACAGAGGGAAAAAAAACTTTAAAATGTTGTGCGTTTCAAGCTGGTATTATGTGGTATCACTTTTTAAAATCTCCACTAAAGTTAAAAATGTAAATTTAACTTACTTCTTAAAAATCACTTTTTCCACGAACAAATCACACACGAGCAAGGAAAGATTTTGCAATTAATTAAATGCCAATAATTGACAATTTTCTAATAAAATACATGAAGAAAAAATCATGGCCTACTGATTTGCCATTTGTATGTACCACTCTATTAACTTTAACAAATCGAATAGCTTTCTATAGGCAAAAAGTATGATTAAATAAGTAATGCGAATTTCAGGTGCATTTTGCGGTTCTTTCGCAGGGTAAATCCCCAAACTGACTATGAGGTTTTAGAGGCGGGGTATTTACCTAACAAAATAATAAATAATCTTATGCATTTTACGTATTTCAAAAATTGAATAAAGTTCCGCTAAACTTCCTAAATTTCGCACTGTGCGTTGGTAGCAAATAACAAATACATACTTTCTTTTACTTTACTATAGATATATGTATATTAAAATAACGATCTTGGATATTTGATTTAGTCTTTGAATTAAATTTACTTCTGACTGATTTTTACAGACCTAGAACGTATCAACTTAAGAAGCGTTATATTCGGACTAAATTCAAAGTGTATAACCATATACCGTTAACAATGATAAAAGGCGTACAACTTCTATACTTCTTATTCTAAGAATTATCGCTACGAACGGAAATTAAGTTTACAACAATAAATTTTAAAGTCATGACCAGAGAGCCGACTGAAGCGATTGAATGACCAATTGCCCCGATAAAACGTTGTGGCGGTATCAGGTATAGTATGCATGTTATAACGGCCCTACAATTTCCTTGCTCGATTGCATTCGTCGAGCAGATGTTATTTCCGTCGTCATGAATAGCACATTGTGTGTATTCCCTTATAAATTCAATTCAACAGTGGCCTGCAAAACAGAATATACATTTATATATTATTTCGTTAGACTTCGTTGAACTAATCGCTTAAAAATTAGATTCGCTAATTTCCAAAGTGTATTCTAGTGTTTACATGCTGTTATACATGCATATATGTATTTATTGTTCCTGAGATAGTATACATATTTTCTATTTTCTTCTATAAAGAAGTGTTTCTGGTTTCGTTTCTTTCAGTGTTATTTGGTTACGACGTTTAGTATTTAAAAAATCCGTTTTATATAGTTATATTATACACTCACCGGCAAAATAATCGATCCACTCAAAAAATTGATGAAGTTTGTTCGTTAATAAGTTTGATATTTTAAATTCGATTTGATTCATTTTTTTTTGCATATTGTAGGTAAATTTAAATGTAATCTATAACATTTTTGGAATTTTAAGAAAATTTGGCGTACATCATTTTATGCAGGGTGACACAAAGTCTGTTTTTTTAAATAAACTTTAAAACCACATATGGATTGTCAAAGTTGCTTCACCTTGTATTTTCTTATTTTGTTAACAAGACACATCATTTCTTTACAATTTCTTTTTTTATTTATTACAATAGCTTAATTTTTGTAAAAGATACAAGGGTTTAAGAAAAATCTTACATTTTTACATTTTTCCTATGGTACTAACAATAAGTTTACGAATTTAACTTAACACCGAATTTAATGAAAAGGAATTGAGAAGAAAATGAAAAACATAAAAGACTTAATACGAAGTGTTTCCTCCACGTGCACGGATAACAGCTGCAATTCGTCTTGGCATGCTCTCAATTAAGTTTTGAATGTAAGCCTGGTTGATTTGATTCCATTCTTCAGTTAGAACGTCACTAAGCTACTGTAAATTTGCAGGCGTTGGTACATGAGATCGTATTTTCCTCCAAAGTGCATCCCAAACATGCTCAATTGGGTTTAGGTCTGGGCTTAGAGCAGGCCAATTTACTACTGAGATTTCAACCTCGGCTAAATACTCGCGTACAATTCTGGCAACATGCGGTAGGGCATTATCATGCGTCAGCATGAAATCATCTCCGATGAACGGTGCAAAAGGAACAATATGTGGCTCTAAAACTTCTCTTATGTATCTATCGGCTGTCATGGCTCCCCCGTTAATTATAACCAAGTCCGTCCGAGCTTCAAAATTTATGCCACCCCAAACTATTACCGAACCGCCTCCATAACTTACTCTAGGAAAAAAATGGTTTTGAAAGAAACGTTCACCAGTTCTCCGGTAAGTTCTTTCACGTCCATCTGGTGTTCTAAGACAAAATCTGGACTCATCCGTGAATAGGATGTTGCTCCATTCTTCGTTACCCCAATTTACATGTTCCCTAGCAAATCTAAGACGTTCAACTCGATGGTGTCTCAATAACTCTAGACCAGTTGCAGGTCTCTTAGAACGCAGTCCAATATCATACAGCCGCCTTCTTATTGTTCTATCACTTACTTGAACGTGCCTTACGTCCTCTAATCTGTTTTTCGTTTGCACAGAAGTGACTTTTCTGTCCCTCAAAACATTTAACGTTATAAAGCGATTATCTCGCTCACTAGTAGATTTCTTTCGACCACAATGATTTCTTCTTGTTTATACACCAAATTCATTAAACCGTTTAACAGCTCTTTGAACTTTACATCTTGAAACTCCCAACACTCTGGCCACATAATACTGTGACCTACCATCCTGAATCAAAGCAACAGCTCTCGCTGCGTCGGTTACAGAAAGATCCATATTTTAAAATACTATTCGACAAGAAACATGTTCAAAAACGTAATTGACAAGTTTTAGATTTCACAACTGACAGTATTTCAATAGCCCTCTATGCAAAAGCGATAAATTCGTAAACTTATTGTTAGTACCATAGGAAAAATGTAAAAATGTAAGATTTTTCTTAAACCCTTGTATCTTTTACAAAAATTAAGCTATTGTAATAAATAAAAAAAGAAATTGTAAAGAAATGATGTGTCGTGTTAACAAAATAAGAAAATACAAGGTGGAGCAACTTTGACAATCCATATGTGGTTTTAAAGTTGATTTAAAAAAACAGACTTTGTGTCACCCTGTATAAAATGATGTACGCCAAATTTTCTTAAAATTCCAAAGATGTGATAGATTACATTTAAATTTACCTACAATATGCAAAAAAAATGAATCAAATCGAATTTAAAATAACAAACTTATTAACGAACAAACTTCATCAATTTTTTGAGTGGATCGATTATTTTGCCGGTGAGTGTATATAATTTTTTATAAATATTGAGTTCAATTTACTACCTTATTTTTGGAGTAGTTTCCGTTTCTTCTTTTTAGCCCATTTCTTTCTGTTCTTAGTATTTCCCTTTATTTTCATTAACTATGGAGAATTCTCGTAGGACAACCATGGTAGGATGGATTAGAAGCCATACAGATTGGTTGCATATTCATTTTGATATCGAGATATATTGCAGTGCCTGTTCATTAAGTTTAAGGGGTCCACAAAAGTGTAATGTGCAGAGACATGTTTCTTCGAAAACTCATCAAGATAACATATGACCATCTGCACCTGACACTTTTAACGAAGAACTGTGCGAAGCTTTCGTGGCGGCCCATGTCCCATTCAAAAAGCTTAACAATCCAGTCCTCAAGAGGTTTCTTACAAAATATACTGATCGTCATATAACAGATGAATCTACTTTACGTAAATACAACTTACCAGTGTTATTTGAGAACCATTGAAAAAATACGAACCAACATATCTGGTCGTTATCTTTGGGTAAGTGCAGACGAAACAACGGATGTAATGGGATGAAATGTTTTAAATGTAGTTGTTGGTATTCTTCATCGATATATCCTTATTATCTCAACACCGGCACGACTATGTCATCTGGTAAGGGCACTAGTGAAGGCCCCCTTATATGATAAATACCTGTTTTTGACAATAGCATATTTAGGCACTAAGTTACAGCACAAGATCGGTCACTTTCCGGACGGACCTCGTATGTCTCGAGCTACGGACACAGTCACGTCACCTATGTTCCCAAATATGTCGCGTCTCTTCGAATAAAGTCTACATATCCAACTGTATATTAAACATGTTGGTATCCCTTTATCTCTTTAAATTTTTAAATTCATGTAAATCTCGTTCGTAGTCTATTTCACAAAAATGAACTGAGTAGTAAGACCAATATTTGCATTGAATTTATTTGCCATTGGACAACGGCTAATCCATTTTTCTTTATACTCATCGAAGCCATATCCCTGTCTTTGAGAAATAGTGAAATACGATATTTTCAAAATTTAATTTAATTATGATCAAGCTGTTTTTATAAATAGCAACAGTACAATGACTGCCCGGCATTTTTACTATTTATCCACACTAGTTTGTATTTCTTACTTACAACTAACATTTATATAAATAATATAAAGAACAATGGAAGGGCAAATATAATAAATAAAAATCGTCACCCTCTTATAAAAACAATATATACCCTGATGTCAACCACAAATATTAAAACACAGAAATTCCCAATGATAACCTTATCTTTAAGTAAGTTATTATCAGAGAGCGGACTGAAGTGATTGAATGATCAATTACCCTGATAAAACGTTGTGGCGGTATAATGTATAGTATGCATGTTATAACAGCCCCACTATATGCTTGCTCGATTGCATTCGTCGAGCAGATGTTATTTCCGTCGTTATTGTCTATTCATTCATAAATTCTATTTTACAGTGGCGAGTTTCAGTGTTATTTGGCAACAGCTTTTAGTATTTTAAAAAATCCGTTTTATATTGTTATATTGTATATTTATCCTATAATTTTTTAATAAATATTAAGTTTAATTTACTACCTTATTTTTGGAGTAATTTTTGTTTCTTCTTTTTAGTCTATTTCTTTTTGTTCTGTTCTTAGTATAGGATGGATTAGAGGCCATACAAATTAGTTGCATATTCGTAATGATACCGAGATATATTGCAGTGCATGTTCATTAAGTTTGAGGCGTCCACCAAAGCGTAATGTACAGAGACATGTTTCTTTAAAAACTCATCAAGATAACATATGTCCATCTGCACCCGACACTTTTAACGAAGAGCTGTGTGAAGCTTTCATGGCGGCCAATATCCCATTCAAAAAGCTTAACAATCCAGTCCTCAAGAGGTTTCTTACAAAATATACTGATCGTCTATACCAGATGAATCTACTTTACGTAAATACCACTTACCAAAATGTTATTTGAGAACCATTTAAAAAATACGAACCACCATATCTGATCATTATCTTTAGGTAAATGCAGACAACGGGTGTAATGGGACGATATGTGTTAAATGTAGTTTTTGGTATTCTTTATCCGACAACTTCATACCAACCATACTTAATTGCAACTAAAATATTGTCAGTCGTAAATGGTGAAACAGTTGCAGAAGTAATTGATCAATGTATTCATAATATCGGATAACAACTAGAAAGACAAGGTGTTATTATTTTTAACTGATGCGGCACCTTATATATTAAAAACAGTTATTAAAGCAATCTTATCCCAATATCCTACACGTTACCTGTGCAGCATATGCACTACGCAGAGTATGTGAATACATCAGGAGTCATTTTCCAAATGTTGATAACTTAGTTTCATCATTTAAAAAGATATTTCTCAAAGTTGAGACAAAAAGTTGATGCCATATTTAGCAGAAATCAAGATTTGAATATATTGTATCAATTCTGCACATAGCCGATTTAAAAATCTATACATTCGAAGTGTGGTGCACTTTCGCAACATTTTAATCAGGCACCCATCACCAGTTGTGACGTGGAACGGGCATTTTCTATTTTTAAAGACGTTTTAACATCTAAAAGAACTAATTTAACACAGGAGCACCTTGAACAAATTTTAGTTGTTCATAGTAATGTTTTACACTTTCAATGTTTCACAGAAAATATATAGTTTTGAGTTTTGTTATTTGTAAATTATTTTTATTCAAAATTCGATACGCAATTCGCTTGTCAGCATTACTTTTGTTTCAGTAGTAGTTGCTGCCGGTTACCAAACTGTTTATTACATTCGCTCTGTTGTGCATTGACAGATACATATTAACTGCATATGTAGGTATACGCCACTTATGCAGGTAGCCACACGTATCAAATTGTTCGAAACTCACGGATCGGTTACAGAAACAAACCTATTGCGACTAAAAGGCAGACGCCTATGGGCTATGAATCATCAATCGCTCGAGTCCGCTCTCTGGTTCTTTTATTCAGAATCTCCATTTAAATAATTAGTTAAATTTTCGAACATTTCGGAAAGCATTTTCGTTAACATTTTATTAAAGTCTCTTCCACGACAAAATGTGTCAGCGCTGTACGATATTCCCATAAGGCTGAGCGTATACTGAGTCGACACAGGTGACGCAGTGCAGATTTTTGTAGCATATGTAATTCCTAATTAGCCGGTATACTGGCGAGATGGGCGCGTCCAGGTTCGTCCGTTTGTTTATGAACTGCCCTGTGTGTCAGTACACGCCTAGCCTAAGCGCTGTACTGTTCTCTAAGGTGCAAATGCGCTATACTACTTTGTGATATAGACGGCAGACTATGTGCCCCACACTGTTAAATTTAATAATACACATAAGGTGTATTAGATAAAAATGTAGATTTTACAAAATTAGGGCAACTTTTTACCAATACTGAAGATCCATTGTACAGATACAAAGAGCACTTTAACTATGCAAATATAACATCTCTCAACGTCGAACAATCCTTCTCAGTATATAAACATATTATTATTAAATTTGGCAGTGTGGGCACATAGTCTGCCGTCTTTAATATCACACTATACTTAATAATATTCAAAGCAATAAATGCTGTCTGTAATTATTCTTTTTTCTTATTTTGTTCAATAGGATCTGATTTATAGTCAGTATGATTATACATAAAGAAACGGTTTCATTAATGGATTATCTAAAAAAAAAATCACGCAATAAATATCATAAACATTCCGCAGGACACAATTTTTAGTGTGAAATCAAGTCCCAATAACACTGATTAATATGTGAATTTTATTCGTTGATAAATGCTATGGCTTATTGTTAGGATTATGAACAGAATGACAATTATTAGTTTCATTATAAAGCTCGAATATGGCATTATTTGAAGTTAACATTATAATACTATATGATCCATTTTATAAAATGTGCTTAAAAAAGAGCCTATCGTAAATATTATGCAAATTTGATTTAATAAGCAGGGCACAGCTTAGACTACAGAAAGTCAAATACGTAAATTTAGCAATTGGTGGAATACGAAATATGTAATAGGGCTTCAGTGCGAGTTTGAACTCGCTAGATTTGGATGTTCATAGCGATTTTTTTAGCGAAACCATTTTTTCTAGTGCGTTCTAAAAATGAGTGACATCAATTTCGAGCAACGGTATGCCACCAAGTTTTGGTTCAGACTTGGGCACAATGCAACGGAAACTTTTTGCAAAACTTCACCAGGCCTACGGAGACAGTGTTTTGTCAAGGGCTCAAATTTTTCGGCGGTTTAAGGCATTTTCAGAAAGAGAGTAGACTGAACATGACCCACGCAGCGGAAGACCATCATCTTTAAAAACCAATGAAAATGTCGACAGAGCCGGAATCTTATGCGTTTAGATCGTCGGTTGACAGATAGAATGGTCGGGAAAGACTTGAATTTGACTCACGCCACCGTTCGTCAGATTTTGACCAATGAATTCGGGATGAGAAAAATCTGCACAAAAATTGTTTCAAAAAACCTTTCCCGGGACCAAAAGGATATCAGGAGAGAAAGGTGCCTTTTTGGAATCGATTGAAAATGTATCACATTTTCTGGGACATTACTAGAGACGAGTCTTGGGTGTCTGAGTACGACTCGGAAACCAAACGCCAGAGCGTGGAATGGTACACTTCAACCTCTCCAAGGCCCAAAAGGTAAAAATGAGCAAGTCGAAGATCAAATGCATGCTGATTTGCTTTTTCGATAGCCAGAGAATCGCCCACAAAGATACGAATGACATCAGGTCTGGATTAGAACTGGTATGGGATTGTCTTCGTTAATCTTAAGTCTCGACAAATATGTGGAATTTTAGCCAATTTTGTAAAATAAAATTGGAGTAGGCTGATTTTATTCAAATTAGAAAGAATTTCTAGAGAGAGGTTCAGGAGACTCACTTTACCAGCGCTTCGCACTATATGTATGTAGTACATGAACAGCTATCATAGTGTAAAGTTGTTTATATACGTATTAACGAATACGCGTGAGCGTTATTCGAATGGGAAGAATTTTCTAAATAATGCGCACTTTTATTTCTGTAAAGCCGACGCAGTGACACCACTGTTTGCCTACCTAAGTGGCGATCTTTAATTATAACATATTTTGATTAACTAGAGTATTAGGATGACTGATAAATACAAAGACAATTTGGAACAACCTTGAGTTGGTAAAAAAGCACCACTCGCCATTTTTTATAAAACTAAAACATTTTTAATAATATGCATTGTGGAGAACACTATGCAAGTTACTATTTGCGTGATAATTGCTATCCAGACATGCAGTCACGTGTTTCGTCTTGCTATAGACTCATCAGTGCACGATCCTGAGAAAGACTAAATTAAATTCAATACAAAAACTCCTTTACATACAATCAAGTCTTATTGACTAAGTTCGAATATGGGTCAGTTGTGTGGTGTCACTATTAGGCAATCCAACAGTAAATGGTTGTAAAAGTGCTTAGGGGATTTTTAAAATTTATGTCGTTTAAATTGGATGGACCATTTCCCGAACGTAATATCGACTACAATTTTCCTCTTGCACCGACATAGCATGGAATCCTTGAGTGCGCGTAGAGTGCTTTATTAAAAAAAAAATTGTCAGCAATGAAATTAATTCGCCGTGTTTGCTTTCTCGAGTTAGTTCTCATGTGCCGCGTCTTTCGTCTAGAAAGGTTCCTATATTCTCTGTGCCTAGTGCTGCACTAATATTATTAACCGCCCCTTACGCAAGCTTTAGTGAATGCGAATAAACTTTATGATGGCATATTCCTTTTACCGGTTAATTTGTGAAATACATACTCGCTTATTTTAGAAACATTATTTATGAAGTGTTTTTTGTTCTCTATAAACATACAGAATGTACTTTTTTCATGTTATGCAATATACAGGTTTCCTTAAAATAAAGAGACAACGTATGATAAATGAAAATATGTACATAATTATATAGAACATAAATCTAAAATATTGTGTCAATTAGGACGCCAATCCTGAAATTAAAAACACCCTGAAAATTGTTTTATGAATTCAAAATATTCAGAATGGGTATAAATAATAAATATCTCTCACACACATACATTACAGCGTATGTTTACATACGTAACAGGAATGAGACGGGCAATAACGAAACTATTCTTTTTGTTATTGTCGGTCAATTTTAAGATAGTCTTTTAGAATATAGCCGAGCGCACAATGGCACGACAAAAATGTTTTAAATATATTTGTAATTTTTTTTTTCGCTTATGAAAGGGAATTTTAGGAAAATATTGTGGATTTATATTCTATATAATTACATCTTTCCATTTTTCATACATTGTCTTTTTATTTCAAGGCCGCCCAGTATATATATATATATATATATATATATATATATATAATTTATTAGCCGTTCATTTAATATATCAATTGATAAATTCTTGGAGTTTTTCGGCTTTTATATGCTTGAAGTTTGAACCAAGGTCCATCATGGCTTAATTGGTAAAGCAACGGTCCGGCAAACCAACGTAGACAAACCAAGCCCCAACGTAGACAAAATCTCTCAATTAAAATTTCGTACGATTTGCGTTGTAATTTGTAGATAGCAAAGTTTACATTCACATTTACTTCGCAATTACGTACTAATTTGATATTTGTAAATATTTCATATAAAAGCCGAAAAACTCCAATCAGTTTATTATCAGCTGATATATATATGTATGTATATATATCACTTTCTAATTTTAGTTTCCCTGTAAATGGAGTTGGGTACCAATATATTATTATTATTGTCACGAACGCCAAACCAACCTCATCCAATCCTCATGACAAGCGTAAGACTTGACAAGTACTTTCCACAGTTGCAATAGACAGAAGTTTTGTATTGTGTTCTCCACACGTGATCTTTAATAGTATTTAAATATTATCAAAAATATTTTTGTTTTGACTCATAAATACTTTTTTAACAAATTGTAATTATTGGTGTATCACTCTATAAACTCATTAATATCGACAAGTTTACGACTGTTAGTAGCATATAGTTATTACAGCAATGGCAAGGTACATATCGGAATTAAATAATAAATTTCTGTTTTCAAATGTAGTAATCGAAAGTGCATATTCGACACGTCATATTGTGGGGTCGCAGCAATGGGAAAACATTACCGAGACATCTAAAAAGTTATGTAGTATTGTTCATGGTGTTGGAGTCATAACTGACCGACAAGTGCGTAACTGGTTTGTCAAATTTCATTCTGGAGATATATGATGTTATCTTGATAGAACAGCACTTTCTTCTTCTACAAATGAGGCGTTTTTTTTTCCTTCGGCTTATCAACTAATGATGCGTAATACACTTCCCGTGATTATTTTACCTTTTTCGAGATAGTTAACTAACAATTTCGTGGATATTCCAAAAAACAGTCGCCATCACCTTTCCAGCCGATAGAACCGTTTTTGCCAATTTTTAGAGCAGGTTCGCCTTTTGCAGTCTGTTTTGACTGTTCTTTCGTCTCACGAGTGTAGTGGTGGATAAAAATTTCATCGCGACACCCAACGCATGGATAGCTTTCGCATGTGTAATTCTTCAGTCGATATGACAAACGCGTTCCTTCGATATGTGCATAGCCTCATAGTCGTCCAATACCATCTAGTGGACATTTTTAATGTTATCGGTGGTGGTCGCAGTTTTTGACCATCCCAACGCTCTTCATCAGCCAAGCTGGTACGACCACGTTTAAATTCAGCTGCCCATCTTTTCAGTGACAAATGATGGGACAGAGTCCTCGTAAACAGCGTCCAACTCAGTTTTAATTTGCGCAGTCGTATTGCCTTTCAAATCCAAGAATGTAATCACGGCACGATATTCGGATTTTTACCATGTTTACAAAAGCATTGACATCGACTGGGACAAACAACTGAGGAACTGAGCGTCAAAATTTTTCACGGGCATCTTTCAAAGCATATATAATTGTAGTATCAGAATGGTTTTGGCGAGTAACGCCATCTTTATGTTGAGGCTCAAAACATTTCAGACTACTCTCGAATCCCCGTTCTTGCAATGCTTTAGCATCTAATAAGTGGCCGGCGTATGATGCCATACTTTCTGATGCAAATTGTAGTGTGCTAAATATTTGGCAAGAGCTTGTGTGAATGTATATATACAGGGTGTAACAGGACGAGCTTACGTTAGCCGTATCTCAGCAACTAAGCAAGTTCCATATTTGTAAATTTGCAGAGTTATTTTGGGCAAGGGGGCAAACTTTTAGAAAATATTAGTACAGATTTTCTATTTCCGGTTTTGCCGGAAGCACAATCAACTTCATTTTTTTTAATAGATTACACAATTTTTTTTCAAACAATTGAATTCAGCAACAAATTTGGCGTATAGATCATTTATTTCGACTGGTGTAAACATTACCGTTTTATAGCTAACTTGTTTTTTATGTAAATTTTATCAAATGCATCGTAGTACTTAGTGACGTATTTCTTCGGTATGCAGAAGAGTTGATGAATGATTATTGGAAGTTAGACAGCTACTAAGATGGGCTATTGAAAATTATTTTCACTTGTGTGCAAATACTATACAGGGTGTTAGTATTTACCGACTTAATATGTTAAATTTCAAACACTAATTATTTCGTAATTTTAAATGGAACACCCGTATATTTTTGTCGCAAACGTTAGAAAATTAAATTCTTCATCAAATGATATTACATTTCCCTATACCTAAAATGAATATTTAAGGAGCTATTTGCAAATTATGTGAATATATTCAGAAACTTCGTGTGAGCGCTAAAGGTGGCTATGATAATTCGTCACAGTTTTAGCGTAATGTCTAATTTTCTAATGACAGTTCGATAGCGTGTTAATAAACTTCCTAGTATATCACACAGTTCCTAATCTAGTATACGAAAATGTCACGTTTAGGATTGACAAATCAGGATTACCTGAATTTATTGTTGATTTATGGAGAGTCCGGAAAAATTTTAAGTCGAACATGTGCTTTATTTCGACAAAGGTATTCGGACAGACCAATTCCATCTAAAGATGTAGTGCGACGGTTAGTTAAAAATTGTTTAGAACATGAACAGTTTAGGCCAAAATTAAAAAAAAAAAGAATTTATGACGAAGTAGTTGAAATTGGTGTTATGGGATATTTCTATACCAACCCCACTGCATCTCTTCGAGAAGCAGCGACAACTTTGGAAATTTCAACAATGTCCATTCAAAGGGTATTAAAAAGACATAAATGGAGACCATTTTCATACCAGCAGGTACAGCACTTACATCCGCAGGATTTCTGAAATAGGGTCATTTTTTGTGAATTCTTCACCATAGCTTGTCAGGACGACGAAAATTTTACGAAGAAAATCATTTGTACAGAGGAAGCTAAATTTACCAAAAATTTCCTCTTTAATAAACATAACAGTCATTTTTGGGCAGCCGAAAATCCCCATGTAACGAGAGAAAGGGGATATCAGAAAAGTTGGCAATTAAATGTTTTTTGCGCAATAAAAGATAATCGCATATATACTTTGTCTACATTTTTATAACGAAAATTTAAATGGCGAAAGGTTTTTAGATATATTGCGCAATATTGTGGAAGAAGAACTTGATACATTGCCTATTATCGAATCAAATACTGCTTGGTATCAATGGATGGTGCACCGGCTCACAGCACAAGAGATGCACACTTATTCTTGGAGACGTTATTTGACGGAAAGTTTATTGCAAACGCAGGTCCATACTTGTGGCCTCCACGTTCACCTAACTTGACCTCTATGGATTTTTTCCTATGGGGCTATGTTAAGGACAAAGTTTACAGTACTCCGGTGACAACTGCAAAGGAAACAAAAGAAAGAATACGAGGAGCACTAAATTCATTATCAGAAACGCAAATACAAAAGGTCACTAGTAATCAAGTGCTAAAACGAATTAATAAATGTTTGGAACTGAATGGGGCTAATTTTGAACAAAATTTGAAATAATTTATTACTTTTTAATATCTTATTTATTCATTCTTAACATAGATTTCTTTAATGTTATCTTGGTTACAAAATAAATTTTACTATTCTGTTTCTTCTTTACTCGAAAAATATATTTGTTTTTTATTTCTTTATTAACACGCTATCGAACTGTCATTAGAAAATTAGACATTACGCTAAAACTGTGACGAATTATCATAGCCACCTTTAGCGCTCACACGAAGTTTCTGAATACATTCACATAATTTGCGAATAGCTCCTTAAATATTCATTTTAGGTATAGGGAAATGTAATATCATTTGATGAAGAATTTAATTTTCTACCGTTTGCGACAAAAATATACAGGGTGTTCCATTTAAAATTACGAAATAATTAGTGTTTGAAATTTAACATATTAAGTCGGTAAATACTAACACCCTGTATAGTATTTGCACACAAGTGAAAATAATTTTCAATAGCCCATCTTAGTAGCTGTCTAACTTCCAATAATCATTCATCAACTCTTCTGCATACCGAAGAAATACGTCACTAAGTACTACGATGCATTTGATAAAATTTACATAAAAAACAAGTTAGCTATAAAACGGTAATGTTTACACCAGTCGAAATAAATGATCTATACGCCAAATTTGTTGCTGAATTCAATTGTTTGAAAAAAAATTGTGTAATATATTTAAAAAAATGAAGTTGATTGTGCTTCCGCCGAAACCAGAAATAGAAAATATGTACTAATATTTTCTAAAAGTTTGCCCCATGCCCAAAATAACTCTGCAAATTTACAAATATGGAACTTGCTTAGTTGCTGAGATACGGCTAACGTAAGCTCGTCCTGTTACAGCCTGTATATGTATCTGGTCTGTTCTTCCGAAAACCTTTTTGATATTCTCCGATTAAATCTTCTGCAATACCTCTAATCTTCTCTTTATCAGTGAAACAACTACTTTGTAAACCGTGTCGAAGAGGGCGATATCTCTATGGCTACTAGATTCCATCTTATAAAAGGGAGATATCATTGCTTTGTTCCATATTTCTGGCATAATCTTATTAATCCAGATTTCTTTAATTAACTCGAGATTTTATTTTTAAAGGTTTCTTTCCAGTACTTTAAATTTTCTGGTGTTATTCCAGTTTCTCCCGGACTCTTATTATTTCTTAGGGATTGCAGGATTTCAAGTTCTTCCTCTTTAGGCTCTGGTACCTCTTGCTGATCATCCTTCTGCTGCCACGTTATTTCTTCTTCTTGCTTTCCTGTGTTTAACAAATCGAAAATATTACTTCCATCTCTCGCATATCTTTTCTTTGACCCCAATCAAGTTACGTTATTTCTCTTTGCAGAAACCTATCTGTTTTCTAGGTCCTGAACGTATATATTTTGGATCTCTTTTCTTTGATATTTTCCTTCTAATTCTGCCACTTCTTTTTCCATAAAGTTGTTTTCTTGCGTTCTACACATATTATGAACTTTCTTCCATTGCAGTTCATAGGTTCTTGTCATAATCAAAATATAAAGTTTTATTCCCTATATTTTTGATTTCAAATAGTTTTACATCCATTTAGTTTACGTGACTATTAGTATAAACGTTATAAGTTATAAAAGTTATAAAGTTTTTGTGTTACATTTTCTGTTAAAATACTAAGGAAATAAAAACAAGTAATTACAATGCGCGTGGGTTTTAATGCTTATGCTCTAGTCGAATAGAATTATAAAATGTCTGTTTTTCTTTCAAAATTTACTAAATGAAAGACAATTTTTCGCTTCCTGTAATACACTTTAATGGATAGTAAATATATCTACAGAATAAGAGCAAAATACATTTATAAATAGATTAAATTGATCTATTCATGTTTGTATGCATTGAAGTAACCCATCTTAAACACATTTGTATTAAGCTAGTGATTAACGGTCAAATAGAGCTAATAGAATTAGTTTTGATTCTCTTTTGTAGTAAGTTTGACTTTAAGTGTCTTTGTGTATAATGATTAAAGGTTATTTTAGAAGATTGCAAAAGTATTGTAGTAAGATACGAGGGTAAGCTGAAAAATTCGGTAACTAAAGTATAACAATATTTCAGTGAAATGTGCTTTATTTTTCGACATAATCTCCCTCAAGATCAATACATTTATTTAGTCGATGCTCAAGTTTCTTTATGCCTTCACAGTATTTATTTTCCTCGAGCTCCCCAAAATGGACTACTCGGTTTCTGCAAGCGATTTTTTGTTTTAGAGAAAAGTGCATTTATCGAAACTTAAAAAATAAAATGAAGAAAAAATATAATTTTTAAATGAAAAGTATTTTTGACGAAATTTAGGTAACATGAGTTAGATATTCAGTAAATACGATGCCAATTATGACACCAGAAGAGTTTCTTCAACAGATGTCCAAAAAATTGTTATTTTTCAAATTTCAACTTTCTCTTATAATTTCCACGTGTAATTTTGAATTTTAATTATTTCAAATCTAAGCAGTTAGTTTGTTTATATTTTTCTTAAAACTAGTACAATTTAATATTACAAAATAAATTTTTTATTTGAAAAGAAATTTTGTCACGTTATTTCACATTTTTGGTGCAAAGCCTTTTTATCATGAAAAAAAAAAAGATTCAGCTTGTTTTATAATTTACGCTAAATAAATGTAACTTCACAATTAATGTGAATAAATGCAACAAAAATAGTATATTGTTTACCGAGTAAGAAAAGCCTAATATTCCTGGACGACTGTGAAGATTGCTAAGTCGAGGCGCAAGCCGAGACTTAGCAACACAGTCCAGGAATGTGGCTTTTCTTACGAGGTAAACATACTATTTTTCCGCAAATCGTTTAAAATTCGACAGATATTAATTAATTTTGAAAAAATCGCGAATAATTTTATTCACAAATAAATGGTGTTTTGAAATTCGTAATATAATTGGTTGCGTTACTATGGAAACGTATGAATGTTGAATTGTCAAACTTGACGCATATAAATTTAACTGCTGGTGTTTTTGATAGCAAAACAGTGTAAAATGATAAGTTATGATGAATTTTCCATATCTGGGACTCCTCCAGAGCTGGTTGAGGTAGTGAATACTGCTTCATTAGAATTATTGCCAAAGAAATCAAGAGAAAAGTACGAATATGTATAAGAAAAAGTCAACATTTCCTAACAGTTAGGAAATGTTGACTTTTTCTTTAAGAAATTTTGTCAGGAATGTCAAAATTTCCTAACGATTTGCGGAAAAGTGTATTTTTCTGTTAAACGCACTAGAGAGTTATACTATCATCGTCATATTTTACACAAATTCGTAAGCAGCCATGGATATTGCTTTGTTAGTGAAATAGATGTTTTATGCTTGACAGTTTAAATTCAGTCGCATTCAGTGTCATTATTTTCACAATGGAACGTAAATTAAGTGAAAGTGAGAAAATTGAAATTGTTGGCGACAATTATAAAACGTTTAGAAGGACAGCTTTAATTTTTAACCACTGACATCCTGGTAAAAATATCTCCTATACAACAGTTGGAAGAATTTATTCAAAATTTAAAAGTACAGGAACTATTGCAAATAAATTTAAACATTCGTGTTCACTGGATCACTGACGAAGAACACCAGCTCCACATGCAACTGGGTTCATAACATGCTGCGTAGCAGAGTAGTTCATGCCCAAATGCAAAACAAAACTATCTCCTTGAGGACAACAAAAGGGTGTCCTCAAGGAGGCGTATTGTCACCGCTACTATAGAGTCTAGTAGTGGATAATCTCCACAGGACATTAAATGACCAGAAAATATGGACGCAGGGGTTCGCCGATGGCATTGTCATAGTGTCCCAGGGGAAATTCCCGGGGACAGTGGCGAGCATCATGCGAAATGCTCTGCGAATTGTGGAAAGATGGTGCCTTGAGGAGGGATTAACTGTCAATCCTCAAAAAACAAAGTTGGAAGCCTTTACCAACATGAGAAAACTAAATGATCTGGGTAGCGTAAGGCTGTTTGGACAAGAGTTAGAACTAACCAATGAAGTGAAGTATCCAGGCATAACACTTGATGCGAAACTGAATTGGAGCAGACACCTAGACAAAGTGGCTGACAGGGCGGCGTAGCTCTTCTGGAGATGCAGAAGAGCTGTTGGGAAGACCTGGGGACTAAAACCAAATGTGGTACACTGGTACACAGTAGTAATAAGACCAACGATTACCTATGGAGCAGTTGTCTGGTGGAGGAGGACGGAGCGGACATCGTCGGTGGGGCTCCTCACGACTCTCCAGCGACAGGCTCTGTTGAGAATCACGAGAGCTATGAACAACACGGGAACCGCTTCCATGGAGGCCATCGTGGGTCTCCCTCCGCTGGAACTATTTGTAAAGGCGGAGGCAATGGCTGCGATACTGAGGCTGAACGCCAATGACGTATGGTGTCCTAATAAGGTTGTAGGGAGTCATACAGATATCACAGGAACTATACTGGAAGAGCCGATATTTCAAATGCTGGCGGACAGTATGGAACCTGAGATTATGTTTACAGCTAAGCTAAACATATTTATACCGACCAGGGAACAGGTAAAAAGTCGCTCGATCGATTGTGGTGCCGGCACCTGGTACACTGATGGATCACAATCTAATCAGGGGGCAGGTGCAGGCATATGCGGAATGTGCCCTAGAAGTAAAATATCGATATGTCTGGGGAAACATACTACGGTTTTCCAGGCCGAATTGTTTGCAGTCGCAGCCTGCGCCGAGGTAAATCGGAAAGCCGGCTGCGCAAACAAAAAAATTAACATGACTGATAGTCAGGCGGCTATTAAAGCCATTATGAACCCATCTACCAGGTCTAAGCTGGTGAAATATTGTAAACAGGTCCTCAATAAACTGGCACAAGACAATACAGTGTCGCTGATATGGGTGCCAGGACATGAGTGAATTAAAGGCAATGAGATAAACTGACCAAAGAAGGTACTAATAGGAACTTCATAGCACCAGAACCTGTATGTGGAATCACTAAGGATTCCGCTAAAAGGGAGATCTGGTTATTGCTAGAAAAAGAACATCAAAATAAATGGAGGTTAACGGAAGGTCAACTCCATACCAAAACACTACTAAGGGAGCTGGACAGAAAGTTTTCAGCCAACCTAATTCGTAGTAACAAAAAAGAAATTAAAATAATTACCGGGTTCACAACCGGACATTGTCGTTTAAGGAAGCATTTGTACAGCATGGGCTTTATTAGCGAGCCCTGGTGTAGGAGATGTGAAAAACAGGAGGAAACTAGCCTTCATGTAATACGCACGTGTGAGGAACTGAAGGAACTCAGACAGAAATATTTCGGGAGAGATCTATTGGATCCTTCGAGCGCACTCAAACTTCCCATGAGGAGGATAGTGGCTTTTATCGAGGACACAAGACTAACAGAGTGGAACTGAGATCTATTGGGGATAGTACAAAGAGCAGTGTGCTCAAGTGCCTGGACATGCTGGCGTCCAACCCAAAACAGAAGAAGAAGAAGACCAGCTCCAAATTTTGCAAACAGTTATACAGAATCCTAAAACTTCTGTATCACAAATTCAGCTAAATAGTGGTATTTCTGGCACTTCTGTAAGAAGAATTTTAAAAATATTCAAGCCCTACAAACCAAAATTTATTCACACTTTACAAGAACGGCACTACGACCACCCTCTAGAAATTTTTTTTTAAGGAAAATTAAAGAACAACGATCATTTGCGAAGTATGTATTGTTTAGTGACGAGTCCACTTTTTCTTCCAATGAAGTTGTAAGCTCGCAGAATTGTCGGCGGGCCAATGAAAATCCATATTTTCAAATAGAAGCACGTAGTCAATACCATTTTAAAACGAATGTGTGGTGTGGAATCTTTAATAACCAAATATTTGGACCATACTTTTTGAGAAATAATTTAAATTTAGGAAGGCATTTGGAATTTTAACAAAATCAATTTTTCAACGAACTTGAAAATTGTCCCCTGGAATTAAGAAGAAAAATGTATTTCCAACAAGATGGTTGTCCAGCTCACAGTATCATCGAAGTTAGAAATTACCTAAATGAGTTTTCCAGAGTACGAGGAGGAGTTCTTCCCAAGCCCGTCTTGTTAAGATCTTATTTGAATAATCAGTACATCATGTCCCATATTGCCAGATGTTTTTCTACTTCGTTTATTAATAATTCGGTATTAAAGGCTTCTTCCATTTTGGACGGTTTATGACGGAACTGACTGAAAAAAACCGAAAGTGCGTCTGTCTGTGTCGAAAGTGCGCGTTCAACTGAACGGTAGTATGCTAAACCAATGATCTCTAAGCGCGCGTCAACGCGCGTTGACAAATGTCAGGCGTTAGCGCAGCGTTGAACGCACGGTTCATAAAAACGCGCGTTAGCATGTGTACGTCTTGAATAAAATGCGTCTAGTAGTAAACGCGCGTTAAACGCTTATCATGTGAACGTAACCTTTACTTCGACTCTGTACGATCTGTTTTATATACATTTATGCTGCCGTAAGGACTATTTCGTAGTTCTACGTTTGTCGCAGTTACATACGTCGCGAAAACGACCAATGTCGGACATTGTTAAAAGCCTTACAGCCGAAATGTTCGCGCACAGCTATGCGCTGTAAAAGGCGAAAAAATGAATATGTAATAGAAAAATTTCAAAACGTTTTAGACAAAGATTCCAACTTTCTCATATTGAGTACTAATTTGTGAAGGCGCATCTAAAGATCCATTAAGTTGTTTCAAAGATTATTTTAATATGCAAATATAACATCGCTAGAAGTAGAACGGCCATTTTCGGCAATAAAAAACAATTATTCCGCACGTCGTACTAGCTTAACTAAGAGAACTGTGGAAACATCTGATTGAAATATTTAACAGATGGTATGCACATTGGGATTTCACGGAAGACTTTTAATGCGGTAAGTGTTTGAACACGTTCTATAATTTATTTCTTAACCTTTATTTTATGTGTAAACTTGCATGCGGTCGTCACTGCCTGTTGGCGCAAATTCGCCAGCCCTATCCGTAACCACAAAAATATTGATATTTTTAAAAATAAATGTAACATTAAAAAGCTGTTTCGTGTTGATTGTACATAAAAAATAAAATATTTTTCGTGCGTTGATTTTTCTGATATAAACATAAACTGATAATTTAATAATTGTTCCTGTATTTATTCCGTAAGTGATGAAATGAATTCTTTTTTTGTAATTCTAGTTCCACTTGAAGAGACATTTTTAATTAAAACGAAAATGTTATAAAATATGTAAATGCCTGTATGAACTTGTGTCAAGGACGTTGATTATATTTAGCAAGCGGGAATGAAGTACTATTGAAGCGATTATTTCAAAAAATTTTATCACGCAAAAACGTTAGGCTTTACACAATATTAAGTAATATACAATAGCGTCTATGTAAGTAGCACGCATATACACTGCCGTCCATAAGTAGACCTTTATACAAAGAATTCAAATAAATTTTACCTCAAAGTAGCCCTTGGAAATTATGATTATGTCTTAGCTTGTTACTAATTTTAATAGGAATTTTGTTGGTTATGAGATGAGATATTTGATTGAAATAACAAATGTCAAAATAATAAAACGAACATTTTTAAGTGAATGAAATATGTTTATTTCCAACAAACAAGCAAAATTTTATAAAAATTGTTCAAAGTGTCCACCACCTTGTTCGAAACATTTCTCACATCTTCTTCTAATGGAGGAAAAAGTGTTTTGAAGTATCGCATTGTCAATTCCATTAATTCTTTCAGCAATTCTGATTTGAAGGCCTGCAAGATCAGGTATCTGTACTTGATAAATTGAGTTCTTTAAGAATGGCCATAAAAAGAAATCACATGGGGTAATGTCACAAGATCTTGGTGGAAATTCATGTTCAGTGTTTAAACTTATCAACCGATTTTGAAAAAATTGCTGCAGAATATTAATTGTTTCACCTGCTGTGTGTGCTCTAGCTCCGTCTTGTTGAAAGTAACCCTGTGTTATTTCTTCGTCAAGCTGTTCGATAAATGGCATAATAATTTCTTGTCAATACCTTTCTCCTGTTAAGGTTCCGTTAAAAAAAAATAGGGCCAATAATTCTCCTTCGACTAATCGCACACCATACACCAATTTTCTGCGGATGAAGTGCGGTTTCAACAAAAAAATTATGTGGTTTCTCATTAGTCCACATCCTCATATTTTGTGAGTTCACATATCCATTCAGATAAAACCATGACTCATCAGAAAAAAAGGTTTTGTCAAGAAGGTCATTATCAAAATTATTTAAGAACCACTGACTAAACGTTATTCTTCTGGGATAGTCGATTTCCTTGATTTCTTGATAACAGGTCATGTGATATGGAAATAAATGTAAGTCCTTTTTCAAAATTGTATGACATGTGCCAATTGACACACCCACTTGTTGTGATAATGCTCGTACGGAAGTTCTTGGTGCATTATTTATAATTTCTCTTACATTATTAACTAGCTCTTCTGTACGCTTTTTCGCCCGACCTGCGCCTTCTTTCTGTTTAACACTCCCTGTTTCTCTGAAAACTATAACGGAATGTGTCACTGTGTGCCGAAAACTGTCATAATCAAAGATGACGTTAGGGAACTCATTTCTAAATTCTTCTAAACAATCTTGAAGAGAATACTGCCATTGTCCGTCAATCTTACGTCCGTTTCGAAAATAAGATTCTAGCATGAATGATTTGTGTTGTATAGTAAAAACCATGTTAAATGAATTTTAAATTACAAAGCAATTTTTGTCAACTATGCATCTGTCTAATTGACAACTAATGCAAATTTAAATTATTAATAATCATACGTTTTTAAAGGAATGGCCTACTAGAGGCAAAGCTTATTTGAACGCTTTTTACTTTATATTAAAAGATTATTGGAAGAACGAATTAATTTTAGCAGATTTATTTATTAGGCGTGTTTTTACAATAAAGGCATCATCAACCGTCTAATTCATGTACATAGTTGGCAATAACATTTATCGAACAGAAAATTCCATAAAAGGATTATGTTTTGATAAAAGTATTAAGGGATTTTTTTTATTAATAATTGTCTTGCGTTTATACGCTAAAAATATGTGCATAAAATTCTTCTGTTTTTTTTTTTTTTTTTTGTGAGAAAGGGCTTGTTAATATGGCTAACGGCCGGTATTATCAACTGATATTAAAAGTAGTTTTAGTTAAATGACATTTAAATTAAGTGTCTCTTGAATTAGGGGTTCTGTATTATGAAATGAATTTAAGCAGCATTTAACTAAAGCTCGGTCTTTCCATGTTACTAATAAGATTGCTAATAACTATTCGCCAAATAAATATATTGGGTACTTTTATATGTCAAATAGAAATTTCCGTCTTTTCAATCGCAACAATTCAACGAATAGTTATTCAACAAACAGGTCGCAAGTAATTTTCAGAAGGGCTCGTTACCTTTAAATAACAAGTGTTCATTTGAAAAGTCAATCTAGTAGCATGTGATTTACTGAGAACATTTTGAAGTATGTCGTAAATTAAAATTTACTACTTAACCTACGAAGTCGTATATTTTGACAGTTTCATACATACAAATAAATAACAAATAATAGGTATTTATTGAAAACTATAACAAATGTTGAAATATTGAAAATGTTGTCCTTCAAGATCAATGTACTTTAAAATCCTCCGTTCAAAATTTCTGATGATATTCTGCAACATTACTGGATTGTTATTAATTTCCATGCATTTCTGTTCGATTCTCTGTAGCATATCATTCAAATTCAATATAGGTTTTCGAAATATGTTATTTTTAAGATAAGGCCAGAAAAAGAAGTCGCAAGGTGTTAAATCGCATGAACGTGCAGGCCAGGAAATTTCAGTATTTCGACTAATTATACGCTCATCAAAAAATTCTCTTAAATAATCCAAAGATTCTGCAGTACGGTGACAAGGTGCTCCGTCTTGTTGAAAATATGCACTTTGAAGTTCATCATCATGCAACTGATTGACAAATGGTTGTAAAATTTCCGTACGGTACCTTTGAGCAGTTAACGTTCCCTGAAAAAATATTGGTCCAATGATTCGCCTTTGGCTTATCGCTGCCCAAACACAAATTTTCTCTGGATGTATCGATTCTTCATTAATTACATGTGGATTTTCACTACTCCAAATTCTTGTATTTTGTGAATTTAGGTATCCCGTTTTATAAAACCATCTTCATCAGTAAAGATGACTCTTTGCGAAAGTTCTCCATTATTGTTCAAATTTACAAACCATTACAAAACTGTAGTCTACGTGGGTAATCAATTTCTAACAATTCTTGTACTGCTGTGACACGGTATGGATAAAGTTGCATATCTTTTTTTAATAACTTGTGAGTTGTACCAACAGAAAGGTTTATTTCTTGACTCAAATGTCGAACAGATGTTTGTGGTTTATTTTCCATTATTTCTTCAACACGATTGACAACTTGAGGTGTACGTTTCTTAACTGCTCCGCTGCCTGATTTTCTTAAGAGCTACCAGTTTCAGAAAAAAGTTTTAAAGTTCTATCCAAAGTATTCTTAAATTGTATATAATCTATTACAAAATGTGGAAACTCAACTTGAAATTCTACCATGCAATCTTGAACTGAATAAACCCATAAACCATCAATTTTATTACTACTTCGAAAATAAGCCTGGACTAAAAAAATTTTATGTTCTAAAGTGAAAGCCATTTTAAAACTGAGAAGCAATTTATTTAAACCAGAATCAACGCACGATTATTTTATGCACTAACTGATATTTGTGATTGACATTATCAAATGTCATTTGGATTTACGTTTACGGAACAACAAACACATACTAATATATTTGCGTCTTATTCTATCAAAATTTGAAAGTAACCTAGATTGACTTTTCAAATGAACACACGTTATATTATCACGTAACATTATTATATATTTTCGCAATTAGATTTTGTATACCAAATAAATAAAAGGAAGATTCGAAAAAAAAGTATTTTGTTAGCACGTGGTTATCTCTATAGAAAAATATCGATTTGATAATTATCTTAACACTATACTTAGCATACATTATTGTCGTGTTTGTTGGATGATTAGCAAAATTGAACATGATGAGATTCCTAAAATTAGTTTAATGTGAAGGGTATCTTTTTTTAATGAGAACTTAATAACAGCGATCCATACATTATGTGCATTTTAACAACTTTAACAACAAAATACAATTTCAGACGCTAAATGCAGTTTCGCCAAAAAAATATTGTTGTTAAAAGTAAAAAATTATCATATGCGTGTGTAAAGTACATGTTGAGCAAAGCTAGAATACATATAGGCGTGGTAGTAATATTTTTCACAGGAGAGTGATGTACTCGAGAAGACACAGCATTAATCACTCTACGTTTTAATTTTCCAAAATTAGGATTTCTTAGTCGAAACTGTACAGAAACAGATTACATATTTGGGGAATATAACCTATTTCTTATTTCTTCATCAATTATTAATTCTTGGTTTCAGTTCATTTAAAAGAATTACATTTTCGAGTATTAATTTTTAAAAATCTTACCTTAAAGATGCTATGTATGTTATTTTACGATTAAAATTATTGTACGATTAGTGCACGATGGAATAGGAACATTATTTATTTTGTAATAATGTTGCTTCGGGTTTTTTAGAATATTTATATAAAATATATGAAATCACTAGAGCTGAGGATGTTTGCGGTACGGCAGGACCGTATGTAGTGCATCCCCACCAGCGTATAAACACGATGCAGCGAAACACTTTAGTTAGTCGTGAACTGGCAACGTGATCGTGTGTTGTCTTGAGCTCTATTTAATAAGTATGACGGACGTGCCCAACCCAAGAAAGCGCCCATTGTATAACGACGTGAAGAAATTTATCCGAGACTTTCCCGATTTGTATTATAATGGAGCAAAAGTGGTTTGTAAATTATGCGATAAACAGTTACTTTGCTGGGACAAATACGACTGTAAAAGACATGTTGAAAGTGTACACCACAAAGACAAAAAAAATAATGTGCTGTCTAAAACGCAATTCATTTTCGATTTATTGACAATGCTACTCGTCTGCGATGTGCCAGTTCACCTGCTAGATAAAAAAGCCTTTCACGACTTTTGGAATAAATACAATTCCAACATAAAGCTACCGTCACGGAGAACGTTACTCACCTATTTACCAATTGTGCGTGAGGACATTGAAAACAGAATGACAGCAGTAGTAAATGATAAACAGTTATGGGTATGTGTCGACGAAACGACAGATCGAAAAAAACATTCTATTGTGAATATTATAGTGCGTGTACTAGATCCTGTCAAATCAACATTTCCCATTTTATTAGCCAGCAAAAGATTGGAAAAGTGCACTAGCGAAGTAATTACGAAGGTAGTGCTCGATACGCTACAAAAATTTCAAGTTTCAACTAATCAACTCCTGATGTTTATGAGCGATGGTGCTGCGACAATGCGTTCTGTAGGCCGTTCTCTTAAAGCAGATTGTGAGAGACTTTTGCATGTGACATGTAAAGTTCATGCTTTACACCTTGTGGCACAAACTATTCGGCAATGTTATCCAGAGGTGGATGCATTAATAGCAACCACAAAAAGTGTTTCTAAAATCTCCCAAACGAATTCGAGAGTTTCACAGTCGGTGCCCTGGTATTCCCGAACCACCAGAGCCAATCCTTACACGTTGGGGAAGTTGGTTAAAGGCGGCATTTTATTATGCCAAGTATTTCCAACAAATAAAATCTGTGGTTCTACAATTCAATCCTGCCGAAGCTGTAGCCATTAAGGAAAGCCAGAGACTCTTTCAAAACCCTTCCCTTGATGCAGATTTACAAACTATTTATAACAATCATATAGGATTGTTTAACGCAATCGAGAAATTTCAAAATACTGCATTATCGTTAGCGGAGTCACTGCAAATACTGGACGATGTACACGCCCAGCTATGCGCAGTAAATGACAACAAAAATGTTAATGCAATAGAAAAGTTCGAGAGTGTGATAAACAATGATTTTGATTTTACCAGATTAAAACAAATTAGTAATGGTGCAAGTGTAGATTCGGTTTCTATCTATAAAGATTATTTTAATTGTGCGTGTGTTACATCCGTAGATGTCGAGCGGTCTTTCTTAAAATATAAAAAAATTTATTCATCACGGCGTACATCGCTCACCGCTACAAATATGGAAACGTATCTAATGCTACAAACTTACTGCAAGTCTTATCCACTTGGCGCTATGCTATAATAATCGTAAATAAGGTAAGTGTGTTATTTATATACAGTACACATAACTGACATACCTAAGTGATATAAATAGCGAATGCATGTAAAGCAATAAAATCACGCATGCATCACCGATCGAAACAAGGTCATTATATTCGTGCGTTTAACTGAATACTATCCTGGCACACCGCAAACATCCCCAGCTCTAGAAATCACAGTTTTGTATTTTTTCGTTTCTTAAAATATTATGTCCACTTGAAGCCGAAATGATTCTATTACTAAATAATTTTATATGTATTAAGGAAGTTTGAATATTAAAACTTTTTTGGTTACCATGAATACTGAGGTTTTGTATCTGAATAATTAACTCAATTAATTACATTTTCCATTAGTAAAACATGTGAAATCACTCAGAGTCAGTAGGTATAATACATATTATATGTATATACGTAATTCTAATATAAAAATTACATTTGAATTTATAATCTCCAAATATAGATAGAAGCTATGAAATTATGCAAACAATACATAATTATTACTATAAGGTAAAAAAAATCTAAAACAACTATACACTGCTCCAAGAAATTAACGCACCATGTAGTAAACGAATAAATGTTGATCGTTTTGCTGATAATTTGTACTGGTTGGCGTTGGTTTGTAAGAACTTGGTATTTAAAGTTCAGTTGTCAAACTTGTATTGACATTTGGTGTTGGTTTTAGTGTTCGTTACATAAACTTAAATCACATCCAATAATAATTTAATGTACTATCAGTTTTAACTTGCGTTATATCGTGTTTTATCTTGGTAAAGTTAGATTATTGTTTCCTATTTTGCCATTATGCAACGTGAATTTCGAAATTTGTCGCGCGAGGAATGTGCGCAAGCCGTGGAAGGCTGGAGTCATCGCCGAATAGGAGAAAGGTTTGGTGTGTCTCATACATCGGTATCCTGAATAAAGGTATAACCATATCCGACGGCCTGGGCAAGGTAGATATCGTGCCACAACTCGTGGTCAGGATCGCTTTTTAAGCTTTCTGCTCTAAGACAACGATTCGTTACAAGCAGGTGTTTGCAATCTCAACTACAGGAAGTTCATGGTAGTCGAATTAGCATAGAAACAGTCCGGAAACGCCTAAGAGAAGCTGATTTGGTATGTCGTGTACCAGCCCGAGGTCCAGCCTTGTCCGTAGAACATCGGAAACTTCGCTAGAATTTTGGTAGGAATCATGTTAATTGGTTGCAGGATGACTGGCAACAAGTTCTCTTTAAAGACGAATCCAGATTTTTTCTTTATAACTGTGATCGGCGTATCTGTGTGTACAGACGACCAAATGAACGTTATGCTCACATTATTTGGTGGGAGGTTCTGTAATGGTGTGGGGAGGCATTTCTTTGGCAGCTCGTACGGACTTGGTAGTGTTAAACAAAGAAAGTATTAATGCTGGCCGTTATATAACTAACATCCTTCAAGACGATGTTGTGCCATTCGCGCCTTATATCGGACCAAATTTTTTATCAATGCAAGATAATGCACGACCCCACAGTGTTCGCATAGTTCAAAAATTATCTTCAGGAGGTTGGAATCGACACCATGGATTAGCCAGCAAGATGTCCAGATCTCGATGCAATAGAGCATGTCTGGGACATGCTTGGCAAACGCCTGCAAGATTATCCGAACCCAGCCAACAAGCTGGAAGAGGTATGGCACCACCCTGTGGAAATATGGAATGGATTGGAGCAGAATTACATAAGCTCGTTTATTTTGAGTATGAGTCGTCAATGTCAAGCCATCATCAGAAGCAAAGGAGAAATACTCGACAATGAGGCCATTTTATTAAAAACGTTAATTAAAATTTGTTCAAAAATTTCCCTGTTTCATTGCAATTCACTGTGTATTAATTTGTAAAGACAAATTTATTTAAAGATTAAACAAAGTTTATTTATTAGAGGTTATTAATTATCAAAGTATCGAATATAATTCTCTGTCTAGTCATATAATATAAGTTTTTAAAGGATTTCCTTAGAACAATGTATACAAAAAGAATGAAAATAGGAAATTAATGATTTCATGTGTACAGCTTTATAAAATGCAACAAGTAATTGACCAAATTTTTAAATTAAATTCAATTAATAAACAGAATATAAAAAATGTATATTATATATACCTTATCATAATAGAGGAAGTAATATTATTAGCACAAATGTAAAAATTATAATGCTTCTTAAAACTATTTTTAAGTACCACTTACCTTTGACATACAGAACAGTGATGAGCTCTCTCAGGCTTAATACTACAACATTTGGGGCACTTAAATATAACTTGTTCTTTACGAAAACCCATTTGTTGAATCATTTCTTTTGTAGCGTTACCTTTTGGTACTGCACCCTGTAAATTTTTAAAACTAAGCAGACTTCCATATTTTGTCAAATATAGACTTACAGGATCTGTAAACATTGTTCGAAGATGTGATGCAAATGCCATAAAAGCTAGTGTTTGAAATAATATCATATTTATTATACTATAAACAGGATACGGACTTGGAATAAGAATAACGGACATAACAACGAATTCGGCGTACAAAATAAGTAACCATGTTAAAATTGCACAAATTATACCACAAATATCTCGGATACACCAAAACATACCGCCACAACATTTGTTGTGTAAATCTATTTCTTTTCGAAAAACACTGTATTCGTATTCCATCATATTTCGATTGATTTAACCAGTTACATTTTCGCGTTTTCTATGATTTCAATGTGTTTTTGTTAAATTTTACATATTAACAGGTTATAATTTCTACTTCTCTATTAACGAAGGAATATTAAAATTATATTTCGAAGTGTTATCATTCATCTTAGATGCAAAATTAACTTTTTAAATAGAAAACAAATTTAAAGTCGGCAAACGCAGATAGCACTACAAATTACCGAAGCCTATAAAACGAAACTGACAGATAAATACAGGTGATTATTTGACAGGTTGTTGTCATAGAATAGATATAAACTTACACAGGTACTTACCATTAATGAAACCTGTAATTTTGGGTAAATATAGTAGAAAGTACGTACTACTTTTCATTTTAGAGATGATGCATCATTGCATTTTCAATAATATGTTTCAAATGAAACTTTAAATTCCTACTAAAATTAATTTCTAGAAATATATTATAATTATTACATTTTATTTACTAATCAATGGTTATGATTATAATAAAGATGTAGACACCTGATTTACCCACACAATGACAGGTACAGATTTAAATATTACAACGTGGAGGTTATATTGATGCAGATGAAAACTTGCAATCTAAATATTTTAAAAAATCATTAATTAGTCTTAATTTTAAGAATGGCAGTAAGTGATTTTAAATTACATACTCAATGATTATTTTGTTTCTTTACAATATTTTTTAAAGATCATTAATTATTACAGCCTCAGCAAAAAGGGAAACAGGGTACCAAAGGTGCTAAACAAATTGTGGAAGAAAATGTAGCTACTCTCAATTTTTACAGAAATATGGCAATATTTTCTAATGCCCTTTCTTTAATTATATTAGTCTTTTATAATTCAACTATTAGTATAGCAAGTACCTCAACTTTTTTGACTTTATCAAAATGTTAATGATATATTTTGTAGATTATGTACTTGTTTTCGTGTTTAGTGTATGTAGGATCTTACCAATTTATGGTATATATGGCAAAACCTAAATATACAGATTCAGGTCAATTAGTTGATAGTGGTGTTGATTTAAATATGGAAGGTGGGATAGCAGAGTTAGTATTATAACATTTTTAAGTTTTGCTTAAACAATTAAGTAATTAAGTATTATTTTAGGCATATAAAAGATATAATAATATTAACTGCAGCTTGTCAAATTTCATCAGCCCTTATTTCAAATTATTTCTGGCTGCTGTGGTTATTAGCCCCTGCTAGAGGTTTTTGGATATTATGGAAAAATATTTTAGCACCCTACTTCTTTCAACCAGGGCAAGCAGAATCAGAAGTTAATGACAAGAAACAAAAAAAAATGGAGAGACGAATGAAAAGAATGAACCATTAAAACAAGCTTGACTGTAAATATATGTTTTTATTTTATTATTTGGTTGGTACGTAATATTTGTTAAATATATTTTTATATTTATGTCTAAGAAATTTTTGTTATTGGTATTGATCAAATTAATGGTAAATCATGTTTAATTAAGTTTCTAATGATAAGAATATCTATTTTGTTGTACATATACCTATATATATCTTCCCCTTTCATGTAAGACAAAGTCTTGTGGTTTTCAAGTGTTTGAATGTTACGTTTTGTGTATTCAGGAAATGCATTTTATGGTGCTGTTAAATACATTTAAATTAACTCAATTGGAAATTGCTAAAGATTATATGTGTGTTTTAAAACTATCATAAAGCAAATAAAAGGCATTTTTTGGAAAATTTATGTTTTATATAGAATTACGAAATTGTATAGATTGCAAAAGAATGAAGACTCATTTTTAATTTGGTAATATATACAAACATTAAGACATATTTCTTGTGATACAATCATTTAATTACGTTCTGTAAGTTTTTTATGCTTAATCTGAAATATTAATCAAAATTGTTAAGTAAACTAGGTGAATAAAGTAATGTGTAGAGACCGGACACATTGGGCTGAAACGGATGTCATTACGACGGACGATATAAATATTCTACAACATCTGTAAGTACACCACGCAGTTGTTGAATATCACTATTCATTCGGTTAACTGCACATCTATTTTTTGTGTGCGGTTAACCGAATAAATAGTGCTATTCAATAACTGCGTGATGTACTTACAGATGTAGACTATTTATATCGTCCGTCGTAATGACGTTATTTCAGCTTGATGTGTCCGGTCTCTAGTAATGAGACACTTTGTTTGGGCATAGACAACACAAATTGCAGAACTGTAGCTTTGTCCTGCACGACTGCAATTTGTGTTGTCTATACACAAGCATTTGTCTCATTACTTTAGGAGGTTGGTGTATATGCTGAACAATACATCAGCAATGTAATTAAATAATTCCTGTCAATGGTTGTTCAATTCCAATTCAAATCCAGATTGTTCTGAATAAAATAAATAATCTTTCTCAAAATATTGTGTTTTTATATGGTTTTTGAAACAATTGAAAGCACATATGTTAATATATGCATACGACATAGCAGCATAAAATAACTCGAGCAATGAAAAGAATGTCTCTAGTGCAGGATCATTTACTAAAACATTCAAATTGAAGTATGTTTAAGTGCGCCCTCTGGATCATGTGTCAGGAACCATAATGTTTTTATCAATTATAAACTTGTAGATACTGCATGGGATAGGTTTTGTTTGTTTCCGGGGATTCTGTTTTGCTGTGGCTATGGTTAATGACTAGATGGGCTAGAGTGCGTGAAACACTACCCTTTTAAGCAGCGACATACGTATAAAATACTGTAATACAGGAAAACACGTCCGAAAGAGATGTACACTTCATTTCATACATTTAACACATAGACTGTTGGAAAAAAGTGACGAGCACACCCTGTATGATCTGAAGAAGTGGTTCTATCTCAATGAAATTTGGTATGGAAGTAGTACTAACGTAGCATAATTTACCCTCACCCAGCGGCGCAACTCTGCTGAGAAGGGATGCATTAATAGCGGGAATATCCCCCGCGAGCGGCGCGTACCATCGCTACACGACGAGGCATGGAGTCAATAAGTCGTTGTATGGTAGCGGGAGGGATGTCCAACCATGCTGCTTCAACTCGCCTCCATAGCTCCTCAACGTTACCCGGGGAAGCCGGATAACGTTGAAGTCTCCGACCGATCATATCCCATACATCAGGGGTGGCCAAGAGGTCGACCGCGGTCTACCGGTCGACCGCGGAGGCGATTTAGGTAGCCCCCAAGAGATAAATAAATAAACTGAAAAAGAAGACAAAAAAATCAAGTATATTCGCGCCAATAACTACCCACGCGCTTTGGTCGTAGCGCAGTGCAAGTTACGCCATCTAGTTTCACTAGGTAGTACTAACTTGCCTAGAACAATATCGACGGCAGCGATGGAAGATTCGTGTAGACGCGCGAGCGAACGCTGTGTGGGTTCGCGAGTTGTTTCTCGAAATTTCTAGATGTCGCTAATCCCATCATATAATATAAATAGCTGGCGGAAGCCACAGCCAGTCAGTTTGAATTCAGAAGCGATACGACACGATAAAAAGTGCGTGAAGAGTCCTGGACTGAGTGCGTTTGGACAGACGTATGCGTTGTGACTGTGAATACCGAACTCTCGGTCGACATCGTTCGTTCCTCACGTGAAATTCGTCAGGCAGCGACGTAACAATACTAAGTAACGTAGGGACCTTTGTGAGTTTGTGACTTTTATTTAATCAAAATGAGTGTGCCATCTGGTTCAAGTGCAAAAAAAAGTAAGACTTACCATTATCACAGTGAGTGGGAAGTGGAATTTTTTTTCGTTATGGTCAACGACAAATATGTGTGCCTAATTTGTAATTAAAGTGTAGCATTACCGAAAAGAGCAAATGTGGAAAGGCACTTTAAAACTACACATTCCAAATACGCCACAGATTTTCCATTTGGCAGTGAAATCCGGAAGGTAAAAGTACGAGAATTAAAAAGCAGCTTAAGTGCGCAACAATCTTTTTTTACGAAACCAGACTTGAAATCAAAAGCTGCTACACTGGCGTCACTTGCTGTTACGGAAATATTGATAAAACGAAAGAAACCTTTTGAAGATGGAGAAATGATCAAGGAAGCCATGCAGAGAGCTGGAGAAGTACTGTGTAATGACTTTAAAAATAAGAAAGAAATTATTTCAGCCATAAATGCCATTTCTCTGTCACGAAACACTGTGATGCGACGAAGTGAAGCCTTAAGTGGAAATTTGGAACAATTGCTTAAGGAAGACTTGCAAAAATGTAGTTTTTTGTCACTACAATTCAATGAATCCACCGATGTGACAGACACTGCTGAATTGTGCATTTTCGTGCGTCTAGTTTTTGAAGATATGACGTCAAAAGAAGAATTATTGACGATGATTCCATTGAAGGGGCAAACAAGAGGTGAGGATATCTTTGAAAGATTTTGTAGAAAAAACTGAGTTTCCGATTCACAAAATAGTTGCTATTACGACAGATGGAGCACCCGCTATGCTGGGACAAAGAGTTGGTTTTATTTCATTGTGTAAAAATGATGACAACATTCCAAGTTTCACCAACTATCACTGCATCATACACCAGCAAGTTTTGTGCTCTAAAATTCTTGACTCGGATATTATCATGAAAATTGCCTTTAAAATAATTAATTCTATTCGAGCCAGAAGTTTGCAAAGGCGTCAATTTCGAGCTTTACTTGAAGAGACTGAAGCCGAACACTCGGATCTTTTGCTACATACAGATGTTAGGTGGCTTAGCCGTGGTGCTTTTTTGAAGAGGTTTCGCCAATTACTGCCAGAAATCAAAACATTCATCCATTCGAAAGAAGAAAATGTACCTGAGCTTGAAGATGAAAAATGGCTCATGAAGCTCGCCTTTCTTTGTGACATAACGGAGAAACTCAATCAGTTGAACTTAAATCTTCAAGGAAAAGACAGGAATGTGATTGATATGACAACTTTGATTAAAACATTTAAAAGTCAAATTCAAGTGCATGCATCTCAATTAAGACGAGGTGAACTAAGAAACTATAAAAACATGGAAGAAGAATGCACGCACAACTCAAATCGGGACTTTGAAACTTTCGCCAGACAGCTGGAGAACTTGCACCTGGAGTTCGAAAGAATGTTTTGGGATTTCTTCGATCTCGAAGAAGTGCTAAGTTTCATGACATTCCCTTTTAATGAAAGCAATGACCTTCACAGCTTGACTGCAAAAATCGGCAAGTTAACTGATTCTGAATCTGTTGTGGTGGAAGAAGAAATAATTAAAATGAGTTTGTTGAATTTGTTTTCAACGTATATAATAGAAAAATACTTACTAACTTATCGCTAAAATGTTTTATTTCTCTCTTGTAAACTCTACCTTAGAGTCGCCCGCAAGAAACATTTTTGAACACAAGTAGACCTCAGAGGTCAAAAGTTTGGCCACCCCTACCATACATGTTCGATCATTGAGATCCGGAGAACGTGCCGGCCATGGAAGCACCCGTATATGGTTTTCTTTCACAAAGATCTGGGCAACACGTGCAGTGTGCGGTCGGGCGTTGTCGTGCATGTATAGAAGACGTGAGCTCCGTCGAACGTAGGGAAGTATGCTATATACGCAGCAAACGTGTACGTCCACCATGTGTAATAGCACCCCATACCATAATGCCCTGCTGGCGGTGGATAGGGCGTGGTTGGATGCACTCCTCGAGGTGACACTCACCACGTCTCCGATGAACCAAAATTCGCGCGTCACCGGTGCTCAATTCGAATCTTGATTCGTCGGAAAACAAAATGTGCCTCCACTCGACAACCCACTGATGTCTAGCCTCTACCCACTGGCGCCGTGTACGGCGGTGTTCGCGAGTCGGTGGAATCCGCCGCAACGCACAGCGCACTCGCAGTCCACTTTCTAGCAAACGCCCCCGTATAGTCCGCGTAGTAAGTACGCCTTCCTTTGCTGCTGGCCAAACGGCTCCAAGTTGCCTTGAGGAAGACGTATGCGACGCTAAAGCGGTGCAGACGCTTTAGCGCGATCCTCGCGTGCTGTGCTGGCGCGGGATCGTCCCGCTCGCTGCAGAAGGCGCGTACGTCCTTGCTCCATCCATTTTCGCCATGCCCGCTGCACTGCCGATAATCACCGCTCGAGACGGCGCGCGATATCACGGAAGGATACTCCTGTCATGTGCATCCCCACAACCATTTCTCGCTCAAACTCACTCAGATAACGCGAACGGCATTCCATCACGCACAAAGTATGACTACAACTACCCGCTTCTACCATACTAACAATAACCGGTTTCTCCCTCCCCGCATCGGTCTCCATGAGACAACATATTGCAGCTATCGGAGGCACTCAGTAAAAAATGCGGCGATAGAAAAAGTCAAAACTCGCTGCGCAAACTCGTCTAGAGGAAACCTTAATGCTCCGCTAAATCTACGCATTTATCTTGACACGTTCAGATTATACAGGGTGTGCTCGTCACTTTTTTTCCATCAGCGTACATACATCTGTACGCTTATGAAGCGCCGACCGAATTTTCGCACTCTATTAATGACATTTCTGTTACTTCAATAATTCTTTACAAATGAAACAGACATGCATTACATTCATCTGTATCTGTAAATATGGACATACATCTCGTATTTTCCAACACTTACTTCTGTCAAAGACACGTGTTTCTGTCATATAATAGACTTCGTCAGTTTGGCTAGCGACGTAATGTTTGATGGAATGCCTCATAGGTATAGCAAATTTTGTCCGGTGGCACCAGATAAGTCTGGTGTCACCGGACACAAGACAGATTCACAAGGCAAATAACGACACACAGCGCAGTGTTATTTATCATTTCCCTTGATTTTTTAAAAAATTTGACAATTCTAGTTGCCCATTTTTAAATTCGATGGCCTCGTGTAGCTTAAGGACGAACAGTCAAACTTTTTTGAATTAGGATTGCCGACTCAAAATTAGCCATACAATCACTCTGCCTGATGTCTAAATGTTTGCTCTTTTCTTTCACTTTCATGAATATTTATGGAAATTCTTAAAGTAAAAATTGGAAAGTTTGATGCTAAAATTGTATTATAAATATACATATAAGTCAATAATAAAAACAAAATATATATATACATACAATGTTAAATATATGAAACACAATGACAAATGAACTACCCTGGGCTCTCCTTTTTAATCAACTCTTATTTTGTATTGGTTTTTGGGTCTTGTAACAGCTTATACTGTTCATCAATTGTTTTACTTAATGCTCTAATCATAGTATTAGGTGTTTCAGCTGCTTTCAATACAAGTCGTGGTTTTTTAGCTGCCGCAGGAAAACCAGTCGTTTCATTTTCATTCAGGTTAAAAAGTACTTTTCGCTTCTTCTGCAATGTTGTAATAATTACGTTAACTTCGGTCAAACTGGAATTAGTTTGTTCTGGTAAATCATGTAAAATTTCATTACAATTTTGTTCTATCTGATTATATTTATCTTTAATTTCGTTTGTTTTGTCTTCGATTTCCCTATATAATCTTTTAATTTCGCCAAGTTTATTTGTAATATTATTAACACATTTTGAACCATCAGAACTTCTTTGACGTTTTCTTTTAATTATACTTTTAGGTGTCTTACATTGTTGCTCGAACTTAAGAAATTCCTCCATCGAAGAACCAGAAGTTGAGCGTTTTTTTCTACTTTGTCGATTCCTTTGCACCGACACCTGTATTGGTTTAGGTAGACAACTTGTTTTAAAATTAACCTTGGATTTCTTCTTTTCCATAAGCAATTCACTTTCGGTTTTTTCAATATCTAATAGTGGTAAAGAATCATCAACTTGGATATTGCTCTGAAAGTGTATAAAATATTAATAACAATAAAGTTCTGTACTTCTTAATATCATCGCCTAGTAACGCTTACATAAAAAAATATAAGTGATTTTGAAACAGAATACACAATTTAAAATTGGTTTACATATAAAGCTTCCATAATCTGTCTCAGACCTAGTCTAACATATGAATATATATTGTAGAGCTCAAGACAGTGGTTTTAATTGCACCGAAAGTGTATAGCCTTCCAAGAAGACTTCAAAAATTGGAGGATTAAATGATTGGAAATATTTTCAAAAATGTCGTTATAAATTACCAAATACGCTTAGCATTTTAACATGTTACATCGGTCTGGCAGATAACTAAAGGCCGGATTATATGCAGTTTGCATAAATTTGCATAATATATGCATTTTGTATATTATTTGCATATTTTGTAGTAATTCAGCATTTTTGCATATTTTAAGTATCCGAGTTTTATTTATTTACTAAATCAAATTTATTATAGGCGTTACTAAAAATATGTCGTGGATGTAACAAACAAAAAAAAATTAAACAGCCCTCTTTAAATTAAAAATAGCATTTTATTAAGCCTCTTCGCGTTACTTTTCCGATAAGCGTCTCCAAGAATTTATTAATGCTCTTCCCATACATCCAGGCCGAGACAAAATTCCAGGAAAAGCTAATACCTTAAAACTTCTAAAAAAAAAATACATTTTACCAGAAAATTAGGAGTATATGTGTTTCTTTGCTATTCGGAGAAATTTATTCCCATATGCGAATGTAATTTTCAATTTACGTTGGATTTTCGAAGTGTAAACTTGTGAGTTGTGATATATAATAGCAAAAACGCCGAAAATAGCGACTGTGCCTGGATGGATTGCAGTTTATTCAGAATTGCGTATGGATGGAGAAAAAGTGTTTTGCATAACATGCTGCAAGATTGATCTTATTTATTAATTAATTAAGTTTTTAATTATTCCTTTATCTTTTACTAACATTTATTTTAGAAAGAAAACAACCGATGATGTGATATTTTTTTTTGCAGATTACAAGTGAGAGAAACTTCCAAGTCGACCAACATATGAAAACTCTATCTCATACTACAAAACTAACAAAGATGAAATTGGCGAAGAAGAGTCAGCAAACATTACCATCAACTTCCAAAAAATCGGAACAAGAACAATTTAATGAAGATTTGTGTCAAATGTTTGTGTTTTCAGACATTCCACTACATAAATCAAACAATTTAAGTTATTTTTTTTAAGTCAAGTTATTTTTGAAAAAATACATCAGCAAATATAACATTCCCGACGAGAGCACGTCAAGAAGAAATTATATTCACTGTATCTATGCAGAAACATTGAATAGCATTAAGAAGGTTGTTGCAAACAATTATCTTTATATATGCGTAGATGAAACTACTGATAGTGTGGCCCGATACATAGTTCATTTAATGATTGGTATCCTTAACGTATCGGTTCCAGCAAAATCTTATTTAATTTCATCCAAACAGTTGGGAAAGGCAAATAATTTTACAATAACAAGGTTTATACAGGAACAACTGGCAACTTTCTTCTTACCGGAATCGATTCCAACAGTGAAAAATCTATTGTTTTTGACGGATGCTGCACCATACATGATGAAGGCAGCTTTCAACTTGAAAATCTTTTACCCAAATTTAATTCACACAACTTGCTTGGCACCTGACTGAATTGTGTTGCAGAAGAAGTCAGAAACCATTTTCCCTTAGTAAATACTACTTTAATTAGTAGTGATAAGAAAGTATTTTTAAAGGCCCCATTACGAGTTCAGTTTTACAAACAACATCTACCCGGTGTTCCGCGTCCTTCTCAACCAGTAATCACACGATGGGGGACGTAGTTGGAGGCTGCTATTTTTCATGCAAATCATTGTGAAAGAATAAAGACCATTATTATGGATCTTGAAAGGGATGCGCAATCTGTGATAGACATCCAAAAGGTGTATTCGAGTAAAGAAATACCTCAACAGTTGGCGTTTATTAAAGCGAATTACAGTTTTATTTCCACTTCTAAATTGCAGTTGGAAAAACAATTTATGTCGCTAATCGAGAGCGTTGAAATAATAAACAAACTTGAAAAGTCATGTTTTGATGTTAAAGGAGGAGTGGGACAGTCCGGGTATGAAAAATTTTTAAGTGTAATAGGAAAAAAATGAGGGTTTTAAAAAGCTAAAGGACATTGCTAAAATCTTGTGTGGTGATTCAGTAGAAAATAGATGATGTTTCTAATTTGAAATGTGATCCTATAACAAGCGTCGATGTAGAACGAACCTTTTCAATATATAAATACATGTTTTCAGACAAGCGTCACAATTTTTCTGTTGAAAACTTTGAGAAATATGTGATTGTAAATTGTTTTTATAGTTAATTATGTTGTAAAATGTTCTAAATAAACTTATAGTAAACATAATAGAATATTTTTTTCTACAGTATTCCATTTTCTAACATTCCTCGTATTTTTTTTACCTGCATATTTTTCATAAGTGCATATTTAGGCTAAAACATCTGCATATTTTTAGTTTTTTTTTGCGTATAATCCGGCCTTTGAGTTAACTATTGAGAAAAAATTTCCAAAACTGTAATGCCAAGCATCCGCGGCGATTATCATCAAAAGAAGTGATACTGCATCTGCATAATCAATAAATAATAATCATATAGAATTAGTCTGATGATTAGATGATAAAAACGGTGCTAATGTAATGCTACACATTCATGATAACTATTTTTTTTTGTTACTGTCTTATTAACCTCTAGTATTTATTATTTATAACACTCAGTACATGCAACTATTTAAATTTAAAATATGGGAGACAGATTGTGTAATGATAATGCATTCTGTAGTTTATGCTCTATCGCTTCACATATTCGACATCAAATAAGCGTTTTAATTTAATCGTCAGTAACAGTTTTATATACCAAAGTACTGTGATGACTGATGACTCACCCAACGATACGTCACGTAACAATCCTCTGGCGGCTTCACGAAAGATCTAGAAACGGAAAGACCGAGACTAGGAAAACACGAGAGAGTGCCGCGGTCGATATATAAGCCGTCGAGGAAGGGATTTGATTCATTCGATACCGAATTATCGCCGAGTGAACTTACATAAATATAAATATATAAATGTGCTTATTGTTAGTAATTAGTTTTTATATTGTTATTCGTTTTTATTATTAATATAGTGTGTGTTTAAGTTACCGTTAGTTTTATTTAAGAACCCGAAAAGACAAATACACCACAGTACTTTCACTATTTGACAAAACCATCGTTTTTGAAGTGCGTATCTAATTTTTTCTTAATACATAATTTTAATCACAGCCCCTAATTTAAATTTAATTATTAATTACAAAATATATTTGAAATAAATATGAACATACAGGCTTTTTTCTTATTTGTGAAAATCTAGATCTTGCTAGGCTTGATCTCCTTGGCCCTGGACATGGAAACAATACTTTTCTAATGGTCCTACTTTTGGAAGTAGTGTGGCCAGTTGAATCGGGAACGACTTTATTTAATATATTTGGTTTGACATTCACTTTTGCTAAAAATTAATATAATTAAAATCAAGATATAAATTAAATGAAGGACTTACAAATTTTAAATTCGCAATTATCTAAGTTATGTCTGGCGCCTATAGAGATAAAATTAAATCATAAATTTTAAATTAAATGTAAATGATTTGAATTTACCTTCATTATTCTTACACTCATTTTTGGAATTGTTAACAAATAACGAACCAGTTCCTGTAATAAAAAATATTAATATATCACATTTATTTTATAGTAATACGGTATAATTAGTTTTAAAAAATCATTATGGTACACTCCAGAAGTATGGTGCTGAAGCACAATTACGATAAATTTAAATGGAAAATATACAAATAGTGAAAATATAAGAAAAATTCATCTTTTAAAACAAAGTGTTATCAGAAGAAAGGTAAAAACAATAAACACAAGTTTGATTTAAAGATTAAATTTGTAACCTTTTATGTGTTTGAATACTGTGATAAATTTCCTTGTTAACTTAAATTTTTATCTGATTTTAAATTACTTCATTGAAGCGAGGAACAACATATGAGTCACAAATGAAAAATAAACTTTGACAATAGTACCTAATATTTTTTTAACTGCATTACTTTTTTGAGATATAATTTCCTTGTAGTTTTTTGGCAACTTTCCTGTTATTGGATCTATTAAAACTGTAACAAAAAAAAATCAGTTACAAATATAGATACATATATTATATGAACATACATATCTCTGGCATTGGCCTCAATTTAAATTCTGATTCGTTAGCCACTTCTTTAGTATTTTCTTTTGGTACGACATTCTCTATAACAAAATAAATGAAATACAAAATTACAATTTCAGTATCTATATAAATACTTGTGAAACAATCTTTCTTTGCCTTTACAAGTTTGGACACATTTTTTGGAAATTCACCTGTTACAGGATCCAAGAACTCTATAAAATATATAGACTACTTAATTACTCTTTATTATAAAAAATAATTAAACAACTTGCCTAATTCGGGGATAGGGTTAACTTGAAATTCTTTTTCTGCTTTAGGAATATCATTCTTATTTTTTGGGCTGTCCTTTTTATACCTTTGAGCTAATATTTCCTTATAATTTGTAGGAAGTTTTCCAGTAACTTTGTCCAAAAGGACTGCAACAAAATATTTTAAATAAGATAGAAATAATATAAAAGAAACATACATATTTCTGGCATCGGCTTTAACCTAAATTCACTCATTCTTCTTATTCTCACACTTATGTTATTATTATTATATCGCACAGCACTATTAAAAGATAAATTCGAAAGTTAATACAAAATACATTTTTTACGTTTTTTTTCTCTTTAATAACAAAAAATGCAATTTGTTAACGAATTTGTTCTTCTCTTTAACTATAAAATTAGCAGCAAATCAAATACATATTTAGTATTTAAATTTTAAATAAATATACTCAAAATGTTATCAAAAATCCGTTTTAAAACATTTTTCAAAATACTGAAAGCACCACTATGACAAACTTCTACATATAAATTTTACTACACCACAAATACCGTAATTCCCATATATAAAAGGAACGTGTGTATTAGAACAAGGAAAGCGAAGGGTATGATTGTTTTAATAGTCTAATTTCGACATACATTTTTTAATAGTTTTATTTTATTTGTAATATGGTAATATAAAATTTGTACGCTCATTTAGCATGAATACGTCACTGGATGCAAACAAAGCGGTTGAGTTAAATAAGTTTCAACTACGTTTTCCTTATATTCTACTACCAACTTTCTGGGTTGATGTATTTGGATATTTGAAAAACAAGATTTTTCAAAATAGGATACAAACAATAAAAGAATTAAGGAACGCAATTACGAGAGAAATTAATGAAATTCCCTAAGAAATGTGTTCGACAATAAAAAAGAAGGGTAAACCTGTGCATTGAGCATCAAGGACATTCTTTTTAGCAATTTGTATAGAGAAGTGATATGCATCAATAGACAATCTATGAATAAAAAATCAGCAGAGCAGTGAAATAAAATGTTATAATTCATGATCTGTATTTCTATCAAATATGTTTGTAAACAAATACATATTTTATAGTGCGTGTTTTTCACTACATTTAACTCTTAAGTTTAGTATTTATCAAATTTTTATATTTAAATTCTGTTTTGTAATAAATATTTGTACTATTCTATTTCTTGAACTAAAGGGAAAAAATTATGGCATTTGTCAATATGAAGGTGAATTAAATTTATGTAGAAATTTCATGTTTTTAATTTTTGTTTATTATATCCCATTTTAATACTATGCCACCGATAAGTAAACTTATTAAGTTGGCAACCGTGTATATTAGGTTGCATATGGAGCAGTAAACATAATTAACGAATCGGTATTTTATTGAAAAAAATCATTTTATCATTTCCAGCTAAAGCAGAAGTGGAAAGAAATTGAGAAAAATCTATTTTATTCACAGCGATTTTCTGATGTCAATGAGGATGTTTACTGTCAAGTGGTGTTGCATGCTTCTTCATTGTTAATATTTTGTCTTTTTTTGGCATATTCAATTTTGATTGTTTAGTAGGCACTCAATTTTCACTATGCTGCATTATATTACTATCTGTTACATAATTATGCCGTAGTAGAAATTTTTATGACCATTACAAAGACCGGAATTAAATTGGGTTAAAACATGTGACATAATTAGAGTTGGTACTGCGAACATGCGGTCAGTAGCGCGCTTCGAAAACGTGCAAGTGGTTGAATCGGTAATAAATGTAAATAAATGTGTTTTCAGTATAGAGAGGTTCAAAGTGGATAAGATCAGTTAAATATTTACAGTATCAGGTATGTTTCAACAGTTTCTTTATGTAACCGTGTTCGTTGTGAGAAATAAATGTTATACGCAGAAATCGACCGTTCGACATCTAATGATATAGTACTAGCATAATAAAAAATTATTTTTGTAAATACTTAATGAATCTGTAGACCCACTTTCACCAAAAATCTGTTTCAATTTGGCAAAATCTGAATTTTTTGTTAACACACATTAATCTGCTTTATAAACAACACTAAATAACACATTTCTTGTGTCGATGAATGCATGTAGCTGTGCTTGTACAGTGTCCACTATTTGCATTGCGGTCCACTAAAGACAACGAAGAATTTTGTAATTTTCGAAAAGCTTCAACCGGTTTATTGTATTGTTATAAATAATTTGTAAATCTACTTCAACTTGGGTTTTTTTGCAATTTCTTTTGACTTTCCTTAACGGCAGCTGCTTCTTTAGGATCGCATTGTAAAACAACACATTTAATTTTTTGGAAATGCCGACAATAATAAAACGGTGTCTTAAATCGTGTACCCCAGCATGTAAGAATTGGCTGTGGAGGTTCAGGAATGTTGGGACATGTCTGTGAAATTCGCGAATATGTTTAGGAGTTTTGAGAAACTGTGCTTTTGTATAAGCTATTATTAATCCCTCTACCTCTAGATAACACTTTTGAATAGTTTATATCATAAGATGTAATGCATGTCACATGTAAAAAGTTTCCACAATGTTGTTTAAAAGATTGACACACGGAAAGGGTGTGCGGCACTATCAGTGATAAAGAGGTGTTTGAAATTTCATATTTCTTCATTATATTTCCTTTGTAATTACTTCGGCAGTATATTTTTCTAGTCTTCTACTTGCTAGTAAAATTGAAACTGACGGTATTTGAGATTCCATTGTCTGTACCATTACATTTTGAGCAGATTTCATTTGACGATCAGTCGACTAGTCCACACATAGGCAGTTTTTTTATTTTTTAGTTCTGATTTGATGCTGCATGAAAGCTTTGTCACAAATTTCGCAAATTATTCCATCATACATTAAGTCTGAAAATTCATCAATATACTTATGCACTGTGTGAATCGATGGTCGCTTTAACGACGTTCATAATTGCGACATTATTAAACTGAACCGTACAAAACTCCAAACACAATAAAGAAATATTTAGATACTGAAATTTTTCCAAAATGACTGGGCGTGCAAAGAAGCTTACTATAGTGTCGAAGTTATAATGGGAAAAACAAATAACTTTCGAAAACTTTTAGAGATCAGCCTAATGTTTAACAGAAATGCGAAGAATTAATTAAGAAAATTTTAGGAAGTAAATGGTTCTATATTACTACTGGATAGTAAATAAGTAGCGCAAATGTTAACAACGATTTTGCAACAGGAAGAATCCGCACCAATTACTGCAGTAAATATCACACAATACATTGCTAAGATATTGAATAAAAGAAAGTAAGTGGATGACATTTACAGTAATTTTACTAAGGTTTTGGCTCAGTTGACGATGTCAAACTTGAGTCTATAGAACTTCCTCTTTAATAATTTAAATAGATGAAAAGGTTTTGATTAGCAAAGATTTTTCTTCTGCTTTTATTTTGCCAACCGTCGATGTATCTAGAAGATACAATTTTGCACATCTTTTTAAAAACTTTAGTGTTGGATGCGTATATCCGTGTTATGCTAAAAATTTGAACATTTACAACACTGTTAGTCTACACCCTGATTATATTATAATAATACCTTAATAACATTAATGAATGAAATAATAACATTTTTAATAATATAAAATATTATCATCACCCGAAACATTACGTCTTCATTTATATATTAGTGATCCTTATATTATAATATTGTGTGCATTTGTTTTTTGATTTTATTGGATATATAACACACGCAACCCTGATTACTTTGTCAAAGCTTATGTATAATGGGTGGTTTTTTAGAGGTTTGATTTTAAAGTTGGCAAAACTGTTTCTAGTGCCAACCATTTTGACAATTGACAGCTGACGTCTATTCAGCACGTTTTGCCATTTCAAAATGAACAGACTTACACCAGAACGATGTTTGCAAATTGTGCAAGTTTATTTTGAATATTGTAGTTTACTTTGCAAAACTTAGTGTGCACTACGTTCATTTTACGGTCGACATAATCGTCCACCAGTGCAAGTTATTCGAGCAACCATGAAACATTTTCGCACCACGCATGCTCAATTGATAATACGCATCCGCAGAGACATCGTACAGTGCGCATCGAAGAAGTTGTTGATGCTCTTAGAGCGTAGTGTTGAGGAAGACCCAAATGAGTCTATTCACCGTCGTGCGCAGCAATTGTAGCTTTGTCCATCCACTTTATGGAAGATTTTACGAGAAAATCTTGGTTTACGAGCTTACAAGATCCAACTCGTGCAAATACCAGTAATTAATGAAATAAAAATGAACTTCCATCAAGGAAAAGTTACTTCGATTAAAAATACCTGTAATATACATCCCACCTGAATTCAACTTCTTTAGGTCAAAGTAGTTTGCGCATTTATGTATTTTACACTAATCCTTCATAATTTTTCAGGATGCCTTACTAATTGTGATAAAAATTCTACTAAAGTACATGTAGATCTGCCGGACATCTTAGGTAAGGTTGATTATAGCCATTGGATTTTATTACTCCAAAGGTATCTAAATGTAATCAGTCGCCACAAGGTACAAACTCGTGCAAAGAGGCTGCCACTTTAATGCCTCACTACTCTTACATTCCTGACATACGACGGCGACCTGAAATATTTCCGGAATTGGCAAGAGATGGCGCACGAAGGTTGAAGTGGATTCCTTTTTATGGCAACTGCCAAAATTTCAGACGTCTACTGTCAATAGTTGTTGTTTAAGAGTGTGTTTTGTGTAGCAAGTCAGGCGGTTTCGCAAAAATGGATAAAATCGAATTTCGTGTGGTGATAAAACACTTCTGGATGGCTGGGAAAACGGACACGGAAATTCGAAATATTTTACTAGAGGTTAATGGCGGATCTACTCCATCATTTCGGCCATCAGCTTCTGGGTGAGCGACTTCAAAGGTGGCCGCACAAGCACAAGTGACGAACCACGCAGTGGACGCCCAAAAACTGCTACCAACGATGAAATGGTCGACAAGATTCATGATGTCGTGTTAGCCGATCGCCGATTGAAGCTGAAAGAGATAGCAGAGGCAACAGGCATCTCAGAAGAACGCGTTGGCCATATCCTACACGAAATTTTGGATATGAAAACGCTTTCGGCGCGATGGGTACCGCGTTGGTCACACCGGAGAAAAAACGAAATCGGGTGACTGTTTTGGAGGAGTGTCTGGCCAGGATCCAACGCAATCCAAGGAATTTATTCATGCGTTTCGTAACCGTGGATGAGACTTGGATCCACCACTACATACCAGAGACCAAGGAACAGTCGAAACAGTGGACTTTTCCGAGTGAATCGGCTTCGAAGGGAGCAAAGACCGTTCCATCAGCCGGAAAGGTCATGGCGACCATTTTTTGGGATTCCCAAGGTGTGATCCTCATCGACTATCTGCAGAAGGGAAGGACAATCACGGGGCAATACTACAGCGATTTATTGACCCGATTCGATGCAGTATTGAAGCAGAAACGGCCTCGTTTGCAGCAGAAAAAGGTGCTTTTTCACCACGACAATGCACCGGCTCATTCATTCCGCATCGTCGTGTCCAAATTAGTCTCTCGTCCTCCATATTCAGCCCCCAGCGATTTTTTCCTATTTCCAAACTCGAAAAAATCGCTGGGAGGAAAGGGATTTGCCTCAAATGAGGAGGTCATCGCCACTACAGATGGCTATTTTGCAGACCTCGAAACATCCTACTTTTCTGTCGGCTTCAAGAGACTGGAGCACCGTTTGAAAAAGGAAAAACACGGTATTGGTGTGGTTTTTTATTTTTATTTTTCGATGTAGTCTCCTCGAAGATCAATACAAACATTTCAGGTCGCCCTCGTATTCCTCTTCCAATTGTTTGAACATTGACATTATCATGTATTATGATTAATTTGTAAAAACGGTCCCACATGTGGAATCTCCAAATTCGATCACCAGTGTGCATTGAAGCCGCTAATAGGTATTCCTAGGGACCGTCTGAATGACTGTAAACACCACTTGCTGATCATCCAAGAGCTGCTCTCATATAGTACGTTATAGTTTGAATATCCACGACAAACCTCGGCCAAAAGTTTAGAGCGTATACCAATGAGTTAGCTAAAGCTCGTGCAGCATAATCTGTTGATTTTATTTCTATACTTTTTCCATTCATCACTTTCACAATGTCACCTGGCCTCTTAACAGCACAACCTAGCATATTTTCACATAAATTAGTCATCGAATTAGCCCTCTAATTCTCAGATAAAGGAATTAGTCTTTTAACCTGGTCCAAAACTGGCTTTTTAGATTGCGTTTCATTCGAGCCAGGCGCGGTGAATATATCCCGAAATCATATTCAAACAATAATGACATAAAATAATCATTTCAATAAATCCAATGTTGTTGCTATTACTCTGATTTTAGTGTGTTTTATTTCATTTTAAAAGTCTATACCTCTAAAAAAACACCCATTATTTATGTGCATATGAGCATTTAGTTACGTATGTAAGTTATAATATTAGAATAATAAAGCACCAGGAAAGGTTAAGTAAGTGTACAATGAAATTAAAATAACAATAATAAGAAGGTATTGCTTCGTTATTACGCAAAACATGTAAGTTTTTGACTACAATAGGATAAACGTTGGAATTTGTGTTTATAGAAATCTCAGAAAAAGATGCGCTGTATCTGTATAAATGAAAGTGAAATTTAAATTTATTCTAAAGTTTATACTCACAATCAACTAAAGCAATTTTAAACGATTTGCTTAAAAATAAATTATAATGAATAGAGACCGGACGAATCAGACCAAAATTACGATGGACCATATAAATAGTTATAACAGGCAGTTATTGAATAGCACTATTCATTCGGTTAATCGCACATCTGTTTTTTGTTATTGAATTGTGCCGCAATTACTTCAATATTACAGATAAAATACCTTTCTTCATGAGCGTAGATAGAGGCGTCAGGGGTTTTTATAATTAATTTTATTTATTAGTTTATATTTCGTAAGATAAATAAAGGACGGTAAGTTAGTTTCTTTTTTTCATTGTTTTAACAGTTAATTACATAATTACATACTTCTAAATTTTTGTAATAGATCCTGTTTAATATCGTTTCATCAATTCCTCTTCCAATTGTTTGAACATTGACATTATCATGTATTATGATTAATTTGTAAAAACGGTCCCACATGTGGAATCTCCAAATTCGATCACCAGTGTGCATTGAAGCCGCTAATAGGTATTCCTAGGGACCGTCTGAATGACTGTAAACACCACTTGCTGATCATCCAAGAGCTGCTCTCATATAGTACGTTATAGTTTGAATATCCACGACAAACCTCGGCCAAAAGTTTAGAGCGTATACCAATGAGTTAGCTAAAGCTCGTGCAGCATAATCTGTTGATTTTATTTCTATACTTTTTCCATTCATCACTTTCACAATGTCACCTGGCCTCTTAACAGCACAACCTAGCATATTTTCACATAAATTAGTCATCGAATTAGCCCTCTAATTCTCAGATAAAGGAATTAGTCTTTTAACCTGGTCCAAAACTGGCTTTTTAGATTGCGTTTCATTCGAGCCAGGCGCGGTGAATATATCCCGAAATCATATTCAAACAATAATGACATAAAATAATCATTTCAATAAATCCAATGTTGTTGCTATTACTCTGATTTTAGTGTGTTTTATTTCATTTTAAAAGTCTATACCTCTAAAAAAACACCCATTATTTATGTGCATATGAGCATTTAGTTACGTATGTAAGTTATAATATTAGAATAATAAAGCACCAGGAAAGGTTAAGTAAGTGTACAATGAAATTAAAATAACAATAATAAGAAGGTATTGCTTCGTTATTACGCAAAACATGTAAGTTTTTGACTACAATAGGATAAACGTTGGAATTTGTGTTTATAGAAATCTCAGAAAAAGATGCGCTGTATCTGTATAAATGAAAGTGAAATTTAAATTTATTCTAAAGTTTATACTCACAATCAACTAAAGCAATTTTAAACGATTTGCTTAAAAATAAATTATAATGAATAGAGACCGGACGAATCAGACCAAAATTACGATGGACCATATAAATAGTTATAACAGGCAGTTATTGAATAGCACTATTCATTCGGTTAATCGCACATCTGTTTTTTGTTATTGAATTGTGCCGCAATTACTTCAATATTACAGATAAAATACCTTTCTTCATGAGCGTAGATAGAGGCGTCAGGGGTTTTTATAATTAATTTTATTTATTAGTTTATATTTCGTAAGATAAATAAAGGACGGTAAGTTAGTTTCTTTTTTTCATTGTTTTAACAGTTAATTACATAATTACATACTTCTAAATTTTTGTAATAGATCCTGTTTAATATCGTTTCATCAAATCTACTTCTCCCAATTATTTTGAAGTAAGTGTTCAGTGAATTTCGGTAAGTTTCAATGACTTACGCATAAATTTTTAATTTTAATTTATTTAGATCCAGAACATTGTTTAAGTTACTTTTTCAGATATGATATGGGACAACATCGAGAATGGCACGGTGAAACAATGGCGAGTTGGATTAAGGGTCAAACTGATTGTATGTCCATTGCTAGTGATTTCGAAATTTATGGCTAAGTCGGTAAAATATCGTTAAAAAATTCCAATAAATCGCACGTACAACGTCACTTAGATACACAGAAATTAGACCCGTTGGAATCTAACAATTTTAACGACGAACTCTGCGAAACTTTAATGGCGACCAATATTCCCTTAAATAAACTTAACAATTCTACCTTCAAAACATTTCTCCAAAAATATACTGGTCGAAATGTTCCTGATAAATCTACCTTACGCAAATATGTTTCTAAATGCTACACGAAAGCAGTAGAAGGCACTACAAGCCATCTTTCAAATCAGTACCTATGGATAAATGCCGACGAAACTGTCAATATATTAGGACGCTATGTGGTAAATATTGTAGCTGGTGTACTACATCCAACTGTTCCATAACGCATATGTAATAGCAACAAAAGTTATAAATACAGTTGATGCGGAAACAGTAGCTAAAACCATTTACGATAATATGCACCAAATGCTTCATTCCGACGACAGGTACAAAGAAAAAATACTTTTATTTATCAGTGACAGTGCTGCAAATACAGAGTGTTCCCTGAGGTAAATGACAAACTTATAGAATGTGTTCTAGAGGTGATTTTTAAAAATAAATTCATATACACTTTAGCTTAATTTCTTTTTTGTTCTTAAGATTTCAATAAAAAAAAACTTTTTAATCATGAAATTACATAACAAACTAATAATTTAATATTATAATAATTGTTCGAAATGTGCGCCTCTTCTTTCTAAACATGTGGCTAGTCATTTTATAAAATGACAACCTGTAGTTACTTATGTCATTTATCGATAAGTGATAACTGTAAAATTATGTTCAGTAACCATCCCTAGAACGTACACTAATACGGAATACGCTGACATAGTGGTTGTGTATGGGTATTGTGATGGAAGCGGACGTGCTACAGTACAAGAATATCGTCAATGTTTTCCAAATCGCGCAGTTCCTCACCATACGACATTTTTTAATTTCCTACAGTGTTGGAGAGAGGCGGTTCTTCTCCAAATTCACTTGTCTAAAGAGAGTTTGATCTTCTTCAGAAAGTTAATGTCTTAAATGAAGTTGAACAAGATCCATCCACAAGTATATGCAGGATATCTACCATTACCGGTGTTTGTCATACCCAGGCATGGCAAATTTTACATTTCAATGAGCTTTTTCTTTATCATCTACAGAATGCTTATCATATGTTACCAAGAGAGTTAGTGAATCGCGTATAGTATTGTCAATGATTACAGAACAATTTAGAACTTACTCCGTGTATCCTTTTTACAGACGAGTCTTAATTTACAAACAACACTCGAAATTCTCACACTTGGGCTACTGAAAACCTACATAATGTAGTTTTGGTTAATCACCAACATCGTTTTTCTGTAAATGTATGGTCTGGGTTATTAAACAATGACATTATTGGGCTACATTTTATCCAAGGAACGGTAAGCCAAACACGTGAGAAGAATTGATTTAAAGAATATTTGCAGGAGTAGATTCCCCACGGAATTAATTTGCTGATATTAACTGGCAACAGAATATGGCCCAAAGACTAGCAACACGTTTAGAAAGAAGAGGCGAACATTTCAAGCAATTGTTATAATACTAGTTTATTAGTTTGTTATGTAATTTCATGATTAAACACATTTCTGAAATAGTTTTCTTCTTCTTGAATCGATTCTGCCTTTACTTGATGTAAATCCATATCAAATGATAAAAACACACACAATGTTGTATTAGATTTACACTTTATTTTTCTGTTATTTTCTTCTTCTGTTGAAATCTATAGAACAAAAAATAAATTAAGGTATTGTATATGAAAATTTTTATTCAGAATCACCTCTAGAACACATTGTGTAAGTTTGTCGGTTACTTCAGGGAACATCCTGTATGTTAAAAACAGGCAGACTATTAAAGAAAACATATCCTAATATGCTGCATATTACTTGTGTATCACATGCTCTCCGCAGAATCTGTGAATATATCAGAGACACCTTTCAGGCTTTTAAAAAAGTTTTCAGAAGAGTACAATTGAGAGTAGCTCTGTACAGGGAAAAACTTCCATCTTTGTCACTGCCTCCCTCTCCAGTAATAACTAGATGGGGAACATGGATGGAAGCTACTAGTTTTTATGCAGAGAATTTTGATAGTTTACGAAATTTCATTACATGTTTAAATGACGATGCTCTAAGTAGTTCTGAATGCAAGGAACTAATATAATTTTCAAATTAAAAAAATCAGTTGTACTTTCTTCAGGAACACTTTAGAAATTTGCCAAAACTAATCACTTATTTTCCAAATCAAAATCTCAAATTAAATGATAGATTAACCACATTAGATGTGGCTATTAATAATTTGAAAAATTTTCCAAGTGGCTTAGGATGTGGCCCTCGGCAAGCGTTAGACGCAGATTTTAATAGAAATCCAGATTTAATAACATTGCGGCAATTGTGTGTGGGGACAATGCCTCAGAATCAAACTGCTAAATGCGCTGAAATAAAAGAATATTACCAGCATGCACCTATAACCAGTTGCGATGTAGAAAGGTAGTTTTCTATCTACAAGGATGTATTTTATTCAAAGAGAACAAATTTTACAGAAGAGAACCTTGAGAAAGTATTGTCAGTTAGTACTAATACTCATTTACGCAACTTTAACTATAAAATGAACATATAAAAATGTATTTCGTATTTTACAGATCACCACCCGTTTGTTTTCCAATTATATGAATAAAATTAAAAATTCTTTAAAAATACAAATTTTCAATAGTACGCCCGTAGGCGATTAGTCATCGGCCTCTCGTGTCCGGTCCCTACTTATTACCCAGTCTGTATTTTTTAAAAAATTCTGTTACCTCTTTTATTATCACATCCATCAGCAGATTAAACGGAAAAGGGCTCAAGGTGTCGCCATGTGTAATACCCCCAGGTGTTCTCCATTCGTACCTTTGTTGTATTATTCTTATTCAACTGTAGTATTATCCTGATAATTTCCGGTGATGTCTGACGTCTTTCCAGTTCTCTGATTACATCTTTTAGATGTACTCTATCGAGGGCTTTTGTTAAGTCTATGAAGCAGGCGTATGCAGCGTTGTCAAATTCGACGGGTTCTTTGATTTGTTGGATGATGAATATAGCATCTCTCCCTGATTTCAATATGATCTTCTAATCGGCTTTTTGCAAGACTCGTGAATAACTTCATTGTTGTAGATAAAAGACTAATTCCCCTATAGTTCTCTGGGTTAATTTTTTCTCCCTTTTTGAATAAGGGAATAGTAATGCTTTTATGCAATTCCTTGGGTATTTCTGATATTTCAATTATTTTGTTAAATAATAGAAAATACCATATGATCATATATTTCTACCCTCTAGAAGGCAATGACATTTTTCTTTTTTAAACTTAAGTTGGTACCATAATTTAAGTTAACTTATTTTGCAGCGTGTGTGTGATATAGGTTATTTTATACTGATGAGTCTGATGACAGATTAGGTTTTGTCATTTTGACAAATAATTACATACAAACGTTTCAGTTGAAAAAATAAAAAGTTTAATAATAAAAACAGCTACAATAAATGTTCAAAGTGAGCTCCTTCATTTTCTATGCATAGCGCAACTCTTCGTCTCATATTATTGAAGGCATTCCTTAAATTATGTGGTGTAATTTCCTCACAGACATTTCGGATAGCATTAGTAAGTTCTTCAATTGTATGTGGACGATTCGTAAATACTCTATTTTTTAGATGTGGATAAATGAAATAGTCCATAATTGTTAAATCCGGAGATCGTGGTGGAAAGTCTACTATTCGATTATCAAAGAATTCATGCAATAATTCCATCGTTTCTCTTGTCTTATGGGCTGTTGCATTATCTTGCTGGAAATATCCCTCGCGGAGCTCATCATCATGTAATTGATTTACAAATGGTAGCAATAAATTATTACGATATCGTTCTGCATTTATCGTATTATTAAAGAATATTGGACCAATAATCCGTCTACGAGAAACAGCAAGCCAAACGCCTATTTTTTGTGAATGCGAGGGTGTAAAAGCTCTTGCACGCAACGAAATTTTGTCTTTTTTAAGGATTCTCTGGCAGGTCCCATATGACAGTTGTGTTTGTTGTGAAAGCTTACGAATCGATTTCTTAGGCGATTGATTTATTCGTCCCTCAACATCTGCTATATTTTCAACTGTCCGCTTTAGTGGTCTACCAGCACCTGGTTTTCGAGACACAGACCCTGTTTCACGGAATTTAACCACTGACTTTTGAATTAATTGCCGCAAACTGTCATATGTTGTTGGAAAATTCGGAAATTCTGCCCGTAATTCTTCTATACAAGGCTGCAAGGAGTACGACCATTCTCCATTTTCTAATTTTACACCGTTCCTAAAGTATGATTCGATCAGAAAAACTTTATGATTTATTGTAAACATTTTTAAGTGTCAATTAATAAATACATTAATGACAGATGAGTTTTATTTATCAGAACATACACAGAATGACAGATGTATTTTATTTGTCACTACCAACACCATATTTTCAAGAAATAATTTCACGGCTTGCTAGAGGGTAAATATAAATGATCATATTGTAGTTAGGTGTTTCGTCAGTTGAAATGAAATGTATGGGCACAAATCTATTGTACGTACTACAATACAAAAACAAATTCAGTTTTGGTAGAATAAATTACTATATTATATGGGGTATATTTGTATATTTACGTAATTTAAAAATACATAACTCTGATTAATTTTGAATTAATCATACATGCAAGCGTTTTATTTCTTAATCAAAGTCATCATCTTAGTTGATCGATTTCGGCTTATTTCTATGCATAAATATTATTAATGAATTATGTTTTATCGTTCCAACGCAATTGACTAGCATTATTGCTTCATTAATTGAACTATATCTGTGGCTACAATGTCAATTGATCGTGAAAGATCTTAAGTAAAGTGGCAATGAAAGTAAAAGGTATTGCGAAATATTTTTGTTCGTTTTCTTTAAACAAATACCGATGGCGTGTGTATGTATGTTTTAAAATTTACCGGTAAACATAAATAAGCAACACGATATTTTGCAATAAGTACACACGAGTGTTTCCTGCATTTTCATCACCTTGAAATAGGCCCATATAAGTGGATCATCCCCACTCTTTCAGTTCTCAGAGTGGTATTTTCTTGCTCTTTCAACGCACCACCAAGTTGTGCACATATGATCGGGCAGATTTTGAAAAGAGCGGGTAAGTGATGTTTGTATTTTCCTTATATGTTCATTTATAACTGTTTTATTTGATAAAATGTGAAATTGAAGGTGATTAAGTTTTTTTAATTGTAAAAAGACGATTTAAAAAAAAATATTTTGAATTTTTTTTTTAATAACAAAGTTATGATTTAATTCGTTTTATAGTTCTTAAATACAATTAATTACTACGTGAGGAATAAATAGCGCTAATGGGAGTGCAAATAACAAAATCCTATTTCTAAAATTTTAAGTTAAACCATATTATTTTTTTAAAAATTATTTAGTGGATTTTAATAATCGATGCGATTTGACATTTTTGTAATTTTTTTGAAATAATTTCTATCAAACAATATTTTGTCAGTGTAAGGGAGAAAAATATCAATTTCGAATTTTGGGCCACAAACTACTTCACATACATCGATTTCCATCAATGTTACTTTAAAAAAGTTTAGACTTGTCGACCAGCGTTATACTTAACAAAGTCAATTTTTTATACAGGAATTTTCACGTAACCCGTTTGTTAGAAGTTTTTTATGTTAACGCCTTAGTACACTTTTGAAAATATGTGACATGTAATCCTGATACTTGGTTTGTTAAAATAAAATATTTACATTCATGAACCACTTTCGATTATACCGGAAGTCAGCCAACTTTGACATTTTAAATAGAATATTATATTTTTGATTGCTTTTTAGATTTCTTGTAAAGAGCTATAACACTCTATATTAAGGTTTCTTTTGTAAACAAAAATAGGCGTTTTTGAATTATTTTGAATTTTGTGAAATTTTTAGTTTTTTCAATACACTTTTTAAAACCACATATTTAAGACGTACAGTTGCGGCGCCTACAAACTCAGACAGTTTGACAAAAAATAAATGTTGGCTTTGTAACATGATCTTAATATTGAAGTTTATAAAAAAATATATAACCGAAAGAAAGTCAGTGGAGTACAAAATAAAAAATTTCAAAAATGGAAAAATTCACGTTTTTGCAACAATATACGCGTTTTTAAATGAAAATGCATTCCATTTGTTTTTCTTGATGAAATCTGAATTTTTCGAGATGGAAACTCTCAAAAACCACGGTAAGATGAGAATATTAAATCTGTAAAAGCAAAACAAGTAGGTTGCAAAAAGTATTAATTATTTAAAAAGTATTGGCATGGGCAATATATCGTTGACTTTTATTGTGTTTTTATCAACATTTATTTCATTTGCGATGTGCCTAATGCTCATGCCGTCCTCTAGCCTAGTTCTAATTATCGACTTTTGCAGTTCGTTTAATTGAAGCATTTTAAAAATTGTGTACGCTTCTGACTTACTGTCGTGACCAAAAAAAATCGGGACAGTGTCAAAATCGTTATGTCAATTTCCTTTATCTTTTAGCGTGTAATTTTGACTATATTTGATTAATTTTCAAAGTGTACGTCAAATTATCTATCATAGTTGCTAATTCAAAATTGAAAATGCTGCATTTTTCGAAAACTGATAAAGCCAGACTTGTTACTAATTAGTTTGGAAAATAACGAACCATCAAAAGAATTCATAATTGGAGTAGACTGTGAAATTGGGTTGGTACTTTAGCCACTTCCATCCACATAATGACATTTATTATTTAACATTGAAACTATAAGTTTGTGTCAAATTTTTCAAAACACTTATTAAGAAAATTAAATTTATTTAAAAAATGGTGACATATTACTTGATGCTTGACAGTTTCATTTGGTTACATTGTAAAAAAAAGGTTATGGCATTGAAATGATACTACAACAAAAAAGAAAACAAATAATTTATTTAATATCGAAATCATAATCAAAATTTACATATAGCTACAGAAGTTGTTGAAAATATTGTCCATTTACATCTAAACACAAACCAACTCTTCTCCGCAATCCAGCAAAAACTTTATGCAGCATTTGCGGTGAGTTGTTGATCTCTTCACACTTTTCTGTTATGCGAATTCTCAGTTGTTCCAGATTATGAATTGGCGTTGAATAAATCGAATTTTTTATGTATGGCCATACGAAAAAATCACATATGTTTAAATCGCAAGACCTAGTTGGATATGGGATTTCAGTGTTCCTGCTTATTATTCTGTTATTAAAAAATTCTCTGAGATATTGAAGTGCTTCTCTGGTCGTATGTGCTGTTGCACCATCTTGTTGGAAATACCCATTTTGTAATTCCTCATCATCCAGTTGATTTATGAATGAGCCGAGTATCTCATTGCGATATCGCGCAGCAGTAAGTGTACCTTCAAAAAAAATGGGACTCACCAATCTTCTTCGACATATTCCAACCCAAACACCAACTTTTTGGAGATGCAATGTTTTTTCAACAAAAAAATGAGGATTTTCGGAGGACCAACACCTCATATTCTGTAAATTAACATATACAGAAAGATAAAACCAGGCCTCATCCGTGAAAAAAACTGTGTTAAGGATATCCTGATTGTGTAGATTATTTTGAAACCGTTGACAAAATTCCACTGGACTTAAATAATCCACTGGATAAAGTTCATGAAAACATTGCGGCTTGTATGGATGACAATGTAAGACTTTTTTAAGAATGAATTGGCACGTACCATAAGATAAACTTGTTTGTTGGGTCACTACTGAAATGGATGTTTTTGGATTTTCATCAATAATATGCTGAAGGGCTTCAATATTATCAGCTGTACGTTTAGATGGCCGTCCACTTCCAGTTTTTCGACCGACGCTACCAGTCTCTCTGAATAACTTTACACAATTTGTCAAAACATTGTAAAAATCATTGTAGTCAAACACTAATTCAGGATGTTCTTCACAAAAATCAGCCATGCATTCCGTAATTGAATACTGCCACTCGCCATTTACTTTCACACCTGTACGGAAGTAACATTCGTTAATTTTTGCTTTTTGTTCTATGTCGAACACCATTTTTTAAATAAATTTAATTTTCTTAATAAGCGTTTTGAAAAATTTGACACAAACTTATAGTTTCAATGTCAAATAATAAATGTCATTATGTGGAAGTGGCTAAAGTACCAACCCAATTTCACAGTCTACTCCAATTATGAATTTTTTCGATGGCTCGTTAGGAAATCACTAGGAATGTATGGTGATTAATAAGATACAAGCTGCTACTTAGGAAGAATTTTGGGAGATTGTTCAAAATGCTTGGCATCAAATTCCTGTAAATGTTGTACAAAATTGAAGCGACAACGCTTCAATGTCTATAAGATTAGATGCAGTTATAAATAGTAACGGTGGAATGACAAAATACTAATTATTTTAATTATATTCTTTCTCTATCGTTTTTAGTAATTTTTATTTAGTATATATATTTTAAAAATGTTTAATAAATGTCCAATGAAACACACATTTTTCACAATTCCTGACTTAATATTATCAGTAAAGATAGCCACTTAAGTAGTCACAAGTTAAACCCAAGCAGAATCAGTGTCCCGTTTTTTTTGCTCACGAGAGTACAATAAACTGACACTAACATAACCATACCGAATAAAAGTCAAATTTACAAATCACGAATTTTTAAATTGACAGAGCGTGTCAAAAGTCGGTTTCTGAGTTTGTAGTGGTCGCAACTGTATTTAAACTGAACTACGTCATATTTTTACTGGAGACAGCGAAAGGTATAAGATTCTGAGTAATGTCTAAACATTTAATAGATCTCTTACAGAATCTCCGAAATTTATTGAATATTGAAGTAGTCTTTAATTAATGAAAAATCGGCTTTTTTAAATGGATGAGCATTGCAGATGAGCATTGTAAGTATGTAAATAAACATTTTGCATCGTACAAGTATAAGTTTCCTAATGTCTATTTCTCATAGTTTTAGAGTTATTATTATATTATTAATGATTATTTTTTAAATTGAGCATTATCAAGAGAAATCGTAGCAGTATGCCTTGAAAAGTAAATCTGATGTGTCAAAATTGTCATAAAGTTTATTCCGCGTCTAACTGGTTTTTAATTGTTCACAAATATGAAAGACGAATTAAATATTTATTCTAATTGAGATATTTTGAATTTGGTAAAGATGCATTTTAGGTACCGTAGTACCAAAATATTATACAAGAATTTCTAACCAATGAAACGCAATCAACAGCGTTGCCATATGTTAGATTATTTGAAGTAAATAATTTCAAGGAAAGAGGTTATAAAGAAGACGATATTCAACAAAATATTAAAAATCATGGTAATTAAATCCAACTATCTATTTAAAAAATATATATTTTGTAATTTGTAATAAACAGCGGTATACAACTACAATATATATCACTGTTTATAAATTAATTTTCAATTCAAACATATACGCATATACGAACATTATTATTCGTTTAGAAATGGGAAAACAGATTCAGCATACTCCAACCATTTAATTGAAGAAAGCCATAGTTTTAATAATAATTTCAAGATCCTACATGAAGATAAGAAAAGTAAGAAACTCGATTTAATAGAAGCAATGGAAATCAATAAACATAAATTTTCAAATAAATTATTAAATGACAAAACAGAGCTTAATTCCTCGCCTCTGTTGAACTTATTTCCTATTTTTGATTGAAATGTTTTGTTAGTTATGTGTCACTTATAATATAATTTTGTTATCTATGTATCCCTCATACTAAAAGAGGCGGGTAAAAATATTTCGGTTTCCAATTTCTGAGAATACCATTAAGTCATAAAATAAAAAATATATACGTTTAAGTAAAATGTTTTACAGTACCACTTGTTATATCTGAAGAAACCGTTGTACGGTGAAACAGCTGTTATATATATTAAATTATTAAATAAAGTGTAAATCTAATACAACATTGTGTGTGTTTTTATCATTTGATATGGATTTACATCAAGTAAAGGCAGAATCGATTAAATATTAGGTAACACTGCAACTCTGTTAAATTTTGAATGATGTTTCCATGGTTACAAAAACAATTCTTTGATATGATTGGTTATAAAATTAATGTATACATTTTGCATAACTAAGGTCCCTAAAATGCATCTTTACCTTGAATTTATTATACATTCATCGTAAATCTCTTCAAATTATTGAAAATTTCAAATTTCATTCCCTTTGATATTCAAGTCAAGAATACATTTCCGAAAACGATTACAAGCGACGAAGGTAATGAAATCGCTGTTTTGGGATATTTTCATGCGCATCCAACCAGTTCTACACCGGCGGCGTCAGCTGATTTAGGAATTTCATGTGCATTATTACATATGATTTTAAAGAAAAATAAAATGCATCCTTATTCTTTCCAATCTGTTAATAGCTCCTTCGTCCAGGAGATCAAGATAGAAGAATTCAGTTTTGCGAGTTTATTATAACTAAAACACAAGAAGATCCCAATTTTTTATCTAAAATTTTATCGAAATTTAAGAGTGAAGAGATTTTTAATAGAAGGAATTGTCATCATTGGGCACAACAAAATCCACATGCCATTAGACAACCAATTTTCAAGACACTTTTAGCTTTAAGGTTTTTGCAATGATTATACATAACCGCATCGAATACGAAATTTATAACGAGAATTTAACAAGCGTCAACGGCAATGTTGGGTTCAAATCTGCGCACTTTTCACATGAGGTATATCGTGAATTAACCAATATTTTTGAGGATAGGTGGATTGGCCGCAATGGACCTTGGTTCTGGCCATCTAGATCCTTAGATGATTTTTATTTATGGGTTCAAATAAAAAATTAGGTTCATGTATCTCCCGTGCAAAACAGAGAACAGCTTATAACTAGACGTAAGAGGTTTCGAAACTTGAACGCTGAGCAAGTAAGAAAAGCAACTACAACAGAGTTAAGCAGCAGAATTATGCTTTGTTTAGATCGGAACGCAGATCATTTTGAACATTTGTGAATATCATTTTTAACGCGTTATTTGTCTTTAATAAGTTGATTTTATTCACTTTTTAGCTTGTTAATGTATGGTTATTTTTGTTATCTCATATGATACAAAATCTATTATTCTCAGTTTTACAATTTATTTTCTTTGATTATTTTTTTTTAAATTTTTTTCCAAAGCTTGCTACTAATAATGCCCAATTTAGAACTTTACTTACTATGGCGTGCTAATCTATAGGTGTTCCATTAAAAAAAAAAACGATTTTTATTTAATTAAAGATTACTTAAACAACCAATAAGTTTCGAACATTCTTTAAGAGATTTATTAAATGTTTAGACATTACACAGAATTATATACCTTGCGCTGTCTCTAACAGAAACATGACGTAGTTCAATTGAAGTAGGCCTTAGATATGTGGTCTTAAAAAGTGCATTGAAAAAACAAAAAATTTCGCAAAAATCAAAATAATTCGGAAACGGTTAAATTTCTACAAGAGGAACCTTAATGTGAAGTGTTATATATACCACTTTACAAGGAATCTAAAAAAGCAATAAAAAGCATAACATTACATTTATAATATCAAAGTTGGCTATGACTTCTGATATAACCGAAAGTGGTTTATGATTATAAATATTTTATTTTAGCACACATCAAGATTGCGTGTCACAAATTTCCAAAGGTGTGCTGAGGCGTTATTATAAAAAAACTTCTAACGAACGCATTACGTGCAAAACCCTGAATAATATAATATACAGGGTGAGTTTTTTTGAATGTTTAGCATTGGGATCTCAGAAACTACTGGAGATAGAAAAACGCTTAAATGGGGAAAGATGCGCAGTTTTACGAGTTTGATTTAAAACTGCTTTTGTTTCTCCGATAACTTTCATGGCTTATTAGATATTCAAAGAAAACTAAATTTTACGATTTTCTTTAAACATGCTTAGCATCGTTAATAGTAATTTTAGAGAAAAAGTGTCCAGACAAAAGTTTTAGATCATTTTACGCCACATAAAACTATGTAGCTAATATTTTTTTTTCGTTCACCAATATCGAGTTATGACACAAACTTGTGTTTTTTTAAATGGAAACCATAGTTGGTTTTGACATAATTAAAAAGCTTATTTTTTGCTGATTACAATGATATAAGATTTGATATGGTTATTTTAAAAAATAAAGAGGATATAGACATTTTTATGGTTTTTATGGAAAACAATTGAATTTCGAACTGATAAAATACAAACCAAACGAAAACTTATTTTTAAATCTTATGTAGTAATAAAATGAAAACTATAAGAACTTTTATTAAGGGCACACAACATTATTAATGTTCAAAGATACCTCCATTATTATTAACACACAAATTGCATCTCTTCACAACAGAATTTGTAGCATTGCGGACTTTACGCCTATCGATGTTATTAAAAGCAACTAAGACAGCTGCTCTTAAATCGTCGATTGTTTCATATGTTCTTTTGTATACTGTGTCCTTTAGTACACCCCACAAGAAAAAATCCAAAACTGATAAATCAGGGGATCTAGCCGGCCATTCAATGGGTGCATTTCGTCCATTGATTAGGGAAGTTCAAATTTAAATAATTTCTAACATTCAGTTGATTGTGCCGAGGCGCTCCGTCATGTTGAAACCATTGCAGCATTGCTCGGGTTCGGTTCTTAAATTTAAATGATCTAACATTTCCTCGAAATCTTGTTGTAAAAAATTAAGATAACGATTGCCAGTTAGTGATCCATCAAAAATAAAAGGAGGAAGAACAGTTGATCCTATAACACCACACCAAACATTAAACCCAAATTTAATTTGTGGTCTCCTATGTTCAACGTGAAGTGGATTCGTTTGAGACCATATGTGCTCATTGTGCCTATTAAACATTCCACAATTTGTGAAACGAGATTCATCAGTCCATAATATTTTCATTGAAAAGTGTGGATCGTTTTGACACTGATCTTTAAACCATCTACAAAAAGCTATTCGTCTGATGTTATCACCTTCATGTAAAGTTTGTGATACTGATAATTTGTAGGGACGAAATTTATGCTTCTTCAACACTCTGACAATAGTGCGTTGAGAGGAGCCCATTTCTGTTGAAATTTGTCGGGTCGATGTAGATGGATTCTGAGCGACACTTGCTAATATGTTTATTTCTCTATCTTCATCCATCCCTTTTTTTAATTTTGGTTTAAGTTTTTATCTTATAAAGTGAACAATCATAGAAATGTCTATATCCTCTTTATTTTTTAAAATAACCATATCAAACCTTATATCATTGTAATCAGCAAAAAATAAGCTTTTTAATGATGTCAAAACCAACTATGGTTTCTATTTAAAAAAACACAAGTTTGTGTCATAACTCGATAATGGTGAACGAAAAAACATATTAGCTACATAGTTTTATTTGGCGTAAAATTATCTAAACCTTTTGTCTGAACACATTTTCTCTAAAATTACTATTAACGATGCTAAGCATGTTTAAAGAAAATCGTAAAATTTAGTTTTCTTTCAATATCTAATAAGCCATGAAAGTTATCGGAGAAACAAAAGCAGTTTTAAATCAAACTCGTAAAACTGCGCATCTTTTCCAATTTAAGCGTTTTTCTATCTCCAGTAGTTTCTGAGATCCCAATGCTAAACATTCAAAAAAACTCACCCTATATAATGTTCTAATAAGCATTGCATTTATTAGAATATTTGGTAACTTGTGTTGGACGGATATTTGTATGATATCCCCAGGTTTATTAGCTCTCATTGATATGTTTTTTTGGAATTATTTAACTTAAACAGACTTATGGTGATGGGTTTTATATGTTTAGGTGTGTAGTTTTTTCACACAGGAGTCACTTTTTCGTGTAGGTTAACGTTTTATTTTGTATACCTATATCTAATTTCCTTATTATATTTGATCGTAGTATCCCTGAGGAGGCACTGAAGTAAGTGCGAAATATTGCCATGAAATAAGACGTCCTAAATTGAATATAGTGTTGCTGTACTCCCCAATATAACTGATTATATATCATTTCTGTCAAATGTACTTAAATTCTTAAAATCAAATGACCGCAATAAGATATTTATTTCTGTGTTCAAACAATGTCAACATTGAAAAATTAAAAAAAGCGTATCAAAATGAAGCTCATTTCGATATTATTTTGGGTTTCATAATGAGTTCATTACGAACGCAACATATTCTTCTTGCTTCTGTGTAAAACTATAATGCATACCTAGCCAGACAAGGTAGCTTAATAGAGAACTTTTCTTATTAAGTGTTTTGTTGTGTCCCTTGCATGTATTTATCATATATTTAGATAACTTTCAAAACATCGCTAAGTAAGGAATTTTCATGAATAATGTATGTATGACTTGTTTACAGTTTACGGAAACTGTCTGACAAAACCTAACATGAAATATAATTTAATGAAAAGGTGAAATTTACAAGATTATTTAATGACTTCATAACACACGTGTTTAAAATGCTTTTTATATATTACCAGTTTACCAGTTCCTACAGAAAACGATTACCAAATGCATGTAAACACTATTTCTTGTAGGAGCACTACTTATGTAATGCTATGTACAGTAGTATGAGTGGCAGTGTAATGTAGGTAAATTAAAAGATATTATATAATTTATTTATTTATATTTAAACTTACTTGGTTAGATATTGTAAATATATAACACTATGTATCTTACAGGTGCGAACAATAGGTAATAATAATATCAAGGTAAAAGATTGGTTAATTAAAAGTGATAGTGTCAACATTAGCCTATTATAATATTACTAGAATTAATAAAGAACATATATTGAAATTATAGTATTTTAAGCCTGTATGGCACGATCAATTTTAATGTATAGGGTAATCATAAAGTAAGGGGTATATTTTAAAGCCTTATATAATTTTAAGAAATCAAGCTAGTAGCAAAAAGTAAATGGAATCTAGTTGCTTTTGGATTTGGATTTTACTGTATCTATGAAAAACAAAAGAGTTGTCATTACAATTGTTCACGAGTGTCAAAACGAAAAATTTGGAGTTTTATTTTGAAATTAAAACTCAAATGGACGTAGAGTTCAAACGACTCAAACTGTAATAGCATGGAGTTACAAACAAGAATTGGTTTAGTTCAGTGTTATTATGAATGCGGCAGAAATTACACCGCTGGATTACGAAGATTTCGCACGAGAATGGGTTTGAGAGCGAGGCCCTGTCAAATAAATGTGTTACAAAATTTTGAAAGAACAGGGTCTGTAACTGACCTACCAAGATCAGGAAGATCAGAATTAGAGATGTCCAAGTTGCAGAGGTTCTTCATGAAAATCAGGACATAGCCAAAGGTAATGCACTAGCAATCAGCAGTGCAAATGCGATATCCAAACGATTGCAAGTGCCGTATACCACAGTTTGGAAAATTTTACGCAAAATTCTAAAAATTTATCCACATAAACTGAAAATACTATTTGAATTAAAGGAGGCAGAATTGGCTACTAGGTACGACTTCTCTTTGCGCGTAATGGCTCAGATGGAAGTTGAACCCGAAAGGTTATTCCGTATTTCTACGAGAAAATGCAGAATGGAGAAGCCGTATCTGTAATTGTAATGTATTGTAATAATTGTAAATGGTGAACGATGCTTGCAAATGTTAAGCGATTATGTTATTCCACAGCTGCAAAACGAGCATCACGGAATTGAAGACATAATTTTTATGCAGGATGGAGCACCCCGCACATTTTCCGACCAGTCAATGAATTGTTAACCAACGTTTTTCAAGATCGTGTGTTAAGCAGACATTTCGCCAATTCATGGCCACCAAGATCACCTGATCTTAACCCAGCGGATTACTGGCTGTGGGGTTATTTAAAAAGTTTAGTGTTTCGAAGTTTAGAAGACGACCAACAACGCTACAAGAATTAAAAGACAATATTATGGAGCAAATTCGTGCAAGGTTGGTAATCTTACAACAACAAAATGGAGGTCATATTGAGCAATTGCTGTAACTGGTTTTGTGTATACTAAATCCCATTTCTTATGCAATTAGATTTCATTTATTTTTTGTAATTAACTTAATTTGTTAAAAAGTTATAATAATTTAAAATATATCCCGTATTTTATGATAACCCGTTATATTTTAATGTAAATGAAAATATACATTAAAATTGATAGACGTAGATGACTTGTAACAAAGATCACATATAATGTACACTACGTACTGCGCTAAAAATTTACTTAATAAATTTTAATGCGCGTTAAAATATAGAAATTGCTCTATTTTCCAAATAAATTTTCGGCGCAGTACGTATGTGATCTTTCCTACAAATCAATTTTAATAGCTATTTATGTAACCAGTTATGTTGTGTAACGAAATGGAATGTTTGCAGGACGAGCGAGCGTAGCGAGCGAGATCCTGCAAAATGACATGAGTTACACAAAATAACATTTCATAACGTGTTTCATACAAGATTTTATCTAATTTTGACCAAAACATAGATTTATAATTTTCCAGTTGATCTGACATTAAACGTCATAAGTCGTATTAAATAATTAGTGACAGTTTTCATGCTATTGATAATAATTCATTTGACTTGACAGGTGCTTGTTAATTTAAGTATAAGTATTTACTTTTATTAGCTAAATATTTCGGTGCATTGTACAAGTAAAAATGTCGGATTCAGATTCAGGTGGACTACCAAGCGATATAGAAGAGGCTGCACAAAGTGCATTATCGACTGTGATTCCACAAAAGTCGAAAGCCCAGTACGATTTGGCTTATGACAAATTTGGGAAGTGGCTTAAAGACAAAAAAATTAAATGTGTTAATGAGAAGGTTTTATTAGCCTATTTCGAGGGAAGAAAGAATCAAAAAGCTTCAACACTCTGGACTCTTTATTCCATGTTACGAAGTGAATTGTCTTTGAAGAAGAATATTGATATTGCAAAATATGCCAGTTGACATGCATTTCTAAAGAGGCAGTCAGAGGGATACCATGCAAAAAAGTCTAATATTTTGTCAAAGGAAAACGTCTCCCGGTTTATGACAGAAGCTGAGGATAAAACATATTTAATGACAAAGGTCGCAATTGATCGTTGGAATAGCTGGTGCTTGTCGAAAAAGTGAGCTAACTTTTCTACGTGTGGGGGATATTTTAGACGAGTTTTCTCATTTTGTAATAAAAATCCCTAATACAAAGACAAAAGTAACGCGCGAGTTTGTGATCACAGAAGGAAATATTGAAGGGCAAAATTTTCTTGATCTTATTAGAAAATATATTTCTTTGCGTCCACAAAACGTTAATCACGAAAGGTTTTTCGTCAAATATAATAATGGTAAATGCGGGGCACAGCCAGTTGGCATTAATACAATCGGTAATCTACCGAAAAGAATTGCTCAGTTTTTGAAACTACCAAATCCCTTCTTATTTACCGGACACTGCTTCAGAAGGTCATCGGCTACCTTTTTGGCAGATTCTGGTGCGGATATTTTTAAGGTTAAACGACATGGAGGCTGGAAGTCCAATACTGTAGCTGAGGGCTATATAGAGAATTCTATAGAAAATAAGAAAAGGATTGCCAATGATATTCTTGGTGAATCAAGCTCAAATGCACATTCCGTTTTGCATCATAACATCAAAGTACCTGCCATGAATTCTACGTGTGCAGGAAATTAACCTCACCAATTGTTCACATTGTGTCATAAATGTTTATAATGCATAAAATAAAAATTTAACCAGTTTGTGTCATTTAACTTTTTTAACTTGAGATGAAATGATTTTTTCAAAATATTTCGTAACTAGTGATGAAAAGAACTTTTCAACACTAGTTACGAAATATTTTACTTTTCGTAACTAGTTACGAAAAGTAAACCGTTTCCTAACGTCATACAGTTTTGAAAAGTGTCACTTTATGTGTCAAAATTAGATAAAGTACATTTTCATTTACATTACAATATACATTAAAATGTACATTACAATTGATCGTGTTATACGCTTAAGATTTATGGGATTTTAAACCTGCTTGGCCTTTTTGTGGTAACTTTGATCTTCGTTCTGCACGAGGTCCCTGTTGTCCTTCTTAATATCTATCCTCTGCTATTTTATTGGCCTAACTATCTCTTTTTCTCATAAAATATTTAAATAACGTGCCTGTCGACAGAGATATTAAAACACAAATTAAGGATACCTTTTCCGGCCTCCCTCAGAATTCGCAATAGTCATCTCGTTTTTCTATTGAAGGAATGAATTCGGTCATTGCTCGGTTCAAGTTAAGAAAGGCTCCTGGTGTTGACAATGTTTTTCTTGGATTCATCAAAAATCTTGGAATGGATGCCCGAGAATATGGTTTCAAAGCTTTTATAGCAATATCACTAACATTTACCGAAAAGCAAAAATTCTAGCAATATTAAAACCTAGTAAGTCCCCGGAAGATCCTGGAAGCTATAGATTTATAGCTCTCTTATCTGTTTGCTATAAACTTCTAGAACGACTTATCTACAATAGAATAGCGCCTACCGTCGACGAGATCATTAATAAGGAGCAAGCCGGTTTCAGAACGAGAAGGAACAGCTGTGACCATGCCTCAGCGTTAACAACGCACATTGGAGCAGGCTCTAGGAAGGGTCTGAAAACATCCGCTGCCTTTGTTAGTCTGTCCAGTACCTATGACATAGAAGAATGGAATGATTTTTAAATTAGAAAAAAAAATTCCATGTGCTAAATAAGGCAAACTTATCCAGAATATGCTGAGGAATCGCCGAATCATAGTCTGGGTAAACAATCGAACTAGTAACGGCAAAACCTTGAAAAATGGCCTTCCTCAAGGATCGATTCTGGCTTCTCTTATGTTTAATATTTACACCAATGATCTCCCACCCACAAAATCACGATAATTTATATATGCGGATGACTTGGCTTTATGTTCCCAAACCAAGAATTTAGAGAATGGAGAATTACAATTTGCTGAAAATCTGCAAGTTTTAGGTGAATATTATAAGAATATTATAAGAAATGAAGCTTACAACCAAATCATGTGCCCTTCATTTGTCTAACAAGGAAGCTAACAGAGAGTTTAATGTTGAATTTGGTGGTAGTCGGATCAATAACAACCCTTACCCTAAATATCTGGGAGTAACGTTAGATCGCTCTCTGACATTCAAACGGCGTCTCTATAGAACTAGTCAAAAAATGAATACCCGCAATAATATACTACATAAACTTGCCAGCAATTCATGGGGAGACCTTGCGAACGGCAACCATTGCATTGGCTTACTCTCCTTCTGAATACTGTGCTTCCGTTTGGTGTCGTAGTTCTTACACCAAGCTAGTAGATATTCAACTTAACAATACAATGAAGATCGTCACCGGTACTCTTAGATCCACTCCTAGTCTCTGGTTACCGATTCTTTGCGCGCCCGGATATCAGAAGTCGCGCTGCAGCACTTAATAAATGAGCTAGGATTTACAACAACATTGATCTTCCCATACATGATATTTGGAGAGCATCCTCAGGAATCGACTGAAATCTTGGAGACCGATTTGGCTGGATACGGTAGTTCAGCATCCCATCAATGTGAATGATTGCTGGATAGGTCTTCTCGAAGAGCACCCCGAGTTTAGAAATAGAGATTTAATCTCTAATTCTTCAAAACCTCTGCCGAGCTTAAGCCTCTCACGTTGGAATTGGTCTCAATTAAATAGGTTTAGTACAGGCCACGAAAATTGCAACTCTATGCTGTATACATGGAAACTAGCAGATACTAGCTTTGGCGACTGCGGAAATGTGGAACAAACTATAGCTACATAGTAAATAACTGCCTCAGAGAAGTTTCCCTGGTGGCATCCACTAGCAAGGCAACTCCTGCAGCTCTGGACTGGTTGAAGAATTTGGATGTTAGTGTATAAATTAGTAACGAGAGTTCAGTTAGTAGCTATGTATTGTAAAACGCATGTCGTTACTAATTTATAAATATCATGAATTACTACTTACTTGACAGAAGTTTGACTTAAGCCAATACATACTTTACCTATTTTCTGTGTGTCACTTAATAGGTTACACTTAGTAGGTTATATTAATAATTTAAGCACAGACATGCGTTTACAAATCCATGACTGCCCAGGACATAAAGACTAATTGAACGCATACTATTAGGATCTTTTTTTTTGTGTCATAAAGGTGATATACAGTATAACAACTTGAACTACGAAAGCCTATTGATAGGAGAGGGTGGTGGGAGGTAAAATTAAATGTATTCATTTAGCTTATTTAGCTACTTATATATCCACTACATTATATTATAACATTATTTTCTTTAGATTGACATTTTTAAATTCGTTATATCTTTTGAATGGAATTTCCGATTTTAATAATTTAAAAAGTATTTTACTGGTATTGAAATGGTCTTTAATAAAATATCATTTAATAGGATAAGGAATAATACAGAGTTATGGATAATATGGTTTGATTATTGTCGGCACTTTTATTAACTTTTAAAATGTAAAAAAGTAGTTATAGTGGCATAACTACAGTAGTTGGACATATGGTTTCGCGGACTTTTTTGTAGATATTAATACGTTCTATAATACTGTTGAACATTTTTTTGTTCTATCAACAATAGTTTCCGCAGCGTACGCGATGACAGATTTTTTGTGACTAATTTTTTCACACCTTGGGTTACATTAATTAAATTAATTTTTATTGGGGATCACTTTTTTTTTTGAAAATGTAATATAGTCTATGTCACTTAGTGAAAATGCAGCTTTCTAATGGTGAAAGAATTTTTGAAATCGGTCCAGTAGTTTTTGTGTGAAAAAATTACAAACATACATACAAAAACATAAATGTTTCCAAAATATAATATTAGTGGATACATGTAATTTTACCTCCCACTACCTTCCCCTATCAATAGGCTTTCGTAGTTCAAGTAGTTTTACTGTATACACTAATATATAAACTTCTATTACGCTTCTCATACGAAATAATAATAATAATAAAATATTCTCATTTTAATAAAGGTTAGTATCACCAATTATGTTTAGACCACGGATTTTTCCTGTTATCATCCGTTGAAATCATCTTAGTTCTTCTTATTCTTCTTTTGTGGAACTCATCGTTTGTATTCCATGATTTTAATATTTTGATTTTTATCAGTAATGGCAGTCTGAAAATACCTACTTTTTTTAATTTCCTCGAATAAATGATTAATTCTATATTTCTGCTTCATTCTAATATATTTTGTTCTTTCTTGGTTAATTTAAAATATGGTCCCAAAGTTTTCGGAAAAATTTTAGATGTTGATAATTTTCTCAAAACTGATTTACTTTATAAACCATATTTTTACTACAATTAACAATACATACCTAATCTTCACATTATTGATAGTGGGCCATTATCTTCGATGGTCCTCAGTTTTCTTCTGACTTGTCCCATCTTCCTCTGGACAACAGTAGGATCAATTTCTCGCATTTTTGAAAAATTCAAAATCGAAATTTGTCTTTATTTGCAGTTTCCCTTCCATTTTCATGCACATTTGTGGTCAATATTGACTAAAATTCTTCTATTGGCCGAGCCTGAGGTACATTGGGAGGATTGTCTAATTTGTTTTTTGCGTTACACCAGTCTCTAGTAGCTCTAGCACTATGGGATGAAATTAGATCAGGGGCATGATATCATCATTGCAATGATGTGTATTTAAAAACTGAAGCAGTTTAGAAAGGCATCTTTGAATGTAAAGTTGTGCAGTTAAAGATTCTCCTCGAACACGGCCAATGTACGGCTGCGAGATAAATCCGGCCTCAGAAATGGTACATCACACTAAAATTTTGTCCTTAAATTTGGATCTACTTTTGAATTTGACATCGTCTGTTATGTTTTCTACGTCGTCGGTATAAAAACCGTCGTTTCGCTTCATCTCTGAGTGGAACAATGTGAAATATTTCTCATTATCCATTACAATCAGTTTATTGACAAAATGGATGCGTCTTAGCGCACGACAACACCTGGGTATTCTTTCTAACTGGGCCGCGGTATATTTTGGTGCTTTCCTTCGTTTTCGAAACATCACGTTATTTTGGGAAATTGTTCGAAAAACAGTGGTTATGGAAACGCCGAATATTCGACCTATTTTTCGCTGTGAAACTCCAACTCTGTCCTTAACGGCTTCAAGCATTCTTTGTTCCCTCAGTTGGCTCAAAATTCTTGGTCAACCACTTTAGGGAAAATTAACGCAAGTATTCCCTCTTCACATTCCTTCATGGTTTCATAAACTGTTGATAAAGAAATATCTTGTACACGGTAAATGGCAACAATATTACACTTGGGCATTCGCCCAACTATATTGTAAGTTCCTTTACGAATATCTTTACTTATAAGACATTTTGCTGAACTAGATCACCAAAAATTAAACTGTCATAATTAAAACAAGTTAATTGTGACATATGACTGCCAGCGACAACTTAACAAAACGACATTTAGTACAACTACAAATCATCTAAAATTTTTTCGAAAACTTTGGGACGATACAGACGATACGTTATCTCGATTCGCTTTTATGCATCAACCAGATAATTTCATGACTTTATAGAGTATATGTGATCTCGATCAAATGGTATATAATAATATTTAATATAATATGCTACTAATAAGATATGATTATGTACTCGTTAATTTTATCTTTGCAGTGACAGATTTTGAACTTTAATTTTATTGTTTTCAATTACAAAAGTACAGTTGGTTTTAAAAAAATCATCTGGAAGACTTACTTTATTTCTTAAAATTTCTTTATACGATATCAACGCATTTATTCAAAACTGTAAATATTACAATCAACAGAAGATACAAAATCATGCAATGTACCCATATTGGAAGAAAATGTTTGCAAATATTAATATGTATTTATTCAAATTACAATCTGATTAACAGAATACTCGAACATAATATTGGTTTAAGGAAATTGCGTTTTCTTTTAATATCCTTTGAAAGTTTCTCTAATTACCAGAATTGCATGATGTTTCTTTGACTTCAGTTAAAGTAAATTTCATCATTAAACAAAAACACACTCTTAAATTCCACATTTCATTATTTTTAGGAATCCGAAGGTGACTACGGGTACACCCGTAATTTAAATAGACACAGTTAGTTTGATGTAATAATTGATAAAAATAACTAGTTATTAGATTGTGATTGCGTGTTTTAACTTCACATATCTTCGTTTTTCAAATTTAGTTTATTAAATAATATGTGGAGAAGAATATGTTAGTGTTATAGAAGGGATGGACATTTTTGGTTAATTTTGACCAATATTTTACAATGCTGAAATGCAAATATCATTGACAATTTGTGAATATGTCCTTGTTTTCATGTTAAATTGCCCGATTTTTTTGTATTATTGTAATTAATAGTAAAAAGTCTTTCTTTGGAGACTGTGTTTAAGTAAAAACTTAAAAAGCTTTCAAAGTCCTTGCTATAATTAATACTCCTAACCTAAATGCGTATTTCGACAACTAAGTTGTCAATCCCAGTAGGTAAAGTAAATAATCACACGGTTGAACAGGAGGCACAGTAAAGCTAACACAACTAATCGCGCAACATTTTACAAGGCGTTCGAACAAGTAAGCAGCCGGAACTGGACCCTTCTCGGTGTTTTATGTGTTATTTTGTTTTTAATAATATGAATGCTTTCGTATGTCCAGCTTCCTCGGACTGTTTATATTTTTAATAAGTTTTAAACAATCTATGGTGATGTTATGATCGAGTTCTTCTTCTTCTTCTTCTGTTTTGGGTTGGACGCCAGCACGTTCGGGCACTTGAGCACATTGCTCTTTGTACTATCCCCAATAGATCTCTCAGTTCCACTCTGTTAATCTTGTGTCTTCGATAAAAGCCACTATCCTCCTCAGGGGAGGTTTGGGTACACTCGAAGGATCCAATAAATCTCTCCCGAAATATTTCTGTCTGAGTTCCTTCAGTTCCTCACACGTGCATATTACATGAAGGCTAGTTTCCTCCTGGTTTTCACATCTCCTACACCAGGGCTCGCTAACCAAGCCCATGCTGCTTAAGCATGCATACAAATGCTTCCTTAAAGGACAATGTCTGGTTATTAACCCGGTAATTATTTTAATTTCTTTTTTGTTACTACGAATTAGGTTGGCTGAAAACTTTTCGTCCAGCTCCCTTAGTAGTGTTTTGGTATGGAGTTGACCTTCCGCTAACCTCCATTTATGATCGAGTTCATTGAAAAGTATATGAAATAATAAATTGGTATGTATATGAAGCTATATGGTATCGCCCTGTTTAAATAGTTATTTATGCACCAAGAGCGTTATGGGTATTATATTGTTTTGAGGTCGGCGTTAATTCAGCCCGAGGGCCTCTGGCCCGAGGACAATATAATTGCCAGAACGCCAGTGGTTCATACAAGATTTTATTTTTTACGAAAAATAAAATTCTTAAGCGGAAAATTCAAATTACATTGGAAAAGTTCCGAGATTTCTGTCAATTGTAATGTCGTTGACAGTCGTTACGCATCTAATATGACTCCTTGAATCAACGTGTTAACCTATGTATAAATATATTTCTCCTTCAAGTATGCCATGGATAAATGAAAGTTATATCATTTTAAATGACAGTTGTTTACACTTTGACGTGCATTGAGTTGAGGCGTCAGAGTGCAACTACTCTATAAATTTGGATTTACCGAGAACATTAGAATTAATGCAGCTAAAACTACCGAAAATTTATTTTTAATTTTGCTACTAAATAATGTTAAAAATTTGATTCTTTCTTTAGAAATTGTTGAAAATAAACTATTAAGTTTTATGAATTTTAAATGACAGTTGTTTACACTTTGATGTTTTCAAGTTGTCAATGTTTAGATATCCGAAAAAGGTTTAAGTATATCAATACGTTAAGCACGTATTACGCATTTGTTACAAATGAAACAGACATGCAATATACACGTCTGTAACTGTACACATGGACATACACCTCGTATTTTCCAAGGCAGAAGTAAATGTTGGAAGATACGAGATGTATGTCCATGTGTACAGTTACAGACGTGTATATTGCATATCTGTTTCATTTGTAAAGTTTAGATACTCTTAAATTTTATTAAAGATGCTAAAATTTTGCTTCTTTCTTTAGACTTTGCTTAAAACTAAAATTATTAGTTCTGTAAAATATATATCCTTTCTTCTCGGGCCGTATTTATACTCACGCAACATTAAAAACTGTAAATAAATTACCGGGCGTTATGGGCCATAATACCAGATTATTACGCCCACGGGCGTTATAACCGTGTTTATGATAACTGTGTCCAAGGTGAAATGAACAAATAATACTTAAGTGAAAAATAAATGTTTTTTTTACTTTTCTTTTATACTGTTCCTCGGCACTTTCTGATATCAATATCCAAGAACAATCAGCAAGCATTTCACTGTTCTGCTTGCCCTGATAACATTTTTCAATAATAGAAACGTCTTGATGAAATCTTTTGCCATGTTCGGAAAGAAATCCAGATGCGAGTGCAAAAAATATACTATATATAAGGCGCATGTTATAGCCTTCTAAGAACAATGGTACACTTGTTGATGAACTTCTGAGAAGTTCATTAACAAGTGCTATATAATTGTTAGATTTTTTCTTTCCTAGAAAAATGTAGGTTACATTTTTAATTTCTTCAAATTTTTTATCTTGTAAAAGTTTAATTTAGGGTTCTATAAAAATTCCCTTTTTAAGTTTTGCATCTGATATTTTGGGAAATTTTTGTTTAAGGTATTGAAATCCACGGCCATCTTTATCAATTGCTTTCACGAAATTTTTCATTAAACCTAATTTTATATACAATGGTGGTAGAAGTATTTTATTAGATTTAACTAGTGTAAAGGCATATTTTCATACGTTTCTTGTAAGTGGATTGCGTGGTCAACGGAGATGGATGGATAAACGTTTTATACATGAAGGACAGCTTTCAAACTCAATTTCGAAGCATCGATAAAAAGACGCCATTCTTCGAGCTGGTGTTGGTGACCTAATGCTAACATCAAATCGTCGACATTATTGCAGATTGAAAGACTCTCTTCGGTTGCTAACAGTTTCCATACTTGGAGTCTAAATTCTAGTATTTCTGCTTTAGTTTTTGTCAAATTTAGATCTAGAATAAGATTTAATTTTAGCTGATTTATTAGGTGTGTTCCGTCCTCTTAAGATGGCAAATATTCATCATCGCTGGTCGATAACTTGACACTTTTCTTCTGGGTCTGTAACATAATATTCTTCACTCGAAACAACTATGGGTCTTGGTACTTGCAAGGCTTTCGAATGAGGTACTGGACGAGGTGTAGCAAAAGTAGCAATCAGTCCGTTTGTTCACGCCAAATCATAGGTCTCGTAAATGGCATAGTACTTTTCTTAAGAAACAGCACAGCGTGAGCAGTAAATGCTGGGAGCTCATGGCTTGTTTTGATGTTCAATTGTTAAGCCAAAATAGTAAAAATATAACTTTTCTATTACAGGTGTAATATTCCGCATATACTGGTAGGCAGTGAATTCTGTATATACATAGCAGAAACTGTTTGGGTTATTTATACACGTAAACAGCAGAAATGGGCGTGGTGTAAGAACATGTTAAGATATGTTAACTCAATGTTTGACAGAAGAATTTTTTTTTAATAGTATCTTTCTTATATAAAAGTGACTTTGAAATTTTGTAAAATTTATTAATGCGTTTTTTGAAAAACCTATTTAAGGAAATATCTCAACATTCTGGCGTGGCGAAGGAAATTTTAAATCAGATTCAGAATAGACATAAACAACAGGTATTGGTGTATAAGAAAACTAAACTGTGTTGACCATGTAATTGGTGACGTGTGCAAGTCGGAAACATTGACTATTTCTCCTCAACAGTTAAATGTAACCGAAGCAGATACGGAACCCCAAGAAATACGAATTCCTCGCATATTGGTCGATTTAGATTCAATTTAAAATTTCCCGCTCTCAAGCATTCAACTATTACCTTATTAACTAATTAATGATTGTAAAAACTACAAATACTATTTTATTTTTCTACCATTAATAAATGCTAATTGAAAATTGACGATGTATATTATATTTTATATTCAGTGAACTATATGTTTGAAAATAATAAAATAAAATAAAACAATAACTTTGTTATACCACTTTATTCACATGTAATAGTGACCGCGGTTTCGACATACAATGTCATTATCAAACTGCAAAACTTACAGGCCTACATATATCTTATAAATGACACAAAAATATATGGGGGTGGATTATGATGTTATTTAAAATGACTACTATATACTTAACTATTATATACAACATTGGAAAAGAGGTGTATATATAAGATCCAACTGGTCGTTAAGAACAATATCCATTGTGTTGTTGCCGCTTTTAAAAATTTCAAGAAACTCTAAAAGATTTAATTTACGACCTTTCTCGGCCAAATACAATATTTTATTATGACCAAATGTATGCCTTTCTGTAATAAGATGGTTTGCGAATGTTGAATCTGTCTTCTTTAGTTTATATGACCTCATGTGTTCTTTTACCCGTATAATAAAACTTCGACCAGTCTGACCTATATATACACTTTTACAATCATTACAATATAATTTGTACACTCCTGATTTATTATTGATATCTGTTTTAGGTTTTGCAATATTTAATTTAATATTTCTCTTATATATAACTGGTAATTGCTTGAAAGAATTTGATTGAAAATTCTCTTCTAGCATGAGATTTGAGTTTATATTTTTTATGATTTGATTCGAGGTACCAAATCCAAGTTTTATTTTTTATAATAAAATAAACATAGTGACCTTTAATTAATGATTTTATGTGCCTATTTAATATAGGCACATAAAACATTAACTAAAGGTCACTTTTGCTTGTTTATCTAATTAAATTTATAAAATATACAATAATTCACTTTTTATTATTTTTATAATATTAGTTTTTCCCATTACAAAATATTTTGTAAAAGCAGTATGCACCCGGACTTGAAATAGTAACTCTCCTATTATTTAATAGATAATAATGTGAAAATTGCATGATTTCGAATTTCTTCAACCATGTCCTTAATAAAATATGCGATTATTAAATAACTGGGGCATAATATTTGTCATTAAACGTTTGAAAACTGCTTTGTTAGACGGTATTACTTTTTTTATAGATAGATATATGTATGTATCATATGCAATTGAGAATTTTATTTATATATCACTTCGTACGACAATCAGACATTTAATTTAAGTGACTGATAAGTAATTTACGTAGGTACATATAATAATTGCCTTCAACTTCATCGAAAGTTCAAGATGTTGTTAAAATTATATAACCACTTGTAACTTTCTCCATTTCTGCGTTTTCTTTCTCGTGCTATGGTTTTAATGCGAAGAAATGGTCATTACGAGTAACATATGTAAAGTAATGTCACGTTCACTGGTGATATTATTTAAATGAATCACTCCTTGCTATAAAGATATTTTAAGTAGGTATACATTTCTTGTTTGCTTTAGTGAAAGAGTATTACGAATGTGAATAAATTTTTTATTATCACTATTTATTATTTTTTTTTACCTTATGAGAATTACTTTCATATTTAAATTATATATTTTCGATATTATTAAATATATCAATGTTTCTTTAATCCGATAATTTATAAATTTATTATAATTTAAAATTAATAAAATAGGATATGCAGCCTATGATTTTGCATGGTCACACATATATAGTTTATTTCAAATTATAAGAATATAACTTTGAACGGCTCTAATGCTTTTATTTCACCACCTGCGGCAATAACTACCTGGCCGCTCAATACGATTTCACTGGCCTACAACAATTTTGGTGCTGGAGATTTTAGACCCGATTTTAAGTATGTCTTACATGGCGATATCAAAAATGTTAGTTACCCGTTTTCTTCTGTCAGCTCTAGTTCCCGAGAAAAAAAGAACACAATTCAGGAAAACATATATAGTTTATTGACATTAAACATCAAGAAATTGTCTTTTGAGTGATTTTCTAGAATGAAACTGACTCGGGCAATCTCGCATGATTCCCCAGCAATAGTCAGCCATCATATGACTGTCCCACCTTCCTTGGTATCTATTCTCCATTGTTTTTAGGTCTTGGTGGAAACGTTCCCCTTGTTCTTCGCTTAGATCTCCTAAATTGTGTTGGAAATCATGTAGATGACTATTGAGATTGTAATTTTATACTCATATTACAGCCTAAATCTTTGAATCGCACCAGCATTTCCTCTACTAGTTCTACATAGTTGTCAGCCTTCTGATTTCCGAGGAAATTTTGTGCAACTGCTACAAAAGCTTGCCAGGCAAGCCTCTCCACATCATTCATACAAGTCTCAAAATTAGTTGTGTCTTTCATCAATTTACGTATTTGAGGTCCATCAAAGATACCTGCTTTTAGTTTTTCAGTACTTAAACCAGGAAATTTGTGAGAAATAAACTGGAAACATTGACCATTTCTATCGAGAGCCTTAACAAATTGCTTCATTAGCCCTAATTTTATATGCAACGGCGGAAGAATGATTTTTTTCTCTTGAAACTAAGGGTTCATTTATAACATTTCTTTCCCCAACAACAAGAGCATCTCTCACAGGCAATTTTTTGCAGTCCAATGACGTGATTTAGCTCGACTGTCCCAGAGACAAATAAAACATGGGTATTTAGTGACGCTAGTAACTCAGCATGTTCCTTCGAAAGATCTAAGTCTCTGATGAGGTCACTAAACTCATTCTGCGAAAATGGCTTAGGATCTGATGTTATTCCGCAGTATTGAAAGTCATCATCTACTTGGGATAGGTATTTCAGCTTCATCCTCCTGAGATTGCTGCTCTACCTGGTGAAAAGTTGGTATTGGAACATTTTCTGAATGAGGAACAGGTCTTTGTACTGAAGAAATATTGGGGTATTTCCATTTATGGCGATTGTTTTGTTGATGCCCACTATATTAATCATACAAAAGTAACAGTCGTCATAATGATTTTTTTGTTCTCGCCATATCATAGGCACTCCAAACTTCAAAGACTTACGTTTCCCTCTCTCCCATTGTCGCAAATGTTCAACGAATATTTTACAAACACTATGAGGCACCCACACTTTATCTTGGTGTAGAATTTCAATACCGAAGTAAGCAAAATACAAACGACGCACTGTGTTTGTAATCGATTTACGCTGATTTTTCAGTATGTATTCACCACAAAGATAACAAAATATATCAGGATCGTTAACACAACGTCTGGACGTACTAGCCATAATGAAATAGTAACACAAACTTTATCGATGATATTGTAATAATGACTAGTTACGAACAAGACCGACAACAATTCACAATGAGGGTAGTAGGTAAACTAGAGCTGATGAGTTAAAATGACGTATGTCAATATACTGTACATTACCTACTTTATCGACTATTCAAACAAACAGAGATGCACCAAAAAAAAAAAAATTTTTGTAGGCCTGTGTTATCTTTTACGCAAACAAACTGCTGAGGTCCGTAATGACAAAGTTTAAGTGAATTGTAATTACTGCAATTTAGATGAAATAAGTGCTTATATTTATTAAACAAAATTTAAGTAAATATAGTTAGGAGAGTTGCTATATATTACATCTAATATTGAGTCTATTTATCATTTATTGTTAATCTTTACTGCTGTATACATATTTGATTTTTCTCTCTTTACTTAACGAACATGTGGCGACCTTTTGCTGAAAGTGTTAGTGATTATGATGTGGATAGTGATAATACTGTTGGAGCACGACAGAGAAAGCATATATCAGAAGATGCAAAACAGATAATTTTCAATGTCTATCATACCCTGATGGAAGAAAATAACGAACTACAAACCCAGAACATTCAACGAACGTCGCAATTAACCAAGGTGCCTTTTGGAAAATATATAAAATAATTAAGAATAACGCAGGGCCTCGAAAGCAAAGAAGTGACAAAGGAGCACCGAGAAAAATTGAAGAGTATGAAATTGATACTATTAGGCAGCAAGTATACGCCTTCTACAGAGGAAATGTTGTATCTACACTTGACTGCTTACATAAAAGAATCAGTGATGAGCCTATAAATATTCAGTGTTCTAAAGCAACCTTGTGGCGGACGCTAAAGAAAGCTTGTTTCAAGTTTGGCACTATAGACAAACGTCGCACAATTATGGAAAGCCCGAGGTTACAGAAACTTCGATATGAATACTTAACGGCAATTAGAAGGTATAGATAGGAAGGACGATTAATATGTTATTTAGACGAGACGTGGTATGACACCCATGACACAATTTGCAAAGGTTGGGTGGATAGTTCAAGTATGTGTCAATTGGACGCGCCGGTTTCGAGAGGGAAGAGAATAATCATTCTTCATGCTGGGTCAGAAAAGGGTTGGATCGGACAGCAGCTATTATCTTCTAAAAATGTTAAATCCTCAAGTTTAGATTACTATGAAGATATGACCTCATCTTTATCTGAAGAATGGTTTTGTGACACTTTGCTGCCAAAATTACCAAAAGATAGTGTGATAGTGATGGACAACGCTCCGTATCATTCTTGACAGCAAACCAAAGTTCCTACAAAATGTAATAATAAGAAAGATATTAAAACATTTTTAGAAGCAAATGATTTATATTTTGAGGATCATTATACAAAAAAACAATTAATAGAGGTGATGAAGACAAAAGAATATTTAAAGGATTATTATGTGGATAACAGAGCCAAAGAAGCAGGACATACAATTTTTCGTTTACCACCATACCATTACATTTTCAATCCCATTGAATTGATATGGGACCAACTGCAAAATACCATAAGACGAACAAATCAAACACCGAAATTTAGTGAAAGCAGTGCAACACACATAACAAATGCTATGGAACATATAACTGCTATAAATTGGAAAAATGCTGTTAAACACGTAATACCAAAAGAGAACGAATATATGCGCATGTACAAAATAGAAGCACCTTTGATTATAAATTTGCAATACGATTCAGACACAGACACCGATTTGCAAGACGACTCAATCACAGATGATTTATGAAATGCGGTGACATATAAAAATTTTGTTGTGTATTACACATAAATTAGCTTTATATATCTATATGTATCCACTACACATGTTGCCACACGATTTGTAATTTTTTCTTTGTATATAAACCCAATGTTCAGATATTTTTTATTATATTCTTGAAATTAACAGCGTTTTATTATTATATTATAGGGCCCTAATTTATAGTCAATACGGCCCCTAGATTCATACGTTGCAAATAGGTAAACCGTACCCGTTCAATAAGGAGACCAGATATAATAGTTATCATCACAGAAGGTGGTGCAATAAAAGCATTAGAGCCGTTCGAAGTTATATTCTTATAATTTGAAATAAACTATACTTCTCTTATTAAGACAGACATAAATATTAATTCAATATTTTAATAAACAGAAATACTTTATTCTGAATGCAATAAAACCTATTCGGGGAGACAAATGACACAAACACAAAAAACATTGTGAAATAAGTTTATTTTCCTTAATGATATCTTATAAGGCAATACCTAATAACAGGAAAAACTAAAAAAATATATAGTAAATAGAATTTCGTATACATATTACGTATACCAAGAATATAAATTTCAAAAAAAATTAATAAAAATGAAAATAAAAGTAAGTATTTTATTTATTTAATCCTCCTGTACATCTATTACATTTTTCCAGTCTTAAATATATTTCCGTGGTCTCACTACATTTGTTATCTATCAAAACGTCTAAGTATATACAGCTTTCTACCTCTTCATAGGTCAAGACCTATCCACCGGACGTACCTAAACTCGTCCCCAGAAATAAAATTAAGTAATTAGTAAAGACCGGACAAGAGAGGTTGATGACTCATCGCCCACGAGCGTACTACTGAACATTTGTATTTTTCAACTTTTAATTTTATTTATATAATTATACTTATAATACTAAAATGGGTATATATACGGCTACAAAATACATTTTTATTTGTTCATTTTGTTGTTCAAGTTGAGTAAAGGAGTATTAATATTTACTAGGAATACTTTTTCAAGGTTCTCTTCTGTAAAATTTGTTCTCCTTGAATGAACTACCTTCTTGTAAATAGAAAACGTCCTTTCTACATCGTAACTGGTTATAGGTGCATACTGGAAATATTCTTTTATTTCCGCGTATTCTGCAGTTAAATGTTGTGGCACTGTCCCCATACACAATTGCCGCAATGTTATTAAATCTGGATTTCTATTAAACACTGCGTCTAACTTTTGCCGAAGACCACATCCGAAGTCACTTGGAATACTTTTCAAATTATTAATAGCTACATCTAATGTCGTTGTGTTCCTGAAGAAAGTACAACTGATATTTTAAATGTGGAATTGGCATTAGTTCGTTGCACTCAGAAATACTCCGAGCGTCGTCATTTAAACATGCAACGAAATTTTGTAAAATATCGAAATTCTCTGTATAAAAACTAATAGCTTCCAACCATGTGCCCCATCCAGTTATTACTGGAGAGGGAGGCAGTGACAACGATGGCAGTTTTTCCCTGTAAAGAGTTACTCTCAATGGTGCTTTTCTGAAAACTTCTTAGAAGCGGATACAAGTCTATCAATTTCGGGAAAGGTGTCTCTGATATATTCACAGATTCTGTGGAGAGCATGTGCTACACAAGTAATATGCAGCATATTAGGATATGTTTCCTTTAATAGTCTGCCTATTTTTAACATATATGCAGCACTGTCACTTACAAATAAAAGTACTTTTTCTTTGTATCCGCCGTCCGAATGAAGTATTTTTTGAATATTCTCGTTAATGGTTTTAGCAACTGTTTCCGCATTAAGTATATTTATAACTTTTGTTGCTATTACATATGCGTTATATGAAATATTTGTATGTAGTACACCAGCTACAACATTTACCACCAGCGTCCTAATATATCGACAGTTTCGTCGGCACTTATCCAGAGGTACTGATTTGAAAGATGGCTTCTAATGCGTTCTACTGCTTTCGTGTAGCAATTAGAAACATAATATTTGCGTAAGGTGGATTCATCAGGAACATTTCGACCAGTATATTTTTTGAGAAATATTTTTAAAGTGGGATTGTTAAGTTTATTTAATGGAATATTAGCCGCCATAAAAGTTTCACAGAGTTCTTCGTTAAAATTGTCAGATTCCAACGGTCCAAATTTCTATGCATGTGTTTGCGATGCTAAGTGACGTTGTAGTGCGATTTTTTAACGATATTTTACTACAGATTTCCAATAAATTTCGGAATCACTGACAATGGACATATAATCAGTATGCAAGATCCAATTGCAAGATAATTGTATGCAGTTGATGAAATCCGGGATCAGTGCATGATACTGCTATATGGCAAACAAGTAATATTAGAAATTACTTAAGAGAGCAATACGAAAATGGGGATACCTTAACACATTTAATAGGTAAACAGTTACATATATGCACATATACTGAACTGTTTATTTATTATTCCAAATAGGGGATAGTGGTTATCCTCTTGAGTAGTGGCTTTTCACACCGTTCGCTAATGTACAAGAAGGCACAATTGAACTAAATTTCAATAAACACTTAAACAAAACCATAAAATCCAACTCGCCATTGTTTTACGATGCCGTTCTCGACATTCTTCCATATCATATCTGAAAAAGTACCTTAAACAATGCTCTAGATCTAAATAAATGAAAACTAAAAATGTATACGTAAGTTGTTGAAACTGAACAAAATTCAATGGGCGAGATAATTGGGAGAAGTAGATACAATCTAACGATATTAAACAGGATCTATCATAAAAATTACGATGTAATTAATAGTTAAAACTATGAAATCAAGAAACTAACTCACAGGACTTTATTTATCTTACGAAATATAATCTAAATAATACAAAAGTATTTTTAATACGAGGGGCATTTTTAAAGTAAGAACCGTTTTTAAGTGGAGTAACAGCAAATTTATTTATGAACATAAATTGTATCAAAAACTGAAGTATGAACATATTTTTACTTTTCTACATAGTCACCAAGAATATCTAAGCATTTGTTAAGTCGTGGCACTAGCTTTTGGATCCCCTCACCATAGAACTCTGCCGCCTGAGCATTTAACCAGTTAGTAACAGTTTCTTTCAACACGTCATCATTTTCAAATCGCTTCCCACCAAGATATTCTTTGAGTTTAGGAAAAACATGAAAGTCTGATGGTGCCAGGTCAGGGCTGTAGGTGGGATGGTCCAGTAATTTCCATCGAAATTTGTCCAGTTGCGTCTTTGTCGTTGCTACAGTGTGAGGCCGAGCGTTATCGTGAAGCAGCACGACGCCGCTAGACAGAAGTCCCCGCCGGCGATTTTGAATAGCGCGCCTAAGCTTAGTTAGTGTATCGCAATATCTCTCAGCATTTATGGTCATTCCTCTTGGCAGAAAGTCAATCAGAAGAACGCCTTTCCGACCCCAAAAGACCGTGGCCATGATTTTCCGTGTCGAAGGTTCTTGTTTGAATTTTCGTGGATTCGTTGGTGAATTTGAGTGATGCCATTCACTGGATTGACGTTTAGTCTCTGGAGTGTAGTACGCTACCCACGTTTCATCACCGGTAACAATATGATTCAAGAACTCATCACCACTCTTATCGTAGCGCTCCAAAAATGACAAAGAATATGCCAAACGCTTCTTTTTGTGTTCTTCTGTCAACATTTTTGGCACCCATCTCGCACAAATTTTTTTGTAATGAAATTTGTCGGAAACAATGTGATAAACAACCGATCTTGAAACTTGTGGAAATTTCCCATGAAGCTCGTCAATCGTAAAGCGCCGGTTTTGGCGAATTTCCTCATCAACTTTTTTTTCCAAGTCTTCATCAATGACAGTTGGTCGGCCAGATCGTTCTTCATCATGAACATTTGTTCTTCCTTCATTGAAAAGCCTACACCATTTACGCACATTACTGTCATTCATTACACCTTCATCATAAACTTCAACAAGCTGCCGGTGAATTTCGGCGGGACGAACTTGTTTTGCGTTTAAAAACCGAATAACCGAGCGCACTTCACAATCGGCGGGATTATTGATTAACATGGCGAGAAACAACCAGTGTTACGATAGAACCAACAGGCAGAGCCATGAAATCAACTGACTGCGTAGTTGGGGACCGGGCAAGAGTGGCTGACCTAGAGCGGGCGTCACGTGACCGCCTGCGCGGTTGCTATGCGCAAACGGTTCTTACTTTAAAAATGAGCCTCGTAATATAAAAAATATTATTAAAAATGGGGTGTAAAGAACACAATACAAGTTCATTTATGTATTTTTGAATGTATCTTCTCCAAAGACGTAGATACGTATTTCACATTTCTACGTGTTCGTCGGTACGCCCCTGTTGGAGAAGAGACACATTCAAAACAAACATAACTACGTTACTATCTAGCCGAAATTATTCAGACAGAGCGTGAAGGAATATTCAGCGCTGTCTACATAATAACAGCCGAAGTAGACGTGTTTTTTATAGTCGGTAACCACCGTATCTATTAAAAACTGTATTCTCGTGTCTTCACTACTTGTCGGCGTGAGCCGAATGTGTATATAACAACATAATTTGAAACATTCTTGAGTGGATAAAACCTCACTAAATTTGTATAATACAAAAGTATTTTTAATAATATAAAAAATATTATTAAAAATGGGGAGTGAAGAACACAATACAAGTTCATTTATGTATTTTTGAATGTACATTCAAAAATACACACAAATAAACAGTGTCAAAACACGTCTGCCCGCTAACAGGATCCAGACGAATTCGCTCGATATCAATCGCGCGACGTTCAGCGACGGGAAAACGAACTATAGAGCTCCAAAATAGGCCAGCCAAAATGCGAAAGATCCAAAAGTGCGAAAATACCTAATTCAACGTTACGAAACAGAATGACAATATGAAAATTAAAGTTACGCCAAAGAGCGATATTATTAAATTTCAAAATAAAATCCAAAAAGCGAAAAATTTACGTAACAACTTTTTCACTATTGCATAAATAAGTCACATCTGTTAGGCACGCGAATACGACAATTTCTTCAACGCCGTTGATGATAAATACAAAATTCTCGTTTTTCAGTGTCGTAATATTCAATGTTGTAACACATTTAATAACTTCTGCACTATTTTTCGGTAAGGGCGGTAGAGATTTTCTTCTGTTATTATATAGATTGTTGCGGATGTAATGAATGTCTTGAACGGTGATTGTACTGAAAGGACCAGTATTTTCTTTTAGAACTGAATGTAATATACTAGAAGTTGTTAATTTTTGAAATTTTTGAATCAATCCGTGCAGTTGGCGGTCGTCCGCGTCGAGGTTCGTCTTCCACTGATTCACAACCGTCTTTGAATTTCTTATGCCACTCAAGCACTCTACATCCTAACCAAAACCTAACCAAAAACAAAATTTTATCGCATATCTTTGCTTCACTTTCATTTTTTCGATGGGTACGTCAAACACTAACAATTCAGTAATTTGTAATAAACGTTAAAAGTTAAATTAAAGCCTACTTGAGGATAAGTACATTAGAGATGGGGGTTTCATTGTATTATGAAATTCTAGTTGTGAAAGAAGTTATAGCACCAGTTTCGTTATATTTGAATATACCCTCGTATATTTTTTATTATACAACCTTATGTAACGCAAACTATTTTTTTTCAGTTGAAACACGCCATCATGCCTTATCCGTGTATTCAAAAACAATGCGATATCAAAGAAAAACAAGGAGAAGAGATTAATAATTTACGAATTATAGCCAAAAAGGAACTAAGAGAGGAAACAAATACTCGCGAGCAATGTCTGATCTTATTCCGAGAATGGATTCAAAATAATCAAGATATACAAAATTGTATTACAGGTAACAAGAATATTTTTAAAAAATACGATTAAGGCGGGGATTAGAAAGTACAAGTACCCAATAGTATTCTCAATTTTTATAATATTTTCATTTTTGCAGATAACAACTTTCTATTGAGATTCCTGCGTGCGAAAAAATTCAGTTTACCGATGGCTCAACAGATGTTACTGAAATATTTGAATTTTCGTAAAGTTTTCAGGCGAATTTGTTATAATATGGATTACCGAGACACAACAATATTAGATTTGCTAGATAGGGGGTAAATTAATAGAAAACGAAATATTTAGCCGAGCAATTAATTAATTATTTTTAATTTTAGGTTTATGTTTGTGTCACCTTTTAGGGACTCCTTTGACAGAAGAGTAATTTTATGTATTCCTCGTAAGTCTAATTTTGCATTAACATACACTTTAATTTGATAAAATTAATAATAGAGAAACTTTTTATTTAGAATTTAGCAAAAGAAAATTAAATGTATTTCTTACTTTTCTGGGCTCTTCAAATTTTATTTTAAATATAATATAAAGAAAATAGTGTTTTCGACAATTATCGTATCTACACTAATCTGTTGCTTTATGTATTACATGTCAAAATAAAGACAGTTAATTAATCTGACGCACTAACTTATTTTACGAATTTTCCGGAAAAGAAGTCACGTTGTTGCAAAGAAATATCAGAACGGATATTATGAAATACACTAGTGGTCAAAAAAATTTCGGACACCGAAGTAAACTTACAATATGAAACAGACATGTAAATAATTTACATATCTGTAACTGTACACATGGACATTACACCTCGTATTTTCAGCATTTACTTCTGCTTAATACATATGTTTCTGCCATCTAGGCGTTAGGCGTCATCAGTCAAGCTAGTGAAGCAATGTATACAAATTGATACAAATCTGTTAAACAACTGATTTGTATCTGTATTTATATTTTACTGTTATATGAGACTTGAATTTTGTTGTGGTCGGAGTTGCCTCCGTTTCCACTCCATTGTTTCGTATTTCCCAGGGTTGTGACGTGTTTGTGATTAATAAATAATCGTGTGTTGTGTGTTTTTGTGCGGTCCTGTGTTGCGTATGTGTAGTCTGTGTGTTTGTCGCTTTTTGCGTTTAAGTCACTGGTCATCGGCTTTTTGCGTTTCAGTCATGTGTGTGTTTAATGTTTGTTGTTCTAGAGTGTGATTATTTTCTGTGTTTGCGTTACGAAGTATTGTATCTGTTCTGTTGTTGCGTTTGTGGAGTGTAATGTTATTAGCATATTGCCTAAGGCAAGTGCTAGTTCGTCAGTTGTGTTAGGTGTTGTGTTTCTTTGTTTTTGTATCCATGGGTTCGTTGTTGGGGGTGGTGCTGGTATGTATTCCGGTTTGGGTGTGGTTTTGTTTACAGGGTTGTTTGGATTGTTAGGACAGTTAAGGAAAGTGGATAAGTGAGGACCACCGCAGTTTGCACACTTTGGTGGGGTTGTTTTGGGTTTTGTACATAGGTGTGTTGAGTGTTCGTCTCCGCATTTCATGCATTTGTAGTGTATGTTACAGTTTTTTTGGTGGTGTCCAAATGTCTGACATTTGTGGCATTGTATTATGTCTGTCCGTTTGTTTAGTGGTTCGATTTTAATTGTGAGTCCGCAGCAGTCGTGTATGTTGTAAATTGATTTGTATTGTCTCGTCAGTTCTATTAGTACAAGTGGTGCTGGTATTCCGTGTTTGCCGTTCATGCGTTTTATTTTTATTGTCGAGTAGCCTTGGTCAGTCAAGTCGTCGGTGATGTCAGTGTCTGTGATAAAGGTAGGAATGCCACGCATAACTACCTTTAGTGTCTTTTCGCTCCTCAGTTAAAAAGTATAAAATTGTATTTGTTCATTGTCGAGTATGTGTTTAAGTTTTCGGTAGTCTTCGTCAGTTGTCGGTTCGATGTGTATGCCTGGTTTCACGAGTTTGTTTTGTACTGTGTTAATGCTGTGTGTTTTGAGTATGTGTCGTATATGTGCCCATTTGTCTTTTTCAGTTATAATAATTGGTGCGATTTTGTGTGGTTTTCGTGTTTCAGTTTTTGTGTTATGTGTGATGTTTGTTTTGTCACTTACCCTGGGTGTGCTATCTGATGTTGAAGGCTGTGGAGTGAATTCGGAGGTTTCTTCTTCCATTTTTTCCTCGGTTTTGTTTTCGAGGGCGTCGTATGAATTTTTTGTTTCGATCGGTAAAGTTGTTTCGTCTATTTTCGGCTTCTTCGTAAATTTAGGGTAGATGAAGTCTTCGGTTTTCTTTTCCGGATGATTCATTTTCTGTTTTCTGTGGTGTTTTTCTTTTTTGGTCGGTTCGGGATCTGTTATTTCTACTTGTATCTTCGGTTGATCTGGGTTTATAACAAATAAATTCGGTGAAGTCCGTAGTAGTTCTTGAACGCCACTTTCGCTTTGCGTTTCGTCGATTATCGCCTGTGTTTGTTGTAGTAATTCAGGTGGCCAGAGTTCAACGAAGTTGGGATTTAGTTTTAAGTTTGTTATCGTAATAATTTGTCCGGCCATTGCTTCCGGGTTCGCTTTGACGGTTACCGTCGTATGTTTAAATGCAATATGTACGTGTGTTCGTCTCAAAGACTAGCACACGAATGTGATATTTTACTGAAATCGCCCACAAAGGTAAAGCAAGTTTCGTCCTATAAGGTGACACTATTTAATAAGTGACATCTTACGGATGAAACAGACTATGTCGGAAGGCGACCTTTCGTTCGAACAGCTATGCTGTTACAGGAAACGAAAAAATACGTATGTCGGTGTAGTCCATTAACAACGAGCCAGATGGCGGTAAATATACAAAAAGGTTGTGTTTAAGTATGACAATACGTTATGCACGTATAAAGCATTTGTTACAATATGAAACAGACATGTAAATAATTTACATATCTGTAACTGTACACATAGACAATACACCCCGTATTTTCAGCATTTACTTCTGCTTAATACCGAAGTAAACGTTTGTTAGTACAAGAAAAAATTATTTTTCTCTTTTTTTTTTTTTAACAAGACATGAAATATTATCTACAAAGTAAGAATGAGAAAAAAGGTATTTAACATTTTATTCAATAAGAAAAAGTAACGATACAGTAAATTGTGCAAAATTAACAAATTCATTGGTTTTATCGGCTAGGTTTTACATCTGCGTTTTCATACAATTTAACCGATTAATGGTGCATACTACCTCCACGAATTCTAATAACTTTTGCCATACGGCGTGGTAAACTTTGAATGTAGTTGGCAACCTCTTCTTGTGTAATGTTTTCCCGTTCTCTCACGAAGAGCTATTTGAAGATCCGAATAGTTACCGGTATGGGTTGTCGGTGCCGAACACCTCGCCCTAATGAATCCTAGAGATTTTCGATAGAATTCAGGTCCGAGCTTAGAGCTGGCCATTGCAAACGGTGAAAGTTAACCGCATCCTAACATTGCTCAACCACTCGTGCGGTGTGAGGTTGCTCGCTATCGTCTATTAGAGTAAAGTTCTCATCTACGAATGGAGCAAATGGTACGACGTAATCAGCTAAAGATTCGTTGATGTACCTAACAATCGTCATGGTAACATTTTCAGTGAGAACAAGCTCAGTTCTCGCGTACAGTGAAATGCCAGCCCTAACCATTATACCGCTTCCCCCAAATGCCATTCTTAAGGATATACAACACGTTGTAAATCGTTCACCAAGCCTTCTACACACACGTTCTCGTCCATCTGGTGAACGTAGACAAAAAGGAGACTCATCCGTGAGCAATACGGAGCTCCATTGATCTATTGTCCAATGTCTATGTTGACGGGCAAATCGTAGTCGCTGAACACGATGAGCTGGAAGTAAAAGTGGACAAGCAACAGGTTTCCTCGACATTAATCCGTATTCCTTCAATTATCGGAAGACGGTTCGTACAGAAACTACAATTCCATAAACTTTTTCGGCCACAATTGTTAATGATAAACCACGATCGCGTAGATAACACCATAAACGGTTTTCTCGCTGGTTTATGGTGCAAGGTCTGCCTGATCCTGGTCTTCTTGTGTATTCCCCAGTTTGATGATGTCGATATATTGCATCTTGGATGGTACTGCTAAGAATATTCAAGACAGCAGCTATGTATCGAATACTGCGTCTATCTTCGTTCAAAGCTTGGGCTACATTTTCTGCTTGCATTTCGTCAACGAATAAGTGTCAGTACTGACAGTTCAAATGACCTTTCAACACAACAGATAAAAGCTGAATAAAGAGCACACCAAGATTTTTTAGGTTCCTCATTATTTTTGTTCTTCTTTTGTCTGTTTTAATAAACTAAATATTTTGTATCTTCTTTAATTTCCAATTCTTTTTTCATAGATAATATTTCATGTCTTATAAAAAAAAGGAATTTTAATTATGATACTTCAGTGTCTGGAATTTTTTGTCTACGAGTGTATATAATTGTAATTTATTAACTTAAGTAATCAAAATTTAAAGATATTTATTAGATTATTATTATATTGTTATTAGATGATTTAGATTTCACGACTCCTCATGCAGGTGTTAAATTCGAATTATTAAATTTTTAAACCACTACAATATTTTATCAAATTGTCACTTTGCAATTCACAAACGTTGAAATGAAAGTCTTGCTATGATATTTGTCTTCATATTCGTATATCAAGACAAAATCGTTATAAGTATTTATACGATATTTGCTTTATAAATTATAACTAATATTTGTTATTTTGTTTAGAATTTAATTTAGGGAATTTTTAAAATCTATTGACTGCAAAAACAAAAATTAGTTTGACATATCATTCATTAAAATCAGATAAAATATAAGGAAGCTACAGCCCCAAAGGTTTTTCATAATACACCCGGTAGAAAGTGACATAAGGAAAATCCTATTATTTTAGCCCAAAAAATATAAGGTGTCCCAACAGGAACTTGGCGATTTAAATTCCAAATAACATGCGTAGTATTTAGAAATTCAACGATTTATTAACGTAAACATAAAATAGAAACCCTAAAATTATATGTGGAACAAGATATCGGATAAATGTCCACCGTGACTTCTATTGCACACAGCGATTCTTTTTTAAAATTTTCAATGACTTTATCACACATATGCAAGTTAATCTCGCCAATAGCCGCACGAATGTTATTTTTTAATTCATCAATTGTCTGTGGATTATTTGTGTAGACTTGATCCTTAAGGAAACCCCAAAGGAAAAAGTCCAGCGGTGTTATGTCGCAGGATCTTGCAGGCCAATCCACGTCACCATTACGAGAAATCACACGGCGAGGGAATTTCTCCTGCAGTAAATTTAGAGTTTCCCTGGCAGTGTGACAAGTGGCCCCATCTTGTTGAAAGTAAAGATTGTTGAGGTCCATATCTTCCAAACGAGGCCATAGAAAGTTATTCAACATCTGTCGATACCGCTCCCCATTTACAGTTTCTGCTTCTCCATTCTCATTTTCAAAAAAGTAAGGTCCAAGAACACCATTGGCCGAGAAACCGCACCATACAGTGACACGTAGTGGGTGCATGGGTTTTTCAATAATCTCTCGAGGATTTTCACGCCCCCAAATGCGGCAGTTTTGTTTATCTACGTAACCCCCTTATGTGAAAATAGGCTTCGTTACTGAATATGATTCGCTTACAGAATTCGTCATCAAAATCAGTTTGCTCCAAAATCCAATTGGCAAAGATACGGCGGTGGTGATGGTCCCTGGGCTTCAATTCTTATGTTAACTGGATTTTGTATGCGTGTAGCCGAAGGTCTTTTGTTAAAATTCGCTGCAGAGATGATCTTGAGATGGCCAATTGCTGTGACCGATGACGAATTGAAGTTTTTGGACTTTCGGTAACACTTTCATTCACCATAGCGATATTTTCGACTGACCGAACGTTACGAGGACGTAGTGGTGTCTTTACATCGAGAACAGAACCAGTTCGCTCAAATTTTGCCATTAAATTTCTAATTGCCGTATTGCTGGGAATATGATTCTGATGAAAAACAACGCGTAGTCGACGAATTGTGTTCGTAATGGAACGACCATTTTCATAATAAATTTGAACAATTTGGATACGTTCTGCAGTCGTGAAACGTTGCATGATGACTTTTACAAGTTTATAGATGACATATACCAAATATTAGGTTGCTAAGTTACCTTATTTGAAAATAATGTGAAATTTAAATCCCCAAGTTCCTGTTGGGACACCTTTTATATGGTTAACAGATCGACCTACTTTATGCAAATGTATATATTTTTTATATTTATTTGATTTTTAAATATTAATTCTTCTTTTGTTTAGAAAAAATCGACCCATACAGGCATACGAGTGCTGATGTCACCAAACTGGTTTTAATTACTTTAGAAACCCTGATCGATGATGAGAGAAATCAAATTATGGGTGTTACATATGTGGCTGATGCTAAAGGGATACAGCCGTCTTACGTGTCTATGTGGAATATAACTGAATTTGCCACTCTTTTAAAATGGGGCGAGGTAAGATTTTCTCAATTTCTTATTCTATGTCAATTTGAATAGCTTAAAAGAAAGTTGAACTTTTCTCTTCCTCTTAATTTAGGCTATAGGTCTGTATATTCCAACTTAGTTTTCGTTTGATACCCAAGAGTCCTTCCAGGGTTTAGGAGGTCTGCTCAAAGGTTATCGTGTTCCATGGATTTCATCTCGTACAATTTTTGCTACTTTACCATCTTCCATCCTGCTGATATGCTCTCGTTCCAATGTCTTCTTCGCTGTCGCTCTCAGTTTACTACGTCCAATATTTAACATCCATCTCTTATGTTCTTATTTCGGATTCTATCTCTTGTTGTGTGCCCTCATATGTTCCTCAGTATTTTCATCTCGGTTGTTCGTAATATATTTTTGTCCGTTTTTCATTATAGCTCTGACGCATGTTTTATATATTCTGACTTTGACTTATTTACTCATGAAGTTACTACACTAAATGACGTTTCTGAAGGCTCCAGACACTCTGCATGCTTTATTGGTTTGGCTTCGGACTCGTGCGTTCTATCTTGACTTGCAGAAACTTCCCAGGTAATTGAATGTCTTGACTTATTCTATAGGGTTGCCCCCCACCAGTAGTTTGCACCTTATTGCTTCTTTGGCGATAACCAGTGATTTTGCTTTTGCCGTGAATGTTTGAATGTGTAGGTTTTGGCTTTGAGAAAGAATGAGTGAAGGAGTTGTTGTAAATTGTTGCCATGTACGACGACTCTTTCACTCATTCTTTCTAAAAGTCAGAAGGCTAAACATGCTTTTCTGACAGTAACCAAATATATTTTCAGCATTCGTATCCAGTCCGACACAAGGCATTTCATATAATGAATTTACCAACTACTATCAAATATGTTCTAGATTTTGCCAAAAGTAGATTAAGCCCAAAGTTAAGGGAGCGTATGTTTGTAAGTTTGATATATATATATAAGTGTTATACTAGTTTATATTTCTATATTGGTTTATTTCTTAGTTATTTGAAACTGAAGGAGAATTGCACAAGAACATAGATCCGAAAATATTACCTAAAGAATATGGTGGCGAAATACCCGCCTCTGAAATGATTACACTCTGGAAGAAAGAATTATCTGAGAAAAGAGATAGATTACTTTCATTTGATAGAATACAGCTACTCAGTGATCAAGGAATTATCAGAAGAAAAACGAATATAATGATCGATGATGATCTAGGTTTACAAGGGAGTTTTAGAAAGTTAGAAGTTGATTAATAAAATGAAACAATTAATAAAATACGAACTAGTCTAAGAATCTTGCTGTTTCTAGTTTAAATTTTAGAGGAGGTTTTAAATAATTTATCATTACGTTTTTATTTTATATATGTATTATAATGATTTAGAACAAATATTTTGTTTCGTAAGTTTTACGTATGTACATATTTAGTTATTTAGAATTAAATTAATTTGAAATTATTCATATATGATAATAAAAGACATATCACTATATGAACATCACAAATGTATAGAAATAAATATTATGTACGAGCAACTGTAATATTCGTTTTGTAAATATTAAAAATATATATATTCTTTTAAAGATATGTCCTTTTTCCACTTTTCTTTTTAACTATTGCTACGCTTCGCATAGCATACGACATGCTGCCCAGAAATTCCCGAAATATGAGTGTCGTGCGAAGGGATGGTAGTACAGCTCTATAGCGCTAGATGGTGTGAGCTACGTCTATACTAAGTCAGTTTGTCAAACGGTAGGTACTCTAGACTAGGTGGTGACAAACAGTTTCTGTGTTCATATTTGTTGAGTTGTGCTACCTACAAAAGGTGCTAGCGATTAAAACCCACAAAAACTGGCTTATCCAAAGTTGCTCAATACAAACACCCTCCTGGGACTTATCTCCAACCAGAGTGTGCAGTACGACTAAATCATGTATTGATAATATTTTTACAAATATGTCATTAAGTGCATATGAAGCTATGTGTATTGATTTCAATATGTCGGAGCATTTAGCACAACTTATTACCTTTCAATTGGAGCAAGGGCTTCGTAGTAATGTCTGTGTTGTGAAACGATATATTAATGGCCACAATCTTCAACACTTTGTAAACTTATTATCATTAGAAACATGGGATCTAGTATATGAAAATTCGTCGGCTGAAGAACCCTTCGAGACATTTTTTGACACTTTTCTTTACTATTTAAATATATGCTTTCCATATGCCAAACGTTATATTAAAAATAAAAACTGGACATCACCAGAAGTATTGCAACTACATGAGAAGTTGATATTTCTTAAGGAAATGTCAACCAAATATGAAATATGTATTTAAAAATAAATTCAAGACCTTCGAAAGGTATTACAAGTATTATGTTGAACAATACAAAATAAATTATAACAAAAACTATGTCTATAATTCAAAAAATAAGATGAAAGCTGTTGGCATACATAAGAATACCTGTAACAATAAAACTGTTGTTCTACTCCATACTTTTGCAAAAGAAGTGGATTTATGTACCACATTTAATAACAATTTCTCTATAGTTCCTTCTAATAGTGTTACTACTAAGTTTTCTAGTAATGAAAACTTGTCAAATATTTGTAAATATTTAAATAATTTCTCATCAACTTTTTTTGTAGCTCCGGTGACAAGCTTAGATGTTATTGAGTGTGTGAGAGGCTTAAATTCATCAAATACACCTGATGTGAACAATATTTCTTCTTTTTTGTTGAAATGTTGTATAGAACATGTTGCCGCACCTATTATCCATTTATCTTTCCAGAAGGGAATATTTCCTTCAAAACTAAAAAAGTCTATTGTACATCCTCTTTATAAGAAAGGTGACATAAACTCTGTTGATAACTTCAGACTAATAAATATTCTGCCTATATTTTCCAAAGTGTATAAATATTTGATGAACACAAAATTAATGTCTTTTCTAATTAGAAATACAATACTAAGTGAGGCACAACATGGCTTCATGCTTGGTAAAAACACAGATACTGCTCTATATACCTTATTAACAGCTATATATACAAATTTGGATAGCCGTAAGCCTACATTGGGGTTGCTTATTGATCTATCCGAGGCATTTGACTGTGTCAGTCATAAATACCTGTTGTACAAGTTGGAAAGGATGGGCATTAGAGGGATTAGATAGAGGATGTAAGTATTGATTGAACCCTGTGGAACCCCACAGGGTTCAATCCTTGGCCCAACACTATTTTTAGTGTTTATTAATGACATCTCTTCATGTCTTGGGGGAATTAACTGTACAGTCATTAATTACGTCGACGATGTAAGCGTAGTTATTACGGGAAACATGATAAATGAGCTACGTTATTTAACTGACCTTGCATATGATAATTATGTTTATGGTTTGAAGTTAAAGGACTTTCTGTTAATAAAGAAAAAACACCTTGTGTTATATTCTAAAATATAAAATCGAATTTGGTAACAGATATAGAAATTGGATTACATTGTCACCGGTTCTACGTCAATGATCAGACTAGGGTGTTGGGTTTAATGACAGTAATTTGAAATTTATGTCAACGATTGGGTAAAATATGTTTTGCATTGAGGTCCCTGAAAAGAACATGCGGTACGGATATATTAAAAACTTTTTATCACTCAAACTTCTTGTCAGTTCTGCGATATGGCATAATACATTGGAGATGTTCGTCGTCGAGTCAAAGAATATTTTTAATGCAAAAAAGAGCGTTGCGTATAATTTTCGGCCTAAAGAAAGTAGAGTCGTGCAGGGCTTTGTTTGAGGAACATAAGCTTCTCACTTTCTATGACTTATACATACTTAATGTAATGTGTTTTTGTGCATAAGTGTTACACTAATTTTAATAAAGAGAAGGTAGATCATACATTTAACACGAGGTAGGATAATTATTTGTTACCACCGAAGCATAATACTTTCTTTAACCAGAAGGGATTAGAGATTAGAAGATGTATCCTATACAACAAATTACCAAAAGAAATAAAAGTAATTAACAGTTTTTATTTATTTAAGAGTGTCAAGGAATGTTTACTGCATGTTCATTGTTACACAATAAATGATTATTTGGCAGCATTTCCATAAGATTCACACATACATAATTTTTTCCACAATTGTCAGAAAAAATTAAATACACTTTAAAAAAATATGATATAGCTACAACATATAAACTTAGTAATACTAATAATCATCTATTTTCAAAACTTAAACCTAAAATAGAAAAAAGTCGAGAAACACATGTCATCTATAAAATACCATGTCGCGATTGCGATAGTTACTACATAGGCCAAAGTAAGCAATATTTATACAAAAGAATACAAGCCCACAAATATGTACTCTAAAACAGACAAAACTGCTTTATCTACACACAAACTACAACGCGATCACCATTTCGATTTTGAAAACACACAGATAATTGATAAAGAACAACACACAATGAAAAGGGAAATTAAAGAAATGATTAGTATTCAACAGGAAAAAAATTCAATTAGCAACAGAAGTGTTATAAAAAATTTAAACGATCTCCAATTTACCATGATAATATATGTTGCTGTTATATAATTATATATCTTATGTTATTTAAATATCTATACATTTGCTTATCATGCTGACAGTTCCGTGTTTTGATCCTTGACTGGCTGTCCGAGTAGGTTCTCGCGGTTTTCCTTCTTGCTTAAGGCGAATGCCGACAGCTTAACATTTTAAGTCGCTCCACGGGCGCATATATAATAATAACTCATATCTTGCTTTTTCCTGTTTTTGTTGTTTAACTACTTTTATAATACTAAGGCATGATTTATTATTATTAAACTGGAATGTATCTTTGAATAATTTTATTCATGGCAACTACAAATGTATAAGTATGACATTAATATACTGTCATTTATATTTTATATTCCTTGAAAAAGGCATCATTTGCCGAAACATGTAGGTTTGTTTTAAATATATACATTTTGAAGTAAAACCGGACCTCAAATCGCCAACAAATTGAATTTACCATAACATATAAAGGTTATATATATATATATATATATATATATATATATATAACCTTATACAAATGTATAAGTATGACATTAATATACTGTCATTTATATTTTATATTCCTTGAAAAAGGCATCATTTGCCGAAACATGTAGGTTTGTTTTAAATATATACATTTTGAAGTAAAACCGGACCTCAAATCGCCAACAAATTGAATTTACCATAACATATAAAGGTTATATATATATATATATATATATATATATATATATGTATATATACCGGGTGTCCCAACAAGGATAACGAGGTACGGTATTAGGGAAACGGATGTACCTAGAAATTTGAAACAAAAAAATTGTTGAGTAAATCGGCTAAGAGAAAATGCTGGAAATTATTTTCGAGTTTCTGAAATGGCCTCCAGGGGGCGTAATTGCCATCCTGAATTTTCAACCCCGTTTTCTGCAAAATTTTCTTATATTAATGATAGTCATAGTGAATACTATTTTAAAGCTGAGACAAATTCAAATATTTTTTGTTAAATGCTTTTTGCTCTATCTCTGAAAAGAAAGTGGTGGGGGGCGCTAAAATATTTTCGGAAATAAATGTCGATAACTCTAAAAAGGCTTAACGCATCTTAATAAACTTGGAGTCGTTAAAAAGGGGGTTTCCTAGACTATCAATTGAACTGTGAGTGAGGTGATTGTGTTAGCTTACCTTGCCGCCAGATGGCGTTTTCTGACATAATCGCAAAAAAATTAACTTACTGCAAAAAAATTAAATGCAATGATATCACTTTTTTTACGTCATTACATAGTCAATCAAGAGCCTAACAAGCCAGTGAGAACCGCATCTCAATATCTTTATCCTAACCCAAGATATGAATAAAAGAAATTTATACTAAAAAAAAAATTATATTTTGGGAAGCATTTCCACTTTAAGGTTTGTTATAAACGATATTTTAAATCGAAATAAAATTTTGTTATTTATCTTTATTACTTTTTTTTACAATGCCTTTAAGGACACCATAGTGTTTAATATCTGATATTAGTACTACGTCGTGATATTGTCACCCGTTTTCAAATATTTAGTGTTATCACATATTTTTTATTAAAAGTTAGGTTTTTAGTCAATAATCGATTGTTGAGTACCAATTTTATTTATTATTGACGTAATGTAAGTAATAAAATCCTCTGACAGAAATCATTCTTTTGTAATTATCAAGATTGCCATGAAAACAAATGTCGTTTATATCTGACATAACTCTACGCGTTTTTCACATCGTTGTTTGATGCTTGTCAAAGTGTGAAAGTCTCTTGATATCCTGTTTTAAATAGTCGGTTTACATTTTAATATTTAAATTAATTGTCTTACTGTGATTGTGTTTATTGCATTAAAAATGTCTTATTCAACTGCGGAAGCATACGTCATGTTGGACGTGTTTTTCCAGTGTCATCAAAACGCCTGTGTGGCTGAGCGTGTGTACGCAGCAAATTATCCCAATAAAAGACATTTTAGTAGAATGGTATTTAGACGCTTAAGTAGAAACAGGACGAGTTCATCCTAATCCAGTGCCTAGAAGAAATCGACACGCTAGGAACGAACAAAACGTCATTAATGTTCTTGCCTATGTTAACATTAACCCCCATTTAAGTTTAAGAAGAATAAGTTTGAACTTAGGAGTAAATCATCGGTACAACGAATCCTAAGAGATCACTATCTACACCCTTATCATATTGAACTACATCAGGCTCTTTTAGAAACTGATTTTTATAGGAGATTAGACCACTGTCACTGGTTGAATTCTATGATAGATGAGGATCCCGATTTTTTATCTCGAATATTATGGACCGATGAAGCTACTTTTTCAAGCAATGGAAGAGTCAATTTGCATAATATGCATTATTGGTCGCCAGTAAATCCACATTGGACGCGTGAAGTAAACTATCAAAATCGTTGGAGTGTGAACGTCTGGTGTGGTATCTTAGGCGATCGAATTATAGGACCATTTTTTTTTAATAATAATGTTAATGGCGAAACTTATTTGGACTTTTTAAGAAATCACTTGTCAATTTTATTAGAAAACGTGCCTTTACAAACGAGAAGAGATATGTGGCTGCAACACGACGGATGTCCTGCACACTTTTCTCAACAAGTCAGGAATTTTTTAGACCAAGCTTATCCAAACCGTTGGATAGGAAGGGGCAGTTTGTTTCCATGGCCTGCCAGATCTCCAGACCTTACTGTCCTTGACTTTTACCTTTGGGGTAGAATAAAAGATATTGTTTATCAGACTCGCCCTACTACCCCACAAAACATGATTGATCGTATCCGAAATGCTGTAGCCAATATTTCAAGAGCTGAAATCCGCACAGCCGTATTAAATACACGACGCAGGATAAATTCCTGCATAGAAAATGACGGAAGGCACTTTGAACATTTATAAACACTTTTTGATTTTCCTTTCAATCAACCTTGTTGTGTTTTATCGTTCTCAAGTTATTAGTTTCATAGATTCCATAATTTATTGTTATTATTTTATAAGCATTGCGGCTCGTTGGACTTTAAGTTAGTTTCCTTACTGTTCCCACACTTATTATTTTATAATTGTTTTGGCCTGTTGGCTTTCGAAGGTATTGTAAAAAAAAGTAATAAAGATAAATAACAAAATTTTATTTCGCTTTAAAATATCGTTTGGCATCCCAAATAATAAATTATCATTTTATTTGGTAAATTAGGAATAATTAGGCATTAATAACAAACCTTAAAGTGGAAATGCTTCCCAAAATGTAATTTTTCGTATAAATTTCTTTTATTAATATCTTAGGTTAGGATAAAGATATTGAGATGCGGTTCTCACTGACTTGTTAGGCTCTTAATTGATTATGTAATGACGTAAAAAAATGATATCATTGCATTTAATTTTTTTGCAGTAAGTTAATTTTTTTGCGATTATGTCAGAAAACGCCATCTGGCAGCAAGGTAACCTAACACAATCACCTCACTCACAGTTCAATTGATAGTCTAGGAAACCCCCTTTTTAACGACTCCAAGTTTATTAAGATACGTTAAGCCTTTTTAAAGTTATCGACATTTATTTCCGAAAATATTCTAGCGCCCCCCACCACTTTCTTTTCGGAGATAGAGCAAATAGCATTTAACAAAAAATGTTTGAATTTGTCTCAGCTTTAAAATAGTATTCACTATGACTATCATTAATATAAGAAAATTTTGCAGAAAACGGGGTTTAAAATTCAGGATGGCAAATTGCGCCCCCTGGAGGCCATTTCAGAAACTCGAAAATAATTTCCAGCATTTTCTCTTAGCCGATTTACTCAACAATTTTTTTGTTTCAAATTTCTAGGTACATCCGTTTCCCTAATACCTTACCTCGTTACCCTTGTTGGGACACGGGGTATATACCAATGACTTTCGCATGTAGCTCGGCCAGTTTTGCAAATGCAAGCATTCGAAGTTGCTTTTTCTTTACAAACTACTAACATTTATTACTAATATTAATTTTTGTGTAAAAAATATGTAACAAACTTGGAAAGTGAGCCAAAAATGATTATCAAACAAGAAACCAAAGTTGGAATGAAATTTTGTATGTAACTTATATTACATAAAAATATGTTTCTTGTGACCTACATTTCAAGATGAATTCATACAATGTACAGTTATTTACATATTTTATTACCATAATCATATACAAACATATAAAATGGGATTTTTAGGCTTAGGTATGGCTTGAAAATTATTACATAACCTTTAATACAGATGTATTTACACCCACTATTTACATATCTTTTTTGTATGCACATATAATTTATAATATAGTAACATAGTTCAAGGTAATGTATTTATTATAGACATATATATTCTGGAAGCTTTAAAGTTTAGTCTAAATCTGCATTTTGCTAAATATATTAGCAAAATACACACTAACACACAGACATACACAGGATTAGGCAAATTTATGGTTCCATTCGAATATCTTTGATATTGCTACTTAGATTTTAATAAGACTTTCCACAATTAATTAAATGCAAATCAGGGATTCGATGAGTATATTTATATCCGAGTCAGATTTCCGGTTTAGCCGAAAACTTTTTTATTCTAAACGATACATCCTGTATATTTTTACGAATTTCAATAAAGCTCTGTTCTGGAAGCTCGGTAATAATAAGGTTTGGCACCCTTTTGTTCAACAACGACAAAAATATTTTTCTGAAATCGGTCTAGATTGCCTACTTTCTCGGCGCAATTTCACATCCCAAAACAAACTATTTTAGTATTTTAGTCCGTTGCTACGCAAACATCAGAAAACAGTCCGGGAAGGTTTTTTCGTCCTAGGCCGGGAAAGTCGGTAGCTTTCCCATACCGGTTCTTTATATACATTTTAGACTGTAAATAAATATATACACGCAGACAACATTTTCAGCAGTTTTACTAACACCGGTGGTATCCCGCACACTAGGACATTATCATCACTGTCTATTTAAAATTTTAATGTAATTAAAGCGAAATAATAAGTAATGAATCTCTGGACCTTTTTCACAACAACAAACAGTGATTGTCAAGGAAACGATTTCATAGGCAATTAGGTGGTAATGGTATGCATTTATACAAATTCTTTAATTTATAATAATATTGATTCCGATTTCAGAAAAAAAGTATGTGTACCTCGTGGTAAAAGCACATTCCAGGACTTCAATGCTTGTTGGCCTCGGCTTAACACCTCGGCCAACAATTTACATTGTCGTCCGGGAATGTATCACTTTTACTACTAGATACAATGCACCTGCTATTAATTAAAACTGATATTTTAAAGTCATGTTTATGTTTAGTAAGCCGTGGAATTAAAATTTAGTACTTGACTTAAACTGTCAGAATTAACTTCGTAGACGTCTGAATATCAATAACGGTTCTATTAACTGAAAGAGAACCTATTGAAGTTCTGATGATGATTGGGTTTGGTGGCCGCTTCAGAACTCATGCAGAAGTATGCGATGTATTTAACAATTTGCATCAAGATCAGTATCCAATATCATGAACTGTGGTTGATAAAACTTTGAGAAGGTATAACTTGACCGGAAATTTACCGAAATTTATCGAAAAGCGGACGACCAAATTGCGCAACTAATGAAGTTATTGCTATAGCATTAAAAGAATTACCACAAACTTCTACTACATCCATCGGACTAAACTATTATATAAGTTGCCGATTAGTAGCCAGAATATTGAGGCACGAAAAATATCATCCGTATAAACCACATTTAATGGAAGAATTATTGCGAAAGAATGATGGAGACATGCAAAAATGACCAATATTTTACATACCTACAATTTGCTGTTTTTCGACGAGGCTGCGTTTTGTTTGAATGGTACCGTTAATCGCCATAATTGTCGATATTGGTCAATAAATAATCCTCATTGGGTTATTTATTGACAATAACAACATCCGCAGAAATTAAAAATTTTGGCTGGTATTTTCAGGAACCATATTATTTGTCCTTTTTTCATTCATGTTACACTAACTGTACAGAGATACTTAGATCTTATACGTGGTCAGGTTGTTCCTAATATTGAGGAATGAGGAAGATAGGGAAATTACCTGTAAGTGTTTGGTTCTATTACAAACATGGGCTTTTCACGTTTCTGGTTTCAGCTGCTGTGTGTGCTAATAATAATGAAATTATTCTATAATCAAATAATTAGTGGTGCTGGTGAAGTTTCATCAAAGGTCCAAAGGTGTATGATAATGGTTAATTAAATAAATACATTACAACTTACTAAATAAAACACAGGAGCGTTGTCCTTAAAGTTTATATTTATTATTTACATAAAAGAAATTGTACTTGGTATATTTAAAAGTAATCGAATAAAAGTAATATATACACGAGGAGCTGTAAATAAGTAATTAAAAATTAACACAAAATATACTGAAACGAACGTTAAATTGTGGAGTAAATTAAATGTGAATTAATATAAAATAACCTCTGTATAGAACAATGCAGTTACCTTTGAGTTGCGAAGATGCTCAGCCACGTGGTCTGCGAAGATATACTTGGACAAGTATATGTAGAGCGATGTTTGGCCGGAGGAACAAGAAATTAATTAATTGAATTAATGTGAATTAAATCAGAATAATATATATTGAACAATACAGATTACCTTCTAGTTGCGGAGGTGCAAGGGCACGTGCATCATGGCCGGTACTTAATGAGTATGGCGGGTAAGATGTTCTACTTACTATAGTTCTAAAGAGAAGACCGATAACACAGGTCTGCAAAAAAAATTTTTTTTTCAGCTGCATGAGATATTTTTGCTGAATTATATGTTTTAAGGTACGCTGATTTCAATAATAACTTCTATTACTCTCTATCACGTATAGTTTTTTTGCAAACTAAGAACACAATAATGAGCAAAATCAACTATTTATTACAACAAACACACAGCATAATATTTATCAAAACCTATCAACCATTATTTTTCTTATTTAAATTTATACACAACTTTATGTTTACTCTTTTTCCTTGTGAAACCTTTTCTTCTTTTCTTTGATGCTTCTCCGAACTCGTTTTTGGTTTCTTTCTTTGGTTTCTCGCTTAAGCATCCAACAGTAGTCCGCTAACATACTGACATCCCATCTTCCTTGGTAACGGCTCTCGATATCACGTACATCCTGGTGAAATCTTTCACCTTGTTCTTCACTGTAGGCACCCAAGTTTTCAGGAAAATATTCAATATGGGAGTGTAAGAAGTGAACTTTTAAGCTCATCTTGCACCCTTGAGCTTTATACGCTGTCGGCATGCGCTGTACAATAGTTTTATATTCGGGATCCTTAGTATTGCCCAAAAACTTCTGCACTATATTTTTGAAAGAATCCCATGCTTCTTTTTCGATTTCTCCCATTGATTCAGGAAAGAGGGGATCAGACAAAAGTTTTCTTATGTCGGGGCCAGTGAAAACTCCTTCTTTTAACTTTGCTTCAAACAATTTCGGGACTTGGAACATATATATCTAAAACAATCCCCATCTTTTTGCAGTGATTTTAGAAACTGCTTAATTAGCCCCAATTTAATATGAAGCGGTGGCAGTAAAACCTTTTCTGGCGGAACCAAAGTGGTATTGATAACGTTTTTCTCGCCAGGAGTTAAACCGTGTCGTGGTTGCCAGTCAGTTTTTGTCCAGTGTAGCTCTCTGGCTCTACTATCCCACAAACATAGAAAACAAGGGAATTTTGTGTAGCCTGACTGTTGACCCAACAACATTGTTAGTATTTTCAAATCTCCACAAACCATCCATAGATGTTCTTGATATTTGATTTTCTCAAGAATCGTAGCTAAGTCATTGTAGTTTTCTTCCATATGAACTGTGTGTCCCATTGGAAGAGATGCAAATACATTTCCATTATGCAGCAAGACTGCTTTGAGGCTAGTTTTGGATGAATCAATGAATTAAGCGCCATTCGGATGAATCGTATTCTATTTCAAAGCATTTCATGAGCCCACGAACATCATTACAATAAACCAGATTTCCCTCTTTAGTGAAATACTGAGTAAATTCTCTCTCTCGATGTCTGTACCAGGAAAATGAGGTACCAGATGATAAAAGGTTTTTGTTTTTTAGCCTTGAACCTAGCAATTCGGCTGTATCTTTTGAAAGACCCAAGTCTCTGACTAGGTCATTGAGCTCAATCTGAGAAAAAAGTTGAGGTCCCTCGTCAACTGAAAAATCTGAGCTAGATTCGTTCTGTGGAGCAAACGTTTCTGAGTCCTCTGCATCACTCTGGATGTCATCTAAATTAGGAGGTGGGTGCGGAACTGGTATTTCAGAGCTATGGGACACTGGACGAATAGCTGAATCAAGGTTAGGGTAAGATATTTTCTTCTTATTTTTCGTATTAAATCCTTTCACGTCTATCGAACAGAAACAGCAGTCGGTTGAGTGATTTTTCTGTTCACGCCATATCATAGGAATGCCAAAACGAAATGCAGTTTTCTTACCCTTAAACCACAAGCGCAGATCTTCATCACATCTTCTGCACACCTTATGAGGAGCCCATGCTTTGTCTTGATCACCAAGTATTAATTTGAAGTAAGCAAAATAAACCTTCTTCACAAAATCACTTATATTTCTTTGTTGACTTTTCACTGTATATTCACCACAAATATAACAGAAGCTGTTCGGAGAAATTACACAACCTCTATGAGCCATAACACACATATAAAAACAAGAGCACAGTAGCGTGTGAATGCTGGATGTCAACTGAGTGTGACACGATAATAATGCAACCATCTGCCTAACACCAGAAATTCTTTATCCACCCCTTTCACCCCCTAAATTTTTTACGTCCATTATTTTTTTCTTTATTCCCAGATAAATATACTATTAAAATTAGGGTAAGAAATCTTAATTTTAATTAAATTTGAAGCTTAAAAAATAAAATTCAAAATTTTAACTAAATAAGAATTTTACACAAAATAAAAATATAAAAATTAGTATTGTAAAAAAAATTGATGAGATGGAATTTTTTAAATATTTTTTTCGGTTTTAGGACATCAAAATCTATAAGAACATGTATAAAAAACCTATGCAGTTTTTTACTTGCAGACCTGTGAATTTGTGTAGGTAGAACACTAGTCTGTCGGTAAAGGTTTTTTTATGAATTAAGTTGAGAGGGGATCGATATTGTCGATATCTTGACTAATAATTAATAAAAGGCGCGACCTGAAGAGGTGTTCTATCCATGTCATAAATATGATTGAAATACATATCCCTTGTGAAACAAGCTTCCAAATGATATGAAACACAACATATAAAAGAAGATGTACATAATTAAATTAATAACACAACTTAAGTTAACATCGAAATGTATATGGAATTTCAGTGACCGTTAAAGGCTTGTTGACGGTTCAAAGCAGGTATATTTCGAGGGTCTCCCGGTTAGGGATATAACAAAAGAAATGCTTTCTCTTTGCAAACAAGTATGCCGAAAAATGTCTAAGTTAAGTTTAATATTTTAAAATGTGAGATATTTTCAGAAGAAATATTATTTAAAAATAAATTAAAATATTCTTACATATGCGAAGCGTAACAGTTCCAATAAGATGGCGCACCCCTCATTATGTTCCAAACATTGAGGAAGATGGGGAATTACCTGTAAGTGTTTGGTTCCAGCAAGATGGAGCACCCCCTCATTATGCCCTTAATGTTTGAAGCTTTTTAAACGAAACATTCCCAAATCGCTGAAATGGTCATAGAGGATTTATTGAATGGCTCTATTGAAATTCGTAAAAAATATTTAATATTTCATTTAAAATAAGAAAGTTAACATAATTTCTGGCTAAACCGGAAGTCTGATTTGAAAATAAATGTGTTCTTCCAAATTCTCTATTTGCTATTTTATTAAAATCTAAGTAGTCGTATCAAAGATATTCTCCTTAACCCTATATATACAGCGTGTCCACGAATAATTCCTAAAGAATAAAAGGACCGATTGTACATACAAAAGTAAGAAAAAGAGTTTCTATTAACTTGGGTTCGGAAATGCTTCTTAAGGAAGCTACCGCACTTTAGACATGGCGTCATAAAATTGGTTTTTGGTCATTTAGTCTTTAATTACATTTAATTCAAATTTGGTACATGATTTACAAATGAAAATTTATACTTTCTATGTTTATTGGCAGTGACTATCGCATACAGGGTTGGAGAGAAATTCTAAACTACCTATAATAAATTCTCCACGTGATGACCGTTGGTTTGAAGACATAATGTAAAATGCTTTTGTCTAGAGAATTTCTGATCCGTCCATAAATATTTTCCTTCTCTCTGAACTCATTGCAGGCATTTTGAACTCATAACCAAAGTTGCCCACGCGTTCGTATTGGAACAGAGTACGCACAAGATTTGAGAAATCCCCTATATACAAAAATTACAGGGATTTAAGACCGGAGACCTAGCTGGCCATTGTACTGGTCCGCCGCTACCTATCCACTGGTTTCCATAAGTATATATATATATATATATATATATATATATATATATATAAGTATCATCCAGATATTGACGCACAATTCTACTAAAATAAGTTATATATATATATATATATATATATATAATATATATATATATATATATAAGTATCATCCAGATATTGACGCACAATTCTACTAAAATAAGTTGCACCCATTATGCATAAACCACATGGTTTGGCGAATATTTAATGGAACTTCATCTAGTAATGTGCGTAAAATATTCTGAAGAAAATTTAGGTACACTTCCTCTGTTAATCGACCGGGCAAATCTGCAGATCCAATTAGATTGTTATTTATAATACCAATGCCTAAACCTATGTTGATGTTTGGTTTCTTTCACATGGGGATTATCCCCTACGTATGCATAATAATGAGAATTATGTAAATTAGTAATTCCGTGTTTGGCAAAATTAGATTCATCATTTTCAAAAAGGTATAAATTGCCGAAACAAGGAAGAGATTATTTTAAATACATATTAAAGTAAAACAGACCTTAAATCGCCGACTATCTTCTATTGTAGATTAAATATATATTGGTTTGAAGCTTAGTCTGAAATTGAGTTATATACTGCCTTATGCATAGTCGTGAAGTTAATAGGGTGTGAGTAGGCTATTAGTTAGTAGCCACTACGAGCGTACTAGGATGCTTTTATCTCCTCGGATTCATAGTCGCGTATTTCATCATACTTAGTGGCTACTAACTAATAGAGTCTAAGCAGAAAAAAATATATGGCAACAGTGAAAACGAAGGTCGCAGACATGCGCTTTTTGCATAGACAACACGTTTAAAATTGTTAACCTATTGGAATGGTTGGTTATTTTAAATACGATTTGGATAATCTTATTTATTTTAATATATTTTGTGAATTCTTGCTTTTAAATTTGATATTTCCTTGAGATAAGAAGAATATAAGTATAATATATAACTTTACTTAAAGTTTGTATTACTGACATTATATAATTTTGAAATATGGAAGATTTAATTGAAGTACAAGGGGAGTTACAAGAAGTTGAGGTATATATAATTCGAAATTTAAAAGTCTATTTGGAACAATTGAATCAATTTGACGTATATGACAATGCTCAATTTTGAACAAAATACCGCATGAGAAAAGAAATTGCTCAAAGAACTTTTAAGCAACAATAATTGTGGATTACCAATCCTGTGATACAAGGTTCTTGCAACAATTAGATATTTAGAGAAAGGGGCATATGGTGATGATATAGGTATATAAATTTTTAACTGGCTTTGTAACATATTTATTACTGAATTTATTTTAGAGATTTATTCCGTCAACAATTATGTATTAAGATATTTTAATTAATAGGCTTTAACAATTTTAATATATAATTTATTGAAATACTTTAGGGATATTTTGATATAATTTTTATTAATATTAAATATAATATATACATTTATAAGTATCTACATGTAACAAATATTCATACATACTTTATACATGATGCAGTATTTACACGTAACTTAAATATAATTATACCTACTTTATCCTATATTTTAAATTACATCCTATTGTCATACTTATCTAATATCATATATCATATAATAAACACATTCAATTATCATTTTCTCTCAATAACTTCAGCTCCAGTTTCAATACTGACTGATATTTTTCTTTGCTTGCATCTTCATTCGTTGCCAATGTTCTCGAAGACGCTTTGCATCTCTAACAAATCCTGTAATAAATATATCATATTATTTCCCTTAAGTTAAATGATTCATTTATAGTCAGCAAAGCGACAGTTGGAAGAAATACAGACTATATATACAGTGTGTATAAGCCAAATGGAATAAATTCATTATTTCGGTTACTGTACATATTTATAAAAAATCCCGAAACATGTCATATTTAATTTATAAATTAACATTCTTCAACGTGAAAATGCGATCCCTACCTTCAACCCCCTTCGAATGACAGGTACAACCCCCATTTTTTTAAATGGGAAGTATAGGCTTGTGATATATCGTTGTAAAGGTATCTTTATTCTCTATTCAAAAATGTTATAATTTTCATGTTTGTTGCAACAATTAAGATAGAATAAAATAAAATCATGTTGTTATCGAAATTCGCTACAATATACTCAAAAAATAAAATTTAATGCAAAATGTAAAGAAAAATTTAAAACGCCAAAAAAAAATATGAATGTCAATGAAGTAGATGTTCAAAATGTTCACCATGAACGTCTTGGCAACATCCTAATCTTAAATAAAACTGTCTTCTAACATTATTTAACATATCAGGCGTGATCGACCTAATCGCAAGCGTTATTCGTTCTCTTAAGTCATTTAAATCCAAAGGTTTAGTTTTGTACACAATGCTCTTCAAATATCCCCATAAAAAAAAATCAAATAAGGTCAGATCAGGTGATCGCGCTGGCCATTCTATAGATCCTCGCCTTCCTATCCACCGATTGGGAAATATTGCATCGAGGTACTGCCGGACATTGCGTTGGTAATGTGGTGGTCCTGCTGAAACCATATCGTATTCATTGGAACTTGAGGGTTTCCTGGATCAGGATATAAATTTGCCAAAGTTGGAATGACATCATTTTGAAGTAGTGCCAAATAACGATCGCCATTCAAATTGCCCTCAATGAAAAAGGGACCAATGATATGATTTCCAACAATACCTGCCCAAACATTAACTTTTACTGGGTATTGTGTGCGTTCTTCCCTCATCCAGTGAGGATTTTCCGTAGACCAGTAGCGGCAATTTTGCCGATTAGCATGACCGCTAAGAGAAAAAGTGCACTCATCAGAAAACATAACGTCTTCTAAATTGATAATATTGTTATCCAGCATGTCCATCATTCGCTCACAAAAATAAGTTCTTCTATCAAAATCGTCTCCCATAAGCTCCTGAGTAGATATCATTTTATAGGGATGCATTTTATTTTCTTTTAATATGTTTACTATCGATGTATGGCTAACATTTAATGTAGTGGATGCATGTCTACTCGATGTATGTGGGTTTTCCATAAACTTAAGCATCACATCTACTTTGATTTCATCACTCAGTGCATTGGCAGCTGGTCTTTTTATCTGCCTTACATGACCAAACTCTCGAAACTGCTTCTCTATCTTACTTATTGTTCCTTGAGTTATAGGCGGTAAATCAGGAAATTTCTCATGAAATAGGCGGGTTACTTTTTGTTGTGTTCGGGTTCTATCTCCGTAACCAATCATTTGTATGACTGTTATTTTATGCATTTCCGTTAATCTAACCATTTCCCAGAATTGTATTTTACGAAATTCAAACTAAAATGATCAAACTGTCAATTTAAATGACAACTTTTAAATACAAAACAATTTACTAAGGTGTTTTAAACAAACTAATGTTGCCACGGAAACTTTTTAAAGTATTTTTAATGGATACCATCTTATTACCATCTAAAAAGCACATTGGTATGGTTTTTACTCACTTTCTTATTATGAAGACCTAAACGGGAAGTAAGTAATGCAATGATGCCTTTGATGTATGTATTAAATCTTTATAAACGCAAATGGGCATCTACTTCATTGACATTCATATTTTTTTCTGGCGTTTTAAATTTTTCTTTACATTTTGCATTAAATTTTATTTTTTGAGTATATTGTAGCGAATTTCGATAACAACATGATTTTATTTTATTCTATCTTAATTGTTGCAACAAACATGAAAATTATAACATTTTTGAATAGAGAATAAAGAGACCTTTACAACGATATATCACAAGCCTATACTTCCCATTTAAAAAAATGGGGGTTGTACCTGTCATTCGAAGGGGGTTGAAGGTAGGGATCGCATTTTCACGTTGAAGAATGTTAATTTATAAATTAAATATGACATGTTTCGGGATTTTTTATAAATATGTACAGTAACCGAAATAATGAATTTATTCCATTTGGCTTATACACACTGTATATATATTAATTATACAAGCTAACATTTATAGCACGCCACCCACCTGCTACAGAAGTAACAGAAGTAATATTTGCAAATAAAGCCCACATCATACCATAAATATATATTCAACAGACTTTTTCTCATCAGTTTGCTTCGTTGCATCTCATAGGTATTTGGAAATAGCATTCGAAAAATCACGATGAAAAATGATTACAATTTTAAATTAGAAATAAAACTACGGTTTACGGTAAAACCGTAGTTTTATTTCCAATTTAAATTATGGATCTTCATCAAGTAAATGCAGAATCAATTCGATTACAATTTTGCTTATAATGAAATTCTAATGAGACACACCATGCACTTCCATTACTATTAAAATTGGGTATCCTAATGAAGTTTACAAAGTTTTAAGAGCAAAGGCAGCGCTAAGCTATCAAAAAATCAAATACGTTCGAAATGAGAACTAACCTCGAACGTTACGTTTGCATCCAAATATACAAATATAAAGTTTTCTTGGCATTATATAGTATCCTTGATTTATACTAAAGCCTTTGGCGTTTATATTTTCTGTATATTTACTTTGATTAGCGAATATTTTGTAAATAAACGCGATGGAAAATTCCACTGTAAAAAGGACATTTGAGCGTATTAATTTTTTTTGTAGCTTAACGGTGCCTTTCCTCCTAAAACTTTGTAAACTTTATTGGGATAAATTGCTTCCCTAAAGGTCCACTAAGCGCCCTCCTTAATTATTTTACTCCCCAATAATTATTTTTGGAAAATCGGTGGCAGATGTATGCTTTACCTTAGCCTAAAATTGCTGTATGCCGATTACACTGGTCTGCAACAAAATCCTCCTTCATAAAATTATGTCATAAATATGAAGCTTCCGATGCTCTGAATCTGTTCCCTATGGCCAATTTTTTCTATCACGTCTAGTTTTTTCGATATGATTTTTTTTCCAAAATATCATAAATTCCGTTTTTTTTTTAATTCGTTATATGCATTAACATTATAAACAATGTATATACATACGAAATAGGTTTTTGCTAGTTATAAGAGAAAGAAGGAAAGTCCCGAAAGTGATTTCTATGGTAGTACATATGCGCCTGCGCAGTATACACTGTGTCTTTACAACAGTTAGTTGTAAAGACACAGTAAAAACTTGTCTTTTAATTGTTTACGTTCTATATCAAATACTTTGGTAAGTTTTGCACAAAATTCATGTTATACATATATTTTAAGTATTTTATGTGTAGGTTATCCATTTTTTTTGTGAACATAGATAATAAATATATAATAGAAATTTAAAATTATTTTTTAAAAAAATTCCATTCAATTTTAGGTTATAAAATGCCGCGCGCTTGTAAGAATTCTACCGACTGTTTTTGCTACATTTGTGGTGAGTTTACTCTAAAAACACAGCGAAATGCGATAACAGATCTTGTTAAAAAAGCTTATCAGCTTTATTTTGGATTCTCTATCGATGAGAGGGATAAAAGTTGGTTCCAAAAAATTTGCTGTAACAGTTGTTCAAGAACGTTGAGAGGTTGACTTGAAGGAAGTCACAAATCTATGCCGTTTACGATGCCAATGCTTTGGAGTGAACCTCAGAATCATGAAAATGACTGTTTTTTCTGCATGACAGCAACACGAGGATTCTCGAAAAAAATAAAAACAAGATTGTATATCCAAACATCGCATCTGCAAAGAGACCACTTCCTCGTGGTGAAGGCAGTTCACCTCCAGTACCTACAAAAAATAGCGAGAAGATGGAAAATAAAAATACTTCTGGTCTACAGCCTCAATCGAGTTCTATTTCTTCCTGTACATCTTCATCATCATACGCTTCATCAGGATCTTCAAGCCCATCAAAAGAACCTTATTTTCTTAAACAACCTGATTTAAATGATCTCGTTAGAGACTTTGGGGCTATCAAAATCTAAGGCTCAATTACTCGGATCAAGATTGAAACAGTGGAATTTGTTGGATAAAAGTACAAGAGTCTCATATTGTTGTCGCTATACTTACTGGATTGCAAGGAGGATACACCAAGTTTTGCTGTTTTTTATGTGAGTGGGACAGTCGCGCAAGAGACAAACATTACAAAGTTAAAACTTGGCCGCAAAGAAAAAGCTTGACACCTGGACTTAAAAATGTATCTCAAGAACCTCTAGTGCCAAGTGACAAAATTTTTTTGCCAACACTTCATATAAAGCTGGGGCTCATGAAAAACTTAGTGAAAGCTATGAACAAGGATGGTGCAGGCTTTCAATATCTCAAAAAAAATTTCCTCGTATCAGTGACGCGAAATTGAAAGAAGGGATTTTTGTAGGTCCGCAAATACGAGAGCTTATGAGGGATGAAGTTTTCAATTCGAAGTTGAGCAAAGCTGAAAAAAAAGCTTGGGTGGCTTTTTAAAAGTGTGTCATAATTTTCTAGGTAATATAAAAGCTGACAACTACCGACAAATCATTCGAGAGCTTCTTTCTGCTTATAAAGCTTTAGGATGCAATATGTCACTCAAAATTCATTTTTTGGACTCGCATTTAGATTTCTTTCCGGAAAATCTCGGTGCCGTATCAGATGAGCATGGTGAAAGGTTTCATCAGGATATTATGCATATTGAAAGACGCTACAATGGAAAATGGTCAGCAGCAATGCTTGCTGATTTTCGCCGAGAAACTTCGATGGAAACGATGAAAAGAAAAAAAAAAACAAAATAACTTGAATTATATTACCATAATGGGATAAATATACTGATATTTCTATAACTTGTAACTGTAAAATTAGCATTTTTCGTTGTAAAACTTAGACCGTAGTCTTTTTTCACTTTTTTGTAATTGTTGTTACTAAAATAATATCGTTTTTTAATTAAATGGACACTATATTTAAAATCTATGTGCTGTATTTTTTTGCATGTTAAATTCCGAGGTAAGAGCACCAAATATGATGTAATCATGCATGAAAACAATGAGGAGAAAAAAAGAATTTTTTCTGCAGACCAGTGTTATCCGTATAATAACAGTTAATGAATTCATTGTTCTATGATTTTTACTCTCAATTTTGTATCACTTTACGTACCGGACCGTTATGTTTTGGCAGTTTGCGCTTTTTCTTTTTGTAGGTTAGCTTTAATAGACACTCTCGGACGCTACTAGGGATTTAGTAGCCTACTAAAGTTAAAACGTTGTTAGTACGCTATGCATACTGGAATTCTTAGTAGGATGTTAAAATGGTCTTAGCGTTAGTAGTTAGTAGCCACTAAAGCGACTATGCATAAGGCTGATATTATTTATTTAACCAGTAAGTGCGGGTAATTAGAATCAGGTACGCATATATCTTTGTTATTCAAATAATATTATCAAATATTTCGTACAATCTAAATTGAGGATCAAGAACGTAACATCAACAATTACGAGTATTTTGTAGGTCGTTACAGATAACGTTTTTGCCGATTTTGTTTATTTATATACAAACCAGTAAGTGATACGCTATTGGAAATAAATAGATAAGAAACGTCGGGAATTTTTAGTATCTAAATGGGTTTCACAATTTAGATAAAACAAAAACAGAAATGAAAACACAACTATTATATTTGTCAAATATTGTATCAGGTTTTATTTATAAGTTTAAAGTGTAAGTGCACACAATAATTTTAATTATTTTGTATATTTTCTTATATATTTTTTAATATTAACTTTAAATTATTTCTTCTGCTTTCAAAGAGTCAAAATTATATACTTGGCAAGAAATATGATTTTGTAAATTGGTAACCTCATCTAAAATGTATGCGTATCAAATTGTTTTTAATAAAAGTAAATTTAAAGTAATTTAAAAAGTAATTTTAGTATAGTGTCCGGCAACAGGATTGAACGGTATTTAATAGGCCATTGTTGAGAAACAAAGAATATATTTGGACTTATTATTATTATTACAAATAAAAACACAATTTCTTATAACACTTTTAGTTTGCAAAGATCATGTTCCTAAGATGACCACCGTCTTCTTTTATGCATTGCTGCAATCTGTTTCTGAAATTGACCATAACGCCTCTGAGTAAATCTTCGTTTATCAAATTTATTTCCTCACGAATTCTTTCTTTGAGTTCCGGAAGTGTTTGGGGACGCGTAGAGTACACTTAGGACTTTAAGAATACCCACAGAAAAAAATCTGATCTTACGGGCCATGCAATGTCATCAAATCTGGAAATTAGGCGATTTGGGAACATACGCTGCAAAAGAGCAATGGACTGTCTAGCTGTATCCACTGTGGCGTCATCCTGTTGGAATCATACTCCATCTTGGTCCATTCTTTGAAGTTCCACAGCCACAAATGTTTCCAACATCTCAACGTATCGAAGTGAATTTATTGTAACAGTGTGGCCATTTTCTTTAAAAAAGTATGGCCCGATCACACCTATAACCAGTTACCAGTAGAAAGGACGTTTTCTATCTACAAGGATGTATTTCATTCAAAGAGAACAAATTTTACAGAAGAGAACCTTGAGAAAGTATTGCTAGTTAAAATTAATACTCCTTTTCTCGACTTGAACTACAAAATGAACAAATAAAAATGTATTTCGTATTTTATAGATCACCACCCGTTTGTTTTCCAATTATATAAATAGAATTAAAAACTCTTTAAAAATACAAATTTTCAATGGTACGCCCGTGAGCGATGAGTCATGGGTAGGGAATTCGGGATCCGCTGGATTTGCGGAACTGAATAAAAATATCCGAATTTGAAAAAATATGTATGCCAATTTGTTAGTGTATCTGAATTTGAAAAACAAAGGTGTATCTATTTGTTAGTGTATCCGAATGTGACCGATATCAACTATGGACAAGGTATTTCTCTGCTAGATTGTCCTTGCTACTCGAGTTGCGACTGAGAACAAACAAAGTGATTTTGTTTCGTTTCGTCCATATATACCGTATGAACGCCCGGGAGTGATTGATCTACCACAATGTAGTAAGACGAAGACGAATAGCGAGTTTATGTGGTTAGGGTTGAGAGTATATTCAGTCTGTTCTACTGTCTAACTGTACGGGCGTTCCCTTTCTTTATCCAACACATTCTACATATGATCTAAGTACGAATCAAATAATCTCTCTCTAACACATTGAATATTCCTATCAGTCGCTCAAAGTGTTCAAGCAAGGCGGAATATATTGAATCGGAAAACAAGCTTGCGACTGGTCATTCAGTTGCATTCAGTTGCTCCTTGTCATCCGTAGGTAGAGTACGTACAGAAATGCTAACAAATGTCCGTCTTAATTTTTATAACCGATTGGGTTACTGCTCGGCTCAAGAGGGTGGTTTATTTGAGCATTTACTAAATAATTAGTTTTTCTTTTTAGAATGTTCTTTTATTTAATAATTAATATTTATTACCAATAAAGGTATTTTAGTTAAATTTAATATTTTATAGGTAGTTTATTTAAGGAAACAATTTATTTATACTGGTAAACACTTTATTTATATTCTTGCAAGAATCGTTATTGTTTTGAAATTTTATGCTATTACAGAATACTTTTTATTTTAATTTTTTTCAATAAGAGTTACGGTTTTGTTTCATAATTTTATATTATTTATGTGTTTTCATTTGAATAAGAATTTTTTAAGTTCAAGCCACAAAGCTATGATGAAACTTATCATTGAATATTTAGCGATGAAAATATCTGATGGTTCGCCGGTAAGAATTATTATTATGCAGTAAACAAAAACTCTGCACTTTACGGCGAATTGTATTTTATGATACTTTCAACTATATTATATCATTTTATTTAAATTTAAATGTTAAATTTAAAGTATTATGGCCGAAGAGACATAAACAAAAGTATCCGTTATTGTAGGGACGTTGACAGCCGGCATATGACTAATAGTGCGAAAAGCAACGGTGTAGTCGGATAAAATATCCAAATTCGTACATTAACCATAAATAATATACTACAAATAATTTTGTAGTTTGTTAAACAATTAGTTATTAATTTGGAATATTTATTTTGATACATCATTTATTAATAAACAACCATAACGCTTTCTTGGTTCACCACAATTAAATACGCCCTTTTAGGAGTTTAACGTATGTAGCCCCTCCCACTTGCAGTTGGCCAGTCATTACTTATATATCCATCGATCGCTCGACGTTGTGCACACGGTATGTCGAGTCGAGATTGTATTTTAGTTAGTTACTTTACAACGTCCAAACATGTTATGTGTGTATATTATGTGTTTATGCAATAAATTCTTCTCTTTCGGTCAGTGATAGTGATAATACAAAATGAGTGTAACTGTTATTTACAAAGAGAATAAAAACTCAAGTTTCATTTTGAAACATTTTTTAAAGGCAGAAGATGGTTTTCAGCTAAATGTAAATTATGCCCCGCTATCATAAAAATCTCTGCTCGGTTAACTAAAGGCCTTCACACTCACTTGCGAATAAAGCATAACTTAATCGAAGCGGAGGTTCAACAAGGTTAAAAACTCCATATCCAAAGCTCATATTGATTAAAAAAAAACTTCATCCTCATATTCTCTTACCGAGCAAGGATGTGCAACTTCTTGATCTTGAATGTGCTTTAGATCCAATTAAACTTGCTGTCAGTCTTTTGCGCCGCGAAGATGCAACATTGATTTCAGATGAAACCACATTGCGTTTCATGACAATCAAATTGGAAAGGGAAAACACGACACTATGCTACCTCTCAAAACCGCGTTGGCAGCAAACCCCAGTGGGAACTAGGACGGGTCCTAATTCCGCCCCTGGTCTCCAAAAGGCCCTTCGAAAAGACTTGCCGACTAGCTCAGATCGTAAAAAAAAAATAGCGGAGGCGTCGTGGGTCACACAACGCATCGATGTTAGGGCGGGCACCACTACGTTTGTCTGGCAAGACTTTGGCCAACGTAGAACACCCACGGCCTGAAGGGCGTAACACAAGGGGTGTTCGTCCACTCAACAGTAAAATACATAAACTCTCACGCCTGTCAGGGACCAAAGGTAATCAAACACAAAACAATGATATCAGTATCAAAACTATTTATTACACAAGATTTAAAGCGTGGAAAACAAGTTATGCGTTACAAAATAATTTACTCTTCAGGTTAACACCAAAAACAATTAACACAATAGAAAACAACCGGGAGTTATCAACAATAACGGAATAATACAAATGGTCCAACAGGTGAACGTTTCTTCACTCGGAAAAGATGGCTAAGTATATAACTAACAAAAGTATACAAAAAAAAGGTTGAGCCAATTAAAATTATCTTACGTACGAGGTTAAGCCTCTTTAAATGTAATGTCAAAGAAAATTGTAAGAATTTAAGGTGACGTGATCAAAATTACAAATGTCCACTAAATATTTGAACACCGGGTATATAAAATTACAGTATAAATAAGGTAATATAAAACAAATATCTATCATAGATAACGCTATATGAATCTAACAAATCAAATGTGCTCGAAAGTAAAACAAGCACAGATACTCTAATTGCGAACGCAACCCCCTGTATATCAGGTTATAATAAAATATAAATTAAATCTAAACGTCAAATTACAAAGATTAGATACTTCGAGAGAACGGAAGTGAGAATTCTTACTATGGTCCTGTACAAAATGTTTACATAAATATACAGTAATCACTGATTTATTTAAAATTCGACGTGCTCTCTAATTAAACAGAAGCTCCACTCAAGGTACGAGCCTCAAGATTATAAAATTGCTCAATGAAATGGTTGCAAGATTCATAAACTATTCATGATAATAAAAGTAAATGAGGTTAATCTAAATAAAAAATTACCAAACTAAATTAATTTAGGGGGTGAAGCCCCTAATTTGATTATTCTAGTGAAAGGATCACAACAAAAAAAAGAAAATGGAGAAAGGAGAAGCCCCTCTCTGTAGTTAAATAAAAATATTAAATCCAAAATTACACTATCACCCTATAGATGATTTAAAAGAAAAGTTAAGTTTAATTAGTCTCCAGACAAAAGATGTCTCTTAAGACACCGAAAATAAATTCTAAAGCACACTTAGCTGGCTCCAAGACTATGATGAAACGTTTTCCCCGGAGTCTGTCTTCCTGGAAAATTCGTCAAACAATCGAAATGTAAGGGTTTTAACCACCATACAGGAAACTTGGTCCTAGATGGCCTTCGGTCACCACGTGGTATTTTTTTCCTTAACGAAACGAGTTCAAAATGGACAATCACGCCATTCCGACAGGATATAAATTAATTCCAGAATTATACCACAATTAATCGGATAACCCGATAAAATCCTAAGAAGAAAAATTCGAAATAAGTAATACTCAATATATTAAAAATATCTCTTACCGCCTAACAAGCTTCTTCGAATTAAGAAAAGACACGTTATCGTGGCGATGACTTGGGAAGAAGTAATGGCAGAAACCCGCGTGTTCCACACAATGGCCGACATACGTCATCAGAAAATTCGGAAATATAAATGAAAGAAAACGAAGCTCAAAATCTCCCAACAATTAAAGTACGCCTAAAGAGTTCAAACGAGCCCACATTGTAAATAATTAAATTTTAGGAAACGGTAAATATCAAAATCAAGGTAATGATACATTCCAAGTAGAATTCTGTAACTGAAGGAAAACAAAATTCCGAACAGAGGGCGCTCCAACGAAAGCGTTAACAATTAATAAACTGAAACAGTAGTTCCAAAATTAAAGACACTGCGACAAGACAATCTTACAATTCAAAAAGCGAATTCCCACAAAACAAAATAAAGTAACGGAGATACATGACTCGAGGAAATCGGAAAACACTGTCAGAATGATTAACGCGGCAAAAAGAATGTTTAAAGAAGTGTACTGCGTCAGATATAGCAACTCCAACCATATCGGAACCAGAATTATATAACAGAAAATATAGGGTCGGTCAAAATAATCGCACCCGAAATTAGAATTAGGAATTATTTAACTTTTGAAAAGCTTAAACGACATGATAATTAATAAACTAAAAATATAAAATAGAGTAATTTGAAACAATTGAAAAATAAGCGGATCACGATGACTTGAAGAGCCTAGAATAAGAGTAAAAAGAATAAGAATTCACCAGCACAACGCCGAGTGATTTTCTATACGTAACAACTATGGAACGAACTGGTAACGTCCTTACTACGTCCGATAAAGGAACGCCGAACTTCAATGACAAGTGTGATGCTTTATTTAGAGAATCCAAAGAAATATCTGGAAAAAGATACAAACGACCAAGACACGTTTTTTTATCCAAGCAAAGCGATACTAAGAAAGGCAATTCAGAGTTTAATCCAGCGGCTACTATTAGACGCATCTCAACCGCCAGCTCAAAACGACGAGGTTGAGCAAGTTAGAGACGTTGATGATGAAGACGACTTTCCTTTGTCCCATATGGTGTTCAGTCGTGAAACCTTGGTGTATAATGGAAGATGAATTAGAGCGCAGCCTTCGCAGTGAATGGGTAGCAAATAAGTTTAATAAATCCACTGAGATAAAAAAGGTAAATTACGAAAGAAAAACTGTTAGCACAGAAGATGCTGAAAAAATACATATGGATAATTTAAAACGTCCATTAAAGCATCCTTATAGTTTTTAGTAATATTAGTATATTAATTTCACCTTTATTCATTTTTTACGATCTAAATTTTATTTATTATTCAATTATTGAGTACAATCAATATTTATTACAATTATTCTATTGAAACTTCAAATATTATAATACAAAGAAGATGACGACGAAGATGAATTAGAGCGCAGCCTTCGCAGTGAATGGGTAGCAGAGACTTCATCTGCTTCTGCACCCACTCGAGTAAGCTCTTTAGATCTAGACTTTATAATAAAACGTGAGATGACACTCTTGGAATGTGGCGGCAACAGGAAAATATTTAGAAACTGCTTATATCTACGTAAAGTCTATTCCTCCAACAAGCGTCGAAGTCGGGCGCGCGTTTTCTGCCGCTGGGTACTTCGGCAATAAATTCAGGTCAAATTTACAACGATCGAACATTGAATATTTTATCATTTCTCCGAAAATATTTCCAAAAGAAATTTCAATAATTTTTGTTAATTATTTTTAATTATAAATGCTATTTTTATTTTGAATCTAGTTGTCTTTTATTGCATAAAAGCATTGTGATAGTTTGTAATCCCGCAAATCCTGCGGATCTGCGAGATTGATGACCTCAGCCCTGCGGGCTTGGAATTTTGATGCGGGATTAGTTTCTCTAGTCATGGGCCTCTCGTGTTCGGTCCCTACTCCCAGCATATGTTGCGCACGCTGTGCTGTTACTCTGAGGGGCTGATCAAACAGTAAGAAAAGCGTTATGCCATTTGTAAGACCTATGATTTAGCGCGAATAAACGATTGCTACTTTTGCTGCACAAAAACTTTCGGGTTTTCCAACAAAAATAAGAATCCTAGAATATCCTAGAATTTTAACTTGGGTCAACTACCTGATTAACGCTGTATCTTGTATGTATCTTTAGTCTTAAGTTGAATTTGAAGAAGCTACTGTGTTAGCGAAACAGCTGTCGTTATTTTATTAATAAAGTGTAAATCTAAAACATCTTATGTGTGTTTTATTTATTAGTAAAAATAAGAAAAATACTAGTTATGCTAGTCTGCCCTCTGTCACTCGTCCAGTACCTCATTCTGAAGCCTTGCCACTACCAAGACCCATATGTGTTTCAAGTGAAGAATATGATGATAACATTATATTCTTCTGGTTTTATAAAGAATCAGAAGAAGCAAGTGTCAAGTTATTGACCAGCGATGATGAATATTTGCCTAATTAATCTTATTACATGTACTTTTCAATATTTTTTTACAAAACCGGACGTGCCAAAATAAATTTGCTGTTATTATTATTGTTAGAACTATAAAAGAAACGAAAATTGTACATAGTTTCTAAAGAAAAATTAAAATTTGTTGACCAGTCTAATTAATAGAGATCGGACTTTAGGTTAGAATTTAGGTCGACACCGATAAAATGAGCGAGGGACATAGGCGCACGCACATAGATTCATTTTTGGGAACAAATTTTATTATTATAAAAATTATTATATTTTTTTTGTACAATAAACCTGTATCACATCATTCACAAAAACAATGTGTATCTAAGCGTGAGTATTTATTTTTTTAGCAACAATAGAAGATTCTAACACAAATCGCCATTATGTATTTTAAAATAAAATCATTTTATGAAATAAATGGAGAAGTTGCTTGAATGTATAATAGGCATATGTGTGTATGCGATCGTAAAAATTATATATCTAAAATAAGTGTAGTGTTCGCTATAACAATTTCTTTTTCAGGATTTACCGACTTCATTATACAGACTTTAAATTGTTCATATTTATTTCTTCGGTTATTTATAAGCATATATTATGCATTAAAGTAAGTTTTGAGTCATTTTTGCAACGTGGAAAACGTCGCGTGTGATAAACTTCTAGTAAGGTTTAATTTATTTATAAAATGTCGAAAAGAATTAAGTATAATTTGGTAATCCCGTATTCTAATTTTCAAGTGCCTACTGATGGAGGAATATTGTGCACTATATGCAAAAATAAAAACCAGTCACATAGATCAACATTTAAGATCTAAGGCGCATGAGAAAAATTATAGATTGCAACTACCTAGTGATCAGAGTGGTCATTTCGATCAATTAGCATCACAACTGAGAAGTTTAGAGTCGTCCATTCAGTTGGAGAATTATGATAATAAAGAATTCTATACAGAGTTATGCTTAGCATTTGTAGCAGCCAATATTCCGTTTTGGAAGTTAAATAACTCTGTTCTAAAACAATTTCTGGTAAAGTACTGTGGACGTCACGTTTCCGATGAATCCACTTTGAGGAAGTATTACTTAACTTCTATATATCAGAAAACCATATCCAAAATAAAGCACGTGTTAGGCGAAAATGTTTGGGTTAGTGTTGATGAAACAACAGACATATTAGGTCGACATAGAGTAAATGTTATTGTGGGTACTTTACAATATCTAAAACCCACAGAGTGGCCCAAAATGACCGAAGGGGTTTGAGTTCATTATAACTTCTTATTTAAGACATAATTATTAAATTTTTTAATTTTAAATTCAGTATATTAATGGAGAATATTTAAAAAAAAATTATATCTCGCAAAGGATCGTTGATTTGAGAAATAAAGGTCAACGATTTTGGCACGTTGTTCAATTGTGTACTGTTCCATTTTAAATTCCCAAAGTCTTCTTTACAAAATACTGAAAAAAAAAATTATAATAAAAAAGTTATAAGGACTTAAAACCCCTTCGGTCATTTTGGGCCACCCTGTATAAATTCCGAAACCATAAAAAAATTAGTATGCGAAACGTTAAGCTCTATGTACACCAAGACTAGAACAAAGGAAAATGTTTTACTGCTCATAATAGATGGCACTGCAAATATGCCAAAAGCAGGTCGACTATTAAAAAATAACTTGCCAAAGATAATCCACGTAACATGTTTAGCACATGCTTTGCATAGAATATGTGACTGTATTCGTGAATATTTTACCGATGTTGATACATTTGTAGGCGCAAAAAAAAATATTTCTGAAGTTGCCAACCCGCAAACGCTTTTACAAAGAACACTGCCCTAATTTTAAGTTCCTCTACAGCCTATATTAACAAGATGGGGAACATGGATAAACGCTGCTGCTTTTTATGCTGACAATTGCAATGTGATCAAAAACGTCATTGATAAATTAGAAAATACAACTCAGAGTATTCAAAAATGTAAGACGCTAATGGATTCTGTAAATATAAAACGAGATTTAATTTTTATTAAAACTAACTTTGGAAAGATACCTAGCTTCAGGTAGGTATCTCTCCAAAGTTCAATATCTAGAAAAACAAAACCTACGTATCGTAGACGCAATAACTAAATTTAATAATTATTAGAAAAAAACTCCCGAAGAAATTGGAAGAAAGCTCTACCAATATATTCAAAGAGTTAGGTAAAGCAAGAAATCCTGGTTATGAGAAATTAAACGAAATAGTTAATGCATTACAGAAAAGTTCAGCAGATTTTTAATGTCTAAATCTATCAGCAGAATTTGAAGATTTTCGTTTTGCACCAGGTACGAGTTGTGATGTCGAGCGGTCATTTTCCTTATTTAAAGATATTTGTGCAGTTAAGATAATGCGTCTTACTATGGTAAATATTGAAAAATATTAGGTAGTATATTACAATAGAGAATTGGTTAATTAAAAATTATTATTTTTGCGTTTTTATATTGTGTATATAGTTAATAAATTATTTTCGGCTTGTTAATTTACAATTCGTTAATCCACTTACTATTAAATATTTCATTTATTTGTTCTATCCAGTTACTAAATGTATACATGTGTACATCTACATTGTACATGTATATACCACACATCTTATTGTTTTGAAAACAAGTGACTCTTTCTACTTTTATGACAATGAATTCAAGGTAACGAATATAGGCATCAAAACATGTCTAAAAACGCATAACCATCTTTTTATTTTCTCTTAATTATTTTATTATAAAAGGCAAATCTAAAAATATTTTTATCTAGATAAAAATGTTTTTAAATGTGCGTTATTCAGTTAATTAATTTTTCTATATTCTATATTATTGTTTAAATCTACGTATATTAATACATGTTTAAAAATGTATGAAGTAGAAATATTTTACCCGATGGGACGCCAATGAAGTTACCGAAAAGATAAATTCTAAATCTTGTACAAACAAATTTTATTGCTGGTAATCGACCAGTGGGATATTTACGTCTACACTTTGTGATGCATATCAAAGCTTCTTTGACCACCTTTATACAAAGCAGTTACTCTGTCGATTACATCACCTTTTTTCGTTCAATAGTAATGAAATCATTCCTATAATGCGGCAATTGTATTTGTATAATAATATTAATAATTTCTTTAGTGTGAACGTGTGTATTCTATAAACGCTCCATATCAACTAGGATCCCATATTAATGCTTATTTTTTGCGAATGTCCGACCACTGAATATTAAACGCAAATATTCTTAGGTTTATATTTAGTTTTTCTTTCTATATTTCATAAAAATTAAATATGTAATGTAATTTATTGTTTTATCCCAATATTATCTGTTGAGCAATGAAGTTTATTACTAGAGAACGGACACGCTTACCACATGACGCAAAGCCCAGTGCAGTACTGGCGAAAGGCTGTATTTCTAAAATATTTAATTTTATTTATATAATTGGAAAACGAACGGGTGATGATCTATAAAATTACGAAATACATTATTATATGTGAATAAAATGGTATATATAACAAATTTATTGTTTTATTTTATTTTATTATTTTCATTTACGAAATACATATTTATTTGTTGAAAAGTTGTATGTATTTATAAAATTTTTAATTTTATTTATATAATTGGAAAACAAACGGGTGGTGATCTATAAAATTACGAAATGCATATGTATTTATTGAAAAGTTGTATTTTTGAAGTTTTTAATTTTATTTCTATAATTGGAACATTTTTATTTGTTCATTTTGTCGTTCAAATTGAGTAAAGGAGTATTAATATTGACTAGCAATAGTTTCTCAAGGTTTTCTTATGTCAATTTTGTTCTCTTTGAATTAAGTACATCCTTATAAATAGAAAACGTCCTTTCTACATCGCAACTGGTTATAGGTGCATACTGGAAATATTCTTTTATTTCTTCATATTTAGCCGTTAGATTTTGTGGAATTGTCTCCATACATAATTGCTGCAATGTAATTAAATCTGTATTTCTATTAAGAATTGCTTCAAACTTTAGCCGAAGGCCACATCCGAAGTCACTTGGAATACTTTTCAAATTATTAACAGCCACATCTAATGTGGTTAATCCGTCATTTAATTTGAGTTTCGATTTTCAAAATAAGTGATTAGTTTTGGCAATTTTCCAAAGTGTTCGTGAAGAAAGTACAACTGATTTTTTAAATTTGGGATTTGTGTGAGCTCCTTGCACTCACCAATACTTCTAGCATCCTCCTTTAGCAGTGTTACGAAATGTTTTAGACTATCGAAATTCTCAGCATAATAACTAGTAGCTTCCAGCTATGTTCCCCATCTAGTTATTACTGGAGTGGGAGGCAGTGACAGAGATGGAAATTTTTCCCTGAAAAGAGCTACTCTCAATGGTGCTTTTCTGAAAACTTTTTTAAAAGCTGATACAAGTCTATCAACTTCCGGAAAAGTGTCTCTGATATATTCACAGATTCTGTGGAGAGCATGTGCTACACAAGTAATATGCAGCATATTAGGATATGTTTTCTTCAATAGTCTGCCTGTTTTTAACATATACGCAGCACTATCACTGACAAATAAAAGTATTTTTTCTTTGTACGTGGCGTCCGAATGAAGCATTTTTTGCATATTCTCCTTAATGGTTTCAGCAACTGTTTCCGCATCAACACTATTTATAACACTTGTTGCTATTACATATGAGTTATAGGGAATAGTTGGATGTAGTACACCAGCTACAACATTTACCACACAGCGTCCTAACATATCCACCGTTTCGTCGGCGCTTATCCATATGTATTGATTTAAAAGATGGCTTCTAATGCGTTCTACTGTTCTCGTATAGCACCTAGAAACATAATATTTGCGTAAAGTTGATTCATCAGGAACATTTCGACCAGTATATTTTTTCAGAAATATTTTTAAAGTGGGATTGCTAAGTTTATTTAATGGAATATTAGCCGCCATAAAAGTTTTACAGAGTTCAGATGTGTTTGCGATCCTAAGTGACGAATTTTTGTCGATATTTTACGGATTTTGTAATAAATTTCGGAATCACTGACAATGGACATACAATCAGTATGACCGTCAATCCAACTCGCCATTGTTTTACAATGCCGTTCTCGACATTCTTCCATATCATGTCTGAAAAAGTAACTTAAACAATGCTCTAGATCTAAATAAATGAAAACTAAAATGTGTACGTAAGTTATTGAAACTGAACGAAATTCAATGCACACTTACGTCGAAATAATTCGTAGAAATAGATTCAATCAAACGATATTAAACAGGATCTATCACAAAAATTACGATGTAATCAACAGTTAAAACTATGAAAACAAGAAACTTACTCACAGCACTTTATTTATCGTAGGAAATATAAACTAATAAATAAAATACATTATAAAAACCCCGCTTCTATCTACGCTCATGAAAACACTTTAAAAAACACTATATTCTCCGAATAAAATAGCTCAGTTGTCCATTGTTATCGCAGTGAGACCAGGTGGCCGAGTAAGTCAAACAAATACTTCATTGAATTACGCCGGGATGTACTGAGCGACGTTATACACAATTCCAATTGCCGATTGCGTTTTATGGAAATTGCATCCGTTCTCTATTTACTACATATTACATTTTCAAAAAACAAACATTGTGGATTATTATTAAATTATTTTATTAATTTTTAAATTGCTGTACAAAAATTACATTTCTTATGAAAAATCTAATCAGTCAGGTGGTACAATTATACCTTGTTTTAATATTACTTGCAATTTCGTCGGCAAGTTTTGCTAACAAAACGTTTTCTTTGGTTGCGGAGATCACACAACATGGTGCTAATTTGGAGTTTTGCACGCCGTAGTTTATAATACCTTCGATTTTCTGTTTCTGATCATCAGAATACTTAATTTCTTTATCTGTACCTGAAATAGAGAAATTGCATATAAATAACCTATCAATATTACAGAAAAGTGGAAAGCACAAATGTTTAAAAAGCTTACCTGATAATGCTATGACTAAAGTATTATTATCACAGTTCGTACAGTCGCTGTCGAAATCCAGATGTGCGTAAGCCGTAGCGTTTGAGTCGATAAGGAAGTGGAATGTCTCATTTTTGAATTCTGTGAGAACGTTCGTGGAGTGGAAGATTTGTTTAGTGCATTCCTTGTCATCCTCGCAAGGTTGTCCAGGAATTTCAATTAATTCAATCTTGTTTTTAGGAGGATCCAATCGGCTACTATTTACAAATTGAACTACTGCTGCCTTTTGTACTTCTGGGAAAGACCGATCTGATTGCCATTCTATTTCTAAAATACGTATTAGACAATTATATGTATATGTATGTATGTATATATGTATATATATATATATATATATATATATATCCTATTGATAACAGCTTAATAGCGTAGTGGTTAGAGCAATGGTCCGGTAAACCATGGACGTGGGTTCGAATCCTGCGTAAGGGCGAATTTTCTATTAAAATTTTCCAATAATTGGCGTCGTAAAATGTAGAAAGCAATATTTACATTCACATTACGAAAATGCAATTAATTTGCAAGAAGACAAATAAATAAGGACAATTTTTGGATTTCTTACAGAAGATACTTTTAAAAAGAGAGTTTTGAAAGAAGTAATACAGGTTTTTATAGATATAAGAAACATATCTAAGCTATAAACACAAAGAAAAAATAATTTTGAAGTAATATTTGTATACCAACAAAAGCACATATAATTTTTGACTTAATTAGTAAATCATTTATTTTCTATTGAATAGCGTAACGTTTATTTTCCTTTATATACACATAAGATAATATATAAAGTTTTTAAAAGAATATATATTAGATTTGAATACCTAAACGTAATTATTAAAAAAAAAATTGAAAGTTTAATGATTTAATTTATATATGTAGTAAGGTAAGTAACAAGTGTTCATTTGAAAAGTCAATCTAGTAACATGTGATTTACTGAGAACATTTTGAAGTATGTCGTAAATTAAAATTTACTACTTAACCTACGAAGTCGTATATTTTGACAGTTTCATACATACAAATAAATAACAAATAATAGGTATTTATTGAAAACTATAACAAATGTTGAAAATGTTGTCCTTCAAGATCAATGCACTTTAAAATCCTCCGTTCAAAATTTCTAATGATATTCTGCAACATTACTGGATTGTTATTAATTTCCATGCATTTCTGTTCGATTCCCTGTAGCATATCATTCAAATTCAATATAGGTATTCGAAATATGTTATTTTTTAGATAAGGCCACAAAAAGAAGTCGCAAAGTGTTAAATCGCATGAACGTACAGGTCAGGCAATTTCCGTAATTCGACTAATTATACGCTCATCAAAAAAATCTCTTAAATAATCCAAAGATTCTGCAGTACAGTGACAAGGTGCTCCGTCTTGTTGGAAATATGCATTTTGAAGTTCATCATCATGCAACTGATTGACAAATGGTTGTAAAATTTCCGTACGGTACCTTTGAGCAGTTAACGTTCCCTGAAAAATATTGGTCCAATGATTCGCCTTTGGCTTATCGCTGCCCAAACACCAATTTTCTCTGGATGTAGCGATTCTTCATTAATTACATGTGGATTTTCATTACTCCAAATTCTTGTATTTTGTGAATTTAGGTATCCCGTTTTATAAAACCATGCTTCATCAGTAAAGATGACTCTTTGCGAAAGTTCTCCATTATTGTTCATATTTACAAACCAATTACAAAACTGTAGTCTACGTGGGTAATCAATTTCTAACAATTCTTGTACTGCTGTGACATGGTATGGATAAAGTTGCATATATTTTTTAATAACTTTGGAGTTGTACCAACAGAAAGGTTTATTTGTTGACTCAAATGTCGAACAGATGTTTGTGGTTCATTTTCCATTATTTATTCAACACGATTGACAACTTGAGGTGTACATTTCTTAACTGCTCCGCTGCCTGATTTTCTTAAGAGACTACCAGTTTCAAAAAAAAGTTTTAAAGTTCTATCCAAAGTATTCTTAAATTGTATATAATCTATTACAAAATGTGGAAACTCAACTTGAAATTCTACCATGCAATCTTGAACTGAATTGATGGTTTATGGGTTTATAAACCATCAATTTGATTACCACTTCGAAAATAATCCTGGACTAAAAATATTTTATGTTCTAAAGTGAAAGCCATTTTAAAACTGAGAAGCAATTTATTTAAACCAGAATCGACGCATGATTATTTTATGCACTAACTGATATTTATGATTGACATTATCAAATATCATTTGGATTTACGTTTACGGAACAACAAACACATACTAATATATTTGCGTCTTATTCTATCAAAATTTCAAAGTAACCTAGATTGACTTTTCAAATGAACACTTGTTATATGTATAAAGAATAGTTTGTTTGAAAATTCATTCATTTTCTTCAAGAACTTATATGAACTCTAATCAATATATGTATATGTGTTACAAAATTTGTTTGAAGGTCGTAAGAATTATTAAATTATTAAATTTCATGCATTCAACGTGTAGTGAATTGATTTAATTGAGTGAATTTATCTAATTCTCTTATCTGTAATATTTTTGGTACTGTAACGTTGTGCATATCAATTTATTTTTTCAAATATTAGAATCACAATAATAAAATATTCGTATTTATAATAATATATTTAGAAATACTTAAACATTAATAAAAATTTATGTATATTGAAAATGATATCGTGAATTATATATTAGATCTATCAAAAAATTTTATTGTTTTTTGGTTACTAAAAAAGAGACATTAATAGCTTGTTGCTAAAATATTTTTAAGAAATTTTCATAGTGAGGTTAGAATTAACTACTAGGTACTACTATATTATATATGTAAAATTTTTAATACAGTCGTCAGTACGGGCTGTCTTTACACACCAGAAAGATGCTTGTGGATAAAATTTATTTGAGACATAATTTTCGTATTCATGATTACTTTGCGTTGGAATTAAGTGAGTGTCAATTCCAAATCATTAAAACCTTTTAAAGAAAGTATGTCGGGTGCTTGAAAGATCGAAGACTAGCATAGAAAATAATGGGCAAAACGTGACCGATTTTTTTAAATAAATATATATAATCAAGTTTACGTTTGCTTTATCTAAAAAAATATAGTAGAAGTTTTTGGACGAATCTAATTTTATAATATTGCAATATCGCAAAAATAATTTTGTATTTAGTTACATTTGATATTTGACATTTTCTTATTATTATCGATAGTTGTTCTCGAAAGAGATCGACTTCCTTATATTATTAATAAGATTTAATTTTTAAAATTAATATTAACTTGTTATTTATAGCTTAATCTAAACACAACAAACTTTTATCTAAAATGTTGTAACTAATGAATCATTTATGTATGAAGACGTATAATTGTTCAGTACAAGTATTGCGCATCGATATTTAAACACAATAATGGACTTCCCAAAGTGTTTACGTATTACAATGATTTGGTTTTCATTTGACTCAAGGTATATACTTACTCTAATAAGATAAGTAACACGGGTATTTTATACGTATTATATAAATGAACAAAAGAAAAAGTAAATGGCGATACCAGTTAAAATCAAAACGAAGAATAATACATATATCAATTATGAACGTAATTATTAATTATTTCGTATCATAAAGTGGTGAGTGGTTACGTCACAACGATATCTATCTTTTTAAGAATGGAGATACGATATTTAGCAGCGTGTAACTTAGAGACAGAGATAAAACAAAATTAGAAACGCCCTCTGAAAGTTATACCGGAAATCTAGGTTCAGAATTATTATCAAGATTGGAAAAACATTAGAATAAGTTTATTGTTTGGGAAGAAAACTTCTTTGAGGGAGATTAAATTTGGAAGAATAAATACTTTGCGGTTTATTTAACCAGTCCCGATTCTTTTTAATCACACTTGTATATGATTTGTAAAAAAATGTACTACTAAATTATACAAGTGTCCCGTATCGTTATGTTCAAATTTTTGGAGTGTAAAGTAGACTTCATTTCAAGTAACAAAAACGCAAAATTGTATATCCATTTTTATTTGTTTCAAAGTTACAGATCTATGAATGTGATTGTCAGATCATGAAAAAAAATGTAATCCTAAAGTCAATACAAACTAATTTTATTTAAAAAAAGTTATACGATTCAATAACAGGCCTGTGATTGTTAACGTCGCATAATAAAATGTTATCCTAAAATAAATAAACACGTGTCGTAGTGCATACAGTAATTTCTTGGAGATCTACAAAAAAAAGTACTGAAAATTGATTTATGATAAAGAAGGTTCTTATTTATTTCGTAAGTGCTGAACCATGAATATCATACAATAAACAAATGTTCAGATGGCTGTTAACGTTGCATTTGTTAATAAAGGATTACATTACGTTTCAGTTCATACAACAGCTTATTAGTGAGTGGACACGTTTTCTTTATTCAAAATGCCGTATCGATTTTCTTCTCAAGAATATGCGGACATGCATTTTGTGCATGGCTACTGTAACGGTAGTGCACGTCAAGCAGTTATTGAATACCGACATTAGTTTCCCCGATAGGCGCATTCCTCATTACAGAACGTTTCTGGAAGTGCACAGACAATTTCGGGAATGCGGACTGCGTGTTTATCTTTTCGACCGAGGAGTAAATTTTCCAGCAGACTTAGAGGAAGAACAAGTAGCTATTGTTACAAGGGATCCGACTCTCAGGGTACGTCGAATCGCTAGACAACTAGGAGTGCCACGAATGAGAGTTTGGCGAATTTTAAAACGTGAGGGCATATATCCATATCATTATCGTAAGGGACACGGTTTGCTTGAGGCAGACCACTATGCGCGTCTAGGTTATTCTACCTGGATATTAATCCTCTGGACAGATGAATCTACGTTCACGAGAAGTGGTGTTACAAATCTGAGAAACCTGCACAGGTGGTCATTAGAAAATCCCAAAGCTATACGCCCATCTAAATTTCAACATGAATTTTCTATTGTTTGGGCGGCCCTAATCCACGACTTGTTGATTGGTCCTGTCGTTCTTCCTGGGGGGGGGGGGGGGGTTAAATGCGGATAATTACCTTCAGTTTCTTATTGACGAACTGCCAGGTCTTTTAGAGAAATTTAGAGGATGTCCCACTGAATGTTCGACGAGACATGTGGTTTCACATGGATGGGGCACCGCCACATTTCGGAATTGCTGTCCGAAATTGGGTTATCGTCAATTATCCAAGATGGATTGGTCGAGGTGTTCCTCTTGCATGGCCACCCATATCACCCGATCTTAATTCGCTTGACTTTTATGGGGTACATGAAAAATTTAGTCTACGCGCAAGTTTCGAACACAAAAGAAGAGTTGTTGGATCGTATTCACCTGGCTGCCGAGCAAATCCGACAAAACAAGTATGAAATTCGGATAAATACTTCTTCTGTTGGCTTACGGGCACAAGCCTGCATTCAACAAGGAGGTGGACATTTCGAAAATATTAATTGAACTTTTTTAAATAAAATCAGTTTTTATTGACTTTGGGATTACATTTTTTTTCATGATCCGACAATCACATTCATAGATCTGTAACTTTGAAACAATTAAAAATGGATATACAAGTTTTGTTTTGCGTTTTTGTTACTTGAAATGAAGTCTACTTTACACTCCTAAAATTTGAATATAACGATACGGGACAGCTTGTATAAGCATTTGAATATTCTAGGTGTTATCAATTCTCAAAATTAATAACCACTTAATTAACATTTTTATCAATATCAGTTTGAACGTGTAATATTAATTGAAAATATATATCTGTATATACGTATTTATACTTTGAAGTCTTGTTTTTAATTACTCTTGTAAATGATTCCGATAATTGTTTATAGAATTATAAAAACATATAAAATACAAACTCTTGTACTAAGAAAATCTGAAGATTAGATACGATTTTAATAATTCCACAACAATATTTTTTTAATTTCTACGAAGAGGGTGGTAAATAAATAAGTTTAGTTATGACGAAATTAATGTTACTTTAGCCCAATAGAGTCTAATTAGCACGAAAAGTAATTTTAATATACATTAACAATACATTCAAATACAATACATTTAATCAACAGATAACCGATTCTGTTATAATTAACGTATTTGCGGAAATGTAGACATCACATGTATACAAATCTATATACGAGGAAATATCAGAAAACGAGGCTGGCGCTATAGTACAAAAATGAAACAATTATTTAGAAAACTTCAACTGTCCTGCAAAGTACTCTCCATTCTGTGCAATACACTTGTCGTTTGTCCACTTGTCATTAACATCTGAGAAACCATTTTTTGAGAGTCTATTTAGTATACCACCCGACTCTAACTTTCGACCTGTCATTCTTTTTTTACTTCAGGAAACAAATGGAAGTCATATGGAGCAAGGTCAGGTGAGTAGGGAGGGTGAACCATAATTTTCACTCCCAATTCTTCTAATGCTCGTTGCCAAATCGCTGATCTGTGGATCGGAGCATTTGCCTTGAGGCGGAATCCAACCGATGTCTTGATACAGAGGCCGTTTTTTCTTTAATTTTGCTTGTAGGGTTTCTCGAAGTACATTTTCTTTAATTTTGCTTGTAGGGTTTCTCGAGTAGAATAGTACTCTCCAGTTACTGTATGCTCTCAAGGTACAATGTAAATAACGTCCAATTTATACAAAAAATTAAGTGCAACAGTTTACCGGCGCTTTTTACAATTTTTGCCTTCTGCGGCCTTGGACTACCTTTGTGCTTCCATACTCTGAGACTTTAATTCAGGGTCGTAATGATAAAACCAACTCCCGTCACATGTAACCACATTGTTTAGAAACTGTGGATTATGTTGCAGTTGCCGTTTCCACTGCCGACAAATTGGCATTCGATTGGCTTTTTGGTCATTGGTCGTCACTTTGGGAATCCATTTTGCCGCGATCTTTGGGTACCCTAAATCTTTATTAATAATTTTTCGAGTGTCATCATAAGACAAATTAACAATGTCAGAAATTCGATATATGCCAATCCGACGATCAAGTCATTAATTTCTGCATTTTTTGAATCAATCCGTGTAGCGCGTCGAGGTTTATCTTCCACTGATTTACAACCGTCATTAAATTTATTATCAAACACTTTATATCGTGATAAATTATCATGTGGGTATGCATTTTTAATCATTTCAAAAGTTTAGTTTAGAGTTTTACCCAACCGAACACAAAATTTTATCGTGTATCTTTGCTCCACTCTCATTTTTTCGATGAGTACGTCAAACAATGACAATTCAGTAATTAATTTGTAATAAATAGAGGCCGGATTATATGCAGTTTGCATAAATTTGCATAATATATGCATTTTGTATATTATTTGCATATTTTGTAGTAATTTAGCATTTTTGCATATTTTAAGTATTCGAGTTTGATTTATTTACTAAATCAAACTTATTATAGGCATTACTAAAAATATGTCGTGGATGTAACAAACAAACAAAAATTAAACAGCCCTCTTTAAATTAAAAATAGCATTTTATTAAGCCTCTTCCCGTTACATTTCCGATTAGCGTCTCTAAGAATTTATTAATGCTCTTCCCATATATCCAGGCCGGCTATTCGGAGAAATTTATTCCCACATTAGAAAGTAATTTTATTTAAACGTCATCTTACGTTGGTTTTTCGAAGTGTAAACTTGTGAGTTGTGATATATAATAGCAAAAATGCCGAAAATAGCGACTGTGCCTGGATGGATTGCACTTTATTCAGAATTGCGTATGGATGGAGAAAAAGTGTTTTGCGTAGCATGCTGCAAGATTGCGAGTATGAACATATGAAAACTCCATCTCATGGTGCAAAACTAACAAAGATGAAATTGGCGAAGAAGAGTCAGCAAACATTAATGTTTGCAAACGCAATGTTTGCCATCAACTTCCAAAAAATCGGAACGAGAACAATTTAATGATGATTTGTGTCAAATGGTTGTGTCAGCATATATTCCACTACATAAATTAAACAATTTAAATGTCAAGCTATTTTTGAAAAAGTACATCAGCTAATATAACATTCCCGACGAGAGCACGTTAAGAAAAAAATATATTCGCTGTATCTATGCAGAAACCTTGAATAGCATTAAGAAGGTTGTTGCAAACAATTAAACAAGCCTACAAAAAAAATTTTTTGTTTGGTGCATCTCTGTTTGTTTGAATTGTCGATAAAGTAGGTAATGTACAGTATATTGACATACGTCATTTTAACTCATCAGCTCTAGTTTACCTACTACCCTCACTTTGAATTGTTGTCGGTCTTGTTCGTAACTAGTCATTATTACAATATCATCGATAAAGTTTGTGTTACTATTTCATTATGGCTAGTACGTCCAGACGTTGTGTTAACGATCCTGATATTTTGTTATGTTTATGGTGAATACATACTGAAAAATCAGCGTAAATCGATTACAAACACAGTGCGTCGTTTGTATTTTGCTTACTTCGGTATTGAAATTCTACACCAAGATAAAGTGTGGGTGCCTCATAGTGCTTGTAAAATATGCGTTGAACATTTGCGACAATGGGAGAGAGGGAAACGTAAGCTTTGAAGTTTGGAGTGCCTATGATATGGCGAGAACAAAAAAATCATTATGACGACTGTTACTTTTGTATGATTAATATAGTGGGCATCAACAAAAACAATCGCCATAAATGGAAATACCCCAATATTTCTTCAGTACAAAGACCTGTTCCTCATTCAGAAAATGTTCCAATACCAACTTTTCACCAGGTAGTGTAGCAATCTCAGGAGGATGAAGCTGAAATACCTATTTCTTCCCAAGTAGATGATGACTTTCAATACTGCGGAAAAACATCAGATCCTAAGCCATTTTCACAGAATGAGCTTAGTGACCTCATCAGAGACTTAGATCTTTCGAAGGAACGTGCTGAGTTACTAGCGTCAAGATTAAAAGAAAAAAATTCTCTTTCCTCAGATGTTCGAGTGTCTACATATCGCACGAGAGAGGGAAAGTTATTGAAGTTTTTTTGAAAATGTTATAAATGAACCCTTAGTTTCAAGAGAAAAAATCATTCTTCCGCCATTGCATATAAAATTAGGGCTAATGAAGCAATTTGTTAAGGCTCTCGATAGAAATGGTCAATGTTTCCAGTTTATTTCTCACAAATTTCCTGGTTTAAGTACTGAAAAACTAAAAGCAGGTATCTTTGATGGACCTCAAATACGTAAATTGATGAAAGACACAACTAATTTTGAGACTTGTATGAATGATGTGGAGAGGCTTGCCTGGCAATCTTTTATAGCAATTGCACAAAATTTCCTCGGAAATCATATGGCTGACAACTATGTAGAACTAGTAGAGGAAATGCTGGTGCGATTCAAAGATTTAGGCTGTAATATGAGTATAAAATTACACTATCTCAATAGTCATCTACATCATTTCCAACACAATTTAGGAGATCTAAGCGAAGAACAAGGGGAACGTTTCCACCAAGACCTAAAAACAATGGAGAATAGATACCAAGGAAGGTTGGACAGTCATATGATGGCTGACTATTGCTGGGGAATCATGCGAGATTGCCCGAGTCAGTTTCATTCTAGAAAATCACTCAAAAGACAATTTCTTGATGTTTAATGTCAATAAAATATATATTTTTTCGTGAATTGTTTTTTTTTCTCGGGAACTAGAGCTGACAGAAGAAAACAGGTAACATTTTTGATATCGCCTTGTAAGACATACTTAAAATCGGGTCTAAAATCTCCAGCACCAAAATGGCTGTAGGCCAGTGTTATCTTTATATATGCGTAGATGAAACTACTGATAGTTTGGGCCGATACATAGTTCATTTAATGATTGGAATCCTTAACGTATCGGTTCCAGCAAAATCTTATTTCATTTCATCAACAGTTGGAAAAAGCAAATAATTTGACAATAACAAGGTTTATACAGGAAGAACTGGCAACTTTCTTCTCATCGGAATCGATTCCAACAGAGAAAATTCTATTGTTTTTGACGGATGCTGCACCATACATGGTGAAGGCAGCTTTCAACTTGAAAATCTTTTACCAAAATTTAATTCACTCACACACTTTGCTTGGCGCACTGACTAAATCGTGTTGCAGAAGAAGTCAGAAACCATTTTCCCTTAGTAAATACTTTAATTAGTAGTGTTAAGAAAGTATTTTTAAAGGCCCTATTACGAGTTCAGTTTTACAAATAACATCTACAGGGTGTTCCGCTTCCTCCTCAACCAGTAATCACACGATGGGTAACGTAGTTTTTTCATGCAAATCATTATGAAGGAATAAAGACAATAATTATGGATCTTGAAAGGTGTTTTCGAGTAAAGAAATACCTCAACACCTGGCGTTTATTAAAGCCAATTACAGTTTTATTTCCACTTCTATATTGCAGTTGGACAAACAATTTATGTCGCTAATCGAGAGCGTTGAAATAATAAACAAATTTGAGTAGTCATGTTTTGATGTTAAAGGAGTGGGACAGTCCGTGTATGAAAATTTTTTAAGTGTAATAGGAAAAAATGAGGGTTTTAAAAAGCTAAAGGACATTGTTAAAATCTTGTATGGTGATTCAGTAGAAAATATTGAGTTGACAATAGATATTTCTAATTTGAAATATGCTCCTATAACAAGCGTCGACGTAGAACGAACCTTTTCAATATATAATTACACGTTTTCAGACAAGAGTCACAATTTTTCTGTTGAAAACTTTGAGAAATATGTAATTGTAAATTGTTTTCATAGTTAATTATGTTGTAAAATGTTCAAAATAAACTTGTAGTGAACATAATAGAATATTTTTTTCTACAGTATTCCATTTTATAACATTCTTCATATTTTTTACATGTATATTTTTCATAAGGAAGTGAATATTTAGGCTGGATATTTATGCAGATATTTTCAGTTTTTTTTTTTTCATATAATCCGGCCTTTAGTAATAAACGGCAAAAGTTAAATCAAAGCCTACTTGCGAATAACTACATTAGAGCTAAGGGTTTCATGTTATATTCTTTGTGTTATAAAATTTTAGTTGTGAAAGAAGTTATAGCACTGTCTCGTTATATTTTGCTACACCCCGTATGTATAGATATGTATAGATCTAGTATTCATTTAAATTCAATTAAATCTCTATTTCTCAAATCAGGATGTTTTTCGAGGAGGGCTATCCAGTAATCACTCACATAGATGGTGTGCTGAACTTCCGTATTCAGCTAAATCGGTCTCCTAAATTTCAGTCGGGTTCTGGTGGTGTTCTCCAAATCATCGTGTATAGAAAGATCAATGTTGTTGGTAATCTTAACCAATTCATTGTACTGCACCGAGACGTCTGATATCCGGCAGGGCAATTTTAGAAAGAATCTGTAGTCACAGACTAGGTGTGGATCGAACAGTACTAGTGACAATCCTCATTGTATCGTTAAGTTCTACATCTATTAGTCTGGTGTGAGAGCTTCGATACCAGACAGCAGCATAGTATGCAGCAGAAAAGTAAACCAGTGTAATAGCTGCCGTTCGCAAGGTCTTTCATTCGCTCCCCATGAATTATTGGCAAATTTATGTAACATATTATCTTTTTACTAGTTTTATGTAGATGCTTCCTGTTAATCTACATATTGTGTGTATGTAGATTAAATCGAAATTATATTGTTAATCACAAAAAATACTGACTGAAATTGGTCAAATAATAAATACAAGTCTTTTTCGGCAGTGCAATTCTGAAGCAAATTCTTGTTGACATATCGTTCCTTTTTACAGTAAAATTTTCCATAGCGTTTATTTGCAAAATTGAATTGTGAATTTGCAGAAAATATAAACGAAAATGACATTAGTATAAATTAAAAAATACTATACAATAGGAAAAAATAGATGTTTTATGTGTATTTTGACGTAAAGGTAACATAGTAATTTTGAACGTATTTTATTTTTTTGTAGATTAACGGTGCCTTTCCCTCTTAAACTTTATTAGAATAAATTGTTTCCGCAAAGGTCTTCCAAACGCCCCAATAATTATTTTTGGGAAAATCTGTGGCGGACGTATTCTCCAAATTTCAGCCAAATTTTCTCAGCAGTCCTCGTATAAGTGATAAGAGATAAATTTAAATCTTGCAATATATAGAACAATGAAAATAATGCTGCACATTAAACAATCTAAACGTATTCTATCTATTTCAAATGTTAATTTTGTACTAAGCAAATCAATAGCCTTTTTTTTAATAATCTTAATTTTGCGGAATTAAACGATAACGATAATAAAAAGAAAAGGTTTTTTAGGGCAAGAATTAAATTGTTTATGAAAAGTGTTGTTAAAATATGATAGCAAAATGCACGTATAATATCTAATAGTAACCTTGCAAAACAGTACATGTAAGCAAATTTATTGTTTCATCATTCACGTAAACAATAAATTATTCATTGTGATTTCTAGTTTTATTTATTTCTTTTATGTTATAGGCAAAATTGCTTAATTGTTTGTAGTCATATACAAAAACATTTTCCAAGGTTGATTAAAAAACGAGTTTAAAATAAAAAACAGAAGAAACGTTATATTAACAGAAACGTTATATTAAATATGGAAATTACCTTCTACTAATAGATATATGCCTATAGAAACCCCTATAGAAAGTCCAAAAAATAATAATATTATAGTAAAGTAATTAACATTTGAACTTGGTCTGGCTAAAAGTGGCGTTGCTTCGTTCGAAATATGAAAGCCACATTCTTCACATGTACTACAGTTACCTACTAAAATAAAAAGAGACGACGTTATAGGCGAAAATTCACCTTAAACAGTGACGTAAGTGAAAAATGTTGAGTACTCACCATTTTCTTTTACATCTCCAGTCATTGTTCGCTAACATAAACTGTGTCAATTTTCTATTTACACTGTACTGACATACTTTTGATTATAAATACAATTATCATTATTGTACGTAACGTTCTTCATGGGATAATAACGCAAGTCCGTGTACAATAGTACGAGACCGATGACATTAGAACGTAAATAAACTGTTGTATGCCGAATACTAGAATGCTTGGCTTGTCGGACGCTTGCGTGGATTTAGATTCTGATCGCCCGCAATTGGTGGCATATCACTTCGGGAAGTTTGCTATTTTGTATTTTATTGTGCTACGTTATTTAAAATATATTCTACTCTCACACGATTCTTGACACGGTGATGTAATCTTAAATCATGGAAAACAGGAACGTTTGTTTTGGAGAAAACGTTTTAGATTACACCACAAGGCCTTCATAATATAATTTTATCTTATTATCTGCAGTTTGTTAGTATGTATAAGTAAATACACTTTGTAAATGTAATTAAATGAAAATTACTTTGATTATTAAATCTGGAAACTCAATTGAGGCTAACCAGTAGAGGGCAATTCATTGATACAAATATCAGATATATTTTTACGTTGTTCAATGTTTTGTGTTTAATAAATTAAAGCAGTTTGAGATTATATAGATTGAGTGTCATAAATAAATAAATAAATACCTAGTTAACTTTCGTATGTTTTAATAAAATTTTTGCAATTAATGAAATGAATTAAGGGAAGTTAGAGCAGCATATGCTATTTCCAGCATCCTAACATTTACATTGTTGGGAGGAGGTTGTAAATTACACTGGTTCACTGTATATCTAATATGAAGCGTACAAGAAGTATGTGCCAGTGTTTTATACATGTTTATTGATTACTAAAGACAGACACTTAGATCGACCAGCATTAGCGTCACTGCGTGGGGTTTACCGAAATAAAACTGCGCGTTACTTAGAAAAAAATTATCGTAGAATTATTGAAAATGCAGATAAAATATACTAAACAACTTACTATTACTACTACCGTTGTTTGAACATACTAGTTAGTCAATGTAATGCAGGGATGCACAGAGTTATAGGTAACAGGGGCCACTCGGGAAAATTATAAGCCAAGGACGGGCCACTACAAAGAATACTTATTAACACAAATATTTTTATTTTTAAATGGTATGAATTACTACAAATAATAAAAATAAAAGAACATTCAAAAATGTTTGTTGTAATTATGTAATCGTAATGTAATCTAATCATTACAATGTATAATTACATGTTTTATTATTTTGATGCATGACATTGCATTGACCTAACAATTTTGTTTATGTTTGGCTCCACATTACTTGTCGCCATACGTAAAATTGCTTCCAGATTTTCATTTGCCAGACGGTTTAGATTTTTTGTTTCGTTAAGTTTCATCACTAAAAACCTTGGCTCACAAATATACGTCGATCCAAATAAGCTTGAGCATTTCAATGCATTTATTCGCAACTCTTTATAAGGGGTTTTGTCAACGCAACGGTAAAAGTTGAGTACATTACCTTCATTAAACTTATTTCGTAAATTATCATTATTTTGCATGTCTATCAATTCCAGCTGTATTGATTCCGGTGCATTTTCAGTTGAAATGTTGAAAGGATTGCTGAAAATGTCTAATAGAGGTTTAACTTTTTTGAAGTCTAGAAAACGATCATGAAAAGCTTGTATTCAAATATCAATTTTTTCAACATAAGCGAAATTGACATGAGTTTTATTGAATTTCTCCATAATTTTTTTGTAGTTCGGAAAATGGCTGTAATTGGCTGAATTGATTTGTGTCCTGAAAAGACTTAACTTGCATTGAAAGGGCGAAACATGAGAGTATAACTGCGAAATCATATAACTGCGAAATCGCCAGTGGGATAACACTGAGTGTTATCCTACTGGCGATTTGGCGAAGAGCATATCTTCTAAGGTTCACCTTAGCCAAAAACGCTACGTTTAACACTTTCTTCAGTTTTAAGGTTATTCTACTGAAGATGGCAACTTAGTTGCCGAAATACGTATGTAGTATTTATTGTTATATATTGTGGTTAGGGTGTTTTTCTTATTTCTGTTTCAGATTACAAGCCACAGTCTCCACCAATTTCGGTTTAACTTATAAAGTTAGGTGTAATGAAGCAATTCGTAAAAGCATTGAATAAGGATGGAAACTGCTTTAAGTAACTTTGTAGTAAATTTCCCGGTTTGTCTGATATAAAGCCATTGGTCCCAAATTTAAAAAAATGGTTTTGGACAGTTACTTTAAAAGTACTATGATTGCCGTTGAAAGGAAAGCCTGGATTGCTTTCGAAAGTGATAGAATAGAAGTGATAGAATAGAAAGTAATAGAATTTTTTTTAGGAAATAATAAATCACAGAATTATGAAATGGTTACGGTTTTCAGAACAACAGACCTCGTATTAATGGTGATTTAACTGTGAAAATTGGCTGCCCATTACGTGCGAAACATATTATCTCAGACATTGTCAAATGTTCGCAGAAATTTTGTACACAGTAAGACACAGTTACTTTTCTTTAACCCTGCAGGCGACGCGCCGGATTTTTTAACACCATTAGACGCATGGAGCACAATTGTAATCCATTAATGTTTTAATACTAAAATTGATATTACCACAAGTATATTGCACAAAATTTATTAAAACAGTAATTATCTATATAAAAAACAATATTTACATTAAAAAACATGTTTGTGTTTATAATTAAACGACCTTTTAGTAATTGTCAAAACAAAATGATTATGCTGGACATTTAAACTAAACATTAAACAAGGAACAAAATCAATGAACTAAAATGACTAAAGCTTAGCTATGTTCTTCTAACAATCTTCATTTGACACAATGGAATGTTGTTCTTCATCTACGCAGTTCATGCAAATTAGTTTCAGATGTGCCGGACAGGTCCACCGATTACAGTTACTGCAAGATTTTCTCGTGGTTTTGTTTCTCGCTCTTCCACACAAATAGCAACGTCCAGTGGTTGAGTTACGATTTTCTATTTCTTTTGGAATTTCGTTACTGATTTTTAGTAAAAATCCTATGCGTTGTTTTATTTGGGGTAGTATGTGGGGATTTTGGAACCGTTTGAACATGACAGGTCTTATTAGATGGAACGCTACGTCCTGCAAAAATTTTCTTCTTGTGATTTTTGTTGATACATTATTAAGTTTATAAATACCGTAAGCATTTACAGCAGAAATATTTAAAAGATCAAAAAATACTGTAAGAGGCCAACGACGAGAATTCCTGGACACGTCGTATTGAGTGCAGAGCTGATCTACTAAATCAACACCAAATTTAGTTCCATTATAATCAGTAATTAATTCCGGCTTCCGCTGCTCTCCAGTATTCTCATCAATAGCCATGTCGTGATGCATTGTTGATAGAGCCAGTACAACTTTATTCTTTTTTGGGCAATGCGAGACCAAAGTGCATTTTCCTTGGTAAAAACCAAATAAAGAACTATTTAATTCTCTGCTTTTTCCGACTACAAATTCTGGCGGCAGTTGGGTCTTATTTTTACGAATCGTCCCTATAATAGTCAGCTTTTTTTCTAGTAATTCCATGGCTAATGGAACGCTTGTAAAATAATTGTCAGTTGTAATATTTCTACCCGTGCCTTCAATATGTTTCACCATTCTTTTGACCACATGCGCACCAGTTCACTCAACTTTGTATTGTCCCTCGGGCTGCCTACCACAATATATTTCCATATTATGTGTGTAGGCATTCTTTGTGTCAACTAGTGCGAAAATCTTTATCCCATACTTTGCAGGTTTACTGGGTATGTATTGTCTAAAAGGGCATTTGCCCCTAAATGCAACTAGTTGCTCATCTACTGTCAAATACTGAGATGGTGTATAGTTTTTCTGAAAATTCTGGATAAACATTTCGAAAAGGTCTCTTATGGGAGCTAATTTGTCCAATTCTTTTCTTTGATTTCTAGTTGTAATATTATCAAATCTAATACATTTCATTAGAAAACGAAAGCGAGATACAGACATTGTCAGATATATTGCTTCAACACCTGTGCCCTTACTGTTGTCCCACATCTGCAAAATATTTAGGCGTCCAGATTTTAAAACTCCTGCAAGATATAGAATACCTATTAGTGCTTTAACTTCCTCATTATCTGTTACTTTACAATCTCTAAGACGCGCGTATTGATTCTAATATTATTTATATACACGTTGGTAGACTGTGTTATTGTCTCTATTATTTTATCATCTAAAAACAGTTGTAGGCATTAAAATTCTCTTTTGGCATTATTTGCTTCGTTTTTTGGTCCAGGTAATCGTAGGACAATATTAGCGGCCCGTGTTCTTGAGTTAAGAGGAGGACACACCGTTTTCCACTTGGTAATAGTATCCTTGCCTACGTAGTATGCAACTGGAGTCTCATTTTCCGCTATTTCGGAATCGTCGTCTGAATCTAGTTCTTGCTGTGAAGAAGAATCGTACTCTGAGCACAAGTCCTCAGCATCTGTAGCTTCGTCAGATGCTTCACTTTCCTCTGGCCATTCATCATCAGCATCTTCAACAGAAAGATCTTCCTGATCTTCAACTTCCTTCAACCATTGTAGTGCCACCGACTCAAACTTTGAACCGTCAACTCTTATTCTTTTTCTTTCAGACATTATCAATCCTAATAAATACATAAAAATAACTCTACAGCCAGATTTCAATAAAATAAACTTAACAAAACTATAACGTAGTATCAAAAATAAGAGTCACGCTATTCGACGCGTGGAGCACAATAGTGACAAAATCAACTTCAAGAACACAACTGTAAACAGAGAGAAGCGGTAACGTGCTGAAATAAAAAAGCAGATGTTGCTAGGAGGGTACTTAAGCGTAGGCAACCCGACAATCACTATTGTAAAAGTAGTGGTAGAAATCGTTTTCGGGTAGCACACATGTGATCCGCGCGTCTACTGCAGGGTTAAGAGAATTTCTTATTTAATTCTCTTTGGAAATGTTATTCAAAACATGCTGCAAAAGTTTTGCGATTTAAGTTGCAATATGAGCATTAAAATTCACGTTATGCATGCTGAAAATCTTGGACAAACGAGAGAAGAACAAGAAAAGAGGTTCCACGAGGACATAAAAGAAATGTCTAGTGACACTTTCTTTTTTTATATTTTCTAATTCATAATATTTAGAAGTTTCTGTTTTCTCTCTACATTCATGCATTTAATTATTTCTGTCGCCACTTCATCATGATCAGGTGCTTTTTCTATTTATATTTTCGATATTGCTTTTGCTAATTAGGTTTCTATTGTCCTTTCTGAATATTCACAATCTTTCTGTGACATATGTTGATGTTCTCTATTTTGTTCAATTTTCGTTTTATAATGTTCCAGTAACATTAATTTCTTAGGTCATGGTTGAATAATCATCTTAGTCATTTTAATATTACCGATAATCAAATGCTGATGAATAATATTAAACAAAAACAATTCCATTTAAAATCAATGCATGATTAAATATCATTAAATATACAAAAATAATGGGGAAATTTTAAGAGAGTTAATTTGCAATATGCAATATATTAAATTTTCATTAAATACATGATAAATATTAAATGTTTAGGAATCATTAAAGAATTTGTTGAAGCAATAATTTATTAACTAATATTTTTGTGTAAAGTTTATGCAAGTTTAATGAAAACAATAATGTAATATGTTGTAGCAACGGATACGCAAATATAGTTACCCTTGACTTGCATACCTATGTAAATAAGATATTTGTTAGTAGTTCTTTTGTTGTATGGTAAAGCGATTATGATTTCAAATATTTGCATTTGTTTTTAGTTATTGTGTTATGATTTGATAATACAGACAAACATGTTATACCGCAAATATTAAAGACAAATACAATACTAGAACTGAGATAATGATATAGAGATAAATATTTATGTAAAAGCATAAAAGCATTTGTAGTTGTTTTCTTTTAATTATCAAAGAATATATTTTTATTGAAAATGTAATTGTAAGAAGCAAATAGGAATTAGGTAGAGAACGGATGCAATTTCCATAAAACGCAATCGGCAATTGGAATTGTGTATAAGGTCGCTCAGTACATCCCGGCGTAATTCAATGAAGTATTTGTTTGACTTACTCGGCCACCTGGTCTCGCACCGATAACAATGGACAACCCAGCTATTGTATTCGGAGAATATAGTGTTTTCAGTGGTGTCGTGTACGTAGATAAAATAAATAATCGTTTATCGTATTTCGCAAGAGAAATAGCACGTACATTCCTTTTCTTTTCATTTAAGCAACATCTTCCAATTATTTTCACGTAAGTGTGCATAAAATTTAGTTATTTAATTTCGTTTATTTGGATCTAGAATATTCTTACTTTTTCAGACAATGGAAGAGCGTCGAGAATGGCATCGTGAAACAATGGCGAGTTGGATTGAGGGCCATACTGATTGTATGTACATTGCCAGTGATTCCGAAATTTATTGTGAAGTGTGTGAAACGTTATTGAAAAATTGCAATAAATCAACCGTAAAACGTCACGTAGGATCGTTAAAGCACGAAAAAAAATTGAACCCGTTGGAATCTGACAATTTTAACAAAGAACTCTGTGAAACTTTTATGGCAGCTAATATTCCATTATTTAAATTGAACAATCCAATTTTGAAGACATTTCTGAAAAAATATACTGGTCGAAATGTTCCTGATGAATTAACTTTACGCACATATTATGTTTCTAGGTGCTATACGAGAACAGTAGAACGCATTAAAAGCCATCTTTTAAATCAATACATATGGATAAGCGCCGACGAAACGGTGGATATGTTAGGACGCTGTGTGGTTAAATGTTGTAGCTGGTGTACTACATCCAACTATTCCCTATAACTCATATGTAATAGCAACAAGTGTTATAAATAGAGTTGATGCGGAAATAGTTAAATAGGAAATAATAGGAAACCATTAAGGAGAATATGCAAAAAAGCTGCATTCGGGCGCCACGTACAAAGAAAAAATACTTTTATATGTAAGTGATAGTGCTGCGTATTTGTTAAAAACAGGCAGACTATTGAAGAAAACATATCCTATTATGCTGCATATTACTTGTGTAGCACATGCTCTCCACAGAATCTGTGAATATATCAGAATCAGAGACACTTTTCCGGAAGTTGATAGACTTGTATCAGCTTTTAAAAAAGTTTTCAGAAAAGCACCATTGAGAGTAGCTCTTTTCAGGGAAAAATTTCCATCTCTGTCACTGCCTCCCACTCCAGTAATAACTAGATGGGGAACATGGCTGGAAGCTACTAGTTATTATGCTGAGAATTTCGATAGTCTAAAACATTTCGTAATACTGCTAAAGGAGGATGCTAGAAGTATTGGTGAGTGCAAGGAGCTCACACAAATCCCAAATTTAAAAAATCAGTTGTACTTTCTTCACGAGCACTTTGGAGAATTGCCAAAACTAATCACTTATTTTGAAAATCGAAATCTCAAATTAAATGACGGATTAACCACATTAGATGTGGCTGTTAATAATTTGAAAAGTATTCCAAGTGACTTCGGATGTGGCCTTCGGCAAAAGTTTGAAGCAATTCTTAATAGAAATCCAGATTTAATTACATTGCAGCAATTATGTATGGAGACAATTCCACAAAATCTAAAGGCTAAATATGAAGAAATAAAAGAATATTTCCAGTATGCACCTATAACCAGTTGCGATGTAGAAAGGACGTTTTCTATTTATAAGGATGTACTTAATTCAAAGAGAACAAAATTGACAGAAGAAAACCTTGAGAAACTATTGCTAGTCAATATTAATATGTACTCCTTTACTCAACTTGAACGACAAAATGAACAAATAAAAATGTTCCAATTATAGAAATAAAATTCAAAACTTTAAAAATACAACTTTTCAACAAATACATATGTATTTCGTAATTTTATAGATCACCACCCGTTTGTTTTCCAATTATATAAATAAAATTAATTAATAAATATGTATTTCGTAATTTTAGATAGATAGATCACCACCCGTATGTTTTCCAATTATATAAATAAAATTAAAAACTTTATAAATACAACTTTTCAACAAATAAATATGTATTTCGTAATTTTATAGATCACCACCCGTTCGTTTTCCAATTATATAAATAAAATTAAATATTTTAGAAATACAGCCTTTCGCCAGTACTGCACTGGGCTTTGCGTCATGTGGTAAGCGTGTCCGTTCTCTAGGAATTAGATATCAATCTTATGTATAACTTTACAAGAATTATCGACTGTACTGTATTTGTGAATGATAATTCGAAACGGGCAAGCGGTCTGTCAATTAATGACAGACCGCTATAAAGATGGAAATAAACGAGTGTTTATTTCCATCTTTATATTTCCCAACAATTGATTGTTTCATCAGGAGATGCTACAAGATTAATAAAACAAAGCACTCAATATATTAATAAATACAACAATAATAAAATACTCACAGATTTTAGAGTTAAAAGGCAGCAATGACGTAATTAACCATATTAAAGTCGATTACATTTACATTTAAAACATTAAATTAACTATACTTACTTTGGTTTCACGTCAATCTTTTAAAAACATGTATATGTTTTTAAAAGATTTTAAAGGTGTTATCGTGTATGGGTTTCGAAAACTTGTTAAAATTCTTTTCTATTTGTATACATTTGAATCTTTATCTTTTATATTTCTTAGGAATGTTAAATTTATTCAAAAAATACGCTTACATGATTTCGTTTTTCAATTTTAAATATTACATATAATATACAGTCGGTTCGTTTTATGTAGGCGAGAAAGATGAATGCGCATTAGATCAAATTTTTACTGGGTTGGTTGAATTGTATTGTGTCTGTACTTCGCAAAAATTGAAGGGTCTCGGCAATGGATCATATAGTAACTATTAGAAGTCCGATTATATATATGTTTGAATTTATTTTTATTATACGATACTAATACGTCACTCTTCACTTCGTGATTGTCGTTCACATAATTCGAACGTGACCGAAGTAAACATCGGCATACGCCGGAATTCGCCTAAGTAAAACGAATGCACTGTACACAGCCTTCATTTAGAAGTCAACCCCACATTACTATTGTAATATTGGTTGTATATACTGCTGGTTGGTAGTACATTTTGCAGTGAAAGTTATCTAAATTATTTATGTTTTATTTGTTATACCGCCTGATTCTGAGCAAACGCAACGGCCTGAATGTACGAATATTTCTCCCGCGCCGAATAAAAATCCCCTGAACGCGTTAAGCCAATCACAAAACAGTCTGTTGCTAAACCCCCTCCTCGCGCCAACTTAATTGGCGCTTGCTATATGTATGATATCGATGTTGACGCGCCTACATCATTCAGGGGAATTGTATTCGAAGCGGGAGAAATATTCATACATTCGGATCGTTGCGTTTACTCAGAATTAGGCGGTATATAAAGTTTTAATGAAGTGTCTGAAAAAAGAAATGACAAATGACAAATAGCGTGTTAGTGGCACCAACATTGATTGATTGGTTTTCTTGTTGTTATATTATTTTAGTATCCATTTTATTTCATTATAGCAGTTCTTTTAAGAGTTACCGAGCGGGTATTAATCATCTCCTGTAGTAAGTCGACATCATCAATACATACGAGTAGTTACCTGAAAGCACAGAACATACTAAAGAAGAAGCGTGTATGGGTCTTTGAATTTTGTTCTGTGGTCGAAGTTGCCTCCACTTCCACTCCGTTGTTTCGTATTTCCCAGGGTTGTGGCGTGTTTGAGTCTGATTTAATCATGCGTTGTTGTGTTTTTTGTGCGGTCCTGTGTGTATTGTGTTTGTGTAAAGTCTGTGTGTCAGTCGCTTTTTTGCGTTTAAGTCAAATGTGTTCGTTTACTGGTCATCATCTCATTTTTTTGTGTTGTGTGTGTGTTTAATGTTTGTTATTGTAGAGTGTTATTATTGTCTGTGTTTGTGTTACGAAGTATTGTATTTGTTCTTTTGTGGCGTTTGTCGAGTGTAGTGTTATTATCATATTGCCTAAGGCAAGTGCTAGTTCGTCAACTGTGTTAAGTGTCGTGTCTTTTTGTCTTTGTGTCCATGGATTTGTTGTTGGGGGTGGTGCTGGTATGTATTTAGGTTGAGGTGTGGTTTTGTTTGTAGGATTGTTTGAATTGTTGGGACAGTTTATGAAAGTGGATAGGTGAGGGCCACCGTAGTTTGCACACTTTGGTGGGGTTGTCTTCGTCTTTGTACATAGATGTGTAGAATGTTCGTCTCCGCATTTCATGCATTTGTAGTTAACGTTGCAGTTTCGTTGGTGATGTCCGAAAGTCTGGCATTTATGACATTGTATAATGTCTGTCCGTTTGTTTAGTTGTTCAATTTTGATTGTAAGTCCGCAGCAGTCGCGTAAGTTATAAATTGACTTATACTGTCTCGTTAATTCGATTAGTACTAGAGGTGCAGGTATTCCATGTTTGCCGTTCATCCGTTTAATTTTTATGGTCGGGTAACCTTGGTCTGTCAAGTCGTCTGTAATGTCCGTTTCGGTGATAAAGGTAGGAACGCCACGCATAACTACCTTTAGTGTCTTTTCGCTTCTTAGTTGAAATGTGTAGTATTGTATCTGTTCGTTGTCTAGTGTTTGTTTAAGTGTACGGTAGTCATTGTCAGTTGTCGGTTCGATGTGTATTCCTGGTTTCACCAGTTTGTTTTCTACAGTGTTAATGTTGTTTGATTTAAGTAAGTGTCGTATGTGTGTCCATTTGTCTTTTTCGATTACTATTATTGGTGCAATTTTGTGTGGTTTTTGTGTTTTAGTTGTTGTGTTATGTGTGCTGTTGGTTTTGTCACTTACCCTGGGCGAGCTAGCTGATGTTGAAGACTGTGGAGTGAATTCGGAAGTTTCTTCTTCCATTTTTTCTTCAGTTTTGTTTTCGAGGGCGTCGTAAGAATTTTTAGTTTCGATAGGTGAGGCTGTTTCGTCTGTTTTTGACTTCTTCGTGAATTTCGGGTATATAATATCTTCTGCGGTTTTGATTTCAGTTTGCATCTTGTTCTGTGTTCGGTGGTGTTTTTTTCTTCTTTGAGCGGTTCGGTGTTTTTTTCTGGTATTCTGACTTGTATTTTTGGCTGGTTTGGATCTACCATAAATATGTTTGGCGATGTCCGTAGAATGTGCTGGATATCTCGTTCGTTGAACGTTCGGTCAATTATCTCGAATGTCTCTTCTTTTAATTCCTGTGACCTGTGGATCGTGGTGTTTGGATTTAGTATTAGTTTTGTTAAAGTAACAATTCGGCCGGTCATTGCTTCCGGCTTCGTATGACGGTATAAAGTCGTATGTTCTCTCAGCTGGTGTACTGCTCGCACAGACGACGCAGTGAGAATGAAGAAGAAGCGACATCCAAACTATTATTATTGTACTGTTTCCTAAACTCTATAAATGGTGAAATGTACTATTTATTTCTGTGTGGGCGGCTAAAACGCGGTATATTCAAATTATGAAGTACTATATTATTCGCTTTATTTAATATTTTGGAAACAGGTATAATAAAATGTAAAAAAAAACATTGTTAGGTAATAAACATAATATATTTACAAACAATATATAAAATTAATTTTTTTGTTGTACGTAAATAATTTTCTTTTTTTCGTACTTACTAACATGCGCTTTCGTGGTGATAATTGGGAGATTCTTGTAGCTCCAATGTTTCGTAATTTAAATGTCGTCCTTTTTTCTGGAGTGGTTTTTGGTGTTTCAACTACAAAACAAAGATAATGTATATAGTGTAAGTTGAAAATCTATATTTTTCTATTATTTTTAAACTACAAGCTATATTCGCTAATAGTAGCAAAACATTAGACTGCATACATTTTAACAAGTTAAAATTGTCTCAAAAATTATTTTACCAATTTTTGCCAATGTCGATGTAGAAGATGGATCATCTGTGTCTTGTGTATATGGAGACAATAGTTGCAGCCCACTTGTACCAGGTACGCAATCTGTAAATAATATGTAGTGAAATATAAGTACTTTTGTACAAGCAGTTCAGATTATACTCAAATTATATACAAGATTAATATGACGAAAAGTATTGCCACTCTTTTAAAGTTAAAGATATGTATTTAATTATTAGTTAATCATTACATTTATTGTATTTGCTTACCTTTTGCGTCTTCTGTTTCCTGATTTACTAACTCTGGAACTATGTCATCGGAAATAGGATCGAATGTATTAGGTACAGCACCTCTATTTAGTTCTTTCCTATTACCAGTTTGAAATTGTGCTGGTTCGAAATGTATACCGCAAACAGTGTATTTATACCTAAGCACATGGTATGGTATATTTATTAACGAAGAATTGTTTATCTTCGACAACCACAGTGCCCGTAAATTATAATTTCGTGGAAACATGAAATATCCTATACCTGGGTTATTTGTTTCACGATTTTTACACTTTGGAACACAACACATTTTTCGTTGCGATATTATAATGATTTAAGAATGGCGACTATTTCTTAACTGATTTTCACAACTTATCCAACAAAACTCTCTTTAGCTGGTCAACATCAAGGATTGTATAAGAACATAGGATTGCTCGATCCCGCAATATTTTCGCCGCGTAGTGGGGAGCCATGATGTCACAAACGGACCAGGTTGAACGCGTTCACTACTGTAAAGCACCTTATAAAATGTGTTTAGCTACTACAACAATTAATTATCGAGTTATATTAGTGCTATTATTATGGTATATAATATTTCATTTGATAATAACATATCCGTCAGTGTACTGTTATAAATATAATACACGTTTTTATTGCCATAAGGTTATACTTTGATTTATAAATTAAAAAAAAACTTTTCCAACTTCAAATAAACACATTTTAGGTACATAAACATAAATAAAGAAAGCCGATGAGCATGTATTCTCTATACAAAGCAAAAAATATATATTTTTCAATTAAAAGAGTCAGTATATAGCAATGTTTTATTACGCAGTAATTAAATAAAAACGAATCAAGTAGTGGTTTTTCGCATTTTTTTAGCTAGTGTTCGTTGAGTGTCTGACGGTGTACTAGTAGAAAGCTTACGTTTACTCGATTTTCTTTTTGTATTTAAATAATTCATACGGATAACAGTTCTTAATTTACAAAATAATTTTATAATAACAGAGCACAAATTTTCTCGCTTTTTAATTTTTAAAGCTAGTCTTTTAACAACCAGTGTTTCTTTCCGCAGTTTATTATATATTATATTATGATATATTACTATGGAGTTTCAACACGAATCGCCTTCGTCAATTAATCAAAAAAATAAAGTCTAATACTTACGCAACCGAAGCAGCTGCTAATGTCAGGGGGTTTCCACAGCGTGGGCACATATATGTACCCACAAGAGGAATTAACCCACATGCAATCAATTGCTTTGCCACCGCTTTCGGTTCACCCGCGCAAATTTCTCGAATTTCTAACACACTTAAACCTCTTTCAGTCATTTTATCAAATGTGAAACGAATTTTAACGGTTTTTAATATATAACAAGTGTTCATTTGCAAAGTCAATCTAGGTTACTTTGAAATTTTGATAGAATAAGACACAAATATATTAATATGTGTTTGTTGTTCCGTAAACGTAAATCCAAATGACATTTGATAATGTCAATCACAAATATGAGTTAGTGCATAAAATAATCGTGCGTCGATTCTGGTTTAAATAAATTGCTTCTCAGTTTTAAAATGGCTTTCACTTTAGAACATAAAATTTCTTTAGTCCAGGCTTATTTTCGAAGTGGTAATAAAATTGATGGTTTATGGGTTTATTCAGTTCAAGATTGCATGGTAGAATTTCAAGTTGAGTTTCCACATTTTGTAATAGATTATATACAATTTAAGAATACTTTGGATAGGACTTTAAAACTTTTTTCTGAAACTGGTAGTCTCTTAAGAAAATCAGGCAGCGGAACAGTTAAGAAACGTACACCTCAAGTTGTCAATCGTGTTTAAGAAATAATGGAAAATGAGCCACAAACATCTGTTTGACATTTGAGTCAACAAATAAACCTTTCTGTTGGTACAACTCACAAGTTATTAAAAAAAGATATGCAACTTTATCCATACCGTGTCACAGCAGTACAAGAATTGTTAAAAATTGATTACTCACGTAGACTACAGTTTTGTAATTGGTTTGTAAATATGAATAATAATGGAGAACTTTCGCAAAGAGTCATCTTGACTGATGAAGCATGGTTTTATAAAACGGGATACCTAAATTCACAAAATACAAGAATTTGGAGTAGTGAAAATCAACATGTAATTAATGAAGAATCGCTACATCCAGAGAAAATTGGTGTTTGGGCAGCGATAAGCCAAAGGCGAATCATTTGACCAATATTTTTTCAGGGAATGTTAACTGCTCAAAGGTACCGTACGGAAATTTTACAACCATTTATCAATCAGTTGCATGATGATGCAATGAACTACAAAATGCATATTTCCAACAAGACGGAGCACCTTGTCACTGTACTGCAGAATCTTTGGATTATTTAAGAGAATTTTTTGATGAGCGTATAATTAGTCGAAATACTGAAATTGCCTGGCCTGCACGTTCATGCGATTTAACACCTTGAGACTTCTTTATGTGGCCTTATCTAAAAAATAACATATTTCGAACGCCTATATTGAATTTGAATGATATGCTACAGAGAATCGAACAGAAATGCATGGAAATTAATAACAATAATGTTGCAGAATATCATCAGAAATTTTGAACGGAGGATTTTAAAGTGCATTGATCTTGAAGGACAACATTTTCAACATTTGCTATAGTTTTCAATAAATACCTATTATTTGTTATTTATTTGTATGTATGAAACTGTCAAAATATACGACTTCGTAGGTTAAGTAGTAAATTTTAATTTACGACATACTTCAAAATTAAGAATTGCTGAAAAAACAAGTCAATCAACGGGAAACGTATAGACGCGTTTCGTTCTTGTTGGAACTTTTCAATGCACGGCATTCCTCGAAGACGGGCATTGCTTTTCATTTCTATACTTTCTGTATATATGGTTAACATTTGGAACTTACTGCAAGTGAGAATTAATGAATATTAAATCTCATTCTTACATGTAAATGTCGACTTATGTGATGCGTTCATAACTACAATCCAACAAACTAAGTTTGTACCAGTATGCAGAACACACCCTTTCGCGACAACGAACTTCCTGGTAATTAGGTTAATTAAGAATTGCTGAAAAAAACAAGTCAATCAACGGGAAACGTACAGACGCGTTTCGTTCTTGTTGGAACTTTTCAATGCACGGCATTCCTCGAAGACGGACATTGCTTTTCATTTCTATACTTTCTGTATATATGGTTAACATTTGGAACTTACTGCAAGTGAGAATTAATGAATATTAAATCTCATTCTTACATGTAAATGTCGACTTATGTGATGCGTTCATAACTACAATCCGACAAACTAAGTTTGTACCAGTATGCAGAACACACCCTTTCGCGACAACGAACTTCCTGGTAATTAGGTTAATTAAGAATTGCTGAAAAAACCCGTTGATTGACTTGTTTTTTTCAGAAATTCTTAATTAACCTAATTACCAGGAAGTTCGTTGTCGCGAAAGGGTGTGTTCTGCATACTGGTACAAACTTAGTTGGTCGGATTGTAGTTACGAACGCATCACATAAGTCTACATTTACATGTAAGAATGAGATTTAATATTCATTAATTCTCACTTGCAGTAAGTTCCAAATGTTAATACTTCAAAATGTTCTCAGTAAATCACATGCTACTAGATTGACTTTTCAAATGAATACTTGTTATACTATAAATTTATGTATTGATATTTACAGTTTCGGCAACCAAAAAAAATAAATTAGTACATTGTTATTAATGAATATGCAGGACATTAAACAAAATAGGTTAACAATAAACACAATAACATTTTCAACGAATTGAAAGCCATCAGATACTTACTGTTTTTTAACATTGAAAATTACTGTTTTAAAATGACGTAAAGGAAAATAACAGTGGAATATATGTGAACAGTATATTTTATTTTTCAGATGTTGTCTGTTCTGTATGAAATTTACGGTGTCAGAACATTGATTTTGACAGTAAAATTTCCAATTTTGTTTATTTGCAAAATATAAGATTATTAAGACAAAAACACAGCAAATATAAACGTAAAAGGCATTAGTATAAATTCAAAATACCATACAATGGCCAAAAAGTAAATGTTTCATGTGTATTTGGGCGTAAACGAAACGTTTAAGGTTAGTTGTTTTTTTGAACGTATTTTATTTTTTTGTGGATTAAGGGTGCCTCTGTTAGAATAACTTTATTAGGATAAATTGCATAATTAACACCCCCCTAAACGCTCGTATATATTTTTTTAGGAAAATCGGTGGCAGATGTATTTTTTAATTTAGCCCCCCTTTAACTATAATTTGTGAGCGAGTGGAGATCTCTAAACCATGTGCGGTAGATTGGGCCTCCCTCTGCCGTGAGGTGGTTTTAGATGCATTTATTGCACATAAAGGTTGGGGGGCAAAGGTAAAGTCGTAGACATTGACGAATCCAAATTCGGAAAACGCAAGTATCATCGTGGTCATCTTGTGGAAGGTCAATGGGTATTTGGGGGTTACGAGCGAGGCACAGGCAGAGTTTTCATGATTACAGTTGAAGATCGGTAAGTGTCATATTATACTGTATTGTAGTTAAGTGCTTGTTAAGTTTGCTGATCGCTTGTTAAAATGAGTATTTATATCTCTTCTTTTGTTTCAGGTCTGCTGATACGTTGCTCCCAATTACCCAAGATTGGATTCATGAGGGAACAACTATCATCAGCGATTACTGGAAATCATATAACTGCCTGTCAATGGAAGGGTATGAGCACCTGCGGGTTAACCATTCCTTAAATTTTAAGGACCCTGACACAGGTGCACATACCAACGCCATTGAATCCTCCTGGGGAGCCGCTAAAAGAACAATGAATTCTTGCGGGCGAAAGAAAGCACACATTCCGGGTAATTTAGCTCGGTATATCTTTCAGAAAAGGTGTGCTGAGTTTAAATTAAATCGGACTGTGGAATTTCTACGTTTAGCGGGATCGTTGTACAATCCATTATCTCCCAGAGAATTTCCACGAGACGAGGACTTTACTGATGACGAAGACTATGGGAATTAATAAATTAGACTTCAGGACAAAGACTTTACTTGACTTGACTTACTTATTAATCAATTACTTAATTACTTAACTAAAGCCTTGGACTTCACTGGTGCCTTAAATGACTTACTTACGATATGACTTTTTATGCAGAACATTAGTATATGTCAGTAATTAAAACAAATATTTGTTAAACCCAGACCAATGATGGAATATTGGTATTAAGAAGAATATCTAGCGAAAAGTCTACAACGTCATTCTAAATGGAAGTTGCATTTTACTTTGAAATTCAAAAAGTATGTATACATTCAATTATCTTCATTGGGGAGATCATATAATCCACTTATTTTTCGAGTTTAATATTTTGTAATTTAATTATAAGTATTTAATGGAATTATATATTATAGAAAATATAACTATATTTAAAAATTGTGATGTGTGTAATTTTAAATTGATAAAATATAATCAATATAAATGTATTTTTGGAGAAATAAAACTATTATATAAATACTGCGTTTTAATGGTAACTTATTTTTAATATTGAATATTTAATAACAAAACTAGATGCTTCAATACTTTATTAATTTTTTTGTTCTAAACTTTTAAATTTATGTAAGTATATATGCATATACTGCAACTTTCATTGCAAGTAAGAATTTGAGAGTTTGGATTTATACAACCCAATATATTGTTGGTAATGTCTTTTTCGTGTATTTCAGATGTAAAACAAAAGCTAACGATTAAATTCTTAATAAATTCGCTAATTAAGTTAAATTAATAAAAATAAGTTTTCATATTTGTTTGACATATGCAACTTGAATATCGCTCGCTCTAAAGTTCTATAGCATTTATCGGTTCGCAATCTGTTCCAGTTGCGATGTTTTATAAAATGAAATTTTCTTAACTGCTCCAATCTATTTTCCATAAAACTAAGAAAGGAGCAAATGGCGCTATAATCTGAGTGCAATTTTCACAATATAACTTTTCTAATTACAAACAAATAAAACATCTAATAGGTTTTGCTGTCATAGGTTAGGTTGATTTATATTGTTATATACAATCTAATAAAATTCTTGTTTCTCTATCTTTACATTTGCTTATTAAAATATTTATTATTAAAAAGCTTGTATTTAAAACGTCTTATAGTTATATACTCGTACTAATGCCAACTTATTAAGTATGTGGTTGAAATATCAACTAATATCTCAGGCATTATGGATCTTCTTAATAATCATTATAGCAGATATGTTGACATTCAGGCAGTGGCGGCTGGCGCATAAGCGCTGCAGTGCTGCAGAGCTCCCAAAAAATTGGGCGGGCGAACCTGTATTAGTTATAACTAGTTTTCTTTTACATAATTTTTCCGACATTTCTGATGTTTATAAAAGCGTAACATATTGTTGTGAAAATTCTCCCCCTGTATACAAAAAAAATTGCATATTTTTCTACATCACCTGTAGAGGACATCAAACCCTACAACTTGACACCTCAATCATCAAAATCCGATCAGTAGAAGCCGAGATATTCGCTTTCGATATTCCAACACTAACGCCGGTTATATCGTATATACTATATTATCAAATATACAATAGGCGACCAGTGGAATAACCAACCTAATTCGCGCGATCGCTCACTTGTTCCTTATCTGGTCCACACGAACGTGCTCTGAGCGCTCCTTCCAACACCCGCGCGCACCCCCGTGACTGTCTAAAACCAATGCATGATTTTACCAGGCAATATTCGCTGCATTCATTCCAGCGCAGAGGTCATATGAATCAGTATAGGTATTTAATATTTTCGGGTGTTGTTTACTATGCGGCGAGTGTAACGTAAAAACAATAATATTGTGCGCGTGCTTGTTTGTTTTTGTGTATTATGGAGGTGGTCTTTAATTTAATTAATGTGAAGAGATTCTTTAAATATTCATTCGAAGAAAAGATAAAATTAAAAGCAAGGGGTAGGCCATTAGTAGATATCACTATTGAAAAAACGTGTAAGTAGAGGGAAAAATTATACACGTAAATTTAGTAGCGATATTTATTCAAAAAACGAATGGATTTTTGGATGCAACAAAAAAAATGCTTTATATTGTTTTCCCTGTTTACTTTTTGGTGGCGATAAAGCTTGGACGGAAATAGGGGTCACGGTCTAGAGCACTTGAGTTTGAAAATAAAAAGACATGAGAATTCTAAAAGCCATCTTCATAATTGTATGGAATTTGCGTTACTAGGGTCAACTAATATTATGGCTCAACTAGATTCTGCTTATTGGGTAAATATACAGAGACATAATGAAAATGTGTCAAAGAATCGTTATATTTTATCAATAATTATTAATTGTATAAAATTTTGTGGAGCTTTTGAATTGGCCCTTCGGGGACATGATGAGAGCGATACTTCCGAGAATCCGGGGATATTTCGTGGACTTATTAATTTTTCGGCTGAATTAGATGCAACTCTAAGTGAGCACCTAAAAAATTGTTCGGTATTTAAAGGCACTTCCAAAGAAATACAGAATGATCCAATGATCTGTTACAGTGCATACTTGAAGTCTGCCAAGAACAAATAATTGAGGAAATTAATAATTCTCTAGACAATTTTAATGACAAAGTGATAACAAAATTTGCAAATCGAAAAGAACGTAGAATAGATTTAATTTATAAGAAATAATTTGTTAGTAAAGTAGTGCTTAGTGACTCTTATTATTTTGTGTGACAATTGACAATCGTTTCAGAAATCCATTACTTCAGTGCGGAAGGCGAAGAAAGCACGATAAGATCGATGGGAGACCTCTTACTGCCCGTGCAAGGTAAATTTTTTTGTAAAACTTGCAGAACACCTTAAAATTTTTAGCACGAGCCGCCACTGCATTCAGGTGTAATTGTTTAGACCGAAAAATTAATAAATTTAAAAGATTAATAGTGATAGTAATGTATATATAATATAATGTTAAGCGAAGATTATAATATAAATATTTGCTTAACAAAACACATTTTACAAAATAGTACCTATAAGTCCCATAGTGAGAGAACGAATGATAACGAGATTCATTTAACAGGGCATTATTTCATATTCTTCGGATAAATTTCTCCAAACTTATAAAATATCTTTTTATTATAAAACAATTTTAAATGTCCTTGCAAACGTCAGAATTCTAAATTAACCATTTTTTTTGGTGGCGTCATACAGTTTAAAAACACAAAATCGTAGGAATCTACTTAATTCTTCCTTGTCAACAACCATGAAGTTCATTTGTACGTCGCAGCGGGCGCACTTTCTGCAGTTTTTAGTCGGCAGTTGGTGGTTTTTTGAATTTTACTTGTGTGATTTTTGGAAAAGTAAGTATATAAGCTTTTTCTTTCGATATTTAGTTTTTCTATTATGTAGTGGTCGCAAACATACAAAAATAACCATAAATTTTGTTTATGGACATACTCAAAATGAACTTTGAATTGGTGGGATATATTTTTCCCACCGCCCAATTTACCACAATCATTGAAAGTTTGTACATCTTTGTAGTTCACCAACAAAAAATGTCCAAGCAATATGTTTGGAATCTTGAAGACCCTCAACAGGCCGAAAAAGCTTTGGAATATTTTTACAGTTTGCCGGAAGACGAATATAATTCTGAAAACGAAGCTGACTCCGATGCCGAGGAGCAATTGAATGCTTTGGATAAGGAATCAACCAGAAATAACAACATTTATACAAGTTCGCCTGTACCCTCAGTGTCAAGTGGTAGTAACAGCATTTACTCAAATTCACCTGTGACAGCAGATTACGATCCAAATGAAATATCGGAAACAAGTCCGCAATTAGATGTTTCTACAAACGCACAGCTTTCGCCAAATATACATCAGGTAGACAATGAACCAGAGGAGACAGGTATGACGAAAATTTTCTAACTGCAGCTTATTTAGGTTTCATTTTTAATTTTTTTGAAACTAGTTCGTCTGGTAGAAGAATCTGATAATATTGCCCCAATATCAGCAGAAGTAGAAGAAGATGAATTTGATCATTCAGAGTGGACAGAAGATTCTGAATATTTTGCAAATCTGTCGGTTATATTCGATCAACCACCTACGCCTCATACATCTATAGGGATTTCCAAAGAACTGTCATACTTTATGGAATTTTTCGATGATTACCTGTTTTCTCTGAATGTCAAAGAAACTAATTTGTATGCATTACAAAAATCAGTAAAAAATTGCAGTCCTTTGAGCGTTCCTGAATTGAAGGCATATATTGGATGTCTAATTCTGATGGGGATACACCAGTTACCTAGACTTGAGAATTATTGGAGCAGCGATCCATTGTTGAACGTTAGTGGTGTTTCTAATGTTATGAGTTCAAAATGGTTCAAAAAAATTACCGAAAGGCTCCACTGTACTGATAATGAGACCTGTCCCCCTCGAGAGTCCCCAGAATATGATAAACTTTATAAACTTAGACCGCTGATTGACTATCTAAATAATAAATGTCGTTCTGTTTATGATTGCTCTGCAGAATTGTCTGTCGATGAGTCAATGATCCCCTTCAAAGGACGTTCTAGCTTCAAGCAATATATGCCGATGAAGCCGATAAAACGGGGGTGTAAAGTTTGGTGTCTTGGCAGATTCTCAGACCGGTTTTGTTTCGAAATTTGATATTTATACGGGCAAAAGTGCCGTCCCAGAAACTGAGAAAGATGTTGGGCTGGGAGAACGAGTGGTGCTCAAACTGACTGAGAATTTGACCAATAGAAATTGTTTAGTAGCTTTCGACAATTTTTTCACTTCTGTTACTTTGTTGAGAAGGCTTCATAATAAAGGAATTTATTCTGTTGGCACAGTAAGAAGTAGTCGGAAAGATTTGCCCGAAGAAAAAAGATAAGATGAGTCGCGGTGAATTTCAGTTCAAATGCCGAGGGGTGGCTTCTGCGGTGAAGTGGCAAGATAATAAGCCCGTCACTCTATTTACCACTGCTGTGTCCCCAAGAGAAGTGACCACTGTGAAAAGAACCAATAAAGATGGCTCTAAAAGTACTGTATACTGTCCTAAAGTTGTAGAGGTCTACAACAGAATCATGGGAGGTGTTGATCGATTCGACCAAAAAAAGGAAGCATACGCCATCGGAAGAAGGTCAGTGAAGTGGTGGCATAGAATATTTTACTTTCTGGTTGACGTAGCGATTGTCAACAGTTTCAATATATACCAGACGAACCAACATAGATCAGTTGGCATACCGAATCGCTTTGATTCGTCAGCTTATATCTGGATACAGCAGTCGAAAAAGAAGAGGTAAACCTGCTCTATTGTTGGCCAATAAAAAAAGAGTCCCTGACGAAGTTAGGCTGTCAGATGTCGGGTCCCACTTACCCGAAAAAGGATCATATAGAAGGTGTAGAATCTGCAGCACTAAAGTGAATGAGAAACGAACACCATATACATGCACGCAATGTAAAGTTCCCGTTTGTGTGCCAATTTGTTTTAAAAAATTACATGGAAAATAACAATAAGTTGTAAACATACTCATTTATTTAAGTTTATATAGTTAGAAATTAAATTTAAACAGAAAATTCATAATTGATTTTTATTGTTTATTTATTTATTATTTCTCATTAAAACATGGCAAATTAAACGGGCGGTGGGAAATATGTTTCCCACCTCTATTTATTTAAACAAAAAAGAAAAATAAGACTTAGTTATGCCGAAATTTTATTAATCAGTGCTGAAGAAAAGTATTTCTGCCAAAAACAATTTCAAAATGCATCAGCTTATTATTTGCCCGCGAAAGGGTTAATGTTGACCGCATAGAAATTACTCATTTTCAAGGTCAAAATCTTATTCCAATGAAAATTCGGACAATCAATAGATTTGTTCGAATCTATCAGTTTTGATGTGTAGTGGTCACGTATGGTATTCATGTTTGTACCTTTGCATTTAATACCAAACATGTCCATTTTAACTAATTGCAATAAATTCATTTGTTTTCTTGACTAGATAAGTAATAATTTAAAATGCAACGTACCTTTGAGAACGAAAAATCAATTCACAGTTAAATTTGTAGTGAATTAAGTTTTAAAGTAAAAGAAATTAATAACACACAAAATGATTAAATTGATTATATGGTAAACGTAAAGAAACAACATTTGACATAATTTACTGTAAAAGTCAAACCCCATAATTTACTGTAAAAGTCAAAATTTCTACAGTTTGATGAATGACAGTATGAATGTCATTTTTCGGTGCATCAGCATGGAAGGATCTATTTTTAGTCGATATTAATAGAAAATAGCATAATCAACAACTAATAAAATACACAAATCGGCAGTTCTGACACAAAATAAATTTTTGATAGACCAAGCTAACACTCTTGGTTTTGCCTGGTTAAATTTGCTTTTTATCTTGACCAATCACAAACGATTGTTTTAAGGCCTTTCTTTCCCAACGCTCTTTTCTTTGATTGAATGATGTATAGAAAAGTCCATTATTATACATTACAGATATTTTTAAAAATAAACATTTCATTTTGATTGAAACTATCCTTTTTTTATATATCACTTTATTTTAATCACTTTTTCTCAAACTTTTGTAAATTCGTAATTATATTTTCTTTACAAATATTTTAAATTAACAGATTTGTAAAATTACTGAAGTAAATTGGTATAGTTATGCAATTGTTGGGGTAATTAACGTTCAACATGGATCATATCTCAAGGGATCATGTTAATTTATAAATTAAATTAGTAATCTCGTAAGAACTTTATCTGCTCTATTACTTCCATAATACGATAACAATATTTTCTGTTTTACAACAAAATAGCATTTCTGAAATATAATTTCAATCTTCTCATATAAGCTACAGTATCTACAGTTCTATGCATATAAGACAACAACATCCATTTTAAAAATTGTTTAAAACATTTTTAACTATAGTCTATGTCACCCAAACTTCGAAGTATTGCTCTTTGATTGCTCTTATGGAGATTGCATTTGTTGTTGCCTAATTTCTAACAATAGGGTTATTTCATTTATAGATTGGCTATTTTTCCCCTAGAGACAAAGTACGCCAAAATAAATGCAACGTCGTACTGTTAAAAAAAGATAGTTATATGAGCATCGCTATAAGTTAATAAGAGAGGCTATTCTCCATAAGACCCAATACTTCGAAGTTTGGGTGAAACAGACTATAGATAGTATAGATATTATTCTATTGCCATATTAACCATTAAAAAATATTAACAGTACTACATATTATTATAAGTAATTACTATATTATTACAAATTTGTTAATTATTTTCAATTTTTTTTTTTAATTTAAAATAATTCACATATATCCAATCATTGACGTTTGGAAAAATTTACTTGAAATGGATACATAAAAATATTAATAGTAAAACTTTGTGTTTTTAAGTTGGCAGTCTGAAATAGCTAACGTTTTAGTTTATAATAATGTCAATTTTTATGCGAAAATGGACCCTAAAAATAACAATATTTAAATTTATTTTAATTTGGACTAAGGGTACGTTACCCCCCATTAGTTTACATCGTAAATAAGTTCTTTTGAGGTCCTTTAATGATTCTGAAAGTTTTATCAATTTCCGGTGCATTGTATGGTCCTTATCTTTGGCCTAAGCTACTATAACACAAATAACACAACTCACAAGATTTACGAAACTATAGTAAAATTACAATACGAATATCAAATATGGCGAAATACGACAACCGTCAACGAATCGCAACAAACAGGAAAAGCGAAAGTCTTTTTCTATGGCGGAAGTGCTGTCACCTATCGCATTCAAATACTACAAACACCAAATTACGCTAGCAGAATCGTCAGATGGCGCTGCAATCAGTGATTTTTTCGTTCCAATTAACTTCCCTACCTCTCATACTAAATATCAAATTGAAATTTCTGGACAGTTGACAAATTCAAACCAATTTGAACAGTTTGTGTGTTTCTTGTCTATTAGAGTTTACGTAAGTTATTTTTGTAAAAATATGTATAAGTTTGTTTAAGCTATTGTAGTATATTTTAAGAACATCATTTTATTCTTTGATTAACAATCAATAGCTTTAATAGGGCTTTAAATGTATAATACATACTCTTTCTTGGAATAATTTTTGCCATTACGTTTTTTTTAACTTTTTTTTTTAACTTGAATCATATATTAACGCCGTTATATGTTTAAACAAGTTATTTTAATTTTAGTATTTTTTAAGAACATCATTTTATTCTTTGATTAACAATAAATAGCTTTAATAGGGCTTTAAAAGTATAATACATACTCTTTCTTTAAATAATTTTTGCCATTACGTTTTTTTTTAACTTTTTTTTAAACTTGAAGGTCATATATTAACGTCGTTATATGTTTAAAGAAGTTATTTTAATAAATGTTTAAAAATAAAATGTTATAAAATAGTTTTAAATGTATATTCACATTTTTAATATTCTCTTTGGAAATTTGGTCGACAATTATCTATAGTATTTATTACAATAACTTTGATGCTGTTTTTATTGTTTCCTTCTTGAATCATTAAATATATTTTCTGTATTATCTTTTGTAATGTAGAATGGAGTCTTGGCAAATGATTTCAAAGAACTGACTGAAAAAAATGTCAGTGAGTTGAACTCGTTAATGGTTCGTATTGGCATAGATGATAAAGTTAAATTAGATAGGATCAGTTTTTTGAAAGAGAGTATTCAAGCAATTTATGGCCAAGTGCAGCAAGATTTAAAGAATTTTCAAAATAAGATGATAGATAATAGATAATATTGAAGAATTACTGCAGAAATCTGAGAACCTCTGCAAACTACTTCGAATCCAAGTGCCGCAATATGGACCAGGAAAATTAAGTTTACTAGAAGAAGAAAAGTTATTGAAGAGCAGAATTACTGAGTATGTATATTTATTTAATTTTTTTCTAAGTATGTAGAGTATTGTAGAGCAATTAATTGTAAAAATTGAATATATTTAATATTATTGCAATAATTAGTAAAAGAAAATATTAATAAATACTTATGTAAAACTAGGTACGAGAAATTTATTAACTACGGGAAGAAATTGTATGTTTCTGGGAAAAGTGACATTTGTCAACTAGTGAAAGAGCAGAGTTTCATTTCTTTCAAGATGATGTATTTACTGAAGACCTTCTAACGTTTCATAATATTGAACTTGATAAACTGAAGAAATATTATGAAGAGAATAAGTGAGTATTAAGTTTACTTAAATTACGAATATTTCTTGATTGCAAATAAATTTTATTTAATAAAACAATATTTGTCGATATATACAGCATGTTCTTAAAATTAGGAAACAAATTATAGAAGCTAGCTGCTAATACCAAAAGACTCATATCAATATATGTCATATATCTTCTTCTCAACACTCATTTATTAATAGTGCTTCCAAACACATAAATTTCTCCACTGTCTTAAAAATCCTTCCAAGATGTTTAATAATTTGAAGTTTGGGACTTGGAGGAGATCCAGTCTGCGTCCGAATGCTTCAAAAATAATTATTGGGGTGTTTAGAGGACCTTTGCGCAATTAATTTATTCTAATAAAGTTTTTGGCGCAAACGCACCGTTAATCTACAAAACAAAATAAATACGTTGAAAATGACTACTAATCTATTACGTTTTCGTCCAAATACACATAAAACATCTATTATTTTTTTGCCATTGTATGGTATTCTTGATTTATTATAAATGCCATTAACTTTTATATTTTCTGTGTATTCGCTTTTATTAATCGTTGATTTTGCAAATACAGTAGTACCCCCATATCCGCGTGGGTTTGGTTCTGTGGTCTTCCGTGGATACTGAAAACCGCGGATAGTAGCGAACGCTTTATTTTCGAGTACAATATCAAATATGAAGCAGAGTTAAAAAATGAAACAAGAAAAAATAAGTTATATAATACTTATTTAAAATAAATAAACAATAAATAAATAAATATTCTTGTGCTATGGCACAAATAGAATTTAAGTTTAATAAATATATAAGTTCATACATATGTACATATAGTACATATTTACATACACAACAAGAAAATATGCAACAAGAAAAACCAAAGTATCCTTGACGTTTCAGATGAACTAATAGCTTGTAGCTGGTAAAAAAGTTATCAAAGTATACCTTATGAGTCGATTTATTTTCTAATACGTTCAAAAGATTGATGACCACTGTTTCACCTAAACCAAATTCTCTTTTGGCATTTTCACCAGTTTTTCCAGCATAAGGTATAAATTGATATAAATACCCATCGCTAGATGCCAGACACCACATTTTGAACCCGAAACGCACCGGCTTCCCTTTCAAAAACATTTTCGCTGAATGGCGGCCGAAGTAGGGTACGATTTGCTCATCAATTTCTAAGTGATGTCTAAAAGCACCATACTTCAAGAAATTGCTGTTCAAGAGACCAACCAGCGGTCTTACTTTCGCAAATTTGTCTGCCTTATCTAATTGATTGTTATCTGCAAGATGAATGTTCTGCTTTATGTCGAGATATCTGTTTCGAGACATCGCATTTTTCACAAATTGAACACCTTTATCTTCATCAGATGACCAGTAAAGTTTTATCTGTGGAAGAGTGTGATACCCACTCAAAATCAATATTCCCAAAAAAATTTCTAGATCATTTTGATCTAAGGCGAATTGAGTACGGTTATTATCTTTCGCATATTTTATGGAGTTTGAAATAATAAGCTGGCCAACATTTTTATCAAACATTTGCATAAAGAAATCAAGCACAGACTTTCCATGTAGCGCCTCAACAATTATTCTGTATATTCCCTTCCTTATTTGACGTATTATCTTCCTCGTAGTCAACGGGCGTTTTACACCAAATAATGTCTTCAATTATTGCCGTTTTGCTTGGTGTAGATAAAGCTGCCTCATGATTAAAGACGGCAGACTATGTGCCCGAACAGTAGCGTGATGTGGAGGGATCGAGTAGAGGCGTACGACGATCAATTTAGTTGCCGTTGAGACGTTGTAAGCGATACATTGTTAACACAATCGTGTTGAAAATGTCGGGAGTGCGTAGAAACAATGCATCGACTCGGTTGCATGCTAACGTAGTAAAGAAATTTTTACATCGGTTTCCCGATTTAATATATGACGGTACCGTAGTGAAATGTTTAGTTTGTGAAACAACTTTTAACTTGGAAAGCAAGTCAGTGCCTAAGACATATAAATAGTGACAAACATAAATCGAATAATAGTGGACGCAGATCATATAATAAATTTGTGTGTGATTTAACAATGATGTTAATTGCGACCAATATACCAATGCAGAAAGTGGAACACCCAATGTTTCGTCAGTTTTGGAAGAAATACAATCCTACGTGGAAATTACTAGCAAGAAGTACGCTACGGAATTACGTACCGTCAATGCGTGAGAGAATTGTAAATTGTACGAAAAATACGGTAAAAAAAATTCCTGTGGTTAACAATAGACGAAACTACAGATATTAAAAAACAGTCCATCCTAGCCATTCTAGTACAGACGCTGACTCCGCAAGGACCTTCTCCTTATTTACTAACCTGTAAACGAATGCAAGGGTGTACTGCCAGAGCGATATATGATGTATTAATAGAAACACTACACAAATTTGAGATCTTACCGAAGCAAGTGTTAATGTTAGTTACCGATGCTGCCAAGGTTATGTGTTCCACGGCAAACTTACTCAAAACGATTCAACCAAACCTGCTGCATGTCACATGTTTGCTTCACGCTTTACACCTTGTAACAAACACTATACGTACAACTTATCCTGATGTGGATCAACTGATAGGACAAACGAAAGCGGTTTTTCTTAAATCTCCGAAACGGATTCGGCTATTTCATTCGCAGTGTCCTGATATACCCGAGCCGCCGCAACCAATTCTTATACGATGGGGTACTTGGTTAGAAGCAGCATTTTATTATTATAAACATTTTGAAAAAATTAAATCAGTGATTTTACAACTAGATGCCAAAGAAGCAGCTGCAATACGGCTCAGCCAGGTTCAATTTAACAATCCTCAAGTTGCAGCAAATTTAAAAATTATTTACGACAGTTACGTTCCAATACTGGACGCAATAAAAAAATTACAGAACACTGCGCTGTCCTTATCGGACTCATTAGCAATTATTGACCACGTAAAACTACTGCTGCATATCCTTGAAGATGAAAAAAGTGATTGTGTCCGTGAACAATTTAAGAGTGTATTATATAAAAATGTAGATTTTACAAAATTAGGGCAACTTTTTACCAATACTGAAGATCCGTTGTACAGATACAAAGAGCACTTTAACTATGCAAATATAACATCTCTCAACGTCGAACAATCCTTCTCAGTATATAAACATATATATATATATATATATATACGTCCCTACGTACGAACCTTTCCGAGACTAATACAGAAACATATATTATGGTGCAGTTTTTTCATCGCGCACATCCGCATTTTTTTGCAACAATGTAAACATGTTGGGTAAGTTATTTATGTTTTTTCTTAACGTTTTGTATAGGGATTCGATATATTTATTCTTAAGTAAGCGCACTGTTATTCTGCTAAACTCTCCACGCAACGCCACTGCTGGGGCACATAGTCTGCCGTCTTTACTCATGATGTATACCATCCTCTGTCTCAATTTAGTTATTCGGACACACTATTTCAAAAGTTTCCGCTATATCTACATGCAAATTTTCTGCTCCAGCGATAACATTATCATCAATGTCCTCCTCGTCCGTTATATCATCGATGTCGGGTGGTATATAACAAACATCAATTTCCTCATTCAGATCAAGATCTTCAACAATTGCCACAAGTTCTTTCAAAGTCAACGGTCTGGTAGGATCATCGCGATATTTCACGTGATTCTAAAATAATTTTATTATCAACATCAACGACCAACACATACTTCAGAAATTGTTGTACTTACCATTGTATAATATTTCTGTAATCCTCAAGATAACACTATTATGAACTTTAACTTCTTCAACTTCTCTATCCCACAGCATAAATGATCTGAATAAACTCGCATCAAACAACGGATACCCAATAAACTTCCCCCATTTTTTAAATTTATTAATTATAATAGCATAATCAAACAAATAAAATTATATTAATACGAATTAATAAAAAAAAGATACAAAAATCAAATGAGAATTAATGAGATACGAGTTTGAAGCTGAGAAACAAGATGATTAATATTGGGGTCAATATCAGTAGTACACAGGCGCAAACTGTTTTCTAAATTAACATCTGTAAGCCGAGTACGATGCCTAATAATTTTTTACGATTTTTAATAATTTTCATCAAATTTAGACTTCAAATATAAGTCTTCTTGAAGCTCGATCAACTCCATTTGTAGGTGAAACGGAGCATCTTCCACATTACACTTACAAGGATTTGCAAAAATATTGAAAGTGCTATCCATATTCTTAAAATCGAAAAATCGATCAGTGAATTGCTCTGACAGTAGTTTCAGTTCTTCAGCATAGCGACCGTATTCAATGTTTTAGTGACTGGATAATGTTAAAAATTGAAAACAGTTTTTACTTCTCATTTGTTTCCCACAAGCGAATTTTGTTTTGAAAAGCTTTAAAATGACTGAACAACTGATTTACCAATAGCCTTTGTTTTTGAAGCTTCAAGTTCAGGTCGTTTAAGTGTCCTGCGATGTCTACCAGGAATGCCAAGTCACAAGCCCAAGTTGGATCACAAATTTGCGGCAATCTTTTCTATTTCATTTCCATCAAATCAGCTATTTCTTTTCTAAGGTCATAAAACCTTTTTATCATTTTACCTTTGCTTAGCCACCTTACTTCGCAATAATATGTCACATCATCATGTCCTGAAGAGAGTTCATCCAAAAATGCTTTAAACTGACGATGGTTAAACTATATTGCTCAAAAGTACATTGCACCTCGGCAAAAATATCTTTTCCAGTAGTGGTCCCTTGTAGCGGCCGTAAAGCCAGTAATTCCTCTGTCACTGCAAAATCTTCATCAACACCTCGTATAAAAATAGCTAATTGGGCTGTGTCAGATAAATCTGTACTCTCATCCAAAGCAATCGAAAATGCTTGGAAACCAGCCAATCTATCGGTCAATTTTTTTTTAGTTTCCCTAATACAGTTATGACAACATGTAAACGTAAGCAATGTCGTACAATTGGGCTTAACACGTCTCTACTATATTGACGTCACGATGACACTGTCAAAATAATTTTCAAAAGTTAAGGTTGAGTTGCGAGTATGATGATATGGTTTAAGTTCAGACATACAGGCTGATTCAAATTAAGTGCACACTATTGCTATCTCTGTTATCATTGATTTTAGAAAGTAGGTTAAATTAGCAAAGTATTAGTGTTTTTAACATTGATTAGCATGCAGTTCATGAAAAAGAAATTGAATAATGCATTTTCGAGAAATTTTGAAATTTATAATTTTTTTAAATGGACAGCCTGTATATTTTTTAAAATTCTGAATGCTAATGTTCTTTGTAATATAAACGTTTCAATACACTATTGTCCTAAAACGAATAATAAAGTAGTTATAGCAGTTTCTATTTCCTTCTAAATGTTGTCATTGCTCCGCTAACTTTTGACAAAACAGATACATATTTTGCGTTTAATGTTTATTTTAACATATTACAGCTTACAAAATTAAATTAAAAATAAGAAAGTACATGTATAATTTATAAATACTGCTCAAAGGTGTCACCTTCCTGCTCAATACATTTTCGTGCCCGCTTCAGTACACTCTGGGTGGCTCTTAAGATTGTCCTTCTATCTAATTGGCGAAAAACTTCTCTGACCTTGTCTTGCAATTCGCGCACGTTGTCGTATCGCGTTTTGTACACCTCATTTGTTTAAGTATCCCCAAAGAAAAAAGTCTGAAGGTGAGAGGTCAGGGGAGCGTGCTGGCCATTGAATTAGATCATTTGTACCAATCCACTTTTCGGCAAAGATGGTTTCGAGGTAGGTTTGCACTAGGTGATAGTTGTGAGCAGGAGCACCGTCCTGCTGAAAGTATAAATTTTGGCGCATCAGGTAATTGGCGCTATCAAGGAAATCCTCTAGAACGTTACGAATAAATTCCAGATATCTGTTTCCTGTCAACGTACCATTGTAGAACAGTGGACCAACGACTACCGAACCAATTAATCCGCACCAAACGTTAAAACTAAATCGAACTTGCGCAGCATGTGGACGAACTATTAATAAATTTTCTTGAGACCAGTAGTGACTATTTTTCTTATTAAACATGCCTCTATTTGAAAAATTTGTTTAGTCACTCCATAAAACACACTGTGCTCCATTCAAATTTTCATCACAAAAACTAACAAACCAATGACAGAAAGCTAATCTCCTGGCTGTAATGTTTGAGAGATTCTGAACTTAAAGGGGATATACTTATGCTTTTTCAAAATTCTTTGAACTGATAAATAACTTAATGCCGATTCCTTAGTAGCATCTTTAATGGAAAATTCGCGATGGGTTTCAAAATATGCTAACACTGTAATTTCTACTTCTTCGTTGACGACGATATTTTTCTTTGTTCTTTTCTTTCTAAATAAGCAATCATGCAGTCTAAACTGATTGTAAAGTTTTCGAAAGTAACGTCGATCTGGCTGCTGTCTTAAAGGATAGTGTTCAGCATAATATTCGCTAGTCCTTATTGAATTTTTACGACATAAAATGTATGCTTCCAACATATCGCATTTCTCCAAATGAGGAAATACCATAGTGAAATATTGTCAAACACTAAGCAACGAAAGTAAAACCAAAATGTTTAGAAAAATAAATAGAGAACTAATAAACACAACACAAAATAAAAAAAAAAATATTTTTAATAACTAAACGTGCGAAAGATTTATATTCAGTACGTTATTGACATTTACAAAGGGCATACTATTTGTTCTGTTTAAAGTGAAAGAATCCCACTACCGATTTTACAGAATGAAAGAGTATCTTTGACATCAACTAAATTCCACCGTAAATACTTTATTATTCGTTTTAGGACAATAGTGTATTGAAACTTTTATATTGCAAAGAACATTAGCATTCTGAATTTTTAAAAATATACAGGTGTTCCATTTAAAAAAATTATAAATTTCAAAATTTCTCGAAAATGCGTTATTCAATTTTTTTTTCAGGAACTGCATGCTAATCAATGTTAAAAACACTAATACTTTGCTAATTTAACCTACTTTCTAGAATCAATAATAACCGAGATAGCAATAGTGCGCACTTAATTTGAATCAACCTGTATATTTTCTATTTCAATGCCATTTTCGTCCTAGAAACTTTATGATATCACGGTATGTCCTCAATGCACCAATAACAGGATGTGCATGTTAGTAACTTGTGTTAATAACAGTAACCTTTAGGTTACGGCGTCTGATACTACTGACTATGACGTGCCGCGTATGGAATCGTAAATAGATAATAGTTACATGATATGTTTTAGTCTTTAGACAATGTAATTTTTATTTTAGGTTTATCAAAGGCAGATCATTCTATCATTCCAAAAATTAAAGTCAATGACATGACATTAAATCAACGCAAGCACATTAGATACTCGCATGAAAGGAACAAGCGTTTGGAGAAAATCCGCCGCTTAAGCAAGATGTTGAAGACTCAAAAGAAAGTAAGGGCAGCTAATGAAAGCATAGATTACCAGGATTTTCAGGTTAGGAAGTGTTTGTTTATGCATCACAAAAATTTTCGAAATTGTCGATTTGCAATATGAAAACCAAGAATTGCTATGTAGTTTTACGTTTCCTTTCGTAGTTAGCCCTTTAGTGCGCATCTTTTTCCTCATTTGACTTATTTTTAGAAATTAGATTGGAGTAGCTTGATTGTAACTTAGCAGGTCGGTTATAATTTGAATCGTACGGTATATGGGGGCGGTAGCCTGGCACCTATTATTACTCCAGAGTTCTTTGATCTTTTGGGTAATTATTTTTATTATTCTGAGCCAAATTGGGATTGAAAAAGCATTGTTGATGTTATAGCTGCATCAGATCATAGTTAGTTCATCAGATCCATAATCTAGGGACCTATTTACTAGACTAATACGGCTTTTATTCGTATTTATTTAAATAAAAATTAATACTTTTTATTTGGAATATTTTTTTAGGGTAACCCATTTTTATTAGAAGCCCTTTTTTCTTTAAATTCTCTTAAAGGATTCTTCAACCATCTACTCTAACAAGACTAAATTAATAAATTATAAAGAGAGCGGTTATTTTTCCCCACATTCCGGAGTCCCACTCAGTACAAGTTAATATGTGCAAATGTTTTCAATATACATCGCGTACTGATATATATATATATATATATACATATATATATCCATATATATATCCATATATACCGATAGGTCCAACTCGCAACGGGCCATAGGCAACAATATACGTATGGAATGTAATGCGATGTGGCAACGTGTGTACGATGCCTATATTGAGTGACTTTCTTAAAATTTAAATTTATTTTGCAGAATTATTGATTTTTTTACTTTTATCTTTTAGAAAACGTTATTGTTTTTTTATTACTTAAAATTACTTTATATGAAAAATATTATACCATAAAAGTGTAAACAAAGACAGTATACATTGAAACGAATATTCATTCAATTGTATTGTCATGAAATTGAATTTGTCAATCGTTGTTAAATTTGTTAGAATGAATAGATATTTATATTTATCGGAAAATACTAATACTTAAAGCAAACAAATAAGGTGTAGTGTTTTGTTATAGGAATGTATAATATCCATTTCTTCCTGCATATTGATTATGCAGCTGATGCTTTCGTAATATGCTCATATTTGTATTATTTCAACTTATACTTCGGTCGATACATACCGACTTCCTTCAAACCAGGAGGAAGCTACAGTTGTAATTAAACTATACTTCCTTTTTTTTTATTACCTACGGATATTCACAATTCCAAAATACGTTACAATGTTGCTTATTTTAGATTGTAATTAGCTGAATGCTGTCGCAAAACTGATCTCTGCATTTTTAAAAATGCCAGAACAAAATTAACCCCTGCCCTTATTATAATTTTATAAAGGAACAGACACGTACTTCAATTTCTACGAAAAACTAAGCCTACAGTTCATGTATAATACAGTGATAATGAAGACTGGAGCGTTTGTCGACCTACGAAGTTGTACTTTACTTGTTTATTGTTAATAAAAGGCTGATGGAAATATTACGTGAGATTTTGGTATCTGTATTATAATAACATCACGATAATAGTAGAAATACAAATATGAGCATATTACGAAAGCATCAGCTGCATAATCAATATGCAGGAAGAAATGGATATTATACATTCCTCATTCCTATAACAAAACACTACACCTTATTTGTTTGCTTTAAGTATTAGTATTTCCCGATAAATATAAATATCTATTCATTCTAACAAATTTAACAACGATTGACAAATTCAATTTCATGACAATACAATTGAATGAATATTTGTTTCAATGTATACTGTCTTTGTTTACACTTTTATGGTATACTATTTTTCATATAAAGTAATTTTAAGTAATAAAAAAACAATAACGTTTTCTAAAAGATAAAAGTAAAAAAATCAATAATTCTGCAAAATAAATTTAAATTTTAAGAAAGTCACTCAATATAGGCATCGTACACACGTTGCCACATCGCATTACATTCCATACGTATATTGTTGCCTATGGCCCGTTGCGAGTTGGACCTATCGGTATATATATATATATATATATATATATATATATATATATATACATATATATACATATATATACATATATATACATATATATACCGGGTTTTTATTTAGTCATTACACATAGGTATAATGCATTGACTGACTTATTTTACGTATAGCAAAGACGAAAAAGAAGTATTTCCGCCATTACTCCATCCCATGACTTCCGAAAGGCAGACCTTTCTTTCTATTTCTTTGAATTTTTGCTTCCCACACTCATCTTACCAGTCTATCCTCAATCATCCGTTGCATGTGTCCCCACCAGCCCAATTGTCGTTGTTCGATAAAATGCAGTATTGAATCAATTTCTAGGCCCTGTCTAATATCTAATGTTCTTAATTCTATCTAATTTAGTTACGCCTCTAACTCTCCGCAACTACTTCATTTCTAATGCCTGTATCCTATTTTTCTGTCTTTCGCTTAGCACCCAAGATTCGCATCCAAAAGTCAATATCGGTCTATATATAGCTTTATACAAACTGTCCCGTATCGTAATGTTAAAATTTTAGGAGTGTAAAGTAGACTTTTATTTCAAGTAACAAAAACGCAAATTGTAGCTTATGTAACATAGCATTAATAGATAGGAGGTAGCTTCTTCTTTCCTATGTGTTCTCATTAGTAAAGCAAGGAGTTATATGACTAAATACCCTTAAAATATGCATAAAGTTTTATTAAAATATGCTTTAATATACTTTTTTATTATTTTTTTTTGCGACATTGACGAGATACAGTGTCTTAATATAATTTAGGATAAACTTGTATAACATATTTCGACATTAAAGAAGGCATTGTGTCGTAATTAAAATCGTTTAAGAGAAACGTAGTTTTCAGTAATGATACAGAAACAGTTATTAGAGATCGGATACGAGAAGTTGATGACTCATTACCCACGAGCGTACTATTAATCATTTGTATTTTTAAAGTTTTTAATTTTATTTATATAATTATACTTATAATAATAAAACAGGTATATATACGGCTACAAGATACGGAATACATTTTTATTTGTTCATTTTGTAGTTCAAGTTGAGTAAAGGAGTATTAATATTTACTAGCAATACTTTCTCAAGGTTCTCTTCTGTAAAATTTGTTCTCTTTGAAGGAAATACATCCTTGCAAATACAAAACGTCCTTTCTACATCGCAACTGGTTATAGGTGCATACTGGAAATATTCTTTTATTTCAGCGAATTTGGCAGTTAAATTTTGAGGAATTGTCCCCATACACAATTGCCGCAATGTTATTAAATCTAGATTTCTATTAAAAACTGCATCAAACTTCTGCCGAAGGCCACATCCGAAGTCACTTGGAATATTTTTCAAATTATTAATAGCCACATCTAATGTGGTTAATCCATCTCATCCATGTCAAATTTCTAAAGTGTTCCTGAAGAAAGTACAACTGATTTTTTGAAATGTGGAATTTGTGTTAGTTCCTTGCACTCAGAAATAGTTCGAGCATCGTCATTTAAACATTTAACGAAATTTTGTAAACTATCGAAATGCTCTACATAGAAACTAGTAGCTTCCAACCATGTCCCCCATCTAGTTACTACTGGAGAGGGAGGCAGTGACAAAGATGGAAGTTCTTATCTGTAGAGAGCTACTCTTAATGGTGCTTTTCTGAAAACTTTTTAAAACCGGATACAAGTCTATCAACTTCTGGAAAGGTGCCTCTGATATATTCACAGATTTTGTGGAGAACATGTGCTACACAAGTAATATGCAGCATATTAGGATGTTTCCTTTAATAGCCTGGCTGTTTTTAATATATATGCAGCACTGTCACTGACAAAAAAAAGTATTTTTTCTTTGTACCTGTCGTCCGCATGAAGCATTTGGTGCATATTCTCGTAAATGGTTTTAGCTACTGTTTCCGCATCAACTGTATTTATAACTTTTGTTGCTATTACATATGCGTTATATGGAATGGTTGGATGTAGTACACCAGCTACAACATTTACCACCACACAGCGTCCTAATATATGGACAGTTTCATCGGCACTTATCCATAGGTACTGATTGAAAAATGGCTGCTAATGCGTTCTACTACTTTCGTGGAGCAATATTTTTAAAGTGGGATTGATAAGTTTATTTAATGGAATATTAGCTGCCATAAAAGTTTCACAGAGTTTTTCGTTAAAGTTGTCAGATTCCAACGGTTCCAATTTCTGTGCATATGTTTGCGATGCTAAGTGACGTACGTGCGATTTCATGGATTTTTTAAAGATATTTTACAGATTTTGCAATAAATTTCGGAATCACTGACAGTGGACATACAATCAGTATGACATCAATCCAACTCGCCATTGTTTTACGATGCCGTTCTCGACGTTCTTCCATATCATATCTGAAAAAGTAACTTAAACAGATCTAAATAAATGAAAACTAAAAATGTATGCGTAAGTTATTGAAACTGAACGAAATTCAATGCACACTTACGTCGAAATAATTGGAAGAAGTAGATTCAATCAAACGATATTAAACAGGATTTAATCACAAAAATTACGATGTAATTAACAGTTAAAACTATGAAAACAAGAAACTAACTCACAGCACTTCATTTATCTTACGAAATATAAATTAATAAATAAAATAAATTATAAAAACCCCGCTTCTATATACGCTCATGAAAGCAGAAACTTAACTGTAAATATCCAACAAAAAACGTCGCAATTGTCGATGAAAACAGATGTGCGCGCTAGCCAGATCAATAGTGCATTCAATAACTGCGTGATGTGCTTACAGATGTTGTAGACTATTTATATCGTCCGTCGTAATGACGACGTCATTTCAACCCGATGTGTCCGGTCTCTAGTAATAAATATTTACTGAAAATTGGCGCCCCACGTTGGTATTACTTTATGTTGATTGCCAATTTGCGTTTTTATTTATATGTTCTTTTGAAGAAATTTAAAGAAAAGGGAAATCCTAATAAAGTATTCATTTATAATTTAAAAACATCTAATTCATTGTAACTTATATAACATAGCATTAAGAGGAGGTAGCTTCTTCTTTCCCATGTGCTCTCATTAGTAAAGCACGGATTTACATGACTAAATGCTTTAATATTTTTTTTTATTTATTTCTTTTTGCCACATTCACGAGATCAATGTCTTAATATAATTGTGGATAAACTTGTATAATATATTTCGACATTAAAGATTTCGTAGATTGCATTGTGTCGTAATTAAAATTGTTTAAGAGAAACGTAGTTTTCAGCGATGATACAAATACAGTCAACATTGATAAACAATAAGTTGTATAAGTGTAGGAAATTCCCCGTAGTCTTGGTATAATCTTTATTTTATGTCGAGTGAATGGGGAATTTCTTGTTCTTTTATTCAATATTTGATGTACTTATTTACGTAAAAAAGGTCATAAAAGAGGCAAGTTAGAAAAAGTCAAGGAATTTGTGTCGTAAGACATGGCACTCGTTCTTTAGAACTATCTTTCTTTGTCGGGTCCTAAATTTGGACTCGTGCGATTAGACTTTATGGCACTCATTCTTCAATATACTATTAGACGCTGAAAAAATGCAAATGCATTAAATTCGTGCTTTACTTATATTGGTGGCCAAAATTGAAGGAGTTATTTTTTTGACTACTTTAAGATTTCTTTTGTTATTGAATGATTTTCGTAAACATGCTTTGTTTTCAAGATACACGACGATAAAAACTTTTCAGAAAAAAAGCAATTCTTTATGACTTACTATTACATGTAAAGATTCTTAACCTACAAAAAACTGCTGAAAATCACCAACTATAGTCTATTTTTAAAGTAGAGAGACGAATTTCTGAACAGACCACTTTGACAGTGAAATCTCATTGGTTGAAAGCAATTTGGCCTTGCTTTCAACCAATGAGATTTCACTGTCAAAGTGGTCTGTTCAGAAATTCGTCTCTCTACTTTAAAAATAGAGTATAGGATGCATGCATCTAATCTTCTCCTCATTGACACCGAGATTGGTTTTTATTGCGTTACACTCATCAATTATCTAATTCTTCAAATCTTCATTTTCCACTGGAGTTGTGTGTACTGTCTTCAGATAACCCCATATAGAAAAATGCAAAGGGTTTATGTCTGGAAATCGAGCAGTCCATAGGTGAGGACCTCCGCGACCTACATGTGTTGCATTTAAAATTTCGCGAGCAACCACACTAAAATATGCTGGTGCACCATTCAGTATTGATATTATATTATTCGTTGCCAATACGGCAGACCCTCTAGAAACCCAGGTAGTGATTCTTCCATAGACCTCACCGATAGGGTATATATAATGGCCAAAACGCCCCATAGCGAGGCTTAGTAACTTCGGGAAGCTTTCTAAATCCTCATTTTCGGAGTGGCTCAGTCCCCATCCTAGCTCTTCATATCTTCTGGCTTATTTCCTTCCAGAGTTTCCTATTCTGTGTCTTTTCCTGCCCGTTGTTAACGGCTGCTCCCCGTAAATCTTCTACTACGTCCTTTAGCCATTTGGATCTCGGTCTACCTCTTCTGTTTTTTCCTCGCGGCTTCCAGTTCAATAGCAGCTTGATTGCGGATTCTTCTTCCGCCCTCCATACATGCTCCAGCCATTTTATTCTTTGCTGTTTTATTTTTTTTACAATATCTTCTCCTTTGATTTCTTGTTGCAGTTCATCATTTGTTCTTATTCTAAACTCATTGTCCGTAAGCTTTATTGGTCCCATTATGGTTCTTAATATTTTCCGTTCGAATATTCTTAGATTTTATTAGTCTTTCTTAGTCATTGTCATCGTTTCTGAGGAACTGGTCTTATTACCGATAGGATGTTCTTGGTAGAAATACTGGTCCACTTACCAGTTACCCATAATTCCAACCTAAATGTTTAAATGAAAATTGATAAAAAAGTGATCTTCAAGTACCACATGTGGGTTTTCATCAGCCTACGTACGGTTATTATAAAAGTTCCTAATTGCATTTTTTGAAGAATGTGCTTCGGTAAAAAGAATCAGCGCCAGTAGTTGATGGATTTGTATCAATGTACGCAGAAGCCCATTGACAAAATGCAATGCGTGGGGAAAATCGGCAGGATTAAGTGCCTGAATATGGTATGGATACAGGACACAGTTCTATTACCTACATTCAAAGCAATTGCTATTTCTCTGGTAGAATTACCTGCATCTTCCCCTACCTTGTTCAACACATTTAATTCCAATTCTACCGTTGTTACTGTATTTGGTCTCTGCAATCCTCCATTACGTGTAAATGTGTCTGTTTCATGAAGACTGGTGAATATTTTGGAAGATTTTTTTATCAGGAACATGACGTTTGGGAAATTGTTCGTTGTACAATAGCCTAGTTTCTAACGTTTGTACATAAAATGCATATAAATAATCTCGGCGGTTGTATATCTGTTCATAATAGACAGCTTCACTAACAAAAGTTTAATTATCAAACGAAAATACGAAACGCAATCAATTTTAACTACTTTCAAAGAGAAAAAATTACAAGTTGCAATGAAAACGTTATCAACAACGTATGAAATCTAATGGGTGTTTTCGATATCTGCACTAACCTGCTGTGACTGTTAACAATATCTGTTTTTTTCTAGTTGGAATGTTGTTAAAAAGGTAAAAACATATTTCTGGACATTTTTTATATTTGATAGATACTTTTATTTATTAGGGTACATTAAGCATTTTAAAAATACCCAAACTTGTAATCCTGTATCTTTGAAACAGAATATCTTTTCGAAAACCATCCAATTACAAATAAAAAAAAACTGAAGTAGTCCAAAAGATAACATGAATTTTAATCGTATGTCTAGTAAAGAGGGTGTATACCGGGTGTCCTTGAAAGAAAATAACAGCATATGAAAACTGGAAAGATGTAATTGTAAAGAATATGAATCTAAAATATTTTCCCCAAATTCCTTCGTAATCCCGGGAAAAAAACTGACAAAGATATTTATAAAATATTTGTCACGCCACTGCATTTTGTGATGTGGGCCCGGCCCTGAGGGCCACATCGATGAGTCTTTACGCAGATATCGTGGTAGCGTTAAATAATGCACAAGTAAAGTAGGTTTAACATAGTTTAATTAACCAACACTTATAACGATTCAACAAAGATGATATTTACATAGTTAACAAATGTAGACGGTAGTCGAAAGGAGACTCTAACTCACTCTCACTATTGTCGTACCTCATTTCGACTACATGTCCTTACTCTAGATAAACATGAGTGTTGAAAGTGTGTAACGTACCTTGAGAATGCTTGTGTATGTAAGTTATGTCGGGCGAGGCCATGTTTGGATATAATATGAATTAAACACGGGGCCGCGCCTTGACTCAGATAAAAGGTACACTGCATTACTTAATTGGGTTATTACACCTTCCAACCAGAGGAAAAAGAAAACAAACACGATTTGTTTGCTTTTCTTTTTGTAAGAAATTCCTATTTCTATTTCTACATTCTTAAGTGCTAAGTGTAGATTTACATTAACATTTTACATAGATGATACAAAATGGTAAATGGTGCCTTTTAAATTCTAACTAGGTAAATTGTAGATAGTAAATTTTAACTGTAAATGTTAAACAAAAAAAAAATTTAAATTTTAACTGTGCCGTTGTACGCTGTCTCAAGTTTGTTTGTTTAAATTCTATCTCCATAACATGTAGTAGCGATTCGGAATAGTAGACTTATTTCGAAGTTTGTACTTCTTGTCTTTCTTTAAATTTTTCGCATTCGTTTCTTGTTTTTAATTGTTTCTGTTCGCTCGACTGTTTGTCTTTACTTCTTTGTGTTTGCTTGTCTGTCTTTAATTTTGTGCGCTCCCTTTCTTCATATCCATTTAAATATAATACAACTCTTACTCTTGCTCTATGGCAAAATTAATATTTTTGGAAATCACTCATTTGTGTATTTCCCTGGACAACACATATTTCGTGTATGTCATGTTCCGCGCAGAACTATTCTGTGAAGCTTATTCTAGACTACAGTAAGGGTGCTCGTACAGCGGAAATTCCCTTATCCTGTAATGTCCTTATCTTCAATACAGAAAATCTAGAGACCAGTTAATAAAACACACTTTTGTTAAACTGTATTCTCTAAAAAAAAATTAAGAGAGTGTTTTCGTCGTGTTGGACCATTTCCTCACGACTTAGGGGCGAATTGAAGTTTTTTGCCTTTCTTGTCGCTTAAAATTCTTTGATTCGGTTGGTTTCATTTTGACAGCTCCATTACCCTAAGATGATCAGTCCTGGAGTAGGTGGAAACTGTAACTGCTGTTGGTTTTCGTAATGGTACAATCGATAGGTCTCTGTCGTCTATTCGACGTCTGACGTGATAAGGATGCTATCGGTCGTCCCGTTACTAACCTTTTCATCATTGGAATCAACTTCTGTTAGTGTTAAGGCGTTTGTGACAAAATTTTTGGAATTCTTGCAAATAAAATTAATATACTATTCCTCGTGTATTCCTATTTCTATTCCTGCGAAATATACGAATGCGTTTACACCTACTTTCTTCAATGTCACGTATGCGGTTGTTTGCCAATAAACAACGTCGTTCATTTTATATACACTTGACCTTGTCGATATTTAAAATAATACTATTCCGATGTTTATTGATTTAACTTCTTTAAATATACATGTTTTTTGTTTGTAAACTTGCTTAAATAAACAATTTTCCAATATCATATTCGTAATGTGGCGCCTATTAAAAATGAAACGTATGCATTTTAATGTATCTATGCATTTGAACGTAAGTGAATTTATGAAACATATAACATATTCTCGGTCTTGTTTTATGAAGGCGGCTTATTTTTTAAAAAAATGTATGAAATTCTACATTCTCGCGTATTTAACTAACAACTTGGACAGGTTTAAATTTGGATTTTTCGGCCATAATTTAATGCTTTTACAATTTCATTATACATATTAGTTTCCGTAAATAAACTTGACCTTTAAAAAAAAACGGTGGTACGCTGTTTACCTTTCGTTGGCGTAAACAGAAATCGTTACTCACATTATGCAAACCAATATTATTCTTATGATACATACAAGAAAACATTTTAATTTGAAATATACACAAGTATAAAGTGTCTATGCATCACTTTTACACACTGTAATTGTCTTTACTACAAAAAAATACCTGCTTCTTCGCCTGAAGCGGTAGATGAAGTGTGACTGGGCTGACTTTTCCCGTCGCCTGGTTTCCATTCTAGTTTGTTTGGTTTGCCATCTTCCCGGGTTCGTTCCGGTCTTTCCACTGGCCGGATCCCCATGTAATGTCCTTATTTGGCTGGCAGGGAATCCATGTGATGTGCCTTAGGGCTTTAAGTGGCAGGCAGTGGCTGGTAGGATCGCCATGTGATGTGGGCCCGGCCCTGAGGGCCACATCGATGAGTCTTTACGCAGATATCGTGGTAGCGTTAAATAATGCACAAGTAAAGTAGGTTTAACATAGTTTAATTAACCAACACTTACAACAATTCAACAAAGATGATATTTACATAGTTAACAAATGTAGACGGTAGTCGAAAGGAGACTCTAACTCACTCTCACTATTGTCGTACCGTCTGTGTATTGTGACTCTGCTAAGACTGCCTCTCATTCAGATGGGACGCCTTATATATCGTTAGAGTGATCTCATTTCGACTACATGTCCTTACTCTAGTTAAACATGAGTGTTGAAAGTGTGTAACGTACCTTGAGAATGCTTGTGTATGTAAGTTATGTCGGGCGAGGCCATGTTTGGATATAATATGAATTAAACACGGGGCCGCGCCTTGACTCAGATAAAAGGTACACTGCATTACTTAATTGGGTTATTACAATTTATTAATAAATTCTTGCGAGAAGCTTATCGGAAAAGTAACGGGAAGAGGCTTAATAAAAAATAATTTTTGTTTGTTACATCCATGCCTATAATAAATTTGATTTAGTAAATAAATAAAACTCGGATACTTAAAATATGCAAAATTGCTGAATTACTTCAAAATATGCAAATAATATACAAAATGCATATATTATGCAAATATGCAAACTGCATATAATCCGGCCTTTAGTGATGAGCTACGAGCGAACCCATAGGGGTGGGTCAATAATGAACGGATTAGCTCGGTTGACCGCGACTCGGATAATCGCGAGTCTACTACATTTATTATTTATACACATTCTGAATTCATAGGCGGCGCTCGATACAATTTTTAGGAGGTTTTTAATTTTGGGGTTTGCGTCGTAATTTTTTGGATTCATATTCTATATAATTGCATCTTTCCATATTTTATACGTTGTCGTTCTCTGTCAAGGACATCTGTAAATTAATTACAAGAAGCGATGGTACCCGTTTTAGTTTGCCTGTGAACGAGACTCCGTGCGATTTCCTTACAATATCGCATTAACTTTATTTTGTATGAATTGTTACAGGAGAGCATGGATGAACAGGAAGCTTGTCGCATTACGATTTTCACCGGACATCGTGTTCGAGCATTTCTGTAAAAGTGACTCCATCTACACCATAGAGGACACCGCGCAAAATACTAGCTCTTTGCAGAACTCCAACTCTCCAACATCTCTCAAAACCGTTCCTGGCTCGACAATGAACATTTAAAAGTTCTTTTTCATTTAAAAAAACATTTCTCGTTTCATGTGCAGTATTTGTTTGTTTTTAATTTTATTATTAGAAGTTATTTAAGGAGCTCCGTTTCAAAGCGCAGCTTTTGTTGGAAACATTGTTTCGAGAAAACCTACGTTTTCTATTCTAGCTCTGCCAAGTAGACGTTTTTTGTCAAATACATCGGAAGATGTTCCTTTTAACAAGAAATTTAGTTTCATAGCTTAACACAAAATATTCTATTGTGAACTTTTTTTAATAGCTATATAACAATAAATCAAAACTGCATTTTGAAACAAGTACTTAAAGAAACTTCGTTTTGGAGCAAATGATTTATTAAGTATTAAAACTAAATTCAAAAAAACTTAATATAACAGCACAAAATGACATCGTACACGGAACGTATTTTATTTCAAATACTTAAGTTAAAAAATAAAACCAAAATTTTTTTAAAAAGTTAAAAATTAAATGCGTAAGCGGCTGTCACCTTCCTCGCAGTCACATTCTTCATTTGAGTCGCTCTCATCATCGTTGGTTATCCCATTTCTGTGAGAATCTATTAGTTCCTTGTACCACTGAAGAGCTTCCCTGTTTCTCCAGTTAACCTTCTCACCTTGAATATTTTTTGTACTATAACACTTATCTAATAAGAAGTCAACGTCCTTTAGTTTCTTCTCTTTCACAGACCTTCCCAACTCAAGGTATTTTAAGCTAAGCTTTTTTAGAGATTTCCCTTTCTTCAACAGACATTTTGTAACGCCAACATTTGCAATCAAGAAATATTCGTAATTTAAGTAAACTTAATACTCACTTATTCTCTTCATAATATTTCTTCAGTTTATCAAGTTCAATATTATGAAACGTTAGAAGGTCTCCAGTAAATACATCATCTTGAAAGAAACTAAACTCTGCTCTTTCACTAGTTGACAAATGGCACTTTTCCCAGTAACATACAATTTCTTCCCGTAGTTTTTTAATAAATTTTTTTGTTTGCAGAGGTTCTCAGATTTCTGCAGTAATTCTTCAATATTATCTATTATCTTATTTTGAAAATTCCTTAGATCTTCCTGCACTTGGCCATAAATTGCTTGAATACTCTCTTTCAAAAAACTGATCCTATCTAATTTAACTTTATCATCTATGCCAATACGAACCATTAACGAGTTCAACTCACTGACATTATTTTCAGTCAATGCTTTGAAATCATTTTGCCAAGACTCCATTCTACATTACAAAAGATAATACAGAAAATATATTTAATGATTCAAAGAGGGAAACAATAAAAACAGTATCAAAGTTATTGTAATAAATACTCTAGTATAATTGTCGACCAAATTTCCAAAGAGAATATTAAAAATGTGAATATACATTTAAAACTATTTTATAACATTTTATTTTTAAACATTTATTAAAATAACTTTTTTAAACATATAACGACGTTAATATATGACCTCCAAGTTAAAAAAAAACGTAATGGCAAAAATTATTTCAAGAAAGAGTATGTATTATACTTTTAAAGCCCTATTAAAGCTATTTATTGTTAATCAAAGAATAAAATGATGTTCTTAAAAATATTACAATAGCTTAAACAAACTTATACTTACATATTTTTACAAAAATAACTTACGTAAACTCTGATAGACAAGAAACACACAAACTGTTCAAATTGGTTTGAATTTTTCAACTATCCAGAAATTTCAATTTGATATTTAGTATGTATTTGATTGGTTACATCCTATTTTTCAAGCCCACCAGGGGTAGGGAAGTTAAATGGACCGAAAAATCACTGATTGCAGCGCCATCTGACGGATTCTGCTAGCGAAATTTAGCGTTTGTAGTATTTGAACGAGCACTTGTGATCCTGTGTTGCGATATGATATGATATTTACAATGGTGTCTATGATGGGGGTGTTTATAAATTCTAGCTGTGTATTAGTGACTATTAAAGTGAAATTAAAATTAAAAAAGCCCAAAAGTAAAATGTAATAGTCACTAATACACAGCTTGAATTTATAAACACACACACATCGTAGATAATATTTTTTCATTTATTTGTAAATCTGTGTATATTTTTTTCTTTTTTGTGTTGCATATTTATATACAATATATATTATATACTTTGTACCAAATCATATAAATACTTCTTTTCACATAGCATGTATATGTAATATTGATTTGTTTTGTATTTGACATTGATTCATACCAAAAACTTTTTTGTCGATGTATTTAGATGACAATTGGCATAATACAAATATTTTGTACAAATGAATCTAATAAATGTTTTTATAATATATTATAGTATTTTATTATTCTTTATTCAAAAGCAAATTATTACTACGTTTTTTATTATAAAATAATTTGGCGAATTATGTACTAAATTATAAGTAAACCTGGAATGTATTATAAATTGCAAATTATTTAAAAGATATCCTATTGATTGCTAAATAAAAAAGAAGTTAATTAGCTATTTTATATAAACATTTCATGTTTACTTATAATTTAGTACATAATTCGCTATAACTAGTATTTTAAATTTCGTGGTCACAGTAAATCTACGAACCTAGAAAGAATGCAACTATAGATTTCTATTTGTTACGTTAGCAGAATCGCAAGACGGCGCTGTTGTCTATCTCACGTCTCTCTTCAAGGAGTTGCCGTTTTCGGGTATTCTTTTTCTATGAAGCCCACTTTACTAAGGCTTATATGTGTTTATATTTATTTAATAGAAATAATAAATTTCACTTGAATTTTAATATTAAATTTCTGGAATTTAACTTAGAAATAAAGTGTATGAGAAAAATGAGTAAATTATAATATTTTTAAGTATTGTATATATTTCATTTACTATGAAATGTTATCAATATATTATATATTAATAAAACTATACCAAAACCCCCAATAAAATATTTGCCGTAGATTTAATTTAAATTCATTTTGTGCCTATGTAAACTGACTTTAATTGACATTTTGCCATATTGACAACTCGATCTCGGCCATATTGCCGAAATATAGGTTATAAGCAAGGATTGTATAAGAACATAGGATTGCTCGATCCCGCAATATTTTCGCCGCGTAGTGGGGAGCCATGACGTCACAAACGGACCAGGTTGAACGCGTTCACTACTGTAAAGCACCTTATAAAATGTGTTTAGCTACTACAACAATTAATTATCGAGTTATATTAGTGCTATTAATATGGTATATAATATTTCATTTGATAATAACATATCCGTCAGTGTACTGTTATAAATATAATACACGTTTTTATTGCCATAAGGTTATACTTTGGTTTATAATTTAAAAATTTTCCCCGAGGACAATTTTGCAAGAATGGAGTTTTGTGAGTCCGTGATGGAAAAGGCTAAGAGGGACGAATATTTTATAAAAAATATTCTGTTTACCGACGAGTCTTCTTTTCCACGCCATGGCAAGCATAATCCCTCAGTCGTGCGATATTGGTCTCGAGAAAATAAACATCTAGCTCGTAATGTTAAAACTCAATACCCCGAAAAAATTAACGTTTGGGCGGGTATCTTGGGTGATAACATTATAGGGCCATTTGTTATCGACGGCAATTTGAATGCAGTAAAATATTTAGATTTGCTGCGAACACGAATTATTCCTGCTGTCCGTCAACTAAACGTCGATTTTGATGCAATTTGGTTTATGCAAGACGGTTGTCCCGCGCATAACAGCAGATTAGTAAGAGGGTTTTTAGAAAACACTTTCCCTAATCGTGTTATTTCCGGGAGGGGTACGATAATATGGCCACCTCGATCACCCGAACTCAATCCCCGCGATTTTTTTCTGTGGGGTTATGTCAAAGAAAATCTTTACGGTTTTTTAACAATACCGAACTTGCAACAGTTGCAAGTTAAACTCTTTAGAATTTTCGAGACAATAACCCCTAGAAATCTCGAGGGAGTGAGGCGGGAGTTTTACAATAGGCTCGGCTATTGTTTGGGAAGAGAGGGCGGTATTTTCGAATCCTATATTGAGTGACTTTCTTAAAATTTAAATTTATTTTGCAGAATTATTGATTTTTTTACTTTTATCTTTTAGAAAACGTTATTGTTTTTTTATTACTTAAAATTACTTTTCCGTAGCAGCTAAGAATACAATAATAATAATAATAAATTGGACCTTGTTATGTCTGAAGCAAATGGGCAAATTACGTATACACAACGAATATGCAAACGACTTTATCCTTGCGCGGTTTAAGTCTTACTAAATTCATAACTGCAATGTGCGGCAATTTAAGCTACTGCGCGTAGAGGGGATTCGCTGTTGCCACTTATTGCTGGTTATGGCCCGTTCCGAGCTGGTCCTATCGGTATATCCGGATACACTACGGAAATATCTTTAAAACGTTGCTTTATGAATTTTTAAAGGATGTTGAATCTTATAATTTAGAAGAATTTTTTAATTCTTTACATAGTTATATAATTCTTGATTATAATTTCAACATGTCTTTGACGTTTGCTCCTGTAAAATATTATAAGGTTGCAATAAAAACAAAAATGTTTTTATGTCTTTGTGAATATGTCATTCATTTAAAAGTAAATGGGAAGATACGTTTTATGTAAACATGTGCATCGGCCCCGTTAAAATAAATTTCGTCGTAAAAAGTTTCAAAATTTTCTGAATCGATAAATTTCCAAATGGAATTCATGTTCTTCTTATACAGATATAGATTTATTCTAATGTACTCTACAATTAAGGTGCTGAATAATACATAATTCTTCATTGATTAGCATGCTATAGATTAATTTACTGTAATGTATATTAATCTTATTCACGAGATCCCCAAGAACTGAAAATAATAAATCGACGCGGATTTTCTTTGAACTCTAGTAACTAATGTTATCTTTTTTACACCCGTATATTATTAATTGTTTTAATCGAAGACTCAGGCAATTCCGCTGGTCTGTGAATGTATTACAGCATTTTAAATATTTATTCATTGCAGTTAGTATGTTTATTACTGAATTCTAAATTGTAGATTATTATAACAAGTGTTCATTTGAAAAGTCAATCTAGGTTACTTTGAAATTTTGATGGAATAAGACGCAAATATATTAGTATGTGTTTGTTGTTCCGTAAACGTAAATCCAAATGACATTTGATAATGTCAATCACAAATATCAGTTAGTGCATAAATTAATCGTGCGTCGATTCTGGTTTAAATAAATTGCTTCTCAGTTTTAAAATGGCTTTCACTTTAGAACATAGGCTTATTTTCGAAGTGGTAATAAAATTGATGGTTTATGGGTTTATTCAGTTCAAGATTGCATGGTAGAATGTCAAATTGAGTTTCCACATTTTGTAATAGATTATATACAATTTAAGAATACTTTGGATAGAGCTTTAAAACTTTTCTCTGAAACTGGTAGTCTCTTAAGAAAATCAGGCAGCGGAGCAGTTAAGAAACGTACACCTCAAGTTGTCAATCGTATTGAAGAAATAATGGAAAATGAACCACAAATATCTGTTCGACATTTGAGTCAACAAATAAACCTTTCTGTTGGTACAACTCACAAGTTATTAAAAAAAGATATGCAACTTTATCCATACCGTGTCACAGCAGTACAAGAATTGTTAGAAATTGATTACCCACGTAGACTACAGTTTTGTAATTGATTTGTAAATATGAACAATAATGGAGAACTTTCGCAAAGAGTCATCTTTATTGATGAAGCATGGTTTTATAAAACGGGATACCTAAATTCACAAAATACAAGTATTTGGAGTAGTGAAAATCCACATGTAATTAATGAAGAATCTCTACATCCAGAGAAAATTGGTGTTTGGGCAGCAATAAGCCAAAGGCGAATCATTCGACCAATATTTTTTCAGGGAACGTTAACTGCTCAAAGGTACCGTACGGAAATTTGACAACCATTTGTCAATCAGTTGCATGATGATGAACTTCAAAATGCATATTTCCATTCCAACAAGAGGGAGCACCTTGTCACTGTACTGCAGAATCTTTGGATTATTTAAGAGAATTTTTTGATGAGCGTATAATTAGTCGAAATACTGAAATTGCCTGGCCTGCACGTTCATGCGATTTAACACCTAGCGACTTCTTTTTGTGGCCTTATCTAAAAAATAACATATTTCGAACACCTATATTGAATTTGAATGATATGCTACAGAGAATCGAACAGAAATGCATGGAAATTAATAACAATCCAGTAATGTTGCAGAATATCACCAGAAATTTTGAACGAAGGATTTTAAAGTGCATTGATCTAGAAGGACAACATTTTCAACATTTGTTATAGTTTTCAATAAATGCCTATTATTTGTTATTTATTTGTATGTATGAAACTGTCAAAATATACGACTTTGTAGGTTAAGTAGTAAATTTTAATTTACGACCAGGGTTACCAACTGTACGGTATTTACCGTACATGTACGATAATTTTAGGAACTATACGGTATACGAACCAAACCAATTACCGTACATCAAATGTACGGTATTCCGACTAAAAAAAAAAAACATTTTCGCAATGAAGTCCGCTGAAATATATTTTCTCATAAAATTACGGAATCATTCAAATGTTGCAGCTGTGTGTAATGAATGCTCTGATCCCTATATTGTTTAGTAGGCTAAATACATTACGAAATGTGTAGTTGCCTTTTAGATCGTTCTTTTAAGGAAGTTTTAAAATTGAATGCAAATAGGTAAAGTCCCGAACAAAAATTCTTGCTTAAGATTATAAATAGAACTAAGCGGTACGCTGTGTTCATTGTCGTCATATATTTGAATCGCTTAAGTTGCTAAAGTGAATAAAGAAATGTCCAGTGACGATGAAGGCCCTAGTGCAGTTAAAAAAAGTAAAAGTTTACATAGAAAGCAAGTAAGTACTTTTTATCCATCTTTATCATAAATTTACGCAACATGAGTTAATAAACCAATTTTTTTGGACTTTGATGTCTAATTAGTGTTTTTCTACTTTTATTCCGCAAAATGCATAAATTGTATACCTATTGAATTACTATATTTTTTTTACAGAAATTTCGTACGGCTTGGTGCGATGCAGCTGAATTTAAAGGATGGCTCCGCCCTGTGCCTAACAATGTTTTTAAGGCACAATGTAATTGGTGTCAAAATGAATTCATGGCAGAATTGTCAAGTATAAAAAAACACGCAATTTCCGAAAAACATCAATTAAACGCAAGGGCAAAAGCGACTACAAAATCGTCTGTTTTCGAAACTTTTTTGAAAGCTGACGTGAAAGCTAGGGACGAAGTTAAAAACGCTGAAATTAAATTATGTGCGTTTTTTGCAGAACATAATATTTCATTTCGAACAATAGATCACTTGTCACCACTTTTAAGCAAGGTGTTCCCAGACTCCGCAATTGCAGCAGAATTATCTTTAAAAAGAACGAAACTGCGAAATATATTGATCAACGTTATTGCAAAAAGTCACAAAAAAGACCTTATAGAAAAGTTGAAACTGACAAAATTCAGGGTGTTGGTGGATGAGTCTACTGATGTCAGTATAACAAAAACTGCATGTATCGTGGTGCGATTCTATTCAGAAGACAATAAAAAAATTGAAACTCTATTATGGAAAGTCATACCAACTATTACGGAAGATGATATGGGCAAACAAGGCACTGCTGAACATCTTTATAATTTAATTGTTGAAACTTTCTTAAAAAAGGAAGTATTCCTCGACAATATTGTGGGGTTTGCCTCAGATGGGTGCAATTTAATGATGGGAGAACATAATTCTGTGGCATCCAGATTTAGAGAAGCTTGTGATGGATTGCAATTTTTAAATGTATTTGCCATTCTCTCCACCTTTGTTGCAGTCAAGCATGCAAAAGTCTTGCGAGGAATTGTGAAGATTTAGCTAGGAATGTTTATAATTTTTTCAAGGTATGTGTATATTTCTCTTCATCACTGAAATATCATACTGGTGTATTTTTTCAGACTAGCAGTAAAAGACAGTTTGAGTTTCGTCAGTTTCAACATTTTGCCCAAGTGGAAATTCATAAACTTTTGCATCCAGCACAAACTCGGTGGTTATCTTTGGGGCAAGTAGTTGCACGATTGCTAGAGCAATGGTCAGCTCTTCAATTATTTTTCACTGCAAAATATTTAGACCAACGGCTTTTATCTACTGAACAAATCTATAATAGCTTGAATGATCCGTTTATTAAATTATATTTTTTATTTTTAAATTTTATTCTGCCTAAAATAAATGGCCTTAACTTGCTCTTTCAATCAAAAAAAGTATTAGTAATTAATTTGCATAGTGCCATTCAAGAAAAATATACAGAACTTTTACAGTACTATTTAGATAATCAGTATGTTCGCATGACACTTTTACCCGCAATTGATCCAGAAAACAATTCGTATATATTACCAAATTTGAATTTATATTTAGGTGTAGACGTTATGAACGAAATAAAGAAGCCAGAAATTCAAAATAATCCAAATTCTTTAAATTACTTTTATGATCGCTCCAAAGATTTTTTAAAAGTATTATGCACAGAAATAAAAAAAAGATATAATTTCGAAGACGTAATTTTATCACATTTACATATTTTTATGCCTAAAAATTCTCTTTCATATAGCATACGAAAACAATATCCAACATTACTTCCATTGTTTGAAAATTTTAGAAGATTTTACGAATTTGAAAATCGCCAATCGATTGATGATCAGTGGCGACTTTTGCCCGGTTTTAGTTTTCCTCCAGGCACATTTAATGTAGATGACGATGTCGATGTTTTTTGGGGAAAATTAAAAGATTTCTCCAATGACAATAATAGCTTCGTGTTTGCCGATTTATCTCAATTCGTTCTAAATATTCTTAGCTTACCACATTCAAATGCCGCTTGCGAAAGAATTTTTTCAGAAACAAACGCAATTAAAACCAAAAGTAGGAATATGCTAATAACTAAGACTGTAAATGGCACTTTACTGAGTAAACAATGTGTAAAAGTTTCTGGCGAAAATTGCATTAATTTTGAGCCGAATCGCGATATGTGAAGTCGTATGACTACAAAACAAATTTATTCTAAGGGGACGTCTACGCCAAGCGCATCAAGTACATTATCTCTATCTAGAATTCAGGACGATGGGTCCGATGATGACTTTACTTTTGAATTGAATGATTAGTGCTTTTTTTGTGTATAAATTATACTTATCTATCTATTTATTTTTGTCAATTTTGTTACCTTTTTTGAAAATAAAAAAACTGCATATTTACTTACCTATTTTATTTTATTATAGAAAACGTTTTTCTAACATTTTGTAATATGTACGGTAATGAGAGAGGTTGGTACGGTAATTTGAAGTGCGCGGTACGATATTACGCATCTAAATAGTTGGTAACCCTGTTTACGACATACTTCACACATGCTACTAGATTGACTTTTCAAATGAACACTTGTTATGTAGATATGCTAATAATATCTTGTGCAGGATTTTGCAGATCTACATTGTTAAGTATCAAATTACATTACAAACGGTTACCTATACGTGTTTTTAATAATGTTGTGATAATTTTATTTGTTTGGCGAGTTGCCAGATGACACTTGAATTACCACTGCGTTTGTTAAATAAAGATATATGTAATGAAATAAACGAAAGAACAAACAACAGTATCGGGATCAACTTTACTATTGTAGATGATTATCCAAACAATATGTTTTTCTAATGCGTTTGAAAGAAAGGAATATTCTCAGGGTTACCCCAGAAACTATGGACATCTTAAGAGAAGAACAAATGAAAATGTAGCAAAAGAGTACGAACAATTTATATATTTCTTAATAACATGCTCTTGACTAATTTAGCGTTTATGTAACAATATATTTCGCATACACCTTCCTTTTATATTCATTTACGTACAATTTTTTATCGATGCCCAACTCTTATATTTATGCAACACGTAATACACGACATTTAGTAAAGTTTCAGTTAGGCAATTGCTTTTGCAGTTGCCTGCTGTATATTTTTTCTATAATGAGATTTAGATCATCAACAGAATTTTTATTGCTTTATTGTCAGGAGTGAGTGTTAATCATTAAAATTCCCTATATCATTCAAAGTTTATTTAAAATTTTTCGTAAAAAATATTCCAAAGCAATTCTTGTAATGGAGTTCAAATGTCTATACCGGGTTTTTCTTTTATCATTACACATAGGTATAATGCATTGATCTTTATTCATTTAGCATTACACATAGGGATAAATGTATGGTGGTGGTATAGTAGGCAGTTATACACTAGTAACAGTAACATTTTTCCAATTGTCAAATATTTCTCTTTTTCATTCATTCTTAAATCTTAAATATACATTTTATTGAAAAATACGTAATTTATTTAAAACAGTTAGTTATCCCAACAGGCGTATACATTGTGCGAGGACAATTTTAAATATTTTTAACGAATTCAAAGATGGTTTTCTAAATTCCCACAAAAAAAAAACCAATCACGTGTTAACATGAATACCCTGTTTTATATAGGAGAACGGTTTGTAGGATAGCTTTTAGATGTAACCAGGCCATTTTGGAGAATCGTATAGTTCGGCGTTCAAAACGCTGAAAGAATTTTAAAATAGAAGCCATACAATAAATCAAACCATGAAGAGCTTTTCCACGGAGATAAAGTAAAACGAACTGATTTTGTGATATAATGCTTAATCTACTAAATGAAAACGAAATTTTAAATAAAATAATTTTTACTGATAAAGCAACCAGTTCCGTAACAAATGTAAAGAGTTTCATGTACATTCTGTATGACAATCTAAATAATTTCCCTTTGAATGCTTAAACATGCATATCTTTAATAGTTAGAGAGTATAGTAAGATGAAACTCATTGAGTTATTTCTTTAGCTAATATGAAAAATACTTAGGTTACTTATTAATATTTTTAAAAAGTTTTATTTAGGAACATTATCATATTAACATTTCTCGGTTTTAGTCTTGCACACATTTGGTCTAATAATAAACGAGCTGTACTATACCTACACTCTTACTTTCTGCTGAACTCGCTTGAGTGCAGAGGTATTCCCTAGCACATTGTTTTAAGGGTTTCGACTCCATTCTTGTTACCCCAAAAAAATCCAAATAAAAAATGCAATTACCCTTTTTTCTTAAAACTTACCTTCCAAAATAAAAGAGGATCTACGTCCTGATTTGAATTTGGCCTTTCGAGGTATTGCTTTTCAGTTATTATTAGAGCTGGGGATGTTTGCGGTGTGCCAGGATAGTATTCAGTTAAACGCACGAATATAATGACCATATATCACTTAGGTATGTCAGTTATGTGTACTGTATATAAATAACACACTTACCTTATTTACGATTATTATAGCATAGCGCCAAGTGGATAAGACTTGCAGTAAGTTTGTAGCATTAGATACGTTTCCATATTTGTAGCGGTGAGCGATGTACGCCGTGATGAATAAATTTTTTTATATTTTGAGAAAGACCGCTCGACATCTACGGATGTAACACACGCACAATTAAAATAATCTTTATAGATAGAAACCGAATCTACACTTGCACAATTACTAATTTGTTTTAATATGGTAAAATCAAAATCATTGTTTATCACACTCTCGAACTTTTCTATTACATTAACATTTTTGTTGTCATTTACTGCGCATAGCTGGGCGTGTACATCGTCCAGTATTTGCAGTGACTCCGCTAACGATAATGCAGTATTTTGAAATTTCTCGATTGCGTTAAACAATCCTATATGATTGCTATAAATAGTTTGTAAATCTGCATCAAGGGAAGGGTTTTGAAAGAGTCTCTGGCTTTCCTTAATGGCTACAGCTTCGGCAGGATTGAATTGTAGAACCACAGATTTTATTTGTTGGAAATACTTGGCATAATAAAATGCCGCCTTTAACCAACTTCCCAACGTGTAAGAATTGGCTCTGGTGGTTCGGGAATACCAGGGCACCGACTGTGAAACTCTCGAATTCGTTTTGGGAGATTTTAGAAACACTTTTTTTGTGGTTGCTATTAATGCATCCACCTCTGGATAACATTGCCGAATAGTTTGTGCCACAAGGTGTAAAGCATGAACTTTACATGTCACATGCAAAAGTCTCTCACAATCTGCTTTAAGAGAACGGCCTACAGAACGCATTGTCGCAGCACCATCGCTCATAAACATCAGGAGTTGATTAGTTGAAACTTGAAATTTTTGTAGCGTATCGAGCACTACCTTCGTAATTACTTCGCTAGTGCACTTTTCCAATCTTTTGCTGGCTAATAAAATGGGAAATGTTGATTTGGCAGGATCTAGTACACGTACTATAATATTCACAATAGAATGTTTTTTTCGATCTGTCGTTTCGTCGACACATACCCATAACTGTTTATCATTTACTACTGCTTTCATTCTGTTTTCAATGTCCTCACGCACAATTGGTAAATAGGTGAGTAACGTTCTCCGTGACGGTAGCTTTTTGTTGGAATTGTATTTATTCCAAAAGTCGTGAAAGGCTTTTTTATCTAGCAGGTGAACTGGCACATCGCAGACGAGTAGCATTGTCAATAAATCGAAAATGAATTGCGTTTTAGACAGCACATTATTTTTTTTGTCCTTGTGGTGTACACTTTCAACATGTCTTTTACAGTCGTATTTGTCCCAGCAAAGTAACTGTTTATCGCATAATTTACAAACCACTTTTGCTAAATTATAATACAAATCGGGAAAGTCTCGGATAAATTTCTTCACGTCGTTATACAATGGGCGCTTTCTTGGCTTGGGCACGTCCGTCATACTTATTAAATAGAGCTCAAGACAACACACGATCACGTTGCCAGTTCACGACTAACTAAAGTGTTTCGCTGCATCGTGTTTATACGCTGGTGGGGATGCACTACTTACGGTCCTGCCGTACCGCAAACATCCTCAGCTCTAGTTATTATTATATCGGCTGTAATTGATTACAGGCATTTGTTCTTTAATTTCAGGATCTATTTTCTTCATAATATTAAACATTTCTTATTCTAGAAAAGAAGTAGTCTTAGGAGCATTTTCAGTATTACGAAAACCTTCTATTTTAAATCGAGGGTCTCAAACAGTTGCTACTCTAGTAGCTGATCGTCCTTCACATTAAAATAGCCTTGCTTTAACAGACTCCAAAAGTTTGTTGCATAATGTCTTCCTTTCTTCAGTCTTTAATTTCAGTACTGATGCTGTTAGATAATTGTACAGTCCAAAAGTTATTGGGATTATTAAAGAAATAGTAACATATTTAGTACTTACAAGAACTTCCCACTACTGCTTTTTAAGATAAATATCTCCATTTTTTAGAACCATTTATTCGTAAGATACCATGAGGTGTTACTGAAATGCCCCAAATTTACGTTCCCCCAGTTTACGTTCGGTAATTCGTTAGAAGTTTGATGTGAGAACGTTCTACAATCTAATAAAATGGTAAAAATCTATTCTTACTTTTTGTTATCAATGCTTTCATATATTTTAGATTTTTTGATACACTAATTTTACTACCTTAGATATATTTCATTCTTAAGGAAATACTATCGATAGTGCCTGAAAAATATCGATAGTTTTGATGGTTTGATATTTTGTATGGCTCGCACTGTACGATACTCCAAAATGCTTGGCTACATCTAAAAGCGGTCATACAGACTAGACCGTTTTTCAACTTTTTCGTCTTTATTGTATTTATTCGTGTTTTAAATAAATTATCTGTTTTTCAATAAAATGTTTTTAATTTAAGATTCACGTAAATATGAATAAAAATTCAGAAATATTTGACATTAAAAAAAATTTATTTTCTCTTCATGACAAACTAACTTAAGCATCGAGCAATAGGATGATACTTCACTGGTGTATAACTGGTTGCCTACTATGCCATCTATGCATTGACTATTCTTTTTTTAGAATTAGGGAAATCTATGTATATGTAAAAAAGAACGCAAAGTGCTGGTAAAGTTAGTCCACCGTACCTCTCGCTTGTCCACGCCTCTGTAAGCCGACCGAGAATGGCGGTCTTTAATCGTAATTGTATATAGGTTACAGAAAGGTAAGGCTCTAAAATTGGAATAAATTAAAAAGTCATATTGGGCCCTTTATTGATTTTTCTTAAATTTTACATCAAATTACATGTACATATATTTTTATTACAAAGCGTGCAATACAAATTTAAATATAGATACATACATAGGTACATATGAAATATGGCACATTTAAGAGTAGTATAAAAATCGGTATTCTTATGTTTTGTACGTGTATTTTACTCAACAGATTGTTTTTTAAACTTGACACCAAATATATTTCCACACTTTCTTTCAATTTCAAGTTGAGTTCGTAAAATCTAATAATTTCAGTAGGTACAATGAAGTATGAATTGAAAAGGCGTTATTTTCAATATTTTTCCAGATATTGACATAGTGAAATACACGTGTAAAATATTATACTATATTAATTATTAAATATTATGTACAAAATTTTATAATGTATGTGCATGGATGCATTTAAATCAGTACATCAAATATTAGTTCTATTAAGATCTTATAAATAATTACATTATCGATTCGTTATTCACAAATCTTATCATAAATATCAGATCTGTAAATGATTATACATATTATTTTTTCCATGAAATATATATTATATGTTTTTTATTTGCATTTAAAAAAAAACTTGGCACCCAACGTGGGGCACCACAGATGCTAGATTTTATTTCCAAAATTTTGCGAAAACAAAACATTTTCTAGTATATTATACATATATAATTTATATAATTCAGTGTAATAAATAATATAATATACTTGAATTTATTACTAAAATATGCATATCTTAAATAATTACGCCACAAAATATATAATTTACAGTTTGTTGAAAGGAAGTCAGAATTATAGAATATGCCAATTGCTTTTATATATTATTATGAGCGTTATAATAGGAGATATTTGAGCTTCTAAATTTATTTTTAAATATACGAATTAAAATTAGTTCTTTGACATGCCATTACTCAGTATCTTGCACTGAGTGTTAAATATTTATATGTTAAAATGCATATGATATTATTTGTCAAGTAAATTACTGTATATAATACATACTACCAATAGGTTCTGAGGTAGGAAAATTTTATTAATACGCTTAGTATTTTACTTGATTAATCTGTAATTACTTTTAGAATATGTATTGTACTTTTAAAAACACTTCATAAATATTATCTTATTTGTTAGTATATTTGCTTTTATTTAACCTTAAATAATTAGTCATCAGGTGAAACTACTTATAAACAAACAGATTTTTTATTCGAATGATTTGTAAATGAACTTGAATAATGAATATTTTAAACATCATTCGTTAAACTAATTATAAATTCGATTCACAACTAGCGCTAATAATTAGGGAGGTTCGTTCGAGTAACATCGTACGGGCGCGCGTATCTATATTTTGTTAGTCGGCGTCGGACAACGTCGAGTGTACTTTGCTCGTGGGATATTACGCAGATGGGATGTTACTCGAATGAACCTCTCTACTAAAATAATAATAAAGAAAAACACATTTATGTAAGCAATGATTATTGCAGATGTATAAGTAATGTGCATGAAAATTGGAATTCTATACAAAAGATGGATACTCAAAAGAATATGTCAATGTGTATTAGAATCATATCTTTGAATAAATGGAGTGTCTTCCAAGTTGATAGATATTACAAGGTTTGAATTCGTCTTAAAATTAAAAAGAAAATATATTTGGCGCCCAACATAGGGCACCATAGTTGATAAGTTATATTTTCAAAGTTACGAACTTTATAATAAATGAAACGTCACATTTATATAACGTCACACTATTATTTATAAATCTTTCGAAATTATTTTAATACTTATATTAAAACTTTTCTATTAAAATTTAAGCAACAAATGTGGGATATCGTACTTGATAGATTATATTTATGAAAAAATGTCTTCTTATAATAAATAAAATGACTTCTTATTCTAACATTATTAAATCTTTCAAACATATCTGCATTCAAGTTTAAGAATCAAGAAGTATTTGGCACCCAACTTAGGGCACTAGAATTTATATACTATATCTCCAAAAGAATATGTTGTTATTATACATGAAATGCTAAATTTGTTATTATTATAATATATATATATATATATATATACCGTATGTCCCCGGATTGAGTTTACAAGAGGAAAAAAAAAATTATTTTTGATTTTACTAAAAAGTGCTAAAGGAATAAAATTTTTTGCTTAATTTCAAATGACCAAATCTGTAATTAGAATTTCAGTACCACTTATCTATGTACTAAAAAATTTTTTTCATCGCAGTACATCTATTATTTCTTAATGGTAGATGCCTTTGACTTGAAAATGTCATACACTAATTTATTTGTCAAAAATAACTTCAAACTGTAATTCTGTTAGTTTTGGTGAAAATGTTAACGTTATCACAAAAAATATATTTAATACAATGTTACGGTATTGGGGAAAAGAGCTATCGTCGTATTGCTGAAGAATTTAATACAAAATTTCCCGAAGTAACTGTTTCCCGTATGGGTATAAGGAAGTTGGTGAAAAAATTTTTGGAAACTGGTTCTGTCCTGAATTTAAAGAAAAAGAAAATAGTACGTGATGAAGATGATGCTACTACAGTTTTAATTTTGGATTCGGTGCAAGATAATCCTAAACTTTCATTGCGGAGACGGGCGCTTCAACTGAATATGAGCAAATCCCATATTCAAAGAGTTTTGAAGGAACGTAAATTATACCCCTATAAACCGATTTTTAATCATTTATCACGTATTTAATCACGTTAGAATCGGGAGATGATGAGAAGCGTCTTTATTTTTGCATGTGGATGGGAGATGAAATAATGGAGAACCAACATTTTCACAAAAGCATTGTATTTTCCGATGAAGCAACTTTTTCTAGCAATGCTACCGTTTCGTCACAACATGTTCGTTATTGGAGTGATACTAATCCTCACTTTAGAATTGCATCAAAACGTCAATACTTTGTCAAGGTAAACGTGTGGTGTGCTGTTTCTTATCATGGAATAATAGGGCCATTGGAGTGATACTAATCCTCACTTTAGAATTGCATCAAAACGTCAATACTTTGTCAAGGTAAACGTGTGGTGTGCTGTTTCTTATCATGGAATAATAGGGCCATATTTTTTTGATGCTAATGTAAATCAGCATCATTATTTGGAAATGTTGAGCAATTTTTTCTGGGATGGTTTAAGTGAACTCCCACTTGCTTATCGGTAGAGGATGTATTTTCAACAGGATGGTTGTCCGGCCCACCGTTCGTGCATCGTAGCTGCCTGGCTCAATAAAAAATTCGAAAATAATTGGATAGGCTGGAATGGTCCTGTTTTGTGGCCTCCAAGAAGCCCGACTTAACTTCAGATTTTTATTTGTGGGGACGGTTAAAGCAACTAGTCTACATGGACAACTTGCCTAACAATGTGGATGTATTAAAAAATCGCATTAGAGATGCTGTTGCATCCTTGACGCTTGAAGAAATTCGCAACAGTTACAAGGAACTGCGGCTTAGAGTCGAATTGTGTGCTGAAAGGGGTGGCGAATTAATAGAATAGTTTTAAACATTATTGTTTCTAGCCTAATTATTTTTTTATTGTTGTGATTGAAAATAAAAAATAAAAATTTGTAATTCTAAATAGGGGTTTGACAGTTTCGTAATTCTAATTACAGAGATGGTCATTTGAAATTAAGCAAAAAATTTTATTCCTTTAGCACTTTTTTGTAAAATCAAAAATAATTTTTTTTTCCTCTTGTAAACTCAATCCGGGGACATACGGTATATATAATATTATTACAATGTTTCAAACAGATTTTATAGCATATTTTATAATTTCTAATTTGTCTTAAAATTAAAACAACAAATATATAGCGCCCAACGTGGAGCGCCATAGTACTCAAGTCATATTTGTAAAATAATGAATTTTTACGACAAAGAAAATGGTAAATCTGTTTTATTATTATTAAATATTTCAAACCCATTTCATAATTTTGAATTTATATGAAAATTAAATCAAGTATAGTTCATAAAGTATTGCTTTTCAGTCCAAGGCTAAATTTAAGGCCTAAGAATACCTTAAAATGACTAACGTGTGTGCGCGTATTAATGTGTTAGAAATAGATTGAGTACAATTTGCTATTCGCACTTTGAGCAGTACCAACTGCAAAGAAATACTTTATCAACTATACATATATGGTGCCCAACGTGGGGAGCAACATAGTAGATAATATATTTGTAAGCTAACAAATTCTTAAACATCAAAGTTGTTTTCATTCAAGTAATTTTTCTTGTTATTATTCTGTGACATTTTTTGTTAGTAAGATTCGAGATTTGCCTTAAACCGAAAATTATTTAACCTTAATAGTATAGCTAAGACAGTACTTGACGAAAGTCCTATAAGATTTAACGTAGAAGTTAATTTCAACATTTATTCCCTCCACTTCTTTCTCCTTCACGTGACCATACCACAGATTATTCGAAATTTTAACGCCCAAGATCAGATAATAAGCAGGTATAAAACAAATCTGGACAGGTTCACACAGGTTTAGAATGGGCCTGAACAAATAATTAATAGGTTACTGTATTTGTTACCTGTTCGAACCTGTTTTATGTTTCTTAAGATTTGTTTCATACCTGTTCATTACTTTATTCTAGGCATTTAAATTTCGTACATGCCGTGATGTGGTCATTGGAAGCAGGAAAAAAGTGGAGGGGGTAACATGTCGAAATTGAACCCTGTGTTAAATCTAATGGGATTTTAAGAAACATAAATACATTCTTAAAATAATACATCTGAAAAATTCGCGTTCTCAAAATTCCAAATTTGCAGTAATACATGTATATTTCAGTATATATATATATATATATATATATATATATATATATATATATATATATATATATAAAGATAATTATTTCGTGACCCTTGTATGTTATGGTAAATTCAATTTGTTGGCGATTTAAGTTCTGGTTTTACTTCAAAATATATAGATTTAAAACAACCCTACGTGTTTCGGCAAATGACGCCTTTATCAAGGAATATAAAATATTCATAAACCATAAACCGTCACATACTGATACAGTAATTCACAATAAATCTACACATCCATATTTCCATAAAATGACTTTGTTCAATGTTTTAATTCGTAGACTTATAAGTACGCCTTTATCGATGGAAAATTATAGTAAAGAACTCAACTACATTAAACAAATAGCAAACAATTGATACAAACCAGATATTGTTTACAATATTATTATTATGGAATATTTTATATTCCTTGATAAAGGTGGCATTTGCCGAAACATGTAGGGTTGTTTTAAATATATATACATATATATACAATGTGTCCGGGAAAATGTGGGACATCTCTCGGATTCAGATAGAACATTAAAAAATAAGATGACAAGTTCCCATAATTTTCTTCCTAGCGGCCCTCCCTACGGAGATACGGCCTCCTAAAGGACGCCACTGGAAATCAATTTCTCTTGAATAACTTTTAAACTACTTATTATAATTTAATGAAAATTTAATATGATAAACAGTAGTAAGGACCTCTTAAAATACTGCCCTTAAATTTAAATTAGCTTGTTTAGTTTACCAGGGGCGGACTAGGTTGTACATTTTAATGCTTACATTTTTAACACCCTGTATGATAAGGAGTTAAAAAGACAAATTTGGATACCTTGAACATTAAGCTAAAGAAAAGGTACTCTTGTTCATTGTCGATAAAATGAACCGTTTTCGAGGAAAAAAAAATAAAAGAATTCATGTTTTATTTCTATTAAAAAGAACCATGTTTTTTATTTTTTTCTGTCTGCAACAAAGTATGATACAAAAGTCTGAAATAAAACTGTTTTCAGTAGTAAAAAACGCATTGTTTTTACAAACGTTACTATGGTACCCACGAATTAATAAATATCTTGCATTGACGTGTAAATTTTAAATCTTGTATTCTTTCATATTGTTAACACGTTGATCCTTTACTTCGATATTAATTTATTGAATTTTGAATATCTTGGTAAATTTAATTTGATAATGGGATACACATTTAGTGAGTATGATGATGATTTAGTGAGGATGAGCAGATATGCATCTTATGTACGGTCTTGCATCTTGCAATGCTTTGGAAGCAAGAAGGTTGTATGAAGAAAGATATCCTAATCGCAATATTCCAAATCAGAAAACATTTCAGCGACTTGACCAACGTCTAAGAGAGACTGGTGGGTGATTCCAGTTAATAAGGTAACATTTTTGACTTTCTTTAATGTTTTAGGAAGTTTTGCGAAAAAAAGTACTGATGCTGGTGTGAGAAGAACAGTACGTACGGTGCAATTGGGGGAAAATATTTTGGATACGGTAGGTGATACTCCTTCAATAAGCACTCGAAGATTAGCCGCACAGAGGAATACGTCAAAAACGACAATTCATGAAGTACTTAAAGAACAGTTGTTTTAACCTTATCATCTGCAAAAAGTGCATCTACTACTTCCTGAAGATTTTCCTCGTAGAATCCAGTTCGCAAACTGGCTGTTAGATCAGCAACGAACAAACCCAAACTTCATTAGCACTATTCTTTTTACCGATGAAGCAGGATTTACCAAAAATGGTATTGTAAATTTACATAACTCGCATGTATGGGCTGAAGAAAACCCTCATGCCACTGTCGTTCATCATTATCAACATCAGTTCCAATCAATTAATGTTTGGGCAGGAATAACTGTCAATTTTTTGATTGGACCATGCGTATTGCCGCCACGATTGAATGGTGAACTTTATTTACAGTTCCTTCAGAACGCTTTTCTGGATTCAATAGAGAATTTGCCACTTGCAACCCGCCAAAGCATGTATTTTATGCATGATGGGGCCCCACCTCATTTTAGCGTTGCTGTACGCGACCACCTGAATAACGTCTATCCAAACCGTTTGATAGGCAGAGGAGGTCCCATTGCCTGGCCTCCACGGTCTCCCGACCTAACGCCAATGGATTTTCACCTGTGGGGTCATCTCAAAACCTTGGTGTATTCCTCTCCGGTTGATACTAGGGAGGAACTTTGACAGAGAATCACATTTCATTGTGATGTGATAAGAAACAATGCTGGGTTGCTGTGGCGAGTACAGCAGTCCTCTATTCGTCGTGCCCGCGAGTGTATCAGAGTTCACGGAGCCCATGTTGAACCCACTTATGAAGTTTTTAATTGATTATTTCTAATTAGCGTATTTAGGTTCAATCGTTGCAAGCTTTAGTGAGTACATTTCTAAACATAATTTTTGTTAAGGTGCCTTTCTGGGACAAAACTGCATTTCTAAGAATCTTTGTAATTTTGTCGTATTAAATAACCTAAACTAAATTTTTTTTTTCCTGGAATGACTTTTGTATCACACTTTGTTGCAGACAAAAAAAAATAAAAAACATGGTTCTTTTTAATAGAAATAAAACATTAATTCTTTTATTTTTTTTCCTCGAAAACGGTTCATTTTATCGACAATGAACAAGAGTACCTTTTCTTTAGCTTAATGTTCAAGGTATCCAAATTTGTTTTTTTAACTCCTTATCATACAGGCTGTTAAAAATGTAAGCTTTAAAATGTACAACCTAGTCCGCCCCTGGCAAACTAAACATGCTAATTTAAATTTAAGGGCAGTATTTTAAGAGGTCCTTACTACTGTTTACATATTAAATTTTCATTAAATTATAATAAGTAGTTTAAAAGTTATTCAAGAAAAATTGATTTCCAGTGGCGTCCTTTAGGAGGCCGTATCTCCGTAGGGAGGGCCGCTAGAAAAAAAATTATGGGAACTTGTCATCTTATTTTTTAATGTTCTATCTGAATCCGAGAGATTTCCCACATTTTCCCGGACACATTGTATATATATATACAATACAATATATTGAAGAAATAACGTAATTTTATTACGATGTTTGGTTACCAATTATTTAAAGTGTAATTACTAGAGATGCCAAATTGAGGTGCGCGTCATAGGCGTGCACTTTATAGTATGTACAGTCGGCGCCCAAGAAATCAGGACACGTAGTATAACACATCTATCGTATAAGCAGGACGTATACTGTTATTATGATTTTCAGTATATTTATAGTATTATACGTCAGCATTGAGTAGTGTATGTTACTCACTATCAGTGTTTTTTAGAATTTATCATGACACATTACGTTAATAAAATAACGAAAGAAAGAATACTTCAGAGACTTCAAGATGGATGGTTTACGCGACAATTAACCATTGAGTTCAATGTAGACAAAAGTACTGTACATAAAATATTAAAAAAGTGGAGACAGCAGCATACAATACAATTACCATTAATATTCCTGTTATAATAAACTTATTCATTGCGTCTGACAATAGTAGTTTGACGAAACGACTATTGTCAGACGCAATGAATAAGTCTGACAATAGTCGTTTCGTCAAACTACTAACTGGGACGTATCCGACGTATTATATATATATATATATATATATATATATATATATATATATATATATATATAACATTATTATTATTATTATATATAACAGTCTGTTGTAATACAAATACGCGTCGTTCTCAATATACATACTAATATCTAATATCGTAGACAAAATTATGGAAACCCCAGATCGAGAGGGAGAAGGCTGTGCGTTGACGTGGTACGCCAATGGACCGCACCTCGAAATTGGCATCTCTAGCAATTACTGAATGAAAAAGCATTTCATTGCCGTAATTACATTTTCATAGAGGTAAATTTTAAAAGTTGATTTTTATAGTTTAAGTTTTAACAAGTTTAAACAAATACGCGTTTCAAATACATTGGTGAAGCTTTTACAAAACATTCTAAATATTTCTTGTAATACATTTTACAGAGTGTATACGTTTAGATATTACCGCGTTGTGAAAGTCACGAGAATATGCCTTGTTTCACGGCAACAAATTTACACATTTTTGTTTTTTGTTTCGCAGTTTCAGTCCAAAAAACATGTTATTGTCATCAAGCACCCTCTCTCTTGAGATTTGGTATTAGCGAATTAATTTCGGTTTCAAAAACTCAAATCAGCTCTGAAAACTAGGTGTATTGACTTTGACTGTCTAGAAGAATGTAACCGACTATTTTAAAACGATTTAGGTATCTTACGGAATTTTCTCGAAGATCATGTGACTGAATTACTTGGTGCATACAGAGAAATGAGATGTAATACGTCCGTAAAAATTCACTTTCTGCATATTCGCCACGATTTCCTTATGAAAAATTTGTATGCCATATGCGACCTGTTTCACCAAGCCGTTGCAATCATGGAATCACCATGGACACCAAGACAAAATATAGTAAAACACACGCAGGAACATTTTGAAGCAAGAGTAACTTTAAAAACATACTGACATTAATATATCTCAGTATAAAGGACAACGCTTTGTGGCAAATAAAGTCATTTTCTGCTTTCTGGTAAAATTTTATGTAACCTGTTTTATCCATGTCCCCAAAAAAGTTGATTTTTGTTTACCAGTGTAATTGGTGATCACATCAATGTGCATAAATCAACAGATAGCAGAATAATATCGCGCATTATTGTGCAAATTGCTTCCAAAGCAAGCCAGTTTACGTGCACCAGAGAAAATCCTGCAAAATATGAGTGACCTACACAGAATTTGTGGATTTCCAAGAGCTGCGTTACATAATTATCAGAGAGCGGACTCGAGCGATGATTTATAGCCCATAGGCATCTGCCTTGTATTCACAATAGGTTTGTTTCTGTAAGCGATCCGTGAGCTTCGAACAATTTGATACTTGTGGTCAGCTGCATAAATGGCACATACCTATATATGCAGTTAATATGTATGTGTCAATACACAACAGAGCGAATGTAATAAACGGTTTGGTAACCGGCAGCAACTACTGCTGAAACAAAAGTAATGCTGACAAACGAATTGCGTATCGAATTTTGAATAAAAATAATTTACAAGGAACAAAATTCAAAACTATGTATTTTCTGTGAAACATTGAAAGTGTAAAACATTATTATGAACAACTAAAATTAGTTCTTTTAGATAAAATAATAAATACTAAGAACAGAAAGAAATGGACTAAAAAGAAGAAACGAAAACTACTCCAAAAATAAGGTTGTAAATTAAACTTAATATTTATAAAAAAATATACATAAATTTACAATATAACAATATAAAACGAATTTTTTAAAATACTAAAAGTTGTAACCAAATAACACTGAAAGAAACGAAACCAGAAACAATCTCTTATAGAAGAGACTATAAAATATACTATCTCAAGAACAATAAGTACATATATGTATATGCATATATAACAGCATGTAAACACGAGAGTACACATTGGAAATTAGCGGATATATTTTTTTAAGCGATTATTTCAACGAAGCCTAACGAAATAATATATACATGTATATTCCATCTGACACGCTACTGTAGAATAGAATTTATGAATGAATAGACACAATGTACTATTGATAATGACGGAAATAAGAGCACCTGCTCAAGGAATGCAATCGAGCAAGCAAATAGTGGGGCTATAACATGCATACTATACCTGAGACCGCCATAACGTTTTATCGGGGCAATTGGTCATTCAGTCGCTTCGGTCCGCTCTCTGATAACTACACACTATTAATGATGCCTTTCCCGTTGAAAATGATATACTTAAAGAAGCAATTAGTATTTTCCACATTGAAGAAGACAATATTTTAGCAAATTTTGAAAAATAATGTATTCAGCGAATAAACAGAACCGCACTAACATTATGTATCTTTTCATTTTCAATATTTGTCGGTATATCGTGCATTTACCAGACATATGTTTCCATTCTTCATTGTTAATATCTGCTAACTGAATTATATTTTGATCAACGTGAGTATACGAGGTGTGATTATAAAGTTTTACCATAGGAGCCGCTACTGCTCAATACGAGGCTTTACCCACGAATGTGTATAATTAGCTTGCTTTGTTCTATATATATATATATCACCGCGTTATGTTTGGTTATGGTAGACTGATATGTGAAAACGTGTTTTCAGATCTCCGTGGATTAATCGAATTCGAAAATGGATGAAAACACGGAACAAAGAGTTTGTCTAAAATTTTGTTTTAAAACCGGGAACTCAGCTTCGGACACTTATGACCTTTTGAAAACAGGGCTCGGGGAAAAATGTCTGGGTCAATTAAATATTTTTTCCTGGTTTAGAAGATTTTAAAATGACCGCGAATCAGTCGGTGATCACTAGAGCTGAGGATGTTTGCAGTACGGCAGGACCGTATGTAGTGCATCCCCACATTTAACTATTTATCTAAATATTCTCTGAAATGATTTGCCGGATCTCATAAATTAATAGAGTGATATTTTAGTATGCACTGGATATTGTTATTATACAAAATCATAATAGCCATTTGTATTTATGGAGCATAAATAATAATACGCATGTATTTGTATTTGGTTGTGAATTCAATTTAAACTTAAAACGAATCGTAATATTTTAACGACAAGCCGTCTTTACAATACATGCATTCGAGACAAAGTGTGCAACTCTACGAATAACTTCCATAATTGATCGAAAATGGACATTTTGGAGCTGAAGTAAAGCCCCTATTCTTAGAAAATTTTATTACTGTCGTTAAGAACTATTATTATAAACAACAAAGGCCTTTTATTAGTATTGAAGTTTTAGTTTCATTGAATTTCCATGTTGTAAGTAGTCAATTGTAAAGTGTTCATTCACAATATTCTAAAACAAGGTGTAAATTTAACTAAAATCCAGAAAAACACATTCTGATAATATATTACTAGATTAGAAGCTGTGTTTATTACTATTTATTATATTATTTTTATAACCAAATGCAATAAAAGCTACGAAAACAAAAGAAACCTCGATTTATTAAAATCTTGTCACACAGCCTTTCAAAGCCTGGCAGCACATATTTTGCATATATTTTATATATACTACCTAACTTCATTCACCTAGTTCAAGTAGGTAGTATATATAAAATATATGCAAAATATGTGCTGCCAGGCTTTGAAAGGCTGTGTGACAAGATTTTAATAAATCGAGGTTTCTTTTGTTTTCGAAGCTTTTATTGCATTTGGTTATAAAAATAATATAATAAATAGTAATAAACACAGCTTCTAATCTAGTAATATATTATCAGAATGTGTTTTTCTGGATTTTAGTTAAATTTACACCTTGTTTTAGAATATTGTGAATGAACACTTTACAATTGACTACTTACAACATGGAAATTCAATGGAGCTAAAACTTCAACACTAATAAAAGGCCTTTGTTGTTTATAATAATAGTTCTTAACGACAGTAATAAAATTTTCTAAGAATAGGGGCTTTACTTCAGCTCCAAAATGTCCATTTTCGATCAATTATGGAAGTTATTCGTAGAGTTGCACACTTTGTCTCGAATGCATGTATTGTAAGGACGGCTTGTCGTTAAACTTTAAAAACCAACGAAAACATTGCAAAAATTCGCGATTTCGTCGTCGACTTACAATCAGGGAAATGGCTGTTGAACTGAATTTAAGTAGTTACACGGTTCAGTAAATATTTTGCTGTCAACCGAGTAGAAAGAATACAGACCCAAGAACTGTTTAATCGTGCCAAAAGTATACCAGATTTGGTAAATACAGTTATTACGGGGGGACGAAGCATGGGTTTATGTGTATAGCTCATAAACAAACGTACAATCAACGCAGCGGAAGAGTCCAGGTTCGAGCGAGCGAAAAAAGCGTGTCAAAGTCGGTTGAATAAGAAGACAATTTTGTTTGTTTTTGTTTGATTGTGTGATTATTGTGCATCATGTATGTATGCTTCTAGGGAGTATACAGTCAATTAGGACCACTATAAAAGTTTTCAAGAGTGTGCGAAAATCTGCAGCAGAAAAGGCTTCCTCTCTGTCGAGACAAGAATTAGATTATCCACCATGATAACGCATCGGTTTATTGTTCCTTCCCAATCAGGGAATTTTTGGTAAAATTCAAAATTCCTGTGTATCCACAATCTCCATATTCTCCTGATCTAGTCACTGCTGACTTCTTCCTGCTTTCTAAATTAAAAACTTCGCTGAAAGGAAAGCGATTTGACTCCATCGACGACATCTAGGCAAATACGAAGAAGGTTTTTGACACGATTAAAAAAAAAACTTTTCAGAGATGCTTCTAAAAGTGGAAACACCGTTGGAGTCCGTGTGTTCAGTAAACATGAGAGTACTTTGAAAGAAATCCATTGCAATAGCCTGTACGTACTGCCATTTTGAAAATTAAAAGCCCAATTGTAAGACATTCCAACATACTGTACATCAAAGATAATTGTGCATATCCTAGACGATATTTTTGACAAGTTAACATTACAATTTAACCAACTAATAAATGCAACGTCACACACTCAGAGAACGGCACTTGGGTTACCTAACAAGCGCTATGTTAAGATAATTTATGTTAAATTTTTCTTCCTGCAATTTAAACTAAATTTAACACCGATTAATTTTAACAATGGTTTACTTAATCTTAATTAACTACTTTAACCGTAGATGCTAGCGCGATGGGGTATTAAAGTTTGTTAATTCTTGAAGACATAAAGGTCTCGTTTTCTCGCGTGAACAATTTTTAGAAGAAAAATGTTGATGTCACTGGGCTACTAAATCTATTATTTTATTTTTAAAGATTTAATTTTTGTATTCACTTGTCCATTACTAATATTTCCTAGTAATGGAGCAAATAATGACAAAGTGTGCGTACGTATGTATGATTTCATTTAAATGGAAATTTCTATTATTTAAACGCATCAATCCGTGCATCAACCGAATTTGTGCAGTACAATCAGTACATTAAACGTTCCGTCTATTATGTATTCTCTTCTGCTCTGTGTTTTAGATATTCTCTAACCACCGATTGTCACAAGGACAATATACCATTATTTGTATAGGACTATTTGGAATTCGAAGGAGTTTGAACACTGACTGTTTGTAGGTTTCATATAATTTTGTTAGTATAGGACAAGTGTTATTGAATCTACGTTTTTTTATCATAACTTACTTGTAATTTTAAAAGAAATTCTGTAAGTCTACGTTCACTGTGGAAGTTAAACTATTTTTTTTATTTTATACTTTTTTTATAAAAATAGAAAATAATGTTTTTGTAATTCTAGGATTAGTTATATTGATTAGAATTCGTTACTGAAGAAATAATATTATATTTTTAAGGTGCGAAAAGTAATTTTTAATTTTCTAGTACAGTATTCGAATTTCTAATAATATTTTAGTTGTGATTTGTATTCACCTTTAGGGAGATTTGTCATGAAGAAGTTGATAACTGCCAGCCAACCTAAGTCAACGATTTATTTTGAAAATCATCAATCAATTATGAACTCTCAACAGTAGGACAATCTCCTTCGAAATCAATGATTTATTGCTTAGTGCAACGTTTTAAACAGGGGGAGTACAGCAAGTGACCTTTCACCTGTTCGCCGACTACATTTTGCTAGGATAGAAGCAAATATTTAGTGAATGCGAGACAGAGTCCAAAGAGCGAATAACATGGACTCGCAGATGATCATATCAACTGGGCTTAAAACATAATATTACTTCAGTGCGTTTCACATACAAAATCCAATTAGTACATGCCCAGACCCCAGATGTTTATCGGATGAGATTAGCAGGTGCAGTTCGATTTCAATTGGCCAGAGAAGAGAATGAGTTCATTCACCATTTGATCAGTGATGAGTAGAGCTGGTTAATAGCGCCAACAGGCAGTGGTGTAGGTTCGACAATAAGTGGTGAAGCGCCGGCGGTGATACAACCTTCAGTATTTCTTCGACTCTGCACGAGATCTGTTGTATATCCATGTATGTTGCCGTAAGTACTTTTTCGTAGTCCTACGTTTGTTTTAAAAATGTTGCAGTTACGTACGTCGCGAAAACGACCAATCCAAGTTGTTTCAAAGATTATTTTAAATATGTAAATATAACATCACTAGAAGTAGAATGGCCGTTTTCGGCATTAAAAAACATTTATTACACATATAGTACGAGCTTGACTCAAAGAACTGTGGAAACATATCTAATAATTGAAATATTTAACAGATGTTATCCACTTTGCGATTTTACGGAAGACTCTTAAAATGGTAAGTGTATGAGCATGTTTTATAATTTACTTCTTACCATTTATTATATGTGTAAACCTTTATACGGCTGCCATTGAGTGTTGGCGCAAATTCGCAGTCCTAGTGATGAGGCTCATTTTCATTTTAACCGATTCGTTAATAAGAGAAACTGCAAAATTTTATGTGCTCAGAATCTAAGGTCTGTTCATCGCCATGATTTATACCCCGAAAATGTAACAGTCTGGTGTGGTTTAACCTCACAGGAAATTGTTGGACCAATCTTCTTTGAAAATGCAAATTATCGTGCAGTCACGGTATTTGGACAACGATGTCGAGCAATTTTGGAAAATGCTCTCTTATGTAGAAAATAGACCTGAAATGTAGTTTCAGTAAAAATGAACTACATGCGACACAACTGAAGCCACAATGTAGATTCTAAGGGACATTTTCGGAGAACTCTGATGCCAGACTTGTTTTTATGGGGTCATCTCAAAGAGAGCCTGATATGTAAAGAAGCCGCAGACCATCATGCAGCTGAAGAAGAACATCCGAGTAGAAATAAGTTTACGAACGATCATGCAACAAAAAATTTAAATTCGTGAACATATTTAAAAAACTATTCTACTTCGAAAAATTGGACTCCGAATACCTATGTAAACCATATTCGCTCTTACGTTTTTTTTTAAAATTTTTATCTATGATTCTCTGCAACATCTGCACCCCTTTATTAATACGAAACATAACTGGCACCCCTCTGTACGAGATGAATTAAGTCTTGTACCATATTGTAGAGTGTCTGTACCACTGCAACAATTACCTAACCGGTTTTGGGAAAGGTTTGACCGTCTTCTGAGAAAATGTTTTCTATTTCCATCCCCAATACTAAAAGAAACTTTTACAAATAGGTATAAAACACATGAACATAATTAAATAACTCAGGTAGAGGTAATGAACGGATAAATAATCTGTACAGAAGATTTTTTGGAAATAAGTTAATATTAAGAATAAATAAGTCGGAGACTTGATAACTCATCATATCGGCTGAAATTGCTGAATGTTCGATTCCAAAACTCTACACTTCTTGTACAACAGGCCCAGTTGTTTAAATGTTCTCAAAAAAACCGGTTTTTAAGTTTCAGATATTTTTAATGCACCACAATTGTTTCATCAAACATTGGTTTCATCGAAACTTTTTTTGTCAACCATCTGATGAAACTAATGTTTGGTGAAGCTTCAAAACCGTTATTTAATCTACATTTAAATGGAATTCCAACACATATCCTCCTCATTGATTAATTATCCACTTGTTTAGCTTCTTACACCTTTCATTGTTCATCCCCTAGAGCTCTAGAGTTATAATGGTTTTATTTTACTATATCATAGCTCGAAAGATTGCCAAGTAAAACCAGAGAGTATTAATTATTTTACAAAATAATTTGAAATATACTTGAGTTGATAAAATCTCACCATATTTTGTATAAAACAAAAACTTTTATAAAAATATAAAAATACTGTTATTGTGTTCTCTCTTGTTTAGCTTCTTACACCTTTTATTGTTCATCTCCTAGAGCTCTAGGTTTTATAATAATGGTTTTATTTTACTATATCATAGCTCGAAAGATTGCCAAGTAAAACCAGAGAGTATTAATTATTTTACAAAATAATTTGAAATATACTTGAGTTGATAAAACCTCACCATATTTTATATAAAACAAAAACTTTTATAAAAATATAAAAATACTGTTATTGTGTTCTCCACGCGTTTTTCAATAATATTTTTATATGATTAAAATTCTTTTGTTTTATTTGTAGAAATAATGTTTAATTTTCATTAAAATTAACAGTAAGTACTTTTTGTTTCGTATATTTTGAAAGACTGTGAAAGATATAGTACATTGGAAGAGTCCTCATTTAATATTGTATAATTTGCATATATGTAATTGTAATATATGTAATTTTTAAAATAATTTTGCTTCAATAACTAGATATATTAAATGTTTTGTAAAAGCCTTTTTCTTTATAGTTTCGTAGAGATTCTTATTTAAATTAAACCAGTAATAAACACATATACTTTTAACATACAACGTGTCCTAGTGAAAAACTGACTGGTTTCTTTTCTGAATTCGCATGTACATATACACTACTAGCATATTTTCATAATTCGAAATTAAGACGCTATAGCGTTTAGTTCATAGGTTATGATATGAAATGGAACAATATAGCAGATAAGTTATGTCTATAATGTCTCTCGTGTATTATTTAAAATCAGTTAGGATTTCACTGGGACGCATGCTGAATATATACATAGTGTAAATAAGTCCCTTATTTTAATCTCTATTGATCTTGCACACGAGTTTCTTCATCGATTTGCCGCCATTTTTCCAAATTTTGCTTGCACATATTTAATAGCGGTTTAGTCTCAGGTATTAAGGTGAACAGTAAACTATAGCAAGGAATACATATCCCCATCAAGAAACCAACCTGTGAGGCAGCTTGCTGGTCTGTTTGATAACGGTCCATCATCGGTATGGGTTTCCTACCGGCGGCTCTTTCGGCATCACCTTGCTGATAAAACTCTTCGAAAATTATTTTGACAGTTTGACTTTGGATGTCCCAAGGTTTGGCACTGGCCGACAAATCACTGGCTGTCATCGCTATGGCCTGGATTAACATTCTGTGATCCTGATTAGACCAGGAGAATGATTGGTCTTGTACGATTTGATTTAGTTTGGCCTTGTTGGGAAAGAAGAGTGCCAAATCTGTAGCTAAAATGCAGTGTTTTATAAGACCCAAAACTTGTTTATATTCACTACTGGAGAGTTTGCTAAAAATATTATGTCCTTCCTAAAAAGTAAAATATGTTGTTAAAATTTTTCTTAGCAATTCAATATTTAAAAAATAGTGAAATGAAAATGAACATAATCGGAAAATGTATAAAATGTAATAGTTTTGGCAGGAGCTAAACATAGAACATCCTTAATAGAGACTTAAGATTTTTAATATATTTTTGAAAACCTCCTGAAAGAAAACTATAAGCGGATATTTACAATATGGGCATAGCTAAATCTAATTTACCACCCTTTAACAGATTGGTCAGCAGAAATCAATCATGAATCATCAATTATTTTCGTATTTTATCTTTTCACATAAGGAATGGACAATGTAGTTTTTAAATTATAACTAATAATTTGTTAGTGTATAATTAATAATATATAATACTTAATATACGAACGATATACATTTTTGTAAAGAAATGTCGCACCGATTACCGATTGCAAAAGTTCTTTTTACGATCTTCTGTATACCCATTACCGACTATACGAAAAATCTACTATAAACCAGTAATTTGTTGAGAAACATAACTGTCTTTTTGTTTAAATAAGTACAAAAACAAATAGTTAATTGACGAAGGAGATACTTGTTGAAACTTCATTATAACGCTAAGAGATAAGTAATTAAACTTCTAGTTTCAAAAATTATTTTATTGTAAATACCACTACAATATTGTTTCGCCATAAAATGGCTTCATCAGGTGGATGAAATACTGAATATGTCCAATACAAGTTTGAATATTTATGTGAAAATTATTGGGGAAATGGTGGTGGAAAAATTTTTAAAATCTTAAATTTAGTAGAGGGGAGTTGTTTAAATCTAGTTGGTCATTTAAAGCTAATCCTAAACTATTGTATCTATTAATTTCTAAGTTTTCTAACAGGTTAAGTTTTTTACTTTTTTCTTGAATGTGTAAAATTTTGAAATCTATATTAAATCTATGATTGATATCTATACAATGACTTGCGAAAGTTGAATCTGTTTTCTTTTCTTTATGGCTTCTCTCGTGTTCTTTCATCCTAATTTTGAATGTCCTCCCCGTTTGTCTTATGTATACCTTATTACAATCTTCGCATGTTAACTTATATACACCAGAGTTTGATTCTTTGTCTATTTTATCTTTGTTGTTTTTAATAATGTTCTGTATAGTATTGTCTGTTTTAAATGATATATGTTCGTTATTAAGTTTTTTAATGAAAGTACCAATTTTTTCCGAAATTTTTCCTAAGTAAGTGATTGAATTAAAGGAATTAATTATCTTGTATAAAATAATTTTGTTCCAGGCACGTTTCTAAGAGCCGTAAAATTTCGGTCTTTGTGACAATGTTCGTGTTTCTACGTTCTAGTTGTAAAGTAATTAAATCTATTACCTCCTGGGGTGGGATACTAGTGAACAAATTCGAGACATCAAAAGAAATGAGTTTACATTTGTTTGGTAATTGCAAGTTTGAAATGTTGTTAATTAATTCCTGGGAATTTTTAACGGAGAACTTAGATTTGAATTTAGTGTGTGTAAGAATTAAATCACATTTATCTATTAAGTGTTTGGACACATTTCTACAAGGTGCTTTTACGTACGATACTACTGGTCGTATAGGTGTATTGTCTTTATGTAGTTTAATTAAACCGTATAATTTGCGAGGTAGGGGATTCATAGTGGTTAATATACGTTTTTGAGTGTTATTAAAAAGAGAACCTGATTTTTCTATAGTTTCTTTAATCTGTTTTTGAAATTTGTTAGTAGGATCAAATTTAAGTTTTATGAATGAATTATTATCGAGGAATTCATGAACTTTATGTATGTAGTTTGATTCCGGAATTGCTATAACTGTATTTCCTTTATCAGCTTTTGTAAATATAATATTGTTACTAGTCGCTTTCTGTTTAATTGATTTAATTATTTTATTTTCAATATTAAAATGCTTTGTAGTACGGTAATTTTCTAGAATATGTATTTCATCCACCTGATGAAGCCATTGTATGGCGAAACAATATTGTAGTGGTATTTACAATAAAAGAATTTTTGAAACTAGAAGTTTAATTACTTATTTCTTAGCGTTACAAAAACAAATATGAAGTATGAAATACATCTCCATTTAGATGTTCGTCTTTCTAATTTTATTGACTCCTGGAACAGAATAAACTCCACGATTATTGACAGGCGTGGGGAAGTCAAGATTGCACATAATATATTTTTCACTATAAGGCAGAATGTTGTCTAGCTCCTGACCATTTAGTTAAACACTCTTCTAGGATCTTTCAGAACGGCCTTTAATTTATTTTCACCTATGAAATCTTGAACTCGTCTGAACCAACTAGGAATATCTTTTTCAGTAATATTAGCACGTGACTTGTAATTTTGTCAAACTTTAGTATTTAGAAAGTTCTGGATGTCTAGCTAGAAAATTGTCGTACTTGTGACGACCTGGAATACTATTTTTGAAAGGGTTTCTTTATTGAGTTGGGATACTAATTTTACTACACTTTCAAGCAACTGGCATTTAGGGTCAAATTTATAGTCATTACTTAAGTAGCACTGATCCTCACCTCATCGGCCACTCAGTTGTTACTCACTGGAGGAACACTCATTCTCATCGTAATTTTGGTATTCATGAACCTAAGTTAATGAGTTGCCAAGATGAGGCAAAAGTGAGAAAGCGTCGAGTGGCGTATGACGTATCGTTCGTTAAACCAATCATAGGAAGCTGTTTAGAACGCCGACGGCGTGAAATAGTATAATTTTTTAACCTAAAATTATCCCAGTTGTTGAATATTGGCGTGTAGCAACTTGTCTTGAGTTTAGTAAAATATGGATTCAAAAAGAACTTACTTCGCGGGTGATGAAAAAATCTATTTAAAAGAACTCGTCGGTAATTATAAACAGATAATTGAGTGTAAAAACAGACTGCATCAGTGTAGCAGATAAGAAAAAAGTTTGGCGTTCTTTAACTAAAGAATTTAATGTTGTATATCAACACATTCAGTTACTCCCGGAAAACCTACAATTACAAAAAATAAATTTCGATTGGCATTTATGCCATCACGATCGGGAAATTTAACAAATTTTCGTAGGTGTCTTGCATGATTTTCGGAGACTTCTTTAACTATTCGATGTACAGTACTTTGACTTATACTTCCAGTATCACCAATAACTCTCTAAAATTAACAACCATAAATATATAAAAAAATATATACCTCTAATTACCTGTATTGAACCACTAGCATAAAAACGTAATCCAATACATAATTTTATAATTGGAGGCACTGGGAGGCCACGCTGAGTTAGAGCAGGGGCCGCAGGATATAGGTACTAAACTTAATATGTTTTGAATGGTTTCTCTAGAAAACCGGTAGCGTTGTAACAGTTCATTGTCATTATACTTTTCAAGAGGGTTTTCCATATCTCTTATCATATTTCTGTCAAGAAACAACATTCATAAGTACTAAGTATTGTACATAAGTACAATATAAACTTATAAAGTATATTTTTATCTTGGTGTACGCATATACACTTAATCTTCTACATAATTCACAAATTCCCAAAAGTCATCCATACCACAAAACAAATTAAAACAACAGAAAATAAAAAAATGTTCTGAGGAATAGATAAGGGAGCTATCCATACACCTTTACGTTTACTCACTTGCCACTCAAATGTGAGTTGTAGAGAGTTGCTAAATGCTTATGAATTCCGAAAAGTGGGAAAGTTACACTATGAGTGTGAGATGAGAATAAGGAACCCTCAAGTGGTGTGAATTTCGCCCTTAGTCACTGGAAAACCGACGCTTCCTAAATATCAAATTCATTTCACTACGTTATCCTTCTCTGCTTTCGTAAGCACAGTATAGGCTTCACTTTTCGAATCGGGATTATATTTATTATGAATTTTATCTACTAAAGAAGATTTCGGATTTTAAATTCATTTGAAGCTTTTGAAAAGGTCATGCCTTTTCTTATTGATAATAGAGCATTTCGTAGCGTTTCTTCGGAATAGTTTTTCCTTTTCCACTGCATTATCACTACAAAATTAGGAAATAAAAACTATATTAAAGACGTGTGTTGCATTAGGTCGAAGAAGAAATTAAAGGAAGTGGTTTCAGAAAATAGAATAACAATTTCTAACAGCAAAAATATCAGAACTAAGGTATAAAGATCTGTGAATGGGAAAGCAACCAATGAGTGCTTCTTATACCGTATATTAATTAACATTAATTTTTATGAAAATGTATAGTTTATTTCAAATTATAAGAATATAACTTTGAACGGCTCTAATGCTTTTATTTCAGCACCTGCGGCAATAACTACCTGGCCGCTCAATACGATTATCTTTTACTCAAACAAACTGCTGAGGTCCGTAATGACAAAATTTAAGTAAATTGTAATTACTGGAATTTAGATGAAATAAAATTTAATAATAATATAAGTACCAACAGTTGTTAATTTGAATATATAGTTATTATATATAGTTAAATAGTCATTAAATTACAATTTAGATGAAATAAGTGCCAATATTTATTAAACAAAATTTAAGTAAATATAGTTAGGAGAGTTGCTATATATTACATCTAATATTGAGTCTATTTATCATTTATTGTTAATCTTTACTGCTGTATACATATTTGATTTTTCTCTCTTTACTTAACGAACATGTGGCGACCTTTTGCTGAAAGTGTTAGTGATTATGATGTGGATAGTGATAATACTGTTGGAGCACGACAGAGAAAGCATATATCAGAAGATGCAAAACAGATAATTTTCAATGTCTATCATACCCTGATGGAAGAAAATAACGATCTACAAACCCAGAACATTCAACGAACCTCGCAATTAACCAAGGTGCCTTTTGGAACAATATATAAAATAATTAAGAATAACGCAGGGCCTCGAAAGCAAAGAAGTGACAAAGGAGCACGGAGAAAAATTGAAGAGTATGAAATTGATACTATTAGGCAGCAAGTATACTATTTCTACAGAGGAAATGTTGTATCTACACTTGACTGCTTACATAAAAGAATCAGTAATATTCAGTGTTCTAAAGCAACCTTGTGGCGGACGCTAAAGAAAGATGGTTTTAAGTTTGGCACTATAGACAAACGTCGCACAATTATGGAAAGCCTGAGGTTACAGAAACTTCGATATGAATACTTAACGGCAATTAGAAGGTATAGACAGGAAGGACGATTCATATGTTATTTAGAGGAGACGTGGTATGACACCCATGACACAATTTGCAAAGGTTGGATGGATAGTTAAAGTATGTGTCAGTTGGACGCGCCGGTTTCGAGAGGGAAGAGAATAATCATTCTTCATGCTGGGTCAGAAAAAGGATGGATCGGACAGTCGCTATTATCTGCTAAAAATATGTTAAATCCTCAAGTTTAGATTACCATGAAGATATGACCTCATCTTTATTTGAAGAATGGTTTTGTGTCACTTTGCTGCCAAATTTACCAAAATATAGTGTGATAGTGATGGACAACGCTCCGTATCATTCTCGACAGCAAACCAAAGTTCCTACAAAATGTAATAATAAGAAAGATATTAAAATATTTTTAGAAGCAAATGATTTATATTTTGAGGATCATTATACAAAAAACCAATTAATAGAGGTGATGAAGACAAAAGAGTATTTAAAGGATTATTATGTGGATAACAGAGCCAAAGAAGCAGGACATACAATTTTGCGTTTACCACCATACCATTGCATTTTCAATCCCATTGATTGATATGGGCCCAACTGAAAAATACCATAAGACGAATAAATCAAACACCAAAATTTAGTGAAAGCAGTGTAACACACATAACAAATGCTATGGAACATATAACTGCTGTAAATTGGAAAAATGCTGTTAAACACGCAATAGCAAAAGAGGTCGAATATATGCGCATGTACAAAATAGAAGGTCCTTTGATTATAAATTTGCAATACGATTCAGACACAGACACCGATTTGCAAGACGACTCAATCACAGATGATTTATGAAATGCGGTGACACATAAAAATTTTATTGTGTATTACAAATAAATTAGCTTTATATATCTATATGTATCCAATACACATGTTGCCACAAGATTTGTAATTTTTTTTTGTATATAAACCCAATGTACAGATATTTTTTTTTATATACTTGAAATTAACAGCGTTTTATTATTATATTATAGGGCCCTAATTTAGTCAATACGGCCCCTAGATTTATACGTTGCAAATAGGTAAACCGTACCCGTTCAATAAGGAGATAAAAGCATTAGAGCCGTTCAAAGTTATATTCTTATAATTTGAAATAAACTATAAGTGCATATATGTTTGGTATTAGTTGAAACATTAATTAAAGGCTACTGGAGTTGTTGGAAACTAAAACTATTTTATAAGAAATAAATTTATGGTACTAAAAAGGAAATAAATAATTCGTTGTGATTTGAAGGCGATACATATTTAAAATGTATCTAATATGTTTATTTTACAATACTCAAAACATATATTATATACATATGCAATGTCATGCTTGCGTCCCTCTTCTATGCCACGGGATACCATCTCGGGCTACTGGAGTTGAGGGCCTCACGTTTTTAATTAAAGTGAAATAAGAAGTGGACGGCAGAGTCCGTGCCTTTTGTCAAATTATTTCACTGGATTTTAAGGCTTCTTTTATTTTTGCTCTAAAGCTTGTATATTGAAGGTTTTTTTATTACTTTAGGAAGGTTGTTGTATATGTTTATTGTTGTTGTAGTTAGTAGTTGTGTGTGTTTTTGGTGGATAAATCTTTCCGTTCTGATGTGAGATATCCTGCGTGTTCTGTATCTGTGTATTTTTCTGCTTCTGTGTAAATGTATATTAATTTTTATTTTGTTCTTGTTTATTTTATATAGTAGTAACAAATTGCTAAATGTAATTAGTTGTTTAATATTTAGTTCTTGAATTTCTTGATATACTGTTTCTGTTGGTGTTCTATAGTCCATTTTATAAAGGATCTTCATAATTTTGTTTTGTTGGCGTTGTATTTTTGTCAGGTTGTTCTTTGACGTATTTCCCCAAATATTTATTAAGTACATATTATGTGATGAGAATAGTGCGTGGTAGATAGCTTTCCTGTAGTGTATCGGTATTATATATTTTATTTTGTTCAACGCTGCTATTACTTTCCAATTTTGTTTTATTATTTTCTCGACATGAGAATCCCATTTCATATTGTTTTGTATAGTTAAACCTAGATATGTAGTTACTTTTACTTCTTGTAGTTGCTTGTTCTTTAGAGTAATATTTACTTTCGGCTTTGCTTTTGTATTTGTAAATATCATATAGTTTGTTTTTGTTTCATTGTTGGTAAGAAGGTTATCGAGGCATCATTCCTCTAGTACTTTCGCGTCTTCCAGTATCATTCTCTCTACATATTTTATATTTTGTGGCGTATACAATATACATATATCACCAGCGTATAAATGTATCTGTCCTCCTAGGCGGAGTTGTAGGTAATTTGTGTACAGTATGTAGACGGTTGGCGGGAGGTTTTCACCCTGTGGCAGTCCGTATTCGGCGTATAAGTAAGTACTTTCAGTATTATCTACTTTTGTTGTTTGTGGTTTGTTTTCTAGATATGTCTTAATCGGGTTTAGAGTCTCATTAGTGTATCCATATCTTTCCATTTTTTTCTATTAGTCTTCGCTTAGGTACGGTATCAAAAGCTTTCTTCATGTCTATGAAAAGAGTCACCACAGTAGATTTTATCTAGCTTTTTATTTATTGTGTTTGTTAGATCGTACGCTGCTGATGTTGTGCTTGACTGTTCTTGGCATGCGTATTGGTTGTAGTGTATAATGTTGTATTTTTGTATATGTCTCATAATTCTAGTTTGTAAGACCTTTTCAAGGATTTTATTTAGGGTAGATAGTAAGGAGATTGGACGGTAGTTTTGTGGGTCGTTAGTATCACCCTTTTTATGTATTGGAACAATTATTGTTCTCTTCAGGTAATCCGGGTAGATACCGTCTTCGATTGTTTTATTTATCAATCTGTTTCGAATAGGAACTAGTTTTGGTTTGTTGTGTTGTGTCATGTTCGCTGTAATTTTATCGAAACCAGGCGCTTTGTCTTTCTTCAATCTAGATATTATTTCAATTATTTCTTCTTTATTTGTTTCTTCAAATCTACATGGTGGTATATGTTTGGTTATTATGGTAGTTTGTGGTTGTTGTCTATGTTTAAGTATTTGTTCTGCAGAACAATAATTCCATATGTGCAAAAAACATATCGAAGGCAAGCCCCTAGTCTTTAATTGACTGAATACGTGATGTACTCATATTCCCAAGTTTGTAATTAAAGTATATAACATTAAGCCTTTTGGTGAAAGATAAAATCTTGTACTTAACGGAGTTCAAAGGTAAATTGTTAGTTTTGCACCAAATCTGTATGTTAATCAGATCGGCCTGTAGCCGAAGACTACAAGCCGATGACTCGAAGAAATATCTTCAAGTTATCGGCAAAGAAATTATTATTGAAGACTCGATCTGGTCTGAAAGATCATTAATGAAAATAATAAAAAGCAGTGGATCTAGGTCAGAGTCTTGCAGAACTTCAGAAGTGGCAATGTAAGGTGATGATAAATATTTTTTGTAGAATACTCGTTGAGGCCTATTATGTAGGTACGAAGTTAAAAAGTCAACTAGTGATTTACTAAATCCAAAACTCGACAATTTAGCTGGTAAGATAGCGTGATCCACTCGAGCAAATGTCTTGACAAAGTCAGTATATACGACATCAACCTGTGACCCCTAATTCAACGTGTCAGCAACGTATTGAGAAAATTATGTATATGCGATGTGTCCGAGATAAAGAGGGCCACTATGGGGATCTCGGAAACCTTTAGAGATACATATTTGGTTAAATGGGAGAAAAGTTGCGTAATCAAAGGTCTAAGAAACTGGAGTTTAGATTTTTTTGAAAAACTTTTTTTTCCTGACGTTAATATTTGACCTAGAGCAAAACTAATGACACTTCTCCACAGCAACTTTTAATGCTGTTTAAGGTGGCGTTGTTAGTTTTTTAAACCAACTTTTCGTCTTTGCAGAACCATCATAAACTTAATTTTTTTAAATACGGACCTGATGTGTTTATATTAGATTCTGAAAACCCTTTTTATTGCGAATTCAATGACTTATTATACTTTATAATTTAATTGCGGTTTCGTCATTTTTTCGACCTTAATCAAGAAAATTCCTAGTACGGACCTGTACCAATTTTTTAAATTTTTTAAGAATAAATGATTTGTTATGTTCATTTACATATTTAATAGCAATCCAATGGCTACATTTAAAAAAAACAAGGAACAAATCAAATTAAATTAAAACAGAAGACGTAAAAAGTAAAATATAACAACAAACGAATATGAACAAAACAACTAGAGCATATGTTCGAAAAGATTTCCATTATTTTCCAGGCACAGATAGCACCTTCTCACCGTCGATTATAACACTCTAATAAGCATTTGTGGAGTAATATTGGTAAATACTTCCAGAACTAACCCCCTCGGTTCTTCATCTGTTGCAAAATTTTGCGGATAAACATGATTCTTAACGAATCCTCATACGAAGAAATCAAGCGGAGTTATATCGGGTGAACGCGCTGGCCAGGGTGTTTCCGAATGCGTGCTAATGATTTTCTTTGGAAATCTCATTGAAAGATATTCCCGAACGGCTCTAGAATTATGTGCAGGTGCACCATCTTGCTGTATCCAAGAGTTATGAATCATTGCTAGGGGCATGCTATCGAGAGCATCCTCTAAATCGTTTTGCAGCAAATGTAGGTAACCCTCTGATGTTAAGGTATGGTGGTAAATAAACGGTCCTATATTCGTTGTATTGAAAATACCAACCCAAATATTAAAACCAAAATGGTGTTGATGCCTTGACGTTTTGTTTAAACGTGGATTGGTTCCAGACCAATATGGACATTTCGTCTATTGAAAATGTCACTATTCGTAATCATACTCTCATCAGACCATATTATTTGTGAATTGAAAATTCATATTTTCTTGATATTTTCTTGTGTACCATTCACAGAATGAGCGACGTCGTTCGAAATCACCTGGTCTAAGTCCTTGACAAATTCTGTACTTGTATGGATGTAATTTTTGTTTTTTTTTAATACAATGTGTCGTTGGTTTTGGTATACCAATGTTTTGTTCAATCCGCCGGACTGATGTATCGGGATCCTCAGTGACGGCCAACAGAATATTTTGTACGGTTTCCTCATTGCTCGTTTTTCGTCGGGAAACTACAGGTTTTCTAAAAGAACTATATGCTTTAAGGTTTGCTATTAATTTTCTAAAAGTCCTTTTATTTGGCTGCCTCCTTTCAGGATACTTCTGCAAATACATACTCTCTGTAACAGAACAATTTTGGTTGGATGAAATGAAACATGCCACCATGTCAAATTTTTCTTCGTTAGAAAACATAACACAGGCCTGCGTTTTTTAACTTTCTAAAAATTGTTTTAAATTTGATGGCTGATTCTTATGTGTTATTGGGCGCTGAATCCAAATATGAACTCTATTCTTCTCCATCACGTAAGGATTTTTCACAAAAAGGCTTCAAATTATATTTTTTTAAAATTAAAAATAATTTTTAGTTACATTTTGAATTTATTTACAAAGGATATAAAAAACAAAATTACTTACAAATATCATTAAATCTAATGAAAAGAAACAGTAAAATACTATTTATGTCTTTACAAGTCCTTATAATATCTTTTTCTTTGTCTTTCCATACTCCTTTTTGTGCTTTTTCTTCTGTAATCTCGTAGTGGACCATCCCTTTTTAACATCCAACAATAATCAGCTATCATGCTTATATTCCATCTTCCTTGGTATCTTCTCTCCATCTCTTTTAGGTCTTGGTGGAACCTTTCCCCCTGCTCCTCACTTACTGCACCAAGATTTTCAGGGTAGTAGTCGAGATGCGAATCTAGAAAATGCACCTTCAAACTCATGTTACAGCCTAAGGTTTTAAATTTTTCTAACATATTTTGCACAATATTTTTATAATCTTCATGTTTTTTGTTGCCAAGAAAATTTGTAACCACATTTTTGAAGGCTATCCATGCTTGTTTTTCTGCTTCCTCCATTTTAGATTCAAAATTTTCACCTTTCATAAGCTTTCTTATATCCGGCCCAACAAAAACACCCTCCTTCATCTTTGCTTCTGACAAGCGAGGAAACTGACTGCAAAGATACTTGAAGGACTCTCCATCTTTTTTTAATGTCTTCAAAAATTGTTTCAATAACCCTAGTTTTATATGTAATGGAGGAAGCAAAACTTTGCTCGGGTCTACTAAACTTTTTCTTTCAATGTTTTTCATTCCAGGTTGTAAGGTTTGTCTTGGTGGCCACATCTTTTTACAATAGTGCTGCTTTCTATCACGACTATCCCACTCACACAAAAAACAAGGATATTTAGTATAACCGCTTTGTTGTCCAAGTAACAAACAAAGAACTTTCAAATCACCACAAATTGTCCAGCCTTGATCCTTGTAACGAATTTTAATTAAAAGTAGCTCAAGATTTTCATAACACTCTTTTAAATGAACTGAATGTCCCACTGGTACAGAAGCATATTTACTTCCATTGTGTAGAAGAACGGCCTTAAGGCTCCTTTTTGAAGAGTCAATAAAGAGTCTCCATTCAGAAACATTATATTCTACGTGGAATTGTTCCATGAGCCCGGGTACATCATTACAGAAAACTAGTGCATCTTCTTCGGAATAATATCGAGCAAACTCTTTTTCTCTGTTCCTAAACCAATAAAATGTTGTGCTAGGTGCTAACAATTTTTTTTCTTTCAACCTTGAGCCTAAAAGCTCAGCTGAGTCCTTAGGAAGGTTTAAGTCACTCACCAAATCATTTAATTCAGATTGGTCAAACAGTTTTGGCTCATCACTTCCAGTATCATAGTAATCACTTCCCTCATCCAGTTCACTTGCGCATGTACGTGAAACCATTTCGTCATCAGATACATCATCTAATGTATCTGGTAGTGAAGGAACAGGTACTTCTGGCCCATGAGGTATAGGGCGTGTTGCGGATCGAAGGTTTGGGTAAACGATGTCCTTTTTGTTTTTTAAATTGAATCCGTGTACTACACACGAACAAAAATAACAATCATCGCTATGATTGATCGGTTCTCTCCAAACCATAGGCACTCCAAAGCGAAAATACTGTTTTTTTCCTTGTGACCACTGGCGAAGCTCTTCAACACACGCTGAACAAACCTTATGTGGAGCCCAATGGTCTCCTAATTTCACACCAAAATATGCAAAATATACTTTTTTTACAAAATCTGTAATGTTTCTTTGTTGTTTTTTTTACTGTAAACTTTCCACAAATATAGCAGAAGGAGTTGGGTACATTGACACAGCCTCTTGATGCCATTGGAATTTAATTTAAAAAAACTCGTAAAATAAAAATTAAATTAAATTACACAAATTCACACCACAGTTGTAAAGAAGATATTGAATGGACTAACTGTTTTGTCTAGAATAGCAATATGTTTGTAGTGGAGGTGGGGAGGTAGACATGCAGTAACAGGAAGATGATGAGTCATGTCTTGCGACATGCTCAATTATTTCTATTTGTAACTTCTTTATCATAAATCTAGTGTATGTTTATTCAGAATATCAACTTTTTGCATCATCATTTAAACAACGGTTTAACAAAATTGTAAAAAAAATTGAAAAATGGCGAAACCGCAATTAAATGATACAGTATGATAGGTCGTTGAATTCGCAATAAAAAGGGTTTTCAGAATCTAATATAAGCACATCAGGACTGTATTTTAAAAAATTAAGTTTATGATGGTTCCGCAAAGACGAAACGTTGGATTCAAAAACTAATAACGCCACCTTGAACAGCATTAAAGTTGCTGTGGAGAAGTGTCATTGGTTTTGCTCTAGGTCAAATATTACGCCAGGAAAAAATAGTTTGTAAAATCGAAAAATTCTATTTTTTCAAAATTTCTCAAAAACTAAAAAAATTTTCAGGAAAATCTAACGCCAATTTCTTAGACCTTTGATTACGCAACTTTTCTCCCATTTAACCAAATCCTATATCTTATATCTCTTAAGGTTTCCGAGATCCACATAGTGGCCCTCTTTATCTCGGACACATCGTATTCGTATTGATTAAAATTAAGTTTTTAAAATTTTCAGTTAATTTCAATTAATTGAATTGAATTAAACTTCCTGATGTTAGAAAGTAGTAGAAATTAAAGTTTTAAGTTAGTCGATTAATTTTTAACCCTAAGAAATATATAAAACATCTCTAGAGAACGTTTCCCTATACAGTTTTAAACTTTCTCACAATTTAATAAAAAGCGTCAAGCATAAAGTGTATTGTCTGAAACTTCGTAATTGCCATCTGAAGTATTTGCTGGAATGTCAACGAAGTTTTTATTAAATGTTGTACGCCTTGAACAAATAGTATTACGGGAGTAATACAACGGCCACATACCTGTTGCAGTATCGTCACAGTTTGATTGAAATGGTGATGTTCCATAGTTGAAGTGGAGTAAATGGCTGCTAACGGAGATTCGGTATCCAACATGAATTTATTATTCTTTCCGCGATGATCTAGGTCGTGACACAACGCACCGATGAATAGGGCGAGGCACTAAAAATGTACAAATACATACTTTAAAACGTAGATGTGATCTACGATTTTATCATAACAGTAAACAATAACATTCGATCCAAAACGTAAAAGCATTATTGAATGCTTATTGTGGGAAAAGTCTTTCTAAATAAAATTACATAATTAATTTTGATTTCGAATTTGTTGTTAATATTATATTTACTTTTATATCTTATATTATTATTTTGCTCAATATAGATCAATTAAGCTCGTACAGTAGGTTCGTTTTACTTATGTGAATTCCGGCGGATGTCGTTGTCTGCTTCGGTCACGTTCGGGTTATGCGAACGACAAACAAAAAGTGAACAGGGTGGTATTAGTATCATGCAGTAAAAATAAATTCGAACACTAATAAACACTTTTAGTTAGGTAAAGAATTCGCAATAGTAGAACAAAATATTTACAAGTAATTATAGCTTAACTACAAATGCCTTTAACCTTCCGTTAGGCGCGCTGATGTTTGCAACGTTAGTAGTCGCGATGGGACTGATAAACCCATGGTGTTGGTTTTGTATTTTTTCACTTATCTGTTTACCTTATGTATAGGAGATCCATTATATATAACATTTTAACATTAAGTGAACATACTACTTAACTTTTATTAGAAAGAAAATAATATTTTATTACAATATACAATATAAGAGAACATTATACAGAATCCATTATTATATTTTTTGTGGTATTACAAATTAAGCAATTTTCACAAACTGTTTTCACATGTTGATTCAAACATAGGTAGACGTGACATTTTTCACATGTAAACTTGGTACGACAGTCTTTTTTAGAGGCTTGGTAGCAAGGCTGATATCGTTACCTTTTTGAGCTGGTAGGAACGGAAGCAGTTTTAACGTTATTAGTAACTACTTGCGGTTTATACTTCTTCAACATACTTTTCAGATCATCCGGTAGACTTGTTATTAGCGACCTCCTTTGTAGCTGCCCGGATAATAAAGTCAGAGCCAATTTTTTCAAATATGCCCGCCTATCTGAGTATTGATTACCATTCGCGATCACTTGAGTTTATTACAGCTGTATTCAAAAGATGGTAAAAGATTACCATAGGCCATCTTCTCGTCGCTCTAGCCACATTATAACTAGCGCATAGCTTATCCACCACATCTACCCCAGACTTGGTATCATTATAATGAAGTATTATTTCCGGCTTTTTATGTATGTTATTAGACACTTCATTGGATGATACATGAAGACTTGATAATAGAACTGTCCAGCCATATTTGGTAGGCTTGGACGGTATATACTGCCAAAAGCCGCAGCGGCCTCGAAAAGCTGGTAACTGTTCATCAGCTGTTACATTTTGACCAAGAGATAATTGTAGCTGACAATTACGGATAAACATTGTGAACATCTGCCTAACAGCTGCCAGTTTGTCAGACTTTCTGCGATCTTCTCTTGAAGCCCTCTCGTCAAAACGTATACACCTGATTAAAAATCTAAACCGTTTTTCAGACATCGCCATTCTAAACATGTTGATACCAAGGTCATCAGTTGCCCACATATCATGAAGGTTTTGGCGCCCACCACGAAAAACACCTGCCAGATATAGCAAACCAAAGCATGCTTTAATTTCTGTAATATCTGTGAGTCGGCTATCTCTTTCTCGGTGAAATTTATCTTTCACAATTTGTATATAATTGTTAGTATTTGTAACTATCAAATCTAAAATATCGTCACTAAAGAAGAGTTTCCAGCATTCAATTTCGGTTTTAGCTTCTCTTGCCGCCTGTGTTACACCCGGTAACACTCTCATAATATTCTGAGGACGACTATGTGTCTTTTTCCAAGGCTGCTTTCTCCATTGTGTTCCATTTTTCCCTGAAAACAAAAATAGGTCTAATAATAACGCTTCTTTTCTAGCGTGTAGCTGCTCACCACAAAAGAAATGTGTATTATCTAGTTCTAGATTCTCTTCATTTTCACTGTCCTCTACCTCATGATCGGTATCTGACATGACATCTCGAATTTCAACACAATCCTCTGTTTCTGAATCGTCACTTTCGTTGAAATCCTCTTCACCAAAGTCGTCATCATCGTAAAGTAGCCGATGTATTTCTTCTATATCGTTCGGATTTTCGAGATCAAATATGTTCTTGTTCATTCTAATTATTATAAAATTAACAAATGGTTATGATTATAGAGTTAATAAATAACGTTAGTAAATGCGCAAGCATAAACATAACCCTTCAATTAGCAAATGAGGCACGCTTATTGAATGCCAAAAAAAACAACATACCTTGTCGCAGTGGGTCTACTGGCCCCAATTGATGATCTATACACAATTAGCTATCAAAAACACTAGCATCGATTGATGAAATCGAAATATTCGTGCAGATTCAGATAGGTTATAACGTACTATTAGATGTCACAACACGATATACACGTGGCTCCATATATTAGGAAGTAGTTCGCTTTTCTATAAATGATGGGATTATCAGACCCATGCGCGACTAACGGAAGGTTAATTAAATTTTCATTTAGTAGCCTATGATTTCAATATAAATTTGGGAACACTTTGAAGCAGTAAGGTATTTCGAAAGTCAAATTTTAACAACTGTCATTTGACAGAATACAATTTAATTGTGCTACAACTTAATATTTAGTTTTAGAGTTATTAATAGAGTCGGCAAAGTGGGGCAAGTTTCAGTGCAATGCGGAGAACAACGTGCAGGGGCCTAAGCGGCCGTATCAAGGCGAGCGTTCAGTAACGTTTACATACTCGCATCATTGTTTACACATAAAATAATGATAAAATATATTATATAACATGCTTAAATATTTACTGTTTTAAAAAGCTTGCTTGAAATCACAAACTGGGTGGCATCTATTAAATATTAGAATCATTAAATATGTTTCCACACTTGTTTCAGTCAAATGAGTACCGCGTGCGGAGTAAATATTTTTCAATGATGAAAATGGCCGTTCTACATCGAGTGATGTTATATTTGCAAATTTAAAGTAATTCTAGTGACAACTAAATGGATCTTTCGACGCACCTTCACAAATTTGTCTTAGTATGAGAAAATCTGAATCCTTGACAATAACACTTTCACGTTTTCCTATTACACACTCATTTTTTCGCCTTCCGCCGCACATAGGTGTGAGTGAACATCATCCACAATTTGAACATAAACGACATCGAATCATTTCGTAATTTTTCAATTCCCCCCGCTAGTCCATAGTAGTTCTTGCGAATAGTTTCTAAATCTCTGTTTACCTGACTATATTGAAACATTTTCTGGCTTTTCTTGATAACTTCGGCGTGTGTCGGATCGAATTGTAAAACTACTTTCTTTACATCATCAAAATGTTCGCAGTAGTAAAACGCAGCCTCTAACCATGTTCCCCAACGCGTAGTAATCGGCTGTGGTATTTCAGGCACTTTAGGACACAGTTCGTGAATTTTTTTTGTACGTTTTGTGAACTTTAGAAACACTGCCTTCGTATGAGCTATTAAAGCATTTACTCGTGGATAACATTTAGGTATCAATTGCCACACTAGGTTCAAAGCATGGACTTTACATGTTACATGTAACAAATTACCACTCTCTTCTTTAAGAGATCGGCCTAAGGAAAGCATGTTAGTGGCGCCGTCACTCACAAACATTAAAAGTTGGTTTGTTGAAACTTTTTTGTTCAATGCACTCAATACCACTTTTAAAATTTCATCGCTTGTACATTTTGCAACTCTTTTGGCAGCAAGTAAGATGGAGGATGATAGTTCAAATTCTTCCATTGTACGTACCATCACATTCACCACATAATTTATTTGTCGATCGGTTGTTTCGTCCACACATAACCACAATTTTTTATCTTTCAATTCTGCTTTAATTCTTCTTTCGATATAGTCACGCGCAGATGGCATAACGTTTCTTATCGATGTCCGACTTGGTAATGTATAATCCGAATACTTGCTCCAGAAGGAGACAAATGCTTTTTGGTCTAGCAAAGTGAACGGTAGATTACATATAATAAAACAAACATCTATATCAAATGTTAATTGTTCGCTGTATCGTTTGCCACGGGTTGCAGAACAGTGTTTTATACTTTTTAGGTGGCGTTCATACTTCCACCTGCTGGTACACGTCAAATAGTCGTTGCACCGTACACATTTAATTCTATCGCCCTCGTATTCTAAATCCGGCATACTCGCTTCTAGTTCGTTTTCTAGTGTCTTCCAAATACGCCGTTTCCGAAAAGTACCTAAATGCGATATTTTCTATGTGTGTGTGTATGTGTGACATGCACTCACAACGATCAGCGGAATAATATTGAACAAGTGTGCTTTGATACGGACGCTTGGGTATCCATGCCGCGCGCTTCTCCCCTCTATGTTGCTCTTAAAATAAATATTTAATTCGTCTTGCATATTTGTGAACAACTTAAAGCCAGTTAGACACGAAATAAACTTTGTGACAATTTTGACAGATCATATTTACTTTTCAAGGCTTACTGCTATAATTTTTCTAGATAATGCTCAATTTAGAAAATAATCATAAATAACTTTAAAACTATGAGAGATAGGCATAGAGAAACCTATACCTGTACGATGCCATATGTTTATCTGCTTACTATGACGTGCTCATCTACAAACTGTTCCATTAAAAAAGAAACGATTTTTCTTTAATTAAAGATTACTTAAATAATCAATAAATTCCGAACACCCTGTACGAGATTTATTAAATGTTTAGACATTACTTAGATTCTTATACCTTTCGCTGTCTCCAGTAGAAATACGACGTAGTTCAGTTTAAAGACGCTTTAAATATGTGGTTTTAAAAAGTGCATTGAAAAAACCAAAAAATTCACAAAAATCAAAATAATTCAAAAACAGTTAATTTTTTACGAAATAAAGTGTTATAGAGTAAAATTACTTTCGGATGAGACTGGCGCAGAAACACATTTTAGTAATTAGAAAGAGAGCCACCTCATAAATGAGAGAAACAGCTAGTAGTATAAATCCGTGTACTATACGAGCCACAAACGTTTATCGATTATTTGTCAGTCGATACCAGGCATTTGATCTGTGTGTTTCGTAGTGGTCTTGTACGTACATTGCTCCCGCTGCCGACTGCTGCGACTGCTCAATGTTTTTAAGGTGTTCTGTATTTTTGTAATGTCATCACTCGCGCATCTTCAGTCTCATCCGAAAGTAATTTTACTCAAGCATTTCACAAGGAATCTAAAAAAGTAATAAAAAATATAACATTCCATTTAAAATATCAAAGTTGGCTATGACTTCATGTATAACCGAAAGTGGTTCATGAGTGTAAATATTGTAATGTGAGTCATGAAATGTCGTCACCCGCTTACGCGTACGAGAGACGTACGCGCACCAGACAGAGTCCGGAGGAATCTAGAAGGCGCAAACCGGACCATATATATACCGTTCGGAAGGGATAGCAGGGATTCAACGAATAGTCACCATCGTTTCGAATTGTTATATAAATACTGATATATAAATATTGTGAAATAAATACTGTTATTATTATTTATTAAATGTTTTTAAGAATACGTAGAACTCATTAAGGACCTAAACACGAACACAAGAACGCAAATACGCACAAACCTCACCCTAACGCAACACCTACGAACCACAACAGGCATCCGTCAAGGCGATAGTCTCAGTCCTTTATTATTCAACACAATCATGGATGAGCTGGTGAAAGCTGTAAAGAACACCGAACTAGGATATCGGATGGGCATACACAACATAAATATACTATGCTATGCTGATGACGCAGTACTTATTGCGGAATCAGAGGACGACCTACAAAGAATGTTACATGCTTTCAACAAACAGGCAGGAAAACACAATATGAAAATTTCCATAGACAAGACCAAATGCATGACCATAGCAAAAGAACCTGTACGCTGCAAATTGGTAATAGAAAATAAGACCGTCGACCAAACCATGTCAACCGAATACCTTGGGTGCAAAATTACAAGCGCAGGGTTTTTGGGTGATGAGGTGAGGAAACAAGTAAACAAAGCAGCAGCAATATCGGGACAGCTTAGGTATCCAATCTGTAAAAACAAACACCTAAGTACGGAAAGCAAATCAAGGATATACAAAACCTGCGTACGACAGGTGATGACATACGGTGCGGAGACGAGAGCGGAAACGACGATAACAAAGAGGATACTAAGAACAACCGAAATGAAGACCCTAAGAACGATAACAGGATACACATTACACGATAGGCAAAGAAATACAGATATAAGGGAGAAGTGTCAAACGGATGACGTAGTCAGATGGATACGGAAAAGAAGAAGAGAATGGAACCACCATGTCAGCCGAATGACTCCCGACAGAATGGCCAAAATAGTACGAAACAACATACCTCACGGAAGAAGACCCATAGGACGACCACCAAAACGCTGGCGACACAGCTGGCAATCAAATTCACAAGAACTGCCACTACAAAGAAACCGGAACTAAACAGGCGATACGCCTATCGAAAGAAGAAGAAGAAGAAATGTTTTTAGTGTATTTTGTTTTATTATTAATATAGTGTTTTGACTTACCGTTAGTTTTATTTATGCCGCGTCACCTTTCTGACTTCCAAAAAGCAGAGCGTGTAAGAATTTGCCATGATACTTTAAATTTTTTAAATAATGGCGGATACCAAATTTTTTCCAAAATAGTGACACAACGAATTCAGAAAGACAAGTATTTTACAATATTTTATTTTAACACATCATGTATCAAGATTACATTTTCGAAAGTGTCCTAAGGCGTTCATAGAAAATTTCTCACGAACGGGTTACGAGAAAAAGGCTGTATATATATATATATATATATATATATATATATATATATATCCTATCCCTTTATCTATAATGCAAAAGGTACATTAATGCGTCGTTTAACTAATTACTTTGGAAACGATATAAATGAATCCAAAATGGGTCCTATCGTAAATCATTGGTTTGCGCTAGCGATATTCTAACCGCAACCAGAGCTTTCCGGGAAATTGTGGGGAAAATAATGAAGGTTATTTGAACGCAGGTCAAGATTCATATTTTACTAGCAACCCGGTGTCATCGAGATATGCTCGAAATAACATTAGCAGATGTTATCTTACAATTTGTGACGTGAATGTATTTTATGATTGTAGACATCTAAATTTGGTACTTGGGAAGATGTGCTGGTAATTATACGCGACCAAATTAATTAGTGAGCGAATCGCGAAAGACAAAACTTATTGTGCAAATTAATTTTTATACGGTTAAAGTTTATATTTGCCTATTTAAGGAAGCAGATTATATTATTCATAAAATATTTATGAATTAAGTTGTTTTGAATTGATATGTATATAGTAGGAATTAAATGTAATGTGAATACAGTATGTAGTTCTATAATTTAGTTCTTATTGGGCAGTGGACATATTACATACTGTAAATGTATTAATAAATAACTAGACATTAATTTTTGAAAAATAATGATAATAAAAGTAAAATGGCATTTTAATGCCATTCATTGAAATGCCAAAATTACAGAGAATGATAATAGTTTTTGTATGTATTAAGGGTATAATTAGGAGATTATGGCACGAGGGAAAGTTTAAAGCCCGACGAAGGAGGGCTTTTAATTTCCTGAGGGCCATAATCGGCAATTATGCTCGTGGTACATACAGCATTTTATTCGATTTTAGTTTCTAAAACATTAATAACATACACTCCGCAAAATAATTATCGCAACACCAACTTTTTTCAAATGTCATTTCTGAATATCTAAACTATTCTACTTATAAATGTTAGGTCATGAAAAAACATAAAGGATAATTAACAGCACTGTTTAACTCATATAATGCACAAAAGAACACCTTATTCAAAATCATAAAATAATAAATACTGGTTCAAAATGGCACTAGTATCTGGTATATCCACCCCTGGCTTGAATTACAGCTTCCGTCCTCCTTGGCATACTGCGTAGGAGGTCTGCAACATAGTCTTGTGAAAGATTTTTCCATTCTTGTATAAGTACATCTTCGAGTTTTTCAATGTTACGGATGCTCGTTGGTGCCGTTTTAAAGCTTGTCCTAGGTGGTCCCAGACATGCTCGATAGGGGTCATGTCTGGGCTTCGTGCAGGCCACCTTAATACTGGTAATTGAACTTACTGCAAATATTGCTGTAAAATTCCTGATATGTGGGGTCGTGCATTGTCGTGCATAAGAACACAATTTTCGCCAACAAAGGGCATATATGGTATTACATGTTCTTCTAAAATGTCGGTAACATGTCTAGCTGTTAATCTAGCGCCAGGCAATGGTACCAATGCTGTATGGCTCTGTAAAGAGATGCCTCCCCATAACATCACGGATCCTCCACCAAAAGGGACACGTGGACGGAAGTTACAGACAGTATAACGTTCGCCAGGTCGTCTGTACATCGGCACACGTCTGTCAGAAGACCATAAAGCAAACCTAGACTCATCCGTAAAGAAGACATTGGCCCAGTGGTTTATGTCCCAATCGGCGTGTTCGCTTGTAAACTGTAATCGGGCTACCTGGTGCTCTCTGGTGAGAAGTGGATCGTGAGTAGGAACATGAGCTGTTATCTCACCTTCTCGAAGACGGTTACGGATAGTTTATATATAGTTATAGCCCCTAAAAGTTCATTCTTGAGAAATTTAGCAGTGAAATGGCGCGTACGCAGAGCAGTTAACAGCAGAAAACGATCATCTCGTGGGGTAGTAGCTCCTTTGCGACCTTGGCCAGGCCTTCTTCTATAGTTCCCAGTTTCCCTAAATCGTGCTACTGCTCTACTTACAGTTGATGGCTCCTAGCACTCTAGCTACATACCGCATGCTACGGCCATTTTCCACCAGTGTGATACATTGCACGGTTTCTTCATACGTAAGATGTAAAGATACACGTTTCTGAACATTCATAACGGTCATTTAATAAAAAATTGAACCGATCTGACTAACAAACTACAATATTTTAAATGCTCTCTACTGCACGTCTTCGGCACTTGTCAAAAAACAGACAGTAAAAAGAATGTTTCTTTGGTATGTCGTTTAGATGTCAGTCTGACAACGACAAAAAAGGTCATATGATCAATTTAATAGCAAACAGTACGTTTAAATGGTCGTAGACTCGAAAAATTCAGGTGTTGCGATAATTATTTTGCGGAATGTATTTACTATTTTTGAGACAAGTGCCAACAAATGCGAGTAAATGGCATCGAGCTGTGTTGATTGATGTCAGTTTTAGAGTGTGTAGATCGTGTAGATAGTTGTTTGTTTTGATGTTGTTAGGGATACTAATGTTTCATATTGTTTGGTTATTAAACAGTTCGCTTTCAAAATGATAATTGAAGTAGCGGAAAACGTTTATTCACAAGAAATTTTGCGCGAATTTGAAGCAGCTCAGGGAAACCACAGATGTCCAAGGAATTATATATCAAAAAAAATTGTGATCCATTTTCTGTAGTCAAAAGTTTACAAAGCTTCATCTCTTTGGTGCGTCTATAAAACCATGATCGATATGGTTAGCGCAAAAAGCGCTTTTATAAATAAATTAAAGCTGTTGCATACTTTGTATTTATACAGGATCAAGCAAATGTGTGGGAACACCAGATTTCTGGCAAAATTATGTGTTCTATTAAAAAGTAATCTTAATAAATGTTTTTGTAGTATTTTTATTCTACTCTATCACATTTGATTTTCTACAACTTTCACTTGTTTCGAGATATGGCGTCATTGGTAGTTTTTTAAATGGACCATCCTGTATATTTTAACATTTTTGGATAGACACATTTTCAAGAATTACAATGATATACGGTTTGGTTGGTATGTGACTTGAAATCTTAAAAAAACGTTGGCTATAAACATCTCTTTGTCAGATACATCTGATAAAAAATATTCGTATTTTCATGTTACCATGCAAACATTTTAAGCAAAAATAAAACAACATAATTTGAAACATACTTGAGTAGGTAAAACCTACCAATTTTGTATAATACAAAAGTATTTTTAATAATATATAATATTATTATATATATATATATACATATATATATATATATATATATATATATATATATATGTAATATATATATATATATATATATATATATATATATATATATATATATATATATATATAATATTCACACCCCATTTTTAATAATATTATATATTATTAAAAATACTTTTGTATTATACAAAAATAAAAGTATTGGAATTACTTAGTATTATTGACAGTCATACTTAATAGTGACAGATAGTTTCTATTCAACAAAAATTCACGTTCATTATGGGCGAACTAACAGAACGTGAAAGAATTACTTTGTTAATGATGGTTGGTTTTGGAGACAGGCAGAGATCTCTACAAGATGCATTCAATATTTTTAATACCACATTCGCTGGAAGAAATATTTCAAAATCAACAGTGTCAAGGGTGTTGCGAAAGGTTAATGTAACGGAAAGTGTTAAAAATTTGCCAAAAACCGGTCGACGTAGAACTATTACAAATGATGATAATTCATTGGATGTTTTTATTAATCTTCAAGAAGAACCAAAAACATCACTATCAATTCTGTTTTTATATCACAATATTATCGAGAGGGATCGGTAAAGAGGATATTGTCGAAAAATAAGTTTCATCCGTATAAAGTAGTACATTTAGTACAAGAATTACATGAAGATGATTCCACTAGAAGGATGCAGTTTTGTGAAGAAATGATGAATATGATTGATCGTAATGGTAACTTTATCAATAACATTTTATTCTCCGACGACGCGACATTTTTCCTACATGGACATGTAAATCTACATAACTGTCACTACTGGAGTGATCGGAATCCTCATTGGATGGAAGAAAATTGCACACAATATCCTCAAAAATTAAATGTATGGGCAGATTTAATAGCAGGATATATAATCGGACATTTTTAGGGAAAATTTGAACGCTATTCGTTATTTACAATTATTGCGCGAGGAAATTGTTCCAGCATTAATTCATTTATTTCCAAACCCAATAAATCCTGCACTATTCCCAGATGCCAACTGGTATCAGCAAGATGGAGCCCCGCCGCATTATGGAATTGACGTGCGTGCATACCTAAATGAAATATTTCCACAGCGTTGGATAGGTCGAAGAGGATATATTGAATGGCCTTCGCGATCGCCCGATTTAAGTCCTTTAGACTTTTTCCTTTGGCGGCATTTGAAACCTAATGTCTATAAGACTAAACCTCAGTCGCTCGAAGAGTTGAAAGATCGAAGTAGGATGGACTTTCAAGAGATAGCACAAGACGTGATTCAGAAGTCATTAAGGTCCTTCGTTGATAGACTAGGATACTGTCAGGCTGCAGAAGGTCATCAGCTTGAACACTTATTACGAATTGTCTTGTTTTCAATATTTTCTTGTTGCTAACCTTTTACAATATATTATAAGATATAAACCGTATATCTTTGTAATTCTTGAAATTGTATCTATCCAAAAATGTTAAAATATACAGGCTGATCCATTTAAAAAAACTACTGATCACGCCATATCTCGAAACAAGTGGAAGTTGTAGAAAAACAAAGTATGTGATAGAATAGAATAGAAATACTACAAAAACTTTTATTAAAGTTATTTTTTAATAGAATACATAATTTAGCCAGAAATCGGTGTTCCCAGAAATTTGTCTGACCCTGTATATTATAAGTAACTGCAATAAGTCATTTTCATAAATCTGCTTTTTTTATGGTAATTCGGCTATTCCTAGTAGTCGGTAGTCCTACGTGTCGATCGCTTGTCACCTAAACGTTGTGTGGTAAATCGCAATCCCTAAAAGTCTGAGCATCCTTGATCTAGACGTAGTACCTAATGATTTCTTTTTGTTTTTCTCGTGTAAAGCATAAATTACAGGGTTTTACAGTTAAAAATAAACAAGAAATTGGTTTTGATGTATGAAAAAATGTGTTTGTTGTGGAAATAAATACTTTAAAAAGTTATAAGTAAATGTGTTTTGTTAAAAAAAATGTGTATTACTTTACTAGGTTCAACAGAAAGAGAATTGCTCTCGTGTATCTCTTGTTTGGCTAAAGATATAAACATCAAGTAAAATACAATAAAATTTTCTGAGTATTTATTTTCTGAGTTAGTATAGGATTTATTACCTACATACCTCGTTAGGTCTAAAGACGCTATCCGAATGCTTGATGATGCTGTACATACAGTTGGCGACCGAAAATCCGTGAGTCCAGTTGTGATACGGGACACGTCTGTAATTCTTCCTAACGGTTAATACGAATTTCAGAAGACTATTTTTATCGAATCGGGACAATCCGAAGAGGTCGATGAACATATAAATTGACTGTCTGGCTTTTTCGTAGTCTTCTACGTCGAACGGATTGAAGTAGTAGTCGTCTATACTGATCACTTGATCCGGAATGCCGTTCTTCAACGCCACCTGAAACTCTTCTTCGTTGCAGCTGTTGTGATAACTGAGAACTTCCAGGGCGACGCGATACTTCTGTTCGGAGCGGCGGATTTTGTCGTAAAGTTTGGCGTGATGCAGAGCCAGACCACAATAAACGGCGAACATTTCGAAAGCCTCCTCATCCTCTTTATTGAAGCAACCTTTATGGATGAGAATATGTGAATGTTACGTGATATTTCAATGGAAGACATTTGTTCTGAAGCAACAGAAAAAACAACACAAAAAATGGTTAATTTTTAAGAGGTGCTCTAAAAAACAATATGTGAACCTAATTCAGTAACGTTTTGTCTAATGTACAGAAATTTTAGATCTAAGTTACCAAGGATGCATATTTACGTACTTTCGCTTTCTTATTTGTGCATTTTTTAATTACATTTCTTTCGGTAAACATGATTACTCGAATTCTTTTTCTTGTAAATTAGTCTCCAATATTATATCAAGTGTCTGAGCTATTTTATGTGCTTTCTAGTTTGAAAATTAGTATTATAAAGTAAAGACCTTAATGACTTCTATAGTGAAGTTTATACGAGGCAAATACAAACTAAGTTCTGAGCGTGGACATGTTTTAAGAGGATGGTGCTAGTGAGGCAAATTTACTCGCAACAATTTTATTATTACATACGAAGGCTGTAAATGTTGAATTATTAGCATGTCGTTGACGTTTGTCTTGTTATATTGTGCTAAAATGAATACAGTTTTACAAAATAATTTTCAATGCAGTAACAGTAGTAGCAGACCTGAATATGTCTCTTGAAAACAGTGGGCGAAATGTTGGTGAAGAAAGAAGCAGGGCCAAGAACGCTGTACTAGCTCGGAATCAAAGAAGCAAACATGGACAACAATTACGGAAGCCTACAAACCAGATCACACAAAATTTGTCCGCTCCTGAGCTGCAGTCAGTGATTATTAGAGACCTGACGCATCAGGCCGAAATTGCGATGGACCATATAAATAGTCTATAACATAAACAAATTAGCATATCGATGCGACAATTCATATCAAGATTTGATACAAAATAATACCAATCTGTATAAAAACAAATTTGTATCTGTATATACATGGACACAAAGCACGTATTTACCAGCGTTTGCTTCAACCACCAGACGCATGCGTTTCTGTCTCACGACTTTGTCAATGGCGGGTTTACGAAGACAAACGACTGTAGGTACACTTCGCGGTCATGTAGCAAATTTTGTCCCCTCAGATGACACCAGATACCCTCATGACATCTGACGGACAAAACCAACCACGCCACGCTGTGTCCATGTATATACAGATACAAATTTGTTTTTATACAAATTTGTATTATTTTGTATCAAATCTTGATGTGAATTGTCGCATCGATATGCTAATTTGTTTTTGCTATATTACGCCACCTGGCGACGAATTAATGGACCCACAGTAATATGCGTATTTTTTCTTTTCCTGTAATAGCGTAGCTATTCGAGAAGAAATACTTTGCATCGGCGTGGTCGATTTTGTCCGTCAGATGTCATGAGGTTATCTGGTGTCATCTGATGGGACAAGATTTGCTACATGACCGCGAAGTGTACCTACAGTCGTTTGTCTTCGTAAACCTGCCATTGATAAAGTCGTGAGACAGAAACGCATGGTGGATGAAGCAAACGCTGGTAAATACGTGCTGTGTGTCCATGTAAGGAGCGATAATTAAAATTTTCACTCGTAGCTGGCCGTGTATATAAAAATTATGTCGTAGCTTTAGTCATTAAGATGTTATTTCAAACATCTGTCAGTGTCAAATATATATTTTAAAGTTTCATCAAAAGAAAAAGTAATGGCCTTTAATGATATGCATAAAGCGTTTACGGTAGAATGTTACTTCCTGACATCTCAAAAAATTGATGGTATTTGGCAGCATTCAATAGAAAATTGCCTTGCGAAGTTTGAAGAGAGATATCCAAATACTGTTCCTAGCTATAAAACTTTCCGTGATACGCTAATGCATTGTGTAAATCTTTTTCGTCAAACAGGCAGTATTTTAAGGAAAAAAGGAATCGGTCCTCCTCTCAAGAGAAGTCGCGGCGTAATTGAAAATGTCAGACAAATTATTAACGAATCTCCTCAAACATCTCCTCAAACATCTTCGCAGAGTTTCGCAACAAGTAGGGCTTTCGTATGGAACATGTCAAAAAATTTTAAAAAAGGACTTGCACATGTATCCATATAAATTAACTTCTGTACAAAATCTATTACCCACGAATTATGAAAAAAGAACACAATTTTGCCAATGGTTTATTCAAACAATGACAGACAATATTTTAAATCATACTTTTTTCACCGATGAAGCTTGGTTTTATTTGAAAGGTTATGTTTATTCGCAAAATATGCGTATGTGGTCCAGTGAAAATCCTCATTTCTACAGAGAAGTTCCTCTACATCCGGAAAAAAATAGGCGTATGGGTAGGTATGAGTCGTCACCGATTAATAGGACCAATATTCTTTGAGGGCACGATAACATCGGAGAAATATCGTAACAAAATTCTCAGTGTTTTTACTAATCAATTGACTAATGATGAACTCCAGGTCGGATATTTTCAACAGGATGGGGCTACATCTCACGTTACACTTGAAAATATTCAGTTTTTGCAACAATTTTATGGCGATAGGATAATAAGTAGAAATACAGCGATTCCATATCCACCACGATCGTGTGATTTAACAGTCATCGATTTTTTTGTGTGGCCATATATAAAGAATATTATTTATAAAACATCAATTAATAATCTACAAGAGTTAAGACATAAAATCATAGAAAAATGTGAGCACATCAATAACTCACCGCAAATACTGATCAATGTTTTCAATGCTCTACGAAATAGAGTGCGATTATGCTTGGTGGAGAATGGTCAGCATTTTACGCATTTTTTATAATATTCTATTACTTTGTATAAAAATTATAAATATATTTAATATAAAAGTCAGCATTTCAAATTATTTTTTAACAATCATGACGTTTGAAATTATAATGACAGATCTCCTCTAATAAGTTAAGTTAGGACATACTTTTTGTGTACATGGCTTACTTGAGCGAAAATTTTAATGATCACTCGTTATATACAGATACAAATTTGTTTTTATACAGATTTGTATTATTTTGTAGTCTATAACATCGCTAAGTACAACACGCAGTTATTGAATAGCAGCACTATTCATTCGGTTAACCGCACATCTGTTTTTTGTCTTTGAATTGTGACGCAATTACTCCAATTTACAGTAAAATTCCTTTCTTCATGGGCGTAGATAGAAACGTGTGGAGTTCTTGTAATTTAAATTTAATTTTTAATTTAAATTTTATTTATTAGTTTATATTTCGTAAGATAAATAAGGTACGGAAAGTTAGTTTCTTTTTTTAATTATTTTAACTGTTAATTACATACTTCGTAATTTGTGTAATAGATCCTGTTTAATATTTTCATCGAACCTATTTCTTCCAATTATTTTGAGGTAAATGTACAGTGAATTCCGTTAAATTTCAATAACTTACTCATACATTACTTACTCATACATTAATTTTCATCTATTTAGATCTAGAACATTGTTTAAGTTAATTTATGAGATATGATATGAGAATGGCATCATGAAACAATGGCGAGTTGGATTAATGATCAAACTGATTGTATGCCCATTGCCAGTGATTCCGAAATTTATTGCAAAGTCTGCAAAATATTGTTAAAAAATTCCATGAAATCGCACGTACAACGTCACTTAGCATCGCAAACCGATGCACAGAAATTGGAACCGTTGGAATCTGACAATTTTAACGAAGGACTCTGTGAAACTTTAATGGCGGAAAATATTCCATGAAATAAACTTAAGAATACTACCTTCAAAACATTTTTCCAAAAATATACTGGTCGAAATGTTCCTGATGAATCCACCTTACACAAATATTATGTTTCTAAGTGCTACAAGAAAGCAGTAGAATGCATTAGAAGCCATCTTTCAAATTAGTACCTATGGATAAGTGCCGACGACAGGTAACGTGCAGCATATTGGGATAATATTACTTTAATAACTTCCCTGTTTTTAACATATAAGCTGCCGCATCGGTCAAAATTAATAGCATCTTTACTTTATAGTTGTAATCCGATGACATAATATTATGAATACATTGATCAATTACTTCTGCAACTGTTTCATCATTTACGTTGGCAATATTTTAGTTGCAATTAAGTATGGTTGGTATGAAGTTGTCGGATGAAGAATACCAACAACTACATTTAACACATATCGTCCTATTACATCCGTTGCTTCGTCTGCACTTACCCAAAGATAATGACCAGATAGGTTGGATCGTATTTTTTCAATTGGTCTCAAATATCATTTTGGTAAGTGGTATTTACGTAAAGTAGATTCATCTGGTATATGACGATCAGTATATTTTGGAGGAAACCTCTTGAGGACTGGATTGTTAAGCTTTTTAAATGGAATATTGGCCGCCATGAAAGCTTGTCACAGTTCTAAGTTAAACGTGTCAGGTGCAGATGGTCATATGTTATCTTGATGAGTTTTTGAAGAAACACATTATACTTTTGTGGACGCCTTAAACTTAATAAACAGGCACTGCATTATATCTCGGTATTATTAGGAATATGCAACCAATCTGTATGGCCTCTAATCCATCCTACCATAGCTGGCCTACGAGAATTCTCAATAGTTAACGAAAATAAAGAGATATACTAAGAACAGAAGGAAATGGACTAAAAAGAAGAAACGAAAACTACTACGAAAATAAGGTAGTAAATTAAACTTAATATTTATAAAAAATTATAGGATAAATATACAATATAACAATATAAAACGGATTTTTTAAAATACTAAACGTTATAACCAAATAACACTGAAAGAAACGAAACCAGAAGCAATCCCTTGTAGAAGAGAATAGAAAATACAATCTCAAGAACAATAAATACATACAGGGTTAGTTAAAAGTATGGAGACGGCGATTTATTGTCGTTAATATTCATTTTAGGGAATTATGTTCAATATAAAAGTTTGTTAGGATATTTTGATCTACATTTGAGAATATTTGAATTTTTTTTTTCTTCAATTGTTTTTTAGTTACGCCTGTCCGCGCAGTTTTTTAAATGGTAACTGGTAAATTTTACTCTACCATTCGATAGAGAATTTTTTTCTCTTTACAATAATATTTTTGTTTTTTTAAAATTCATTTTAATAACTTTTTTATAAGAAAAGGCCGGTTCATGTGTTTAACAGATGTTCGGTACATCGCAGATAGACAGAAGCGTAGCGATAAACAAACTTGAGCGACATAATTTTATCAGTGGTTATTGTGTACGTCAAATCTTTGACAGAAATAATTTATTTGTGCAATTTGTTGCTGTTAATATTAACAATGGCGAGTTTAAGTAAACATGAGCGAATTGAAATACTTATGATGTTGGGTTATGGAGATAGACGCAGAAGTTTACAAGACGTTTGTAATTTATTTAATGATACGCATCCAAATAGAAATCCAATTTCTAAATCCGTTGTTGGTAAAACTTTAAGACGCTTTGAACAAACGGGTAGCGTTAAAGATTTGCCAAGGAGTGGTAGACCTAGAACAGCAAAAAGCGATGATAACAAACTGGATATTTTATTGGCTGTATCTGAATATCCCCATTTATCAACCAATCAATTAGCGGCCAATTTCAATATTTCACAGTCATCGATCGTGTCATTTTTAAAAAGTGAAAAGTATAAACCTTATAAGGTACACCTTGTACACGAGTTAACGGAAGATGATTTTGATAGGAGATTACAATTTTCTGAAGAAATGTTAAATATTTGCAATAATAATGAAAATTTTGTCAACAATATTCTTTTCTTAGACGAAGCTACTTTTTGCCTTACCGGTGAAGTAAACAGACATAACTGCAGATACTGGTCATCGGAAAATCCCTCTTGGTTTTTGGAGCACCATACCCAGTACCCCCAAAAGGTTAATGTTTGGGTTGGCATGCTAGGCGGTCATTCTATCGGTCCCTTTTTCATCAATGGCAATTTAACTTCGGCTCTGTATTTGCAGTTATTGCAAAATGAAATAATACCTGATTGTGCTACGCTCTATCCTCATGAAAACAATGAACACCTTCCCAATGACAGTATCTGGTTCCAGCAAGATGGCGCCCCACCACATTATGGCGTCAATATCTGGACAACGTTTTTCCCCACAGATGGATTGGAAGACGAGGAACCATTGAATGGCCAGCCCGTTGGCCAGATTTAAGTCCTTTAGATTTTTTCTTTGGCGATACGTAAAAAACAAAGTTTAAAAAAGATAAGCCCGATAACGTCGAAATACAAGAAATTCCCCGAGATTTTTTACAGAACTCTGTTCGGGGTTTTGTAAATCGATTGGGTCATTGTCAAACTACTAATGGATGACAATTTGAACACTTACTTTAATTTACTTTGTTAATAATTTGTTTAATTTTTCTTGTAAACAAGTTATTAAAATGAATTTTAAAAATACAAAAATATTATTGTAAAGAGGAAAAAATTCTCTATCGAATGGTAGAGCAAAATTTACCAGTTCCCATTTAAAAAAAGAATGCGCAGACAGGCGTATCTAAAAAAACAATTGAAGAAAAAAAATTCAAATATTCTCAAATGTAGATCAAAATATCTTAACAAACTTTTATATTGAACATAATTCCCTAAAATTAATATTAACGAGAATAAATCTCCGACTCCATACTTTTAACTAACCCTGTATATGTATATGCATGTATAACAGCATGTAAAGGCGATAATACACTTTGGAAATTAGCGGATATAATTTCTTAAGCGATTATTTCAACGAAGTCTAACGAAATAATATAAAAATGTATATTCTGTCTGCTACTGTGAATTGAATTTTTGAAGGAATACAAAAAATGTACTATTCATAACGACGGAAATAGCAACACCTGCTCGAAGAATGCATTCGAGCAAGCAAATAGTGGGGCTGCTATAACATACAATACTTGAGACCGCCACAACGTTTTATCGGGACAATTGGTCATTCAATCGCTCTGGTAATAAAATATACGGATTCCTATTTAAGACTTCGAAGTTGCCCCCGCTCCACCTACATGGAGGGAGAGAGAGGGACTAATTCTAGCACTAATGTATTTCCTTAATTGAATTATTCAATTTTCAATCTGGACATTTTTTCGTGAACTGCTTATTTTGCGAGATATTTGAAAATTTCAAGTTCAAAAATACACCCAGTATATGAAATTTTTTATATTACCAATTCCTTGGTCAAAATAGCTCAAACTGCGCATCTTTTTATATAAATAAATAAGAATCAGATTAGTTATCTTGTTTGTTGTTTCGCTGACAAACGAATTGAGAAATAAACATATATTCGAGTTTTTTAAACTCATTTTCATGTTAAAAACTATACTACTTACGTCAGTGGTAATATGTGTCAAAGAGAGGATATCCGAGTTTACAAAAACATTTGCACATTATTATCAACAGGGAACGATGTATAAAGTGTACCTGTGTGTTTGTTCACCATTTGTACAACTCCAATAATTGAACCTCTGATGTAGATCGGCATACATAATATCGTTTGCGTCTTGTATCCTGTCAACTGATCCACTGTTCTATTGAACCTTTCGTCTGAATAGGCATCGGTTATGTTCAATACCTCCCCGGTCATGGCAACTTGTCCGGCTATGCCGGTACCCAGCGGGAAACGAATTTCTCTAGTCTGCGCTTTGACGGATTCCTCGCTTTCCGATTCCGTACTCTCGCCGGAGGTTTTACTTTCCATACCCACATCAAATATTGTCGCGTATAGTTCTTTGTTCTTTGAATCGACAAGAAAGAGAGACGCCCTATCGGCGTCGACAAGTCTTTGGGCGAAGTTCATTATTTTCATTATTAGCATATCCATGCTTACCATATCTTGAAAAATGGATCTGCGAACAATAGGGAAAACTTGTGTAATACGAGTTCGAGGGTTTCAGTATTATAATACAGTCTCGATGACTTCATGAACTTTATATCTTAAAATGAACTTGTGCTTACTGAATTAGCAATTACAAGTGAATTTCCGAATCTGGTATCTTTTACTTGGAGCTTTTTATTTGTAATGCATTAACTTTTACAAAACTAATAAAAAAAGGAAAAATAATTCAGTGCTTAAAATTAGAAAAATCTAGTAGTTCAGAACTTATTACAAAATAAACTTAATGAAATATACGTATAAAAAGAATTGACTTTTTTCAATAAAACTTAACAATTATCTATTATGTCGGAAAACGATATGATAGATAAGAATTACGAATTATTTAGTTTCCTTTATTCCACTTTATTTAACAATTTGTTCTTTTTCCGAGACATCAAGTTGTTATGACAAGCCAAACAAGCCATGTTGTGTATATTTGTAATGAAAGGTAGGTCACCACTGATGCTCTAAGCCAGTGTTTCCAAGCCAGTTTTTCAAAGCGGGACCCCTTTTTGGTAATAATTTTGTTCGCGACACCTTTTTCTTACAATACTCAATCTTATTTATGGAAAATCAAACAACACCACGCAATTAAGGTGCGTCTTAGCGAACTTAAGGTGCGTCTTAGCGAAATTGTTTGCATAGCTCGTTTAGTTCAGCTCGCAAAGCTACGAATAGTTTATTTCCATCAATGGTCTTAGTGCATTTTCAATTTGACAGTTCTGGTTATTCATTTCTATTTGACAGTTGAGATTGCTGGCTATTAATATTCTACAAAAATATCTTTCAAACTTGGTTTGTGATGGATCAATAACGGAGAAAAATTTTAATTTATTTTTATCTTTACTGTAAATTGCTGAAGATGCGAAACCATACTAAGAATTTTATTACAAAGAGACAAATTGATGGTGCATTTCACAATTTAAGTTTAGAAATGCACTATTCATATTATGTGCTATTTCCTGCCAGTTTTTCCTTATATACAGGGTGTCCAGAAACTCTCCTGACAAACGAAGATCGGAGTTTCCTCAGATAATTTTAAGACAATTAAACCCGAATTCACCTAGTCCGAAAATGCTTCCTAAGGCAGCTAGAGTTCTTTGAAGATGGCGCCTTGTATTTATTTTTTTTTAAATTCCTCCAGAACGCTTCTATTTAGAAAAACAAAAACTGGTATGCTTATTTATCCTCCAGAGATGAATCGATTCCATCAATTGCGAATTTCTAGTACCGGTCATAGGCGTCCGTTTTGGGTAGGTCAACGGTTATTTTAAGCCATAACTTTTTTGTCTTTAACTTTTAAGCATTTGTGACACTAGATTATTAAATTTTCAGGTATTCCAGTACTAAAAGGTACTCTTACTTTAAGTCGGTAGGATACACCGTTTTCTAGAAAAATCGATTTGTAAATTTTTCGTTTTTTCTTCATTAAAGTTCAATTTTTTATTTTTTGCAATAGCTCTGAACTGCCAACAGAAGTAAAACCTACGTTTTTTATTGTCAAATTGTTGTCAGTTCGCGAAGTTTATCTTTTCATTTTTTACTTTGTGTTATTCAAACACAACGATTTCAATTTAAAAAAAATGGTTTTTACTAATGAGGACTACGCCGATATGCATTTAGTTTATGGCGAAATGAGGTGTAACGCTCGAGCGGCGCAACGTAGATACGCTGAAAAATTTCCCAATCGTCAGCATCCCACTCACTCAACATTTACAGCTCTTCATCAACGATTAAGACAAACAGGTTCAGTGGTCCCAAAAAATAATGAAACAGGGAGACATAATGATGTAACAGCAGAACATGAAGATGTTATTTTAATGGAAGTTGAGAAAAATCCAGAAATTAGCGTTCGAAGACTATCTGCCATGTACCCCACAATTTCAAAATCTTCCGTAGGAAATATCTTACACAAAGAAAATTTATATCCTTTTCATTTTACAAAGGTGCAAGCACTGCTAGAAGGAGATTTTCCTGCTCGCGTAGAATTCGCTAGATGGTTACAAAATCAGAAAAATCAAGATGAAGATTTCTTCAGGAACATTTTGTTTGGTGACGAAGCTACATTCTCAAAAAATGGAATTTTTAATGTACATAATGCACATTATTATTCGTACGTTGGTGACAATCCCCACGTTGTTCAAGAATTTAAGCATCAGCATAGGTTTAGCATAAACGTCTGGATAGGAGTAGTTGACGATTATCTACTTGGACCTGTGGAATTACCTGCTCGTTTAAATGGTGCTGATTACTTACATTTCCTGCAAAATATTTTACCTGATTTGTTAGATGAGGTGCATTTAAATATTCGGGAAAACTTATGGTTTCTACAGGACGGCTGTCCGGCCCACTTTAGCAGGAATGTACGAGACTTTCTAGATAATAACTACGAAGACCATTGGATTGGAAGAGGCGGTCCAGTTGCTTGGCCAGCAAGGTCGCCGGATTTGAATCCTTGCGATTATTGTGTTTGGGGATACATAAAAGCATTTGTTTATTCCGTTCCGATACAAAATCGCGCACAACTCTGGCTAAGGATACAAGATGCTTGCAACGCATTTAGAAATAACTTTGGAATTTTTGCAAGAATTCGGCGTTCTCTAAGCAAAAGGGTAAACTTATGCATAGAGACTAATGGTCATCACATCGAGCAACTTTTGTAACAATCTACCTTTGATACTTGTTCTTTTTTTGTTAGTTTCGTTCCATTGTAATAAATAATTTGTTTTTAATTTATTAAATTAATTTTCATCCATGCCTTGATAGTCCAAGCCAACTTCGTCGCTAAAAATAAGTAGGTACATAATAAATTGAACTTAATGAAGAAAAAACGAAAAATTTACAAATCGATTTTTCTAGAAAACGGTGCATCCTACCGACTTAAAGTAAGAGTACATTTTAGTACTGGAATACCTGAAAATTTAATAATCTAGTGTCACAAATGCTTAAAAGTTAAAGACAAAAAAGTTATGGCTTAAAATAACCGTTGACCTACCCAAAACGGACGCCTATGACCGGTACTAGAAATTCGCAATTGATGGAATCGATTCATCTCTGGAGGATAAATAAGCATACCAGTTTTTGTTTTTCTAAATAGAAGCGTTCTGTGGAATTAAAAAAAAATAAATACAAGGCGCCATCTTCAAAGAATTCTAGCTCCCTTAGGAAGCATTTTCGGACTAGGTGAATTTGGGTTTAATTGTCTTAAAATTATCAGAGGAATCTCCGGTCTTCGTTTGTCAGGAGAGTTTCTGGACACCCTGTATACGTTTTTGTAATTGGCTAGCCGCACATTATACAATTCCTCTTTAGCTTGTACTAAATTAAAAAAAATTTCTACTCCGTCCATGAATAAACAACAACCAAAAAACGGTACACAATCTTAAAAGTCAGGTAAAGTTTGATCAATTTAATTTGACAGTTGAAGTGATTGCTCGTCTCGTTCGGCTATAAAAATTGGAATTGACGAAGTTTTGTCGCCGTACTGTGCTACCTGAACACGTGATTACTATGCGCGCTACGATTGGTTAATTGTTTATTCCATAGCTGAGCTAAACGAGCTATGCAAATCAGTTCAATGGAATAAACAATTAGCCAATTGTATCGCACGAAGTAATCACGTGTTCAGGGTAGCACAGCATGATGTCAAAACTGGGCCAATTCCAATTTTTATAGCCGAGCAACACGAGCGATCACTTCAACTGTCAAATTAAATTTGCCGAACTTAACCTGACTTTTAAGATTGTGAACCAAAGCGATTGCAAGATTGTGTATTTCTGTAAACCGTTGTTCTGGTTGTTGTTTATTCATGGACGAAGTAGAAAATTTTATCAATTTACTACAAGCTAAAAAGTAATAGTATAATGCAGGCGCGGCTCGTGATGACGTATTTGGGAGTACAAGTACAATGATGCGAGTGCTTCGTGTATTCTCGTGTACTAACTGTAACATTTTCTTAGTAAACACCGAAAACACACGAGGCACTCGCATCATTGTACTTGCACTCCCAAATACGTCATCACGAGCCGCGCCTGGTATAATGTCTTCTTCTTCTTCAGGTGCCATCTCCTCTCAGAAGGTTGGCTATCATCACGGCTATTCTCATTTTTGATGCTGCGGCTCTGAATAGTTCAATGGAGCTGCATTTATACCACTGTCTCAAATTATTTAACCAGGAAATCCGTCTTCTTCCTATATTTCTTCTTCCCTGTATCTTACCCTGAATAATTATCTGTAGCAGAGCATATCTTTCCCCTCTCAACACGTGGCCCAGATATTGTAGTTTTCTTATCTTTATTGTGTTCAATATTTCCTTCTCTTTCCCAATTCTTTTAAGTACTTCGCTATTCGAAACTCTATCTATCCATCTTATCTTCAGGATCCTCCTATATGCCCACATTTCAAATGCCTCTAGACGCTTGTTAGTGCCTTGCTTTAGCGTCCAGGCTTCCATCCCGTACAGCAGCACCGGGAACACGTAACATTTCAATACCCTGATCTTGAGACGCAGACTAAGGTCATTGTCACACAATACTTTCCTCATCTTGTTGAATATATTCCTGGCTTGGCCGATTCTCGTTCGAATTTCTTCTGAATATTCATTTGTGTCGGTAACAGTTGTTCCCAAATATTTGTATTTCTTTACTCTCTCTATTGGCTGTTCTCCAATCCATAAGCCTTCTTGATGTCGGTTAGACTTTGTAATAATCATCATCATCATGGTATAATGTACAGCTAGTTAATTACAAAAATGTATATAGCTATAAGGAAAAAAACTGGGGCAAATCGTTGTAAACGTAACTTAACAATTTATCAAATAAACCTAGTGTCATTCTATTGAATTGGAAAATCATTCCTTGTCCCGAAGACGCATTTCTTAACTTAAACTGTCAAATTAAGTCGTTTCTTTGTAATAAAAGTATCTTAGTGTAGTTTTGCATCTTCAGTAACTTATAATAAAGACAACAATTAATTAAAATTTTCCTTCGTTATCGATCCACCACAAGCCAAGTTTGAAGGAATTTTTGGTAGTAAATTAATAATAGTCAACTGTCAAATGTCAACGTCAACTGTCAAATTGAAAATGCGCTAAGAAATAAATTATGCATGGAAATAAATTACTCTGCGCTATGCCGCTACCAGAAGTATAAAAACAAAGTACTCGGCTAAAGACAAAAAAGATACTGATCTGGAGGTAAAAGTACTGCCAACTTAAAATGAGTAGTTAAATTAACATTTCATTATTTGCGAAGGTGAAACTTTTGGTATGATGTATATACCTATATACAGGAATTTGTAACAAAGAACTTCAATATTTTTGGAAGCAAATTTAAATAAAAACAATCGTCGTAATATTTTAACTTTTTTATTTAACAATTCCTTCAAAACTCATAGAGAAAATCTTCGCATTTTTATTAATTTTTTTAGTTACTATTACTATATCTATGATAAAATCGATAAAACCACAGAATGAAATATAAAAACTTTGCAAGTAGGTAAAATACAAGGATAAGTTTACATATGCTGCCATCTATCATCTTTAATTAGAATCAAAATAGAAAGTGGGCGATAAGAATATTTTATTCATTCGTATTATAATATATTCATGGATTATATCAATAAATCTCTCTATAACACCAAAATATGTTCTGAATATGTCGCACAAAAAAGTACTGATGGAGGACAAGTAACACTGAAGTACTGTTAGAGGTAAAAAGGTACTAATTTCAGTACTTTGGCACTGACAATGGAAACGCTGATGCGAGCTGAGCTAAACGAGCTATGCAAATAAGTTCAATAAGACGCACCTTTAAATTCAAAGTAGAAAATGTGTTTGTTACTTGCGCCATCTTCCTAAACGTTCTTGGACCATCCGTTCACCTTTATATATCACCAAAACGCTGGCTGAAGTGGCATTAGCAAGTTGTGTACTGTGCAATATTAAATAATTAGGGTAAATTTACGGGTTATGTTCGTTCTTTGATATTTATTATTTTGCTAAATATGAAAAAAATTTAAAAAGATCGTTAGAACCATCTACGCCACAAAGTGGCGAGAATGCAAAGAAGAACATATTGTACAGTGTGAATATCTTATACAGGGTGTTTGATCACTCGCTTTCCAAATTTGGAGGGTAGAAAGTACCCAAAGTTTATAATGTTTTACCATTCCATTTAAAATATCAAAGTTGGCTATGACTTCCGGTATAACCGAAAGTGGTCCATGAGTGTATATATTTTATTTTAACACACCAAGTATGAAGATTATGTGCCACAAATTTTCAAAAGTGTCCTAAGGCGTCAACATAGACAACTTCTGACGAACGGGTTACGTGAAAACCCTTGTATAAACTTACTTTATTATATATATTTCTTAAAAATTGTAACTGACGCTGCTATAAATAGTATTTCGTCCTTTTATTGCTAATTATTATAAGTAAGACTGTACTAAATTTATTATTTTCAACACGTGTATTTTTTATTGGATTGTGATGCCTTTATAAAGCAGAAAAAATGTAAAATAAGATCAAAGTGTCGCGACATTTCTCGTATATGTAGACGAATGAGCCCTCAGAGAACCGTAAATTGAATTTACTTCCGATCTGGAAATTCGATATTAAATTTTCTTTACGTGATAAAACTCACTTGACTACAGCCAACAAGAAGTCGTTTAGCTTCCGTTGCTTGTCCATATTTAAGTACAAATGCGCGTAATGTAATGCGATTCCACCCCACACTAAGTAGCTGCAGGTTATCTCTTCGTCCTCCTCGTGGAACGGTCCACCAGCTTCCCGTCTCCAGAGTTCTAAAACTGCCGCCAGATTTCCATCCGGCTGCACGATTGGTTGGCAAAGAATGTGTGCGATTTCTCCCTGAAAGTTATGAAAATGAAAATGTAACTTTTCGTACAATATAGTAGTGGGTCACAGCATTAAAGAACTTTTATATTTGAAAGAACTTCTTTATAGCATCTGGATTCTTTTTCGATATGTGCTTCCAAGAAGCATAATTTAGTTTAAACTTCTATTTCCACTTACTCAAATTAAAGCAGGTGAATAAATAAGAAAACATTAATCTTATGTATGGTTACGACTTATTTTTGAAATACCTACTATATATTTCTTTGCAAAACAAGGTGAAAAGGTAGTTCTAATACACGCTAGTTTAGGCTGTAAGGCTGTAGTTTTGCGACATGTAATAACCAGTTTATTGCAAAATGCCCAGATGGAATAGAAAAAAGGTAAATATACTTTATGTGTTTGAGTTTTTAAGCAAATAAGCAAGAAGGTATCAAGCTGATAAAAGTTGTGGAGTCCAGGCCCCAATAAAAGTCAAGAAAAAAAATTAGCCGTCACGGGACGCTTGGTAGATGTGAAACTTTGAAATCGATTGTTATTTAAAGAAGGGAACATAAATCAAAGTAAAGAAATATTTTGATTTTATAAAAAAATATATTTTTCTTATTGTTATATAATATACAGGAAAAAATATAATAAAACAGAGATCTTTTAATAACACTGGCCTACAACCATTTTGGTGCTGGTGATTTTAGACCCGATTTTAAGTATGTCTTATATGGCGATATCAAAAATGTTACCCGTTTTCTTCTGTCAGCTCTAGTTCCCGGGAAGAAAAGAAAACACAATTCACGAAAAATATATATTTTATTGACATTAAACATCAAGAAATTGTCTTTTGAGTGATTTTCTAGAATGAAACTGACTCGGGCAATCTCGCATGATTCCCCAGCAATAGTCAGCCATCATATGACTGTCCCACCTTCCTTGGTATCTATTCTCCATTGTTTTTAGGTCTTGGTGGAAACGTTCCCCTTGTTCTTCGCTTAGATCTCCTAAATTGTGTTGGAAATGATGTAGATGACTATTGAGATAGTGTAATTTTATACTCATATTACAGCGTAAATCTTTGAATCGCACCAGCATTTCCTCTACTAGTTCTACATAGTTGTCAGCCTTATGATTTCCGAGGAAATTTTGTGCAACTGCTACAAAAGATTGCCAGGCAAGCCTCTCCACATCATTCATACAAGTCTCAAAATTAGTTGTGTCTTTCAGCTTAGTTGTGGCTTTTAGTTTTTCAGTACTTAAACCAGGAAATTTGTGAGAAATAAACTGGAAACATTGACCATTTCTATCGAGAGCCTTAACAAACTGCTTCATTAGCCCTAATTTTATATGCAATGGCGGAAGAATGATTTTTTCTCTTGAAACTAAGGGTTCATTTATAACATTTCTTTCCCCAAGAACAAGAGCATCTCTCAGGCCAATTTTTTGCAGTCCAATGACGTGATTTAGCTCGACTATCCCAGAGACAAATAAAACATGGGTATTTAGTATAACCACTCTGTTGACCCAATAAAAAATTAACCATCTTCAAGTCGACGCAGATCACCCAGTTATGTTCAATATATTTTATTTTTTGTAAAAGATTTGAAATTACCTCATATTCTTCTTTTGCACATGTTGAGTGAGCAATTGGAACGGGAGCATATTTATTTCCATTATGTAGAAGAACTGCTTTTAGACTTCGTTTACTACTGTCAATAAAGAGACGCCATTCATTGGGCTGATAGATCGTTAAACCCATGAAAGCCAGCAAACCACTCACATTACGGCAATACACAAAATTTTCATCAGATGAAAAAAACTTCCATACCTTTCCCTCTCTCGTGCGATATGTAGACACTCGAACATCTGAGGAAAGACAATTTTTTTCTTTTAATCTTGACGCTAGTAACTCAGCACGTTCCTTCGAAAGATCTAAGTCTCTGATGAGGTCACTAAGCTCATTCTGCGAAAATGGCTTAGGATCTGATGTTTCTCCGCAGTATTGAAAGTCATCATCTACTTGGGAAGAAATAGATATTTCAGCTTCATCCTCCTGAGATTGCTGCACTACCTGGTGAAAAGTTGGTATTGGAACATTTTCTGAAAGAGGAACAGGTCTTTGTACTGAAGAAATATTGGGCTATTTCCATTTATGGCGATTGTTTTTGTTGATGCCCACTATATTAATCATACAAAAGTAACAGTCGTCATAATGATTTTTTTTGTTCTCGCCATATCATAGGCACTCCAAACTTCAAAAACTTACGTTTCCCTCTCTCTCATTGTCGCAAATTTTCAACGCATATTTTACAAACACTATGAGGCACCCACACTTTATCTTGGTGTAGAATTTCAATACCGAAGTAAGCAAAATACAAACGACGCACTGTGTTTGTAATCGATTTACGCTGATTTTTCAGTATGTATTCACCACAAACATAACAAAATATATCAGGATCGTTAACACAACGTCTGGACGTACTAGCCATAATGAAATAGTAACACAAACTTTATCGATGATATTGTAATAATGACTAGTTACGAACAAGACCATAACAAGACCGACAACAATTCACAATGAGGGTAGTAGGTAAACTAGAGCTGATGAGTTAAAATGACGTATGTCAATATACTGTACATTACCTACTTTATCGACAATTCCAACAAACAGAGATGCACCAAAAAATTTTTTTTTTTTGTAGGCCTGTGTAATATATATATTTTTTAGATTGTCACTATCTGTTACTCTCACTATCACTGATATTAAAAACCAACAAAAAGTTACAACCTATTCGGCTGGAAATACTTTGTTATGTTCGAAAAGATGCTCCGATTGAAATGAAAACTTGAGACAATGCCGTGTACACAAATAAAGCGACTATAGCGCGCACCGATGGACGCACACACACATAGGTAAAAGCGGCGAACGCCTATGGTCTGTTTACCGAACAGATAGAGTGATAACACCGTACTTAGTACTTCAAGAAACGTTTTTGGACACGTGCGAGTGACAGTTGCTGATATGTATATCGAGGGTACCAAACTACAGACACATACTCTGGCGTAGTTCTAACAAAGGAATAGAACAAAATGGTCAATGTGTAATTGCCAAATGTACGACAAGATCGAATGAGGAAATCTAGAGATTTAGATGCGGCTGATCAATGTGGACTGAAAGATGTGAATCAAAGAGCACGTCGGGATTTCGAAATTGCGAAACCCTAGGAATTATGTCATTAGAAGCTGTATAATCGAAGGAAATAATGCTTGAACGTTTAGAGAAGGAAGGAATAGCACGTTTCTCAACATTCAAGCACACTCGATTATTTGTACGCCATTCGTGAGTAATTGTAAGATTTCTCTGCAGAAGTACGCAGTCTGGTGGCGAGGTTTTAAATAAATTTCGCCAGAACAGTGGATTCCTCAGGTACTTACAGCTAAAGAGTACGTTACAAACTAAATTAAAAAAATATATATAAAATCAACAGGGTTGGTGCTATTTTACAACGTTTTTAAAGAAATCTATGAATTTACACAAGTATTGTCGGTAGTGAGCAAATGTGGCTCATTTGGTCGGCCCTACCGGCACTACCGACAATATTTGTGTAAATTCATAGATTTCTTTAAAACATTGTAAAATAATACCAACCTTGTTGATTTTATATATTTTTTTTTGTAATTTAGTTTGTACTCTTTAGCTGTAAGTACCAGAGGAAGCCACTGCGTTGGCGAAACAATTGTCGTGTTACGATTAAATATTAAAAAGTGAAGATTTGAACCGTAGTTTTATTTCTATTTTAAATTATAGATCTTCATCAAGTAAAAGCCGAATTAATTCAATTAATTTTTATCTAACGAAAACTTAGTTGGAGAGCAAAATAAAGTTAAAATTCAACATTTATATAATAAAATATAAAAACAAAAAGTAAAAACTTTAACTCGGATCATGTAGTCCACAGCTAAAAGTGATAACCATTAGACCACGCACAATTTGAAAAATATTTCCCGAAAGTTGTTTATAGCTGAGCTTTGAATAGATTTTTAAAAACGGAAAAAATGTCATCTGTAGCGCAGAATGTAGATTACTTTCACAAATTTTCAGCCATTTAGTTAACATTGCCATGATTCTTCATGGATGAACTTTACTTTCCAAATTAGGGTACGCAGTAACCGATATTAAACACAACATAATCGCGATCGTCATATACGCTATCTGGTAAACTATTTGCTAAATAAACTTACCAACCTATTATGATGGACTGTGTATATTTCGATGTGTTCAAAATGCCTGAAGCTTAAAATACGCAATAGAATGCAGTACTAGAAAGGTATTGCACTATTGGACACATGATATTCATTAATAAACAGAAAATTAGAGGTATTTGCAAAAAGCTTATTGGCGAATAAGTTTTCACAAGCAGCTATGCTATGATAAATGGGGTGATGTAACAAACTATTCGCTTTGAAATGATCTGGCTAGCAAAAAGTAAATCTCAGACATCAGAGGCGGACGTTTAAAAGTTGGTACATAAAATACATAGTAAGAAGTAAATTATAAAACGTGCTCAAATAGTTACCATTTTAAGGGTCTTCCATAAGTCACAAATGGGATAACATCTGCTAAATATTTCAATTATTAGATATGTTTGTTTCCACAGTTGTTATTATAATATAATATTTTTTAATGTCGAAAACAATCATTCTACATTTAGTGATGTTATATTTGCATATTTAAAATAATCTTTCGTATAAGAAAAAATGCATTTGGAAACATGATGTATCGTGCGTTCAAAGCAAATCTGCCTCTAGTGAGCCATGGTTTCTAAGTAACCTCAAAAAGCATGTCGTAACTCCACTAACATGATTTTCTTAAATGACAGTTACATCTAAATGACAGACGGCTTCAGAAAATTGAAAGGTCATGAATAAATAAAATTCTGTGTTGTCGCTTTTATTAGATGACACTAATGACATTAACATTTGACAATTCAGAACGGTGCGATTAAGTTATGACATACCTAAAAATTTCATGGCCAACTCTGAGGCTTTTGTTTTTTTGAACGCACGATATTACATACACGCATAACCTACCTCACATTATTTCATAATATCTTGAAATTGGTTAACCTTATCAGCTTGCTTATTTGCTTATGTATGCATTTTTAAAATCGAATTAGTGCGGCAATAACGTCTATAGACATAATCCGACGCGTTGGTCGGAGGCGACTCATCTCGGACTGCCAACGTTTTCTCGAAAACCGATAGAGCTAGAGCTGTTTAGACACGCGATTTGACATTTCGTCCTCGATGAGGTCCTAGGGGGGGGCGGAAAAGCCTCATAAGGCAACGTGTGTGTCTTACGCTTTCTTGAGAATTAGATTGCGGTGTTTTGCTATCCCCTAGGAGATAGAACCGTTTTGATATTATCCGCCCTCCATCTAGGCCCCCGTATCGCGACATACCCCAAGGTGCTCATGTAAATAGCCCCCATGCTGAACGTCCCCATTGCTTACGGTTCCTCGGTATTTGAATTTCGCGCGAACTGTGGGCATGATCACGTGAAGACGTCATTTGAGATAAGCAGTAGAAGGGATAAAAAATGAATTTATACCCTTGTGTTAAATCTTATAAGATTTTGGTCCAGAACTCTGCTAGTTATGCTACGTTTTCGGCAGTAAAAAGCATTTATTACGTAAGTCGAACTAGCTTGACTGAAACATCGTTGGAAACATATTGTTAAGAACATGTCTTGGGTTCGTTTAAATAGAACTAACAGTAATTAAAAACACACTACATTAATAATAAAATACTCTAACAACACTTAATAACTATAACAATAATAATTATTTAGGTTCATATTTATATAACAATGTTTGTATATTTATTTCACATTAATTAAGCCGCGCTTGCTGCTTGAATGTCCTATGCTTTTCTTGGAGCGCTCTTATAGGCCTATAAGAATTCGAGAATAATCCGTTTCTCGATTATTACAGCTTTTCGTTTCGGCGGATGACTCACATCACAATATGTAATTATTCAAATATTTAACAGATGTTATCCCGTTTGTGATTTCACGGAAGACTCTTAAAACGGTAAGTGTTTGAGCACGTTCTATAATTTACTTCTTACTATTTATTTTATGTGTCAACTTTAAGCGTCTACCTCAGGCCCGTGGCCCAATTTCCCTGCTCTATACCTTTTCGACTTCAATTTGAGATTAATGAAGTTCAAACACTTTCAAAATGAGAACAAACAATTTTAAATTGAGAATAATCAGTTTCAAATCGAGAATAAACAAATTCAAATTGAGAATAAACACATTCAAAATGAGAACAAACAATTACAAATGAAAACTGCTTTTATTATATTGTAACATGTAAAGTAGCACAATTAATATATGGATTTTGTAAATTACTTAATTAGATCGTTTAAATTTAATGCGTCCGGTATAAATCGTTGAATATGTGCTACATGTCTTGGAGAGTACACCGAATTTATTGCATTTATTGCGTTTATTGCATATGATGATCTCATCTAATTGTTGTAGACGAAACTCCGTTTGGTTTAAATTTGCTCTGCCCTCACCAGCTAAAATATGTAGCAAATGCAGATTTAAATCCCGTTTAACAGCAGCTTTTAAGCTGGACCAAGTGATTTCAATTGGATTTAACATTGGGCTGTAAGGACTAAGTCTTAGCAATTTATGGTAGCTGAATTTATTATCAGTAAATATAGTTTTTATACCGGCATGGCACGGAGCATTGTCAATTACCATCGCATGAGTCTGAAAAATGTTATAGGCTGCACGTAAATATTGACAGACAAATTGATTTGCGTGTTCCATTCCGAAGGCCTCTTTTGATCTCGTTGTGAATCATATTACCATTACAGCCTATAACGTGTATATTGGCCCCGTGGCAACCAGCCATTATATCGCTGCAGCGGGATCCCTTTCTTGATCGTCCTTGTATTTTTGATATGAATAAATTAAAATTGGTTTCGTCTATATATATAATTGGCACATTATCCGCTTGATAAATTGAAGTTTCTGAATATACTCAGGACGTTTTATCTTATTTTCATTAGTGTTTGCTCTTTCAAGTTCTTTTCGTATGTCTTTCAATGTGAACAACAATAAATATATAAATAAATATAAAAATGTTTTTGAGGTATATATTGTTTCATGATTAAGCATTCCTTGAAAAGGTACAATACTTTCATTTATGCTGAAAACTTGGCCCGGAGTATATACTTCCTGAAATCTTTTCGAAAGAGAATCAAGCAGTGGTTGTATTTGGTTTTTTGCTCACTACAATACACTAATAAGTCAAGCAATAACTTCAAAGGCGTGTATCATATGGAAGTCTAATCTTGCAAAGATGACCGCTTGGCAATTGCGACTTTATACGCAATACGCCACCGCGGTGGCCATTGTGACCGATCTTGTTTTCTTCCTAAATCTTGGCGAAAAAAATTGAAAGTTTCAAATATGAATGTAAAACATATTGCTATGAATAGTGAGTTAGAAATTGGATGTACCACTATTCACACCAACTCTGTTCAGCTTTGATACTCAGTCGGTTACTTTTCTTTTAATGAGACTGCTTTCCTCTCCGGGTTTCCAATGGAAAACGTGGAAAACACAATAATGTTAGTTAATTATTCTTATATTGTACGCCACTCAAAATTTGTTTGAGAAAATATTTAATAAAGTCTTCAAGTTATTCAAAAACACAAAAGAATAAAGGTAGACTTCAAAAACACAATGAATTGAAACGAAACTTTAATACAGGAGTTAAAAAAAAAATTAAAAAAAATGTCTTTATGAAGTATAAAGACTAATTTTGCATCATTAAACAAAATTATTATACGGTCAATATTCGTATAATTATTATACGAATATTGACCGTTGCGTATAATTAAACTTCCTTATATGAATCCCGAGCAAAGTTAAAACTAATAAATTTCAAAGAAGTCCTTTAATTTCACCCCAGATCAACTTCAAAAAGTAAACAACAAATACTGGCAGATCCGAAACAAATCTCTAAAACATGCGCAATCGCAAGTAATAAAAAACTGCCCTTGAACACCAAGCGAACAAAATCTTTAAAGTTAAAGAAATTTTTTACGAGAAACTTTAAAAAACTTTCTTTGTCATCTATATTAACTACAATTAAACTATATATATCAAAATTCACAAATGACAATACAATATTAAATGCATACAAATTAAAATAATGATAATAAGTAATATCTTTCTTTTACTTACGTAAATAAATGTGTTTTATTTTTTTTACGAGACACCAGAGTCAGAAGAACGTACAAAAATCACAAAATTACGAGAATAACACACTCGTAAATACCACGGTAAATGAAATCAATCACCATCCACAATTTAATACAATACACGAAGCTACTAAGAAACTTATAAAATATAGAATTATATTTTACAAAATACGTCTTCACAACTCTGATCACATGAAGTGTCTAACGGAAATATCCGGAAAATCGACGTACTATAACAACGCAAGTCAAATAAAAATATAATACATCAAAATAAAATCAGTATTCATAGATAATTTCACAAAAATATACACTGGCATCAAAAATTATTAATTCAATATAAAATAATGTTCTTCAAAAATGTTGCGGGGAAAAATCCACTGCAATATGCAAGTAAAGGAACATGATTTAAGTTCAGCGTCTTTAGCAAAATTTTAAAAAATGGTTTGGCAGTTAACCTGTTAATGTTAATTTTGGGTTTTCTTCAATGTATTGAACGATAAATCGACAATGCTCCTCCGTAATTTTCACAAATTTTTGTCCCCCACGTGGCTTTTCCACATTTTATTGATTTTTTACCAATGATTTTTTAACGTCCAATCAAATGGCAAGCCCTCTCCAGTCACCTTGGCAGTTATATACAGCACAAATTTAACTGTCAGCTTCACGTTTTTTTAATGTAAGGCATGGTAAATGTCTTACCACTGACGCTAAATGATACTCAGTAACACTGACGTTTGGAATTATTTTGTTAGATCAATGTGTGCTGCAAATTTATTAATTCTCCATTTGAAGTTGATTGTTCTCAATTTGAAGTTGAAAAGGTATAGTTATTACTACTAGTAGTATTCCCGTTCACTGATGTTTTTAAATGTGATTCACATTTTGTTTCTTTCATTACGGAAACATATTAAAATAAAATGTTATATTTTCTACAATGTGTCGTAGTTAATTTGACTACATTTTCAAGTGCATTCTTGCTTCATTTTTCATAGAAGGTCTTTTTGAAGGTTCTGTGAAGAATTAAGAATAACGAGCACTTGGAAATGTACTCAAATAAACTACGTAATCATAGGAGCAACAATTATTAACACTGAAACTTCGAAATAAACTCAAAATTAAATAAAATCCTAGTAATATAACAGTCAAAAGGTCAAAAAGAAGAACCAGAAAGCAAGTCGATGTTTATATACTTCCTTATGATATTGTAATTTGCAAAATAGTTTGTCGCATTCTAAATGTTTTATACCTAATTTAACTACAATAACAGTGATAATAACTATCTTGGTTAGATTCATTTAATATATGTAAATGGGAATGCTAATTTTACCTCTGTAAAATCTGCTTTAGTGTCACTAGAATAATATCACCTTCCTTTATTTGTTTCACTGAATATTTTATTTAACGTTAGCGTCTCTTCTTTTATTTGCCCGGCAAGATTTCTCAAATTAATGTAAAAATATATTAGATCCGAACGTTTTGAAAAGACACACTTATTTTATTTTCTAGAGATATATGCCATGCGAATTCGAAAAGGGAATACGTATTCGCGTATTTAGTATAAATTGTAATATACGCAAACGTTAATCTGGGATTACGCACTTTCCGATACATGCATATATGGGATATTTGAAACGCACGTACATTGTATATAAAGGTATCGACATCGTATCATGCCAAAAATAACGGTTAACAGTTTTACATGTTTGTTATTACTTGTATCGTAGTCTATTACCATACCAGTTTCAGCAACAGAGTCGGCATCAGTAATTTTGAATGGTTTCGTAGCTAAGAACTTGTAAATAAAGATATATTTAAAAAAAATATTATTAAAAAAAAATGTGTAAATGTAGTGAAGTGAAATTCGTGACATTTCTGTAGATCTACGTAAGCAGGAAGAATTGCTATTTAATAAAAAAAATCGGTAAATTATGCGAAGGCGATTCTTAAACTAAGTTCCATTTGGTTATTAAAAAAAACACATGAATAGGTTTTTATTATACACAATTTAAAGATACTAGTTTCAGCTATTTTTCTACATAGTTTCCATTAAGATTGAGACATTTATCATAGCGATGAGATAGCCTTTTAATGCCCTCTTCGTAAAACTCTGTCGCCTGTGAATTAAGCCATGCTGTAACACTGTTCTTCAGTGTTTATTGTGGTCCCTCGTTCCATAAAGTCTACAAGAAGACACCTTTCTTGTTCGAAAAGACAGTGACTATGACTTTTGTCGGGGAAAAAGTTTGACACGTTAAAGGTTTCCTCGTAGGCGAGTTAGAGCGACCCCTTGCATTTCCGTAACATCTACGTCTACCCATGATTGAAGTAAATCTTCATGAGTGTCATTATTTTTAGTTATAATTTCTTTTGCTCTTTGATTAGTGAATTTTACGATAATCACGAAAATTTCGTTGGATATAAACAAAGAGAAACAATCTAGAATTGATTCAATACCTTTGCTTTTCTCTGTGAAACCTTTTTATTTACGAATGAAATCTGATGCTCTTGTTTTACCTTTTTTTAGGAGCTAAGTACAGGGTGGCCCAAAATGACCGAAGGGGTTTGAGTTCATTAGAACTTCTTATTTAAGACATAATTATTAAATTTTTTTAATTTTAAATACAGTATATTTATGGAGAATATTTTTAATTTATTTATGAAAAATTAGCTCTCGCAAGTGGTGGTCATTTTCTGCTTCGCATATTTGTGCTCTTTCCAAAACATTTTCCATAACCTTTCGCAAAACTTCAGGTGTTATGTTGTTGATTTCGTCGCGTATATTATTTTTTAATTGCTGTATGGTTCGAGGCTTATTAATATAGACTTTTCCTTTCAAATAACTCCAAAGGAAACAGTCTGAAGCGGTTAAATCCGGTGAACGCGGAGGCCAATTAAAATCGCTTGTACGGGAAATAATTCGTTTTTTGCATAATCAAGTCGTTGCTGGTAATCTGTCGGTTTCAATTGTTGGACAAGCTGAATTTTGTATGGAAACATTCTTATTGTATGCAAAATTCTCTGCAGCGACCCTCTTGAGAGGACAAGTTGTGTCGAACGTCTCCTGGTTGATGTTTCTCCATCTTCCCGAATACTCTCCTGTACCCGTTCAATATTGTCATCCGTGTGCACCGTTCGTCGTCTGCCGGCACCAGGAAGGTTCCTTACTGCCCCTTGTTCTCGAAAATTTGCAACCAGACGGTTTATTGTTGACTCTGAGGGTCCAACCCGCACATTAAAATAACGACGATATGCACGCTGAGTCAAAACAATGGATCATTGATTTGAGAAATAAAGTTCAACGATTTTGGCACGTTGTTCAATTGTGTACTGTTCCATTTTAAATTCCCAAAGTCTTCTTTACAAAATACTGAAAACAAAAAAAAAAAAAATTATAATAAAAAAGTTATAAGGAATTAAAACCCCTTCGGTCATTTTGGGCCGCCCTGTATTTCCAAACAGACCAGCAACTTCAATATTACGATTTATGGTTTTCTCAAATTCGTCGCGATTGTCCCTTTTCTCACTAAATAAAGCATCTTCGTCATCAGAATTAATTTCGTTTTCCTTCCTTCATAACATCTCCTTCTTCTTTGTCAGAAATATCGCTAAATGTTTCTTCAATCGTCAATTCCCTTTCATTTTCATCATTCGAATCATTCATTAACATTTTAAATAGTTCTTCGTCAGTCAACGCTTTTTTATAATAATATGCCATCGTAACTACGATGCCCCACAGAGACACACAGTTACATAAATAAAAATTTAACAAAACGGGTTACTTGTATCCTTTCTTTCGCTTTTCGTCTGAGATCTGAGATGGTAAATAATTTCTTCCGGTGTATCGCTGTTCGGTGGATTAGATGACCATGAACTCTGGATGAAGAAGCGGTAGTGTGCGTGGTGTCTTCTGCGGAAAGTTAATTATATTTTCCCGAAAACGACGTCGAAGTAGAACGCCAAAAAAAACCCCCAAGTCAGTTGATAATTTTCTCCAACCTTCTTGAGTCGCAAGCGGCAAAATTGGCTGTTCTCAAATATTCACTCTTGACCTGATCCGTAATTAATCGTGAAATTCTATAAGTCGAAGAAGCGTGATTTAATTTCCGTTACGAATATGTACTTTTTGTCACTTTTTAAACGACCTTACACTACAAAAGGCTGTCGGCCACTCTCTCTCTTCCGCGTACTGGCAGACGCTCGCAGAGGGGGGCGATAGTTACGAATTCATCCATAGATAGCGATATCAGCACTCATACGTATTAAATTATACGCAGGCAAAATAAGATACCGGGATTCGTCAATAAATAACGAAAACTATTAAGAAAATTTTAGAAGGGAAATAAGGGCGTAACAACACTAACTTATATGTACTACAATTACAACAATTTATCAAAGTTAACTGATTGTGTGTGAAACGTATAGAAATCCCAGCCGTGAGTAGGGATGAACACGTCTCAACTTGTATGAAAATAAGTTTGTTTAAACCTTAACATACCAAAACCGGGTCACAGCTGACCCAGAGCAACAAAATGCTAATTACTATAAAACTGTGCGAATATTCGTTTTGATTATTATTGCTTATCTTTCAATACAGTATTTTAGGAGAACTCGCAAAAGGAAAAAAAATTAAAAAAATATTTATCAAGTAATAAGATAAAAACTAAATTTTGGGTCACTGTTAATCCGATTTCAGACGGGCGAAGGTTAAAGAAAGGCATCTCCTTTACCAAAATCCATGATGATATTCGAGATATACTGGGTGAGGGTTATAACCGTCAGAAATTGGGGGAAATAAATTTAAGCATGTCAGGAGCAGGTTAGAATATGGTCACCGCAGTGAAGGCCGAAAATTGCTGCAAGTCCAGAAATGGTGGATATAGTCCATGTTTTGTTGCTAAGTGACCGACGATTTAAAGCGTTATAAAGCGGTTTAAAGCTGAGACAGTGGGCATTTCAAAGAAACGGGTGCCTTATATTTTGCACGAACTTAATATGAGTAAACTTTCGGCAAGATGGATGTCGCGTTTACTGACGAAAGAACAAAGACGTGCTCGCTGTCAAATATCGATGAATAATTTAGAAATTTTTAAATGCGACACATCAGATTTTTTGCGCCGATTTGTTACTTGTGACGAAGCATGGGTACATTATTATTAGAGAACGGACACGCTTACCACCCAGTGCAGTACTGGCGAAAGGCTGTATTTCTAAAATATTTAATTTTATTTATATAATTGGGTGGGTAAACGAACGGGTGGTGATCTATAAAATTACGAAATACATATTTATTTGTTGAAAAGTTGTATTTATAAAGTTTTTAATTTTATTTATATAATTGGAAAACAAACGGGTGGTGATCTATAAAATTACAAAATACATATTGCAGTGAATTGTGGTGTTAATTGCTCATTTAACTTGGTCCACAATACACAGTAGCTTGGCCGGTCTATCTCAAGTCGGGTTCGCCTTCCAGGAGCTCTTGTATCTTCAGGGTTACCCTCACAGGGTACGTGTTACAATAATAAAACAAAAGGTATTAGAAAAGAAAACACAGGTTCACCGCATAAAGTTTTTATACAAAAAAAAAATAAAAATAAAAAAAAATTAGACTTTATCGAGTATAAAGCCGTACTGAAACATCTATTGTGTGTCAGTGGTGAGGAAAACTTTGATACAAATGACAGTAGAAGAGAAAAACCTCACTAAATGACCGCGAGCAAAATTAAGCTAATTAAATATTGAGGAAAACTGTCAATCTCATGAATTACGTTATTCCCAACTAAAACGTCAACAGAACATTTCTGAATGCGCACGCATTAACTCTGACCCATGCACACATTCAACATGGTACAAATATAATTTTCCCACCAAAATCTAACCTTCTAGAATATTACAGATAAAAAATATACTCAAAAAAAATATGAAAATTTTCCTTAATATTCATCTGACTCTAAATATATCTTGTAAACTACAATTTTTTAGTGAATCTACGAGCTCCAATATTATAAATAATATAACTAAATTATTTCTAAATAAATGCATATAATTACAGAAATATATGTACATTAATTAATGTAGTCGTCACACTTCACAAAAAATATTAACATGAGAGATTTCAGATAGGCCGCATAAATCAAAAATTACAAGTATAAAAGACTCGTAATAAATCGAGAATTAATTTTTAACACATCAATATCACCACACTAAAACATAAACCGGAATTATAAAGAACTGAATAACAAAGAAGTCTTTATCCAGCAAACAATTAATTAGACCTATCTGTTCAATAGCTGGTTAATCTCTAACTATCCTTCTTCACGGAAATGGCATCATTACCCTACCTAAAATAAATCAAAAGAGCGACAATGACAAAATCTTCCTACATAGCATGAACTGCAAATCTCAGCGGCACGCTCGCACTATATAAGTCGTGGACCAAAATACACATTATAATAAAATTTGCATAAAATATAAAATATTTTCAAATATTTTTCTGGAATAAAATACACATAAATATATAGTCTTTTATAGTTTCTTTTAATTTTTTCTTCGGGGAAAAATTCACTGCAATATGTATTTGTTGAAAAGTTGTATTTTTAAAGTTTTTAATTTTGTTTCTATAATTGGAACATTTTTATTTGTTCATTTTGTCGTTCAAGTTGAGTAAAGGAGTATTAATATTGACTAGCAATAGTTTCTCAAGGTTTTCTTCCGTCAATTTTGTTCTCTTTGAATTAAGTACATCCTTATAAATAGAAAACGTCCTTTCTACATCGCAACTGGTTATAGGTGCATACTGGAAATATTCTTTTATTTCTTCATATTTAGCCGTTAGATTTTGTGGAATTGTCTCCATACATAATTGCTGCAATGTAATTAAATCTGGATTTATATTAAGAATTGCTTCAAACTTTTGCCGAAGGCCACATCCGAAGTCACTTGGAATACTTTCCAAATTATTAACAGCCACATCTAATGTGGTTAATCCGTCATTTAATTTGAGATTTCGATTTTCAAAATAAGTGATTAGTTTTGGCAATTTTCCAAAGTGTTCGTGAAGAAAGTACAACTGATTTTTTAAATTTGGGATTTGTGTGAGCTCCTTGCACTCACCAATACTTCTAGCATCCTCCTTTAGCAGTGTTACGAAATGTTTTAGACTATCGAAATTCTCAGCATAATAACTAGTAGCTTCCAGCCATGTTCCCCATCTAGTTATTACTGGAGTGGGAGGCAGTGACAGAGATGGAAATTTTTCCCTGAAAAGAGCTACTCTCAATGGTGCTTTTCTGAAAACTGTCACTGACAAATAAAAGTATTTTTTCTTTGTACGTGGCGTCCGAATGAAGCATTTTTTGCATATTCTCCTTAATGGTTTCAGCAACTGTTTCCGCATCAACTCTATTTATAACACTTGTTGCTATTACATATGAGTTATAGGGAATAGTTGGATGTAGTACACCAGCTACAACATTTACCACACAGCGTCCTAACATATCCACTGTTTCGTCGGCGCTTATCCATATGTATTGATTTAAAAGAATGCTTCTAATGCGTTCTACTGTTCTCGTATAGCACCTAGAAACATAATATTTGCGTAAAGTTGATTCATCAGGAACATTTCGACCAGTATATTTTTTCAGAAATATTTTTAAAGTGGGATTGCTAAGTTTATTTAATGGAATATTAGCCGCCATAAAAGTTTCACAGAGTTCAGATGTGTTTGCGATCCTAAGTGACGAATTTTTGACGATATTTTACGGATTTTGTAATAAATTTCGGAATCACTGACAATGGACATACAATCAGTATGACCGTCAATCCAACTCGCCATTGTTTTACAATGCCCTTCTCGACATTCTTCCATATCATGTCTGAAAAAGTAACTTAAACAATGCTCTAGATCTAAATAAATGAAAACTAAAAATGTGTGCGTAAGTTATTGAAACTGAACGAAATTCAATGCACACTCTTACGTCGAAATAATTGGTAGAAATAGATTCAATCAAACGATATTAAACAGGATCTATCACAAAAATTACGATGTAATTAACAGTTAAAACTATGAAAACAAGAAACTTACTCACAGCACTTTATTTATCTAACGAAATATAAACTAATAAATAAAATACATTATAAAAACTCCGCTTCTATCTACGCTCATGAAAACACTTTAAAAAACACTATATTCTCCGAATACAATAGCTGGCTTGTCCATTGTTATCGCGGCGAGACCAGGTGTCCGAGTAAGTCAAACAAATACTTCAATGAATTACGCCGGGATGTACTGAGCGACGTTATACACAATTCCAATTGCCGATTGCGTTTTATGGAAATTGCATCTGTTCTCTAATTATTATACACCCGAATTTAAACAGCAGTTAAAGATGTGGACCAAAGGTGGAGAACTAACTCCAAAGAAGGCCAAGACAATTTTATCGGCATGAAAGGTGATGCCATTGATATTTTGAGATGCAAAAGGAATATTGCTGATAGACTATTTTCAAAAGGGCAAGACCATAAACAGCGAATATTACGCGAATCTTCTAGATCGTTTCAAGTCAGCTATCGCTGAAAAGCATCCAGGAATAACTAAGAAGGAAATGTTCCTTCATCATAGTAATTCACCTTGTGCATTCTTATACTGTTGCTACAAAAAAACTGAAGAATTATGGTTAGAATTACTACCGCACTTCCCATATTCGCCAAGCCTAGCACCATCTGACTTTCATCTATTCCCTAAATTAAAAGCTTTTCTCGGAGACTAAAAAATCTGCACAAATGAAGAGTTGACTTGAACAATCGACGATTATTTTGCAGGGTTGGAACAAACTCACTGTCGAGACGGAATAATCAAGCTTGAAGGCAGATGGACCAAATATACCGAATTAAGAGGAGATTATGCAGAAAAATTAAGTTTGTTTATTTAAATTATTCCTTTGTGTCTGTACGATCGCGCGAATTAATCAAGCCGCCCTTGTAAATCCGGTGATTAACTTTTAATGCTTTTAGGAAACGCGAACGAAATTTATGAATTTTTTTATCCTATATGTAATAGTGTAGCGTTGGCAGATTGCACTTCGAAAGTATAACGGATTATCGGAAGATTATCGAAGTTAAAATTTAGAGGCAAAAAAATATATGAACTGAACTCGAAAAATTGTTGGCAATATTTAACGTAGGGCCCGTTTTATTCGATGAATCGCCGGGTTAATTATCGAAATCAATAAAATTTAATTTCAATTCATTTTCGCAGCTTACAATGTTAGAGTTAATCCGAAGTAATCTAGATTTATTGACCTATTTTAGCAGGTCGAATACTCGATTTCAATGGATACGAAATCAGTTGACCGAGTTGTCAAATTTCATTTTAGTTAATAGGTTGACATTTTATTTACTCACTTTATGGCGAGTTACTTATAACTTAATAATTACGTTGACATTTCCTCATTTCCTAATTTATATTTCATTAAATTTATGCTTCAATTGTTCAATGTTGTAATTCTTGGCATGGAATTTTTTTAAATACTTCATTTTTTATAATTTAAATTGACGATGAAGCAGTGTTTTCATTCATCAAGTTACTTGACGTAACTCGATTTGACTTCGTAATTTAAAAGGAGATGATAAATGTATATAAACATAAAACATTATTCTTGGGTACAGCGGCCCTTCCTTTATTTTAATTTTTCACGAATTACGAGACTTCATATTTGGACAATTCTCATTACATTGTTTACTCAAAAAGACCGATTAAAATCTGTTAATTAAAAGAAAAAGAAACTATGTCACTTCATCAGAAATCATTATAGTGAAATTCTGAAACTGGATTTAGTAGACTTTGGTGAATTTATAAATGCTATTCTACATGTATACGTGATTCAATTTTTCCGGTATTTATGTTATTCGCGCCCTCTGTCCCATCTTCCAGTACAGCTTACTAGTTCAATCCTGCCCAACTAAAATTTTGTATTGAGTTGGCTAGCTCGACTTATCTCTGATTCCTCCTAATTTTCTAGTTAGTATTGTTCTTTGAATGGGGTACCCCGTTGGGTACAGGTTTCTGTATCAGAATAATTGAAACATACATGAGTAGGTAAACCCCACCAGTTTTGTATAATACAAAGGTATTTTTAATAATATAAAATATTATTAAAAATCTGGTGTGAAGAACACAAATGCAGGTTCACTATTAATATTTTCTGCGAACGTGTCCGAATATATCCTATCCCAAGGTGAAATACGTATCTGCGTCTCTGGGGAGGGATATGTTCGGACACGTTCACAAAAAATATTAATATTGAACCTGTATTTGTGTTCTTCACACCAGATTTTTAATAATATTTTATATTATAAAAAATACCTTTGTATTATACAGGTTTCTGTATTGTGAATAAGTGCACGCATTGTAGAATTAATATTATTAAGGCCTGTCTGTGCCCATCTAATTACATTGGGAAACAGTGGTTTTGAAACCAAATCGTTATTGTTATAGAAAATACACTAGATTTAAGGTACTTACCTTTGAGTAGCGGTAAGTGTTACACACCTAAAGTTAAACTTTTGATTATTAAACAATCGACTGTTATTTCAAGATTCCGTGCTGCCGTCTGAACTGTGTGTGCATAGCATATGATCAAACACCAGCTAATACGTAAACTTCACCCGGTTATAAACATTCGAAAACTATATCAAATCAATAGAAGCCAGAGATACATTCACTACTGATTACCGTATAATTAATATTTTGCGTTTTATTAGCCTTTAAGAAAATACGTAGCGGAATTCCAATTACAAGCCGTATATATTATCGTTAAATCATCAATAACTCGTGACAAAAATGTGTGTGTATATATGAGTGTACGTGGGGGGCTTCCGGTCATTAATTGAAAAGAATTAAAAATAGATCCAAAGGAACGATAATATTTTCATTGTATTTATGAAAGTGGACAGTAGATAGTAATGTTTGTTCAGTATATAGCCCACATTGAATTTCACAATATCTCAGCTTTATTCACAACGAAATCCTTTAAATGGAATCTTTTGGAGTTTATTTTTAATAATATTATACTTGGTTTAGTGTTTTATTAATTCATTAATACCTAACAAGTTCCGAAATATTAGTGAATACCGGATGATATTGTCAATGTCACTTTGGAAACAGTTCGTGTATGTATTTTGCAGTAACAGCCTTAACTTATTTGTATTAAAATTCCTGTTAAAATATTTGTTTTAATAATTAGAGTGTTATTTTTTAATCTTAAAACATATTTACATCTTAACATAATTGAGGCATACATTTCCTTTTACCATTAAATCGTGGTTTTAGGATGGAGATTGGTTTAGAAAATAAACACTGGCTTTTTTCTATCCACTTTATATCGAACTTGTTCTACACGCCAATGCTTTGCTATTTCTAGATTTGAGTATACCGAGTGTCTCAGTTATGTTGTTCCAATGGCGTACCTCCGTTATCTAATAAAATAAAAATTTGAAATTTGGGGCATCTGATATAAACCTAATGTTCTTTAAATTGAGCCTAACATTTACATTTTTTCACTTCCGGTTTAACCGGAAACGACCCTTACTTTTTTATTTTAAATAGCACCCTGTATATTTTCCTCAAAATTTGAATTCTACTGAAAATTCTCTTTCCTACGAAGGATTAAACTTTGTATTTAGACTTCAAAACAAAGGTGAAATTGCATTTTAAATATTCAAAAATTGGGATTGTAGAAAATTATGAAAAGCAAGTTCATTAATTTGTATTTGAATTTAAAGTAGCAAAAGTACACTTCCCAAAAATGCATTTTTAAGATCTCTGTTAGAAAGAATATTAATTTAGACATGAGTGGTTTACAAACATTTTATTGAAAGCCAAATAACAGAAAAATAATGTTAAATGAATCACAAAAAATATTATGTTTATTAATTTTATTTATACAAGAACGGTATTTATGAACCTCTTAGGCCCGGTATTATAAACATAGAATAAATCTCCGAATAGCAATTCAACGAATAAATTGAAATCGGGTATTATAAACATTTTACGCAAGTAAAATAACTATTCGTAGATTATCACGGGATAGCAATATTTCGTAGTTTCGTTATTCGATAAATGATGGCACCACATAAATAAAATTAAATACAAACTGTTTGTGGAGGTTAAGTTTATGTTTCCCTCGTGGCTGATATTAGGTTAATTATTTTTGTTGTTATATTTATAAAATGTCAGAAGAAACTAAAAGGGAGCGTTCGAAAAATTATACCGAAAAAGAGAAATATACTCTATTAGAAATAGTGCAGAATTTTATGCATATAATAGAAAATAAAAACGGGCCACAATATCCATAATTTTTAATTTTGCATCACAAATAACCTGTACATTAATAGAAAACCAGCCCTTCCTATTTCTGAAAATCTCTGCATTATCCCCACCTGGAGACTGGATTTTCACATGTGTACAGTCTATTGCACCACAAACATTTGGAGATCCTCGAATATTAAAAGAGTCTCTGCATATTAAATTTCGGGCTTGTTCTGTATGTGGCATTTTTACATACCGATTCCTCAAACTAGCAATTTCATGTGTCACTTTATGGATGATCCTTCCTGTAGTGGATTTTGTTACATTAAAATGATCTCCAACTACATTTTGAAAGGAACCGGTAGCATAAAATCTTAATGCTATAGTCTATTTTTAAACTAAGAGGAGTAAATGGAAAAGCCACATTTACACTGTAAAAGTTACCAAATCAATGACATTCTGAATATAAAATTGTTTGAAAGTTTAGTTAATATTACCAGTAGAAATAAAATTAATTGGCAACCACCATAGCATGCCGAAAAGACCAGTTCTTGTCCGATCACCGAAGTCAAACAGCATCGGCCGGGGTCGGTACGTGGATGGGTGACCGCTTTTAGATTCGAGAGAGATAGGTCAACACGCAATTTTTGCATAACGTAATCCTACCTCTGAAGCAACCAATCACGCATAGTAATTTTGGCGCGATTAATTTAAAACGCTCCTCTTAGTTTAAAAATAGACTATAGCAACAATTGATTCTTGCTCGATATGGACATATTCCTGTTTGTGTAAGGTTTCAAATTATCATCAATAATATTTTAAACCATTTGAAATGTCTCTTTCGTTAATCGAAATCGTGATTTAAATTCTTCATTTGAATATATTTCAAATGGATCAGTCCTATCGCGAAATATCCTTGGCACACGACGACGACGTTCGAAAGGTTGATTTTCATCGTCTGATGAATCAGATACTGAAGATACGGAAGACACTGATGATACAGAACTCATCGCCAAATCCGACATTATTTTTAACACAATCAAAACTCTTATAAAAAAATAACAATACAATATATTTTAAAATAAGGTTATGTTTGAATACGTCAGATCGCATTTATTCGAAGAATAAATTTTAATAGGCCGATTTTCTAGGGTGTGAATTACTTGGGAGATTTACTTGGTTACTTTCCTTATTCGATGTTTATAATACCCAATCTATGGAGTAAATTTAATTTACTTGGTTACTAAATAAAATCTGCAGATTTTTATCGTTTATAATACCGGCCCTTAGTGGCACCAAACTTGAACAGTGAGCGCCAGAAAATATGCTAAAGAAAATGCTCAAAATGTTACATTGAAGCAAATGAGCATTTACTTTAATGCAACATTTGGTTCGATGCAAAAGTTCACCAGGGGTAACACTTCTTAACACCTCGGCATTAAGAGCTGCGTATTCATTCCTAATTATATTTTTTAAATCATCCAAATCTGCACGAGGCTTATGGTTTACCCTATCCTTCAAATATCCCCATAGAAAATAATCTATCGGCGTTAGATCGGGTGATCTTGCAGGTCCATGTGTGCCTATCCACTTATTAGGGAAAATCTGATTAACATTCTAGAATTGCGAGCGTGTGCTCCATTATGCTGAAAATACGTGATGGCACGTATATTCAGCGGAACATTTTCAAGAAAACCTGGAAATTCGCCCTGACGGATTTCTAAATATGCCTCACCAGTTAAGATTCCTTCATAAAACTTTGGTCCAATAATGTACCCATAGATTATGCCGCACTATACATTAATTCCCCAAATTCTCTGAAAGTTGGTCTCTATCATCGAATGAGCATTTTCAACAGACCAATAATGGCAATTGTGTCGATTTACGGTGCCATTATTATAAAAGCGGCTCTTATCTGTCCATAATATTGAGCTGACAATGCCATCTTCACGGGCAGTCGCTAGCCATGCAAGAAACGTCAGTCTTCTGTAATAATCTCCTGGTTGTAATCCTTGATGCAGGTGAATTTCGAAAGGCCTCAATTTGGCGGATTTTAGGATTCGTTGAATAGAAGAACGAAAGATTCCAATCATATTCTGCTTCAATTTCTCGAATTGAAATAAACGAATTACTAAGCACATTTGCCAAAACACCAACACTCTGCTATTCATCAGTAGCACTCTTTCTTTTAAAAACGGTTTGTTTTCTTAGAAAAGGTACCACATGTCTCCAAATTTGAAGCCAGACGTGTAAAATACAAAGCGCTTGGCATATGCCTGTCAGGATACCGCTCTCTGTAAACACGGAAGGCATCACGCCTGTTTTTTCTACATTCCTCATAAATCATCTTTAATTTCTCCTTATTTGTCAAATCGTTGTTATTCATTTTAAATACAACATTGTTCGAAGCTACTTTGAAGCAAATTATGACACTTTATGAAATGTCAAAGTTAACAAACAAATAAGTCAAATTTAGCTTCTGTTTCCATAGATCGCTTTGGTTTCTATGATCCCAATTTTTAAATATTTAAAATGCAATTTCACCTTTGTTTTAAAGTCTAAATACAAAGTGTAATACTTCATAGGAAAGAGAATTTTCAGCAGAATTCAAATTTTTAGGAAAATATACAGGGTACTGTCTAAAATAAAAAATGTATGATAGTTTCGGGTTAAACCGGAAGCGAAAGAATATTAATATTAGTCTCAATTTAAAGTACTAACGACCTCAAAGAAAATGTCCCTATCGTAAACCGACCCCTCGGTCGGTGATTATTGCCTTTTACCTGGACCGGGGACTCGAGAATTGGTCACCATAATTTTGCACGTAAAAAGCGGATAACTACCAAGTAATGTTAATGAAACTGTATGATGCAAAGATCCAAAAACAAGAAGAAAAATTTTACATTAATTAGTTAATTATAAATAAATATAAATAATGAAGGAATTGCAGTTATTGTATTTTGTTTTTGTGGGTATTTGTAATACTCGAAAGGCCGATTGTATATTTTCCCATCAATGAGATTGTTCATCAAGAACAATAATAGTTAATTAATACTATTAAATACTTCATAAATTATAAACAGTAATTAATATTTTTTATTATGTCTGATTTCGACTAAACAAACAAGCGACGAAATACGAGAGCGTGAATGAATTCGGCACTATTGGAATGAATCCCTATTTACGGCGATCGTCTGTTTTTACCTGCTTTTCTGAGAATGCCCACCAACAGCGGTTCCTTTTGGAGAGTCCCATTGTAAATTCCTTTGCAGAAGCCCGAGATGTAAATTTGTCCACCAATAAAATTGCCGCAAGCAACTTACCACCCTGACATCCCCACTAATTTTAAACTCTTATTTATTCGAAAATATCAACGTCTTTAGTTCTCTCGAATAGTCTTCGAAGACACCTCGTGGTTTCTCGAAGATTATGGCGATTATAATTGTTTTGTGTTAAAATGCCGAGATTACCTGGTCAAAGAGAATCTCCTCTAGAACTGAGAGGGCAAATCCTGGAAATCGCTGCTGCGGGTTTAAACCGAAGAGTAATTGCCGAACAAGTAGGATTATCGGTAGGTAAAAAAAAAATAAATACGATTTTCTATTGGTGAGTACTAAATTAAGAATGCTATTGACTTATGTTTCTTTTTCATTAAATAGGTGAAGCAAGTTGGCCGATGGATTGCGCGCGGGAACGAGGTCTGGGATCGCCCCTTACGAACAGTTCATCCTGGCCCGGCACGGAAAACAACTCGTGAGCAAGATCGTGCTATGTTGGATTTGGTCGCAGAAAATCCGTTGACCAACGCTGTCTTAATTAAAGAAGCTACAGGTGTTAACGTTTCTACCGAAACCGTTCGCAGAAGACTGAGGGAGGCGAATTTAAAATATCGGACACCGGCTAAAAAAATTATTATCACGCCAGAATTGGCAGAACGCCGCCTACAATTTTGCCAAGAACATTTAAATAGAAATTGGCAGAACGTCATTTTTACCGACGAGAAAACGTTTTCTTCAAGCCAAGACGTCGGTCAAAGTTTATGGCGAGTGGATGGCACCCGCTTCGAACCGCGGCATGTGGTTGCTAACCGAAGAAGTGGCCGAATAAGCGCTGGTTTCTGGGGTTGGATGAGCAACGCCGGGCCAGGGGAGGTGGTCCAAATCACGCCACCTAATTTTAACGCGAGGCAATATTTGGGGTTTTAGAGAATGTGATGTTACCATCAGTCAGGGCGATTTATCCTCCAAACGAAATGGACCAACCTATAGTGTTCGTCCAGGACAACTGTCCGATACACCGGGCAAGAATCGTGGACGACTGGTTTAATGAGCATCCGGAGTTCGAAATTTTAAGATGGCCTGCTAGGTCCCCGGACCTTAATCCAATAGAAAATTTGTGGGGAAATATAGTTACCCATTGGAGGCGAGTCACTAATTATGACGTCCAGAAAGGACTGTAGACGCATTGGCAGGACATGTCCACCAAGTTTGGGAATCTTCTCGATTTTCTGAAATCTGCCAAAATTTGGTAAATAGTATGCCACGTCGTTTGGCAGACTGCATAGAAAACAATGGGTATTACACCAAATATTAATTACTGTTGATTTATTTAATTTAATTTTTATTTTATTTTTATTTTAATTTTTGTTCAATTTTTGTTCAAATTTTTGTTCTATTTGTATTCTATTTTTATTCTATTTTTATTCTATTTTGTTTTTATTAAGTTTTCATTTATTTTTTATTTTGTTTTTATTTTTTTGTTTTTATTTTTTTTATTTTTATTATTATTTTTATTTTATTTTTATTTTATAATAATACTAGATTGGTTTCATTTTATTAGCTCGAAAAAACGTGTTCCAAAATAAATTTATGAAGTATTTAATTGTATTAATTAATTATTATTATTCTTGACGAACAATCTCATTGATGGGAAAATTTACAATCGGCCTTTCGAGTAATACAAATACCCACAAAAACATAATACAATAACAACAATTCCTTCAATATTTATATTTATTTATAATTAACTAATTAATGTAAAATTTTTCTTCTTGTTTTTGGATCTTTGCATCATACAGGTTCATTAATATTACTTGGTAGTTATCCGCTTTTAACGTGCTAAATTATGGTGACCAATTCTCGAGTTCCCGGTCCAGGTAAAAGGCAATAATCACCGACCGAGGGTCAGTTTACGATAGGGACATTTTCTATGTGGTCGATTGTACATTAGAGGTATATCAGATGCTCCAAATTTCAAATTTGTACTTTACTAGATAACGGAGGTACACCATTGGAACAACAAAACTGAGACACCCGGTATAGCTTAAATGAATATAATTGTAAGTTTGATATCAATTATTGTATCTAGTTAAAATTAGAGTAGGTAGTTACATATGCATTATTAATAAGGACCGGACACGAGAGACCCATACCTCATCCCCAAGGGCGTACTAAGTTGAGTAAAGGAGTATTAATATTAACTAGCAATACTTTTTCAAGGTTTTCTTCTGTAAAAGTTGCTCTCTTTGAATGAAATACATTCTTGTAGATAAAAAACGTCCTCTCTACATTGCAGTTGGTTATAGGTGCATACTAGAAATATTCTTTTATTTCAGCGTATTTAGCTGTTAGATTTTGAGGCATTGTCTCCATACAAAATTGCCGCAATGTTATTAAATCTGGATTTCACATCCGAAGTCACTTGGAACATTTTTCAAATTATTAATAGCCACCTCTAATGCGGTTAATCCAACATTTAATTTAAGATTTTGATTTTCAGAATAAGTGATTAGTTTTGGAAAATTGGCAAATCCCTAAAGAAAGTTTAACTGATTTTTTCAATTTTGAATTTCTATTAGTTCCTTGCACTCAGAAATGCTTCGAGCATCGTCATCTAAACATGTAACAAAATTTTGTAAACATCGACATTCTCAGCATAAAAACTAGTAGCTTTCAACCATGTTCATAATCTAGTTACTACTGGAGAGGGAGCCAGTGACAAAGATGGAAGTTTTCCCTGTAAAGAGCTACTCTCAATGGTGCTTTTCTTAAAAATTTTTTAAAAGGGGATACAAGTCTTTCAACTTCAGAAAAGTTGTCTCTGATATATTCACAGATTCTGTGGAGAGCATGTGCTACACAAGTAATATGCAGCATATTAGGATATGTTTCCTTTAATAGTCTGCCTGTTTTTCACTGTTACTAACAAATAAAAGTATTTTTCTTTGTACCTGTCGTCCGAATGAAGCATTTGGTGCATATTCTCGTAAATGGTTTTAGCTACTGTTTCCGCATCAATTGTATTTATAACTTTGGTTGCTATTACATATGCGTAATATGGAATAGTTAGATGTAGTATGCCAGCTACAGCATTTACCACACAGTGTCTAGTTTCGTCGCTACTTATCCATAGGAACTGATTTATTTCAAGGACAGCCTGTATAAATTATTATTTCCATATTATCGAAATAAACGTGAGGAACCTTATTATTAGTACTAATAGAATAAAAATTAATATTTAATACTTCTCTGGTTTCTATGCCGAAATTATAATCACTCTCTGTCCGTGCCTAATTAAATTATTTACACATTAGAAAATTACTTTCTTGTTATTTGATGTCAAATCATTATATCTATGGGGAGACTATTCCTGTAAAATTGTTCGTATGTTGGAATGACATGCTTTTAATGTCGAAACCAGTAACGTTATCTGTTGTAATAAAGTGATAAAAAACAAAGTAATATTCTTTTTTTGTATCAATTAGTACTTTATATTATTCTTTTACTGTATATTCCCAACGAAAGAAAAAAAATCTGAGGTTCTGTTCCGGAAATTTGACTTAACTAATTGTAGTTAATTTTTATTATCTCATGACACTAATTACAACCAATTCAACAAATATCTATGCACAGAGTCATGTTGTGTTCATTCACCGAATTAGTGTAATGATAAAGTAGATCATTTGGTTAAATACTTACTTTATAACAAAAGCACACAAGAGCGAGATATGTAGGAACAGCACATTTCAAGCGCGTGGAAATCAAATTAGCGAGATTTAAATATTCTAATTCTAAACTTTATGTATACTGTATTTGGGTATCTTTATCGTATATATGTGTACGATGGAATGCTAATTATATCCGTAGGATAATTATATGTGATGTTGCATATTGTAGATATTTGGTAGAAGTGCAGTCGTGCATTCTATGGAATATTAATAACTGGCAATCTGCATATGTATGCTTGTGAATTATACAGGCTGATTCATTTTCGGCCCTCACCATGGGGATCTCGCTTATTATTGGAGATAGAGTATAGGTTTAAATTTGGCAAAGTTGTTAAACTTTGTGTTTGTTATAAATTCGTAAAGAAAATAGACCTGTGACAAATGACCTTCGTTATTAAAAAAAAAGGCGAAAACCCCATTTTCTTCTTTTACCTGTAGCACCGACATTTGGCCTTGTAGAGAAAAAATAAAAACACATCCTTGTGGTCATTTCTAAGCCTCTATCTAGTGGTGTACTCTAAATTTTTATACGACGTTTCGTTTCTTTCTGGCCATCATCAACTATCTAATTTCTTATAGGCGCCATATTGGATTTAGACATCCTCAGAAAGAGTTTTTTTTTCTGATTTCAACCATGTACCACATGCTGACTAAAGTTCTTGAAATTAGGTTTGAAAGAATAAATTATAAGATTAAATAAAGTAGCTATGGAATTTCAATCTGTCAAACATTTCATTTATTGTTCATTAATAATACAAAAATGTCATACACTAACGAAGAGAAACGAGATATGATAAGTATTTTTTATTCTTCGAACCGAAATTCAACAGTAGTAATAAATATTTATTAATGCGAACAACGTGCATGCATCTCCTTGCAAAGTTTGAGTAAGTCAGGTTTGTATGTTGTTGTTTTTAATTTTAGGCATGATTCCAAGTTCTCATCAATAAGACGACTTCTCAGTTTACTCTTGATAAGGTTCATGCTTGAAAAAGATTGTTCGCATATACAGTACAAATCTCTTCCCTATAGTCACCTACAAACGTGTATTACGTATGTGTGCGTTCAAGAAGTAAGGAGTGGGGACGCACGAAGCGATGCATAGTAATGCATACATGTGATACATGCCATTAGTTACAGTTTATTTGCCAAGTTGGATGGTTAGCTCAACTTTTGCGAATAGTCCGTATTCACGATGGATATTTTTACCCTTGAACAAAAAAAATATGTCGTAAAACAGTATCATCTTGGTCGCAGCATAAGAGAAATTGCACGGGTATTTCAAATTAACTTTCAACGTACCATTGCGTTTGAAACGATAAGACACATAATTAAAAATTTCGAAAAATATGGCTGTTTAAATCCGTTAAAACATACGAAGGTAAAGGTACCGCAAAATGAAGAACGTGATTTTTTGATTTGTGCTTCTGTAGAGGAGCAGCCACAATCGTCTAGCACGAAAATCGCCGAACAGCTTAACATTGCCAGCTGCACCGTTCGTAGGGTTTTGAAAAAAAATAAGTATCGTTCGTATAAATTAAGGAAAACGAATGAGATTTTTCCCGATGATAAATATAAACGTATGCAATTTTGCGAACAAGTCATCGAACGATGTAATAACGACGATAATTTTGTAAAAAACATATTGTTTACTGATGAAAGTTCATTTCCTTTATACGGTCGCCATAATCCAAGCATTGCAAGATATTGGTCAAGGGAAAATAAGCATATTGTTTATAATGCTAGAACTCAATATCCGGAAAAATTAAATGTTTGGGCTGGCCTATTGGGCAACAATATAATTGGTCCGTTTTTTATACAAGGAAACCTAAATGCAGCCAAATATTTGAGTCTTCTGCAGGATAATATAATTCCTGCTATACGAAATGTAGCAGACATAAATCTTATTTGGTTTCAGCAAGACGGTTGTCCTGCTCATAATGCTGTAATTGTCAGAGAATATTTGCGCAGCATATTTGATGACAGAGTACTAACCGGCTGGAGCGATATTCAATGGCCACCTAGATCACCTGATCTATCTCCTAATGATTTTTTTCTCTGGGGTTACCTTAAGACATCAATTTATGGGTTTCCAAATAACAGACCTAATAATCTGGAGGAATTACGGGCGAAAATAGTTGAATCTATCCTAAATATTCAACCGCAAACGATTTTTAATGTTCAGAGAAACTTTTATGACAGATTAGGACATTGCTTGTTTGCATTAGGAGACCGTTTTGAGCATACAATACATTAAATAGTTTACTTTTTATTTTTTAATTCTAGTTTTATTTATTATGTATAGAATATAGAAGTTATTATGATTTACCGCTTTATTTATTGTTATTGTTATAGGTATATCTGACATTGTTTTAAACGTTAAAAATATTAAAATCATCCAAAAAGTCCACACTTATTTGTGTTTATTATTACATAAAGTCCTTATTATTGACGGTAGTTCCACATTCATCGACGTTTATACTATGTATGTGCTTAGTGCTTACATCCAAACTGATCTACAGTACATACATACATACATACATGCTATGTGCGTCCCCACTCATCGCTTGTCGAACGCACACATACGTAATACACGTTTGTAGGTGACTATAGGGAAGAGATTTGTACTGTATATGTAGAACCGAAAAGGGAAAGAACAGCAAACGCGAGCTTTTTCAGCTGATCGTAAGAGTCAGGAATACTATTCCAAGCGTTGAAAATGATTCAAAGCAGACCACTTGTGTTGTGAACTAAGATCACATTTTTTCTTCTCCAATATTTCCAATTCAACACAAAGACGTTCGAATTTAGAGCGCCATATCTCCTTGTTTTTTAAACCCAGCAATTGTATTTCAAAGCTACCAATGTCAGTTTCAAAAGGAGAAAATTTCAACTCGGTTATCGTAGCATTAAGAGGATTTTTGACAAATGCTAAAGTTGCTCTGCTGTTTTTAGATTCCTGAAACATGCTGAGAAATGCTTCCCTCATATTTAAAATTATTGTTTTAAAATGGTGTTTATCAATAGAGGAATTACTTTCTTGGCGATGCTTCAGCAGGCTCGGAAAGTGAAACAATGTTTCCCTTTCAAAATCCTGAGCAAAAATGGATAATTTGTTTTCGAATGTTATTACTTCTTCTAACATCGAAGAAATTAAGTTTCCTTTCCCTTGTAGTTTACGATTAAGCTGATTTAGATGAGACGTAACGTCTACCATGAAATAAAAGTTTTAGATCCACTGATCGCCTGTTAGTTCTGGATAGTGAACGCCCTTCTCAAGGAGAAATGCTTTAGTTTCCGGAAAAAGGGACGCGAAACGTTTTAAAACGTTCCCTCTTGATAACCAGCATGCCTTGTTATCAAGCAGAAGATCAGCGTACTCACTCTCCATTTCAAATAAAAATTCTTTGAATTGGCGATAAGAGCTTTATCTAAAATGGAGTTGACAATGGTAATCACTAATTCCATAACTTTACAAATTTCGTCCGGAAATGTTTGCGCACAAAGCGCTTCTTGGTGAATGTTACAATGGTAAACAAGTATCTCGATTAATTTTTTCTTTCAAAATAGCAACAAACCCTTTTCTTACGCCGGTCATATTTTTGGCCCCATCTGTTGAAATCGACACAATTTTATCGAGGGGAATATGATGTTTATCCATATACTCAATTATAGCATTTGCGATATCTTCTCCACGCGTCTGACCTTTGAGTGGCAATAATCCTAAAAGTTCTTCTTTAGGGCCTGAATGAGACATAAATCTTACAAAAAGTGAAACTTGCGCTGTATCATTTATGTCACAAGACTCGTCAACTGCTATTGATAAAGTCGAAACCAATTTCAGGTCTTCGATATGCTGGGTGGTTATATTCGAACACATTTTAATTGTTCTATCTTTAATGGTTTTGGCAGACAATGGTAACTCTTTAATTCTTTTCAGAATATCTGCTTTGTTCTTAAAATCCCGAAATAGCTCTTCGGATGCATTTATAAACAATTTTTTATGTATTTGCCGTCTGTGTACGGTTTCCCTCTCTTAGCAATCTCTTGGCTAAAAACAAAACTTGCCATATTAATATTGCTGGAAGATTGCATCCAGTTTTTAAACACAGAAGTTGACGACTCTCGACTCTTCTGAAGTTCCTCAACTGCTTTCTTCCTTGCATCACCGGTAGGATATTTAGTGCTAAATGACGTGTGCTTTCTTGTAAAGTGTCTCTCCAAATTTGACTTCTTGTTATGCGCGAATTTCTCCTTACAAATAAGACATGTCGGAAGTCCATTCAAGTTTTGAATAAACGCAAAACTCTCGGTCCACTCAACTTTAAATTCGCGGTTTTCATCTTCCGTTTTTCATGTTTTTTTTTTGGTAGCCATGTTAATTGGGGTGCCTATAAAAATATTCCAAATATATTTTTTTCTAAAGCCACCAGTACAAAATTATTATCATTATTAAATTGATGAAAATAAAAATAAAAAGAAAATCTTTTTAAAAAATACAATTTTATTAATATGTATATGTAACTGCACTAAAAAGGTAAAAATAATTTTTTCCATCATCAGAATAACAAAACTTTAATATGACCAAAAATGGAAGAAAACTTCCAACATTTGGACAAATAGACGTTATCGAAAAATATTACAAATTTTGTACCGGAACCACAAACATACATAGCAGGTGTAATAAAATCGTATAAAAATACCTGTAAGATGTGCAGCTAGATTGAAAAATACAACATCTTTTTAATAAGACAGGACAACGGCAGACACGGTAGATAAGACAAAACTGTTCACACTGCAACTGCTTGTCTGTGATGCCAATTTGTACCCCCACTACTTTAGAAAAAGTATGCGCGCGCATGCTTGTGGTACCTTTGTATCACACTGGAGTACGCCGAAAACATACGAACAATTTCAGCCGGTAGCTTGTACATGGCTTGTGTTTACGTTTACTAAAACTAATAAAATTAAACTCGATGTTCGTTACGTATTTTTACAACAATATAAAATTTTAATTACCGATCTATCTTTTAACTGAAACAAAAAATTATACATGTTCTCGATTTATAGAAGAATTTTAATTTATCAAAATAAGATGTAATTTTTTTCTAACCAAGTTTTTTTTTAAATGAAAATATTATTGCGCCTTCCGTGGATATTTGTGCCAGAGCCTTAAGGAGCCAAAGAGCCACATGCGGCGCTGGAGCCGCAGTTTGCCGACCACTGCTCTAGGCGATCGCGCGAATAAGTCAACCCACTATCGTATATTTACTGTGTAATTATTTCATTTAAATAGTTACATGAGAAGTTAAATATGATTGAATATATAATTACAATAAATCGTCTCTTCTACTTTTTTTTATTGAATTATAAAGTTTGTTCGTACTACTATATGTATGTTAATCAGAATAATAATCTTCAATTCCTTGCAGAAGATTATAGATCGAATCCTTTAACGAAGTAAATAAAAACGTTTACTAAATTTACTTTTCTTAAAATTTCTCGTATACTCGCTAAACTACAGTTTTCTTTTCGTTTTAGAACCCCATTACATTTCTCAAGAAAATTTCTAATCTGCATTATAGCTATGCTTTTATCTTCCCACTCGTTCTTTCTGCTGCATTGTATTTATCGTTTCACATCACGAACAAATTGTTCGTTGGTTTTTCAGCTTCTTCCCTGACTTTTAAATTGGCACTCTCTTTTTATTTCCCAAGATATTTTGTAGTACGTCATAACTATAATATGACATACGTTTCAAAGTTCTATTGCATTTAATAAGTCAAACCACATGCTGAATTTATAGTTTCGCATTTTAGTAATTTTTCTATAAACTTATGTAGGGTAGAATGTTACGAAAAATGTTGATGCTTGTATACGTTTAACAAAAATTATCATTTATTTCTATGGATGCATAAGAAAGAATCATCATTTCTTTATTACATTTCATTCATACGAGGAGTCGTTTTAATTTTCTCGGACTAGGCAACTTTTTGATACAATTTTCTATTATGCTTCTTTAATCACACATGCCTTGCCAATTTACAAAAAAAATTGCAACATAATTCATTCTATTATCTGTTTATAAAGTTACTTATTACCAGAGACCGGACACATCGGGTTGAAATGGCGTCGTCATTACGATGGACGATATAAATAGTCTACATCTGTAAGTACATCGCGCAGTTATTGAATGCACTATTGATCTGGCTAGCGCACCCATCTGTTTTCATCGAGAATTGTGACGTTTTTATTGGATATTTACAATTAAATTTCTGTTTTCATGGGCGTAGATAGAAGCGTGTGGAGTTTTATAATTTAGTCTATTTAGATTATATTTTGTAAGATAAATAAAGTGCTGTGAGTTAGTTTTTTGTATTCATAGTTTTAACTATTAATTACATAGTAATTTTTGTGATAGATCCTGTTTAATATCGTTTGATTGATTCTACTTCTCCCAATTATTTCGACGTTAAGTGTGCATTGAATTTCGTTCAGTTTCAATAACTTACGCATACATTTTTAGTTTTCATTTATTTAGATCTAGAGCATTGTTTAAGTTACTTTTTCAGATATGATATGGAAGAAAGTCGAGAACGACATCGTAAAACAATGGCGAGTTGGATTGACGGTCATATTGACCGAAATTTATTGCAAAATCTGTAAAATATCGCTAAAAAATTCCATGAAATCGCACGTACAACGTCACTTAGCATCGCAAACACATGCAGAGATATTGGAACCGTTGGAATCTGATAATTTTATCGAAAAACTCTGTGAATCTTTTATGGCGGCTAATATTCCATTAAATAATGACCAACTGCATACTTTATATAAAAATAAAACTCTCTGAACTTTCCAATTAAATAATTTCAATTTATTAAAAAAAATGTAAAAAGCAAAATAGAAAAAATAGTATAAAAAATTCGTTCTTGAACTCATGCGGCAAAATGATGCTTTATGAAACTAGGGTTTTAAATAGTATATTAAAAAACAAGTTTCATAAAGCACCATTTTGCCGCACGAGATCAGTTTAGAAAACGAGTTTTCTAAAGAGCGAGTGCGGCAAAAGGCCTTATGAAACGAGTTTTTTATACTATATTTTCTATTTTGCGTTTTTTACATTAATAAATTGCTTAAATTGGAATTATTTAATTTGAAAGTTCAGAGTTTAATTTTTATACCGCCTGATTCTGAGCAAACGCAACGGCCTGAATGTACGAATATTTCTCCCGCTCCGAATAAAAATCCCCTGAACGCGTTAAGCCAATCACAAAACAGTTTGTTGCTAAACCCCCTCCTCGCGCCAACTTAATTGGCGCTGGCTATATGCATGACATCGATGTTGACGTGCCTACAGTCAACATCGATGTCATACATATAGCAAGCGCCAATTGTATTCGAAGCGGGAGAAATATTCATACATTCGGATCGTTGCGTTTACTCAGAATTAGGCGGTATAAAGCATGCAGTTGGTCACATTGATACTTGACATTTTCAAATTTAAATCTTGCTCTCCGCGAAGTATATTATATTACATATTATTTATTAATTTTCGTTAACATTACTTGATATTTCATTTAAATTAAACATGTGTGACATAGAAACATATATATGTTGTTGTCAATTGTATACAACATACGTTGTTTGTGTAAAATACGGACATATATCATATCTGTCAAATATACATAAATTCTTAAAATCAAATGACAGCAATGATATTTATTTCTGTATTCGAACAACGCCAACATTGAAAAATGAAAAAAACTGTATCGAAATGAAGCTCATTTCGATACTGTTTTGGGTTTCATCATGAGTTCATTTCGAACGCAAAATAGAAAAATACTATTTTTAGAATTGATTTAAAATATTATAGAAACCTGTTATTGAAACTTACTATTGCTGACCTCCTAGAGCACAACTCTATTAAAATCCGTAGAAATGTACAGGGTTTCATTTAAAATAAAAAGTTAAGATCGTTTCCGGCTAAATCGGAAATCTGATTCGAATATAAATATACGCATCGAATCCCCGATTTGCATTTAAATAATTGTGGAAAGTCTTATTAAAATCTAGGTACCCATATCAAAGATATTCGAATTGATCCATACATTTGTATAACCTGTATATAAATTTCTTCAAAAGTTCTTCAAAATTGGTTGGACAGGATCTTCATTTCGAAATGATTGACATTATTTAGTTGTGGAATTAGGAAATTCAGAGTAATGGAAGCAATCATAAGTATTCCGGGGAAATTGATTAGTTAATGTATTTTACTTCTTTAGAAAAGTAATTTTGAATTTAATAAAAATAAGGAGTTCCATAACTATCACATCTAAATGTTGTGGTGAGTTTTTAATTTTACCTCATCAATATATCGTATACCTGCATGTTATCTAATTGAAAATGTGCTTGTACAGTAGTTATACAAGTGTTTGCATTAGATTAAACGTAATATGTACTTAAGAGTAAATGATGCGACTGTACGACACAGCGCTATGAACATATTGAAATTCCCTCTTTACTTTGTAAATATTTTTAAGCTTCTACTAATTTTAAATACATCCGGTGGTTTATGGATCGGTTTATTACTTTAACACTAAATTTGTGATAGCCTTGAATATATATATATATATATATATATATATATATATATATATATATATGGGAATAGAGGCCTAACCCTATACATATATATATATATATATATATAGGGTAAAGCCTTTATTCCCAAGAAAAACGAACGCTCTTTGAATTATTAAACACGCAAAACTAGCGTGCTTTGAATGTATTAACGCCTTCGAGCTTTTAAATTAAAATACAGCCTCTCCTATGGTATAAAACATTGGATCAGATAACGAAGTTTTAATATAATTTCTCAGAAGTCTTAGCGTTACATTGTTTTTTTATAATTTTTAAAATGAATATTCAGATAGATAAAAAAAAATTGACGTAAAACATAGCTATGGTAATAATTATAAAACTAAATATAGAACACAAAGCAATCGCTTAAGCAATGACTAAGCTTTGCTCTTTGATGGAAGGCTCTACCAATTCTGATTGACGGTTAGTTAGTTACCTTTGAATCGTCGTAGCCGTTAGATAATTCCAATATGTTTTGTAGCAAAGCAATCGCTTAAGCAATGACCAAGCTTTGCTCTTTGATGGAAGGCTCTACCAATTCTGGTCGACGTTTAGTTAGTTACCTTTGAATCGTCGTAGCCGTTAGATAATTCCAATATGTTTTGCAAATATGCATTGCTGTTTGCAATCGACTAATAACGAAATATAAAAAGTTGTCTGTTGCCTTAATTTTCAAAGGGCAATTCTTACTAATAATTATTAGTAAGGATTGGTCTTGGAGAATTCAAACGTGGAAGAATTAGTTTTAGCGACGATCCAAGGGCAGCTGCACCAAAAACGGTAGTCACTCAGGAAAAAGACGATGCTGTGTGCAAGCTCATCAACGAAGATCGAAATTGAGGCATCATTGGGGATTTCATAGACCTCAATTCAAAAATCTTTGCATGCAGAATTGTGTGTAAAGAAAATACTTTCCCGTTAGATACCGCATCTGTTGGCCGAAGAACAAAAAACAGCTAGTGTAAATTGGTGTCAAAAAACTCTGTACCGCCGCTTCAACACAGGAAACTCGTACAAAACATCGTAAGTGATGGTGAATCTTGGATTTACTCATTCGAGCCAGAAAATAAACGCCAGTCGTCTGTTTGGACGTTCAGAGGTGAAGAAAAGCCGATAAAAGTAATCCGTTCTCGAAGTGTCTCCAAAAAGATGGTCGTGACATTGGCTCGAGAGCTGATCATGTAGCAACAATTTCTCTACAAGATCAAAGAACTGTTATTGCCGATTGGTATACAACCATTTGTTTATCGCAAGTCATCATTGAGTTCCGAGAAACCAACCCACAACGACGAATCATTCTCCACCAAGATAATACAAATTCGCACACAGATCGCAAGGCAATTGAATTTTTAACGCAACAAAACGTCGAATTGTTAGACCATCCTCCGTACAGTCTCGACCTAGGTCCAAACGATTTCTTTACCTTTCAGAAAATCAAGGAGGGACTGCATGGTAAAAGGTTCCAGTCGTCAGAAAGAGGAGTTGATGCCTTCAAAAACGCTATTTTGACTGCACCAACAAACGAGTGAAATAACTGCTTTTAGAGTTGGTTTGAGCGCATGCAAACGTGCATTAATCTTCGTAGAGAATACTTCGAAAAACAATAAAGTCTTTAGTAGCTGTCTACGGTTTTAATCCAACTCTGTATGCAAAATGAACGTAATAAAATTTTAGACACTGAAATTTGGGATGAAGAGCTATCATTTAAAATATTTTTTATATACACAGAGTGTTCAAAGAATGTAACGTACTAAAATTATACATTTCTAAATTGTATTTTTTTGGGGAGGGGGAGGGGGGGATTTTGGGAATCGATAACGCGATTTCAAAAAACTGTAACACTTAGGGTCTAAAGTATTTTTTATTTATTGATTGACAAGGAGAAGAAAATAAACTGGTCATTCATTCTTTCAGCCAAATCTTGAAAATTTCCAGCTCGGGTAAGATACACTTTATGTTTTAGATAGCTGTAATAACTGAAGTAGGACACCCATTTCTACATATTCAATCCAATAATTAATGAGGACGTGTTTCGTCAAATAAGAGTTATATAATAACTGGGGACCGGACACGAGAGGCCGATGACTCATCGTCTACGGGCGTACATTTTTATTTGTTCATTTTGTAGTTCAAGTTGAGTAAAGGAGTATTAATATTAACTAGCAATACTTTCTGAAGGTTCTCTTGCAAAGTGTTCCTGAAGAAAGTACAACTGATTTTTTTAAAATTTGGAATTTATATTATATCCTTGCACTCAGAAATACTTCGAGCATCGTCATTTAGATATGTAACGAAATTTTGTAAACTATGGAAATTCTCTGCATAAAAACTAATATTTGGTGCATATTCTCATAAATGGTTTTAGCTACTGTTTCCGCATCAACTGTTTTTATAACATTTGTTGCTATTACATATGCGAAATATGGTATAGTTGGATGTAGTACGCCAGCTACAACATTTACCACACAGCGTCCTAATATATTGACAGTTTCGTCGGCACTGGAACTGATTTGAAAGATGGCTTCTAATGCTTCTACTGCTTCCGTGTAGCACTTAGTAACATAATATTTGCGTAAGGTGGATTCATCAGGAACATTTAGACCAGTATATTTTTGAAGAAACGTTTTGAAGGTAGGATTGTTAAGTTTATGTAATGGAATATTTGCCGCCATTAAAGTTTCACAGAGTTCTTCGTTAAAATTGTCAAATTCCAACGGGTCTAATTTCTATGTAAGTGTTTGCGATGTTAAGTGACGTTTTACGTGCGATTTCTTGGAATTTTTTAACAATATTTTAGAAACTTTGCAATAAATTTCGGGATCACTGACAATTGACATAAAATCGGTTTCACCCTTAATCTAACTCGACATTGTTTCACGATGCCATTCTCGACATTGATCCACATCATATCTGAATAACTAATTTAAACAATGTTCCAGGATCTAAATAAATGAAACTAAAAATTTATGAGTAAGTTATTGCAACTTAACGAAATTCACCGTACTATAGTTATCCTACGAAGTATAAACTGATAAATAAAATAAACTATAGAAACTTCTCATGCTTTTATCAACGCCCTTGAAGAAGGGAATTTAGCTACAATATTGAAGTAATTGCGTCACAATTTAACGACAAAAAACAGATGTGCGGTCAATCGAATGAATAGTGCTATACAATAACTGCGTGTTGTACTTAGCGATGTTATAGGCTATTTATATGGACCATCGTAATTTCTGCCTCTCGTGTTCGGTTCTTAATAATAACCAGAGTAGGACACCCATTTTTAGATATCCGAACACTTATTTGACGAAATACATCCTCATTAATTGTTGCATTGAATATGTATAAATGGGTGTCCTACTTTAGTTATTACGTAGCCCCACAAGAAGTAATCTAGTGGATTGAGATCGGGAGAAGGTGCAGGACATTTATTTTATTAAGAAGTTTTTTAGAGAAAATTTTTATTTAAACGATCATACCTAAGTATCAAGCAATACTTATACGAAATACTAAAAATTATTATTTCGTTCGCATCTAAATTTTAATCTAAATATTTTAGACCCGAAGTGTTATAGTTTTTTGAAATCGTATTATCGAGGAGAATGTAAAAAAATTCAACTATAAAAAAGTGCAACTTTAGTAAGTTATATTTTTTGAACAGCCTGTATATTTAAAAAATACTTCAAATATGGCTCTTTATTCGTAATTTTCGTGTCTAAAATTTTATTATGATGTCTTTTTTAATTTAGCAGATATTTCCATGGTTCCACACACACATACCCATCACTGTATTAGTTACATGAACGAAATATTGTGACAGTTTGATAATGACATTGTATGTCGAAACTGCAGTCGTTGGTTAAGCTCAATAAAGTGATATTACAAAGTATAATGTGTTTTATTGCTTATGAAATATGGAAAATCACGGAGTAATAGCTCGAACTGTTAAATGTTTCTAATATAAATTTTGTGCGCATTAACTTTTTCCATTAAATAATAATAAAACTTCATGCGCTTCATTTTATCAACTCGAAATACGGTTTGAAATTTGTAGTAGTTATACTAATTTCTTGTTTTAAAAACATTCTATATCGTCCATTTGGAACTGTCAACTACAGTAGAAATTTATGTTGAACTCCAAAGTTTCCGCGAAACTACAAATCTCTAATTCTGGTTTTTGCCTATTGTCATTCAAATGACGCTAACGACATTATGGATCTTCATTTGTATGACATGTCCAGCAATTTGCTATACATTTTGATTGAAATTCATGCACGACATTTAATAGCTTTACAAATAGGGTCGGAAAAGTAATTACCGCTTTAGTTACATTATTTACAGTAGTACCATTTTGTAATTTAAACTTTTCCTGCAAAATATTTTCAATAGTTTAATAAAAATAATAAAAATAATAATAAATAATAAAACTAAAATAAAACTAAAAATAAATAATAAAACTAAAATACTTCATTATTGTAGGTATCGTTGATTTGTTCATAAATTTCGTTTCCTCTCGGAAATCTAATAAATACTGTAAGTAACAAACAGAAACAAGAAAATATAAGTACTTATTTCACCAACTAACTTACCATTTTCAGTCGAACAGTATGAAACAGAAAAATAATGTTAAAGTCTTTGGATACGGTACAACCTCTAAAGATAGCCTCTTTATCGAATCGCCAGTGGGATAACACCGTGCTTTCCAAATTTTCAGAGCTTCTACCGCAACCAAAGACGCTATGTTAAGACTATATTTCCGTGGGATGTCACAGCGTTATCCCTCTGGCCATTTGCTGAAGTGCATATTTTCAAAGGTTGTACCTTAATCAAAGACGCTACGTTTAACACTATTCTTCATCAGATTGTTCTACTGAAGATGGTAACTTAGTTGCCGAATTACATATTTAGAGATTTTTATTTATATAGTGGTTAGGGATTTTTCTTGTTTGTGCCTGTTTCAGATTTCAAGCTACAGTCTCCACTAATTCGGAATGTAAGTGCTTATAAGTAGAGACCGGACGCATGAGGCCGAAATTACGGTGGACCATATAAATAGTCTATAACATCGCCAAGTAGAACACGTACCGTAAAACGAGGTGACTTGGACACATTGTTGTATTTCGCTTTTTTCCTAATCTTAACCTATTTTTTAAATATATTTCATAAGACTACATTTTGAAGGTGACTTGGGACAAGTAAGAAATAATGCCAAATAAGTATATTAGACCCCTTAATGCTCGCAAATATGCTGCTTTTCAGCAGAAGAACTTAGAAAAAGCCATCGCAGATGTTGCAGATGAGCATACACGCAGCGGCAGAAATATATTCCGTGTCAAAATCTACAATACACAGAAAATATCATGGTGCAAATAGTAGGGAGGACAAACAGTATTTTCCGCAAAAGACGAAATGCACATAGCAAACTAGCTGCTGAATGGGGTTTCCCTTTCACACATATGGACTTGCGACATATTGTGAAACGATTTCTAGATCGAAAAGGTGTGAATATAAAAATTTTTAATAATAATTTGCCTGGTCGTATATGGCTAAAGAGCTTTCTTAATCGACACAAGGGACTGTTATCTAATCGTTTGTCAGAAAATATAAAAAGAGCTCGTGCCATGGTATCTGCTGAAACCATTAATTCATATTTCAATAATATGGAGGTCACATTAGCAAACGTGCCTGCAGATAACATATTAACTTTGATGAAACCAATATGTCCGATGACCCTGGACAACAAACTGTCATAGTCAGAAAGGGGGCAAAGCATTCAGAAAGAATTATTGATGCAACTAAGAGTAGTACATCAGTAATGTTTTTCTATTGCTGGCGATGGAACATTATTACCTTTACACATTGACTACAAATCAAAACATGTTCACGATGCATGGACTGATAATGGGCCAGAGGGGGCCATATATGATAGCAGTAAAAGTGGATGGTTTGATGGATTTCTATTTGAAAGATGGTTCACAAAATTATCAATTTCGGTCATTGAGCAATGTGAGAAAAATAATATAAAGTTTGTGTTGTTGCCTCCCAACAGCACCCACCTCACGCAGCCACTTGACGTTGTCTATTTTCGTCCCCTGAAGCAGGCGTGGCGAAAGAATTTGTTAGACTGGAAAAAAAGAAACCGCGGCACATTTCCTAAATCATTGTTTCCTGCTTTATTGAATAAAACATTGAACAGCTTAACAAATTCAAAAATGAATGCAATCTCTGGGTTTAGGGCATGTGGCATCATACATACCTTTAGATAGAAACCAACTCCTCAAACGAATGCCAGATTTAAAGACAGAAGATAATAAAGAAGTGTGGTCTACTACATTTGAAGAGACCCTACGAGTAGCACGAGAAGCTCAACCAGTAAGAACACGACGAAATACAAAAAATAATGTCCCTGCAGGTCGACCAATTACAACAAAAGCTCTCGCTGATGAGGCCGAGGAACCTATGAATGTTGATGATCTTCAAAGTCAACAGCTACTGTTTGTATCTGATAAGGAAAATGTTGAGGAATCAAATGAAATTGAGTCTGAAACAAAATTAATTGAACAAGTCACAAATCCCTATCCACAAGGCGTCCTATTAAATAGTTTGTTGTTGTGTACCTTTGTTTACAATAAAAACACTAAAAAAGAAAAGATAAAAAATTTCGTGGTAAAAGTGTTGGATTTTAAGGCCGACGAAAAGTATGAAGTATCGTGTATGCGATATAGTGACCTGTATCACTGTTATGTATTTCCTAATGTAGAGGATATTACTGTAATACGAAAACAGCAAATCCAAGAAGTTTTACCTGAACCTACAATTAAAAGGGGCAGATACACATTTTGTTCCATTGGAAAGTTCCTGGACTGAATTATATATTTTTTTCATCGACTTACGAATTTTTGTTGTTTTATTTTTCTCCTTGGAATATGTTTATGTTAGTACATCTATTAATGTTAGAATTTGTTAAGTCATGCCAAACAATTATTTTTAGATTATAATAAGCTTCAATTTAAGATTTATATGAAGCATTGTTGTTTTTGTATTACTTTTGAAAAAAAAAATAAAGCTGCGTTTTTTTTTAACTTTGGAGGTGTCCGAAGCCACCTCTACCGTTTATACATGTCGAACTATTAATTGGAATTGAATTTTATCTAAAGTGTCCCAAGTCAAATTCCTCGAGGTGACTTGGGACATCAACTCTGTTTTTAAAAATGTTGGAACCTTGGCAAGATTTTGTATTGCACTTTTGAAGGAGCCTTTATTTCGATGTCCTTCATATATATTCTTAAAGGCAAGTTGTAGTGTTTTACGCACAGAAAACTATTGCAAAGAATGTCATGAAAAGTGTCCCAAATCACCTCGTTTTACGGTACACGTACGACACTATTGAATAGCATTATTCATTCGGTTAACCGCACATCTATTTTTTGTAGTTGAATTGTGACGCAATTCAATATTACAGTTAAATTCCTTTCTTCATGAGCGTAGGTAGAACCGTGAGGAGTTTTTATAATTTGTTTTATTTATTAGTTTATATTTCGTAAGATAAATAAAGTACGGTGAGTTAGTTTCTTTTTCTCATTGTTTAATTGCTTTTAACTTCTTCGTAATTTTTGTAATAGATCCTGTTTAATATCGTTTCATCGAATCTACTTCTCGCAATTATTTTGACGTAAGTGTCCAGTGAATTTACGCATACATTTTTAATTTTCATTTATTTAGATCTAGAACATTCTTTAAGTTACCTTTTCATATATGATATGGAACAACGTCGATAATGCATCGTGAAACAATGGCGAATTGGATTAGGGGTCATACTGATTGTATGTCCATTGCCAGTGATTCCGAAATTTATTGCAAAATATGTAAAATATCGTTAAAAAATTCCAAGAAATCGCACGTATAATGTCACTTAGCATTGTAAACACATACACTGATATTAGATCCGTTGGAATCAGACAATTTTAACGAAGAACTCAATGAAACTTTAATAGGGGCAAATATTCCATTACGTAAACTTAACAATCCCAACCCCAAAAACATTTCTCCAAAAATATACTGTTCGAAATGTTCCTGATGAATCCACATTACGCAAATACATATTATGTTTTTAAGTACTACACGAAAGCAGTAGAACGCATTAGAAGTCATCTTTCAAATCAGTACCTATGGATAAGTATCGACGAAACTGTGGATATATTAGGACGCTGTGTGGTAAATGTTGCAGCTGGTGTACTACATTCAAATATTCCATATAGCGCATATGTAAGAGCAACAAAAGTTAGAAATACAGTTGATGCGGAAACAGTACCTAAAACAATTTACAAGAATATGCAGCAAGTGATTCATTCGGACGACAGATACAAAGAAAAAATGCTTTTATTTGTCAGTGACAGCTGCATATATGTTAAAAACAGGCGAACTATTAAAGGAAACATATCCTAATATCCTGCATATTACTTGTGCAGCACATGCTCTCCACAGAATCTGTGAATATATCAGAGACACCTTTAAAGTTGATAGACTTGTAGCCGCCTTTAGAAAAGTTTTCAGAAAAGCACCATTGAGAGTAGCTCTTTACAGGGAGAAACTTCCATCTTTGAAACTGCCACCCTCTCCAGTAATAATAACTAGATGGATGTCATGGTTGGAAGCTACTAGTTTTTATGCAGGGAATTTCGAAAGTCTACAAAATTTGGTTACATGTTTAAATGACGATGCTCGCAGTATTTCTGAGTGCAAGGAATTCCAAATTTAAAAAATCAGTTGTTCTTTCTTCAGTAACACTTTGGAAATTTGCCAAAACTTATCACTTATTTTGAAAATCAAGATTTCACAAAGAGAACAAATTTTGCAGAAGAGAACATTGAGAAAGTATTGCTAGTTAATATGAATACTCCTACACTCAACTTGAACTACAAAATGAACAAATAAAAATGTATTTCGTATTTTATTGATCACCGCCCGTTTGTTTTCCAATTATATAAATTTAAAAACTCTTTAAAAATAGAAATTTTTAATAGTACGCCCGTGGGCGATGAGTCATCGGTTTCTCTTGTCCGGTGGTTATTTCTAACGACTTCTAATTTTTGACGCTAATTTAAACAGCACAACCTTAGTTATTTTCGTATATTGTATTTTTAGTAAATGAAATATAATGTACGTATTTAATTACAAGTGTTTATTTGATATTATACGATTTTAAAATTAGTTATCATTCTTATACTGTCAGAATTTATTTTCAAATAATTTTGTATTTTAAGTAGTAGATGTATTTTAAATGATTTCACTTGTCAATAATTTTACGGCAAATTTTGGTAACACATCCTAGATTTATATTGTTTTTTTTTTGTTATCGCCACGCACCCAAATAGGCGTGTGAGAAAATTGTAATAATTTATAGCTTTCAATTTTCTTTTTTTTTATTTAATACCAATCTACTATTGCTTAGATTATATAATGTGTGTAATTTTTATATTGTAAGATTCGGCTACAGATCTGAGGTAGAACTAAAATTCGGATCCTAGGCATCAGGTAATTGGTAATCGCTTGTTAATTAATTTGACCTACTTATGGTGCCTTTATATCAATTTGTTTACATCAATTTAGTCTTATTATTTTTATTCTTGGAACAATTTACTGATTCAGTATACAATTTCATGTAAAATTATGTAATATGTTGACATTTTAATACCATAATATATTGAATGTTCGTTATTTTTTTTAATTGTAATACTAGTTTAGCACTAACTTTGAAGATTTCGGGATCAGATTATATTATGGTTGGCAGCTTATAAGCTACTCTGTTAATCTTGATTTTGTCAATAAATGAATTAACTATTTTCGGACCTTTATTTTGAATTTAGGTACCGCTTTCTCCTTTAGTTTAGTTTGTCGTTTTGATTCAGTTTAGTAGTTTGTAAGCGCATGCGCCTACGAAGGCGCAACCCCTTTCTTAGTTTTCAGTCTCGAGCCTCCATACATAAAACTAGTTGGTGCTACCTTTCTTATGTTTTAGTCAATCTACGTCGTCTTTACTGATTAAGGGCATACACAATAAATAGAAGAACCGATTTCGCCATTTTTTCCGAGCATCTTTATTATGCGAAGACTGCATTTGCGCGCGCAAGGTAGCAACCTCTATAAAACTAGTCAAATGGTGAAGACTCGCAATAATATATTAAACAAACTTTCCAGCAAATTATGGGTAGCGAATCGAAAGATATTGGGAAACGGCAGCTATTGTATTGGCTTACTCTCTTGCTAAATATTGTGCTGCTGTTTGGAATCGAAGCCCTTACACAAAGCTAGTAGATATTCAACTTAACGATATAATGAGAATCGTCACAGGTATTGTTGGATCCACTCCTAGTCTCTGGTTACGGAATTTTTCTAACATTGCCTCTCCGAGAGATCAGACATCTAGCTGCAGCACAGAATGAATGGGCTAAGATTTGCAACAACACAAGGACCCGTCTGAAGTCTAGGAAACCGATTTGGGTGGATAGGGAAGTTCAGTATCCCATCAATGTGAATGATTGCTGGATACCCCTCCCGAATTAAGAAATAGACATTTAATTTCTAATTCTTCGGAACCTCAGCCAGGCGCAACCCTTGGACATAGGCATTGGTCTCAATTAAATAGGTTCCGCACAGGCCACGGAAGGTGCAACTCACTATAAATGGAAACTAGCAGATACTAGCCATAAGGGTGATTTATACGTATACTAATATCTAAATTTCTACTTCGCTTCTTATACGAAAAAATAACTTCTAGTTTTATACGGCCATCTACATCTTTAATGCTGAATATATTATCCTACTCGAACAATGATATAACTAGAGTTGTCAGATTTTCCCCACATTCCAGGATCCTACTCAGAATAAGTTAATATACACGTACGAACGTTTTCAAAGCACATCGGGTTTTATAAAAAACACGTGTTCGCGTATGAAATTACAACTCAGCATTTTTGTTAAGGTATATAGTCCGATAAGATTTAAGTATTTACAAAGAAATTATTTATTGTAAAAGATGTTTGCGAAAAGTTTTGTTTTTTTTACAAGACGCACTTAGTTACAAAAGAAAGATTGCGAAGTCGGTTGTCGTTAGTGGAGTCGGTACAAATACTGGAGGAAGTGAAAACATTACTGCACAATATAGACAACGCATAAAATGTTCGCGTAGTAGAAAATTTCGATAGTGTTTTGAACATGGGGCACGGTAAACGCAAAGAATCACATTACAAGGCGTCCACGTATATGTGATATACATGGAGTCCCATACTGCGCCCCATGTTTAGTAGCGATTTTACTTACATTCAGGAGAACACTAATTATACTCCTTTTACATTAGCATCTGTAACTGAAGACGAAGTACTTAGTATTATGGTAAAATTCCCGCAAAAATATTGCGGGTGATGATTCAATTCCCTGCTTTATATTGCATGATGCAAGATTTGCCCTTGTAAAACCGGTAACTTTTATTATTAAGATGGCAATTCGAAGTTCTACTTTCCCGACCAACTGGAAGCGAGCGAGGATAAGTCCAGTATTCAAAAAGGACGATAATGCGCATGTTGATAACTATAAACCCATATCAATATTGTCGAATTTTTCTAAGGTATTTCAAAGTGTAATTTGTTCCTGTCTGTACCATAACACCAAATCCTAAATTCATCCATTTCAACACGGCTTCATGCGGGGAAGATCAACAGTGACGAATCTTGTGACTTTTTGTGAGTTTATTAGTGAGCATCTCGATACTCGTGGTCAAGTTGATGTCATATATACGGACTTTAGTAGTGCCTTTGATGTGATTGACCGAGAAATTTTACTTGTGAAATTGTCTGCGTTTGGGTTAAGTCCTTCTCTACTTCTTATTCTACAGTCTTACTTAAGTAGTAGACCTTATTATGTTTTCTTTAACGGCTATAAATCCTTTGACTTCTCTCCTGTATCTGGAGTCCCACAAGGTTCACATTTGGGTCCTCTCCTATTTATCTTGTTTTTAAATGATCTATTATCGTCTCTCTCTTGTCCACTACTTGCCTATGCAGATGATCTGAAAATATATTCCTCCATTAAAACATGGGACGACGTGTTGCATATGCAGGGGAATTTGAACATTCTCTCTCAATGGTGCTCTACTTGTAAATTAAGTCTGAACATCAGCAAATGCTGCTACATCTCTTGCACAAAAAAAGTTAATTTTATTAACTCCAGGTTTTTTTGTAAATGATACAAATCTTAATAAGGTTGATAACATAAAGGACCTTGGTGTTTCGTTAGACTCTCGCTTAACTTTTGTGCCACATATCAATAACATCTGTGTCGCTGATTTTGTTTTGCGTACCTGCAAACTCTTCTCTTCTATGTCTTTGTTCAGAACTATGTATTAAAGTTTTGTCCTTAGTAAGTTAGAGTATGTTTCTCCTGTTTGGTCGCCTCATTACATTTATCTTCAGTAGTCCATTGAAAAGATACAACGTCGTTTTTTAAAGTACTTATCATTTAGAATTGATGGCATCTATTCCTAGCGAAATACGGACTACAATTTGCTACTTAGAAGACATGGTTTACAATCGTTAAGCCATCGCCGAGATACTCTGGGAGCGAGATTTTTGTGGAAGATTGTTCGTGGTACCATTGATTGTCTTCATTTACTTTCCTTTATCAACTTTCATGTTCCTCGTAAACCAAAGGTAGGAGAGGGACTCTCCTACCTTTGCTTTACCTTTTTTAGAACCAACTTGTTGCAGGGCTCTCCGCTCGTGACCATGTGCCGAATTGCTGAGGTGTATTATGAAGACATTTTTTTCAATGTCATAACATAGGAAACAAAAAGACTAAGAATAAATCTTTTTTATTTTTTTATGTATTACATATGTATATGTATTTCTTTATGTTTATTTTTAGATATAATTATCTTTTTATTTTGTGTTTTCATACATGCTATGGATTTTTTTAAAAATAATATTTGAATAATTTAAAATAAAATATTTTAAAAGCCGGACTGTATATGTTTATAAATTTAACTAGGGTGAAAAACTGGTTATCCGGCGTAAATGTGTTGTAGAGGCAGAGGTAAATTAAAGGAGACGAAAATTATCTATTGAAAGAGAAGGTTGCTTGTTTTGTGAATTATATTAAATATATTTAATTATTTAATTCGGGTTGATTGTTTGAAAGTGTTTTATTGTTGTGATATATATTTGAGATTTATATTTCTCGATATTTAATTTCCCGATATTTTGATGTTTAAATTAATCAAGCACCTTTGTTCGTAAGAGTCTCCACATTAAAAAATTTTGTGAGTAGAATTAAAATTATATGACGTCATCATAATATATAAAATTATTATAAGTATATTTATATTGTATCCAAGCTTGTAGTTAAGAGGTTTAATTATTATAAATTCAGATAATACAGTTTATTATTAACATTTCTTTGTTAAAATTATAATTGAAAAGTTTGTTCGATTGGAATCAGGGTTTTTTGTGCGTGTCTTTTGCACATGCGTAAGTTTTGTTCGTGTATCAGTATATGATTATACAGTGTGGTTCTCTGGGGAGAAATTTATATTAAACTTGATTATTTTTAGATAAGTTTTGATCGGTGTCATTTAGAGGATGTTTTCCATTCATTTAGCTGTCAACTTTCAATGAATGTTTTTACCTCAAGTATTTTTGTATAATACAGCATCTTTATACTTTGTAAATATATATTTTTTATTTTTTTTATTTTGTATTAAATATTCATTTTAATTTTTATCCTGCGTTTGTTTCATTTTACTCATACCTATATTGCTGTTCCAACTTAACTTATTCAGGGTGTCCAGACACTCTCCTGACAAACGAAGACCGGAGTTTCCTCAGATAATTTTAAGACAATTAAACCCAAATTCACCTAGCCCGAAAATGCTTCCTAAGGGAGCTAGAGTTCTTTGAAGATGGCGCCTTCTATTTATTTTTTTTTAAATTCCTCCAGAACGCTTCTATTTAGAAAAACAAAAACTGGTATGCTTATTTATCCTCCAGAGATGAATCGATTCCATCAATTGCGAATTTCTAGTACCGGTCATAGGCGTCCGTTTTGGGTAGGTCAACGGTTATTTTAAGGCATAACTTTTTTGTCTTTAACTTTTAAGCATTTGTGACACTAGATTATTAAATTTTCAGGTATTCCAGTACTAAAATGTACTCTTACTTTGAGACGGTAGGATACACCGTTTTCTAGAAAAATCGATTTGTAAATTTTTCGTTTTTTCTTCATTAAAGTTCAATTTTTTATTTTTTGCAATAGTTAGCTCTGAACTGCGAACAGAAGTAAAACCTACGTTTTTCATTGTCAAATTGTTGTCAGTTCGCGAAGTTTATCTTTTCATTTTTTACTCTGTGTTATTCAAACACAACGATTTCAATTTAAAAAAAAAATGGTTTTTACTAATGAGGAATACGCCGATATGCATTTAGTATATGGCGAAATGAGGTGTAACGCTCGAGCGGCGCAACGTAGATACGCTGAAAAATTTCCTAATCGTCAGCATCCCACTCACTCAACATTTACAGCTCTTCTTCAACGATTAAAAGAAACAGGTTCAGTGGTCCCAAAAAATAATGAAACAGGGAGACATAATGATGTAACAGCAGAACATGAAGATGTTATTTTAATGGAAGTTGAGGAAAATCCAGAAATTAGCGTTCGAAGACTATCTGCCATGTACCCCACAATTTCAAAATCTTCCGTAGGAAATATCTTACATAAAGAAAATTTATATCCTTTTCATTTTACATAGGTGCAAGCACTGCTAGAAGGAGATTTTCCTGCTCGCGTAGAATTCGCTAGATGGTTACAAAATCAGAAAAATCAAGATGAAAATTTCTTCAGGAACATTTTGTTTGGTGACGAAGCTACATTCTCAAAAAATGGAATTTTGAATGTACATAATGCACATTATTATTCGTAGGTTGGTGACAATCCCCACGTTGTTCAAGAACTTAAGCATCAGCATAGGTTTAGCTAAACGTCTGGATAGGAGTAGTTGACTACTTGGACCTGTGGAATTACCTGCTCGTTTAAATGGTGCTGATTACTTACATTTCCTGCAAAATATTTTACCTGATTTGTTAGATGAGGTGCGTTTAAATATTCGGCAAAACTTATGGTTTCTACAGGACGGCTGTCCGGCCCACTTTAGCAGGAATGTACGAGACTTTCTAGATAATAACTACGAAGACCATTGGATTGGAAGAGGCGGATTTGAATCCTTGCGATTATTGTGTTTGGGGATACATAAAAGCATTTGTTTATTCCGTTCCGATACAAAATCGCGCACAACTCTGGCTAAGGATACAAGATGCTTGCAACGAATTTAGAAATAACTTTGGAATTTTTGCAAGAATTCGGCGTTCTCTAAGCAAAAGGGTAAACTTATGCATAGAGACTAATGGTCATCACATCGAGCAACTTTTGTAACAATCTACCTTTGATACTTGTTCTTTTTTTGTTAGTTTCGTTCCATTGTAATAAATCATTTGTTTTTAATTTATTAAATTAATTTTCATCCATGCCTTCATAGTCCAAGCCAACTTCGTCGCTAAAAATAAGTAGGTACATAATAAATTGAACTTTAATGAAGAAAAAACGAAAAATTTACAAATCGATTTTTCTAGAAAACGGTATATCCTACCGACTTAAAGTAAGAGTATATTTTAGTACTGGAATACCTGAAAATTTAATAATCTAGTGTCACAAATGCTTAAAAGTTAAAGACAAAAAAGTTATGCCTTAAAATAACGTTGACCTACCCAAAACGGACGCCTATGACCGGTACTAGAAATTCGCAATTGATGGAATCGATTCATCTCTGGAGGATAAATAAGCATACCAGTTTTTGTTTTTCTAAATAGAAGCGTTCTGGAGGAATTAAAAAAAAAATAAATAGAAGGCGCCATCTTCACAGAACTCTAGCTCCCTTAGGAAGCATTTTCGGGCTAGGTGAATTTGGGTTTAATTGTCTTAAAATTATCAGAGGAATCTCCGGTCTTCGTTTGTCAGGAGAGTTTCTGGACACCCTGTATAAAATAAGTAAATACATTTTTGTGAACATTTCACTGGCACTCAACTCATATTATAGACACGTCTTTCCTAAGTGGAACCCGAGAAGTTAGAAGTCTCATATTTGAAAATTCACCGGCTGAGAAACCTAGTTGGGAAAACTAGTTGTGGATGGTGGCGTGCTAAATTTTCAAACCATTATTCATAGCAATATGTATGTGCATTCTTTGGTTTGTCCTGTAATTGGTGGATAACTGTTGGACAATAAAGCTATTATAATTATTAACACTGTGATTAGTGGCTTTACCTACTGAGGATAATAACTTAGTTGTCGCAACAAGTATTTAGGATACGATTATTAATGGTTGTAAGAGTTTTATATTTTTTTTTTATGTTTTTTACTTAAACCCAGTTTCTAAACAGACTTATTTAAGAAACGTTGAAAGATTTGGTGAATATTAAATTTGTCACCTATGTACGAGATTATAAAATTTTTGTCATAAAATTTTTCATATTTCGCAATCAAAATAATGTGGACTATAATACAAGAACTCGTGTCATTATGTAAATGAAGAAAAGTTCACGGAGAAGCACCCAGGGGCACTTTGACTTGTAAAATGCAAATATCTTTTAACGTTGAACATGTTTACTTGTAAAAGTTGGTCACCTGTAATGGCAGGCGTTGCAACTTCCGAGTTACGTCAATGAGTCAATTTTAATTTCGTCCCATCTAACATTCAAATTAGTTATCTAACGTAGCGATTAAGTTCCATTCATTTAAATTGCAACCGGGGTACGTTTTGCATAATTCGCTTTGACACAAGTAGTTTTTCCATTGTATTAGATTTCCGATATCTCAAGTTGAGGACAGATTCTCTGACGTTAAGGGGAGCTGTTTCTTTACGTTCATTATTTGGTTGGTTTCAGTCTACTTTTGTATGTAAATAGTTTGCATTTAAAGTTTGGTTTTAAATATGAATAGTTTGCATGTAATAAATTTGGTTTTAAAAGTAAATGCATTTGCTGGCAACGATTCCGATATTTTTCGATATCATACCGTATTTTCTAATATAAATTGGAGAAATCGTACTATTTGAGGTAAACTTTCATATTATTAGAAAAAGAAAATGGATTCAGTAAGAACAAATGTTGTAGTCCACATGTTATTGTATTCTTGTTTATCGTAGCTCAGGGGTTCCGTCCTTGCGGCGATAGAAGTGTTTTCAACTGAACTATTGGACATAACAAAACCATGCTACGAAAACTGCTAATTTAAAGACAACTTAATTTAGATGTAGTTTCAAATCATTGATTGACGAAGGAGATACTTGTTGAAACTCATTATAACGTTAAGAAAAAAAGTAATAAATCTATAGTTTGAAATATCTATTGTAAACTACTACAATATATCGCTATACAATGGTTTTATCCGGTGAATGAAAAGTACGTATTTAAGATACAAACTGAGAATGTATTAGTGCCAAGTAACTAAGGTAGGAGGCTGAGAAGTTAAAATATTAAATTTAGGAGAGGAAAGTTATTTAAGTCTATTTCATCATTTAAAAATAAACCCAGCATATTACAACCGTCGATTTTCAAATTTCCAAGTTTTTTGCTTCCGCCTTAAATGTGTCACACTCTCAAGATAAAAACAAAAAGGAAAGAAATAAAAAATGTAAGACCTCAAGTTCAGCGGAGAGTCATTTCTGTTACGTTAAAATACCTTGATGTGTCTATGGATCATACACTATCTTTTAATAAATGTATTTACATTGATCATAAAAGAAGTTCTTGCCAAGAATAATTGAAATTTAATAGTACAATGCTACTTAAAAAGCGGATACGCTACGGCAATTAGAATTGTGTTACATTTATTTTTTACTCTTTTACCGCGCTGTAGATAGAGATTATACAGAATTTAGTTCTTTACATTCGTTATTTGACTCCGCTTCGGTGGTGCGATTTTAGGAGATAGATTTTGTTACCCTAATTTTTATGATAATTTTCGCTGTCAAGCGGATTCAAAAGGGTGTGTATGATACTAGAAAGCTTGCTATCGTTAGTAAATTTGGGTGTCTTACTGCTAAGCTATTAGACGTAATTAGGCTTAGGATTTTTTGTACAAAATATTTTGTATTCTCTTGATAAAGGCGATACTGCCGAAACATGTAGAGTTTTTTAAATACATATATTTTGAAGTAATATACAGACCTTTAATCGCCTACTGATTAGGTTTACCATATCATACCAAGGTCACGAAGTTATTATATATATATATATATACAATGTGTCCGGGAAAATGTGGGAAATCTCTCGGATTCAGATAGAACATTAAAAAATAAGATGACAAGTTCCCATAATTTTTTTTCTAGCGGCCCTCCCTACGGAGATACGGCCTCCTAAAGGACGCCACTGGAAATCAATTTTTCTTGAATAACTTTTAAACTACTTATTATAAATTAATGAAAATTTAATATGATAAGAAGTAGTAAGCACCTCTTAAAATACTGCCCTTAAATTTAAATTAGCTTGTTTAGTTTACCAGGGGCGGACTAGGTTGCATTTTAATGCTTACATTTTTAACACCCCGTATGATAAGCAGTTAAAAAATAAAATTTGGATACCTTGAACATTAAGCTAAAGAAAAGGTACTCTTGTTCATTGTCGATCAAATGAACCGTTTTCGAGGAAAAAAAAATAAAAGAATTAATGTTTTATTTCTATTAAAAAGAACCATTTTTTTAATTTTTTTTTGTCTGCAACAAAGTGTGATACAAAAGTCATTTCAGGAACAAAACAGTTTTAGTTTAGGTTATTTAATACGACAAAATTACAAATATTCTTAGAAATGCAGTTTTGTCCCAGAAAGGCACCTTAACAAAAATTATGTTTAGAAATGTACTCACTGAAGCTTGCAACGATTGAACCTAAATACGCTAATTAGAAATAATCAATAAAAAACTTCATAAGTGGGTTCAACATGGGCTCCGTGAACTCTGATCACTCGCGGGCACGACGAATAGAGGACTGCTGTACTCGATAATTAGATAATTTCTTAGCCGTTTATTAAATATAACAATTGATGTTTGGAGTTTTTCGGCTTTTATATGAAATATTTACAAATATCAAATTAGAATGTATGTAATTGCAGAGTAAGTGGGGATGTAAACATTGCTATCTACAAATTACAAACCAAATCATACGAAATTTTTAATTGAAAAATATGGTCTATATATATATATATATATATATATATATATATATATATATATATATACATATTTATATATTTGGAACTTTGGTAAATTATCACGTAAATCACGTATTTTGTTAAAAGAAAGTATATGATTATTATACAGTTTTAAAATTAATTATCGTACATACATGGTTATAGAATTTACTTTAAAAATAATTTTTTATTTAAATAAATGGTTAATTGAGTTGATTTCACACATTTAAGTAATTTTAACGACAACTACGTGTAACATTCTCGGAATATATTGCACTGATTCGTCACCACGCAAATAGACGTGCTAGAAATTTAAATAAATTGGTAATTTTTGTTAAATTCCTTACTTTTCTTGACACCATTTTATTAATGCTTAGGTAATTTACTGTGTGTAACTCCATTGTAAAGTTCCGCTACAGATCTGAGGTAGAACTAGGTTTTTGATCCTTAGTATAAGTCAATTTGAAATCGCTTGAATAACTAAATCGTTATATTTTGGAGCATTTTGCTGATACGATACAAATTTAATGTAATATTTCTATTTTATGTTCGATATATATTAATGTCATAATATACCGAGTGTTAAATTGTCATTCTATTACACTGAAAATTCGTTTGCGGCTTGAAAGCTACTTTGTTGATACTTGTTTTTTTTTTGTCAATATACGAAGTAACTATTTTGTATCTCCTATTTTTAATTTAGGTACCCCTCCTTTAGTTTAGATCGTAGTTTTGTTTCATTTTTAGTAGTCTGTAAGCGCATGCGCCTACGAACGCCCAAAACTTTTCTTAGTTTTCTGTACTGAGCCTCCGTACGTAAAACTAAGTGGCGCTACCTACCATCTGTTTAGTCAATTCACGACCGTCTCCACTGACTAAGGGCATACACAATAAATAGAGTGTCTCTTTCAAATTGTGTGTTACGACTACCGATCTCGACATTTTCCGAACGTCTTCATTACGCCAAGACTGCGTCTGCGCGCGCACAGTAGCAATTTCCAAAAATCACTGTCATTTCTTCAGGTTGTGATAGGTAGATCTGTTAACACCTACGTACTATTTATTAAGTAACTTCATCACTTTCGTTGGTAAATTACGATCAATTTGCTAATTAAGACCTATTTACCGACTTGATAGAAAGTAAGGATATTTTCAAGGAATTTGACAAGCCTTTGACCTTAATGACCTAACTAACAACACTCTCAATACTCTCATTTCTAAACAATATAAGATCCAGAAAGAAAGTGCGATTGTAAATTGAAATATATTCGTCAAACAAAACGCTCAATAGTAACTCGTTATAAAGAACTTATATCGTAAATTAAATTCAACAGATCGGAAGAATCGAGCGTTGTCCGCCATGCGTTAGAAATAAATCATAATATTATGTTAGATTGTTTAAAACTAATTACAAATATAAAGAATCCGGGAAAATTGGACATCTATAATTTACAGTGCCTCATGTTAAGACTGTTATTTTTACCTACTGAGGATGACAACTTAGTTATCGTAATGCGTATTTAGGACACGTATATTAATGTGGTAAGAGGTTTTATCCCTTTTTGGCTTTTATTTAGTCACGGTCTACAATAAAAGACTGACTCAAGAGTATATTCTTCTCCATTATTTACGACTACCTTCCAATCATCTAGTAATTTTTCGATTCCATTCCACGTATGAAGAAATGCGGGTGCTTGAAGATGAAGAAATCGTTAAACCAATTTTAAGGCGAGACAATTGTTATTAAAGGAGATTCCTCGAAGGCTGCTTGACAGAGAGCGAAAGAGACGACAATCTGATGGAGAATAAAATAGATGTGGAAAGACCTTTCAAACGAGTTCTTGAATAGCCGCTTTTATAATGTTGTATTGTAATGCATCAGAATTGCCTCTAGCACGGGTTAAGCCATTCTTTTCTGTTCTTGATATTAACATGAAGGCACCATTTTTGGTCACCATTAACAATTTAGAGCAAAAACAGTCGATACTGTTGACGAGCTAAACCATAACGAGCTAGCAAAAAGGTACAAATGTTGTCACGCTGACTTTTGTTGTTTTCGGTCAAAACATGAGGCAATAAAACACTTAGTTTTTTTTAACTTTCTGAATGGAATGTAAGTACAGTATTCTGGTCGATTGGTTACAATTCATTACAATTGCCAAATTCCGAGTTGATTGAAGTGAATCATCATGAATTAAAGCGTTCCGACGATATTCATTAAAGTCTGATGGTCTTCCTGAACGTGATAAAAATGAGCTCTCTTTAAAACTCTACGAAATTATGCATAAACCTATTATAACAGAATTTTGTTATTACATGTATGTCTATCTATTTTTCAAGTCTTATTATTCTACATCATGCATTTTCGAAAGTTAATAATTCTTTTACTGAAATTACATTTCCAATAGCTTAGGAATGTAGTAAAAGGAAGCTTTTAGTGGCTATAAAATTTCTAAAGTTGTCGATGAAGCGAAATATTACGGAAACGGATTTTATAGATACCGCTTAAAGTTTTTAGATAGTAAAGACTCAACTATTATCTTCTTTCTAGACGAAGATAAGTTTCGAATTAATTTGAGTGTTCTATTCTCTTCTCACATAATCGTTTTAGATATTTTTCCGCAGTCTATATACGCATTTATCGATTCAGGAAATTTGAATTCAATCAAAATATTTGTTTTTTGTATACAATATGAATTGATAAATAAATCATTAGTAAATATTTTGTATAGCTTCAAAAATTGTGATTTATTTATAGGCCGGCTGGCGTTTGTTTAGTACTGATTTTAACGATACTAGTAATGTAAATATTTATTGTGATATTTCAGCAATATCGCAATAAATATTTTTCAGAGATATTATAGTTTTATGTTCAGCTTTATTTTGAATATGAATATGAAATTTGTATTTTAAATTTTCTCATAAATATTTTTTGTAAATCTACCTTGCTATTATTAAAGCACACGAATATAATAAAAAATGTGAAATCGTACAGAGGGGCGGACAATAATTCTGACCATTCTATGGTGAAAACTGTCATGAAAATAAAAAGACCCAAAAGAAGAAAATATAGAATAAAAAGAATAGAAGAAAATTAATATGAAGGCTTTACAAGACCAAGAAATACAGAAAAGATATGAAGGAGAACTAAGGAAAGAATATCAAAAAATCCAACACCAAAACCCGCAGAATATAGACGAAAAATGGGATAGACTGGAGGAAATAATCCAAAAAGCAACAAAAAAGATAATTCCAAAAAAACAAAAAGCAAAGAAACAGATATGATGGAACGAATATTGCAAGAGGGAAACAGAAATAAGAAATAAACTAAGAATTAAAGCAATACACACAGAGAAAAGAGAAGATAGAGAGGCATTCAAAGGACAAAGGCTAAAAAAACAAAAAAGCTATACAGACAAAAGAAAAGAGCAGAAAATGAACAAAGAGCACAGGAAATGGAAAATTATTTTCGAAAAAAGAAATGAGAAACTTCTATCGTGAGGCCAAGAGAGGAAACAAAGACACAAGCAGATCGTGTATATAAAAGATGGAAAAGCTAATTTAGTAGGGGAGGAAGAGGAAATAAGAGCAAGGTGGAAAGAATATTTCGCACAAGTGTTAAATAAGGGAGAAGAAGAAGAAGAAAGCACACAAGAATTATTAGAAACAGAATGGACGGACAATACAAATTCAATACCCAAATTCGGAACCCACCAGACAAGAGATAAATCAAATAATAGAGCAGCTCAAAAACAATAAATGTCCAGGAAGAAATGGAGTAACAAATGAGAACATAAAGTATGCTGGAGAAGATCTAAATAAAAAAATCTACAAGTTAATAATATATATTTGGAGAAGCGAAAGAATACCGAAAAAATGGAACCATTATAGAGGAATCTCTCTATTGGATTTTATTGGATACAGTATACAAAATCCTGGCGATAATAATAAAAAAGAGGTTGGAACCCATTGCAGAAAACATTTGACAGGAGCGGCACGCAAGATGAGTTTAGAGATAAATTAGGAAAAAAGTAAAATAATGAGAATTGGAAAGCAACATAGCGATGGAATCTGTAAAGTAATGACTGAAAAAGGAAGTTTGGAATTTGAAAGAATGGAAGAATTTAATTACTTGGGGGCACTAATAACAGCCAGATGCCAAAAAGAAACGGAAATCAACATGAGAATAATAAAAGTGCAGGAATAGTAAACCACCTAATCGGGTCAAAGCACCTATCAAGGAAAACTAAATTCAGAATATATAAAACTATTTTAAGACCCACATTACTATATAGTTGTGAGACATGGGTGATAAATAAACTTCAGAAAGAAAGGGCAATGAGATGGAAGAGAAGAATTCTGAGAAGAATCCTTGGAGGAAAAGGACCGGGAAAAGGTTATATAAGAAGAATGAACGAGGAAGTATACAGCATATATCGAGGACTAAAAATAGACGAAGTAATAATAGCTGGGAGACTAAGATGACTGGGACATTTGGAAAGGATGACGGATGACAGGATACTAAAACGAATAGCGTGGAGACAGCCGGTCGTTAAGAAGAAAAGAGGAAGACCAGAAAAAGGTGGAGAGAAGCAGAAAACCTAAGAGAAAAAGATGTGGTAAACTGGAAGACAAAAGCGAAAGATCGAAGGATATGGAAAAGATTACACAGCTCTGGGCCTGCTGGGCCTGAATGGCCTGTTAAGACACTACACTATATATATATATATATATATATATATATATATACCTTGCTATTATTTCTTAGTTTAAGATTTATTTAATTTATATTTTATTTAAAACAAAAACATTTTTAATAACATAAAATATGATTAAAAATCGGGTGTGGAAAACACAATACAAGTTCATATATTTGTGAAAGTATCTCTCCAGAGATGCAGACACGTGTTTCATCTTACTACAGAATCGTCAGTGCGCCACCACTGGAGAGGTACGTCTACAAAAACAACAACGTTGCTATATTACAGAAGTTATTAAGACAGAGCGTAGAAGAATATTCAGCGCTGTTCATTGACTAACGCCAAAACAACTATCATTCGTCCTCTTTTCCAGAAGTAGGCACTTTCAAACTTTCTTGGTGTTCCTCGTTTCAAAGGTTTTGGAGGTCGTCCGCCGTCAGCTCCTCTTCGTGATTTGTTATGAGCTCTTCAATGTCAGCTTCGTTTACTTCCAATTCCAGACTTGCCCCAATTTCATTCGTAATTTCAGAAACATCAGCTCCGTTTTCTTGAACCCAGGATGGGCACAGCTTCAGCCAAACATGCTTCAATTGTTTTTGTGTAATTTCTGACCGTGCCTTTTGAATGAGCCGGATATTCAAAAATGTCAAAGTTTTCTTTCCAAAACGTTTGTAATGTCATTGCTGACGAGAATTGGCATGCTTCAAAGCACCGACGAAACAGCGAGCGAGTGTACAACTTCTTGAAAGCCGCAATAACTTCCTGATTAATTGGCTGAAGTAAGGAAGTAATAGTTGGAGGCAGAAACTGAACTGTCAACCAGGAACAATCTGGCAGCAAATGATCTTGAAGATCCTTTGGGTGGTCTGGTGCATTGTCCAATAACAGCAGTGCTTTCATTGCTCTTAAGGTAGTTTTTGATGCTTGGGGCGCAAACTTTATACAGCCATTCTCTGAAAAGAACCTGAGTGACCCATGCTTTCGGATTTAATTTTCACATTACTGTCAGTTTTTCCTTAATTATGGATTTTTTCTTGAATGCTCTAGGATTCTCTAAGTGATAAATAAGGAGCGGTTTAAGCTTCATATTACCACTAGCGTTAGCCCCCAAAAGTAACGTCAACCGATCTTTCATGGGGTTATGTCCAGTAACACTTTTCTCACTTTTTGTTATTTAGGGTTGGGCCTGCTCTTCCAGAACAAACTTGTTTCGTCGCAATTAAATATTTGCTTAGAAAGATACATTTCTTTTTCAATGAATTCTTGAAATTTAAGACAGAAATTCTGAGCTCCTCTTTTATCTGCACTAGCAGACTCGGCATGCATTATCACATGTTTAATGCCAGATCTCTTTTTAAATCTTGCAAAGTCGGTGGCAGTCTTGAATTCAAACGCCTCAGATACGAATCTGGAGTTTGCCGCTTTAGATTCTCGAAAATTTCTCTGGGTTTTTCTTGAATAATAGCCATACCGGTTACGTCTCTTTTCATTTCTCTTTCATTTATCCAAACTAAAAGCAACCTCTCAATTTCTTCATTAATGGCACTTCTTTTCTTTTCAGATGTGATTTTGGTTACTCCTTTAGCTGCTTGGGTGTTCTTGATGGTATCTTTCTTAGCTAGGATTGTGCCTACTGTAGATTCAAGACATACTGCCTAGCAACATCAGAAATCTTCTGCCCATTCTCTATCTTGGTTATTATCACTTGCTTAGTTTCTATGAAAAGAATATAACTTGTCTACAGTGATTTAAAGTGATCTAAAGTGATGACTTTAGATTCAACAGACCCGAAAAATCTAGCGTTGCCCGATATATTTGGGACACAGGTCATTCTGTGCCGGCGAATAACCTTAGATTGATTAAAACTGTTAATAATTATAGAGAATTAGATAGTTATGAAAGTATTTATATATATACATATATAGAAATAAGAATAAATTAATGAATTCTGACAATGGACCAATCCCTCAGTCCAGTTTGTATGCCTTATTGTGACAATAGCATTATTTTTTTTACGCTTCATGTATTCAGCTTCACGGTTCCCTAAAATTCACGCTAGGTTTAAGAAGTATATAAGTGTTATTTCGATGTTAGGAATTTAGTGTTATCCCACTTGTGATTTGGTGAAGAGCATATCTTCTAAGGTTTACCTTAGCCAAAAACGCTACGTTTAACATTTTTCAGTTTTTAAGGTTATTCTACTGAAGATGGCAACTTAGTTGCCGAAATACGTATATAGTATTTATTGATATATATTGTGGTTAGGGTGTTTTTCTTATTTCTGTTTCAGAATACAAGCCATAGTCTCCACCAATTTCGGAAAGTTATAGCTGCTAAACAATAGCTAACCATATTATGTCGATAATACATAAGTGACCCTTGCAACTGTAATAAAATAAAACTTTATATTTTTCTTGTCATTACTAACATTATGGAATCGATATTTTCCTATTCATTTACTCCATTTCATATCCCTCTAACACGAAAATTAAATTAACACATCGTTAAACAACAAGTATTAACACATGGATAAACAACGGTCTTTGTCTTAATGTTTACTGAAGCAAATTCGCCTATACCATAAGCTATTGAAAGCACATGTTATGTTCTCTTGGGTAACTTAACTTTACAAAAGATTATCCACATACAAGCTCGATTTGGCCCTTGTATCGTGTAACGTCAATTTCCGAAGTTGTTTCAGCAATAATTTTTCAAAGACCGAAGTAGTATATGTCTCTTTGTATGTATAATATATAATATACCTTATAACTAGAGCAGACCAATTTCCGTGCGCGCCATGAGCGCCGGTATGGGAGTGTAATTCGTAATATATTAGAATATGCGATAAAATAGGGAAGCAACATGAGCTTGTTACCGATATAAGTATAGAGACATTTATTCTATGAGAAATAATTAAATATACATTTGGTTTTCTGCTATTAAACTAATATGCATAAACACACGAAAAATAAGAATAGTACATATTATAGCAGCGTTGTATGTACCTATAAATAAAATGGAAAATGTATGAAATCAGTGATTGTGTGCACGACAGAGGATTTAAAAAAACACTTACCGTTTTAAGCCTTTTCCAAGGATTGACAAACTGGAGAAACACGATTGCATATACGAGTATTTTTAATATCAGGTGCCTTTTTGCTTAAAAAAGTATTTTTATTATGCGAATATAACATCACTAGATGTAGAACGCTCGTTTTCCGAATATAAACATATTTTTTCCTCACGGCGGACATGTTTTTCAGAAATAACCTTAGAAACTTAACGCATCTGTAGACGTGCCCTCACAAATACGTGTTAAGGAGTCAGAATCTGCATTTCTGTCTAAAACACTTTCAAATTTAATTAGAACACTTTCACTTTTTGCGTCTTCTGCAACACACAGGTGTGCGCGAACATCTTTAACGATTTGCAGTGATTCCTCTAACGACAGCGACGAATTTTCTAATTTTGTTATTGCTTCTTCTAGTCCCAAGTAATTCTCACGAATACTTTGTAAATCCATTTTAATCTGGACATCTTGAAATTTTTTCTGGATTGTATTGATAGCTGACGGATCGAATGGTGAAACCACGTCCTTAATTTTTTCAAAATGTTCATGATAGTAAAACCCCGCCTGTAACCATGTACCCCAACGTGTCAGAATCGGCTGTGGTGGCTCAGGGGTATGGGGACACAATTCGTGAAATTTCCGAATACGTTTTGCAGATTTCAGGAATACTGCCTTTGTACTCGATATTAAAGCATCTACCTCTGGATAACATCTACGAACCTGTTCTGCCACAAGGGGTAGAGCATGGAGTAATGTGTAACAAGTTAGGACAATATTTTCTAAGAGACCGGCCTACAGAACACAAGGTTGCGGCACCATTGGTCATAAACATTAATACTTGGTCTTTCGAAAGTTTAAATTTTTCCAAAGTATCTAATAGCACCTCTGAAATTTTTTCGGCATTACAATGTTCTAGTCGTCTGGATGCTAATAAAATTGAAGACGTTGGTTGATGTGGTTCCATATTACGCGCCATCACATTAACTACAGATTGTTTTTTGCTGTCAGTTGTTTCGTCCACACATAACCACAGTTTTTTATTTTTCAGTTCGGCTTTGATTTTATTTTCAACCTGTTTACGCACCGATGGTAAATTCCTTTGTAACGTTGTCGTGCTCGGTAATGTTTGATTCGCGTATTTATTCCAAAATGAAATAAATGAATCATTACTTAACAGGGTAAACGGCAGTGTACACACAATCATAGTTACACATATTTCATGTATAAACTGTTGTCGATTAAGTTTGTTATTATTGTGCTTCGAACTGCTTACGTGTTCTTTACAATGTGTTTTTGACCAACACATTAGATATTTATTGTACACTAAACATTTAATTTTTGAGCCATCGTATATTAAGTCCGGGAAATCCATAATAAACTTATTCATTTCGTCTGACAACGGGCGTTTTCTCGATTTATGTGTCGACGACATTTTATTACGTATGCTTACACTTACATGCAGTCTAGGCAAGTACCAAACACATACTGAATGCTTTTTATTAGTTCTGATGCAATACAATCATCCTCACATCGGCGCACATGGCGCGCACGTAAATTGGTCTGCTCTACTTATAACTATATATATAACACAATGTATCATATTTAGACACGAGTGTGCGTACGTTTTAAAGCGACATGATCGCCGAGTAGTTACAGAACAATATGTAAAAATGTTAAAAGGATACGTCAAATAAGTGTTGATAAGATAAGACTATAGCACATATAAAATATATTTAAATGTAAATGCGATTATCTAACGGTCCTTTTTCTTTCGTTTAATAGTATAGTTAATAATATTCATAATTTATATAGTTTTGCTCTGAGTTTGCTTTAAAATGTAATAAAATTTTAAAATTAATGAAATATACTCAGTGAAACGTTTGTAGTTCGGTGTAATTTTTTAATTATTCTATTTTTAAATGCACAACTTTTCCACATTAAAAGTTCGTAATGATCTAAAATTGAATACCTAGTTAATAGTAGGAAATGTAGTAATATTATATATACAGTATGTCTCGGGATTGATGCTGCAACCCGATGGACTAAAAATTTTACAATTTTATTTTAAGATTTTGGATTTAAAAATTGCCTGATTTGCAGAGAATTTTAAGCTTTTGGAAAACAATTCGTCCTTGATAGAGAAGCGAAAACCATTTTTTATAGTTTACGTTCGTATTCAATTCACTATGAAACTGAAAACAGTATCGAAATGAGCTTCATTTCAATACGCTTTTGTTCATTTTACAATGTTGGCGTTGTTAGAACACAAAAACGCTATCCTATTACTGCCATTTGATTTTAAGAATTGAAGTACATTCGACAGAAATGATATATCTAGAAAAGAACATCGCTACACAAACAACGTACAGTATAACCTGCCAATAACGGCCACCAAAACAGAAACAATATTGGTCGTTATATAAAGATGGCTGTAGTTATTAGGTATTTCGTCTTACAAATAAAATACATAATTGATTTTTAACGCTTTTTATTTTGTTAATTTTTATTAATTAAAGTAAATATTATATAAATACACATATTGCTGTGTTTTTTCCCCCGCAAACATTGTGAAAAGTTTAATTATTTTATATTGTACATTTATTTTCGATGCCAGTGTATAATTTTTATTTTCTATGAATGCAAATTTTATTTTGATTTATTTTTTGACTAATGTAGTTGAAGCACGCCGGATTTGCTGTATCCGCTTCAGACACTAATTGTTATCTGAGTTGTGAAGACGTGTGTTATAAGATAGAAATCGTTATACTCGTATTTTATTTTAGATAAGTAGCTTCGTGATTTTTATTAATTGGTTGTTCTGCTTGATTTCAATACCGTTATTTATACGAGTTTGTTTTTCTCGTAGTGATTTTTTTACGTTTTCCAACTCAGGTGTCTCGTGATAGAAATTTCTTTTTCATTGATGTAAGTAATTAAATTATTACTAATTATCATTATTATCATTATTTGTATTAATTTTGTTATATATAATTCTTATCTTAATAGATGTATTAGATGACAAAGAACGTTTTTTAAAATTTCTAAGTAAAGAAAATTTTCTATAACGATAAAATTTTGCACGTTGGAGTCAAGGGCATATTTTTTTCATGTGGTTCGCACATGCGCAGGGGTTAGTTCGGTCTGTCACATCTAGTTTGTTTACGTTAATATTGTGGGAGAAATTGAAACACTTCTTTGTAATTTATTAGTATTTAATTTTGATCGGCATTCAATAAGGAAGTTTAATTATATGGTGCAGTCATTTTCATATAATAATTTTACCTTAATAATATTGTTTTAATGATGCAATATTGATCTTTATGCTTTATAAAGACATTTTTTTTTCTTTTTTTTTATTATTGTATTTAAGTTTCATTTAAAATTCATTGTGTTTTTGAATTTAAACCTTTTTTCTTTTGTGCTCTGAAGGAACTTAAAAACTTTATCATAACTTTTCTCAAATAAATTTTGAGTGGCGCTCAACTATCTTTTAATTTGTGTTTTCCACTTTTCCGATTGGAACTCTGAGGGAATAGCAGTCTCATCCTGGAAATTAAACCGACTGAATATCGAAGCTGGACACATTGGTTGTGAATTGTGAATAAGCAGTATACAACATCACAATTCATAGCACATTTTGTATACGAAAAACTAAAACTATTTTAATGTCTGTAATATGTACAAAACTATGTACATATTATAGATAATATGTACATAGATATATCTAATAAAACATATGTGCATTATTTATACATATTATTACAACATATTTATAAGAAAAACATAATTTGTTAAGCCTTTTTAAAGTATGGTTCAAACTTTGTTTGCTTCAATTTTTTTTAGTTTCGATTTAAAAACTCCAAAAACTTCACATGTAAGTAAAATTCGAGAAACATCCAGAAAAATTTCACCATTGCTATTGCACAATAAATAATTCTGTATGTCTCTTAATTTTGCACATACTTCGATCATACTAGATAAAATAGATTTTGGAGTTTCACACTCGTCCACATCCTATTATCAGAGTTATGTTCTTCATTATTATTGCGAAATTCCTCAACAATTTCCGTAATACTGAAGTTAGTTAGGGCTCTGTAAGCATATGACTATCAACAGAAGTAAATTCAGCTAAATCCACAATTTCGTTACGAACTGTAGAAAATAGTTGAGCAAAGGGTCAGTTTCATCTTTTTGGATAACATTAGAGAATCCGGCCTTGGGAAAAACATTTCTTAACTGTAGTAGGAGATATCTTTTTCCAAGCAGCAGTAATACATATAAGTGCATTGGCTTAATTTATTTCTTTCTCAGAATTTTCAAAATCACTTTAATTGTTAATAAAGGTTGGAAGCCTTTTCGGTAAACCAAATGGAAATATTGAATTATTCCTATATCTAAGTTATGGCAATGCGAAGTGGTGTTTGGCGGCAGGAAAATTAATGTAACATTTTCTGACGAAACTCTAGAATTTTATGTAGCATTATTTAAGAAAAGAAGTACTTTTCTATTTCTTTTTTAATTTTATTGTCAAATTTATCCAGCCATCTTGTCATCATTTCTGTTGTCATCCAAGCCTTAATTGAGTTCAAGTCCCAACGTAGACAAAATTTTTCAATTAAGAATTTCGTATGATTTGCTTTGTAATTTGTAGGCAGCAATGTTCACTTCCTCATTTACTTCGCAATTACATTATAATTTGATAATATTTGTAAATATTTCATATAAAAGCCGAAAAACTCCAAGAATTTATCAATTGTTATATTTAATAAACGACTAAGAAATGATCTAAACACACATATAGCTATGGAGTAATAATTAGCAATTTCAAACCTTCAAAACTGACATCTTCTTTTAAATACTGACATCTGCTTTCAATAACTGACATCTGCTTTAAAAACTGACATCTGCTTTCAATAACTGATATTTTCTTTCAAAACAGACATCTACTTTCAAAGCAGACATCTGCTTTCAAAACTGACTTCTGCTTTCAAACCTGACATCTACTTTCAATAACTGACATCTGAATCACTAACACTGTTCCTTTATAATGCATTTCAAAATAGCTTGAACTAAGGTCTATCGTGATTTAAGTGGTAAAAGTGGTAATGGTCCCGCAAACCGTAGACTTGGGTTCAAGTCCCAACGTAGACAAAATTTTTCAATTAAAAATTTCGTATGATTTGCTTTGTAATTTGTAGACAGCAATGTTTACACCCTTATTTACTTCGCAATTATATACCAATTTGATAATATTTGTAAATATTTCATGTAGATGCCGAAAAACTCCAAGAATTTATTAATTGATATATTTAATGAACGGCTAAGAAATTATCTAAACACATATATACTGTAATAAATATATATATATATATATATACATATATACATATATCTATATACATATATATATATATATATATATATATATACATATATACATATATCTATATACATATATATATATATATATATAATTGAAAAGAAATTATCGACCGTGATATATTATCAAAAATTAATTAAAATTCGGGTAAGCGGCCAATTAAAAAACTCCTTTATTAAATTACCCTATATTTCGCAACACTTTGTCGCTTCTTCTGGGGTAAAAAATGTAGAGTTAAAAAATAATAAAATTGACGTACAAAATATAAAAATGATTCAATCAAACGTTATTCTAATGATTTATGCACTTTTTTAACTTGTTTTTGACTTCAAATTACTATTTTAACTATATTTATGCGAATTTTAAAACGGACGGAAATATTTTTGATGCAACACACTCAAATTCTATCAATTATACTATACTATACTACTATACTATACTATACTATACCTTCTAGTCATTTGTTTTATCGTAGCCTTTTTAAATGTAAACTAATCTTGATTTTCACCTTGACAAATATTATTATCTTAATAGGATTTTAAATGTAACGATGATTTAAATAAGATTACAAAATTAATATTTGAATTTACGAATATACAAGAATGTGTTTTAGATGGTAGGTTATGCTTATGGTTTAAATACAAACAGATCTTATTCGCGGCTTTTCTATTTTAAAAAGTGGGCTTGCCTAAACTAATGTCGATACAAATTTGAATGTACATAAATTAAATATCTTTTTATTCTTGCGTTAATGAATTAAATGGCTAAAATGAATGCTAAAAAAATGAAAAGTAAATTTTGAAATAAATATAATTAAGCTTAGAATATCAGAAATTATCGGGATATTAATTTATTAACACTTCGACATGATTTTCACATGTTGCGTCCATATACCGCAGCATTTCAATATGTTTTTCTCTTATTCTAATTTCTATCTTTTTATTCTCTGATCACCGTAATATACACGTAGCTTGAATCATAACAATATATATATATATACAGTGAAATCTCCCTTGACCGGACACCTACCGGACTATTCCAATCTGTCCGCTCAAGAGAGGTGTCCTGTTAAGGGAATAGTTGGTGAATTTTTTGGGAATATTAAAATAAGTAAGCTCATAATGAACCAATGTGATTTTATTAAATATATAAAACATAAATGTAACCTCTGTAAACCAGCACAAAATTTAAAGTAATTGAATTGTACATATGTACATAATTCCTTGTTACTTATATCTAATACAACATTGTAAAATAATTCAACAGGGTTGCCTGGCCAGTAGTTTTCTTAATGTTTTGGTCGTGATAGTGTAATTCTAGTGTGGTGAGTAACTCTAGTACGGCTGCATTTCCTCGATCTTGACTAAATTTTTTTAATTGTTTTACCATATCTATGGCTTGTTGATAAGTCGTTAGTTTCATGTTGCTCACTTCTTCCACATCTTCATCCGATCCATCCAGTTCCACAATATCCGACGACTGATTTGTGACAGAGGGCATGTCATTCGTATCTTCTGTTACTAGATTTTCGTCGAAGCTCAAAAAGGCCTCTACGTTGCATTCTTCAATCCCTAATGCTGGTGGTACTTTCCACAATTCAGCTAATAGCGATATAGGAGCATTATCATCTGCCGTAAATTCATCTTCTGTGGACATGATTTTTTGATTTCCAACAATAAGGCCAGCCTTTTGAAAACAGTTTTGAATCGTTTGTTTTGATACTTTGTCCAAAGCTTTTTTTATAAAGTAAATAGCATCTAAAATGTTAATTGATTTGCAAAGTTCATGAGCTAAATTTGAACACTCAATTTTTGCTAAAATAGTCTTAACGACAATGGTCCTATAGTGCATTTTAAAATTTTTTATTATACCCTGGTCAAGGGGTTGACATACAGATGTGCAATTAGGTGGAAAAAACACCAATTTAATGTTATGCAGTTCTATGTCCCTTGGATGCGAACAGGCATTATCAACAAATAGCAAAATGTGTCTCTTTTGTCTTTGCATTTTGCTGTCTAGTTCCTTTCAGTTACTTTTATATTTTTGAAAGCTCTAGGTTTAGCCGCATGACTAAAGACGGCATACTATGTGCCAGACAGACAAGAATCATTTCACCATGTGTACTAAATATTATTTTGGATACTATAATATAAATATGTTTTGAAGGTAAATCTGTTATTGCCAATAATACCACTTTTTCTTTAGAATAAATGTTTTGTTCATTGTTAGAAAAACGAAATAATATTTTTTTTTACATATTTTGATTTAGAACTGCAAAATATATGTTCAAATTCTGTTATCTCTTTGATAAATGCATGTATGGAAATATTTACGAAACTACTAAATATATGTTTTTCTGCTCCGATATGTAAACAAAGCGAGAGGAATGAAAAATAATATTTTGTACTAATGGTGAAATGATTCTTGTCACCATGCACCGGGCACATAGTCTGCCGTCTTTACGCATGACCTATAACCAACAACTTTTCTTTGTCACCAAGCATGTTAACACAGTGCATGATGGTGACTCTTTCTTTTGAACATTTACCGCCAACGCATTTTTCCTGTTTTAAATGTAAAGGTCTTGTCAGAAAGAGCACGAAAAAACAGCCCGGTTTCGTCGGCATTGAATACATCCCTCGGTGAATAATTTTTCAAAATTGACTGTAATTTATTTAAAAATGTTGCTAGATCTTCCACCTCAACACTAGCTGCCTCACCAGAAATCGCTTTGAAGCTTATATTATGGCGCTTTCGAAACTTATCTAACCATCCATAAGATGCGTTAAATCCAATATAGTCTATACTCTCAGCAATTTATTTCGCTTTACTCTGCACTATGGGCCCTTTAAATTTGAGAACATTAAAATAAAACTTACCTTAGTATCCCAAATTTTTACCTGACAGAGGAATTCCTTTACTTCTTGCTTTGATAAACCACTCGTAGCACATTCTGTCTACATCTGCACCTCCTTTGTTAATAAAGCATCGTTTCTTATTAACATTAACATTGGAGTGCCACACTTTCAATAGATCGTCTCTATTTTTTATGATATTAGCCGTCTGTGTTTTACCAATACCAAAACGTTTAGCTAACTCACGAACACTAAGTTTCTCACTTTTGTATACTTTCACTATTTCAATATTTTCCTTGAGTGTTAAATAATTTCGTTTAGATGCCATTTTTATTGCTACGTATATGCAGAAACACACGACTGTATGAATTCGGAGTCTCGGGATAATCCCTATCTACTAACTAGCGTGCGTGCGAATGCCGTTGCGCATACCGATTTAGCAGCCCGTTTCATATATGTACTTTGATGTGCGCTGTCCGCACAAGAGAGATTTTTTAAAGGAAACGGACTGAATTCTTCTGTCCGTGTCAGTCCAAGAGAGTGTCCGTTCAAAAGAATGTCATTTACTTGTAAATTCCATAAGACAAATTCGGGGCTATCACAATGTGTCCGTATAAAGGAGATGTCCGCTTAAGGGAGGTGGCCGTTGGGGAGATTTCACTGTATATATATAGACATTGTACAAAATATTGATATGTCTTGATGTTAAAATGAGGCTGTTATCATGTTGTTAAAGATACTGCACGTAAACATAATTTTTCACTACCAAAACAAACTATGAAAATATTTAATAAAGGTGGGATGTACCAACTGTGTGACAAATGATGATATATTTTCCAAAATTACCGATTTCTAATCAATTGTGCCTACTGCAATAATAAACGTTGCAATGGTTTAACAATCTAATTTAAAACGAGGTTAAATAAATATTAGTTGTAAATCCTCAGTACGAGATTTAGAATTCTAACATTGTCCCTAATAGAATTTATTGAGGGAAATATTGTGAACATGAATTTATGTAAATTTAAGCAGTTTACAGACTATGAATTTAAACCATTTTAAGTTGTTCTTTACGTTTTAAAGACGAAACAAAATGATTATTGTCATTATTTACTGAACATAGAAAGACGGATATCGTCCGACAGCAGAGATTTTTGGACATCTAGAGCAAACGTAATAGTTGTTGAATTCCAAACGTTTTACGACTAGGCGGTTATTTCAGCATCTAGGCGCCAATAATGAAATAATGCGGAGGGGCTGAATAATGATGAATGTAAAATAAAATGAAATATCAGAATGGCTAGCTCAAATATGAAAAATTAAGAATTTATAGTAATAATTAGCAGAAAACTTCTTAATATCAGGGTCTAAAAAAGCAAGTTCCGAATACTCAGACAGTAACACAAAAATACATAAAATAAAACGATAAAGTCAAAGATTGTAATAAATATATTCAAGAAAAATATTCTATTATTAATTGTACAAGATACAATAAGAAATAAAATACTATATATGTCTATATACGGACATATCTTTAGGAAAATAAGTATGTAACCTGCTAATTTACAAACAACAATGGGTTACCTATACAATTTTAAGTCAAAATGTAATAATGTTTTGGTTGTATCTAAACCTTGTTAAATATGGTAATATGGTAATATCTATAGCAACTTGTTCTTTGGATGTTCTAAACTCTGAAGAATCCTAACAGGTACAGCAAGTCCGAATATGATGTATCAGTCTGGATCCTCTGGTAGATATTCTAGCCGCAAATCTGCATACGTTCCTATATCTTGTAGAACTCTGCTAGGTTATGTCCAAATTGATGTCCGGGAGAAAGTATATTTTAACCAAATATAATCAAGAAAAGGTTCCAGTAGCTTCTTAATTAATGCTGCTTAAACGTATACTGTTATTAGTATAATTAGAAATACAAAAATGTTGGTGATAAGAATTCCCTGTACTTCCACACTCGAAGTAACTTTCTTGACAGGTAATTATAACATGAAAATAATATATTCTCTTTCTTGTTGTTAATAACGTAACTGTAGATAGATTTATTTAAATAATTTCGAAGTAAAATGGAAAATAATTCTTTACTTTTTCAACTGCATGCAAAAATCATCTCATCAATCAATAATATCGTTTTTCGTCGTCTAGACTACCATAAGAAATTTGTATAAGCATAAATCAGATTTTCTTAGAAAATTGTACACTGAATTCAAAAATTAAATCAAATGTCATTTTGACAAATTAAAAAGGAATAATTTTAAAATGTTACTTTAAAGAAAATATTTCATGAAGCAGAGATAAAAATAACAGATTAATCAGAATATTCATTAACATCACTCACGTAATCACAATTACAGATTTTGAAATTGAAGTTTACCAGAGACATAATGAATAATAACGTTAATAGAAATATGATTACATATCAAATAATCAGAATTAGATTTAGAAAACCAAGATCCACACGTGGAAAAAGAAAAATTAAATTAAAGATTTAATTTAAGAGCAAGAAAAAAAAATTAAATGAATACAAATTACAATATTAATCGATATCAATATTTCTAAATCCAATTATAATTTTACATCAATAATACAAAAATTTGGCTATTAAATAATATATTTAAAAAACATTAAATTGCAGATATAACATTTCCATACAAGAAAACATATAACTGAAAGAAATTAAGAGAGCATCAGATGAACCACATCATTATCCCCATTGTATAAAATCTATATAATTAACAATATTTTAAATTGAAATATTTTTTTTAATAGCCTCAACTATGTGTCTTAAAATCCTTTCTTCTCTTTCTGGATAACGTCGTCTTAACAGTAACGCGTGCATAAATATAAATAGCATCAGATATATTTGGGTTTTGTTGTAATTGCAACGTGATGTAATTTAAAAAAAGTAATTCTGAATCCGTCAGTTTTCATCTTATCAACAGGAACGTGCTTCATATACTTCTCATATTTTATTCCGGTATGTCACTTTATATAAAAAAATCATCTTGTTAGCTACTGATTAATATTCGAGTCACATCGACCCAGATATTAAGAGCGCAAATGAAATTTTACGATGTGAGAAGAGATTGTAATATGCGATAACTTCTTCCACAGAATATGTCATTTTCGCATTTCGTTTTTCAATGTATTGTCACAAAGTAGAACGAATAAAATGTATATCCTATTTGCCGCAGGAAAATACGACGCTATTACAATATTTTCACGCATTTTCAAATCCGTATGTAAGCTTCGAAAAGTATTAACGCACAAAGGAATTTTTAATACATGTTGCGTAGTATTATATAAAGTACGGCACGTGTGGGTAGCCTTGCAGCATGTGTTTATGAAAGCTAATCAAATTTGTTTACTTTTTATGGAATTTCGGAGAGAAACTTTCGGGAATTTTCGCAAACCTGTAATACTTTTTGTGGATATTTGGTGAGTAGGTGTGATCTGTTGACATACTGAGAGTATAATTTTAACTTTTTATGAAATATTGAAAACGGTACAGGGTGGAATATACGAGGGCGGTTATAAAGTCTTCGACTCTATAAAATAAGAATAAGAAAAGAAAACGACAAATTCTAGAAAAAAAGATAAAGTCACTTCACATGCAAAAATGAAATGGTTGAATCTAAAAATGAAATACATGTACAGTAAACGTAGTAAATTAGAATTAGAATTATATAATTTGCATTTAAAGTTAACTAAAAGCAACGGTCCTATCCCATACAGTTGTCTTTTTTCATTCTTAGAAAAGAGGTAGAAGAGCTTGAGGGCGTTGAGAATAAATATATGGTGTTGCCGATATCTTAACCTTCTGTCGGGCGCGGTCATAATCGTAATAAGATCAGGCGCGCTGTATCAAAATGATCACTATGATCATTCTTTCTTTTCAACCGCGAAAAAAAGTGTTAAAACAAAAAGTAATTACATACTTCTCTTTTGGTATAGGTATTTTGACTGAGAATACTGAAATTAATGAAAATAATGAACATGCGCACTTTAGTAAAGGAATTTATTACAATAATGTTGGAACAGAAGAATATATAATAGCACTTGTTGATTGTGCTTGAAAATGAAAATAGTGACATATCTAAATACACATAAATTCAAGAACTAAAAAGAAAGTAAAATATAACGGTGGATATAGATTTAAATCTTCAATCTGAGCTCTCATGGTCGTCCTGTTGCAAATTACAAACTATTTGACTGCATTCTGAACAAAAGTTCTGTAAATGCATGAGACATATTGATTTGTTGCAGTTGACACACTTATATTTAGTTAAACGTCTCTTCTCAGTACATATTTCACACCTCTTCCTCTTACTTCCTCTTTCGCTAACTGCTTCCGTATTCTCGTTTTCTTCCACTGGTCTGTACCGCTGAAGTTTCAGTTTTAGGTCCATATGCATTACCGAAGTATTTGCGCTTCTTCTAATTATATTAGGTAAAACTAGTTCACTTGATAATTGTTTTATGAATTGACTTCTTCTGATAGTGTCCTGATCATTGCCAAAATAGATCACTTGGGCATTGATCCCACTCATGTTCAACATGGCAAAAAATATTACCATCGGCCAACGACGAACATTCCTAGCCACATTGTAAGAGGCGCATAGCTTATCTGTTGTATCAATATGTATCGTATGATTGTAAAATGTAATCATCGAAGGCTTTTGCTTATGGCCACTATCAGAATCTATACAATTATCATTATGTAATGTAGATGCCAAAATTACACATTTTCCTTTTTTTGGTATATATGACAATAACGTACATCCCTTTCTAAATCCAAAAAGGCTACTATATAGATCTTTGCCTTTTGCAGAGCTAAATTCTAACGGAAACTCTCTTTTGTTTTTTTTTCATGGTACCTACATATGAAAGGCCTTTTTCAGTTAGTTTTTCTAATAGTTCCATACTATCAAACCAATTGTCTGCAGTAATATTTCGCCCTGAGTGATATAGAGGCTCAGCCAGTCGTAGAACTACATCCATGGGTTTGTTGCTCAAACAATATGGACCATTTGGTTGCACTCCAGCATATATTTCTAAATTGTGTAAGTAGTAAGTTTGAGAATCGACAAGAGCATATATTTTAATACCGTATTTATTAGGCTTGCTAGGTATGTATTGCTTGAATGCGCACTTACCACGAGAGCCCTCAAGTTTTTCGTCAATAGTAACATTTTCACCCATTGTGTCGGATTTCTGACAATTTTGTACAAATATCATAAATATTTCACGAATAGCTGCTAGTTTATCTAGGCATAGCCGCTCTTTTCGGGTTTCGCGATCATCAAATCGTAAACACCTCACTATGAACTTGAACCGTTTTATACTCATCACAAGCTGGAATTTTTCAACACCATTTCCATCGCCCCCCCCATAGATCCTCTAAGCTCTGCCTATTGCTTTTATACACTCCGGCTAAAAACAGAAGACCGATGAATGCTTTTAATTCAATAACGTCAATTGATCTGGTATCTCTCTCTCGTTGAAACAATGGTCTGATTATTTCAATATACTGATTCGTATATTGAAGAATGATTTTCAAAATATCATCAGATATGAGGCAACTCCAACATTCCAAAGAAGTTCGTGCTGTTCTTGCCTCACCTATCACTCCCGGCAGTTTTCGAATTATATTGTGTCTTCCGCAGCGCACTCTTTGTGAGGGACGAGTTTTATTCCATTTCGTAGTGTTGTCTTTCCCAAGGAAGCAGCTTTCTTCACTTTCTGGAAAATCGTCGTCTGATGCATCTTCTTCGGTTCCTGAATCTCCTTCACGAGTTTCAGTTACATCTTCACCATCAGTGTCACTTTCGTCCTCGAAATTTTCTTGCAAATCATCATTGTCATCAAACATCATCCTTTCCAATTCTTCTACATCTTTCGCATTTGTTAAATCATATTTTTTACCCTTGCCAGCCATTTTACGTGTAAGTAAACTGAAAGATAAATATTTTTCTTGCAAAATATTTCCTATTATTATTATTCGGGCGCGGTGCATCAATTTGATATTTGTGCGGTGGTAAAATAAAAATAAATTCGGTAATGAAATGATTGACATTTATGTATCCATATAAGAGAAAGGTACTTACCTACGCACAAGAATACTAAATTCAATATTTTTAAATTATAACAAGAACGGGCGCAGTGTATCAAAGTGATATAAAACTCCAGAACTGATCAGCCTAACAGTTGCCATAAAACTAAATATACTGATAATGTAGGGCATTAGGAAAAATGAAGCTACCAGAAAGTAGATGTCGCTACACATTATAATTTACAAGTACCAAATGAAACCGTTTGGTGTGTAGCAATTGGATCAGGCGCGCCCGACAGAGTTAAGAATGGTAAGTTGACCTAATTTTAGTTTGTGTTTTCACTTTAAAGTCAATGTATACGTGGACGCCGTATAAAGTTGTACGCGATTCTCTGTTGTTACTGTGCCCCATCTGCAACACTTTGATTAGTGGTTTTACCTACTGATGATGACAACTTAGTTGTCGAGATACACATTTACGATACGATTATTAATTGTGGTAAGGTGTTTTATACCTTTTTTGAGTTTTTACTTAACCACAGTCTCCAAAGAAAGAATTTAAGAAAAGATAAAATACTGAAAATACTGAAACAAAAAAAAAATTGTAGATATAACGATAACACTAATTTAAATTTGTAGACAAGAAAATAACATCTACAAGCAATTAGCTCTATAATGGTATAGGTAATTCTTCTCAACCGGACGCACCCTGCCGACTAATATGTGAAGCTTTCAAAGGGACAATAACAAACAACTTATTTTCAATAGTTTGCAAGTTGGGTTTGATGGACTATTTTACGTGAATTTACCCAATAATTTATTTAAGAAGATGTCTAACAAGTTTTGTTCTGTCCCTCAGTGTAATTCATGGCGTAAGCGTACGCCTAATATTAGTTTTCATGTATTTCCTAACCCTAATCAAATAATTCAAATTATAGACTATTTAGAGCAGAAGAAAATGTAATAGTGTATTTATTTCACAGCTTTTTCAAAAAAATCGAAACAGAAATTGAAGTCAACTACAATTTCCTTAAAGTATTTGCTAAGAGGCGCAGTGAAAACAGTTGAGAATACTAGTCTAATCCGTAGGAAAAGAAAGTAGACAGAATATGAGAGAATCTCTGATTCCAGTCAATGAAGCAATATGTGCTTCTGAGGTAGACAATGGGGAATTTCTTAAAAGATACATACTGAACAAGAAATGGAAGCAGCACTTGTATTGCTTAATATATTGAATGATGAAGTGGATGCAAAGGTTAAAGTAAAAGCATTAAAATATGTTGAAGTGCTAGTGAATACATTTAAACTTGAAAATATTTGTAATTTAATTAAAGCATAAACTGTACACATCCACACTAGTCTCACTTTTGTTTACCATACCACAAATAATTAAATTACCTTCATGTATGCGGAATTAATGTTACCCTCTAAATATCGAAAATATTCTGAAAGTGACAAAGTATTCATAATACTTTCACGTTTAACCAAAGAAAAAGAAACAAAACCATATAATAAATCAACCTTAAATGGCTTGATTTGGATACGTTCGGGCTTGTTATTGTCCTTTAGGCCATTTTCGTATTTCGATCACAGTGGCGCTGTAATCTTAAAAAGAATTGCCAATAATATAAATGGTAATATAACTAACTAACTATAGTAATATAAATGATGTCAATAACGTTACAAAAAATTCGCTCAGATAGGGCCATTAGAATACCAATGATTAGGTTTAAGTGTTTAACTGTTAATAAATTAGGATGAAGTGTTTTTGTTAAATTAATGAAATATTCAAAAAAACACCTAAGTTTCAATATAACTGCCACTAAACAATGTGAAGAAAGCTTATATGGAAGTTACGCACTGTGAGCGGTGGATCAAGATAAAAATACAGCTTTTCTAAAGCTTGAAATTCAGAACTTGAAACTATTCATTATTGCAAAAGTGTCTATGTTTCACATGTTCTGTGAAGCCACAAAAGAAATTAACGGTTTAATGAACATAATAATTGTTATCTGTATCATGGCTTTTTGCTAGAGTAAATAATAACATCATTAAATGTTGAGCAATGTGCTAATTTTATAAACAGATCAATACGTTATTATTACAAATCTCTGTACAATCATGAGTATTTCTAAAAATACGCATTAATTAATAATAACCTGGCGCAAAATTCTTTAGAGTGCCGAATCATATTCGCGTAAATCAGACAAAATTTATTACATAAATATCAAAACCTAAGTACTTATTATTAAAAACTTAAATCGATAGATTAATTATTAAATTAGAAGCTAGGAAATTTGTAATTTTTAATACGAAGAAAATAGAGTCCTTTATTAATCCAGATATGCTTAATATACTTTTGTAGTACATTTCTAACAAGTTTGCATGTAAACATGTAAACAGGCAATGGACTATCATTGTATAATACGATACGTTATGTTCAGAAGCATCTGATAGTGAAAAAGGTACTCACGAAAAGAACGAAACATTCAGGTAAGTTCAGTAAGTTCTCATAATTCTGTTTTTCTTTTTTCTTGATATAGCAACCTCATTTAGTCACTTGTCTAACAGGAATATGGAAGGAATCGATAGATCCGATCAAAATATTAGCCTGTAACGCATGCCAGTACTACGGAAAAAGGAGCACTTTCCACTTATTGCACATTGCATTGATATGTCAGTTCAAAACGCGTGGCGGATACATTAGCAAAATGATGGACAGTTAGATCAGCTTCTTTTTAGATGAAGGATAGTTTCCTGTCTACTAGTTCAAAATAAGAAAAAATTTGTACATAAAAAAAGGCGACACTCATTTTATAACGCTGATTTACAGTATGATTGTCTCGACTGCCTCGTGATTTCTCAGGAAAAACAAACGTGGTGTGGGGGAACAACGATCCGATAATATAGGACTACATAGAAAATGTTTTATGCAATATCACACAATTACTTAATTTGGTATCGATAGTTGTATATGTACCTAATGTACTATACATAGAATACAATCCCGGGATCCCGAGATCTCGGGATCCCGGACGGGTTTTGATCCCGTAAATCCCGGGACTGTATTTGGATACTCTCGGGATTTTCGGGAATGCCAGTTTGCACTCCCCAATTCGTTGCGCCTTGACAATGACCTTACCTAGATTATATTAAGGGCACTTATTACATAAAGACAAAAAATCAACCTTAGGTACGCCGTACGATAAAAGAACTACACAGGTATAGCCCAAATAATATGTAACTTAGAAGGGACTTCTCCGCCCGGCATACTTCAATACAATACTGTTAAAGTAATTCCCCAAAGGGCCAACTGGGGAATCACCCGATAACCTCATATGATATATTATAATATTATTGCGAGGATTTCCCGTCGGAGATTCCCTGTACGAAAGTATAAATACGCTTATTAAGATTTCCTTTTTTCATTTATTATACACGGATTTACCAAAATCAGCAGTCACAATTCGAAAGCGTGTTATGAATTACAGTCAACAAATCAGAAAGCAAGTAACTGCAGAATTAAAACATTTGAAAAGTGCAGGTGAAAGGATTCAGTCTATCTTTCGACGAGTGGACATTAACGTCCAATAAACGATACATGGCTGTCAATGTTCATTTATATAAAAAAAATTGGAGCTTAGGACTCGTTCCTATTCATGGAAGTATGACACTGAAAATTGTCTTCGTATATTGAAAGAGCGTCTAAGTAAATTTGATATTTCCCTGAAAACTGATATCGTGGCTACTGTAACCGATGGACCGAACGTTATGATAAAGGTGGGATAGCTTGTTTGCACTGAACAACAACTGTGTCTCGCACATGGTATCAATTTGGGCGTTTGTGATGTGCTTTATAAAATAAAGAATTATTTTCAAGACAGGCAAGACAGCCCTACAGACTCAGATGATACTATAAATGAACCAGCTGTGACCGCTGATTATATGAACGATAGCGATGATGTGACAATGTAGAAGACTTAGACTGTCCAGAATCAGGTTTAATCTTAATGTCACAAAATGAACTTGCGCGAGAACACATACCAGAGTTAACGAAAGATGAAAACATTAATGAGCTGATAAAGAAAATCCGCAAAGTTGTAGTGTATTTCAAAAGATCGCCATTGAAAAATGAAACAGTATTTCAAAAACATGTGAAGATTGAACATGAAAAAGAGCTGTCACTGCTTTTGGACTGTAAAACCAGATGGAATACTATTTTAACCATGCTGGAACGATTTTCTCTTTTAAAAACCTGCATTCAAAAAGCTCTTATAGATCTCAAATCATCCAATCCGTTTAGAAGGTTCTGATTTTGACTTGGTAAATAAAATTGTTGATGTGCTGACCCCAATTAAATTAACAGTAGAAGCAATCTGTAGACGAGATGCTAATTTATCCACAGCTGATGCCGCTTTGAAATTTCTTATAAAACAATTGTCTAGTAAAAACTCAGCACTCGCCAATAAAATGAAAACATCCTTAGTGGAACGTATAAAGCAATGACGAAATGATGATTTAGCTGGTTTGTTGAATTGTTTACAAAATCCACGAAAAAATTATGAAAATCAGTTATTATCGGATTTGGAATGGCTTGACTTATTTCCAGTTCCTACACAGGCTTTAGTGAGGGCGCAAATAAAGAGTATTATTAAAAGACAAAATAGTCGAGATGACACGGAAGAGGAAGAAAGGTCAGGATCACAAGCAGATGATGAGCCAAGGCAACAAACCTCCCAACCTCACTTGACACCAAAGGAAAAGTTACAGCTGGAAATTAATAAGAGCATGGAATCCCCAGATCCTGAAGTACAAAATGAATCGGGGTTGGTAAATAGTATTAGACGCGAAATGAGCCTGTTCGAAAATGGAGGAGTTCGTCGATATCACTTAGAATTAGCATATAAATATCTATTGTCTATTCCTCCAACCAGTGTAGAATCTGAGCGAGCGTTTTCAGCTGCTGCTTATGATGGTAATAAACTACGAAGCAGGCTTGGAAGTTAAACATTGGATGCTTTGATATTTCTGTGATTGTATTTTCGAAATTCTAAATAGTTTTTTGTATTGTCTTTTTTGTTCGATATTTTAGTATATTGTGTATTGTGTTGTGCAACAATATTAATAAATAATTTTTAAGAAATTGCTTCAGTTTTTTTTCGTTTGAGCCCAATTAGAAACCACATAGACTGATCCCGGGATTCCGGGATTACGCTTTAAAAATCCCGTAATCCCGGGATTGAAAAACAATACACAAAATTTAAAAAAAAAAATTTTAATAACTAAACGTGCGAAAGATTTATATTCAGTACGTTATTGACATTTACAAAGGGCATACTATTTGTTCTGTTTAAAGTGAAAGAACTACTGATTTTACAGAATGAAAGAGTATCTTTGACATCAACTAAATTCCACCGTAAATACTTTATTATTCGTTTTAGGACAATCGTGTATTGAAACTTTTATATTACAAAGAACATTATCATTCATAATTTTAAAAAATATACAGGCTGTTCCATTTAAAAAAATTCTAAATTTCAAAATTTCTCGAAAATGCGTTATTCAATTTTTTTTTCATGAACTGCATGCTAATCAATGTTAAGAACACTAATACTTTGCTAATTTAACCTACTTTCTAGAATCAATAATAACAGAGATAGCAATAGTGCGCACTTAATTTGAATCAGCCTATATATTAAGTATATATTTCCATATATTTTATGTGAATTATTAGTAAAATTGCATAAATAAATTAAGTATTTAATAAATTTAGAAAGCTTTATATGACTTTAATATTTTAATGGAACTAATTTAGGTTTTGTTTGTTCAACATAAAAATATATAAAACATTCTTTAAAGTAAATACCATAATGTTAATTCCTTTTTTTTTATTCTTATAGGTGTCAAACATTACTGTGGATAGCTAGAACTTTGTACAGAAGTGATTTTCAGCGGAATTAGATATATTTTCCAATATCTTAATGAATTAGATAATCTCATTCTTGCTTGCCAATTTTATTGTAAAATTTCTTACAGGTATTTTATAACTTGCTGCTGATAACAAGCTCTCTATCTTGCAAAAATGCATGTTATATTATTATGTCTAAAAAATTAAAGTGTTGTATTAAAATATACACTTAAATTAGTTTATGTAAATGGGATTTAAGTAAAACACTTATACTAATTTCCAGTATATATTACACTTTATTACACTATATATTATATATATTAATAAATAGACGACATGTTTCGCTACGATGTAGCTTCTTCAGATCTTATATTACTACTAGTATTACAGTAGTAATATAAGATCTGAAGAAGCTACATCGTAGCGAAACATGTCATCTATTTATTAATATATATAATAAAGTGTAATATATACTAGAAATTAGTATAAGTGTTTTACTTAAATCCATTTACATATAATGGATTTCCAGCAAGTATCGGCCGATTCAATTAAAAATAAATTAGTTTATATAACTGATTGTTATTAAGATATTGGTGATATGATTTGGTTTTCAGGATGGAGATATTGATAAAGTTTATAGACTTGTGATCGAAGAAAACGTCTAGCTATTTACAAATAACCGTATGTTCAATATTGTAGAACGACTGAGCAAAAGAAAACGTTTTTTAAAATTTTATCTCCAAGGTGTAATATGTCAATTTGCGTGAATATAAGTGAACATAATTCGTGTTCATGTCCTTAAATGATGAAGCTGATATTAACGAATCCGAATCAAAATCTCGAGTTTTACTTACAGGAATATATTCACTTATCCGAATGGCTATTTAATATTTTTCCTGTTTCGGAATTAAGTTAATAATGTGAACTTACATTTCTTTGTTTATGCCTCAAGTGGAAAAACCACTGTCTTGAATTAATTTCAGATTTTATTACGTCAAATTTGCATTAAAGTGGGCTTATAAATGAATAACAACCGGCAATAGCTGTCTCCGCCTACCAATTAAAATTTAATACATTTCCTTTTCGATTTAAGTACTTCATAAATGTCTATATCTGTATAAGGAACGATAATTTATTTCTTACTGGCTGTAAAGGGCTTAAACATAAATAAGACTGAAGTCTAATGGACGCATTGGAGTACAATTTATTACGGGTAAGCCCTTCGATGCTTCAGATGAAACATGAAACACATCTTCCCGGAGAGTTTTTTCCGAATAGACACTAAATTTATAAGTTCCGGATTTTTTTTTATTCGTCGGACAATGCAAACACATAAATATTGTTGTCGTCGTTCCAGGCGGGCAAGTAATAAGGAAGTCGAACGCTTTTAAAAATAGGAATGGAACTTTTCACGACAAATACTTAAAATGCTAAAAATTAAATCTATGCGACTTATATGAAGCGGGTCTATTAAGCACGGCAATTAATAAATTTAGAAATTCCGGTGTTTCTTGAATAAATTTTTAATATAAATCGTTAGGCTTCGCATATATTAAGAAGTTTTAATATTTAAAATATTCCATACATTTTCTGCCATTGAATATTCGTACAAGAGAAAAAATTTCTTTTTTATAACACTGGTCACCTTAACGACTCTCGAGAGAAACTGTCTATCGAACGGTAAACCCAGGCATTCTCCAATGTTCGTCTACAATTTCTACTATACTATATATGCATAAAATTAAATTTACTGGAAAGCTTAGAAATTAATAAAATTAAAACAATCGCAATTTTATTTAATGATCAGTTGGATTTAAATAGCTCGCCTCTGTTAAATTTATTCATTTAAAGCGACCGCTTAGACGATAATGAAAATTCACATTTAGTCGTTTAAATTTCTATTACTGAATATAAGTTTCCCAATAGTGTAACAGTAAGGTCTGACCACTTGGATCATGGTCATATGGATATACGTGTAATTTCCCCCTTTTAACGACACTATAAAATAAGATTAACATCTATGTATACGGTTAATAGTTCGAAAATGGCTTTAGTATGTAGCTTAAGTAATTTTCGATGATGCTGAAGGCACTGTGTGGTCGAATCAATTGTAGTATTACGATTATACGAGGTGCTACATAGAAATATCGGTAATTTGAATGTGGCGCATGAAGGAATGGTAGTACAGCACTATAGCGCTAGATGATGTGAGCTACCAGTGGCGGCTGGCGTATAAGCGCTGCAGTGCTGCAGAGCTTACAAAAAATTGGGCGGGCGAACCTGTATTAGTTATAACTAGTTTTCTTTTACATAATTTTTCCGACATTTCTGATGTTTATAAAAGCGTAACATATTGTTGTGAAAATTCTCCCCCTGTATATCAAAAAAATTGCATATTTTTCTACATCATCCTGTAGAGGACGTCAAACCCTACAATTTTACACCTCAATCATCAAAATCCGATCAGTAGAAGCCGAGATATTCGCTTCCGAAATTCCAACACTTAACGCCAGTTATATACCTATAGTATATTATCAAGTAATATACAATAGGCGACCAGTGGAATAACCAACCTAATTCGCGCGATCGCTCACTTGTTTATAAAAGCGTAACATATTGTTGTGAAAATTCTCCCCCTGTATATCAAAAAAATTGCATATTTTTCTACATCATCCTGTAGAGGACGTCAAACCCTACAATTTTACACCTTAATCATCAAAATCCGATCAGTAGAAGCCAAGATATTCGCTTCCGAAATTCCAACACTTAACGCCAGTTATATACCTATAGTATATTATCAAATAATATACAATAGGCGACCAGTGGAATAACCAACCTAATTCGCGCGATCGCTCACTTGTTCCTTATCTGGTCCACACGTACGTGCGCTCAGAGCTCTTTCAGACACCCGCGCGCACCCCGCTACAACCGCGGCTGTCGTAAAACCAATGTGTGATTTTACCAGGCATGTTCGCTGCATTTACACCAGCGCCGAGGGCGATATGATTCGGTATCTAAACTAATATTATAAAGAGGAAACATTTGTGTTTTTGTATGTATGTTTGTAATGCTTTCACACAAAAACTACTGGACCGATTTCAAAAATTCTTTCACCATTAGAAAGCTGCATTTTCACTGAGTGACATAGGCTATATTACATTTTCAAAAAAAAAAGATATCCCCAATAAAAATGCATTAATGTAACCCAAGGTGTGAAAAAATTAGTCACAAAAAATCTGCCATCGCGTACACTGCGGAAACTATTGTTGATAGAACAAAAAAATGTTCTACAGTATTATAGAACGTATTAATATCTACAAAAAAGTCCGCGAAACCATATGTCCAACTACTGTAGTTATGCCACTATAACTACTTTTTTACATTTTAAAAGTTAATAAAAGTGCCGGCAATAATCAAACCATATTATCCATACCTCTGTATTATTTCTTATCCTATTAAATGATATTTTATTAAAGACCATTTCAATACCAGTAAAATACTTTTTAAATTATTAAAATGGGACATTCCATTCAAAATATATAACGAATTTAAAAATGTCAATCTAAAGAAAATAATGTTATAATACCATATGATCATATATTTCTACCCTCTACAAGGCAATGACATTTTTCTTTTTTAAACTTAAGTTGGTACCATAATTTAAGTTAACTTATTTTGCAGCGTGTGTGTGATATATGTTATTTTATACTGATGACAGATTAGGTTTTGTCATTTTGACAAATAATTACATACAAACGTTTCAGTTGAAAAAATAAAAAGTTTAATAATAAAAACGGCTATAATAAATGTTCAAAGTGAGCTCCTTCATTTTCTATGCATAGCGCAACTCTTCGTCTCATATTATTGAAGGCATTCCTTAAATTATGTGGTGTAATTTCCTCACAGACATTTCGGATAGCATTAGTAAGTTCTTCAATTGTATGTGGACGATTCGTAAATACTCTATTTTTTAGATGTGGATAAATGAAATAGTCCATAATTGTTAAATCCGGAGATCGTGGTGGAAAGTCTACTATTCGATTATCAAAGAATTCATGCAATAATTCCATCGTTTCTCTTGTCTTATGCGGAGCTCATCATCATGTAATTGATTTACAAATGGTAGCAATAAATTATTACGATATCGTTCTGCATTTATCGTATTATTAAAGAATATTGGACCAATAATCCGTCTACGAGAAACAGCAAGCCAAACGCCTATTTTTTGTGAATGCAAGGGTGTTTTAAGAATTTCATGTGGATTTTCACTAGACCAGATGCGCATTGTTTGTTTATTTATATATCCTGATAACTGAAATCATGCTTCATCGGACCAGAAGGATTTGTCAAGAACGTCATCGTTATTAATCGTACCTAAGAACCACTGACAGTAATTAACTCTGGTTACATGATCGATTGGTAAAAGCTCTTGCACGCAATGAAATTTGTATGTAAATTTTTGTAAGTCTTTTTTAAGGATTCTCTGGCAGGTCCCATATGACAGTTGTGTTTGTTGTGAAAGCTTACGAATCGATTTCTTAGGTGATTGATTTATTCGTCCCTCAACATCTGCTATATTTTCAACTGTCCGCTTTAGTGGTCTACCAGCACCTGGTTTTCGAGACACAGACCCTGTTTCACGGAATTTAACCACTGACTTTTGAATTAATTGCCGCAAACTGTCATATGTTGTTGGAAAATTTGGAAATTCTGCCCGAAATTCTTCTATACAAGGCTGCAAGGAGTACGACCATTCTCCATTTTCTAATTTTACACCATTCCTAAAGTATGATTCGATCAGAAAAACTTTAAGATTTATTGTAAACATTTTTAATAAGTGTCAATTAATAAATACATTAATGACAGATGAGTTTTATTTATCAGAACATTCACATAATGACAGATGTATTTTATTTGTCACTACCAACACGATATTTTCAAGAAATAATTTCATGGCTTGCTAGAGCCATTATAACTGGATATATAATTAATATTATATATAATATATAATTATAACTGGAATAAGAATAGTATTGGCAGAAGGAATTTAATAACAAGTTCAATGAGAATGAAAAGTAATAGGAAACATGCACAGAGAAGCTGTTATAGAAAGAAGTTAAACATAAAGTGATATAAAATCCAAAAATTAAGGATCACAAGAAAGGAAGATTAAATATTTAAGAGAATACACTCACTATTGTATTTATTGAAGGTAGGATCGAAGAAAAGACAACATATGCGATACAAATTTTATTAAAAGAATTTAAATAACACTGAGATATTTGAAAGATGACGTTTTTTGAAGTAATTTCGACAATGTGTCAAAAGCCAAGTGACAGGAACATTATTAAAATAGCGGGTTACATTGTTTATAAGTTATGTTAAATTAGTAAATGGACTAAATAGATTTAGTAAGCGATGAGCCACCACCAGAAAAACGCAAACGTCCAAATAACAGCAGATTTAATCATCGAAATTCGGGGCTTTAGAGGTGTGTGATGTTATTTTAAATTGTGCAAAAGATCGATTTCATTTTAAAGAGCATCTAGTAGTGGCATCACTTTTTTTTTCGGAATGCTTTGGAGAGTATTGCAGTAAATTTCCTGAGGACAAACTCACTTCCGTATGCTCCTATTATCCCAGCCTTGATAAAGAAAGATTACGAACTGAATTGTCTGTTATTTACTCAAGAACTGATTGTAGATCTTTAAAAGGCGCACTACCTCTTCTAAAATTTTTAATAAAAAACAATCTTGGAGATACGTTGAAGGAGATTAGAAAATTATTAGAAATTGTAATAACAACTCCCATGACAACATCAGAGGCCGAACGATGCTTTTCAACACTAAATCGAATTAAGACGTTTCTCAGAAATTCAATGACCGAAGATCGTTTAACATCTCTTTCCATGCTATCTATCGAAAAAAAGTTTATCTCCGAAATAGACAATTTTAATGACAAAGTGATAACAACATTTGCAAATCGAAAAGAACGTAGAATAGATTTAATTTATAAGAAATAATTTGTTAGTAAAGTAGTGCTTAGTGACTCTTATTTTTTGTGTGACAATTGACAATCGTTCCAGAAATCCATTACTTCAGTGCGGAAGGCGAAGAAAGCACGATAAGATCGATGGGAGACAGCCTCTTACTGCCCGTGCAAGGTAAATTTTTTTGTAAAACTTGCAGAACACCTTAAAATTTTTAGCACGAGCCGCCACTGTGATCTACGTCTGTCAAACGGTACTTTGTTAGGTGGTAAACACAGTTTTGTGTTTATCTTCGTTGAGTTGTGTTTGAGTTATTCTGCGACGCTACAAGGTCTGACGTGAAAGAGCAAAGAACGTGCATCAAATTCTGCTTAAAATTCTGAAAAAAAGAAGCATTTGGTGAGAATGCTCTAGGCCAGAGGCAAACTTATGAGTGGTACAACCGTTTTAAAAATGGAGTGTTTGTTCAAATTTATTGCATTTTCGCGAAGTAATGTAATTGTAAATATTCTTTCTACACTTTGCGACGCTATTTTATTCGAATTTCTCATAGACAAAAATTCGCACTTAAGTAGGAATCGAGCCCACGACCTCTGGCTTGCCGGACCATTGCTCTACCACTAAGCTGTTAAAGGCGTGAATTAGAAACTTTTATGGGGATGGCTTGAATTACATCAAAGGAAACAGATGAAATATATCTTTTTTTTCTATGAAAAATTCGAATAAAATAGCGTCGCAAAGTGTAGAAAGAATATTTACAATTACATTACTTCGCGAAAATGCAAAGAATTTGCACAACTGCCGTACTACGGGCAAGATATATTTAATCTGTTTCCTTTGATGTAATTCAAGGCATCCCCATAAAAGTTTCTAATTCACGCCTTTAACAGCTTAGTGGTAGAGCAATGGTCCGGCAAGCCAGAGGTCGTGGGTTCGATTCCTACTTAAGGGCGAATTTTTTTCTATGAAAAATTCGAATAAAATAGCGTCGCAAAGTGTAGAACGAGTGTGTCCGTTGATTACAACGAAAAGTCGTCTATCGACGGAAGACAAGCTACACGATGTGACAAAAGCGCGTGATGCTATCCTGCAAGATTGAAGGAGAACAATCCATGACCTTCGTAACATTATCAGCTTGTCGTACGACATTTGTTAGCGTATTCCGGTTGCAAGGTTGCTTAGCAAGGATCAAAAACTGCTACCTACTGCGCGCAAGCGCAGTTCTGACGTAATGAAGATGATCGGTAAGTTAACAAAATCGGTAGTTGTAACGCACAATTTAAATGGTTTATTTATAGTGTAGGCCCTTAGTTGGTGCAGACGGGTGTGGGTTGACTAAAAGAGATGGTAGGTAGCGCCACTTAGTTTTACTTACGGAGGCTCGAGACTGAAAACTAAGAAAAAGGTTTTCGCGATTGTAGGCGCATGCGCTTATAGATTACTAAATTGTACCAAGACGATATACTAAACTAAAGAGGAAAGGATGCTTAAATACATAAAATAAAAGAAATAACAGAAAAGAAAGTAAAAAACAAGTAATTAACAAATAATTAACAAGTAATTAACAATGGGTCTCAAGCCGCAAATAATAATATATAAAAGTTAAGTTATGAAATATTGACTTTAGAATATGAATGACCCGGTATATCAGATTATTAAATTATTGAATATATTACAAAAAAAAAAGAATCTATATGAGTTTATACTGAATAAACTTAATACACTAATATAAGATGAACTAAATTAATCTACGAAATACATCACAATTATGACAATTAATTAATTAATCAATTTCAATATGCCTTAACGTAAAATCAAAAATTCGTAGTTTGACGGCAAATCTGCTGTTGAACCTTACATTTGGTTTTACACACACACAGTATATATTACGAGAATAGTTATAAAATTCAATTTAAATTACAATTTAAAGTCATTGTAAACAAAAAACATTGTAAAATATACCGGGTTCTTCTTATATCATTACACATAGATATAACACATTGATATTTTTTTCTTTTAGCATTACAAATAGGGAAATGTATGGTGGCATAGTAGGCAACCAGTTGTACATCTGTAACGTATTGGACGTATTTTTCTAAATGTCAAATATTTCTGATTTTTCATTCATACTTAAATCTTAAATTAAATACATTTTATTGAAAAATATATAATTTATTTGAAACAGTTAATTATCCCAACGGGCGTATACCTTGTGCCAAGGCAATTTTAAATATTTCAGATTCAAAGAAGATGAATAGTATTTCTTTAAGGTTGAAATATATCTAAGATAGTAAAATCAGTGTATTAAAAAAGGTAGAAAATATAACAAAAAAGTACAAATAGATTTTACCATTTTATGAAATTGTAGAACGTTCTCGCATTACATTATACTTCTAATACCGAACGTAACCCACGTATTGGGGGCATATTAGTAACACGATTAAAATAAATAACACCTCGTGGTATCTTACGAATAAGTGCTTTTATAAAATGAAGAAATTTATCTTAAAAAACAGTAGTGGGAAATTCTTGTAGGTAATAAATATGTTACTATTTCTTTAATAATCACAATAACTTTTGGACTGTACAATTATCTAACAGCATCACTACTGGAATTAAAGATTGAAGAAGGGAAGACATTATGCCACAAACGTTTGGAATCTATTAAAGCAAGTAAATGATCCTTACAGGTATGTAATTATTATTTTACTTTCGATAAATACATATGATAAATAGAACATTTGCACGTTTGATTATTTTATTTTATTCATGCTAGACAACTTTTATATCATTCTCCAATATAAATTTTAAAATAAATTTCTTATGATAGAACGATTCCCCCCCCCCCCCCCCCCCCTCCAAAAAAAAAGTCAATATAATGTTAATACCTTCATAACTTTGTACAGATCCGGTAAAACTTGAAATATTTTAAATTTCGCCAAGCCTAGCGATAATCCTCTTTAGTAGATCGTAAATAAAATCCTCTTACCTCGTGTGATATAACATCGGGAAACCGCGGATCAGCCTCATTTCTGGATAGATGAACGGGTTCCAAAGTTCTGGCAACGTAAGCCGGTACACTGACGCTACTTTTCAGCTTCTGAATTATTGTCATTTCTTGGGCACCGTTTTTGGGTTCTGGCCCTAAGTAAAGGGAGAGCTTTTCGGGACTACTTCTATCCGGTAAGTACATTCTGAAAAGAAATGTTCGGAATGAAAAAAGTAACTTTTTTTATTACAAGCTGGGGTGGTAGTGTAACTTATGAATATATTTAGTAAAGATTATACGAGAAATTTATATTGTCATATTAAGACATTTTTCTAGAATGTTTTTAAATTGTTTTATTTATATACAAATCAAATTTTAAGGTTCTAGAAATCTATAAGACGACTTTTTAGGTTCTTTTTTTACAAATATTTTTAAAGAAAAATTTTTTTTTGCATGAAGTATCTAGCTGAAAACTCCTATGCCGCAAAACCCGTGCCTACCGCAAACATTTTTGCTAGTGTTATTTATGTTGCTTATGTACGTTATATACGGGTGAGTTTTTTTGAATGTTTAGCATTGGGATCTCAGAAACTACTGGAAATAGAAAAACGCTTAAATTGGGAAAGATGCGCAGTTTTACGAGTTTGATTTAAAACTGCTTTTGTTTCTCCGATAACTTTCATGGCTTATTAGATATTCAAAGAAAACTAAATTTTACGATTTTCTTTAAACATGCTTAGCATCGTTAATAATAATTTTAGAGAAAAAGTGTTCAGACAAATGTTTTAGATAATTTTACGCCAAATAAAACTATGTAGCTAATATTTTTTCTTCGTTCACCATTATCGAGTTATGACACAAACTTGTGTTTTTTTAAATGGAAACCATAGTTGGTTTTGACATCATTAAAAAGCTTATTTTTTTCTGATTACAATGATATAAGGTTTGATATAGTTATTTTAAAAAATAAAGAGGATATAGACATTTCTATGATTGTTCACTTTATAAGATAAATACTTAAAAAAAAATGTTTGGTGTTTTGTAATTCAAAAAACGAAAAATCTGAGTTACAATAGTGTTCGTTGGAGCAGTCGAGATAAATATACTAACATTGCTTTCACGTTGAGTCACAGAAGTGAGAGCTGTTAATTTTTAATTTTAAGTCAAGTTAATTGTCAAACATTGACAATTAACTATTAATTTAATTGTAACTTAACTATAAGTAGTGCAAACGGCCGTTAATCATAAGTTTGGATTGGCTATGGAATTTTCTAACGTAGAAAAGCGTGATATGGTTGAATGTTACATTCAGTGCCAGAAAAATTCTACTATTTATTTTGAAAATTATTTTGATCGACGTCAACCGTCGCCACCTACTTTTAAGAGATTATGGGATAATTTAGCAGATTATGGTTGGTTCGTTAAACCAAAATCAAAAAAAGGGATGGATGAAGATAGAGAAATAAACATATTAGCAAGTGTCGCTCAGAATCCATCTACATCGACCCGACAAATTTCAACAGAAATGGGCTCCTCTCAACGCACTATTGTCAGAATGTTGAAAAAGCATAAATTTCGTCCCTACAAATTATCAGTATCACAAACTTTACATGAAGGTGATAACATCAGACGAATAGCTTTTTGTAGATTGTTTAAAGATCAGTGTCAAAACGATCCACACTTTTCAATGAAAATATTATGGACTGATGAATCTCGTTTCACAAATTGTGGAATGTTTAATAGGGACAATGACCACATATGGTCTCAAACAAATCCACTTCACGTTGAACATAGGAGACCACAAATTAAATTTGGGTTCAATATTTGGTGTGGTGTTATAGGACCAACTGTTCTTCCTCCTTTTATTTTTGATGGATCACTAACTGGAAATCGTTATCTTAATTTTTTACAACAAGATTTCGAGGAAATGTTAGATAATTTAAATTTAAGAACTCGAGCAATGCTGCAATGGTTTCAACATGACGGAGCACCTCCGCACAATCAACTGAATGTTAGAAATTATTTAAATTTGAACTTCCCTAATCAATGGATAGGACGAAATACACCCATTGAATGGCCGACTAGATCCCCTGATTTATCAGTTTTGGATTTTTTCTTGTGGGGTGTACTAAAGGACACAGTATACAAAAGAACATATGAAACAATCGACGATTTAAGAGAAGCTGTCTTAGTTGCTTTTAATAACATCGATAGGCGTAAAGTCCGCAATGCTACAAATTCTGTTGTGAAGAGATGCAATTTGTGTATTAATAATAATGGAGGTATCTTTGAACATTAATTAGTTTTCATTTTATTACTACATAATATTTCAAAATAAGTTTTCGTTTGGTTTGTATTTTATCAGTTCGAAATTCAATTGTTTTCCATAAAAACCATAAAAATGTCTATATCATCTTTATTTTTTAAAATAACCATATCAAATCTTATATCATTGTAATCAGCAAAAAATAAGCTTTTTAATGATGTCAAAACCAACTATGGTTTACAATTAAAAAAACACAAGTTTGTGTCATAACTCGATAATGGTGAACGAAAAAAAAATATTAGCTACACAGTTTTATTTGGCATAAAATTGTCTAAAACTTTTGTCTGAACACTTTTTCTCTAAAATTACTATTAACGATGCTAAGCATGTTTAAAGAAAATCGTAAAATTTAGTTTTCTTTGAATATCTAATAAGCCATGAAAGTTATCGGAGAAACAAAAGCAGTTTTAAATCAAACTCGTAAAACTCCAGTAGTTTCTGAGATCCCAATGCTAAGCATTCAAAAAAACTCACCCTGTATAGCCTGCATTTTAAGAGATCTTCTTTTCTTGTTGCTGGTATTGAAGTTTCACCAGACATTTCGACACTGACGACTTCAAATTATTCTTTCAAGCACTTGAGGTGTTTCGTTTCATATTTTGCCTGGCCTATTATTGATGACAGTATTTCCGAGTAATATGATTCTTCACGCGGAACCACTAAATCGCGATGTATTTAGTCTATTTAACTTTGCTTTGAATACTAATGGCAAGTCATTAGACCTTCTACTTGCGAATTTAAACTGTAATGTTTCTATACCAAAGAAATTTGAGTACGTCAATACGTTAAGCAAGCATTACGCATTTGTTACAAATGAAGCAGATATGCATTATACATATCTGTATCTGTACACATGGACATACACCTCGTATTTCCCAACATTTATTTCTGCCCAAGACACGTGTTTCTGTCACAGCAATAGACTTCGTCAGTTTGGCTAGTGAAGTAATGTTTGATGGTACGCCTCATAGGTATAGCAAATTCTGTACTAATCTTTTGTCTGTTAGATGTCACTAGATTATCTGGTGTCACCTGATAGGACAGAATTTGCCAAACTGACGAAGTCTATTATTATGACAGAAGCACGTGTCTTTGGCAGAAGTAAATGTTGGAGAATACCAGGTGTATGTCCATGTGTACAGATACAGATATGTGTAACGCATATCTGTTTCATTTGTGTAATGTTTCTGTTTGCCAGGATCAGAGTTTACTGTTGTCCCAGAAGATAAATACCACACTGCTTTAGCAATTACTTTTGAGTTACTTTCAATAATTCAAAAGTAATATATCACCTCCGTTTTCAATTGCTCTTTGCACAAGGTGAATTTTTTAATATTACTTGATTATACAGATTGGTCTTTCCTTAAATGAAGTTTATGACGTTGATGCCGTTATGAATTCCTTTTACGTAACTCTTTTCAAAATTTTTGACAAATCAGTACTTAAAATGCGAATTACGAATTCTCGCTTTTACATCTATCATGTTTTCTCCAAGTTTCAATATTTTGTAACAATAAATCTTATATCTTATCTTAACAGCATGATTTTTCATAGTCGTGCCACTATATTGAAGTTGTTAATGATCAACTTCAAGTTAGTGTCATATACATTGACTTTTCTCTGGTCTTCGATTCTCTAGATTAATGGGTTTTAATTGAGGAAGTTCTCTTGTTAAATTATTGTTGTAATATTTGAGCAATATAAATAATTATGTTTTTGTATAATGGTTATAGATGCTTTGATTTTTCGTTGGCTTTCGGTGCGCCTCAAGGTAAACTTACATCCATTACTGAAGGTAATTATTCATAGTCACGACATACTTAAGTGTATCTCGTCAAAATCAATCGATTGGTAACACCCGCAACGCTCTAGTTTCAAAATTCACTGACTTAAGGGGTTCTAAAGCTTGGGGTCTTATACCACTTATACCATGGGAAGTGTCCTTGCTGAGCCCTAGTGCATTTTCGTGAAAAATGACACTAAACGATATTATCAAGGGCAACATAATAAGTGGTACGCTTATTATCGATAATTTTTTTGAAACGCCACGAATATCAGTCCCAACGACGAAAATACTTACTAAAGATTGGGGCTGGATGAGATGGCATTTCAACAAAAATTATCCATTCTTAAGCGTACCATGAATTATATTTAGGAAGAGAATATAATGAGACACACGCATTAATTAACGAAGATAAACTAATATTTTTATTTTAATGTTTTAAAAAAATAAGATATAAACAATAATTTGGAACACAAAAAGAATTAGCAGTTAAAATCATTACAATTAAATTTTGAATATTAGATGCAATTCAGTGCGCCATCTATATTTTATTTATTTTTAAAATAAGGCGCTCAATTTGAAAGACCCATTACATTAAAAATATATTTCCAAGTGCTGAAACTATAATTTCTATAATTTGTTCGTGACAGCAAGCGATAATAAAATTTATAATTAATTAGATATATTCATAATGAATTACAACAAATCAAGAAACAATTTATTAAATGTTTGGAATAATTTAAATCGCACATATTTACGATAGAATTGTCCTCGACATCTGGAGATGGCGTCGATAATTCATAATTATTCCAAATACATAATACCATTTCAAAAACATGTAATGTACAGGGCTCAGCATAAGTCAATGAACTGATTTGCATACCGAATAAAAAGAAAAGCATACATAAATATGACTTATTGTGTGTTTATTTAAATACAAAAATAATGACGGTTTAAATGTTACATTCTGTCTTCAAACTGATTACCACCTTCCTCAATGCAGATATGACACCACTAGCAGGTTTTTTGAAAGAATTCTGGGTGTGCGCTTAGAGCGTCAAATTCCACTTCAATTCCTGTTTTCAAACGTCCAATATCACGTAATGGAGTTGCAAACACCATACCTTTGAGTACTTCCCACGGTGTTAAGTCTGGTGACCGTGCTGGCCTTTCGATTTTTCCTCTTCTTGCTATTTTCTTGCATTAAAAGGTTTTTGGGCAGCGGTAAAATGCTACAGATTCATGCGTTCAGATTCAAAGGTACAGTGTCGCATCTTTTTTGAAATGTGTTCATGCTGCTCAGATTTTATGTTCAAATATGGTTGAAGAGAACTGCGTGCTAATTTAGTAACCGCAGTTGATCTATGACTGGTTAGAGTCATCTTCTTATTTTGCGCACATCAATATCAATACGGATCGCTGTCTCTTTGGTCCATTTCGATAGCTCATTCACACGCACTGGAAGATCTTTGTACCATCCTGTCGATAAATTTCTCAAAAAAGGATTGCATGAAAGAAACAATCGTTCCGTAGTTATGTGCTCTGGCCGTTTATTTAATAATTTATTGAACAATCGCACGGAGCATCTTGTATTTGGAGCTAACCATTTACTATATGTACAACGGTTTGCACCTCCTTGTCTGCTTGTACTGAATATAGGGTTACACTCAATGCTTCCAAAATTGTCAATTTCACTGATGAGGTGATGAGTCACTGCAAACGTAGCTTCATTGTCACACCAAGCTAATTCTGTCGTAGCGATATTCCATCGAGATGGGCTTCATCTCGACAGTTCTGCATTTTGTTCCGATTCACTTGCTCTAACAGCTACTGCACTTAATTTTCTTTTATTTGAAATAATTCGGAGTTCCTTTCGTTTGGAGTCTCTTGCACATCTAGCTTGTTTAAATTTCAAATCATGAAGCAGATCGGAATTTATTTTATATTCTTCATAATATTCTTGTTGCAGCAATTTGGCTACTGTATTCCGGACTGTTTTTAAGACTAACTCGTTGTAGTCTTCGCCATTTGATTTTCGCATATTATAAGCATAATCTTTTAGATATGAAGCTAGCATTCGAATTGATGTATTTCGTTCAACTTTGTACTCACGTGCTGTACAAAATTCCATAAACTGCTTCCAAATACTTCTTTGATTCCGTTCCATATTTAACGGAACATTTTTGGTTATTAATTTATCTTTTCACTGTTGTAGTTGTAGTAGCAACGACATTCGAAAGCGAAAAAGGTATACAAGAGATCTTGTGCTTTGTAAACCTGGCTTTACTTACTTGTCATTAGTGTCAAGTCATTATTCTATGGAACATCAAATAATTATCAAAACATCTTCTATCCGATTAATACGAATAAAAATACTAATTAAAAAATATCATGAAGAAATATATGCATTAATATATGGTTATAGAGCCCTTTTTGTTTACAACTTCTTGCAATCTATGGAATAGAGTTATAAAGGTTGGTACAGATATTTTGATTTAGTATATTCTCCCATGCTGTGTGAACTATTTCTACCAGTTCTTGTCTATTCTAAGGTCTTCGATTTAATTTCTTTATATCTTTCATCAGCAACCCCCACACATTTTCGATAATATTTAAATAAGGACTTCTTGGCGGAAAATCCAACACATTGATATTGTTTTCTCTGAGCCATGTTTTCACTATGTTCGATGTATGGATGGGAGAGTTAGCCTGTTGAATTATAAAATTGCGATTTGGAACAAATGGTCCCACTAAATGCAACATTACATTGCTTAGAATGTAGATATAAGACTCTGAATTTAAGTTTCCCTCTATTTCCCATAAAACACCAGTCTCATGAATTGAAATCTAACCCCAAAAGTTTACTTGAAATTTTCTGGATACACATTATTAATAAAGTTTTCGTCAAATTGAGTACCTCTTGGTCGGTATAACGTGTGTTCATTTGAAAAGTCAATCTAGGTTACTTTGAAATTTTGATAGAATAAGACGCAAATATATTAGTATGTGTTTGTTGTTCCGTAAACGTAAATCCAAATGATATTTGATAATGTCAATCACAAAGATCAGTTAGTGCATAAAATAATCGTGCGTCGATTCTGGTTTAAATAAATTGCTTCTCAGTTTTAGAATGGCTTTCACTTTAGAACATAAAATTTTTTTAGTCCAGGATTATTTTCGAAGTGGTAATAAAATTGATGGTTTATGGGTTTATTCAGTTCAAGATTGCATGGTAGAATCTCAAGTTGAGTTTCCACTTTTTGTAATAGATTATATACAGTTTAAGAATACTTTCGATAGAACTTTAAAACTTTTTTCTGACACTGGTAGTCTCTTAAGAAAATCAGGCAGCGGAGCAGTTAAGAAACGTACACCTCAAGTTGTCCATAGTGTTGAAGAAATAATGGAAAATGAACCACAAACATCTGTTCGACATTTGAGTCAACAAATAAACCTTTCTGTTGGTACAACTCACAAGTTAGTAAAAAAAGATATGCAACTTTATACATACCGTGTCACAGCAGTACAAGAATTGTTAGAAATTGATTACCCACCTAGACTACAGTTTTGTAATTGGTTTGTAAATATGAACAATAATGGAGAACTTTCGCAAAAAGTCATCTTTACTGATGAAGCAAGGTTTTATAAAACGGGATACCTAAATTCACAAAATACAAGAATTTTGAGTAGTGAACATCCACATGTAATTAATGAAGAATCGCTACATCCAGAGAAAATTGGTGTTTGGGCAGCGATAAGCCAAAGGCGAATCATTGGACCAATATTTTTTCAGGGAACGTTAACTGCTCAAAGGTACCGTACGGAAATTTTACAACCACTTGTCAATCAGTTGCATGATGACGAACTACAAAATGCATATTTCCAACAAGACGGAGCACCTTGTCACTGTACTACAGAATCTTTGGATTATTTAAGAGAATTTTTTGATGAGCGTATAATTAGTCGAAATACTGAAATTGCCTGGCCTACACGTTCATGCGATTTAACACCTTGCGACTTCTTTTTGTGGCTTTATCTAAAAAATAACATATTTCGAACACCTACATTGAATATGAATGATATGCTACAGAGAATCGAACAGAAATGAATGGAAATTAATAACAATCCAGTAATGTTGCAGAATATCATCAGAAATTTTGAACGGAGGATTTTAAAGTGCATTGATCTTGAAGGACAACATTTTCAACATTTGTTATAGTTTTCAATAAATACCTATTATTTGTTATTTATTTGTATGTATGAAACTGTCAAAATATACGACTTCGTAGGTTAAGTAGTAAATTTTAATTTACGACATACTTCAAAATGTTCTCAGTAAATCACATGCTACTAGATTGACTTTTCAAATGAACACTTGTTACATGAATCAGGCGATTTTTCTAGCTTTGAAATAATTTTTCATCTGTAAAAATTACAGTTTACCAAAACTGTCTGTTATTTACCAAGTGTTCAAGTGCATATACTACACGAGTTTATTTGTGGATCGCATTCAAATTAAGTTTTTCGGCAGTTTTATGGCACCGCAAATTAGCTTCACTAATTCTTCGTCAGGCGGTAAAAACAGAACCTGGAAAGTTACTCACATGAGCTGCATGCCTGTTGAAGATAATGGATTCTCAGTAAGTACATTTTTGAGATGGCGGTCTTGCTCAGGTGTCGATATTCTTTTGCGGCCAGAACCAGAAATTTTACAAATTTTATGGTGATGTCGACATTTTTTTAATAATTTTAAACGCTGGGCTTTTATTTATATTATTTCTTTCCGCAATTTCACGTATTTTGAAACCTTTACTCAAATCTGTAATAACATTTACGTCAATATATTCATTTATGGAAGGAATTTTTATAATAATTTAATGTCAACTGTAAGGTTGTCAATTTTGGTAGATAACCAAATATTGACAAGTGACTTTGATGCCGCTCTTCCACTAATCATTTTGAGAAAGTCAATAACAGAAACCTGAATTTTTTTCTACTTTTTTTTTGCTTTCAACAGTATTTAAAAAATGACATATGTGACTGATATTTGTTTGTAACGAGCCATTGAAAAAATTCATAATTGGAGTAGACTGTGAAATTGGGTTGGTACTTTAGCCACTTCCACATAATGACACATTTCTTGATGCTTGACAGTTTCATTTGGTTTTATTGTAAAAAAAAAGTTATGCCATTGAAATGATACTACAACAAAAAAGAAAACAAATAATTTATTTAATATCGCAATCATAATCAAAATTTATATAGCTACAGAAGTTATTGAAAATGTTGTCCATTTACATCTAAACACAAACCAACTCTTCTCCGCAATCCAGCAAAAACTTTATGCAGCATTTGCGGTGAGTTGTTGATCTCTTCACACTTTTATGTTATGCGAATTCTCAGTTGTTCCAGATTATGAATTGGCGTTGAATAAATCGAATTTTTGATGTATGGCCATACGAAAAAATCACATATGTTTAAATCGCAAGACATAGTTGGGTGTCCCTGCTTATTATTCTGTTATCAAGAAATTCTCTGAGATATTGAAGTGTTTCTCTGGTCGTATGTGCTGGTGCACCATCTTGTTGGAAATACACATTTTGTAATTCCTCATTATCCAGTTGATTTATGAATGAGCCGAGTATCTAATTGCGATATCGTGCAGCAGTAAGTGTACCTTCAAAAAAAATGGGACCCCACCAATCTTCTTCGACATATTCCAACCCAAACACCAACTTTTTGGGGATGCAATGTTTTTTCAACAAAAAAATGAGGATTTTCGGAGGACCAACACCTCATATTCTGTGAGTTAACATATCCAGAAAGATAAAACCAAGCCTCATCCGTGAAAAAAACTGTGTTAAGGATATCCTGATTGTGTAGATTATTTTGAAACCATTGACAAAATTCCACTCGCCTTAAATAATCCACTGGATAAAGTTCATGAAAACATTGCAGCTTGTATGGATGACAATGTAAGACTTTTTAAGAATGAATTGGCACGTACCATAAGATAAATTTGTTTGTTGGGTCACTACTGAAATGGATGTTTTTCGATTTTCATCAATAATATGCTGAAGGGCTTCAATAGCTGTACGTTTAGATGTCCGTCCCCTTCCAGTTTTTCGACCGAGGCTACCAGTCTCTCTGAATAACTTTACACAATTTGTCAAAACATTGTAAAAATCATTGTAGTCAAACACTAATTCGGATGTTCTTCACTAAAATCGGCCATGCATTCCGTAATTGAATAATGCCACTCGCCATTTACTTTCACACCGTACGGAAGTAACATTCGATAATTTTTGCTTTTTGTTCTATGTTGAATACCATTTTTTAAATAAATTTAATTTTCTTAATAAGAGTTTTGAAAAATTTGACACATCAATCTTCTTCGACATATTCCAACCCAAATACCAACTTTTTGGGGATGCAATGTTTTTTCAACAAAAAAATGAGGATTTTCGGAGGACCAACACCTCATATTCTGTGAATTAACATATCCAGAAAGATAAAACCAAGCCTCATCCGTGAAAAAAACTGTGTTAAGGATATCCTGATGGTGTAGATTATTTTGAAACCATTGACAAAATTCCACTCGTCTTAAATAATCCACTGGATAAAGTTCATGAAAACATTGCAGCTGGGATGGATGACAATGTAAGACTTTTTAAGAATGAATTGGCACGTACCATAAGATAAATTTGTTTGTTGAGTTACTACTGAAATGGATGTTTTTGGATTTTCATCAATAATATGCTGAAGGGCTTCAATAGCTGTACGTTTAGATGTCCGTCCCCTTCCAGTTTTTCGACCGAGGCTACCAGTCTCTCTGAATAACTTTACATAATTTGTCAAAACATTGTAGTCAAACACTAATTCGGATGTTCTTCACTAAAATCGGCCATGCATTCTGTAATTGAATACTGCCACTCGCCATTTACTTTCACACCTGTACGGAAGTAACATTCGATAATTTTTGCTTTTTGTCCTATGTTGAATACCATTTTTTAAATAAATTAAATTTTCTTAATAAGAGTTTTGAAAAATTTGACACAAACTTATAGTTTAAATGTCAAATAATAAATGTCATTATGTGGAAGTGGCTAAAGTACCAACCCAATTTCACAGTCTACTCCAATTATGAATTTTTTCGATGACTCGTTATTTGAAGTAGGTATAGCAATGGATATCCAGTGTGCGCATCACAGTGACAATACAACAGTATTGTCACTTCCCTTCTTAAATAACATACAATAACAATGATTTTACATTGTTGATTTTTGCCGAAATTATATTCTTTGTCAAATATACCTGCTGTATACACATTGTCAAGAATCTGTATGCCTTATACACACTGACAAAAATTACCTGCCACACTTGCCTCCAAATGTAATGGTTACATAAAACAAGTCGTGTCACATATCATTTTAAAGTACTTTTTGCAAATAATCTTTTAACGATAATATTTTTAATGTCGTTACAATTCTTTTAATTACATTGCGTTTTTATTTTGGCAGGCCTTTTTTGTACTGCTACTGGTCAATCCTTAATTGGCCATAGTAACCACCCTTCGTCCCTTTAGGATACGATCTTTTGAAATTCTGATTTCGTGTAGTGAACAGCGCTGTTTAGCATTTATTCGTGAATCGCGTTCGCAATACCTAAACAAGAGAAGTATACAAGTAAACGGTATCGTATGTGAATTTATATTCTCCTTTTAATAATTTGTTTCAGTTTCAAAGCATTCATTTCTTTTATCTAATTATAAACAAAACTTTAAAAACAACCACCTAGTTTTTCATTTATTATTATTTTCCTTTCGACTTTGTACATATTCTGGACTTTTGATCATTATGAATTAACTGTTTTCATTTCATTGTTAGAGCGCTACAGTTACCAGGATCATCCCCACTAAACGAATTCATAATCGCAAACAAACTAACTGCGTACTAGCGTCTGAGTCCTGGAAATAATTTGACACTACAATGTGAAGAAAAGAAACAACCAACTTCAACTAGCGCTGTTTGTAACAATACAAATATTCTTCAAATTAGTAATTTTTGAAGCTATTTACAATTTGACAAAATGGAACTTCCGCAAGCTTTCATAAAAATATTTTGGAAAACTCTGGAAAGTTGCTTCTTAAAAGTAATCTATCTTGTTATTCTGATGTAATATATGACATTCAGAGAGCGAGTCGTATTATTCTCTTTTGTAAATTGACTTAAAAAGAATTCATATAATGTAGGTATATTTGTAAACGCTGCCAGATATGTATACATAGATCGGTTCTCATTTCAAAATTAAATTATGGAGGAACATGCCCAGTTTTGCCTCTTAGAATAAAGCTTGCAACAAAATAAAGAAACATGTAATGTAAGCATACTTCGATATCTTTGTTTTCCCAATATTTGCTTTTGATTGATTGAAATAAAATAGCGAGATTTTATTTTAACGGATTCTATACTATATTGAATGTGCTATTCGAAAAGCATTTTGCGTAATGTAACGATTTTTTTTGGTAAAATAACTAAAAGTAAACAGCACTACTTACAAAATTAATTTTTATCTAACCCAGATATTACTGAAACAGTTTTTTCTTCTTGAGTGTACAATATTTTATCATTTTTACAAGATAAAGAACAAATTAACGTTTAACAAATAAAAATCGACTGTGGAGAGCATAATATAAGTTCATATTTGTGTGAAAATTGTGAAGACACGTATTTTGTCTTGCTATAGACCGACAGTGCATGATGCTGGGATAGACAAAATCAAATGACAAAAGACAGAATGCAAGAACATTTGGCGCCGCTCTAATGTCAACTAATATCAACATTCCGAACGTCAAACCAACCGTCGCCATCCTCATGGGAAGTGTAAAACTTGGCGAGTGGTTACCACTTAGCAAGTCTTACACTTCAGTCTTACATGTGAATCCACCGTTACAAACAACGCTGAGATTTATATTTAGTATGGATATAGTATTGGCTGTATCTAGCTGCGTTCGCAATGGCATCCTTAATTATGAACATTAATTACAAGTGCCTAATAAGGTTGTTGACATATTCGACGTATAGGGTATTATTGATATCAACAAAAAAACATCTTAATAGAAAGACCATACGAAAGACCGGCTGACTACATTGCAAAAATGATTTGGTAAACAGACATTCACTGTTCTTGTGTAAGGACCGAATATATGAACGACTGCAACTAAATTTTGGCCCTAAGAGTTTAGGAATGAATTACAAGGAAATTTATTTCTTTATTTTAAGTTATTTATACGTATTCTTTAGATTCGCATAGCTTTGGCGCTATTCGGCGGTAATCCTGTATAATATATGAAATTATAAAATAATGAATAATAATATCACACATGGAGTGTTCAAATTAAATGACCTATCCATTTATTACATAATTATTTATTTTTTTTCTGAAGAAAACAATAACAGAAATGTATTTTTTAAATATTTAATTAAAGCCGAATTGCAAAAAAAAACTAACTATATATATTGTGATGATCTCTCCACCTAATACGGTAGCAGATACATACATATGATTTCTAGTATTTTAAAAATAATATCTCATGTGTTTATTATAGATTCAGGTGAAAATGATTGAGTTAAAGAGTTTTTATAAAAATACATATAAAAAAAAATAAGATTTACAAAAAAGCGTTATTAATATAAATAAATTTACATATAATACAAAAGTATTCTTAATAATATAAAATGTGAATGTATCTCCTCTCCAGAGACGCAGATACGTATTTCACCTTTCTACAGGATCGTCGGTACCTCTCCTCCAGCAGGGGCGTACCGACGATCCTGTAATACGTATCTGCGTCTCTGGAGAGGAGATACATTCACAAATATATAACTTGTATTGTGTTCTTCACATCCCATTTTTAATAATATTTTATATTATTAAAAATACTTTTGTATTATACAAATTGCTGTGGTTTTTACCCACTCATGTATGTTTCAAATTATTTTGTTAAATTTACATATTGTATATAGTTGAATTTGGTTTTATTTACTACTAGATGTCGCTAATAAGAATTGTAATTGTAAATAGTATTTTAAATTTTGCGAACATGCTACATATCCACATGAGGATTGATAATTTCCAGCTGTTGTAATCACACATAACAAGCCGATAACTGTGCTCGCAGACAAAATGCATTGCTCACCGTAATGTCGAGGTAGTTGCCATTCTGTCGAGACAACTTGAAAGCAGTATACATATTGCTGTGTATTGTAGAAATATATTCAAGATAATCCACAATGCACCACTATGAGTCCGGGCCGCCTTACGAAGAGTTTATTTCTTTTAAATAGAGTCCTCTAAAGTCTCAGGTTCATTTGCGAACGTGGACAGAAAAACAAATATAAGCATTAAAACAAGCACTTTTCCACAAGATCTTTATTAAAAAAAAGAAAAAAATCTTAATCAAATATTAAGATAGCTAATTGCATTAATAAACAAAAAGCAGGAGGGAAAAGGATTGCGAGATAAGTGGCCCGCTCGCAATGAAAAACCTCCAATTATACGCGAACAAAAATCAACTAATTAAATAGTATGGAAAACTTTCAATTTCAATAGTTTACTTTAACCCCAAAATTCAAACGTCAAACAGATACAAACTGTTATCACGCGTGACAAAGACCAGATCATGCGCACATAAACATGAATATAAATTTCCCTCCAAATCCTGACTTCAACAAATATCTTACACGTGAATAAAAAAAAATTCCTCATCAAAAAATATGAAAATTTACCTTGCTATCAAATAACAAACTATCAAACATATCAAGATTAAATATAATCAATAATGAATATAACTCTAACAATCAATAATGAATATAACTCTAACAATCAATAATGAATATAACTCTAACAATCAATGCATTGAAATATTAAATTTTTAAAGTTACTTACATTTTCAAAATATATATAAAAACTATATTTGAAACACGCATGGCAGATAAAAGTAAAATTAATCAAAATTAACGAGTCAAAACCCTCGTTAATAATCCCGTAATGAAATCAAATCACCATCAACCAATTACAAACAATAAACGTGATATTAATCAAAAATCTATAGTTAATTAACTATACCATTAAAATCAACTGTATCTACCAATATTCTATGTGTGTCTCAAGGTTACACCCCTCTAACCTCTTATCCGAAGCGCAAAATGCGACCTCATGTCAAACTATAATTATTATATACGTCACGGAGATATACAGCTATAATCAAAAGAATCGGTCCAAGATCAAATTAAAATAATTTTCAAAATATACATAAATATCCTGCAAAAATTAATGTACATAAATAAAATATATTATTCAAAATTATCTTCGGGGAGAAATCTACTGCAATATGTGCAGTTGCGGCCCTTGAAAAGCCAGACACTTACATACAAAAACATTTTAAGCGGTGTAAACTTTTTTTTAAACGTTATTCAAACCAATTATTGGCGTAGAATGCAAAATGTATTGCAAAACAGTAAATTAAAAAAGTGATTAACAAAACTGCAGATAGTTGTACTGCTTTACTTAAATTTGAAAAATATCATTTCGAATATCAGAATACAAAACTTTACTTCAAAATTAGTATTTAGTTTTGATAATAGATTTTTGTAATTCTGATAACTGCGGCATTTCAAAAACTAAACTGACTATGGAATTGTCAAATGTGACATTGTCATCAAAATGACTGATGAAAATTTGATTTACATACATTACAAAATTTTAAATTTTTGACATTCACGTTAAAATCTGAGTTTTCAAGGGCCGCAATCGTACATATATGGATAGGAAGTCTTCTTTATTTGGCAATTTAAAGCTTTTTTATAATGATTTAAAATTACATTACGATATGGAAATTCTATAGAAATTCATGTATCATATATTGTTAATTCTTTAATATTTGCCGAAAAAATTTTTAAAAACAAATATGAAAACATTCTTCTGCATAACATAAGGAACATACACACATAATTTTATCAAAATCGATTTTGTAGTTTGTGAGTCTATAAAGAACAAATGAAATGTTTTTGATTTTTATATATAGAGATTATTAATTAAGAAAAATTGTAATTTAGAAAATAAAATTGAAACTTATAATATAAATTTAAAGTAAAAAGTTTTACAGAATCAGTCTCGCTATTTTATTACCACACTTTGCGCATCAATATTCTCAAATTACTTACTTTTCTCAAATGTTTTATGATACCCAAATTTAGTTTACACTCATCTATTATATCTTATTTATAATACCGGCTTTTAATACGAGGTGTTACCTAGAAATTCCCGGAATGTGTTGCGCGAAGGGATGGTAGTACAAGTCTTTAGGGTTAGATAGCGTCAGCTATGTCTATACTAAATCAGTCTGTTAAACGGCACTTTGCTAGGTGGCGATAAACAGTTTCTCAACAGCTTTTATTGCGTTGTGTTTGAGTTATTCAGCGACACTACAATGTCTAATGTGAAAAAGCAAAGAATGTGCATCAAATTCTGCCTCGGACTTGGTAAAATGGCAGGAAAAACTCTGAAAATGTTTGAACAAGCGTTTGGTTAGAACAGTTTAGGCCAGACGCAAACTTATGAGTGATACAACCGATGAGCGTTCTGATCGTTCATCGACGGAAAACACGCCACAAAATATGGCAAAAGTGCGCGATGCTATCGTGCAAGATCGAAGAAGAACAATCTAAAACATTTGTAACATTGTCCGTTTGTCGGCGCATTCTGCACATGAGGCATCTTGTTGGGAAGTTTGTGCCAAGGTTACTCAGCATTGAACGAAAATAGCACCGTGTTCGTGTGTGGACAAAACTGAAAGAAACTGCTGCAAGGGATGCGAACTTTAGTACCAGAATCATTATTGGCGACGAATCATGGGTGTACGGGTATGATGCCAAAACAAAGCAGCAGTCATAGCAATGAAAGACGCCATCGTCACCACGGCCGAAGAAAGCACTGCAAGTTCGAAGCAACGTCAGTCAAGTCGATGTTGATTTGATTCTTTGACGCTGATGGCATCGTGCGCAACGAACTTCTCCCACCAGGTGAAACAGTTAGTGGACGATTTTATTACCATGTTCTTTGCAGCAATGCACCAACGCACACGCCACTTGTTGTTCGCCTGTTTCTAATCCCAACGAAGACGGCAGTACTACCCCACCCTCCCAGATCCTGCCCCTTGTGATTTATCCCAGTTTCTGAAGCTTACGGGGCAGTGTTTGAGACGATTGAGGAGATCCCGACCAGATCGCAGCCAGTGTTGAATACATTAACACGCGAAGACTTCCGGCATTGGTTCCAGTCACGGATAAATCGCTGGGATTGGTGTATTTATGCAGAAGTAGAGTACTTTGAAGGGAATGGTGGTGAATAAGTTCTAAAAACAATTTATTGTGTTTTTTTCCACATTCCGGAAATTTCTGGTTAGTATCTCGTATATTGTTAGCGTAAACTTTCGGAAAAACTCGTATACGGAATTCTTTTAAATGTCAGAGCATTAAATTTATTCTGCACTATTTAAATGTATGACGAAACTCGTTATTCCTAACAGGATTACATTTATTCACCTTAATAGGATCCAGTATACAGCACTTTTTTGTGTTTAAACATCTAATTTTCAAGTTGCAGTCGTTCGGAGAAAATACAATTACTTTTTTTTTTTGAGAGAACTTCACATATATTTCGACTTTAGTGACGACGAAGAATTCTTTTGTGGTTTCTTTGTCGTGTGAGCTGTTGCCAGAACGATGAACGATGAACACTTACGCTCGATTCCATCTCCTTTTCCGTTGGGGTTTGATATTCGTACGGCAGTGAATAAAAGTGGCGAGTTTTGTGGACGAATGTAAAGGAAAACTCGGAACGATCGTCATCTACGTGAAATATCTCCCTATTTGAATGCGGAACGTTTTACTAGCCCTCGTTTCACCGCAGCAATATAAATCGTATCCAATATTTGCTAATATTCCTGTCGCTGATCGATCTTTTGGCTTTTAAATCAAGAGCGTCTTGTATTTTATCGTCCTACTAGAACATTACGCTAACATCTATTCTGCTTTAATTTAAATCTGGGTGCTGTTCCGGAGCAGTTGTAACAAAGGACGTAATTCTTGTTTGAGCTCTTTATTTAAATTACAGAAAGAACGTGTTGCTGTTACATTGTTTGTTCATTAAAATTTTCCACGAAACTGGCACGTTTCTCCTTAGTGTTAGAAAAATATGTTTTTTGTTATAAAATTAAATATACGGGGCCTGACTGTAAAATAAATTGATTAATTGCTTTAAAAATTTAATTTTTTACAAAGTTATCGGGCAAGGGGATTCCCTTTTCTATTTATTCTAAAAAAATTTAAGTGCGCAAGGCGAAAAGTTTATTGGTAATTTTAGTTTGAACAGATCGTATCTAAACCGCAACGGTATTGTATTAAATGACAAAGTGGAGAAACGGATCAAAGTGAAATTAAGTATTCATTTCAAAGCTAAACAGTTAAGTTAAAAGTAGCATACCGTTATGAGTAGAGTTGGCTAATAGCGCCAACATGCAGTGATGTAGGTTCTACGACAATACTATGCTATTCACACTGCAGAATTTGTTCATGATATCGACTCGCTCTTTGATAGTTTAAATTCCAGTACATTGAATAATGAAAGGCCCTTAAAGCGTTGTTTTTGCCTTCTGGTTTGAAGGACCGTTATATGTGGCTCAAAGTACCGAATTCTGCGTTGTACTCGATTCTCGAAGGACCATGTATATCTTTGTATTTGACCCACCGCTCACGGGGCGTAACTTCCGTATAAGCTGGTTATTTCTTTTAGTTGGTGGCAGTGGCGGTAGCTGTATAAGGCCGCGAAGCCGCCCGCCCCTCCTAGAAACTTTTAATATAACACACAATTTAAATATTTATTATTACTATTCATTTTATTATTATTATTCATATAAGTAGTTAAAATTTCAAAAAACGTAACTCCGTTTTCGTTGTCTAACGTTGTTAGAACCCACAGAATTATACTAAGGCGCAAATACGCCGCGGCCTGCATAAATCATTATAGATTCCTGGTGAATGTGACCCGATATTGGCCGATAGTACACAATTCCATAAAAACATTTAGGATATTTTACGACGCAGTTTCTTGCGGCCAGTGTTTCAGTGGCGTTTACGGGACTATCGTACCGTATCATATAATATAATAGCGTACAGTTGCAAAAAGACTAATTTTCGATAAAAGTGTTTCTGACATTAGAAATCAAATTGATTTTCTTAAAAACATTGTTGAATCAGAATATCCGACATCTAAAAGAAGGCGAATGGATGATAATTTTCGAAGTGTTATTGCCAAAGAAGTTTGTGATATAATTTCAGTACAAATGAAGAAACGGTTTTCTTACCGGGGTCATTTACAAGCGGATGATCTTTTTAACAAAGATAAATATTAAGAGTTTTCAAAAAATTTCCTTGTGACTGTTTTGAACGATGTATGTTCATTTTATCCGATGTTGAGCAAATCAAGATTAAGAACTGAGTTGGTGGTAATTTACTCGAAAGAAGATTTAAAAGAAATTTTTGGAGCAATGAATCTTCTTTTATTTATTATGGAAAATAACCTTAGTGAAACATTTATCGAAACATCGAAAATATTAAAAATTATCGTGACGACTCCAATGACAACAGCCGAAGCAGAACGCACGTTTTCGACGCTTAAACACATAAAAATATTTTTGCGAAATACCATGCTTAATGACAGACTAAATGCTTTAGCTATGATGTCCACTAGCTATGAAATTTAGTGCACGAAATAAACAATTTTGATGATAAAGTCATGGAAAAATTCATTTCCATGAAGGACCGCAGAGCGGAGTTCATTTTTAAAAAATGATTTATCCATCCATTTTGTTTAGTTTAATCTGTGTAAATATGTTGTTCTTTCTTTTTCCTACTTATAACCGTGATTTTTTATGACATTATAAAAACTATTCCGCTGTTCCAGCTCTTCGTTTTTGCAAACTTGAATTTCAAGGTAGGTGAACTTTTTCCGTTTTGATTTACAATTATAATTATTATTGTTTTTGTCGTTATTGTAGGTATTAATATTTTTAATTCCCAAGTATTTATTCAACTTAAATAAATGTTATAAATGGATACTTTTTCGCGCAATTTGCCTATATGTCATTTGGTACTTGATTTCTTGTGCGCCCCTCCAAACTCAAACCCCACGACACGCCACTGGTTGGTGGTAGTTATATTGAAAATTGGTGTATTTTCTGAATGTTTTATTTATTTAAAAAAAACACTTAAACCTAATTTCATAAGATAAATCTCGCACTTAATGTTAACTTGAACTTAATTCTTTACTGTTTTATCGTTGTATGATTGTTGTAGAATATATGTTGTGTTCTATTCTGTATGAATGATTATGTTCTGTGTTCAGATTGATTTTGTTCTATATCTATGACTGTTCTGTTACAAGTATACATAAAATATATCACTACCCCTCCCTTAACATAACTAAAATGTGTGTATGTGTTTTACCTCATTGTTCAGGAATTTACCTACATTATTACTTCTTAGAAATTTTATTTACATGCAAACAATACACAATGTTTCTGATAGTCTTAAAAATCTTACTGATAAATAAATATAATAATAAAATAGATTTCCTAATTACGTATTAATAGGGTCATAGGTCATAAATCTTCTTAATGTATTTGTATCTGATCGGTTTATCTATAATAGATTTTTATGATACATGCATATTTGGATATCTTGAGCCTATTATGTATATTAATATAATTAATAATAGCAGGTATTGAAAAGTCTATTGAAATTGTTCACTAATTATAAATTAGTGAACAATTTCAATAGACCCTTCAGACTTTGCCTAGTGTAATTAGTAATTATACTAGGCAATAAAGAAACGGTCTAAATGTATAAAGCAGGTAATAGAGATTAGTAAATGTAAATTCTTTGAATCTAAGGAACATATTACAATTTTGAATATGTTAATAAAAATACGTTGTATATAGTGGTTCACCCTTGAAAATGGACATTGAATATTTGTATAGTTTCAAATGTTATTCTTTAATTCTGTTATACTAAATTTACTAATATCTAAAATATATGAATATATACAATATCAAATATTTCGTTTTATAACGAAACAAGCGTTGTGTTACTTCTAAATGAGAACAATTAAATTTCTGGTATGAAAGTCTTAAAAAAATTGAGCACTGGCAATTTGAAAGTTTAACAAACCATCATTACAACCAGTGAAAGTGGGTTGGATTCATACTCTTCAAAGTATAATTTTCTTGTGGAATCAACTGCAGAATATAAGATATGGACATTTGCAAACAAGATCATTAAATCAAGATCCCTTGGAGAATTTATTTGGTGTCATAGGTCAGTGTGGTGGCCTCAATAAAAATCCAAGTTGTCTTCAGTTCATTGCCAATTTAAAACTTGTATTCTAAATAATTTAATGTCTGCTCATCCCATCGGGTTCAATTATGAAGAGGATAGTGAGCATATCTTAACTAATCTGAAATAATTTATGTCTTCTATTGAGCCTAAAAGTGCTAAGATTAGTAGATTGGATATGAATGAATTAGAAGATTCTTCTCTAAATATTCCGATTAATGATGAGAATGATTTTAATTATCAAGCTGTGCATGTAGATTCTTTCTAAAAAAGATTAAGCTTTATGTCTACACCAGCGATGCACATAACGCGGCCCGCGGGCCGCATGCGGCCCACTGTCGATATTTATGCGGCCCGCCAACAAATTTTAAAAATTGTTCGAAAAACTACAAAAGTAGGTAAAAATCCATTCAAATCAATATTTCTTAAATTTTTATTTTATTCCAACTTTTGTAATTGTTAGTAAGATATGTATCTTTAAGTACCTACTACTTTCTTGTTCAGGTTTACTACGTAGGACAGGTATGCTCCTCGTCGTTCCAAGCATATTGTTACGAGACTAGATATTTGTCGAACCAACTAGATTACTCGAAGATTCGCGAAACAACTCGGTACTATCCCCGAACAATGTGGTAGGTTCTCGATGTTAGGTAACTCGTATAAATACAACGCATCGCCTGCTATCGGGGCAGTTAAGTTTTAACTACGGACAAGCGAACGTTATATTGTTTGAATTGTAATCTGTGAAGAATAAATATTTCGTCGTTCGAACTTGGCATCTACCTACGTAACAATATAATATCAATTTTGATATGGATAAACCAGGCCCCAGTAAAAAACGTAGTCGTACGGTTGAAGATGAAAATCGACAGTTTCAAAATATTTGTACCGAAAAATACTTTTTTAACAAAAGTGTCTGCTTAATATGCAAGAGTAATGTTTCTATTCCGAAGGAATATAATGTGAAAAGGCATTATGAAACCCAGCATCATACTTTTACCAAATTAACCGGCAAAATTCGAACGCAAAAAATTTCCACTTTACAAAGGGAACTAATAGACCAGCAAGCTATGTTTACAAAACCAATTCAAGATACTGAAACAGCTACTGAAGTTAGCTTTGAAATATCTCGACTAATAGTGAAAACTTGTCGGCCTTTTAAAGATGGTGAGTTTGTTAAGCAGTGTTTAGATATCGCCGCAAGAAAAATGTGTCCGAAAGATGCAAAGAGGTTTGAGAAAATTCAACTATATCATATGACTGTTCAAAGAAGATTTACCACATTAGCATCTAATATAGAAGAGCAATTAGAAAGTTTTGAGTATTTTTCTATAGCACTCGGCGAATCTACAGATATAAATTCCACTGCTCAACTCTTAATATTTTTACAAGGTGTAACGCAAAATTTTGAAGTGAGTGAAGAACTGATTGGTATGAGTTCTTTGACAAGTCAAACCAAGGGGAGTGACATGCCCAAAGCTCTTCTGGAAAAATATTCTATAATGGATTTGGATTTAACGAAGTTATCTGGAATTACGACTGATGGAGCACCGTCAATGGTTGGAAGTAAATCTGGGATAATAACTTTGTTAAAAGAGTATTTACAAACTAAAACCATAGATACCAAGGAATTAATGCAATTTTATTGCATTATACATCAAGAGGCCCTCTGTTCAAAATTATTGGGATTTGAAAATGTGATGAAAGTTTACAGTAGGAAACTTTATAAAATCACGAGGTCTCAATCACCGACAATTCACACAATTTCACGAAGATATTGAAAGCGAATATGGTGATCTCCTGTTTTACACTGAAGTAAGGTGGCTAAGTCGTGGGTTGTCACTAGAGCGGTTTCTTAACTTGATTGAAGAAATCAAAATATTTCTGGCGGAAAAGAAAAAGGACGTCTCCGAATTCGACAACCCTGATTGGCTGTGTGACTTAGCGTTTCTTGTAGACATCACAAATGACTTGAATGTCTTAAATACGCGACTCCAAGGCAAAGATCAATTGATTTCGCGGTAATAATCTCATGTTTCGTCCTTTCAATGCAAATTGAGTCTTTTCAGGACACAAATCAATTCAGCCAATTACAACCATTTTCCGAACAACAAAAAATTATGAAGAAATTCAATAAAGCTGATGTCTGTCAATTTCGCTTATGTTGAAAAAATTGATATTTTAATACAAGCTTTTCATGATCGTTTTCTAGATTAAAAAAAAAATAAACCTCTATTAGACATTTTCAGCAATCCTTTCAACATTTCACCCGAAAATGCACCGGAATCAATACAGCTGGAGTTGAAAGACATGCAAAATGATGATAATTTACGAAACAAGTTTAATGAAGGTAATTTACTCAACTTTTACCGTTGCGTTGAAAATCCGCTTACAAAGAGTTGCCAATAAATGCATTGAAATGCGCAAGCTTATTTGGATCGACGTATATTTGTGAGCAAACGTTTTCAGCGATGTAACTTAACAGAACAAGAAATCGAAAATTAGAGATTTGGGAATTATTTTTGACTCTAAACTTTCATTTAAGCCGCACATTGATAATCTAGAATTAAAAGTAAAGAAAAAGTTATATTTTGTTAAAAGATATTCTTGTAAATTTACAAAAATTGAAACATTTAGAGCAATATATTTTTCCTCTGTATATTCAGTATTAATTATGCATCACCCATTTGGAACCCTTCAGAGCTTGTAATCGTAAAAAAGAGTCGTTGAATAATATATTTTTAAGGTTTGCGCCAGAAAGAATTGGACAACCAATGTGATATAGATCATGATTATAGTAATATAAGGCAAAATTTAAAGATTGCGAGACTTGAGTCCGCAAGATACAGAGAGCTGATTTAATACTGGCATTCAGGATATTGAATAATACTATTAATTGTCCAGAATTATTAGGCTTATTTAGTTTTCTAGTGCCTAGCAGGCAATTAAGGGAGAGCAATATATTATATAGATTGAAACTGTTAAGAAATGGACAGAGGTTAGGTATGATTGAGAGATTGTCAATGGAATACAATGAGAACACAGAGTGGTTTGATGTTTTTGGTACTAGTTTATATACTATAAAAAAATTGTCCAAGTGTGTACTTGTTTATGACTAGGAAATAATGAATTATGTTTAATGATAAACGCTAAAAAAATTATATAAGAGTGTAAATTATTGGGGCCCACCCCGATTATTAATAAATAAATAAATATATATAAATATTTTATAAGGAAAAGTATATTAGGTTGCAAATCTATCACATTGGGTTAGCGTAAACTGGATTTTGGCATTCTTTGCGGGCTTTTTGTGTTGGTTTTCTTCTGAGGCGTAAGTAATAATTTCCCTTCTGCTTATTTCCCTTCTGCTCGATTCTGCCAGAACTGTCACGTTCTTCTTGAGCACGTACTGGAAAATTTTCAACAGTTAGTGTTACTAGGCGGCCCAACATATTCCCAATTCTACTACGTGATGGAAAATTTCGCAAGATTCTATTCACAAGAAAATGTTGGTAACTTTGCAGAAAGTTAGTTTTTCATGGTATACTTGTGTTAAATTCGATCATCACACTTTAGTTCAAGAGTAGTTGTTAAATATATCTATGAGTTTAATTATTAGGAAATTTCATGATGACATTTGTCAGTCTTTTAATGATAGATCTTTGAATCGAAATACGAGAAAAGTTAGGCAGCTGATGCATTTGTAGAAGATAAATAATTAGGTTCTTGGCACGTTGGCAAGTTTCCTAATCTTTTCTGCATACCGATAGGTCCAGCCCGCTACGGGCCATAGGCAACAATATACGTATGGAACGTAATGCGATGTGGCAACGTGTGTACGAAGCCACTCCGCGCGCGCAACATAAGTCCGATGGTCGAATGCATATAAAAATGTATGTTCAATTAAATACATTTGAATGTGTTTTCATCTTTTTGTAGCAAGTTTTTGCGAGATACATTCGACTGCCTTATTTGTTTTGGTTCTAATCTTCTGTTAACTTTAAATTTTTAATATACATAACAAATTCATATAATTTGGTGAAGACAATAAATAAAATAACGATTGTCTGTATATATTATGTTTCTTATAATAAATCTATAACTTAGTGCAAGTACAATACTTTGTTTGCTCTAATTTAATTTTTGAAAGTTCAATTGCTAAACTTTATTTTTCTTGCTCCATGTCATGTTCCTTTTTCAAAATTTCTCTCTGTAATCGTACAAGTTCTAATTTACTAGCAGTCAACAAATAATTTCGAACCAAAAAATACATTTCACAACAAATAAGTTTGTATTATGTTGTACTGCGATTTCAAATATTTATACCAACCTTTGTGCAAAACTCAACTTATCTATTATGGCAGTGTTAAGTTATACTGCAATATATTCCAAATTTTATTTAAAATTAGGCACTGTAGAAGTTTTAACTAGAGATTAACTAAACTTTATCCTTATTCGGGTTATTCGACGATATAATTGATGGGTTAAAGTGTATTGTAGAACTGTCCCTTAAAAGTTTAAAATTGTCTGGAAATGTATTTGATGTAAATAAATTGTTTATTTTTTTAAAGCAAATATACATTTTTTATACGATGTTTATAAAACTGTCATAACAGTGAATATGTAATTACAGTTATACAAAGTAGATACTCTGGTCTATTGTATGGTTTCAATTTCCACTAATAATGCATTTTATCTTTTAGAAAACGTTATTGTGTTTTTATTACTTAAAATTACTTTTCCATAGCAGCTAAGAATACAATAATAATAATAAACTGGACCTTATTATGTCTGAAACAAATGGGCAAATTACGTATACAGAACGAATATGCAAACGACTATATCCTTGCGCGGTTTATGTCTTACTAAATTCTTAACTGCAATTGAAGCTGCGGCGCGTAGAGGGGATACGCTGTTGCCACTCATTGTTGACTATGGCCCGTTCCGAGCTGATCCTATCGGCATAAATAATTGTCCTTATTTTATGCTGTCTATTTGCATTTCTGTTTATTTATTGATGTGAGTATATAATTTATTTTGTTTTGTTCCAAGAATTTTGTTTTTTTTTATATATTTGTTGAATTTTTATTTTGGTTACATAGAGTTTAAATTCATTTTTTAATTAATTTTTATTTATATGCACGTAAATACGTGTGATTTATATTTTAATAGATATATCGCACTGATGAGATCAAAAAAGGTCGAAAGACGTATTTAGATATTTAAAACAAAAAAAAAATATATAGTAATTTAAAAATGCCGCCATCACGGTTGTTTACGAATTTAGTACTACCATATCAACATCAGGGTGCGTAAGGGTCTAATTTTTAGTGTGGAATGAGTCACTCTTATATAATATATTCCTTGATTAAAACACAAACAGTTTGTGATGCCGTGCCACGTGTATTAGATATTGTAGCTAGTAGCAGTCGGTAAATTACCCCGTATATTACCGAATTAATTACCGTCATTTATGGTAAATTACCACATAAAATTTCCGTAAATTACAAACAAAGTAAAACATCATCTATGTACACGTATGACATTGCACACTCGGTGATTGGGGAAGTCCCTTTCTAGCAGATGTAAATGCTCGTGAATCATCCGTTTATATAACGAATGAAGTAGTCTTTCAAAAGATTTCGGTGTATAAGTTGAACTATATAAAGTTTGTGAATATATTACTCGTAGTGCAGTGCGCTGGGATGGGGCGAAAAGATAAAATAAAAAAAGTTATTTTAACAGCATTTTCAAAATCCACAGAACATTCGAAATTATATTCGTGTAACTTCTGTTCGCAAAGTTATGTTTTAAATGTAACCAGAATGTCCAGTCACTTACAGAATAAGTGCATTCGTGTCCTCGTAAAATAAAGAATGAAATACAATCAAAATCAACAGCATTAAGTGTTAAGAAAATTAAAGCTATAAATAAAGGTGAGTAATTTTGATTGATTCCTATTGGGTTTTATCGAAAAGTATTTAACATTTTAGAGATTCCGGAAAGAAAAAGTTCTTCGCAAACAGATTTAGAAGACGACGATGGAGAGACGATTTCAAGCGATTCTCGCCCACAATCTGCTGCAAGCACCACTAAATCCGCTTACAGTGAAAATTTGGATTTTTTTTGTGGATGTAATGAATAAATCAGAAGAAGAGGAAATTTGGGATCTCGTAGCAAGAGCATGCTTTGCTAATAATACCCCTTTAAATTTTACGGAAAATGTTCATTGGCAAAAATTGTTTAAAAAAATTAAATCATCTTTACGATTGCCGACTAGATATCAGTTATCCAATGCGCTTTTAGATAAACAATACTCTCAAATAAATCAGTTAGTTAATGAAAAAATAGCAAAGGCTAAAACAATTGGAATTCAAGTTGATGGGTGGAGTAATATTAGAAACGAATCCATTATAAATATAATAATTACATGTCCAGAACCAGTTTTATTTAAAGTAATTGACTTGAAGGAAAATCGCCATGATGCTGCATATCTTTGTTCTTTACTTAGTTCTGTTATTGACGACTTAGGTATTAATAAAGTTATAAGCATAGTGACTGATAACGCTAGCAATATGAAATCAACTTGGAAATTAATTAGTGATATGTACCCGTCTAATTATTTTTCTTGTTATGGATGTAGTGCTCATATTTTGAATTTATTCGCACAAGATATTTTAAAATTGGAAGTATTTGCATGTTTAATTACTGATTGTAAAGTCATAGTAAAAACTATTAAAAAATCGCATATTTTGAATGCTACATTTAAAAATATACAAGATGAACAGCGAGCATTACAAAAATCAAACACACTAAAATCTCTTAAACTACCTGGTCAAACTAGATGGTGCTCTAATATTTTCTGTTTAGAAAGCTTAAGGATAAATAAACAAAAATTAAAAGAATTGACTATAACAGAAACTATAGCTAATACTTTAGACAAAAGAATAAAAAATAATATTTTAGATTATCTGTTTTGGGAAAGAGTTGATACATTACATACAATTTTACACCCAGTCTCCGTAATTTTAAAGAACATACAAACCTCTCAACCTTCCATATCTCATGTTGTTGAATATTTTCAAGACCTGAAAGATCAACTGATTGCTGCATGCCCAGTTTCAGAACTAAATGCTGTCCTATCACGGAGAGAAATGGCTATAACACCTATACATTTGGCTGCCAATTTACTAGATCCAAAATTTATAGGCAAAAATCTCAATAACGAGGAATATATCACAGCACTGACATATATTAACAAACTATCAACGCATCTAGTTAGTGGATCTGATATAGCAGAAATTATGACTCAGGTTGCTTATTACAAATCGAAAGAACAATTGTTTTCAAAAGATTTTATATGGCAAGCATTAGAGACAGGCAAATTGAATTCTGTATTATGATGGAAGTCACATTGTTGTACTACAGCTTTAAGTAAAGTCGCAATAGAAATTTTGAACAGCCCACCAACAACATGTGCGACGGAGAGAAGTTTTTCAATGTTTAGTATTATACACAGTAAAAAACGAAATAGATTAACTAATGAAAGAGCTGCTAAGTTGGTATATGTGAATTTAAATTTAAAACTGAAAGAATATCCGGCACTGAAAGAACTCCCAACAGGAGAGTTGGAATGTTCTGATTCGAATTGCAATACTGAGACTTAGAGTGATCTGGAATAGTTATGTAAATAACATATTACATAATGGTAATAATGAAAAATCATTGTTTAGTTCTATTTTCAGAATATTGTTTAATTTTAAAATATGTTAATATTGTACTCTTTATTTTTTTTCCTTTAATAAAATGTATAAGACTTTTTTTGTTGTAGGGGTTTTATTTAAACAATAAAAAAGTGTGGTAAATTACCATGGTAACTTACTCAAAAAATGGTAAATTACGCAAGAATAAATCTTGGTAAAAAAGAGCAGTAATTTACCACGGTAATTTACCAGAAATATATATTACGGTAATTTTACATCTCTGGCTAGTAGTAATAATATTTAACAACGCGCTAAGAGCAAGAAAAGTTAATTAAGTCAATTTAGATTATTTTCAAGTGACGAGCAAATAAAATCATTAATTTGAAAGAATATAAATTTAGATAAGAAACAAAAGGATGAAAAACCCCCAGATACCGGTAATGTTCCAAGAGATTTGTTAAAAGTGACACCAGCAACTCCACGTGGAGCTTCAGGAACCGTTTAACAAATGTGTCGGAGATAACAGTAAGGCCCATTCGAATGGAAAACATCGGTGATATATAGAAAGGGAGATAGGTAAAGCTCTTCTAATTATAGAGGGATAATTGTTCCAAATACTCAGTGCGAAGTGTATAGAAAGCTTTCGGGAACGAGAATAGAAAGTATAATGGGAGAATGGGAAGAATACTGTGGATTTCGGGCTGACAGATCTCGTATTCAAGATTTTGTATTTAAACAATAAATTGACAAAGAATTGAAACGGTACTATTCACTTAATGTTTGCTGGTTTTTATATAAAATATGATAATGTCTTGTTGTTCAAAGCTATTTTTGTTAAAGTAATAAGACTAATAAGTGGTGTAATTGCAGGTCGTTATTACATACTCGCGATATTTATTCTACAAACAGCAATTCAATAAGACTAACACTGTACGAGGGTGATTCGTAAAGTAAGATCCGTTTCCGTATAGTGAGCAGATAAGTGGGGATATCGGCGCGATCGCAGCGCTGTGGTGTAGTCTGGTTCAATGTGAGTCTCTGCGAATGCTAGGGAGAAAATCGCTTAGACATTCTTTCGTGTTATTTTGGTCGTTTAAAATGGCTGCTGCAATTGAAAATTCCGCCAAGTAAATTTCATTGACGTGATGTGTTGCGTTCTGCATGCAGGTGCAAACTTAGTTTGACGAATTGTAGAATTAGCGCGACACATTAGGCAACACCTACATGTAAATTGAGATTTTAATAATTATTAAATTTTCATTTAAAATATATTCATATAGTCTCTAAAATAATGTAACGTACCAAAGTTATACTTTTTAAATTGAATAGCCTACATCTTTTTACATTTTAGGATTCTCTTTGGTAACACGATTTGAACAAACTGTAAAACTTGGGGTCTAAAGTATTTAGATTGAGATTTACATGCAAACGAAAATTAGAATTTTTAGATTATATATCTCTTGGTATGTTCAAAATCATAGCATTGCTTCATACTTAGGTATGATTTACAATTCAAAATGTAAGAACTACAATTTATTTTATTTTTTATTATCTACAGATCATCACATGACATTAATATACTGTCATTTATAATTTGAAATTCTTTGAAAAAGGCAGTAATTTCCGAAACATGTAAGAGATTATTTTAAATATATACATATTAAAGTAAAGCAGACCTTAAATCGCCGACCCTCATGTAGAGGGATATGTAGAGAGCGGGGATGACATTCGTTGTTGGCACCTCGATGCGTGCGTCTGAGCAAACTCTAGCGAAAAACTAAAATAAATTTTTGTACATTTCATTTAGAATTTCGTTTCGTTTTTTTTATAAGAATTTTATTTAGTTTTCATTAATAATTTTATTTTAATTACAATTTTTAAATAGATTTGTTTCACTGAATGGAAATCCATCTAATGCAATAATTCTTGCCAAAATGTCATCCATGCTATCGTCGGCACTTTTAGTAAAACAATCTTCTAACTTTCGTTTAGCTGACGGCGGTGCTGTGTTCAGATTTTCAGTATCTTGACTTGTTTAAGCTGTTAAACGATTAACGTCAGCTAAAATCTTAATGTTATGTTTTGATGACAAATGTGTATGTAATCCCTTAGTCGATCCACCCAAAGTCTTGAGAATGGCAGAGGGCATCGCTTCCCATCTTTCGCAACTAAAAAATTACTCCACGCTGACTGCGTATCACTGTTTTCTTTTTATGTTGAATAAAGTCTCCTGCCATTTAAAATAACTTTTTCAGATAACTGACTTTTAAATTTAAATGACGTAATCTGCGTAACCCTGTCGCTGGTAGAATAGTAAATGAAAAAAGGAAATAATAATAGCGTATTTATACTTTCGTACAGGAAATCCGCGACGGGGAATCCCTCGGAACAATATTATGATATATCATATGAGCTGATCGGGTGATTCCCCTGTTGGCCCGTTGGGGAATTACTTTAACAGTATTGTATTGAAGTATGCCGGGTGGGCAAGTCCCTTCTAAGTTACATATTACTTGGACTGTACCTGTGTAGTTCTTTTATCGTACGGCGTAGCTAAGGTTGATTTTTTGCCTTTATGTAATTAAGTGCCCTTAATATAATCTAGGTAAGGTTATCGTCAAGGCGCAACGGATTACGGATGCAAACGGGCAAAGCCGAAAATCCAGTGATTAGCCAAGTACAATCCCGGGATTTACGGGATCAAAATCCGACCGGGATCCCGAGATGCCGGGATTCGGGATCCCGGGATTGTATTCTCTAGTTGTGCGAAAACAATTTTAAATATTGTTAACAAAAGTTTTCTAAATTCCCAAAAAAGAAAAACCAATCACGTGTTAACACATGAAGCTGAATATCCTGTGTTATGAAGGATTGCTTTTAGATGTAGCTAGGCATTTTGGAGTATCGTACAGTTTGGTGTTCAAAACCCTGAAAGAAATCAAATATAAGTCAATATTAGTCAGTGAGCGGTGTTGTATGCTGTCTTCTGTGACTTGATTGTATGTACTAAGAAAGTTTGGAAGTGAATTTTCTTTAATCTTAGTATCATGTACTGACAAGTCTATAGCAAGACGAAAAAACATGCCTGCATGTCTGGATAGAAATTTTCACACAAATATTAACTTGTACTGTGGTCTCCATACTCGATTTTTAATATTATTTCGATATTATTAGAAATCTTTATGTTAGAAATTAGGCAATTTCGATGTTCTCAAATCAAGACGTAAAATAAGATTTAATTTATTCCATGGATTGAGCCGAGTAAAATGTAGTTAATTTGCAAACTAAATTTTTTAATAAACGTGGAGTCTGCCCTAAATTTAATCTTTAAAGTTTTTGATTTTAATTAAAAACGCTAGGAAATTTCAGTCGGTTGATGTACTGAATGTAATTCTCTTAAACCGCGCCAAACTCTTGCAGACTTTCTTGCAACAGCACAGCATGGGAAAGCTTAATTAAAAGTTGCTGATACTCACTACTTTCTGCATTCATATACGTCAAAATACTTAAATAAATACATTAATTCGGAAGAAATTGCATACTTGAAATTGCCGAGGAGCCATTATCTGATTTTACAGGTTATTTTATGTCTCTTTACGTTTCTAATGATATTCTTCATAAGGATTTTGCTGCGCTTCCGTATAATTCGACCCAGGGTAATACATACACTGAAAATTACCGTTCAACGTCAGGGAAGTGTTCATTTCCCGATTTCTGTATATTTATCGTTCAAAATTTTCATTTAACTCGTAACTATTAAAAAGAAACCTATTCTGGTATTAATTGGCTTTTTTATGAAACGAGATATTGTCACATTTATTTATTTTGAATGAGAAGCGAAATAGAAATTTAGATATTATACTAGAATCGTCGAAGAGATGCAGTAGCAACAGTGCAGGAGAAATGAGTCACTTGAACGTCATATCTAAAATATTTTTTCGATTGCGTGCTTACAATAAGTCGAGTTGTACGGTCGCGGTTACATAAAAGCGACCACTAATTTGACATTTTGTGTTTTTTTTTCATAAATTTTGGCTTTGTAAGTAATGACACTAATGACAAATTAAATAATATTTGACTTTTTTCATTATTAAGTGACATGAATGACATGATGTATACAATATGAAAAAGTGCCGGTCGCTTTTATGTGACCGCGACCGTACCTATGTTTTGACAGTTTCGATTTTATATTCCTATTATTTTATAAAAAATCTGGTGTGAATAATACTTTTGCATTATACAAAACTGGTGGGGTTTATTGTGTGTGTGTGAGGGGGGGGGGGGGGGGGTATTATTTTATTCTTTCACAGTTTACTTGCTTAATATATATATAAAAAAAATCTTTTTAGAAGCTACTGTACATTGTTTTTGTGACAAACGTAAGTAAACGTATGAAATACATCAGAAGATGATTCTCAAATATCTATTTTATAGGTTATAAATTCAACCATACCAATTAATAAAACGTTCCTTTCATAAATCGATGTGTCATTATCCAGTCATTATTTACATTTGATTTGGAACGAGATCCCATCAGGCTAAATTTTTTATATTGTTGGAGGGGAGTTAGGAGTGTTTAATTTGAAGTTCCCGAACGAAACCCTTGTGACTATTTTCCGCTATTTAGAAAATAAGGGTGGATTTTTATTTCCGTTGTAACTCGGCTCCTAGTCGTTCTACGGGAAAGTTGTATGGTTACTTTTTGTTGTCTTTTTTATTCTCTACAGTTTGTGTCATATGACTTTTTCACCTAACATCGCCCGTTCTCGAGATATCCTCGAAAATAGGACAAAATTTGGGGTACGAACTCGATTTTCATTTTTTTTCTTCTTTGTCGTCACTTCGTCACTGTTCGGACTTGCTCTCTGGCGTTTACTTTCGTGTTCCACGCATTAGTTTCCACCAGTGTTCTATGTTTACACATCGCACTCCTAACGCTAACATCATCTGGAAAGCCTCATTAACTCACATGATGCAGTATGCTGAGACAATATTGGTCGTCATAACAAGTGTTCATTTGAAAAGTCAATTAAGTAGCATGTGATTTACTGAGAACATTTTGAAGTATGTCGTAAATTAAAATTTACTATTTAATCTACGAAGTCGTATATTTTGACAGTTTCATACATACAAAAAATAACAAAAAAATAGGTATTTATTGAAAACTATTAACAAATGTTGAAAATGTTGTCATTTAAGATCAGTGCACTTTAAAATCCTCCGTTCAAAATTTCTGATGATATTCTGCAACATTACTGGATTGTTATTAATTTCCATGCATTTCTGTTCGATTCTCTGTAGCATATCATTCAAATTCAATATAGGTGTTCGAAATATGTTATTTTTTAGATAAGGCCACAAAAAGAAGTCGCAAGGTGTTAAATCGCATGAACGTGCAGGCTGGGCAATTCCAGTATTTCGACTAATTATACGCTCATCAAAAAATTCTCTTAAATAATCCAAAGATTCTGCAGTACAATGACAAGGTGCTCCGTCTTGTTGGAAATAGGCATTTTGAAGTTCATCATCATCCAACTGATTGACAAATGGTTGTAAAATTTCCGTACGGTACCATTGAGCAGTTAACGTTCCCTGAAAAAATATTGGTCCAATGATTCGTCTTTGGCTTATCGCTGCCCAAACACCAATTTTCTCTGGATGTAGGGATTCTTCATTAATTACATGTGGATTTTCGCTACTCCAAATTCTTGTATTTTGTGAATTTAGGTATCCCGTTTTATAAAACCATTCTTCATCAGTAAAGATGACTCTTTGGGAAAGTTGTCCATTATTGTTCATATTCACAAACTAATTACAAAACTGTAGTCTACGTGGGTAATCAATTTCTAACAATTCTTGTACTGTTGTGACACGGTATGTATAAAGTTGCATATCTTTTTTTTAATAACTTGTGAGTTGTACCAACAGAAAGGCTTATTTGTTGACTCAAATGTCGAACAGGTGTTTATGATTCATTTTCCATTATTTCTTCAACACGATTGACAACTTGAGGTGTACGTTTCTTAACCTCCGCTGCCTGATTTTCTTAAGAGACTACCAGTGTCAGAAAAAAGTTTTAAAGTTCTATCCAAAGTATTCTTAAATTGTATATAATCTATTACAAAATGTGGAAACTCAACTTGAAATTCTACCATGCAATCTTGAACTGAATAAATCCATAAACTATCAATTTTATTACCATTTCGAAAATAAGCCTGGACTAAAAAAAATTATGTTCTAAAGTGAAAGCCATTTTAAAACTGAGAAGCAATTTATTTAAACAAGAATCGACGCACGATTATTTTATGCACTAACTCATATTTGTGATTGACATTATCAAATGTCATTTGGATTTACGTTTACGGACACATACTAATATATTTGCGTCTTATTCTATCAAAATTTCAAAGTAACCTACATTGACTTTTCAAATGAACACTTGTTATTTACTGGGAGACGACATTGAAGATGCGTTGAAGATGAAGACCTAAGTTGTTTTTTTTGTTTCGAGCCTGCATTTTAAGTTTTTTTTTTACTCTTGCTATACTATTATTATTATTTTGTTGTTGTATTAGTTTGTTGTTCTCCTGTAATTGGGGGATCTATTGGACAATAAACGATATTATTATTATTATTATTATTATTAATATTATTATTATTATTAAAAAGGACTTACTAAAACTAACTGCGCTCATTTTAAACAAAAGAATATTAACATGATCTAGTTTATTAAAAGCTTATAAAATAAGTATAAATAGGATCACCTTGCTTTTCATCATTAATAGCTTCACACAAACAAGTAAATTAGAGTAAAGTTATAAGTTTTTTTGTTATTTATCTGAAATGCAATTGATACAGGTGGGGAATGAAAGAATAACATAATAGAGAGAGCTGGATGATGAAGATCTTCAGACAAAAGCAAAAGTAACTAACGTTGAACACCCATAGCTTGAGAGACTTGATAAAAGATGGGAGAAGATTACACTAACTGTCACGTACAGTACTGTCGTTAGAAGAAAGCAAATATAATTAGGATAAGTTGATTCAAAAGAAGTGTTTCTAAAATCTCCAAAGAAAGCTCAATATACCATAGCTAATATCAGGAGGAATATAAAATATTTCGAAAAAATTTAAAGTTTTATATAAATACATATATTTAATGGAATCTACACCCGTATCAATACATTTGTAAGAGTAATATCTATAGTAAGTATAAATGCATCTCAATTACATTTAACAAGTAAAATTTATTACCATTAATACAATTCGGGATTAGGGTTCGAACTACTGGAACATACTCCAGTCATTATGAACATTTGAATTGGAACGAGATCCCATCAAACCAAATTTTTTTGTATGTTGTTGGGGGGCGGGGCACGAGTGCCTAATTTGAAGTTCTCCACCGAAAGGATAAAGGTGGATTTTTGTTTCCGTTGTAAATTGGCTCCTCGTCGTTCTACGGGGAAGTTGTATGGCAACTTTTTTGTTCCTTTTTTTATTCTCTACAATTTGTGTCATACGACTGTTCACCTAACATTGCCCGTTCTCGAGATATTGGCGAAAATAGGACAAAATTTGGGGCACGAACTCGGTTTTCGTTTTTTTCTTCTTTATCATCACGCATAGCGAAAAAATGTTTATCGTCAAGCTTGTAGAGCACACTCGTACCTACAATTCGATATTTTTGTTTCCCCTCCATCTCCAAAATTGCGAGTTCTAGCGCGCTGCAAATTCGGCAAGTCGGCATTTCCGATATTTCCGCTCGTACGCCGCCATCTTGAAGAAAGAGTGGTAAATTATGACTTTCACGATAACTTGGCTCCTCGTCGTCCTACGGGGAAGTTGTTTGGCTACTTTTTCTTCCCTTTTTTATTCTCTACAATTTGTGTCATATGACTTTTTCACCTAACATCGTCCGTTCTCGAGATGTCGGCGAAAATAGAACCAAATTTGGGGTACGAACTCGGTTTCCATTTTTTTTCTTCTTTATCGTCACGCATCGCAAAAAAATGTTCGTCAAACTTGTAGAGCATATTCGTACCCACAATTTAATATTGTTATTTGTTTTGTTATGTAGACAGTGCTTGCTGCTTCGGCTGTTTGCTAATATGCAGGGCTGAATGTACCTCTACGGTCTTAATAAATTCTGTGAGATAACGATGTTGTTCTTTTTTGTGAATGTATCCTCCTTCATCAGGGGCGTACTGAAGAATCTGTAGAAAGATGAAATACGCATCTGCGTCTTTGGAGGGGGATACGTTCACAAAAATATTAAAATATTAATGCTGAATTTGTATTGTGTTCTTCGCACCAGATTTTTAATAATATTTTGTATTATAAAAATACTTTTGTATCATATAAAATTGATGAGGTTTTTTCTTACTCATGTATGTTTCAAATTATTCTGTTATATACGCTTGCAGTTGAGCTGTAATAAGAAGTGAAAGACACGCTAATAGAGTTTGCAGAGATACGGCAGTGTCATCTAATGGAAACACTTTGCTAGTTCTGCAGTTGCATGTAGACAGAACTTGTTGCTTCGGCTGTTTGTTAATATGCAGCCCTAAATGTACTTTTACGCTCGGTCTTAATAATTTCTGTGAGACAGCGAAGTTGTTCTTTTTTGCGAATGTATCCTTCTCCACCAGGAGCGTACTGACGAATCTGTAGAAAGATTAAATACGTATCTGCGTCTCTGGAGAGGGATACGTTCACAAAAATATTAATATTGAACTTGTATTGTGTTCTTCACACTAGATTTTCAATAATATTTCATATTATTAAAAATACTTTTGTATAGTATAGCGAGTATGGCTTCTAACAATAGTGCCGTAGAAAGATACTCCTAAAAGGAAAAAAGAAGAGGATAATCCGCGACTAAACTGTCAATTAATCGCCCAGGGATGGCTTGAGTCATACAAAAAAAAATATTCACAATCAGGGACGTCCTGTTCGTTGTAGTGCCAATTCGCATGAACATTTAGGGTTTTATATTATTATTACTGTGTATCAATCAAAACCAACGAAAATGCGTTTTCTTTCATAAAAAGTGTAATTTCTCCTTTGTTGTGGTTATTAATGTTTCTACTTGTATCTCACAAAATAAATGTGTGTTACAATAAACGATTATACGAATGAATTGTTTTATTAACCGAACAAATATTTAAAAATTAGTAGTAGTAGTCCTTTAAAAAGAACTACCAGTATTGAAAAGTAAAATAACAAAAAGCGTAAATGGCGCTAACAAAGTTTTTTTCAAATATCATTCCAATACTAAAAATATATTCATATTCAATTTTTGCTGAAAAAAAAGTTTTGGTAACATGTGGATTAATAAATAACAAAAAATTCTAAAATTTATAAATTTCGATTGACAACACAATTTGATACATTCAGCTCAACTACGTTTCAAATATGTTGAGTTTCGGTAACGACCAAAATAAACGTACTTGGTAACATGCGATATTAAATTTCAAACTCTGTATCTGTGAGTAACAGTTCACGTTACCCTTCATGTTAATAATTTGAGTTAACAGAATACATTCGGATGTTATAGTGAAAAAGGGAATACTAGTATACAAATTGTAGTTAAAAAAAGATAAATCGCCAATTCTTTATAGTAAACATAACCTTATTACAACAGTAGTGCTACCTTCTAGAGTCTGTTTTTTTTTCTTTATTTTCTTAATTTTAAAGTTAAAGTGTGAATTATAACCGTCTAAAACGTTTGAAATGAACCAAAAATGCACAATGTGAAGAGCTATTGCAATTTGTAGAGCAGAACAAAGTTTTAGTTAACGGAAAAACTAAACCGCAAGAAGCAGGAAACGTTAAAAAATTATGGGACATGTTTAATCACAGTTTAAACAACATTATTTCAATCTATTTAATCCAGTTTTATATTTTGTCATACCGTATATATTTACCTTTTATATTTAACCAATCTATGGTTTCGTAGATAGTTCATGTACAGATTCTCTTTATTCGTATTAATAGTTAGTTAGTCAACAGAGTGAGTCACAGACATCAGTATAAATATTATGAAATCTTAGACCTACTATAACGTAAGAATGCATAATAAAACGAGGTAATATACCGGTGACCAGCACAACAAATATTATATGTCCGAAATTTTAACTACATTTAGTTCAGGTATATTAAAACAACGTTTTGAGAATCACTAGAATTAAGTTGTAAATAGATTAAATAAATTATTAAGAAATGTTCTGTTCTTTAATCAATATTCAGGCAACTTTGCAAAATATATAAATCTTATGGGTTTTGGACGTATAAAAACAGGCAAATAATGGAAAAAGTAAGAATGTTATTATAATTTTATTACGAAGGGTATGTAAGTAATGAGAACTTATTGGAAACATGCCTCATATGTGTTGAAATTATATCATATTTGATTATTTTGCTTAGTTATTTCGAATTGGAAACCTGCTTTTTGGGACCTCAAACAGCATTTGCCCACATATAAATTGTCGCTAACAAACACTGGAAACTCAACACCAGCATTTTCATGTAATTTGAATAATCGTACCTTTACTTAACTATAAAATTTATTGTTTGCTTATTCACATATCAATACTATAAACATTTTGTTTGATAGATTTTTGTGGAATGCAAAAGTAATGTCAAAAGAAAAACAGAGTATCAAAAATCGAAAGAGATTGGAACTGGTGGCGGTGAAAATGTTACCAAGAAATTAACTGATCTGGAAGAGAGGTTTCTCAATTTAATTTCGAAAATGCATTTAGGACTAGAGGAATTACCAGATAGTTTAGGCTCTGCAAACCAATAACTGGTAGTAGAAGAAAGTGGAAATCTAGGTTGTGGTAGTAACATTTTAATTGAAATCCCTACAGAAGAAGTAGAAGTCATTCCAAACTTGACTTATAATATTGACGAGGACGAAATAATGATCGAGTGCTGATGAATTGCTAGTTTACGAAGAAATGAACTATAACGAAACAAAAATAACTCCAGTAACTACTAACAACAAAAAGAGCAAACAGTGCTCAAATAAAAGATACGCAAGTAGCATTTTAGGATGGGCTGCGAATTTATACAACGCAGCTCAAGATATGCGATACAATGCCGCTGTAAAAACTGCAGAATCAGTAGCTTATCCCGTTGAAGACACAGACAATTACGCGGAGGTTTGCAGGGAGCATTTGGAAATAGAAAAACTGAGATAGAAAGTGAAGTTATAAAGGCACGAACACAATTAATGAAAGCCAAAACAGAAATGATGAGCAAGGAAGAGAGCCTTTTCGAAAAGCACTTTATAAACACATAAGAATTTGTTCCTTCTTTTATTGTACTTATCTTAAGCAATAAAATTTTCCTTTTCAAGTTACATACCGCTACACATGTTTACGTAAATGCATTACAAATATTACAGTTAATTGACTCGGTTATAGAAAAACTAAAAAAGTCTTAAGCCACAATATTTTTTTATAATGTTGAAGATGGAAAAAAATATATCGAAACGTTACGTGACACAAATGAAATTAAATTGAAATTGTAAAATACCGACGTCTATTATTCAACGGTATCTCTAAGAAAAAAAAAGTATAAATTTGGGTTTCAATTATTAAAAAGTAGTATTTTATAATAAATATTCTTATTTATTTTGTTGTTGCATTATAACATTTTTACTAAGTTGGTAATAATAACAATCACACGATTAAGTAAAATGTTGCCTAATTAGTAAATTTCTGATGCGGTGCTCTTCAGCCAGAAAATTTAGATCCAAACCTATAAAAACGACATTTATATTTTCCACTTCTTGTTAAATATACTCATACCATTGTAATTTGCGTCATTTATTCTATTATCCGCGTTATTTAATTGAGCCTCATGAAGATTGATAAGTGGATCAACTTGTAATGCCATAGAATTTGAGTACATCAATATGTTAAGCATGCATTTGTTACAAATGAAACAGATATGCTTTACGCATATGTGTATCTGTACATATGGACATACACCTTGTATTTTCCAACATTTACATCAGCTAAAGGCATGTGTTTCTGTCTCAATGGATTTTGTCGCCACTTCTGACGTCGTCTCTTTTGCCCGTCAGATGTCACTAGATTATTTAGTGCGACCAAATAGGACAAAATTTGCTACTTACCTAGAAGGCGAGCCATCAAACTTTACTTCATTAGACCAACTGAGGATGTCTACTGTTGTGATCTGTGTCTAATGCATGATTTGCCACGCTCGATTTTTCTGGTATATTAAATTTACTATGTAGTATATGTTCTTTAAAACGGGTTATTATTGAGCGTTTCGTTTGACCTAAATATTTAAAATTACAATCGTCGCAATTAATTTCGTATATACCTAATTTCAAATTCAAATTAACTTTACCTTAGGTATTATCTAGGGGACTTTTGATGGTACTTTCAGACCGAAAAGCAACTTGGAGATCTCGTTCTGTAACAACTATTTTTAACAACTCCGCTTTAGAACACATATCACATATTAAATTTAATGGACCAGAAAAATCGAGCATGGCAGATCATGCATTAGGCACAGATCACAACGTGTCGGTTAAAGGGCTAAAACTTGTCAAAGCCATCAACAACTCCAGAGATCTCGACGCATACGAAAGGATTCATATCGTTAAAAGCAAATGCTATACGTTTAACTCGGACAACGATCCGATCTCATAGTTGCCTTTTTTCATTCTTAGAAAAGAGGTAGAAAAGGTTGAGGGCGTGAAAATAGAGAATAAATACATGGTGTTACCGTTTTCTTAGTAGAGGTAAGATGTCGTAATTTTTAGTTTGTGTATTTATTTTAAAGCCAATGTATACGTGGACGCCGTGTAAAGTTGTTGCGCGATTATATGTGTTAGCTTTATTGTGCCCCATGTGCGACACTTTGATTAGTGGTTTTACCTACTGATGATGACAACTTAGATGTCGAAATACGTATTTAGGATACGATTATTAATGTTGTAAGGGGTTTTATACCTTTTTTCAGGGAATCTTGTATTGCAGTTTAGTATTCTGAGATTAGAGTTACAAATGAATTGTACATTGATACTGTAAAATATTTTTCTATTGTAAAAGGCAATGCCTGGATGTATAGATCTATAGTAGGAGCAATAATAGCAACATGAATGTAGCTTATCGCTCCTATTACACCAGGAAAATTAAACCTTTCTAAAAATCCTTTCTCGAAATCGTTTCGTGCTTGTTCAGTTTGCGGAAAAACTACCCATGTTTGCAACAAATTATCAACAATAGCGTTTGTTATATTATTAGGATATTTACTCATAGTTTCTTGAGACAATCCCAAATTAAAATTGCTACTTATACACGACTGATATTATCCATGTGCGACAAACAACAAACAGCCCAGAATTTGTTTTTTTACGGAAATTGCAGTACTTCGTTCACTATTCCTCAAAAATAGACAAAACTCGTTTATTAAATACATGGTTAGAGCTCCATACTTAGTCTGAAATTTTTTTAGGCATTTGGAAAGAATCAGATTTATCTCAGATTTACATCTACATTGATTCGTATATTTACACGAGAAAATAACTATATTACTATACCTCGTTACTTTCTATACCTAAGTTAGAATTGCACTATTGCGAACAGAATCCCTGTTTTAGCAAATTCTAACTTTTAAGATGATTCTTTACCATAACTATGGAACAACCACTTGGGATTTATAATAAAGCACAATAAATGAGATCGAAGCCCACTCCATGTCCAGTTCTATATGTAGCTGGATCTACGTCATTATAGAAAAAAACATATTCGAAAGAGTATTCCAATTATCCCACATTTAATTAATTTCAGGAAAGAAATCGTTCACAAAGCAAGGTTAATAGTCAACTTCCACTTATGAAGTCGCTAAGGAGTAATTAGCTCGTACAAAGCCACAAATAAATACTAATAAAAGGTCGCTGTATGTCTATCGAACATTAGTACTAGATCACCAATAAATAAATAATAGATAACTCTGTAGTGTAATAACTCGATACGTAGTCATGTGTATGCGTAACACTTTGCCAAGGCGAAGCCTCGCTTTTAATACAAACCATTAACGTGTTATCTAAACACGACCTTACCTCGGATTTGTTGCATACACAAGACCAACGCATCAGGGTTATACATTTGTTCTAGAAACAAATGATAAGTAAAACAAGGATCTTCTCTAGTATATATAGACGATAGTTTAAGTCATAGAGATAGTCAGAGTTACGACGCGAGTTACAACCAGTCAGTGGTGCGAACTGTGTTAAATCTTAATAACCACGTTCTGCCCTGTCTGAGTTGAACCTAGTATAACATGTACATCTTGTAAATATATTGTTATTCAGTTTGTAAGTGCTGAGTTAATTATAGAATGTTACCCGAACTTCGAGTGTGTATCATTTAGTACTTTATTCCGCCTCGAACCAGCAACGCGATGTGGCCCAAACGGCCCACATTACATGCCGATCCCCCAGGCACATAGAGTTTACTTGGACGATCCATCCTGCCCACGTTACATGGCGATTCTACCTTAGGGCATAAGGCCCTACCTTTATTACATGGCGATCTCTGCCTACCTTAGGGCATAAGGTCCTACTTTTATTACAGTAGGCCTACATATCGTATTTTAACAAAATAAAATGCCTAATCATTTTTCATGAAAATATCTTCTGAAATTCCACAAAAAAATATCGAGATTCTACACTCCCAATATATGATAGTAGATCCTAATAAAAAAATATAATTCTGAACACTAACTAGCATATTTACTATGTCCATATGAATGCAAAAGCGCATGTGTAAAATCTTGACAGTACTAAGAATACTTAACCTGATCGTTTCTAAACAAACATCGGAAAATGAATATAAATAAACTCAAAGGTATATATAGAATGATATAATATTATTTAAATAGGAAATTAACTTTTTAAAGATGTCCTATAAAAGTAATGTCAATGAAAATAGAACCAACTGCCTTATGATATTTAAAAGAGAAACATGTGTGACAATGGTAACAAGTAACTGACAGTAATACGTATATAAACAAATTAGATAGTAATGAATCAAAGCAGTACAATAAATATAATTAATTTTAGGTATTGTACAGTCGATGAGTAGTTATAATTATAGCAGACCTAGTATAATATACATACAGAATAAGGTAAACTAATTTTTAAGCCAATGAAGCAGTGCGATAATTAGTAAATAATATATAGCTGAACTAAATTGTGTACGAGGGTCGAATTTGAAGTATAACAACTCTTTGTCCAGAAATCTGGACAACGTTGTTAATTAATTTAATTAAAGTTTTTCGATGAAGCTATTGAATTCTATTTAGGAAAGATTTCTTTATAATTTGAAATTTATACATTTTATTTAGAGGGATCACGGCATTCCCTATTCTTAATGTTTATGGCAATATCAAACATAATTTTATGACGTACTTTTACTTACTTTATCCAGAAGTATTGTTCAAAGCACGGCCTGCATTAACCGTTTATCTCATATTTATATTTTCATTCATCCTTCTTAGAAAATGTACTTTGAAATACGTATTTATCATTTAGTTAGACAAATCGGTCAAGCATTGTAATGTTTAAATCCAAGGTTTGCCGCCTATTATAAGCACGTAGTTGCCCGTTAAGCCAGCGGCCTTTCTAAAATTTCCATTACGGTCACGTTTTCAAATTACACAATTTAACCAAGGTCGAGTCTGGGTAAAATCATATGTACCTAACCTATCTATTTATCTATTCCATACAATGTAGCAATGTCAAGTTTATGTAAACTTATGTACCTATTCTGTTTCGACGAATCATAAGAAATATGGTGCAGTCTCATGACTTCAAGTACTTTGCCTGGATAATATTTTAGAATTAAAACTCGAAGTTTGCTAAGATCTATCAACGAGATGACACGTGCCATTCCGAGCAGCCTTAAGCGTTACTAAAATTAGAAATGTAACCAAGTTCTTATTATAATATTTTCTGCTTGCGACTTATGTAACATTGTTTTTCTTGTATCTAATAATTAAAGAGTGCGTTGCCTGCAACAAGTGGTGTTATTTTGCCAACAACTGAGCAAGAGAAGACCTTCTACTCACAGCTTGAATCAACGACGATTCAACAAAAACTAGTCATTACAGATTTACGACCCGTGATTTGAAGAAGTGTCAAATCCAGCCACATACGCCCTAACACTCTTCGTTATATTTTTAATTTATGCCTGAAAGTTTCAGTAAAAATATACTAACACTCTTCGTTATATTTTTAAATTATGCCTGAACATTTCCGTAAAAATATACTATAAAGTAAGTTGCAAATACAATTTCTTACCTTTGGTCTAAATTCCGAATGTCACGCATTAGATATAAATTAATTAAACCATAAAGCGGCATGGTTAACTTCTTACCGACACCTTTATACCATTTGTTACAATTCAACAGTTAAGGAAAGATAAACGGACGGTGATAACATGGTACGTTAAATAACGTTAACTGTTACAGTATCCATGGTACAAATTTAGTACGTTAGCTTAATAGCCATGTTTAAATCTCATTAGCGTGTATGTTACGCTAACTTACTTGATACACAGTTGGCTTGATTATTGGAGTTGAATATTAACACTGAAAGTTCACTTTACCATGATATGCTCTGTTAAACGAAAAAAAAAATTCGCTAAAAAAAAAAAAATATGTTCAAAGCAAGCAACACTTTCGTGTTAATTAATATGTGTAGAACCAGAATTTTTGTACTTATATTTACATCGTCTGTTATGTATTCAGGCGATCCGGGCTGAATAATCATTTTACATATAAAACTTTGTGGCGGAGTATATACATTTAATTTTTATTTTTTTACATTTTTGCGATCAATACACTAGAAACAACAAGTGACTATAAATGATTAAAAATTTCTTTCTTAAGCTAGCAACAATTCTATAACTTTATGTTGACATTACTGATATTTAAGTTTGTCCAAAATTTAACAAAATAAAAGTCAAACAAGTAAATAAATGAAACAATTTGTTGTTTTTACTTTCAAAATGGTAGTAACATATATATATATATATATATATATATATATATATATATATATATATTTATTTGCAAAATGAAAATGGTAACTGGATATATTTCAAGCAGTTCAATTATTATTAAAACTGGGACTATATGAACATGCATATTTTTATTTATGATATATTTACCAAAATTCTTGCAGATCTAATAATAATATAATAATAATAATAGTAATAATAAAAATAATAATTTACTTCCATCCCTTTGACTACAATTGCATAGGATAAGTTAAGATTTTAAAATAAAACATTGGTCAGTTCTTCTTACATATTGCTATGAATTGTGATCTTGAAATTTGCTTATTCACAATTCACGACAAATCTATCCAGCTAGGATACTCAGTCGGTTTAATTTCAAAAAATGGGACTGCTTTCCTCTCAGGGTTCCAATCGGAAAAGTGGTTGTCTCTTCTACAAAATTTATAATGCGCCAGTAAAAGAGTATTGACAAATGTTATAATTATATTTCTTTAAGTTACTTGTAAACTTCTTGAAATAAGGTTAAATAATAATAAACACAATAAAATTTAAATGAAACTTTAATACAAAAATAAAAAAAAAAAAGAAAAAAAATCTTTATAAAGTATAAAGATTAATATTGCCACATTTAACAATATTATAAAGGTAAAAATAACGCATGGAAATGACAGCTGCATGCGATCAAAAACCTTTGTGACAGCCGATCAAAATTAAAAAATAATAAATTACAAAGAAACTTTTTAATTTCTCCATAGAAAACAAAATAAACAAACTATTTGACAGACCGAAACAAACTCTAACGCATGTGCAACCACATGTAACAAAAAATGCCCTTGATATACCAACGTACTAAATTTTACAGTTAACAGAATTTTTTACCAGGAATTTTAAAAACCTTCTTTGTTATTTATATCAAATAACTAAGACTAAATAAATACGATAATAATGATAATATAGAAAAATACAGTATTTAACTCTTTTAAATATAATAAGATATCTTTCAAAAAATATATATATATTTACTTACGTAAAAAGCAATGCGAGACACATGAGTAAGAAAGTGTAAAAATATAACAATTACGAGATAAACAATCTCGTATAAAATATCGGTAATGAATTAACACAGCACCAACAACTAATTAAATAAAAAAATTAACCCGAAGTTACTTAATAAAAAGATAAAGAATAATCTTTTTATAAACACGACTTTCTTATCTCACATTACACTTGTCTCTGAGGATACAGCAAACACGCAGGCTTAGCATAAAAAATACAGTATTAAAAATCGTCCACAGCAGAACAAACGGCTTGCTCCAACTGCGCAAGTCAAATATTTTTAAAATATTTATGGGGAAAAGTCCACAGCAATATGTAAGAGTGTCAATATCCATATATAAAATAAACACTATCTAATACTACTGCTTTACGAAATATGCAAGGAACAAAATATTTAAAAAAACCTATGCAATAACATAGAGTTTTACACTAACCTTAATTACATAGCAACTAACATTATACATCACAATCATGAACAAACTTCTGGACTGAATAATATACTTTCGAGATTAATAGGTCCCTAATACTACATTCAAACATATTTAGTGGTAGCTGTCTATACTTAAGTGGTAATCTAATGTACAATCTGATTGCCTGGTATTTAGGATTTTTTTCAGTAAATGCTAACCTGTCTGGGAATTTCCAATATATAACTATTACGTTTATGATAATGGTGGTTCTCATTTAATTTTCTGAAAAGATTAAAATTTTGCTTGACAGAAATTAATAATTTATAAATATATACACATGGCAATGTCATAATGTTCATTTCCTTGAATAAGTTTTCACAACGTACTCTTACACTGATTTTGTTCTTTAATCTATTCGCTCTCTTTTGAAGTCTAAAAATTCTTAGTACTTCTATAGCAAGTATTCCATATGTAAATAGTGAATTGAAATTAGCAAAATAGTACATTCTCACGACACAGGTATCTACCCTGTTACGTAATTGACTTATTGCGTCATACACTAGTCAATTTTTTTGTCAAGCAATCAATGTGCTCATATCATCTATATATATATATATATATATATATATATATATATATATATATATATATATATTGTAATAGCGCTGATGTTGTAATAAGAGTAGTAATATAATAATATAATAGATATGCTGGAGAAACAACGAGATTAACACAGAAAGATGAAGAACCTCTAAGAACATTTGAAAGAAAAATAATCAGAAGAATTTATGGACCAAAGAAAGAAGATGGTGGTTATAGTGTGATGTGACCTGGTCCTGAAGGGCACATCGCTGCGTTTGTACGTAGATTCGCCGATATAATAAATAATAGACGGGCAGCGTTTGGATAACAACATATAATTAATTAACACATTATAAAGAATCAACGATAACAATATACATAGTAACAAATAGACACTAGTCTTAAGGAGGTTTCTTTAATACACTCTCTAGGACTCTGAGTGTCTCTTTGTGTTTTTCTGTCCCTTGAGATCTAATGGATCTCATTATATACTTCAGTGTGTCCTCTTTTAGACTAGTGGCCTCAGTATAAGATCAACAAAGTGGTGAAAGAGTGTAACACATATCGAGGTCGTATGTGTATGTAATTTGGACGCACCGAGGTCGTGTTTTGTATACAATAGAAACAAGACCGGGGTCGTACCTTGAATAAGATAAGTAGTTCAATACATGACTCCATTTGGTTATCACAATAGAATCCTTATGAATTATGAGATAGAGGAGTTATTGGAGAGAGAAAACATAGTAAGAGTTATTAAATCGATGAGAATAAGGTGGTATGGGCATGTCAACAGAAGAGAAGAAGGGTCAACGTTGAGACGAATTACAAGATTGAAGCCATATGGAGCACGAACAAGAGGCAGACCAAAAATTAGGTGGGAGGGACCGTAGCAGGGAGCGCATTAATGTTAAATAGGGAAGAATGGCGAAAAGTTGTGAAGAGGGCAAGAAGATATCTATAGACCATAGAAAATGGAGTGACTCACCACAAAACGAGTCTTACGAGCTCAAGGAGCGGCTGCAATTCCAGACTGGAATGTATAGTCTTATATATATAATAGATATTTAGGGATTCTTAATAATATAAATTATTATTGGAATAGTACGGTAATTGTACTAGAAGTTTGGCGCATTGGTTTTTTTACAAACCTATTACATAAGTTCACCAGCTCTTTACATATAATAATTGTATTTGCGGCTAGATGTCGGTGAGAATGAATATTTTTAGCAAAGTTGACTATCTAAGGATCTTCGTCGGTATGTTTATCCTTTGGTGTATGGTAATACATAGTTTAATAAAATACTAAGTTTCTCCAGCTAAGCACTGATAAATAAAAGAGTGGTTTAAAGAAATATGTATAAAAGTTTATTAAAATAAGATTTCTGTAAACAATAACAAATAAACGTGCCTAACGACAAATTATGGAATTACTATTAAATGCACGTGTGAATAGAAAAAGGTTATGTTACAATAGATATGATATTTTCATGTAAATTATAATTGAAATACATCGACAAACAAATTCAGGTACTACAGTCTTTTATACTAAATGTTCTTTCACAATTTAAGAGTAATGTTGAAAATGTAATTTTTAAAGTAAAATTATGAGTTTTTATTTAATAAAATTTTGTTGAGTTATGAAATGTTTAATAAGTCTTTTTTGAAATAATTCGGATTAATAAAACTTGTTTCTCGAAGAATAAGTGCAAGTATCTTGGATGATCTCGGCGTTGATCAGTGAATTCGTTGTAGGGTACAAGTACGGGACCTTCGATAATGCGATGCCGGCTTTGTCGAGCTTCGTCGGCGTTGGTTGTTCTCGGGCCGGTGTTCTGATCGTAAAGATGCTATGATCGATTACTGGCCGCTCTTCGATCTTATCGCCTTCAAAAATGGTTTAAAAGTATCTCCAAATTTAGGTTTCTTTTCAGAACACTTTTAAAATTCTCACTCAGGTATTTTAGTTTTTATTTAATTTTAAACTTTGGAGTAGCACTTTTCCTGGCACTTGTAATAAAATTTTCTACTGACGCCTTGATGGCAATTATTTCTTTCAAAGCCTAGTATGCATTTATGAAATAGCCTAGAATTTTACTTTAAATTACATGTAATAATAATTTGAATATAAATACAGTATTGATTCAAACATATAAATAAAATTAAAATAATATTTTACAAATAGATGTTATGAGTTTTTGAATGTGGGGTTATGTTTTATTCGTAGAAAGAAAATAACCTATTAGCGGGTTTGCTTACATTTAAAAAGTGGGCCTGTCTAATTACTATCGATACAAAATTTTAATGTAGATAAATTAGCTATCTGTTTATTTCGCGTTTATGACTTTAATTATGAAAATGACAATTTAAATAAATATAAAAACTTAAATTTTGAAATAAATATAAATTAGTTTGAAATACATAAAGTTATCGTAATATTAATTTATTTACATTTCGATACTAATTTTACAAATTATGTCCGCCAATTTAACCATTTTATTGCATATAAAATATAAAATTGCGTATTTGTTCATATTTTACAATTTATTTCTAAAGTGCACCGTAAACAGGGGATCAGACATTAGTATATAGGAACTTTTTAGTATTTTATGGTCTTCTATCGCGTGGTACTATGCATTGTAGTTTTTTTCAATGTCACCTTGTATATAATATATGTGTTCTATTTGAGAAAACAAAATGGTTGATTCAAAAAAATATTGCTGTAGTTGAAAGATATTTATTCTCAAACGAAAACAAAACATTGATTTGTTTTGAAACTAAATTGTTTCTGCTTGAACAAAACATATATACTTATAATGAGTAAAACATGTTCCGCTCAAGAATATTTAATCAAGAAAATAATCGAATGATGAATAAATTGACTTCCGTATATCGAAAGCAGAAAATTTACTTGGTCCAAGAATATATTTTTCTGCGTGTACCACTACTTTTGTGGTCAGTTTCTTGCATTTCTTGAATATTTTATTACTAAGATTATGTGTTGATGGTTTTGTATTTATTTTATAGTCTGAAGTATTTAGTCAGTGTTCATTAGGGTCAAAGTATTCCATGTTGAAGGCAAAATTGGCGAACTACAACTGGTTAGAGGCTTTTCTTAACAAGATATCGCGAATGATTGCTGGAGGTGAAAAATGTGAAGTAAATAAGGTGTGCTCATTTAGTGAAAACGTAAATTTGGGAAATTTATCACATCAAAGAGGTGATGTTAAATTTAGTGCAGTATTTTCTAATTGTGTTTTTAATTTTAAAGATTTGAAATAATAAGCTAAAACATACATATTAATTTAGCATTAAAATATTCAGATTATTGTATTTTTACTGCCCTAAGGCGAAATCAATGGAGTTATATATCGCGTATCACAGAAATTAACAACCAATTATAGACAAGTGAAAAATAGAAACCATTATGAATCCATATATCAGTCCTAAGCTAGTAAAACATCAGGTCGTCAATAGACTGTCATAAGACAATACTGTGTCACTGATATGGGTGCCAGGACATGAGGAAATTAAAGGCAATGAGATAGCCGACGAACTGGCCAAGGAAGGTTCTAAGACGAACTTTATTGGACCAAAATCTGCATGTGGAATCGCCAAGAATTCAGCTAGAAGGGAGATCTGGTTATGTCAACTCCATACTAAGACACTACTACACGAGCTGAACGCTAGGCTTTCCGAATTTCCTCGGCACAGACTGCGAGTGCAAACAATTCAGTCCGGAAAACCATCGTATGTTTCCTCAGACTTATTGATATCTTCCTGCTAGGGCACATTCCACATATACCTGCACCTGTTTCCGATTGGATTGCGTTCCTTTCGTGTACCAGGTTCTGGCAACGCATGCATTCATACTGCTGACATTATAAAAGACATTGTTCAGGAATTCAGTTGGGAGGTCGTTCCACATTTGCTTTATTTCCTGATCTTGCTTCTTCAGGTTTCCATCTCTTTTGCTCTCTATCAACTTGAGGAATTTTAGTTAATAACGATGTACAGCTCCGAAATTGATTTCATGATTTTATTACTTCCGGGGCGTGGAATCGAAACATTGTCAGATTGTTGGGAGGTAAGCGTAAATAGTGGAATGGAAGGGAATATATTCCTTATGAAGTTATGTATTTTTTTTGTGAAAAAATTAATAAATTTCGATTAAATAAAAACGCTACGGACTTATGCATCAACGTGATATATTACCGCAGTATTTATATGCTGAAATAAAAAGAATGAATCATTTCATAACTTTTATTTCTCTCGCAGAAGTTGTATTTTATATTTTCTTATTATTATAGAAGATATAGCAAGCATTAAGAAGCCATAAAAATGTTTAAAGCTTTATATCTTAAAATAGTAAATGCGGACGTAGAAGCGATGCAATATTTTGTAATCGATAAATAATTTTACGACTGATAGAGTTTATAAAGCGGAAGTGAAGTTGTATTAGATTTATGAACTCACCGAAATCCATCTGCGCCGACGGCAGACGAAATACAAGTGGCCAGTTCCCACAACACGTGATCTTTGGTTGGTTTTAACTGTAGACTGTGCGTCAGATCCTGAAGCATTTGCCTCTTGTCGGCGTGAACGCAAAATTTCCATCGCGAAAGGCTCGTTTTCCTGCTATTTTTGGCACTCGATTCGGGTTTCTTTTTCAATCTTTGCGATCTACGTATAATCCACCGTTCCAACTGTTCGAGTTCGACCTCCTCCATGACGAATCGTTCCAGGAAATCTGGATGGGAGCGCAGGAAATTGGTGACTTGATCAGCTGAAACGATATAATGAAAACAGAAAATAAAGAAAAAGAAGTATTAGATAATTCAAAGCATACATTTATTATTTACAGAGACAAAAAGTGCTTTGTTTCTCGTATTATTTTAAAAATAAAAAAAATAAATAAGATACAGTTAACGCATCATTTATAAATTATTTGGATAACAGAATTAACTAATGCTATTGGTTATTTCCAGCAGAATTTTGCGGTACCATACAGTCACGAATTATTTATAGCATTTTTTTTTCAGACTATGTTATACTATATGTCATTACTAGAGGCCGGATTATATGAAGTTTTCATAAATTTGCATATTTGCATAATATATGCATTTTGTATATTATTTGCATATTTTGTAGTAATTCATCATTTTTGCATATTTTAAGTATCCGAGTTTTATTTATTTATTAAATCAAATTTATTACAGGCATTACAGGCAAAATATTTCGTGGAGGTAACAAGCAAACAAAAATTAAACAACCCTCTTTAAATTAAAAATAGCATTTCATTAAGCCTCTTCTCCGTTACTTCCGATAAGCGTCTCCAAGAATTTATTAATGCTCTTCCCATACGTCCAGGCCAAGACAAAATTCCACGAAAAGTTCATATATTAAAACTTCTAAATAAATACAAAAATATATTTTACCAGAAAATTAGGAGTATATGTGTTTCTTTGCTATTCGGAAAAATTTATTCCCATATTCGAAAGTAATTTTATTTTAAACGTCATTTTACGTTGGCTTTTCGCAGTGTAAACTTGTGAGTTATGAGTTGTGATATATAATAGCAAAAATGCCGAAAATAGCGATTGTGCTTAGATGAATTGCACCTTATTCAGAATTGCGTATGGATGGAGAAAAAGTGTTTTGCGTAGCATGCTGCAAGATTGTGAGTAAAATTTTAAGTTTATTTCTTCTTATTAATTATTTAAGTTTTTAATTATTCCTTTATCTTTTACTAACATTTATTTTATAAGAAACAACCGATGAGGTGATATTTTTTTACAAGTGAGAAGAAAGTTCCTCCAAGTCGACGAACATATGAAAACTCCATCTCATGCTGCAAAACTAACAAAGATGAAATTGGCGAAGAGGAGTCAGCAAACATTACCGCAATAATAATAACTATGACCCGAATTTAATTGATAATATAGCTAAGAAAATGTACAAGCAAATGTTAGAACAAGTATTTCCTTCTGATAAGTGTAAAAATAAAAATAATCAATTTAAAAGTTTAACCTACATAGAAAAACCTTCAATTAAAATTTAAAAATGTTTAGAAACTTCAGACCTAAATACATGCTTTAAAACAGACAACAATTTAGCCAGGTTCATTAAAAACAATAAATCCAAATCTTCAAAAGTTAGTAAATCAGGGGTACATAATTAAAATGTGGTAGTAATTGTGACAAAATTTATATTGATAGAACTTTCAGAAATTTCAAAACTAGAATTTCAGAACATAAACGTAGTTATGATAACAAAAAACTAGATTCTAATTACTCAAATCACTTATTATCTGAAAACCATTCATTCGACCCGGAGTTTTAAATCTTACATGTACAAAATAAATCGCATAAATTAGACCTCTTAGAAGCCCTGGAAATAAATAAAATAAAAAGTCTGGGAATTTACTGAATAACCAACTAGATATAAATAGTTCTCCTTTACTAAACTTATTTAATTAGGGATTTTCAATGTGATTATATTATTGTGTTTGAATGCCTAATCTCTTCCTTTCTTTGTTAACAGCTTATCGTTTCTTTCTTTACATACCTGTAATTACCAAATTTATGTGCATACTCTCATTTCATTTGTAGAATAATCATTATACCATCGTCGTTTGATAAAGCTACAGTGTTAGCTAAACACGTCACGTTTTTGTAAACGTTTAGTACAGCTGACCGATTTTCATGTGGCCTGTTGGAGAATTTGTACGTGCGTCAAGTAAGGTCAGTGTTAGATAGAGACAGTATTCGGAAAAATGAAATGTAAACTCTTTGTGCGAGTCGTACATTGGGACGTAGTAAGGGATAATAAGGGATGCCAGAGGTTCCCCTACCTATGAATTTCGTGCGCATCTCGAGGGCGGTACTTTTAACCGGCCACATGAAAATCGGTGTAAATATACGTTTTATATAGTAAAGATTAAACAAATTAATTGTTTTATTTTATTTTACATCGTATTTTTTACTAGTACCTATAGTTAATTTATTGCATTTTTGCGAAGTAATGTGAATGAAAATATGCTTTCTATATTTTACGGCGCTAATTATTCGATTTTTTTAATAGAAAAAATTCGTACTTAACCTTCCAATAGTTGCGCGTATCTGGGAGATACATTCGACACTTTTTTCTCATATAGCTTGGAAACAAACTTACCAGAGGAGATGTGCTACTGTCTACCTACCTGCTCGAGGGGATCTTCAGGTTTAGTACTTATGCGAACTTTCGAGAGTGAACAGTTTGTAAAAAAATTGCCACTTGTATCTGAGAGATACGCCGCGATCGTTCATGTAAGTTTCATTGATCTGCTTGCATATTTATTTAGTCTGTTAATATTTTATAGCTACTTAGCTACTAAAAAATGTGGAAAAAAAAATAACTTGTATCTGTGAGATACCCGCAAACATTCTTGCCTGTTCTAAATTATTGTCATAACTATTTAGGATTTTTGTTGTTCTTGCATTGAATTAATGCCCCCAAAAAGTGTATAGTTTTTATAATGAAGCAGACGTATTAGAGCTTCAAAGACTCCTTCTTGAAGACGATGATGATGAAGCAGTTGAAGAGGTCTTGAAAGAAGATTATGATACAAACTGTTCCGAAGCCATAGAAAAAAGGAAAGGGTATTCAGATAGTCTATTCGATGACCGCATTCCAAACCTGATAGTCACCTATGCGAATCAGCATATAATAAGTGTACAACCCAATTTCAGCAGAGCAACAGCCTCAAGTATTACTGATGTGATCGAAATCCATGCATTTATAGGCCCTCCTTACTTGGCTGGACTCTATGAAGGCGGCCGACTGAATTTAGCGGACCTGTGGGACACATCAGGAAACAACCTAGAAGCGTTTCGACTTTATCCAATATATGCCATCAAAACTAGCCAAGTATGGTATTAAGATTTTTGGGCTGGTTGATGCTAAAACATATTACACCAGTAATATGGAAATTTATGCTGGAACATAACCAGATGGCCTCTATTCTATCAGCAACAAAAGCGTTGATGTTGTAAAATGGATGATCTTATGCATGCACAACACTGGACGTAAAGTCACCATGGACAATTGGTCAGCGATGTTTTATTACTACAAGATTTAGCTACAAACCATAGTAGGAACATTAAAAAGAAACAAGTTGCAAATTCCGTCGAGGTTGTAGATAAATTATGTTCCTCCTATAATGTTGTAATTTTTCTATGGTCAATGTAGGAGGAATAAACCTCCAAGTTATTCATATGTAGAACGGAAATGAAACAAAAAGTTGGCGGTATTTTCTGCAAATTCTCGGTAACCAATTTATCAAACCACACCTCCAAAGACGTAGTACCTCCAACACTGGTCTAGCTCGTGAGCAATCAATCAGACTTGAAGAAGTAGTCGGACAAGAAGAAGAAGTGCAGCAACTAAATGATCAAAGCAATAAGCAAGAACGTAAACGTTGTGTGCCATGGCAGCGAGAATAATGCACCAGGTTAACAAAATTCCAATGCTCCTCCTGTCGAAGACATATCTGTGTCCAACACTCTCCTGTCGTTTGTCTAGACAATTGTGTGCCTACCAAGAAAAGTAGACTAGCAGATTAAGAATATGTGGATTACTGGTTCACAGTTTGCAACATATATGAGCAAATTATTTCATTTTTAAATATTAATTTATGTAATCTTTTTTTACGCAAAATATATATATACTCGTATTAATATATTTAACTATTGCTGGCTATTAGCCACTAGCCCACAAAATTAATCGTTTTAAAAATTGGATATTTCAATAATTAAAGGTATGTATCTGTCATATACATCCGCGACCATTTTTGTTGGTCAGTACCCGCGTCTACTCGAAGGTTAAGAAGGATTGGAAGTTTTCTACATTTTATGAAGCTAATTAATCGAATTTTTTAATAGAGCGTCGTAAAATGTAACTGTTTCCCTAATATGACTTAAGACCTTCCCACAATGATTCGAACCACAGTTCTTAATAGCTTAGTTGTTAAAGCAATGGTCCGGCAAATCATGGACGTGGTTTCGAATCCCGCTTAAGGGCGATTTTTTTTCTATTAAAAAATTCGAATAATTAGCGTCGCAAAATGTAAAAAGCATATTTGCATTCATATTACGTCGCGAAAATGCAATAAATTTGTCATAAATTAAAACACATAAAAAGATACATTTTCCATTCAACATATTTGTTATTCTTTCCATTCAATGCTCATAATCTAACGACTTTAAATTATTGCGTAGACCTAACTTTGTAAGTAACTTACCACTTGAAAAATACATAAATTTAGTGCATATGGTATACCTACTCTTTTTATCATATGTACGATACAAAGGGACACACTTTTGTATTTAGTCGGAGTCTTAACATAATACTACTAAGTCGATACGCTAAAAGTTCATAAGAAAATCCTAACTCCAATACGAAAAAACAATGTTGATATAGAATTCAAATATCGTTATTTTAATATACAGGGTGTCCAGAAACACCCCTGACAAACGAAGACCGGAGTTTCCTAAGATATTTTTAAGACAATTAAACCCAAATTCACCTAGTCCGAAAATGCTTCCTAAGGGAGCTAGAGTTCTTTGAAGATGGCGCCTTGTATTTATTTTTTTTTAATTCCTCCAGAACGCTTCTATTTAGAAAAACAAAAACTGGTATGCTTATTTATCCTCCAGAGATGAATCGATTCCATCAATTGCGAATTTCTAGTACCGGTCATAGGCGTCCGTTTTGGGTAGGTCAACGGTTATTTTAAGGCATAACTTTTTTGTCTTTAACTTTTGAGCATTTGTGATACTAGATTATTAAATTCTCAGGTATTCCAGTACTAAATGGTACTCTTACTTTAAGTCGGTAGGATACACCGTTTTCTAGAAAAATCGATTTGTAAATTTTTCGTTTTTTCTTCATTAAAGTTCAATTTTTTATTTTTTGCAATAGTTAGCTCTGAACTGCCAACAGAAGTAAAACCTACGTTTTTCATTGTCAAATTGTTGTCAGTTCGCGAAGTTTATCTTTTCATTTTTTACTTTGTGTTATTCAAACACAACGATTTCAATTTTAAAAAAAAATGGTTTTTACTAATGAGGAATACGCCGATATGCATTTAGTTTATGGTGAAATGAGGTGTAACGCTCAAGCGGCGCAACGTAGATACGCTGAAAAATTTCCCAATCGTCAGCATCCCACTCACTCAACATTTACAGCTCTTCATCAACGATTAAGAGAAACAGGTTCAGTGGTCCCAAAAAATAATGAAACAGGGAGACATAATGATGTAACAGCAGAACATGAAGATGTTATTTTAATGGAAGTTGAGGAAAATCCAGAAATTAGCGTTCGAAGACTATCTGCCATGTACCCCACAATTTCAAAATCTTCCGTAGGAAATATCTTACACAAAGAAAATTTATATCCTTTTCATTTTACAAAGGTGCAAGCACTGCTAGAAGGAGATTTTCCTGCTCGCGTAGAATTCGCTAGATGGTTACAAAATCAGAAAAATCAAGATGAAGATTTCTTCAGGAACATTTTGTTTGGTGACGAAGCTACATTCTCAAAAAATGGAATTTTTAATGTACATAATGCACATTATTATTCGTACGTTGGTGACAATCCCCACGTTGTTCAAGAATTTAAGCATCAGCATAGGTTTAGCATAAACGTCTGGATAGGAGTAGTTGACGATTATCTACTTGGACCTGTGGAATTACCTGCTCGTTTAAATGGTGCTGATTACTTACATTTCCTGCAAAATATTTTACCTGATTTGTTAGATGAGGTGCGTTTAAATATTCGGCAAAACTTATGGTTTTTACAGGACGGCTGTCCGACCCACTTTAGCAGGAATGTACGAGACTTTCTAGATAATAACTACGAAGACCATTGAATTGGAAGAGGCGGTCGAGTTGCTTGGCCAGCAAGGTCGCCGGATTTGAATCCTTTCGATTATTGTGTTTGGGGATACATAAAAGCATTTGTTTATTCCGTTCCGATACAAAATCGCGCACAACTATGGCTAAGGATACAAGATGCTTGCAACGAATTTAGAAATAACTTTGGAATTTTTGCAAGAATTCGGCGTTCTCTAAGCAAAAGGGTAAACTTATGCATAGAGACTAATGGTCATCACATCGAGCAACTTTTGTAACAATCTACCTTTGATACTTGTTCTTTTTTTGTTAGTTTCGTTCCATTGTAATAAATAATTTGTTTTTAATTTATTAAATTAATTTTCGTCCATGCCTTGATAGTCCAAGCCAACTTCGTCGCTAAAAATAAGTAGGTACATAATAAAATAAATTGAACTTTAATGAAGAAAAAACGAAAAATTTACAAATCGATTTTTCTAGAAAACGGTGTATCCTACCGACTTAAAGTAAGAGTACATTTTAGTACTGGAATACCTGAAAATTTAATAATCTAGTGTCACAAATGCTTAAAAGTTAAAGGCAAAAAAGTTATGCCTTAAAATAACCGTTGACCTACCCAAAACGGACGCCTATGACCGGTACTAGAAATTCGCAATTGATGGAATCGATTCATCTCTGGAGGATAAATAAGCATACCAGTTTTTGTTTTTCTAAATAGAAGCGTTCTGGAAGAATTTAAAAAAAAATAAATACAAGGCGCCATCTTCAAAGAACTCTAGCTCCCTTAGGAAGCATTTTCGGACTAGGTGAATTTGGGTTTAATTGTCTTAAAATTATCAGAGGAATCTCCGGTCTTCGTTTGTCAGGAGAGTTTCTGGACACCCTGTATATAAATATTAGTATTTTTAAGATTAGTGTAATAAATAAGTGAAATAAAATAATGTAAAAGATAACCAAGTGTATTGTTATTTCTCATAAACGATGGAATACTACACCTTTGAACAATAAAGCTATTATTATTATTGTTGTAGTTTCTAGGTGTGTGTATATATGTTATTTAGAAATTATTAAAAGAACGAATTCCACTAATTGCAGTATTAAAACGAATGCTAAGCTCTAGAGAATCGACTTCGTGCGTAGCGAAAAAAGCTTCCTACGAGTTGATTACATACATCGAAATTTAAAACAAAAATACTCGAATAAGGCGATCTCATCAAAAACTGTCAAAAACAGATAGCTGATTTTTTTCATATTCATTTGCAAAGTTTGCATTCTTTATTTCAGTATTGCTAAAATATCTTTCGACAAAACACCCTACATTTCCATATTTAATAATCGGATTGTGTAGATTAATTAACTTTCGTTCATAATTCAGAAGCGTGCTGCAATTGACATGTTCGAAAGAATTTGTGTGAATTGTATATACGAACATGTTTTTGTTTTGATCTTCAGGCACACGTAAACAAATGAGAATGAAAGCGAAAAGGTGTCACGTATAAAGTAACTCTAGCGGTCACAATTTCATTACCTGTGACATGGACTGGAGGCATAGTAGCCGATGTCGTCGATTGTGTAGCTGCCGCGTTGACGTCATTTTTTGCTGTTTGTGCTCCTGAAACAATATAGATAAATCTATATATTATTATTCTAGAATTTTATATAATAGTGGAAATACCTATATCCGATACATAAGACAACATAATAATGTCAATGTTTATTCAAATAAACGTAAATTGATATATATATATATATATATATATATATATATATATATATATATATATGTATATATTAAAAATAATAGACTTTTTATTGGTTTAGCGACCTTTATTGAATTTTGATGTTTTATTCTACGACTTTTTTCGACTTTTATTATTATTCAGTCTTTTTCAAGTAACTAGAAACAAGAATTAATACAATGAAAAAGTGAGAACTATGTTTGCCTTTGTGAGACTGAATTAACAATTAAATTAACAATTAAAATTTAAATTAGATTAAAGACTGAATTACCAATTAAAATTAAAATGATTACATCTGTATAAATGAATTGAAAATTTAAATTAAACTACTAATACAGTAAAGAAACATTGAATGACAATAAACTCACCGTTTTTTTTGTGTTGTGTTTCAAAAACACTCATTCTGTGCAACATGTGTCATCGGAGCTTATCCGAGACCTTTTTTAAGGGACCGACCGCACTGGTTCGAATATTCTGAGTGTCTGTGTCTTTTGTTTAGAGAGGTGGATTTCTGTTCTATTTTGGAATTAGCAAATTGGTCAGGACCGTGTTAAGGGGTATATAGTAAAAGTATTTACAAATGGGTAATAATAAAAATTTTTTGGTTGTGTTTGTGTGTGCGGGGGGGTTTGATTTTATTCTATTGCTTAATGAGTGGGTAATAGATAATTGATGGACTTTCTAAACTCTATTACCCACTCATTAAACAATAGAATAAAATCAAACCCCCCCGCACACACAAACACAACCAAAAAAATTTTATTCTTACCCATTTGTAAATACTTTTACTATATACCCCTTAACACGGTCCTGACCAATTTGCTAATTCCAAAATAGAACAGAAATCCACCTCTCCAAACAAAAGACACAGACACACAATATTCGAACCAGTGCGGTCGGTCCCCTAAAAAAGGTCTCGGATAAGCTCCGATGACACTTGTTGCACAGAATGAGTGTTTTTGAAACACAACACAAAAAACGGTGAGTTTATTGTCATTCAATGTTTCTTTACTGTATTAGTAGTTTAATTTAAATTTTCAATTCATTTATGGTCTACAGATGTAATCATTTTAATTTTTCCTGTCTTATTATTAATCTAATTTTAATTTTAATTGTTAATTTAATTGGTAATTCAGTCTTTAATCTAATTTTAATTTTAATTGTTAATTTAATTGGTAATTCAGTCTTTAATCTAATTTTAATTTTAATTGTTAATTTAATTGTTAATTCAGTCTCACAAAGGCAAACATAGTTCTCACTTTTTCATTGTATTAATTCTTGTTTCTAGTTACTTGAAAAAGACTGAATAATAATAAAAGTCGAAACGTCGTAGAATAAAACATCAAAATTCAATAAAGGTCGCTAAACCAATAAAAAGTCTATTATTTTTAATATTAAGACACGGCCAATAAAATAAAAAAGAAACTAAATATAAGAAGAAAAAATATAAATGACAGAATATTCTGTCATTTATATTTTTTATATCCTTGACAAAGGCATCATTGCCGAAACATGTAGGGTTATTTTTGAATATATATACTTTGAAGTAATAAACACCAGACCTTTAATAGCCGACTTATCAAGTTTACCATATCATACCAAGGTCACGAAAATATTATATTTTTATATATATATATATATATATATATATATATATATATATATGAAGAATTTCATGCGCATGAGAATTAATAACTATTAAATTCTCATATTACATGCAATTGTCGCTATAATTTGATGTATTAAGTTCTACAACTGACAAAATCACATTTGCCTAAGAATGCAGACGTAACACGCCGCGATGCCAAACGTCCAGGTTGTCCGGACAAATGAAAAATGTTTGAAAGTCATAATTATTTCCGGATAACATGTACTGATTATTTGTAATGAATGAACGTCTGCACATTTCGAATAGATATGACTTTCACACATTTTTCATATATATATATAAATATATATATATATATATATATATATATATATATATATATATATATATGTTCTCGCGGACGTATGATGAAGGTGTAGTTTCTCGGGTTCTTGGCCGCGTGTGAGTTTTATCCTGATAAGAACTATGTACTCTACGTTTCAACGATATCGCACTCGTCATCTTCAGGAGCTAGTCGGTCTGTCGCTGGTTAGAGCTGGAGATCGTCAGGCGATCTCCAGCTCTAACCAGCGACAGACCGACAACCGGCAACATGAAAATTTAATCAGAAAACATGGATGACGCAAGACGACAAATGGTCAGGAAAAAACAAAAATTTTTATTAGTTTTGGACAACGCAGGGTCTCACCCTCGTGAGGTAAAGCTACAAAACATAAAAGTTTAAAAGTCTTTTTACCTCCCAACTCTACATCAGTGTGTCAATCTCTAGACCAGGGGATCATACAGAATTCTAAATTCTATTATCGAGGGTTAATTTTATCAAAAATGGATCAAGTAGGATCTGCTTCAGAGTCAGCGAAGTCCATAAATGTTTTAGAAGCACTTTATTACATTAAAACAGCCTGGAATAAAGTTTGTCGCCAACGATACAAAATTGCTTCAAAAAAGCTGGTTTTCAGAAAAAAAATTATGATTCTACCTCATTCGAATGGGATCCAGAAGATTACCTGCCGTTATCTACGATAGTCCAAATGGAAAGGTGGGCCAATGAAATGAACATAACACAAGAAAATTTCGAAAATTATATGAGAATCGACGATATTGCAACAACAGGAGAAATGAGTTTGAACATTGACGATGCGATTGAAAACATGGTTGAACATGATCTTGCGCCAGAAAAAGAAGAAGACAGCGATCTCGAGTGTGACACTGTTGGAAGCAGCAACACAATTACATATACTACATATAATGAGGCTTTCAAAGTAATTAACGATTTAAAAACTTTTGCAAATGACGACTACATTGCATTTCAATACCTCAAAAATTTAGATCACTTTCAATCTAGTTTTTTAAAGCAAAAAATACTAAATATGCGTCAACGGAGCATTTTAGAATTTGTAAATAAATAACTTTGGTACCTAGCTTTACCTGATTTTTTTACGATTTTATATTTAAAGTGTTATTTGATTTTCCGTTTGTATTTTTCCTATTTTACTTTAAATACCATAATACAACTACATATATGTATACTTTTATTCTAATACATATTGCCATGAATTGTGGTTTTATATTTACTGCACCACCATCCACAACTAATCTACCCAACTATGATACTCAGTCGGGTTATCTCAAAAAAATGGGACTTCTTTCTTCTCAGGGTTCCAATCGGAAAAACGTGGAAATAAAAAAAGTTATTTAGGCGCCAATCAAAGTTTCTTGATAAATGTTATAATTATATTTCTTTAAGTTACTTGTTAAAAATGCACGGTGAAAGGTATAAGAAATAATGAGCACAATATAAAATTTAAATGAATATTTAATACAAAAAATCAAAAAAAGAAAAAAAAAATTGATCTTTATAAAGTATAAAGACTGTGTAATATAAAATTTACAACCAAAGGTAAAAGAATTCACTGAATATGACCGCTAAGTGAATTTAAACTTCCTCTATGACTTCCGATTAACTTAATTAAATAACAAAGTTTATTTTTAATTTCTCCCCAGAGATCAACACTATGTAAACTTGAAAACACGATCAAAAATCTACACATGTGCAACCATCAAACACATGAAAAAATAACCTTGAACTTTCCAACGTATAAAATTTTTACAGTTATATTTTTTTACGTAGAAATTTTAAAAATATTCTTTGTCATTTATCTCAACTAATTAAGACTAAATCTTTAAATAACAATATTAATACAATTGAAATACAATATTCAAATCTTTTGAATTAATAAGACGTCTTATATTTTTACTTACATAAAAAAAATTATATGAGACACGTAGACAAGAAAACGTTGTTTAACAAATAAAATCAAAATTACGAGAACACAATCTCGTAGAATATACGGGAATTAATAATCAACCACCAACAACTAATTAACACAATAAATTCAACCCGAATTTAATTTAAAGGAAAAAAACGTTCTTGTCTAAAGGTTTAACTTCGTCTGTCCACATCACCCGCTATCGCTTCCACATAAAGCCGCCCTTCAAACATCCAGTTTTTTGCTTACACATAAATATACAATCAAGTTCAAAAATAATGGTACATACATTTTTAATAAATTTTAAATATAATTTAGGGAAAAAAACATAGCAATATGTATTAAAATTTTGTAGTTTTTTACAGATTCTATTAGGCGGACACCTTCAACAAGCGGACAAAATTAGCGGAACTATGAGTGTCTGATTATGAGAGGTTTCACTGTATATGATTTAATCCACGACTTCGCTTCAAAGACTGCATGCGATGGACCCAATTTCTGGTCATTTTTCCAAAAATTAGTGTCTCTATTTTGTTAATAACACGAATAATATTCTATTTTAATGCTTCGATTGTGGCTAGTTTGTCGACAAAGACTTGTGGCTTGACATGTCCCCACAGAAAATAATCCAAAGGCATCACATCTTGATCGCCAATTGACAGGACCATTTCGTGAAATGATTGAATCATTGAATGGCACGTAGTGCCATTTTGTTGGCACCAAAACTTGTCTACATCAATATCACGCATGTTTGGAAACAAATATTCATTGATCGTTGTTCTGTAGCATGAACTTTTGACTGTTACGTGCTCTCCGGATACCTTTTGATAGAAAAGAGGTCCGATGATCCCACCACCACGTAATCCACACCAAACAGTCAATTTATGTGAATGAAGTGGATTCTGTAGATATTCGTGTGGGTTATTTTCACTCCAAATCCGACAATTTTGTTTATTGACATACCCGTTTAACTAAAAATGAGCTTCGTCAGAAAACACAATTTTTCGATAAAAATAATGGTCAATCATTTGGTTTCAGTTCTTGGACCAATTGGATCTTATACGGGTGTAAATCCAGATTTTTGCGTAAAATTCGCCAAGTTGTGATTACAGATAGGCCTAATGCCTCAGAACAGCAAAATCGTGGAATCGTAGTGAAATCGACAAATTGTGAGACTGTTGAGTGGTGATCATCACCAAAGTTGTAATAAAATAATATCGAAGTGACCTTTCTGATGGCGGCCTGTCAAGACTGAAGTTTAGATCTCCTCCAGTACTGCTACCACAACAATTTCTAGCATAACATTTCCACTCAAATGATAGATGGAGATAGTATTGGAAAGTTTGAAATCCATTCAAGCGACCCATATCACCGATCCTACCGTACCCTTACCAGGAATGCAGCTGTCTCGCCACGAATGGAAGTTACTCAGTAGGATAAGAACATCCCAAGGCATCTGCCGTGACTCTTTCTATAATTGGGGGCTGACTGAGGCACTGACTTGCGAATGCGGAGGACCTCGCCAGACTATTCACCTGCTGACTGCCCCATTACAGCATATGTGAGATAAGTGACTTCTTTGAAGCCATTGACTTGCGTTGGACCAGATCAATAGCCTTGATTTTAAAATTTAATTCTGTCCTGTGTAGATTTCAATCCATTAATCCATTAAGCTAAATAAATAAATAATAAGAATCACCAAAATTTAAGTTTCTGGGAACAAACTATTGTTTTTCTTCATAATTTTAAATTTATGTATTAGCGAGACTGTTTCGTATTTCGTCTTTCAGGTCTAATAATTCTAAAAATTACACCAATAACACTTACCATACCCCAATTTAATCATATTTTGCATTATACTGTTCACTGAATTTTTCTAAATTGAAAATACATTTTTCCAAGATAAAACTTTTAGACGAGTACACTTTAATTGTCTGTTTGATTAAAATGTTTGTATTCGCACTGATTTTTATCACATCTGGGTAAAGAGTTTCAGGGTAAACATTCAACACACACACGCATTTTGCTAGTTCATAAATTTTTATTCACTCGGAAGAAAAAAATATTTTGGTCCGGTTTAGCATAATCTTTAGTGCGATAAGTCTCGCGCTTACCGTTCAGAATATAAAATGCCCAACGGATGAAGTAAACAATGTTTTCCCTCTCTCTGTCTCTCTGTGTGTCGGCCAGTTGAATACGTCCGATAGGCACGTGCCCGGAATACCTCTCGCAGATCAGAAACAATAGCATTGACGCAGGTACATATTAATACTGTGTCACAGTTGATGATGGCCGAAGGTCGAATCCTATTATCCCTTTAATATATACGACGAGGCTATGCGATTATTAGCCGAAAATTATGTTTGTTGTTTTGGAAGGAAGCGTCATTGTTTACATTTTGGGCAGCCTATAAATTGACTTAAGTGACTTTTGAATTCATTTGTATATAAACAATGTATAATTCATTACGTGGCAGAAGCTTACGTAGTATTGTAACATGTACTAAAATTCTTACGTAAAATGTCAGTGCATAGTAGGCTGACCTAATATGCATATTTGATGAGTAATCTTGGATAATTACGCATGTATTTCCACGTTTTATTGTCCATTTTGTGACATATATACAAAGTGATTCTGTAGTGTAATAATGTTGTTTACGTTTTCGGTTAACAGTTCTACATAAACAAATTATAAATAAAACATGAAGCGATATATAATTTACTTTAATTTCTGCAATATTTCCAATTTATGAACACTGATTTTCAAATAACGTTGGTGTTTCTTTTAAAGAACAGATCAACATTTTTTATTGAATGAAGTATACAAGTGTCCCGTATCGTTATGTTCAAATTTTAGGAGTGTAAAGTAGACTGACTACATTTCAAGTAACAAAAAAGCAAAACTTGTATATCCATTTTTATTTGTTTCAAAGTTACGGATCTATGAATGTGATTGTCAGATCATGTAAAAAAATGTAATCCTAAAGTCAATACAAACTGATTTTATTTAAAAAAAAGTTATACGATTCAATAACAGGCCTGTGATTGTTAACGCGCATAATAGAATGTTATCCTAAAATAAATAAACACGTGTCGAAGTGCATAGGTACAGTAATTTCTTGGAGATCTACAAAAGAGAGTACTAGAAATTCATTTATGATAGAAGGTTCTTACTTATTTCGTAAGTGCTGAACCATGAGTATCATACAATAAACAAATATTCAGATGATTGTTAACGTTCCATATTTTAATAAAGGATTACATTACGTTTCAGTTCATACAACAGCTTATTAGTGAGTGGACAAGTGTTCTTTATTCAAAATGCCTTACCGATTTTCTTATAAAGAGTATGTGGACATGCATTTTGTGTATGGCTACTGTAATGGCAGTTCACGTCAAGCAGTTATTGAATACCGACATCTGTTTCCCGATAGGTGCATTCCTCATTACAGAACGTTTCTGGAAGTACACAGATTATCTTTTCGACCGAAGAGTAAATTTGCCAGCAGACTTAGACGAAGAAGTAACCCCGATGAGCAACCCTGCACGGGGTTGCTCATTGCCAACCGAGGGAACACTCTTAGCGGCTACTTCGGTCGACGACGGTCACACTTTGTGCCATCTTAACGTTTTCCGCCATTTTGGGGGCACTGCACACACGTCGAACATGTGTGTGCTGTTAACGGAAGCCTAGCTAGGTTGCCGCCCAGAACCGGTCCTAGTGGTGTGTGCATTGCGCGGCGCCGTGTTTTGCGCCGCGTAGCTTGGTTCCTCTCTCCCTTGCTGGAAAGGCGGAATGGCACCTGTCCGCCCATCGGGCAGACCCCCTTAGAGTTTGGTAGCGCATATGCTAGGCTACTACCCAGTAGAGGACCACATCAGCACCTCACCCGTTTCGTCATTTCGCCTCCCGGCCACGTTGCCCGCGTTCGCGCGCTGCAACATAAGTTTAGCACGCGACGTATTATTGCAGCCGTGTCTAACAAGACACTTTTTTGCATTTTTAAATAAAGTTTTTGGTAGAGATCCAAAGTATTTACGGACTTGTGTAATTTCTGTGGAATTTCTCCAGTTGCGCCAATCACAATTGGGACTATTAGGACCTTGTCCATCTTCCACATACTCTTGATTTCGTCGCTGACAGGTAAATATTTATTTACCTTCTCACTATAGTTCCTTGCAGTGTTTTTTGCCAACGGAACAGCAATGTCAATGATGTACGTTACATTGTCCTTCTTCAGTGTCAGTATTATATCTGGAATATTGTTGGGAATTGTTTTATCTGTGATTATTTGGCGATTCCAATATAATCGAGAATTTTCGTCTTCGCAAACTGAAGGTGCTTCATATTCATAATAAGGGACATTTTCAGAATACGACAAGTGCTTCTGTCTGAGCAGCTGGTGTAATATTTTTGCAACCCTGTTGTGCCTCTCGAGATATTGTTTGGGGGCAAGTACAGAGCATCCTGTCATCAAATGATCAATTGTTTCTTCCTTATCTGCGCATACACGACATTTAATGTCAGATAAATTCTCCTTAAGAATTTTTTTCCTATAGGAACGCGTTGGAATTACTTGATCTTGGATGGCGGCTATGAATCCCTCTGTTTCTGCAAACAGGTTACCTGTATACAGCCATGCCTGCGACGCTGAGGTGTCAAAATTTTCAGATCCAATTGTTAACGGATACTTGCCATGCAAAGATTTATTTTTCCACCTCTCTTTCTGTTGGGGTATACTTAAGATTCTCGTGGATGGATTGAATTCATCGTTAGCCAGTTTGAGTGGCGTAAAATTGTCCATTTGAGCAATCGCATTATGCAATCTACTTTCTTTCGACTTTTGCAGAAAGTACTCTCGTAAATTATTTACCTGTGTATAATGCCTGCAATAAGCACTCGGTATTCCTCCACCTCCTCTTCTTGGTAGGTGGAACCTTTCGATCGCACTACGTGGGTGATGAATTCTAAATTTTCTGGCTTCTACTCTCGTCTTGATGTCTATTGCTTCAAGTTCAGTATCAGTCCAGTTAATTATTCCAAATCCATAAGTAAGTACGGAAGTTGCAAAGCTGTTGATTGCCTTGGACATATTTCTTGCCGACAATCTGATTTTCAACAACGATCGCAGCCTAGAGAAATACTGATCTTTCGCTGATTCTTTTGCAATATTGTGTTCTATTCCTCTAGCCTGCAAATAACCAAGATACTTATAATAGTCGTTGCTCTCCATTCCAATAACTAGTCCTTATTATTATTATTATTATTATTATTGATTTTTAATAATTTACTTGAATCTACGTAAACGTGATTTTGTACGAGATATTGATCTTAGTATACTGGATGTTATAGTGTTTATAAAATCGACAGCTGTTAAGTATGTAAACATAGGTGTGTGTGTAACTTCAATATAGGTACATATTTACATTTTAAATATTTTGAATTTATAAGCGGAACATGATACAATTTTCAGGTGGTTTTTAATTTTGGGCTTCGAGCCAAAAGGGAATATTATGATACATGTTATAACAGTAGCTTTGAGAAGTTTTGAGAAATGAACATCTTCAATAATCGTGACGTTTTTATATTCACTACCAGATGAATCACTTATTTTGCGTAATTGAATATATATATATATATATATATATATATATATATATATATATATATAGTAGATTCAATTAGTTGGCGATTTAAGGTCTAGTTTTACTTAAAAATGTATATATTTAAAATAATCTTACTTGTTTCGGCAAGTGATGCTTTTCTCAAAGAATTTAAAATATTTGAGAAAGGCATCACTTGCCGAAACATGTAAGATTGTTTTAAATATATACATTTTTAAGCAAAATCAGACCTTAAATCGCCAACTAATTGAAACTACCATAACATACAAAGGTCACGTAATAATTAACATTATATATATATATATAAAGTATATATATATAAGGTAAACTTAATAAGTCGGCGATTAAAGGTCTGGTTCATTACTTCAAAGTATATATATTTAAAACAACCCTACATGTTTCGGCAATGATGCCTTTGTCAAGGGAATACAAAATATAATATAATAAATATAATATATTTATATTTTGTATTCCCTTGACAAATGCATCATTGCCGAAACATGTAGGGTTGTTTTAAATATATATACTTTGAAGTAATGAACCAGACCTTTAATCGCCGACATATTAAGTTTACCTTATCATACCAAGGTCACGAAAATATTATATTTATATATATATATATATATATATATATATATATATATATATATATATCTATATATCTATACCAGGATATGTACATACAATCTCACGATAAGTGTATGCTTTCATTGAACTAACAAATTAATTCTCTACACTTCACGTGTTACTTCCGTAATGAGACAATTAATATTAACATCGCCTCGTGTTATACAAACATTGATCTTTTAAAGTAAATTGTGGATTTGGTCTTGTGGCTGCGATCTCTTCGCTTAATGAATTCGATTAAGGCGGTTGATTACTAATTAAAAGAACTTTAAGAGGTTTACTTGTCTAACAGTCGCGAATATTTATACACGCAAAATTTAAACACACCAACCTGAAAACTTATCGGTTTACTTGAAATGTGGTGTCCTTTTTTTAATCAATACTTGTTTATTAATAATTAGAACAAGTTATATACAGTAGACTCGTGAATATCTGAGTCCCGGTCAACCGAGTCTCCGGGTTAACCGAGCTAGTCGTTTATTATTGGCCCACCCCTATGGGTTCGCTCGTAACTCATCCCTAAAGGCCGGATTATATGCAGTATGCATAAATTTGCATATTATATGCATTTTGTATATTATTTGCATATTTTGTAGTAATTCAGCATTTTTGTATAATTGAAGTATCCGAGTTTTATTTATTTACTAAATGAAACTTATTATAGGCATTACTAAAAATATATCGTGGATGTACCAAACAAACAAAAATTAAACAGCCCTCTTTAAATTAAAAATAGCATTTTATTAAGCCTCTTCCCGTTACTTTTCCGATAAGCGTCTCCAAGAATTTATTAATGCTCTTTCCATACATCCAGGCCGAGACAAAATTCCAGGAAAAGTTAATACCTTAAAACTTCTAAATAAATACAAAAATAAATTTCACCAGAAAATTAGGAGTATATGTGTTTCTTTGCTATTCGGAGAAATTTATTCCCATATTCTAAAGTAATTTTATTTTAAACGTCATTTTACGTTGGCTTTTCGAAGTGTAAACTTGTAAGTTGTGATATATAATAGCAAAAATGCCGAAAATAGCGACTGTGTCTGGATGGATTGCACCTTATTCAGAATTGCGTATGGATGGCGAAAAAGTGTTTTGCGTAACATGCTGCAAGATTGTAAGTAAAATTTTAAGTTTATTAATTATTTTATTAATTAATTAGTTAATTAATTAAGTTTTTAATGATTCCTTTATCTTTTACTAACATTTATTTGATATTAAACAATCGATGATGTGTTTTTTTTTGCAGATTACAAGTGAGAGAAAGTTCCAAGTCGACCAACATATGAAAACTCCATCTCATACTGCAAAACTAACAAAGATGAAATTGGCGAAGAAGAGTCAGCAAACATTAAGGCAATATTTGCCATCAACTTCCAAAAAATCGGAACAAGAACAATTTAATAAAGATTTGTGTGAAATGTTTGTGTCGGCAGATATTCGACTACATAAATTAAACAATTTAAATGTCAAGTTATTTTTGCAAAAGTGCATCAGCAAATATAACATTCACTATGAGAACACGTTAAGAAAAAATGATATTCGCTGTACCTATACAGAAACATTGAATAGCATCAAGAAGGTTGTTACAAACAATTATCTTTATATATGCGTAGATGAAACTACTAATAATGTACGCCGATACATAGTTCATTTAATGATTGGTATCCTTAACGTATCGGTTCCAGCAAAATATTATTTAATTTCATCCAAACAGTTGGAAAAGGCTAATAATTTGACAATAACAAGGTTTATACAGGAAGAACTGGCAACTTTCTTCTTACCGGAATCGACTCCAAGAGTGAATATTCTATTGTTTTTGATGCATGCTGCACCATATATGGTGAAGGCAGCTTTTAACTTGAAAATCTTTTACCCAAATTTAATTCACACAATTTGCTTGGCGCACGAACTGAATCGTGTTTCAGAAGTCAGATACCATTTTCCCTTAGTAAATACTATAATTAGTAGTGTTAAGAAAGTATTTTTAAGGGTCCCATTACGAGTTCAGTTTTACAAACAACATCTACCCGGTGTTCCGCTTCCTCCTCAACCAGTAATCACACGATGGGGAACGTGGTTGGAGGCTGCTATTTTTCATGCAAATCTTTATGAAGGAATAAAGACAATTATTATGGATCTTGATAGGGATGTGATAGACGCCCAAAAGTTGCATTTGAGTAAAGAAGTACCTCAACAGTTGGCGTTTATTAAAGATAATTACAGTTTCATTTCCACTTCTATATTGCAGCTGGAAAAACAATTTATGTCGCTAATCGAGAGCGTTGAAATAATAAACAAATTTGAAAAGTCATGTTTTGATATTAAAAGAGGAGTGGGACAGTCTGTGTATAAAAGTTTTTAAGTGTAATAGGAAAAAATGAGTGTTTTAAAGTACATTGTAATAGATGATATTTCTAATTTGAAATATGCTCCTATAATAAACGTCGACGTAGAAGTCGAGTCCAAGATGGCATTGAAATAGAAAATATATGTCTGAACTTTATTCATATTATCATACTGGTAACTTAACCTTAATTTTTGAAAATTATTTTGATAGTGTCATCGTGACATCAATAAATATGTCATTTGATTTAATAAAGATACAATAAAACAACAAGCTCAGCTTGTATTCAAAATTTTATTAATAAAAAAAGGCAAAATTAAAGCAAATGTTGAAATTGTTGTCCGTTATTTTCAATTCCCAATGTGACACGCCTTTTCATGCTGTTAAAGGCATTTTGCAGCATTGCGGGCGTTATTAGTGCACATTCGTCAATAATTCTTTGTTGCATATCTTGCAAATTAGCAACAGGAGTTTTAAATATTCTATTCTTTAGTTGAGGAAACATGAAAAAGTCCATAATTGTCAAACAAGGTGATCGTGGTGGAAACTCAACTTCCGTATGTAAACTTATGATCCGATCGTCAAAAAACTCACGAAGAAAAGCAATATTTTCTCGTGTTGTGTGTGCCGTTGCACCATCTTGTTGAAAGTATCCTTATTGCAATTCATCATCATGCAACTGTTCAATAAATTCATTCAGAATGTTTCTATACCTCTCAGCATTAATTGTGAAATTAAAAAAAATAGGGCCAACAACTCTGCGGCGAGAAACTGCTAGCCAAACACCAAGTTTCGCATTATGGAGAAACGATTCAATAAAAATATGAGGATTTTCACTACTCCACATTCGAGTATTTTGGGAATTGACATACCCCGAAAGATGAAACCATGCTTCATCAGAGAAAAATTACAAATTTAGCAGGTCATCATCTTCTATTAAGTTATTTGCAAACCACTGGCAGTACGCACGACGTCTAGGGTAGTCTACCGGCAAAATAGCCTAATGTGATTGCATCTTATACGGATGCGTGTGTAAGTTTTTCTTGACAATTTTCTGACATGTTCCATAAGAAAGTCCAATCTCTTGAGAAAGGCGTTTTAATGGTTTTGTGGGTTCATTTACCATACGTTGACGAACATCATTTATAACTTGTTCCAAACGAACAGTAGGTCTACCAGTACGTGATTTATGACCCACAGAACCAGTCTCACAAAACACACCAACACAATTGGAAAGGCAATTATAAAAATCTTTGGGAATTACAGCTAACTCTGGAAAGTGCTCTCTAAAATCATCCAAACATGCACGTTGACTGTACACCCAAATTCCATCAATTCGCACTCCACTCCGAAAATAGGCTTCAATCATGTACGCTTTTTGCACTATATTGTAAACCATATTTGAATTTACTCGAATGTGCTATGTTTCAAACTCGTTCAAACTTGCTTTCAGCAATTCTAACACATTAATGGATGAAAGATAATGTCACTGTCAAAATAATTTACAAAACAGAGTTATAGTTCCTAACTTAAGTTCAGACATACAATTTATATTACAAAGCCATCTTCGTCCTAGAAACTTTATGATATCACGGTATATCAAGGGTCACAATTTTTCTGTTGAAAACTTCTAATGTTCTAAATAAACTTGTAGTAAACATAATAGAATATTTTTTTCTACAGTATTCCATTTTCTAACATTCCTCGTATTTTTTTACCGGCATATTTTTCAGAAGGAAGTGCATATTTAGGCTAAAACATCTGCATATTTATGCCAATATTTTCAGTTGTTTTTTGCATATAATCCGGCCTTTAGTTATGAGTATAAAGTTTATTTTGTTTGATTGCAAGAATATTGCATTTCTTTATATATTTGTTGAATTTTAAATATTTATTTTTCTTACATAGAATTTAAATTTATTTTTTAACACAATTAATTTTTTTTATATGCACGTAAATACGTGTCTGTGACTTCTATATTTATAGACATATCGCACTGATGAGATCAAAAAAGATCGAAACATGTATTTAGAGCATATTTAGAACAAAAGAAAAACATTAGAGCAAATTTACAAATTTAGTACTGCCATATCTACATCAGGTTGCGCTAGCGTAAGGGTCTAATTTTTAACGTGGAATGAGACAGATTTTTTACAATCATCTTTGTTAACCGTCTTTGTCGTTTAGCGCAATTTTCCGTTTAATTACTTGAGTAAGTCATGCTTATTAATTGTCGGCCGTTTTATTTCGTGTCTACAAAGTTGTTGGGTGAGTTTTCAACTCCAATCAGATATTATTAACCTTTTGTCAAAAATCACCATGACGTCGTTCTGTAAAACTTGTTCTTTAACGATACCCCGCTAAATTGTCTGTATTTGCATCGACTAACATTTGCCGATCAAAAATGTTTAACGTTGATTACCTAATTAGACTCTTCTGTTTCGTTTTCGTGAGTTTTTTATGCGTACGGTAACTTAAAGGCTTCTCCACATTAATATCTGTGATTATTAGAGAACGGATGCAATTTCCATAAAACGCAATCGGCAATTGGAATTGTGTATAACGTCGCTCAGTACATCCCGGCGTAATTCAATGAAGTATTTGTTTGACTTACTCGGCCACCTGGTCTCGCAGCGATAAATGGACAACCCAGCTATTGTATTCGGAGAATATAGTGTTTTCAGTGGTGTCGTGTACGTAGATAAAATAAATAAGTTTATCCTATTTCGTAAGAGAAATAGCACGTACATTCCTTTTCTTTTCATTTAAGCAACATCTTCCAATTATTTTCACGTAAGTGTGCATAAAATTTCGTTATTTAATTTCGTTTATTTGGATCTAGAATATTCTTACTTTTTCAGACAATGGAAGAGCGTCAAGAATGGCATAGTGAAACAATGGCGAGTTGGATTGAGGGCCATACTGATTGTATGTACATTGCCAGTGATTCCGAAATTTATTGTGAAGTGTGTGAAACGTTATTGAAAAATTGCAATAAATCAACCGTAAAACGTCACGTAGGATCGTTAAAGCACGAAAAAAATTGAACCTGTTGGAATCTGACAATTTTAACGAAGAACTCTGTGAAACTTTTATGGCAGCTAATATTCCATTATTTAAATTCAACAATCCAATTATGAAGACATTTCTGAAAAAATATACTGGTCGAAATGTTCCTGATGAATCAACTTTACGCAAATATTATGTTTCTAGGTGCTATACGAGAACAGTAGAACGCATTAGAAGCCATCTTCTAAATCAATACATATGGATAAGCGCCGACGAAACGGTGGATATGTTAGGACGCTGTGTGGTAAATGTTGTAGCTGGTGTACTACATCCAACTATTCCCTATAACTCATATGTAATAGCAACAAGTGTTATAAATAGAGTTGATGCGGAAACAGTTGCTGAAACCATTAAGGAGAATATGCAAAAAATGCTTCATTCGGACGCCACGTACAAAGAAAAAATACTTTTATTTGTCAGTGATAGTGCTGCGTATATGTTAAAAACAGGCAGACTATTGAAGAAAACATATCCTAATATGCTGCATATTACTTGTGTAGCACATGCTCTCCACAGAATCTGTGAATATATCAGAGACACTTTTCTGGAAGTTGATAGACTTGTATCAGCTTTTAAAAAGTTTTCAGAAAAACACCATTAAGAGTAGCTCTTTTCAGGGAAAAATTTCCATCTCTGTCACTGCCTCCCACTCCAGTAATAACTAGATGGGGAACATGGCTGGAAGCTACTAGTTATTATGCTGGGAATTTCGATTGTCTAAAACATTTCGTAACACTGCTAAAGGAGGATGCTAGAAGTATTGGTGAGTGCAAGGAGCTCACACAAATCCCAAATTTAAAAAATCAGTTGTACTTTCTTCACGAACACTCTGGAGAATTGCCAAAACTAATCACTTATTTTGAAAATCGAAATCTCAAATTAAATGACGGATTAACCACATTAGATGTGGCTGTTAATAATTTGAAAAGTATTCCAAGTGACGTCGGATGTGGCCTTCGGCAAAAGTTTGAAGCAATTCTTAATAGAAATCCAGATATAATTACATTGCAGCAATTATGTATGGAACCAATTCCACAAAATCTAACGGCTAAATATGAAGAAATAAAAGAATATTTCCAGTATGCACCTATAACCAGTTGCGATGTAGAAATGACGTTTTCTATTTATAAGGATGTACAAAGAGAACAAAATTGACAGAAGAAAACCTTGAGAAACTATTGCTAGTCAATATTAATAGTTCTTTACTCAACTTGAACGACAAAATGAACAAAAAAAAATGTCCCAATTATAGAAATAAAATTAAAAACTTTAAAAATACAACTTTTCAACAAATACATATGTATTTCGTAATTTTATAGATCACCACCCGTTTGTTTTCCAATTATATAAATAAAATTAATTAATAAATATGTATTTCGTAATTTTAGATAGATAGATCACCACCCGTATGTTTTCCAATTATATAAATAAAATTAAAAACTTTATAAATACAACTTTTCAACAAATAAATATGTATTTCGTAATTTTATAGATCACCACCCGTTCGTTTTCCAATTATATAAATAAAATTAAATATTTTAGAAATACGTACAGCCTTTCGCCAGTACTGCACTGGGCTTTGCGTCATGTGGTAAGCGTGTCCGTTCTCTAGTGATTATAAACGATACATTTTAGTAATAGAAAGAGAAACATTGTCTCAGTGTTAGAAAATATATAGAATATAAGGAGCTTTATTTAAAACTAAAAGTGCGGCCCTAATACAGATTTTGTGTACATAGTGCTGAAAATGTCCGTATATACTAATGCGAAAAGTTTAGAGGTGATCTTCGGGGCGCCGCCGGTAGGAACCGTGTACTTGATAAACTCTATTAATCCCCAGAATGATCGAGTTAGTGTAATTTATGTAAATAGCAGGTAAACTTGTTATTTTACGAAAGTACCGGATACATGAGTATTTGCTTTAATTTAGAACTTCATAATTGTAAAAGCCGAGTTTGCGAATTATTGTCTGGTGGCCTTTTACTGACAAATAAAAAAAATGTTTGCTTGGACTTGTCCTTTATTGATATTGTTACATTTAGGGCGGGTTGTAGAATGATAGCTTCAACATGAGTTTAACAAAACCAAGCTTAATATTTACATACGGCTTCATCAGAGATGCGTTGTAGAAATATGGTTTAAGCCGAGTTTCAGTAAACCACAAATATCGAAGATTGGCAACGCAAGAGTAGGGGATTTCTGTGCAAAATTTTTGTTTAATGTTATAATAATAATATTTATTGAATCCAAAAATCCTACACAACAGTACAAAAAGAAGTACAAAAGAAAAAGGATATAGGAAAAGTAAAAAAAAATACATGTATGGTAATGTGACAATTAACAAAATCTAAAGGAAATCACAGTATCAAAACAAAAAACAAAAAAGTCTATATTTGTTAATTTAAATATCAAGATACTCCTATGTAGTATAAAAACAATGTGTCAGCATGTAATTTTTAATATACCTCTTAAAAAGACCTATGTGTCCAGCCTGCTTAATATTTTGTGGTAATTTGTTGTAAAACTTAATTTCTATTAATAAAAGATTATGTTCAGTCAGAACTAAGTTGTGCATAGGCATCTGAAGATCATCTTTGCGATGAGTGAAGTAACTATGAAATTGACTACTTTTTGGTAAAATATGCAAATTCTGATGTACAATTAATAACTAGAGCAGACCAATTTCCGTGCGCGCCATGTGCTCCGATGTGAGGATGATTGTATTGCATCAGAACTAATAAAAAGCATTCAGTATGTGCTTGGTACTTGCTCAGACTGCATGTAAGTGTAAGCATACGTAATAAAATGTCGTCGACACATAAATCGAGAAAACGACCGTTGTCAGACGAAGTGAATAAGTTTATTATGGATTTCCCGAACTTAATATACGATGGCTCAAAAATTAAATGTTTAGTGTGCAATACATATCTAATGTGTTGGTCAAAAACACATTGTAAAGAACACGTAAGCAGTTCGAAGCACAATAATAACAAAATTAATCGACAACAGTTTATACATGAACTATGTGTAACTATGATTGTGTGTACACTGCCGTTTACCTTGTTAAGTAATGATTCATTTATTTTATCTTGGAATAAATACGCGAATCAAACATTAGCGAGCACGACAACGTTACGAAGGAATTTACCATCGGTGCGTAAACAGGTTGAAAATAAAATCAAAGCCGAATTGAAAAATAAAAAACTGGGGTTATGTGTGGACGAAACAACTGACAGCAAAAAACAATCTGTAGTTAATGTGATGGCGCGTAATATGGAACTACATCAACCAACGTCTTCAATTTTATTAGCATCCAGACGACTAGAACAATGTAATGCCGAAAAAATTTCAGAGGTGCTATTAGATACTTTGGAAAAATTTAAACTTTCGAAAGACCAAGTATTAATGTTTATGACCGATGGTGCGGGAACCATGTGTTCTGTAGGCAGGTCTCTTAGAAAATATTGTCCTAAGTTGTTACATATTACTTGTAAACTCCATGCTCTACACCTTGTGGCAGAACAGGTTCGTAGATGTTATCCAGAGGTAGATGTTTTAATATCGAGTACAAAGGCAGTGTTCCTCAAATATCCAAAACGTATTCGGAAATTTCACGAATTGGGTCCCCATACCCCTGAGCCACCACAGCCGATTCTGACACGTTGGGGTACTTGTTACGGGCGGGGTTTTACTATCATAAACATTTTGAAAAAATTAAGGACGTGGTTTTATCATTAGATCCGAAAGAAAGTGCAGCTATCAATACATGCCAGAAAAAATTTCAAGATGCCCAGATTAAAATGGATTTACAAAGTATTCGTTAGAATTACTTGGGACTAGAAGAAGCAATAACAAAATTAGAAAATTCGTCGCTGTCGTTAGAGTAATCACTGCAAATCGTTAAAAATGTTCACGCACAACTGTGTGCTGTAGAAGACGCAAAAAGTGAAAGTGTTCTAATTAAATTTGAAAGTGTTTTAGACAGAAATGCAGATTTTGACACCTTAACACTTATTTGTGAGGGCACGTCTACAGATGCGTTAAGTTGCTTAAAAAAGTATTTTGATTATGCGAATATAACATCACTAGATGTAGAACGCTCGTTTTCCGAATATAAACATATTCTTTCTTCACGGCGGACATGTTTTTCAGAAATAACCTTTGAAACGCACCTGATGTTGAAAATATACAATCGAGTTTCTCCTGTTTGTCAATCCTTGGAAGACGCTTAAAACGGTAAGTGTTTTTTTAAATCCTCTGTCGTGCACACAATCACTGATTTCATACATTTTCCATTTTATTTATAGGTACATGCAACGCTGCTATAATGTGTACTATTCTTCTTTTTCGTGTGTTTATGCATATTACTTTAATAGCAGAAAACCAAATGTATATTTAATTATTTCTGATAAATAAATGTCTCTACTTCTATACTTATATCGGTAACAAGCTCATGTTGGGTCCCTATTTTATCGCATATTCTAATATATATATAATATTACGAATTACACTCCCATACCGGCGCTCATGGCGCGCACGGAAATTGGTCTGCTCTATTAATAATATTAATATATTCTTAGAGTCTGAAAGCACGGTCTACAGGATTCAGATAACTTCAACCCTATTATGTTATACGTATAGATCGTTTTTGCATTTTAAAAACTCGTTGTATACTGGATGAAGAACCCCAAAAGACTAATCTATAACGTAATCCTGATTCAAAGTCGGAGTAATAGTACGTTAATAATATTTTTTTGCACCAAAAAACGCAGTCTGAATAAAGCGTAACATATACTTGCCAATTTCTTACACAATTCATCCGTATGTCGATACCACGTCAAGCCACTATCCACGTACATACCAAGAAACTTAGTAAAATGCACTTGTTGTATAGATTTATTTTTAACTCTTAACAGCAAAGATGTATCACTAGCCGAGGGCTTTGCCGAAAAGTTTATGAACACTTTTTTGTCCCTATTAAGAATCAAATAGTTTTCCTTGAACCAGTTTCTAAAAACATCCAACATCCGTTGTGTCAGAGTTCTTATCACGTTCACGTGGCCCGATCCACACAAATAAATATTGTCATCAGCGAACATGGTAATTGAACCGTTCGATACTATATTCGGCAGGTCATTTACGAAGATCGCAAAAAAAGTGGGCCAAGGACAGAGCCTTTGAGGACAGTAGATCTAATATTGTAGGTCTTTGATAGTTTTTCATTTACGAGTACATCAATGACCTGCTCTCTGTCTGTGAGATATGATCGAATACATTTTTTAACGGCTCCACGCATGCTATACGAGTCCAACTTTCTCAACAGAAACTCGTGATCTACCAAATCAAATGCCTTACTCAAGTCCATGAAAACACCCACGCAGCGATTGTGGAGAACCAAGTGCCAATAATAGTTATTTATGTACCTAGGTTCGTAAGTACAGTTTTATGGTCGAGAATACGATTGCAAACCGAGACCCGTGGGGTCGACGTTTGCATGTATTCGAGACCATGAAAGTGTACTGTACGAACCGTGGTGCATATGAGATTTTTCGTCATACCTACGTTTTTTTTAAATAGACGAATTTGAATGATTTTCCACTTTACTTTTACTATATGTATACACATTAGTAACATCAAGTCAGGAATATTTGTCGTATCTATGGTAACCATGTTTGTGTCGATATAAATTTATATTTTTGATAAATGTCAAAGTATATGCAATAGATTTTCAAAAGTTTTTCTTTCTAAATAAAATTTATAAACATGAATCAAATATAGATGGATGCTATTATAGCTTGTACTGAGATTTTGCCGGAGAAATCTAAAAACAGATACAATGAAACCTATAAAATGTTCAAAGATTGGTGTCACCAGAGGTATGTGGAGAGTATTTCAGAAAGTGTAATGCTGGCATATTTTCGTGATAGATCTATGAAGTTAAAATCACCAAACAGTTTATGGTGTGAATACTCCATGTTAAAAACTACCATATTTATTAACGAAAATGAAGATATTTCAAAATATCCTAAATTGAAAGGATTTTTGAAGCGTAAAAATGATGGTTTTAAGACTAAAAAGTCTAGTATCTTTACAAGAGAGGAAATGAATAAATTTCTTATTGAAGCTTCCGACGATACATATTTGTTGATGAAGGTAAGTTTACAGAATGATTCTTTTTAATTCGTGTTCATTCTATACTTATTTTTTTGCAGGTTGTTATGATTATGGGAATTGCTGGGGCTTGTAGGAAAGATGAACTAGTTAAAATGAAAATTCAAGATGTGGAAAATAAAAATGATGTAATAATAATTAAAATACCGGATACTAAAAATGGATTAAAACGTTCTTTTACAATTATTGCGAAGAAAGAATATCCAATTAATTTTATGCTAATTATTAAAAAATACATTGGTCTGAGATTAGAAAATATTACCAATGATAGATTTTTCTTAAAGTACAGTTTTGATAAATGTCGAAATCAGCCTGTAGGAAAAAACACTCTCGCAAAAATGCCTAGCCAAATAGCAAAATACTTGTCGTTGGAGAACCCCACTACCTACACCGGACATTCCTTTCGAAGGACCTCGGCAACATTATTAGCCGATTCAGGAATTGATGTTCTTGGTCTGAAAAGACACGGCGGATGGAAATCTTCTACCGTGGCAGAAAGCTATGTTTACGATTCAATGATAAATAAAGTACAGATAGCTGACCGAATTTTATATAAACAAAATATTACAGAGGCTGTTTGCTCAACTGTGATACAGAAAAATGAGAAGAAAGTTGATGATTCCATTAGGAATCCAACCATTAATAATGTTGACATTATTGAAAATATAAACTTGCCTAGTAAGAAAGAAGACTCTATTGTTCAGATAGCTAATTGTTCTAATTGTTCGTTTACATTTAATATTACAAAATCATAAGTTTTTGTACAAGATTCTATTTTTCCTAGTTATGTTAATTAATCATGTTTGAAATAAATTTGTCATAAATTTTCTAATATTGCTATTATTTCCCTAGGGTCGTAATAAATATTACAGCCCGCTACCATAGCAACTGCCAATACGGTATGTAAAGTGTCACTTACGTTTCAAAAAAAGGTGTCATAATTGTATATTTACGCAGTAGGTGTGACGAAAAATTCATTAATGAAGCTTAAAACAGCTGTCGTGGTAGATCTATTCTTTTGAAAACCATGCTGGTCAGTGGCGTCACAATCTTTTGTGCCATTATTTTTTCAAAAATTTTTGAGATTGTAGATAGCAAAGAAATAGGTCTATAATTCGTTGTCAGTGTTTTGTCTCCAGTATTGGCACTACCTTTGCACACTTTATACGTATTTTTTCGTTTCTGTACTAGCATAGCTAGTCAAACGAAAGGTTGCCTTTTTCGACATAGTCTCTTTCGTCCGTCAGATGTCACTTATTAAATAGTGCCACCTTATAGGACGAAATTTGCTGTATCTTGTAGGCGATTTCAGTGTAATGTATACACAGATACAAATCTGTTCTTAAAAGATTTGTATCATTTGTATACATTGCTTCACTAGCTTGACTGACGACGCCTATAGATGGCAGAAACACGTGTCTTAAGCAGAAGTAAATGCTGAAAATACGAGGTGTATTGTCCATGTTTACAGTTTCAGATATGTATATTGCATGTCTGTTTCAATACGTGCATAACGTATTGATATACTTAAACATTTGTGTATAACTACCTTTGCAGTTTTAAGTGTACTCGGAAATATACACGTATCGATCGAATTGTTCATCAGTAGGGTTAAAGGAGCTGCGATGAAAAGTGCACATTTTTTGAGTACATCCGAACAAATTCCATCAACTCCAGCTGACGCAGATGTCTTCAATCCCAAAATAGTGTTATACGTACGTCGTACAAACAGTAACCGGGTCAATGTAGATTGTGGGATAATTATTATGCATCTTAAAAGAATCACGCACATTCTTCGGAAATTTATTACTTTTTGACAACGTACTGTAGACACCACTGTAGTACTCTCCGAATGCATCAAGTATTGCAGCTGAATCCTGAATAAGTTCGTTGTTATAATTAATTTCTGTTATCTTCCGAGTAGATCCAGCCTTGCTTACATTTCTAATTATGATTTGCCATGCGGTTTTGGACTTATTATTTGTAGACATAAAAAACACGACAATTATGAAGGCGCTTCGCATTATCTAAAACCTTCTGGTAGGCTTTTTTATATTTTTGTTCTGTTGGTAATCAGCTGTTGTTAAGGGACTAGTTTGACAATCAGTGGAGACCTCAATAAAACTACAAGTTTTAAACGACACAAGTATTTAAAAAATCTTATATAAATATATTGATGAAAAGCATATGGTGGTGTATTAAAAATATGTCATCACGTTATAATTAAAAGAAGTGTAAAGTTATGAATTAATTTGATTATGTAATTTAAAATAATATTGAATCCGCTAGCAAAGTTCAATATTCGACCTATAGATGTAACTAAGGTTTGAGTTTACAGATGTCGCTAAAATAAGGGCAAAACATAAACAATATGTAAATAAATAAATTATACTTAACTTAATAGGTCTCTTCCAAGTGCATAATCTTATTGTTATAATTTTTAAATGTAACGGGTGTTCAGAAACATTCGAAGTCAAGTGGGCTCTGAACAAAAAATCGTATATCTTTACTTAAGTATCTGATACTAATTTGATAACCTATAAAATTATATTAAGTAAATGTATCAATCTATCTCAGACATGACTTCATATTTTCAAGGACTACTTTGACTTCGAATGTGTCTGAACACCCGTTATATCTATATGGGCGCCAACTAGCTCTAGCCTTTGTGGTGAAATTATACTTAATAACAACAATAGTACGGGTCTGGTACTTAATATAATAAATGTGTGTGATTAAACAAGTTGTTATATATCGAATGATTCTGGATGAATAATATAATAAATAAAACAAGAGAGTGTAGAACATAAATAAATGGTTTAATTGATAATATTCTTATTCAAAAAGGTAAGTGTTAACATGAATACATGATGCATTAACCTATAAATAGTCACGTGATCAAATAAGGTTATAATTGTTAGGTTAATTATTTGTAATTAGATAATGCAACAAAATTTACTAAAATTACATTAATTAAAACGCAAGGAACTGTATTTTTCCGATATTACGGTCAATTTATCAGTAAATAAAATGTTTTGCATAAAAATGATAATATCAACGATTGTGTTTAAAAATTAATATAAATAATTTCAATGTTATAGGAAATAGATATAAAAAAAAGTACTCAAGTTTGGTTGTATGTGGATACTGGATATTCGTAAGGTTTTCAAGATTCTTTTCCTCGGGATTAAGGTTCTGGTAAAGGAATTATGCAGGTAGCGTCCCTCGGGATAGGATTTTCGTTTAAAGACTTGTAGGAAGGAGTTAGGATTTGGATTTTTCGTCAATTGAAGCTTTATGGGTTGGTGATACGTAGGATATATCTTCGGGTATGATAATTATACTTTAATAATAATTTTTCACTAAATTCTTGGAACACTTTTTTTACAATATGTCGACGCGTGCAAAATTAAATTCAACCACCACGCTAACTCGCATTTGTTTTTATCCAGGCTTCTTATTCGTGATTCTTGTTTGTACTTTTTAATCTAATATTAAATTTTTATAAATGAAGTAATTTACTACGACAAATCGTTTTGATATTTTACAAAAATTATAAATTTAATTTTGTGATACAAAAAACTATCTTTGATATGTACAATCTTTCGCTAGATACCTGTACTAAGTTGGGATATTTCCCGCCGTAAACAATTCAAATAAGTACAGCTATATCCAAAGTATATGTCTATAAAATATTCAATCAATCAAGTTAAAAATCTTCGGTAATACAATAATATTGATGAAAATGACTAAAGCAAATGACTTATAGAAAATAATAAAATACTTGATTCTTATTTAAGCAATAAATACGCGGAATTAACTTCATTGATTTTACATGTGAAATATACAGTTCCGACAAAATCTTATTTTCTAAATTATTATAATAAGTTTTATAAATATCCTGTATTTTTGTTCCAGGGCCTCTCATGTAAATGGGTATGCCCCACCACAATATATATTATTTGACATTTATATTCTGTCATTTATATTTTTATATCCTTGACAAAGGCATCATTGCCGAAACATGTAGGGTTGTTTTAAATATATATACTTTGAAGTAATAAACCAGACCTTTAATCGCCGACTTATTAAGTTTACCGTATATATATATATATATAAATATAATAACTTCGTGACCTTGGTATGATATGGTAAACCTAATCAGTAGGCGATTAAAGGTCTGTATATTACTTCAAAATATATGTATTTAAAAAACTCTACATGTTTCGGCTGTATACGCCTTTTTCAAGAGAATACAAAATATGAATGACAGGATATAAATCCTGTCATTCATATTTTGTATTCTCTTGAAAAAGGCGTATACAGCCGAAACATGTAGAGTTTTTTAAATACATATATTTTGAAGTAATATACAGACCTTTAATCGCCTACTGATTAGGTTTACCATATATATATATATATATATATATATATATATATATATATATATATATATATATATATATATATATTTATAATAAAAATATTTTAATTTGTTTCTTTAGAATTTTCTTATACATTATCTACCCCATAAAGTTAATATCAAGAAAATTAGCTTTATAAATTTAATTTACATGCAAAAAAAATTTCAAGCGAAATTATTACTTGTAAATGATGGTATCCTAATTCATGATCATGGACCACCTTTATAAAATAGTGCAGTATATTTGTCTTTTTTCAACAGTAAACTAGATTTTATTAATTAAACAAATTAATTAAACAAAAATTAATTAAGCAAAAATTGTTCAAAATTTACTTTCATACGCTATTAATAGTATATAGGTATACATATAACAACACAAATAGCAGTCTATTAAATCTTTCTATCAATTCTGTTAATCCCACTTTCAAAATATTTCTCCAAAAATATACTGGTCGAAATGTTCCTGATAAATCCACCTTACGCAAATATTATGTTAGAAGCATTAGAAGCCATGTTTGTATCTCTGGATAAGTGCCGATAAAACCGTCGATATATTAGGACGCTTTGTGGTAAATGTTGTAGCAGGTGTGCTAAAAACAACTATTACATATAACGCATAGCAACAAAAGTTATAAATACAGTTGATGCGGAAACAGTAGCTAAAACCATCAACGAGAATATTCAAAAAATACTTCATTCGGACGACAGATACAAAGAAAAAGTACTATTATTTGTAAGTGACAGTGCCTGCATATATATTAAAAACAGGCAAACTATTAAAGGAAACATATCCTAATCATATTACTTGTGTAGCACATGCTCTCCACAGAATCGGTGAATATATCAGAGACACCTTTCCAGAAGTTGATAGACTTGTATCCGCTTTTAAAAAAGTTTTCAGAAAAACACCACTGAGAGTAGCTCTTTACAGGGAAAAACTGCCACCTTTGTCACTACCTCCCTCTCCAGTAATAACTAGGTGGGGGACATGGTTGTAAGCCACTAGTTTTTATGCAGAGAATTTCGATAGTTTACAAAATTTCGTTGCATGTATAAATGACGATGCTCGGAGTATTTCTGAGTGCAAAGAACTAACATAAATTCCACATTTAAAAAATCAGTTATACTTTCTTCAGGAACACTTTGGAAATTTGCCAAAACTAATCACTTATTTTGAAAATCGAAATCTCAAATTAAATGATGGTTTAACGAGATTAGATGTGGCTATTAATAATTTGAAAGGTATTCCAAGTGACTTCGGATGTGGCCTTCGGCAAAAGTTAGACGCAGTGTTTAATAGAAATTCAGATTTAATAACATTGCGGCAATTTTGTATGGGGACAATGCCACAACATCTAACTGCAAAATACGCTGAAATAAAAAAATGTTTCCAGTATGCACCTATAACCAGTTGCAATGTAGAAAGGACGTTTTCTATTTACAAGGATGTATTTTATTCAAAGAGAATAAATTTTACAGAAGAGAACCTTGAGAAAATATTGCTAGTAAATATTAATACTCCTTTACTCAACTTGAACTACAAAATGAACAAATAAAAATGTATTTCGTATTTTGTAGCCGTATATATACCCGTTTTATTGTTATAAGTATAATTATATAAATAAAATTAAAAACTTTAAATATACAAATGTTCAATAGTACGCTCGTGGACGATGAGTCCTCAACCTCTCGTGTCCGGTCTCTAAGTTATAACCGTTGTTTTGTGCTATAGTTGTAAATATATCAATTTCTTTGATATATTCTTATTTATTGTTGTATAAATAAATATTAATAATAATTAATAATATTGAATTGTTTTTTAAATCTATTTGTTTGTACAAAATTTATTAAAATAAATATGTTGTAATACTCCACTGATTAAATTGATTAGTCAATAAAGATATATTGTTATATAATTGCTAATTTTGCTAAATCCTGTAATAAATTTCCTAATTCCTGTTTGTACATACGGTTAATGCTGCTTAAGGTACTTTACTGAAACAAACAGATATTTTAAAGCAACGTTAAATATTTACTTAAGCTTCTTTATTTTGCGAGTGCTATTAAAAGTTCTTCTCAATATTTACTTAAGTCAGCATTTCTAAGTTTAAAGATTATAGCATTTGATTCATGTATGAATCAATTCCTACGTATTTTTAGCTCGTATACCGTAAACTGTAGGCTAGTAAGTTCTAAATCGAAAATGTGCGTCTGTAAAATGGACTTGCCACAATTGCTTCAATGCACTTAATATACGAGGTGCTATCTAAAAATTCCCGGAATTTGAATAGGGATGGTAGTACAGGTAGTATAGCGCTAGATGGTGTGAGCTACGACAGTCTGTCAAACAGTACTTTGCTAGGTGGTGACAAACAGTGTTTGTGTTTATATTTGTTGGGCTGTGTTTGAGTTATTCCGCGACACTACAATGTCTAACGTGAAAGAGTAAAGAACGTACATGAAATTCTGCTTCAACCTTGGTAAAACGGCAGCGGAAACTCTGACATTATTAAATTATTGTACGATATTATATTATACGATTATTATTTCTCAGCGTATACAGCTATAAACATGCCTGTGACGCTAAGGTGTCAAAATTTTCAAATTTGATTGATAACATATATTTACCAGGAATATATTTATTTTGCCATCTCTTTCTCTATTGGAACACATTTAAAATCTTGTCGATAGATTTAATTGTTTGGTAGCTAGTTTGAGTCAAGTAAATTTATCAATTTGAACAATCGAATTATGCAAGTTATTTTCTTTCTACTTTTATTATTATAATTGTATTGATTCGGCTTTTACTTCATGAAGATCAACAATAAAGATAAAAATAAAGGTAGGACATATAAAAATACGAAATCTTGAATAAACTAATGTGTGGATGTGGTAAGATATATGTTGGTCAAATAGGAAGATCGTTCGAAAACCGTATTGCTCAACATTGTTCTTCGTTCAAAAATAAAAAAGTAACCGTTTAGATAATAGGAATGCACATTTATTTTATTAGTATATATATATATATATATATATATATATATATATATATATATATATATATATATATATATATGTTTAGATAATTTCTTAGCCGTTCATAAAATATATCAATTGATAAATTCTTGGAGTTTTTCGGCTTTTATATGAAATATTTACTAATATTATCAAATTAGTTGATAATTGCCAAGTAAATGAGTATGTAAACATTGCTGTCTACAAATTACAAAGCAAATCATACGAAATTTTTAATTGAAAAATTTTGTCTACGTTGGGACTTGAACCCATGTCTACGGTTTGCCGGACCGTTGCTTTACCACTTAAGCCACGATAGACCTTGGTTCAAGCTATTTAGAAAAGCAATATAAAGTAACATTGTTAATGATTCAGATGTCAGTTATTGAATGTAGATGTCAGGTTTGAAAGTAGAAGTCAGTTTTGAAAGCAGATGTCAGCTTTGGAAGCAGATGCCAGTTATTAAAAGTAAATGTCAGTTATTGAAAGCAGATGTCTGTTTTGAAAGCAGATGTCTGTTTTGAAAGTAGATGTCAGTTATTGAAAGCAGATGTCAGTATTTGAAAGCAGATGTCAGTTTTGAAGGTTTCAAATTGCTAATTATTACCCCATAGCTATATGTGTGTTTAGATAATTTCTTAGCCGTTCATTAAATATATCAATTGATAAATTCTTGGAGTTTTTCGGCTTTTATATGAAATATTAAATATTTAAATTAGAATGTTATTTCGCGAAGTAATGTGAACTGTAAATATTGCTATCTACAATTACAACGCTAATTATTCGAAACTTTTATTGAAAAAATTTCGTCCTTAGGTGGGACACACACACATATATATGTGTGTATATATATATATATATATATATATATATATATATATACAAGGTGTGTATAAATTGGCGGACCCACTACACGCGGCGATGTTCTTCGTTAAATTCGGAGTCCAAAATCCTAATACGAAAATGTTGTACCATGCTCCATATCTTTGCACGAGGTACCTAAAGTTCGGACTTTCAGTCTTGAAATAAGCATTATTACTCGATATTTGTTGACAGAAAGAGCTACAATTTAGAAGAAAGAAGAATTGTTGTTATTATCCTTTCGTTAAAGTTGTCTTTTTGATTTTAAAGTTTGTTTTTAATATTTGTTTATTAACTTATTTTGACGAAAAACACATCTGACAACGTTGTAAAACAATAAGTAGGCAGCCTAATGTTGTTCAAGTCAAATACATTAGTACTGTCAAATTCATTCTGAAGACAAAGGAAGCCTGATACATCGTTTTAGGATTAGGACTTTTAACTCAAAATTTGACCAAGAATGTCGCCACGTGTAGTGGGTCCGCCAATTTATACACACCTTGTATATATATATATATATATATATAAACATGTTTGGTACACAATATTTTGTAAACTCACACATTTTAAAGACATTGTAAAATTATATTAACTTTTTTTTGTATTTGTGTATACCGTAGATTCCCAAAGTGGTCTATATCGACCTCCCGGGGTCGACTATGACCTGCAAGGGGTCTATGTCAGCAGCAAAAAAAAAATCGGGGGTCCATGAGACGTAAATTCAAGCAGATCGTAACCTTAATTTTGACTAATTTTGGCTTTCAATTAATGGAATAATTCGCACACATAAATAGTACCTATGTACTTACAAATACGTTTTTATAAATACATACATCTATCTAAAACAGAAACGACATGCATTACACACATCTGTATCTGTACACATTGACATACACCTCGTACTTTCCAACGTTTTATTACTTCAGCCAAACACACGCGTTTCTGTCTCAACTAGACTTCGTCAGTTTGGCTAATGAAATAAAGGTTGATGGATCGCCTCATAGGTATAACAAATTTTGTCCTATCAGGTGGCACCAAATAATCTAGTGACATCTGACAGGCAAAGGAGACTACGCCGGAAATAGCGATTTTCTTCCGTCCAGCGTACGACAAAAGGCGAAACGAGTTTTTTATATATTTTTTTCTATTTTCCATTTTTTCCTTAATAAATTGAAATTATTTAATTCAGAGATTTAGAAAGTTCAGATTTTTATTTTTATATAAAATATACAGTTGGTCACATTGATACTTGACATTTTAAAATTAGAATCTTGCTATCCGCGAAGTATATTATATTACATATTATTTATTAATTTTCGTTAACATTACTTGATATTTTATTTAAAAATATAAGCAAAAAGTAACACAGAAACTAATATGTCAATTATATGCAATATACGTTGTTTGTGTAGCCTACGTACATATATCATATCTGTCAAATGTACTTAAATTCTTAAAATCAAAAGACAGCAATGCTATTTATTTCTGTGTTCGAACAACGCCAACATTGAAAAATGAAAAGTTACGTGACATAATAGGTCCATTATATCACGGAATTGGACGACATAATACGATCATTATGTATGCAAACTAAAAAAACATATTTTTTATTATTAAGAATATCACCTCAATATTGTGGATATATCCATTCTACACTGCGATTAACGGTATAAAAAAATTACATATTTCGGATAAAATTAAGCTTTAGATCATATTTTTAGTTTGTTTGCATAAAGTGAATATTTTTTATATTTTCAACATAAAATCGCATATTGATGCTGTCAAAAACACTTTTGAAGTTGATGAATTTGCAAAAAATTCAATATTAGGTAAGCAGGAGGTGTTAGGGCGTATGTGGCTGGATTTGACACTTCTTCGAATCACGGGTCGTAAATCCGCGATGACTGGTTACTGTTGAATCGTTATTGATTGACGTTGTGAATAGAAGGTCTTCTCTCGCTCAGTGGTTCGCAATAATAACAACACTTGTTTGAAGGCACAACACTCTTTAATTATTAAATACAAGAAAACAATGCTATATAACCCGCAAGCAGAACATGTTATTATAAAACTTGGTTACACTTCTTAATCTAGTAACTCTTGAACCTGTTCCTAATGGCGCGTGTGACCTCGTTGAGAGATCTTAGCAAACTTCAACTTTTAATTCTAAAATATTAGCCAGGTAAAGATATTGCAGGCTTATTTCTAATGATTGGTCGAAACATAATAGGTACATAATTTTACATAAACTTGACATCGGTACTTTGTATGGAATAGATAAATAGATGGGTCACATACGGTTTTACCCAGATTTGACCTTGGCTAAATTGTATGTCCGAAATACTATTATACAAAAGATTTTCGAAAATGTGATTTTGTGAAATTTGTAGAAAGTTCGTCTGGCTTAATGGGTAACTACGTGTTTATAACAATAGGCGGCAAGCCCTCGATTTAAAGATTACAATGTTTAATTTTTGTGCCTAAACATTTGGTGACCATAGCGGTTACATCTTAAAGTAAAAACAATACAAATAGAAAAAGGCCTGAATAAATAACTGCAAACAAAAATGATAAATACGTACTTCAAAGTACATTTCCAGTAAGAATGAACAAAAACATAATTGTGAGATAAACGGTTAATGACTAATTTTGGCTTTCAATTAATGGAATAATTCACACACCTAAATAGTACCTATGTACTTACAAATACGTTTTTATAAATACATACATCTATCTAAAACAGAAACGACATGCATTACACACATCTGTATCTGTACACATTGACATACACCTCGTATTTTCCAACGTTGTATTACTTCAGCCAAACACACGCGTTTCTGTCTCAACTAGACTTCGTCAGTTTGGCTAATGAAATAAAGGTTGATGGATCGCCTCATAGGTATGACAAATTTTGTCATATCAGGTGTTTCTGTCTCAACTAGACTTCGTCAGTTTGGCTAATGAAATAAAGGTTGATGGATCGCCTCATAGGTATGACAAATTTTGTCATATCAGGTGGCACCAAATAATCTAGTGACATCTGACAGGCAAAGGAGGCAAATGCAGGCCGTGTCGTGAACAATACTTCTTGGATAAAGTAAGTAAGAGTAATAAAATTATGTTTGACACTGCTATAAACATTAATAACGGGAATGCCGTGATCCCTCTGAATAAAGTGTATAAATTTCAAATTATAAATAAGTCTTGCCTAAAATCAATATTTTAATCAAAAAAACTTATTAATTAACAAAGTTGTCCAGATTTCTGGGCAGTGGTCTACTCGAAACCGAAAAATATGGCAAGTGGTCTACGAGACAAAAACGTTTGAGGACTTCTGAATTGTATACCAATGTTTGTAACTTGCTCTGGTAAGTACCTGACGAAGCCACTGTGCTGGCGAAACAATTGTCGTTTAACGAACAAATATTAATAAAGTGAAGATTTGCACTAGTTTTATTTAAATTTTTTTATTATTATTTGTACATATTAATTTAATGCTTATTTTTTGTTTCTTTTTTCGTCTTAGATAATTTTATTATTTTGTTATTATATTATTTATGTGTTTTGATTAAGGTCTTATAGTCTTTCTATTTGTTAGTTAATTACTTTATTTTATTGCTTCCTTTATTGACTTCCTTTCCACAAACTGAATTATTCTTTAGACCTATGTATTAGGTGGGAATACTTCCGAATACTTCAGGAGATCGAATCAACGAATATTACCAAATTAGTTCAGGAGTTTGTTTTGCACTTTCTTGATTACACGGATGCCGTATTTGAGAAGAAAGAATCGTTTGTTATTTCCAAAGACGTAAAGCGTTAGCGATGATAATGAACCAGCTGTGGAGATTTAAGTGAATTAAACTCCTGTAACTTACACCGGTTCGGTTGTTCTTTTATTTCTAATTAAATTTACACCTAACTCCGTTACATGTACGTATACGAGTACAGTGGCCATGCGTGTATCATTCGATTTAGACAGGAAGTTATTGTGCCGGAAATTCATCTAAGAACTAAGGTGCCTCTACATATATGTTCTTGAAAATTGAATTATACATTTAAGTCATGTGAACTTCATAATGCTTTGTAGTGAATATTCTGAGATGTTGTTATATATGAGGTAGGTATTATAAAGCGTTTGGGAGGGAGAAATGTTACGTTTAACAGTAGTAAAACAGGTAATCTTATGCTGAAAATTTCGATAATTTTCTAAAGATTTTCCTTACAGCCAATGTCGTGTACTTTTGCATTTAAAGAAAGGACAGTTTTTCATATTTTTTTCAATTTTACGAAGTCATGTCACTTATCTTTCTTTTGAAAGTATCGATAGATTTGTTGAGTGATTCATTGAGTTTACTCTTCAAGCTATGATATGTGTTTCGTCCTAAAACGAAACTTATTCGCTTCTATATACGAAGGGTCGTTTTTATATTCCGAGATTAGACATTTTTCAATTTTAGTATAATTTTTTATTAGAGTGTTTTATTATCATTAGAGAACGGACACGCTTACCACCCAGTGCAGTACTGGCGAAAGGCTGTATTTCTAAAATATTTAATTTTATTTATATAATTGGAAAACGAACGGGTGGTGATCTATAAAATAACGAAGTACATATTTATTTGTTGAAAAGTTGTATTTATAAAGTTTTTAATTTTATTTATATAATTGGAAAACAAACGGGTGGTGATCTATAAAATTACGAAATACATATGTATTTGTTGAAAAGTTGTATTTTTAAAGTTTTTAATTTTATTTCTATAATTGGAACATTTTTATTTGTTCATTTTGTCGTTCAAGTTGTGTAAAGGAGTATTAATATTGACTAGCAATAGTTTCTCAAGATTTTCTTCTGCCAATTTTGTTCTCTTTGAATTAAATACATCCTTATAAATAGAAAACGTCCTTTCTACATCGCAACTGGTTATAGGTGCATACTGGAAATATTCTTTTATTTCTTCATATTTAGCCGTTAGATTTTGTGGAATTGTCTCCATACATAATTGCAGCAATGTAATTAAATCTGGATTTCTATTAAGAATTGCTTCAAACTTTTGCCGAAGGCCACATGAAGTCACTTGGAATACTTTTCAAATTATTAACAGCCACATCTAATGTGGTTAATCCGTCATTTAATTTGAGATTTCGATTTTCAAAATAAGTGATTAGTTTTGGCAATTTTCCAAAGTGTTCGTGAAGAAAGTACAACTGATTTTTTAAATTTGGGATTTGTGTGAGCTCCTTGTACTCACTTCTAGCATCCTCCTTTAGCAGTGTTACGAAATGTTTTAAACTACCGAAATTTCCAGCATAATAACTACTAGCTTCCAGCCATGTTCCCCATCTAGTTATTACTGGACTGGGAGGCAGTGACAGAGATGGAAATTTTTCCCTGAAAAGAGCTACTCTCAATGGTGCTTTTCTGAAAACTTTTTTAAAAGCTGATACAAGTCTATCAACTTCCGGAAAAGTGTCTCTGATATATTCACAGATTTTGCGGAGAGCATGTGCTACACAAGTAATATGCAGCATATTAGGATATATTTTCTTCAATAGTCTGCCTGTTTTTAACATATACGCAGCACTATCACTGACAAATAAAAGTATTTTTTCTTTGTAGGTGGCGTCCGAATGAAGCATTTTTTGCATATTCTCCTTAATGGTTTCAGCAACTGTTTCCGCATCAACTCTATTTATAACACTTGTTGCTATTACATATGAGTTATAGGGAATAGTTGGATGTAGTACACCAGCTACAACATTTACCACACAGCGTCCTAACATATCCACCGTTTCGTCGGCGCTTATCCATATGTATTGATTAAAAGATGGCTTCTAATGCGTTCTACTGTTCTCGTATAGCACCTAGAAACATAATATTTGCGTAAAGTTGATTCATCAGGAACATTTCGACCAGTATATTTTTTCAGAAATATTTTTAAAGTGGGATTGCTAAGTTTATTTAATGGAATATTAGCCGCCATAAAAGTTTTACAGAGTTCAGATGTGTTTGCGATCCTAATTGACGAATTTTTGACGATATTTTACGGATTTTGTAATAAATTTCGGAATCACTGACAATGGACATACAATCAGTATGACCGTCAATCCAACTCGCCATTGTTTTACAATGCCGTTCTCGACATTCTTCCATATCATGTCTGAAAAAGTAACTTAAACAATGCTCTAGATCTAAATAAATGAAAACTAAAAATGTGTGCGTAAGTTATTGAAACTGAACGAAATTCAATGCACACTCTTACGTCGAAATAATTGGTAGAAATCGATTCAATCAAACGATATTAAACAGGATCTATCACAAAAATTACGATGTAATTAACAGTTAAAACTATGAAAACAAGAAACTTACTCACAGCACTTTATTTATCTTACGAAATATAAACTAATAAATAAAATACATTATAAAAACTCCGCTTCTATCTACGCTCATGAAAACACTTTAAAAAACACTATATTCTCCGAATACAATAGCTGGCTTGTCCATTGTTATCGCGGCGAGACCAGGTGTCCGAGTAAGTAAAACAAATACTTCATTGAATTACGCCGGGATGTACTGAGCAACGTTATACACAATTCCAATTGCCGATTGCGTTTTATGGAAATTGCATCCGTTCTCTAATTACCATACATGCCTTGGTAACGACTCTGACAATTTACAAAACAATTGCAGCAGTATTAGTTCTAATATCTGTCAGTTTGTGTTGTCACGTATCAAAATGCACAAACTTGAATACCAAACAGTTATAAAATTCTTGACAAAACAAGGAAAATCTCCAAAAATTATTCGTGAAGAAATGTTGGCTGTATACGGGGAAGATTGTCCTTCAAAATCGACTATTTGCGAATGGTCAAAATTGTTTAAACATGTCTGAGAATCACTGGATGATGATGCCTGTCCAGGTCGACCTGTTGACGTAATCACCTCCGAAGTTATTGAAAAAACCAAGTGTACTGGAGGATGTAAGATTAAAGAAGCGACAATTAGCAGCTTCATTGGGAGTTCCAGAAAGAACGGTTTTCAGAATTCTACACGAATATTTTGGAATAACAAAAGTTATTGCCAGGATGGGTTCCGCGAATGCTTTCGCTATTCCAATTGCGTGTGAGGATGGAGACGTGTGAACAATTTTTGGCGCTTTGTGGAGACGAACCAAGTTTAATTATCAATCGACTTGTCACCGCAGATGAGACTTGGGTCCATCATTTTGACCCTGAGTCAAAACAAGAATCAATGAAGTGGCACATTATCGGTTCTAGCCCCCCAAAAAGTTTGAAGTTACCCCTTCCGCAGGAAAAATAATAGCAACGATGTTTTGGGATTGTCAGGGAATACTAATGATTGATTATCTACGCAAGGGCAGTACGGCAACAGGAGAGTATTACGCAATATTAATGCATCGCCTAAGAGATTCTATTAAAGCGAAAAGGCATGGGAAACCGACGCAAAGTGTCCTGTTGCTTCACGATAATTCACCAGTCCACAAATGAAGACTTGCAAAAGCTGCCGTTGCTGAATGTGGCCTCACAGAAATAGACCATCTACATTATAGATCAGATGTCGCTCCGTGTGACTATTTTTTGTTTCCTAATCTCAAAAGAACTCTAAGGGGAACAAAATTTATGGACGATGATGAACTTATAGCGGCCATTGAAATGTATTTTGCAGACAAACCAAAGGAATTTTTTTATAATGGATTATAGATCTTATTAAAACGATGTAATACTTGTATACAAAAGCAAGGGGGCTATATTGAAAGATAAATTTTTATTGCTGTTCGAAACCTTTTTTTTTCATGCCTAGTTCGGGAATATATAAACGACTCCTCGTATGTTAAATATAAGTTAATCTAGGATATACAATTCAAATATAACATGTACAATTTTATCAATATTCAACGTTCATTTTTAAATTGAAACTACTGTAAAAAAGGAATAATTAAAATTGTAAAACTTGTCTATATTCTAAGAAGCGGCACCTTTTATATTTGCAAGTTTATTATTTTATGAATTAGGCCGCCTGTACACTGCGTCAAAAAATTATCGCAACATTTAAAATTTTGAAAATACCTTTACTCCGACAAAAACTACGTACTCCTAAAAAATTACTTAAATTAAAATCTCATTTCAAAACTTTAGTTTTTTTTAAATTTTTTTTCCAAATTTACCAAAAACTGCGGAAATCACAAAAAACAAAAAATAATAAAAATAACAAGAATTAATAATGCGTGCTGCCTTGTCTGGGTACAGTAATAGTTTGACAACGCCTTGGCATGCTTGATATTAAATTTCTTAATAAAATATCATTCAACTGTTCCCAACCTTCTACCAAAGCCTCTGATAATTCTTCTAGAGTCTGAAGACGCCAGAAAAGTGAGTGAACACGGTGTTCCAACCTGTCCCATACATATTCAGTCGGATTGAGGTCGGACTTCTTGCAAGCTAGTTCTAAGTGCCAATGTTCTCTTCATTAGGGTAATCTCATTAGGTATGTGTGGTTTTGCGTTACCATGCATTAATAAAAAATCTCCTATAAATGAGACAAAAGGAACAATATAATGTTTCAAAATGTTTCTTATATACATATCCGCATTTACCGCTTGTCTATCCCTTTCATGTAAATCTGTACGTACCTCTAAGTTTAAGCCTCTCCATACCACCACAAAACCACCTCCAAAATCTACTCTAGATTGAATGTTACACTGAGCATAACCTACTCCTAGTCTTCTATGAACCTTTACACGATTGTCACATGAAAATAAACAAAATTTGGATTTACCTGTACAAAGAAATTTGTCCTATTCATTAAGTCCCCAATGAACAGGTTGTTCAGCAAATTCTAAACGTGCTCTACAAGGAGAGCACCTTTGGCTGGCACTTATCATATCAATTAATATTCTTTCAACCTATTCCTAACAGTCTGGACGTGAATGTGTCGGTTATGTACGTTGGTTAATTCAATCTGGAGTTCCCATGCTATATCAAACCGCTGTCGCAGAGTGCACAATCTCAAAGAACGATCTTCCACGGTATTTGTCGACCGTTTTCTATCTTGTCCAGGTCTCTTTTTATACTATGCATTTCATTAAACCTTTGAATACACCTACTGATGTTTGAAGGATGGACATTTAAAGTTTGCAACATTCCTAACACCTTGACCACTGTTGATTAAAACGATTTCTTGGGCCGCTTCCTCACTGCTCAAATGACTTATTTCAGTACTTGTTTTTAAGAAGATGAACGCAGCTGAGATGCTGGCGTTAAAAGTGATGTATTCTATTTACAGTTGTCAATGATATTCAGTTACAGAACCTGTCAATCACAAAGTGAAGTCATACTATACGTTATACAAAATGTTGTATCGACAATGAAATAATAATGTGATGATCTATTAATCCTAGTAGTCAAAAAGGTCAAGAAAATCTGCGAGATTAATTAGAATTTCTGCCAAAGTATGGATAGAAGAAAAATTATAATTTATAATTGGGATTTATTTCTCTAAATTCGCATAATTAATAAAATGTATTTCTACAATTTCTTAGTAAAAATTAAAGTATTGATTTTCTGCTTGTGAGAAGCAGTGGTGAAATTATATAAATCTGAAACTCTTTCGGGAATTTTCGTTTAATTTTGTATCTAACACTAGACTTCTAAAACATTTCTTGTTTTTCTATGAAAGCGAACTAATGTTATTAGTTATCAAAAACAAAAGATTATATTAAATTTAAGTGGATGTAATGGGAAATTGATTAAATAACTTATTTCTCAGAAGAATACGCTTTGCTCGTCATATTGATATATTAGCTGAACTCCTTAATACGGCCTATTAGATAACGGATAACTGGTACTAGGATAAAATCGATTTTTAACTTGCAAGCCAAACTAATATAGTAATTGCATTTTACCTCTTAGTGTAATGTTTGTATCGTCCTGCGTAGATTATACTTTTAATACAATATAAATATCAAAGCAATAAAACCGAATTTTCATAAAAAAACAGGCTTGTTATATGGCAGCTTAAAAGAATTTTTAGAATATAATCTAAAAAAATATGTAAGATATTTTAGTTTGTTGAATAGGCAAAACTACATATTTTATAAAGGGTTTATTTCCCCTACTTTCTGTTCGGCGTCTGGCGTACCTTAGGGTTCGAACCATAAGCCACAGATATGTTAATGTTTCTGTCATGTGGTGTTTTAGCTTACGTTGACAACTAGAAAAACAAAGTATCTGTTAATGAAGAGCAAGCTGTTAACAAACTCGTCCTGGGTCGGCGATCGTGGACTTTATTTTCTACTATCTCTCGTCCTTCAGAAAATGTTTTATGCCATTAAAATAATTGTGAAAGGATATTTTCAACAAACTGTTCTCGCAATCTTTGCAAAATTTCTTCTGAGCCAAAAACTAATTACGTGTTGCACCAGACGAGTGTACCTTGTTCCCGCTTATCTTGGTTACTGCCACACTAACGATCTTAGAGCCGGATCGGAGACAATTCTCCCCTTCCATAACCCAGATCTGCAGCTCCCATCTGTATCCAAACCAGTCGTGCCTCTTTCATAACCACCCATCATATATTCTCGTTTAAATTTAACCCCCCTCGCATATTATTATTAAAAAGCTATAAGCTTTTGTCATAGCGACGAACCAGCTTCTTTTTCCTCTTGTTCTAATTTTTGGGTTGGACGCCAGCACGTCCAGGCACTTGAGCACAGTGCTCTTTGTACCACTCCCTCCCAATAGATGTATCAGTTCCACTCTGTTAGCCTTGTGTCCTCGATAAAAGCCACTATCCTCCTTAGGAGAAGTTTAGGTATCTTCGTAGGATCAAATAGATCTCTTTCGAAATAATTCTGTCTGAGTCCTTTCAGGTTTCTCACAAGTGCATATTACATGAAGACTAGTTCTATCCTGTTTTTCACGTCTGCTACACCAGACCTCATGCTGTACAGATGCTTCCTTAAAGGACAATGCCCGGTTATTAAGCCAGTAATATTTTTAATATATTTTTTTGTTACTACGAATTAGGTTGGCTGAAAACCTGGCGTCCGGCCCCCTAAGTAGTGTTTTAGTATGAAGTTGACCTTCTGTTAGCCTCCATTTCTTTTTAAGTTCTTTTTCTAGCCATAACCAGTTCTCCCTTCTAGCGGAATATTTAGCGATTCCACATACAGGTTCTGGTCATATGAAGTTCTTATTAGTAGCTTCCTAGGCCAGTTGTCGGTTATCTCATTGCCTTTAATTCCCTATCAGCCTTTAATTTCGTATCAGCGACACTGTATCGTCTCGTGTCAGTCTATTAAGTACTTGTTTATAATGTTACAGCAGTTTAGACCTGGAAGGTGGATTCATAATGGCTCTAATAGCTGCCTGACTATCGGTCACTATGTTAATTTCTTTGTTTCCACAGCTGGCTTCCGAATTTCCTCGGTACAGCCTGTGACTAGAAACAATTCATCCTGGAAAGCAGTCGTATGTTTCCCCAGACTTAACGATATCTTCCTTCTGGGGCGCATTCCGTATATACATGCACTTGTACCCCAATTGGATTGTGATTCAGGTGCCGGCACCACAATCGCTCGACCGACTTCTTGCATGTTTGGCCTTCAGTCTCAGGATCGCAGCCATGGCCTCCGTTGTCACAAATAGTTCCAACGGAGGGAGACCCATTATGGCCTCCATAGGGGCGGATGAACCAGCTTTTTAGTGCCCTCATCCAAAGAACTCTGATGTCTGTGAATTAAGTAATTCTATAACACTATCTTGCAGCTCCTTCGTTCCATATAGTCTACAAGGAGGATGCCCTTCTTGTCCCAAAAGACAGTTATCATGAATTTTCTCGCGGAAAAAGTTTGACAGCACTTGAAAGGTTTCTTCGTAGGCGAGTTAGAGCTACCTCACTGCATTGACTGTCTTTTCATCTCAATGGTGATATAGGCGAGCGAAATCTCATCATTTGTTATGACATGCCTGAGGAAATCTTCAGCTTCAGTATCGTAATGTGTCAGAAAATTTTGCACCGATCCCATTCCCTTTGTTTTATGATTTTCGTTAAGCAGTTTTGGTACTCATCGTGAACAAAATGTGTGGCAACCTAAATCTATCTCATATAAAACTGTACGTGAAATTTGAAGGAAAAATGAAAGGAAGAAAAAAGTACGTGAAATTTGGAGGTTCTGTGATTGTGAATCACCGATTTTCACGAATTTTTTCTTCCACATTACGCACCAGTTCGTTTGTCACAACAGTTGGTCTTCCAAGCCGTTCTTCATAACGGACATTAGTTCGTCCTTCTCGAAAGATACGGTACCATCTTTTAACCATACTGTCACTCATGACATTTTCACCATAAACAGAACAAAGTTGACGATGAATCAGCTTTCATGTTCGTTGGACATAGAAATCGGATAACGGCATGCAATACACAGTCGGCGAGATTTTCAATTGCAGCAGCCATTTTAAACGACTAAGATATCGGGGGAGAATTTACAAATGATTCTCTTACTAGCACTGCCAGACTCACGCTGAACCAGACTATACCGCAGCGCTCCACTCACGCCGATATCTCGACTCGTCTGCTCACTAGGCGGAAACGGGACTTATTTACGAATCGCCCTCTTAGATTCTGTATAGTTATTTATCTATTTTCAGCAATCGAAAAAATAAGTTTTTCTCCAATTGTCAAAAAAAAGTGACGTTTTTTTCATTAATCTCAGTATGCAAAATGTTTCATTTTTTAAGCATTAAAAAAAAATTTTTTCCGTTAAAAGAAGATTTTTTTCACTGTGAAATTTTAATGTGTAATTTACACTCGTTTTGATTCAACCACGGTTCAAACGATTTCAAATATAAATTAAATTGTTGTGCATAACACAATTGTCTTATTTTATTTCAGTTTTCGAAAAAATATTGTTTGTATCTCGAACGCGAAATGCTTTTGCGTTCTCGAATGAATATTTTGCCTCGCTAAAGTTCGGCAAAATAACTTCCATTCTTGAACGCAAAAGTACCATTTCGCGTTCTGGATACAAAAATAACTATTATGAAACGTACTTAAACATTCTATAATAGAAACCTGAATATGAAATTTGTAATAAACATAGTCCCGGAGTCGACTATTGAGAAATGTTACAATATATGAAATTATTTTTCTTAAAACTTGAAAATACTTTATGTACTCGTATCAAAAGCAATATAAATGTATGGCGTAGTAGTAATAACTCACAATTTACCAACATCAAAGGCGTTAGGTTTTGTTAAAATCAGGGCCTTTAAGGTATCTGTGGGAGCCGTTGAATTCGTTCGTATTTAAAAACAGTTACAAAGAGAAATTGGAAAATAGAAGTTTCAGATACATACTCATAAATCTAAAAAGCCAATAGGCTTCAATAAAAACTGTTCATTTCTATGCGATATTTATAACGAAAGCAATTTTAAAAAGGGTATTTACGTCGTTTTATAATACCGCTTTATATTTGAGACCGAGTATTATAGAAAATGAAAACTTATGCGACGAAGTTGGGGAATTTAAAGTCTCCACACATATATTTTCGCATTTAAGAGATTGTATTTGAATACAAAGTAATATATGAAATGATGCGGGTTTTATTTTTAGATTATACCGAGAATATTTGCTTAAATTAATAAATCAAACTCTGTCTACAGTGTGTGACATTATAACAAAGCATATGCTATTACAATAGGAACAAAACTTTCTGTGCCCTCTTCATAACCGTATGTTGCTAAATAAATCCTTCTCTAACAATAAATCTATGGTTTTAGGGCACGAAGCCTGTGTTTCCTGCTTTCTGAAATACAAATTTCGTATATTTACGTTCATAATACTGGAACTTTATGAAATATCTCGCTACTCTCTGAATTTTCTTCATAACGAGGCTCTGTTATCATATTTATACATTGTGAAATGTAATTTGTAAATGCAAACTTAAGGTATAAGTCTTGAAAAAAGTATAGGAAAAGAAATTACTCAAGGGAATATAAAGTTTCATATTCAAGACAAAATAATTTAAAAAGTAATTCAAAATATACTCCTGTTATATTATAAATAACTTGAATATTTAAAATACTCCATTTGACTAATGTTGGAGCTATAACGTGTGGTCCCAAAGTTTTCGGAAAAATTTAATTTAGATGATTTGTTGTACAAAATGACGTTTGATTAAGTTGTCGCTGGAAGTCATAGGTCACAATTAACTTGTTTTAATTACGACACTTCAGTTTTTGTGATCTGATTCAGCAAAACGTCTTATAAGTTAGATATTCGTAAATAATTTATAATCTAGTTGGGTGAAAGCTACAACTTCTTCAATAAAATCTGGTCATCTTCAACAAAGAAGGCCTTAGAAAAGCCAGTGCATATGCCATCAACCTGAGCTGGATGATCAACAACTTTACCAACAAACAGTGAAAAAGTGACAAAATTATTATTAGTGGAGATATAAAATTTAATGTAATGAAATATTGGCACCTGAGATTATGTTTATAGATAAGCTGAATATATCTATACCGGTCAGGGGACAGGAAAAAAATCACTCGAATTATTGGGGTGCCAGCATCTGGCATACGAATGGATCACAATCCAATCGGGGTACAGGTGCAGGTGTATGTGGAATGTGCCCTAGAAGAATGACATCATTAAGTCTGGGGAAGCATACGATGGGTTTCCAGGGTAAGCTGTTTACAGTTGCAGCCTGTCCCGAGGAAATTCGTGAAGCCGGCTGCGCAAACAATAAAATCAACATAATGACTAGCGACCGGACACGAGAGGTTGATGACTCATCGCCCACGAGCGTTCTATTGAACATTTATATTTTTAAATTTTTTAATTTTATTTATATAATTATATAAAATACATTTTTATTTGTTCATTTTGTAGTTCAAGTTGAGTAAAGGAGTATTAATATTTACTAGCAATACTTTTTCAAGGTTCTCTTCTGTAAAATTTATTCTCTTTGAATGAAATACATCCTTGTAAATAGAAAACGTTCTTTCTACATCGCAACTGGTTATAGGTGTATCCTGGAAATATTCTTTTATTTACGCGTATTTTGCATTTAGATGTCGTGGCATTGTCTTTATACACAATTGCCGCAATGTTATTAAATTTGGATTTTTATTAACCACTGCGTCTAACTTTTGCTGAAGGCCACATCCGAAGTCACTTGGAATTCTTTTCAAATTATTAATAGCCACATCTAATGTCGTTAAACCATCATTTAATTTGAGATTGCGATTTTCAAAATAAGTGATTAGTTTCCAAAGTGTTCCTGGAGAAAGTACAACTGATTTTTTAAATGTGAAATTTGTATTAGTTCCTTGCACTCAGAAATACTCCGAGCATCGTCATTTAAACATGCAACGAAATTTTGTAAACTATCGAAATTCTCTGCATAAAAACTAGTTGCTTTCTACCATGTCCCCCATCTAGTTATTACTGGAGAGGGAGACAGTGACAAAGATGACAGTTTCTCCCTGTAAAGACCTACTCTCAATGGTACTTTTCTGAAAACTTTTTTAAAAGCGGATACAAGTCTATCAACTTCTGGAAAGGTGTCACTGATATATTCACAGATTCTGTGGAGAGCATGTGCTACACAAGTAATATGCAGCATATTAGGATATGTTTCCTTTCATAGTCTGGCTGTTGTTAACATATATGCAGCACTGTCACTTACCAATAAAATTACCTTTTCTTTGTACCTGTCGTCCGAATGAAGAATTTTTTGAATAGTCTCGTTAATGGTTTTAGCAATTGTTTCCACATCAACTGTATTTATAACTTTTGATGCTATTACATATGCGTTATAAGGAATAGTTGGATGTAGTACACCAGCTACGACATTTGCCACACAGCGTCCTAATATATCGACAGTTTCGTGGGCCCTTATCCAGAGGTACTGATTTGAAAGATGGCTTGTAATGCGTTCTACTGCTTTCATGTAGCACTTAGAGACATAATATTTGCGTAAGGTGGATTCATCAGGAACATTTCGACCAGTATATTTTTGGAGAAATATTTTTAAAGTGGTATTGTTAAGTTTGTTTAATGGAATATTAGCCGCCTTAAAAATTTCACATAGTTCTTCGTTAAAATTGTCAGATTCCAACGGTTCCAATTTCCGTGCATGTGTTTGCGATGCTAAGTGACGTTGTACGTGCGATATTATGGAATTTTTTAAAGATATTTTACAAATTTTGCAATAAATTTCGGACACTGACAATGGACATACAATCAGTATGACCGTCAATTCAACTTGTCATTGTTTTACGATGCCGTTCTCGACGTTCTTCCATATCATATCTGAAAAAGTAACTTAAACAGTGCTCTAGATCTAAATAAATGAAAACTAAAAATGTATGCGTAAGTTATTGAAACTGAACGAAATTCAATGCACACTTACGTCGAAATAATTGGGAGAAGTAGATTCAATCAAACGATATTAAACAGGATCTATCACAAAAATTACGATGTAATTAACAGTTAAAACTATGAAAACAAGAAACCAACTCATAGCACTTGATTTATTTTAACGAAATATAATCTAAATAAACTAAATTATTAAAACTCCAGACGCTTCTATCTACGCCCATGAAAACAGAAATTTAACTGTAAATATCCAACAAAAAACGTCGCAATTCTCAATGAAAACGGATGTGCGCCCTAGCCAGATTAATAGTGCATTCAATAACTACGTGATGTACTTACAGATGCTGTAGACTATTTATATCGTCCGTCGTAATTGTGACGTCATTTCAACCAGATGTGTCCGGTCTCTGATAATGACTGATAGTCAGGCGGCTATTAGAGCTATTGTGAATCTATCTACCAGGTCCAAATTGATGAAACATTGTAAACAGGTCCCCTATAGTTATATATGGCTGCCAGGAGATGACGAGATTAAAGTCAATGAGCCGACGAACTGCCCAAGAGAAACTTCATAGGACCAACTCCATACTATGATACTACTAGAAGAGCTGAATGCCAGGCTTTCAGCCAACCTAGTTCATAGTAATAAAAAATAAATTAAAACCATTACCTGGTACAGGAGATGTGAAAAACAGGAAAAAATTAGCCTTCGTATAATAGGCACTGAAGGGATTCAACAGAAACATTTCGGAAGGGATTTGCTGGATCCTACGAGGATACTCAAATTTCCCCCGAGGAGGATTGAGGACACAAGCCTGACAAAAGAGTCGAACTGAAACATCTATTGGGGGTGGCACAAAGAGCAGTGCTCAAGTGTCTGGACTTCGCTGGACTGGCGTACAACCCAAAGAATTAGCTATATAGACAGATATCGATACTTGCAAAACTTTGGAAAAGTTAGATAATGTGGCTTATAGATCTACAGTTAACAAACTGAGACGAATCACATTTTTTCAAAACAGTAGTAATCCTTGCTATCTTGCAAACTGAACGGAAAATGGAAGTAAATATATCCGACCTGAAAATAGTCCTCCTGGGCTGTGTTAATCGAAATAATACTGGAATGATATCGGGAAACTCTTGCGAGAGCATTAAGTTGACTGATAATATTTTTTGAAGAATACTATATGAATCTGTAATTACTATCAAAGAGTCTATATTACTTAGATAATAATAGTTATTTTAGACTAATAACGATGGTAAAATCACGGTAAATCACTTGATTTAAGTATTTCATTAAAAGACGAGAAGATTTTACTATCCACTTCAAAAAGGAATATTTAGTCATTATATGATGATAAGTTGTAAAAGTGTCAAATTTATTGTCACTTTTATATATGTTTCGAAACGACGTCTGGCCGTAAACTTGCACTTATTAAGACTCCGGAAATTTCGAACTTTCCCATTTCACGTATAACCGATGAGTTGTATAAGTTTCAGCTGTAGCACGATCAGTTTGCCCAAATTGCGCCATCTGCGACGCAACCTCCGAGTAAAACTATTTCATGTATGATTTACTACCGCTTGGTATCCCCCTATATGTATAGATATGAAATAGGATAACACACGTGCATACAAATATAACTCTCCTTATTTTAGATAGAGCAGAATATAACTTATAATCAGTATCATAGAATATTACCCGGATATCGCATGCTTTAAGTACACGTTAGTAATTTATTTATTTTCTTTTTTTAATAAAATCGTGAGCTTAACGATATACCGTTTATTCGTTCTCAAAGTTGAACATATGAATCTTTATCATGCGCTTACGTTGCCTAGCACCACCAACAAAATAGCTGATCAATTAAATAATTTAAATTTCAAAGCAGTACGTAAAGTTTGATATTTAATTCATTCAAATTTGTTTACTGTTTGCTTATTTGTAAAAGTACCGATTCGAACTCTATTCACGGAAGAATAAGTAATTATGTAAATGAAGAAAGAGTTTTTAATGTGAAAACATATTATGAAGGCTGTAGGTTGCGACAAGTTCGCGATATGGTTGCCGTTAATTTTCATAATAGACCTATACCTATACCTAGTAAAAAATATTTGCAAAATTTCGATACACTTGCAAACATTTCACTAGCATTGGAACTAGGGGTGGTGAATAGCCATTATCTTTACTGAAAAAATAAAATGTTCTAAATAACAATTATATTACATGAAATACACAAATAGTTGATGTTACAGAAGAACGTAAAGGTCGGCGCATCCTTTTGAAAATTTTAGGAATCCTCCGAATTTCCGTATAATAATTTACGATTCGTTGCCTTAGTTCTTCCAAATTATTTACGGGTCATTCGTACACTAGTTATTTTAGAGGTCTCCAAACATAGAAGTCGATAGGTGTCAGGTCCGAGGACCTATGAGGCCATACAATTAGACCAGGTCTTATCCATCTCCCACCTATAATTCCTAACATTCCAAACTATGATGAAAACGTTTGCAGGAGCTCCTTCGTGCATAAAAGAATAGTTGGATGTAGTACACCAGCTACGACATTTGCCACACAGCGTCCTAATATATCGACAGTTTCGTGGGCCCTTATCCAGAGGTACTGATTTGAAAGATGGCTTGTAATGCGTTCTACTGCTTTCATGTAGCACTTAGAGACATAATATTTGCGTAAGGTGGATTCATCAGGAACATTTCGACCAGTATATTTTTGGAGAAATATTTTTAAAGTGGTATTGTTAAGTTTGTTTAATGGAATATTAGCCGCCTTAAAAATTTCACATAGTTCTTCGTTAAAATTGTCAGATTCCAACGGTTCCAATTTCCGTGCATGTGTTTGCGATGCTAAGTGACGTTGTACGTGCGATATTATGGAATTTTTTAAAGATATTTTACAAATTTTGCAATAAATTTCGGACACTGACAATGGACATACAATCAGTATGACCGTCAATTCAACTTGTCATTGTTTTACGATGCCGTTCTCGACGTTCTTCCATATCATATCTGAAAAAGTAACTTAAACAGTGCTCTAGATCTAAATAAATGAAAACTAAAAATGTATGCGTAAGTTATTGAAACTGAACGAAATTCAATGCACACTTACGTCGAAATAATTGGGAGAAGTAGATTCAATCAAACGATATTAAACAGGATCTATCACAAAAATTACGATGTAATTAACAGTTAAAACTATGAAAACAAGAAACCAACTCATAGCACTTGATTTATTTTAACGAAATATAATCTAAATAAACTAAATTATTAAAACTCCAGACGCTTCTATCTACGCCCATGAAAACAGAAATTTAACTGTAAATATCCAACAAAAAACGTCGCAATTCTCAATGAAAACGGATGTGCGCCCTAGCCAGATTAATAGTGCATTCAATAACTACGTGATGTACTTACAGATGCTGTAGACTATTTATATCGTCCGTCGTAATTGTGACGTCATTTCAACCAGATGTGTCCGGTCTCTGATAATGACTGATAGTCAGGCGGCTATTAGAGCTATTGTGAATCTATCTACCAGGTCCAAATTGATGAAACATTGTAAACAGGTCCCCTATAGTTATATATGGCTGCCAGGAGATGACGAGATTAAAGTCAATGAGCCGACGAACTGCCCAAGAGAAACTTCATAGGACCAACTCCATACTATGATACTACTAGAAGAGCTGAATGCCAGGCTTTCAGCCAACCTAGTTCATAGTAATAAAAAATAAATTAAAACCATTACCTGGTACAGGAGATGTGAAAAACAGGAAAAAATTAGCCTTCGTATAATAGGCACTGAAGGGATTCAACAGAAACATTTCGGAAGGGATTTGCTGGATCCTACGAGGATACTCAAATTTCCCCCGAGGAGGATTGAGGACACAAGCCTGACAAAAGAGTCGAACTGAAACATCTATTGGGGGTGGCACAAAGAGCAGTGCTCAAGTGTCTGGACTTCGCTGGACTGGCGTACAACCCAAAGAATTAGCTATATAGACAGATATCGATACTTGCAAAACTTTGGAAAAGTTAGATAATGTGGCTTATAGATCTACAGTTAACAAACTGAGACGAATCACATTTTTTCAAAACAGTAGTAATCCTTGCTATCTTGCAAACTGAACGGAAAATGGAAGTAAATATATCCGACCTGAAAATAGTCCTCCTGGGCTGTGTTAATCGAAATAATACTGGAATGATATCGGGAAACTCTTGCGAGAGCATTAAGTTGACTGATAATATTTTTTGAAGAATACTATATGAATCTGTAATTACTATCAAAGAGTCTATATTACTTAGATAATAATAGTTATTTTAGACTAATAACGATGGTAAAATCACGGTAAATCACTTGATTTAAGTATTTCATTAAAAGACGAGAAGATTTTACTATCCACTTCAAAAAGGAATATTTAGTCATTATATGATGATAAGTTGTAAAAGTGTCAAATTTATTGTCACTTTTATATATGTTTCGAAACGACGTCTGGCCGTAAACTTGCACTTATTAAGACTCCGGAAATTTCGAACTTTCCCATTTCACGTATAACCGATGAGTTGTATAAGTTTCAGCTGTAGCACGATCAGTTTGCCCAAATTGCGCCATCTGCGACGCAACCTCCGAGTAAAACTATTTCATGTATGATTTACTACCGCTTGGTATCCCCCTATATGTATAGATATGAAATAGGATAACACACGTGCATACAAATATAACTCTCCTTATTTTAGATAGAGCAGAATATAACTTATAATCAGTATCATAGAATATTACCCGGATATCGCATGCTTTAAGTACACGTTAGTAATTTATTTATTTTCTTTTTTTAATAAAATCGTGAGCTTAACGATATACCGTTTATTCGTTCTCAAAGTTGAACATATGAATCTTTATCATGCGCTTACGTTGCCTAGCACCACCAACAAAATAGCTGATCAATTAAATAATTTAAATTTCAAAGCAGTACGTAAAGTTTGATATTTAATTCATTCAAATTTGTTTACTGTTTGCTTATTTGTAAAAGTACCGATTCGAACTCTATTCACGGAAGAATAAGTAATTATGTAAATGAAGAAAGAGTTTTTAATGTGAAAACATATTATGAAGGCTGTAGGTTGCGACAAGTTCGCGATATGGTTGCCGTTAATTTTCATAATAGACCTATACCTATACCTAGTAAAAAATATTTGCAAAATTTCGATACACTTGCAAACATTTCACTAGCATTGGAACTAGGGGTGGTGAATAGCCATTATCTTTACTGAAAAAATAAAATGTTCTAAATAACAATTATATTACATGAAATACACAAATAGTTGATGTTACAGAAGAACGTAAAGGTCGGCGCATCCTTTTGAAAATTTTAGGAATCCTCCGAATTTCCGTATAATAATTTACGATTCGTTGCCTTAGTTCTTCCAAATTATTTACGGGTCATTCGTACACTAGTTATTTTAGAGGTCTCCAAACATAGAAGTCGATAGGTGTCAGGTCCGAGGACCTATGAGGCCATACAATTAGACCAGGTCTTATCCATCTCCCACCTATAATTCCTAACATTCCAAACTATGATGAAAACGTTTGCAGGAGCTCCTTCGTGCATAAAATACATGTTTAATTTATTAAGAAATCTGAGTTGCAAAAGTAGGACTTTCTACCAGTTTTTATAAAATTCATTGACAAACATCATGATGTGCATCATAATCGAGAGTGCTTTGAGAGCTAATATTTGAATTGTCTTCTACCCGTCTCAAAATATCCAGTTCTACTGCGGCAGTAGAAACTGATATGGGTCTACCAGAACTTCCATTAACTTTAACTTAACGTTCATTAACTTTAAATGAACCAGTTTTGAACCGCCGGTGATGAAATTTTGACAATATTTTTTCACTCGGTAGCAACCAGTTCGAAAATGCTTCAGCGTACATACGTCGTACTTCAGTGGCTTTACTGTTCGTACGACCGTACATAAAATATATGTTGGCCATTTCTGCATTTGTATGCTCAGGCATAATTTGAGAACCGAAAAAAATTGATGCAAATGATAAGTAATCTTGTCATAGACATCGAACAGTATTAATTTTAAATCACGATAAGTTGTTTCACAAAGGCGTCCACTTTCCAAATCCAAAAATCAAATTTGTGATTTTAAACCAGAAAATCGATAGTGTCAGAAACAGTTGAGTTGTGGACCCATGTTGACTAAGACTTTTTTTGCTTGTTCCCACCAGCAATATCACTGGATAAAATATCAGACAACCTTTTTCTAACAGATTGTGTGACAATACAGATATTGAACTAAATTCATACGAGAATTAATAATAATTAAAATCTCATCCCACAGGCAATTGTCTCTTAATTTGTTGCATAATTTTACAATCTGACAAGATTGTAGGCACAACACATTGCGACGTCAACCATCCAGGTTGGGAGGATAAATGATATATATATATATATATATATATATATATATATATATGGTAAATTCAATTAGTCCTTTAACCAACCAGACCTTTAATCGCCGACTGATTGAATTTACCATATCATACCAAGGCCTCGAAAATATAATATTTATATATATATATATATATATATATATATATATATATATATATATAAACATATATACAATGTGTCCGGGAAAATTGGGAAATCTATCGGATTCAGATAGAAGATTAAAAAATAAGATGACAAGTTCCCATATTTTTTTTCCTAGCGGCCCTCCCTACGGAGATACGGCCTCCTAAAGGACGCCACTGGAAATCAATTTTTCTAGAATAACTTTTAAACTACTTATTATAATTTAATGAAAATTTAATATGATAAACAGTAGTAAGGACCTCTTAAAATACTGTCCTTAAATTTAAATTAGCATGTTTAGTTTACCAGGGGCGGACTAGGTTGTACATTTTAATGCTTACATTTTTAACACCCTGTATGATAAGGAGTTAAAAAAAACAAATTTGGATACCTTGAACATTAAGCTAAAGAAAAGGTACTCTTGTTCATTGTCGATAAAATGAACCGTTTTCGAGGAAAAAAAAATAAAAGAATTAATGTTTTATTTCTATTAAAAAGAACCATGTTTTTTTATTTTTTTTTGCCTGCAACAAAGTGTGATACAAAAGTCTGAAATAAAACTGTTTTCAGTACTAAAAAACGCATTGTTTTTATAAACGTTACTATGGTACCCACGAATTAATAAATATCTTGCATTGATGTGTAAATTTTAAATCTTGTAATCTTTCATATTGTTAACACGTTGATCCTTTACTTCGATATTAATTTATTGAATTTTGAATATATTGGTAAATTTAATTTGATAATGGAATACACATTTAGTGAGTATGCAGATATGCATCTTATGTACGGTCTTGCATCTTGCAATGCTTTGGAAGCAAGAAGGTTGTATGAAGAAAGATATCCTAATCGCAATATTCCAAATCAGAAAACATTTCAGCGACTTGACCAACGTCTAAGAGAGACTGGTGGGCGATTCCATTAAATAAGGTAACATTATTGACTTTTTTTAATGTTTTAGGAAGTTTTGCGAAAAAAAGTACTGATGCTGGTGTGAGAAGAACAGTACCTACGGTGCAATTGGAGGAAAATATTTTGGATACTGTAGGTGATACTCCTTCAATAAGCACTCGAAGATTAGCCGCGCAGCTTAATACGTCAAAAACGACAATTCATGAAGTACTTAAAGAACAGTTGTTTTACCCTTATCATCTGCAAAAAGTGCATCTACTACTTCCTGAAGATTTTCCTCGTAGAATCCAGTTCGCAAACTGGCTATTAGATCAGCAACGAACAAACCCAAACTTCATTAGCACTATTCTTTTTACCGATGAAGCAGGGTTTACCAAAAATGGTATTGTAAATTTACATAACTCGCATGTATGGGCTGATGAAAACCCTCATGCCACTGTCGTTCATCATTATCAACGTGAGTTCCAATCAATTAATGTTTGGGCAGGAATAATTGGCAATTTTTTGATTGGACCATGCGTATTGCCGCCACGATTGAATGGTGAACTTTATTTACAGTTCCTTCAGAACGCTTTTCTGGATTCAATAGAGCATTTGCCACTTGCAACCCGCCAAAGCATGTATTTTATGCATGATGGGGCCCCACCTCATTTTAGCGTTGCTGTACGCGACCATCTGAATAACGTCTATCCAAACCGTTGGATAGGCAGAGGAGGTCCCATTGCCTGGCCTCCACGGTCTCCCGACCTAACGCCAATGGATTTTCACCTGTGGGGTCATCTCAAAACCTTGGTGTATTCCTCTCCGGTTGATACTAGGGAGGAACTTTTACAGAGAATCACATTTCATTGTGATGTGATAAGAAACAATGCTGGGTTGTTGTGGCGAGTACAGCAGTCCTCTGTTCGTCGTGCCCGCGAGTGTATCAGAGTTCACGGAGCCCATGTTGAACCCACTTATGAAGTTTTTAATTGATTATTTCTACTGGGACAAAACTGCATTTCTAAGAATCTTTGTAATTTTGTCGTATTAAATAACCTAAACTAAAACTTTTTTGTTCCTGGAATGACTTTTGGATCACACTTTGTTGCAGACAAAAAAAAATAAAAAACATGGTTCTTTTTAATAGAAATAAAACATTAATTCTTTTATTTTTTTTTCCTCGAAAACGGTCCATTTTATCGACAATGAAAAAGAGTACCTTTTCTTTAGCTTAATGTTCAAGGTATCCAAGTTTGTTTTTTTTAACTCCTTATCATACAGGGTGTTAAACATGTAAGCATTAAAATGTACAACCTAGTCCGCCCCTGGCAAACTAAACATGATAATTTAAATTTAAGGGCAGTATTTTAAGAGGTCCTTACTACTGTTTACATATTAAATTTTCATTAAATTATAATAAGTAGTTTAAAAGTTATTCAAGAAAAATTGATTTCCAGTGGCGTCCTTCAGGAGGCCGTATCTGGTAGGGAGGGCCGCTAGGAAAAAAATTATGGGAACTTGTCATCTTATTTTTTAATGTTCTATCTGAATCCGAGAGATTTCCCACATTTTCCCGGACACATTATATATATATATATATATATATATATATATATATATATATATATATATATATATATATGATAATTTTGATGTTCTCGCTGTTGTATGATAAAATGATTGTTTCTCGGGTTCTTGGCCGCGTGTGAGATGTGTCCTGAGAAGGATTGTTGTCTCGACGTTTCGACGGGATCGCACTCGTCATTTTCTAGAGTTGTTCTTTCACTTGACGCTGAAGAGTAACAGTTACTCTTCAGCGTCAAGTGAAAGAACAACTCTAGAAAATGACGAGTGCGATCCCGTCGAAACGTCGAGACAACAATCCTTCTCAGGACACATCTCACACGCGGCCAAGAACCCGAGAAACCATCATTTCATATATATATATATATATATATATATATACTATAACGTCAATTAAGAATGTTAATGTTATTGAATGTAGACATCTACATTCATGTAGACATCTGATTCATTAACACTGTTACTTTATTATGCATTTCTATATGGCTTGAACCTGGGTCTATTGTGGCCTAGTGGTCAAGGCGACAGCCCGGATAGCTGTAGACTTGGGTTCGAGTCCCAACGTAGACCATATTTTTCAAATAAAAAATTTCGTATGATTTGCTTTGTAATTTGTAGACAGCAATGTTTACATCCCCACTTACTCTGCAATTACATACATTTTAATTGAATATTTGTAAATATTTCATATAAAAAAGCCGAAAAACTCCAATAATTTATCAAATGTTATATATATATATATATATATATATATATATATATATATATATATATATATATATATATATATATATATGTATATGTATATTGAAGTATTGAAAAAACAATAAACCTATAAAAATAGTGAACATTGTCAAGTTAGCTAATGATATTTCATTATTACAACAGAAAACATACATAATATGTACGCAAAATGTACAATAAACACAAAAATAACAAGTGTTCATTTGAAAAGCCAATCTAGTAGCATGTGATTTACTGAGAACATTTTGAAGTATGTCGTAAATTAAAATTTACTACTTAACCTACGAAGTCGTATATTTTGAAAGTTTCATACACACAAATAAATAACAAATAATAGGTATTTATTGAAAACTATAACAAATGTTGAAAATGTTGTCCTTCAAGATCAATGCACTTTAAAATTCTCCGTTCAAAATTTCTGATGATATTCTGCAATATTACTGGATTGTTATTAATTTTCATGCATTTCTGTTCGATTCTTTGTAGCATATCATTCAAATTCAATATAGGTGTTCGAAATATGTTATTTTTTAGATAAGGCCACAAAAAGAAGTCGCAAGGTGTTAAATCGCATGAACGTGCAGGCCAGGCAATTTCAGTATTTTGACTAATTATACGCGCATCAAAAAATTCTCTTATATAATCCAAAGATTCTGTAGTTCTGATTGACAAATGGTTGTAAAATTTCCGTACGGTACCTTTGAGCATTTAACGTTCCCTGAAAAAATATTGGTCCAATGATTCGCCTTTGGCTTATCGCTGCCCAAACACCAATTTTCTCTGGATGTAGCGATTCTTCATTAATTACATGTGGATTTTCACTACTCAAATTCTTGTATTTTGTGAATTTAGGTATCCCGTTTTATAAAACCATGCTTCATCAGTAAAGATGACTCTTTGCGAAAGTTCTCCATTATTGTTCATATTTACAAACCAATTACAAAACTGTAGTCTACGTGGGTAATCAATTTCTAACAATTCTTGTACGGCTGTGACACGGTGTGGATAAAGTTGTATATCTTTTTTTAATAACTTGTGAGTTGTACCAACAGAAAGGTTTATTTGTTGACTCAAATGTCGAACAGATGTTTGTGGTCCATTTTCCATTATTTCTTCAACACGATTGACAACTTGAGGTGTACGTTTCTTAACTGCTCCGCTGCCTGATTTTCTTAAGAGACTACTAGTTTCAGAAAAAAGTTTTAAAGTTCTATCCAAAGTATTCTTAAATTGTATATAATCTATTACAAAATGTGGAAACTCAACTTGAAATTCTACCATGCAATCTTGAACTGAATAAACCCAAACCATCAATTTTATTACCATTTCGAAAATAAGCTTGGACTAAAAAATTTGTATGTTCTAAAGTGAAAGCCATTTTAAAACTGAGAAGCAATTTATTTAAACCAGAATCGACGCACGATTACTTTATGCACTAACTGATATTTGTGATTGACATTATCAAATGTCATTTGGATTTACGTTTACGGAACAACAAACACATACTAATATATTTGCGTCTTATTCTATCAAAATTTCAAAGTAACCTAGATTAACTTTTCAAATGAACACACGTATAATTGATTGTAATAAAATTAGCTTGCAAGTAAAATGAACATTTATAAGTTAGCGCTAGTAAGTCAATGCAAAAGAAATCTTATTCGAATATTTATGAATGAAATTAATATTTTGTTCTTCCACTATTCTCAATTACAGTATGGAGCCGTTTTAGCATACTAACAACCAGTATTTTCGCATTTAAACGACTTAAGTGTGAATTTACAAGGACGTGATAAAAACATTTTATTAATAACAGACTAAGTTCATGCTTTTATTAAGAAGCTTGATGTCTGGATTATTCGCCTTCCAAGCAAAAATTGTGTTCAACAAGTGTTTCCACTCACTTCGAATTATATTGAGAAAAATTTGAATGGACAAGACACTATTATTCGCCACAGTTTGGATTGCATTAAGATGCATTTGCCTTAGCTATAAACTCAGTTGGTGGAGTATTTCCCGGAAGATAAAAATGATTTCTTGAAGAGATGGGTACTGAATCTGTTTAGTGAAAACATTGTTGGCCCTGCTAAGTTACCAGTTGAGATTCACGACCAGCTCATCGAAATGCCTGCCGACAAAACGCTTCAGCTTCAATTTACATCTTAAGATACGTTTTGGTTTGCTCGTCGAAATGAATATGGAAATTTAGTCACAGAAGTTTTGAAAATATTAATACTTTTCGCCACATTTTATCTCTGTGAAAAGGGTTTTTCGTCTATGGTTGTGCTAAAAACTAAATCCGGGAATCGTCTTTTGTCACTCGAATTTACAATTCAGTTTTACGTGTTTCTAACGTAGATCCACGCATATAGAAACATTTAAATAAAGAACAAATGCAACCATTACATTAATTTCTTTTCTTTACACGGGTACTTATTGTAAGTAAAATGTTTATAATAAATTATTTTCTCTCATAAAATAATTTTTCATTATTTTTTAAGCTATTTCTCGACACCCCCCCCCCCCCTTAATATCACCGCGACCCCCCGGTTGTGAAACGATGTTATACAGGAATCTATATAAGCTTGACTTGATTTTTGTTAGAATTATTATATCAGAATAATTGAAACATACATGAGTAGGTAAACCCCACCAGTTTTGTAGAATACAAAGGCATTTTTAATAATATAAAATATTATTAAAAATCTGGTGTGAAGAACACAAATGCAGGTTCACTATTAATATTTTTTGTGAACGTGCCCGAATATATCCTATCCCCAGAGACGTAGAATATCCTTTCTCCAGCAAGGGCGTGCCGATGAGCCTGTAGAAAGGTGAAATACGTATCTACGTCTCTGGGGATAGGATATATTCGGACACGTTCACAAAAAATATTAATAGTGAACCTGCATTTGTGTTCCTCACACCAGATTTTTAATAATATTTTATATTATTAAAAATACCTTAGAATTATTATATTTTTCTTTCTTTCTTTTATTATTTTATGATTATTTAATTTTATGTTTAAAATAATTGCACTATTTGAAATTTTATACTCTGGTTATGTACGAATAAATATAATAAAATTTAATATAGCTTACCCTAAATATCATTATTATAACTTTTTGTGGTATATTCCTAAGGCCATATTTGAAAAACGAATTTGGTAAAATGCGTCTAAGATTTATATAAAAAAAAGTTTTAATAAAAAGAATTTCTTGACAGAAATACGCAATCTCTTTGAACGATTTCTTATGATGACATTTCTTATTCCTGTCTGTATATTCCTGTCTCACAGTACCAACAGATTTTTTTCTGGATAATATTTGGAACGTTGTAATAGGCAGTTAGTAAGGCGAATCGATTAAAGTTCTTGTATTAATAATTCTAATGTACAATCGAAATGCCATATGCATTATTTCTAATTTTTATTATAGGAAATAGTGAGTGGTACATGTACTATATTAAGTTTTTAATATAACTTATGGGATATCCAAATTATCGATCGCAAAGCGCTATTCTTTACTGGCTTTGAGAGATTAATAAATAATACGCCAATATGTTTATGCGCCAATAAATGACGTATATTTTATTGATAGTTTCGAGTATTAGAAAACTTTTGCGTATATCTTATTCTATAAAACACAATTATTGAAAAGCAATAGACGACCTGTTATAGACACTCTTTTAATGGGAACGGGATAAATACGAGTTAAAAGAAGTTTCTTTGGTTATTATATTTTCTAATAATGCTTATTTTTTATCTATATAATTTGCTTTAATACCGAAGATTATGTGCCTGGATTTTATTCATTTAGATAATAACAATATAAACAATGAGACAGAAAAAGGACTTATTAAAAGAGACTAAAAAATATAATCGATAAAGTTTCTATTTGTTTTAATAAAAGATGCGAAAAATGTGAAATTTAACTAACAGTTGTTAACCCTAAGATGTACCAAATAAATTTTGTATATTAATGCGTAAGCACGCATTAAGCTCTTGGTACAAATGATACAAATATGAATACACATATCTGTATCTGTACACATGAACATACACCTCGTATTTTACCAACGATCACTTCAGTCAAAGATACACGTGTTTTTGTCTTACGACGTCATTACTAACTCGGCAAAGAGGGGCAATTTCCAGTGCAGCGCAGTCGGTATCAAAGCACACTTGTTCAGTATTATTCCACTGGTCGTTGTGAGTGCATGTCAGTACAGACATACTTAGAAAAAGTCGAATTTAGGTACATTTCGGAAACGGCGTATTTCGAAGAAACTAGAAAACGTAATAGCGAGTATGTCGGATATAGAATACTGCGGTAACCAAACCGGGTCATGTATTGAAAACACATCTCCTTCAAGGTACGACCCCGTCTTGTTTCGATTGAATACAAACACGACCTCGGTGCGTCCAAACACGACCTCGGTATGCTACAATCTTTCACCACTTTGTTGATCTTGTAACTAGGCCACTAGGCTAAAGGAGGACACGCTCGGACATATAAGGGGATCCTACTAGATCTCGAGGGACATACATACATACAGACACAGACAGAGTCTAACAGAGACTAGTCCGAGAGAGTGTGTCATAGAAACCCTTCTTAAGATTAGTGTCTATTCATTACTATGTTATATTGTTATTGTTGAAATCTTTGTTATGGTGTTATTTAATTATATATCGTTATCCAAACGCTGACCGTCTATTATTTATTATATTGGTGAATCTGCGTACCAACGCAGCGATGTGCCCTCCGGGACCAGGTCACATCACAATACGAAGGCGAAAGAATTAAATGTGTAAGGTGCGACGACTATTTGACGTGTACCAACAGGTAGAAGTGTGAACGCCACCTAAAAAGTATAAAACCCTGTTCTGCAATCCGTGGCAAACGATACAGCGAACAATTAACATTTGATATAGGTATTTGTTTTATTATTTGTAATCTACCGTTCACTTTGCTAGACCAAAAAGCATTTGTCTCCTTGTGGAGCAAGTATTCGGATTATACATTACCAAGTCGGACATCGATAAGAAACGTTATGCCATATGCTCGTGACTATGTTGAAAGAAGAATTATAGCACAATTGAAAGACAAAAAATTGTGGTTATGCGTGGACGAAAGAACCGATCCGCAAAAAAATTATGTGGTGAATGTGATGGTACGTACAATAGAAGAATTTGAACCGTCATCCTCCATCTTACTTGGTTCCGAAAGAGTTGCAAAATGTACTAGCGATGAAATTTTTAAAATAGTGTTGAGCGCATTAAACAAACTTCAAGTTTCAACAAACCTACTTTTAATGTTTGTAAGTGACAGTGCCGCTAACATGCTTTCCTTAGGCCGATCTCTTAAATAAGAGAGTGGCAATCTGTTACATGTAGCATGTAAAATCCATACTTTAAACCTTGTGGCGCAATTGATACCTAAATGTTATCCACGACTAAATGCTTTAATAGCTCATACGAAGGCAGTGTTTCTAAAGTCCCCAAAACGTACAAAAAATGTCTGGCAACAATACCAGATTTACGATAGTTTCTTAATATAAATAAATAAAATACCATTACTAATTAAGTATTAGTAGGTGTTATAAATCTAAATATGTAGTTCCGGCTGAATCTATTGTTCAATAATGGGATTTATCATACACATTTAGAGTTTAATGAAAGATGGTCAGATTAAATAGCATCTTTTGAATACATTCACTAATAACTCTAGGCAATAAAAGAAGCGGTATAAATTATAAAGTAGGTAATAAACAAATTTGCAAATGCAAGAGGTTCTTAGAACCTAAAGAAAGCTTTACAATTTGAATATGCTAATAAAAGTATGTTAAACAGTGGTTTAAACTTGAAAATGAATCGTTGAATATTTATAAAATTGTAAATGTTATACTTTAATTCTTTTATGCTAAATTTACTTATATCTAACATATATAAAATATATACAAAATAACAAATTTCGTTTCATGATGAAACATACACAATTATTCTTGTATGGAATTAACTTCATCATATAGATTTGTTATACGCCATTTACGATTCGAAGACGTGCACGTTATCAACAATATTTTCGAAATCACCATCACAAAAACAATAAACGAACTACAAGTGTTTATTTGAAAAGTCAATCTAGGTTACTTTGAAATTTTGATAGAATAAGACGCAAATATATTAGTATGTGTTTGTTGTTCCGTAAACGTAAATCCAGATGACATTTGATAATGTCAATCACAAATATCAGTTAGTGCATAAAATAATCGTGCGTCGATTCTGGTTTAAATAAATTGCTTCTCAGTTTTAAAATGGCTTTCACTTTAGAACATAAATTTTTTTTAGTCCAGGCTTATTTTCGAAGTGGTTATAAAATTGATGGTTTATGGGTTTATTCAGTTCAAGATTGCATGGTAGAATTTCAAGTTGAGTTTCCACATTTTGTAATAGATTATCTACAATTTAAGAATACTTTGGATAGAACTTTAATACTTTTTTCTGAATCTGGTAGTCTCTTAAGAAAATCAGGCAGCGGAGCAGTTAAGAAACGTACACCTCAAGTTGTCAATCGTGTTGAAGAAATAATGGAAAATGAACCACAAACATCTGTTCGACATTTGAGTCAACAAATAAACCTTTCTGTTGGTACAACTCACAAGTTATTAAAAAAAGATATGCAACTTTATCCATACCGTGTCACAGCAGTACAAGAATTGTAGATTACCCACGTAGACTACAGTTTTGTAATTGTTTTGTAAATATGAACAATAATGGAGAACTTTCACAAAGAGTCATCTTTACTGATGAAGCGTGGTTTTATAAAACGGGATACCTAAATTCACTAAATACAAGAATTTGGAGTAGTGAAAATCCACATGTAATTAATGAAGAATCGCTACATCCAGAGAAAATTGGTGTGTGGGCAGCGATAAGCCAAAGACGAATCATTGGACCAATATTTCTTCAGGGAACGTTAACTGCTCAAAGGTACCGTACGGAAATTTTACAACCATTTGTCAATCAGTTGCATGATGATGAACTTCAAAATGCATATTTCCAACAAAACGAAGCACCTTGTCACTGTACTGCAGAATCGCTGGATTATTTAAGAGAATTTTTTGATGAGCGTATAATTAGTCGAAATACTGAAATTGCCTGGCCTGCACGTTCATGCAATTTAACACCTTGCGACTTCTTTGTGTGGCCTTATCTAAAAAATAACATATTTCGAACACCTATATTGAATTTGAATGATATGCTACAGAGAATCGAACAGAAATGCATGGAAATTAATAACAATCAATGTTGCAGAATATCTTCAGAAATTTTGAACGGAGGATTTGAAAGTGCATTGATCTTGAAGGACAACATTTTCAACATTTGTTATAGTTTTCAATTAATACCTATTATTTGTTATTTATTTGTATGTATGAAACTGTCAAAATATACGACTTCGTAGGTTAAGTAGTAAATTTTAATTTACGACATACTTCAAAATGTTCTCAGTAAATCACATGTTACTAGATTGACTTTTCAAATGAACACTTGTTATAATAGTTATATGTCAACATAATTGCGATTGCATATTTATGTTGGTCCAGTGTTGGCACATATGGTTCTGTCATATTTTACGTGTGTTTGTTTACTTGATTTGAAATGCCGAAAGCGTTTTGCAAGAAATGTAAGCGACTTGTTGCATCCGCAATTGCAAACTGTGAAGCAGAACGCGATAATGGACAGTTGCTGCCTTTATCAGCTGTGAGAGAAGTAAAATTGTATTTACATTTTGTTATAATTTCATATTACATACTGCACTTATAACCTAAATACTGCAAGTTTGACATAAGCGTTTACTGCCCTAACCTGAAATGTAAACAGATCGATTTTGCCAATGGATTTTACAAATTATTTCGCAACATTGTTATGACATCATTGATGACGTGCACGTCTTCGAATCGTAAACGGCGTATAATAATCATATTTTAATTACACGAATAAAGCTAACGAAATTTTTCCTCTAATAAAAATATACTTTCGTAGATGTGCTTAAGATTCTTTTTCTATTTTTCTTCATACGGTACAGGAGCATGATATCGATTTTGTAATTTATTAAAAAAAGTGCGTTTTTATCTATATGACAAGTAAAAATGACCTTACCAGCTTTGATATATGTGCTAAAATTTAACCAGTCACTAAATCGATAATGCGAACTTCCGAAAATATTATATATAGCACAATATTTATATACATATTTTACATTAAATAAATTTATGATTTATTATGCAATTAAAAAAGTGGTGGCGAAAAATAACTTTTTAAACGCTCATGAAAAATGGTTACAATTATAGCAATTGGTGCATTGTGTATCTGCTAATAATATTAATATGGCTATTGAAGTTATTGCGCTCTCGCTCAAACAGTAAACGAAAAAAATAACTGGTATATAGAGAGCTCTTTGATCTTAAATTCGTGTTTATTGATTTGCCAATGGATGAATTTGTGTGAAATAATATGTAATATTTTCATGACAGGAGTGTGTTCATGTCATTAATGACATTTATACAATGTTGTTAAATTTATTATTTCATTACACAGGCCTGCATTTTTCAACTCTTTGATTGTTGATATAAAAATTTTAACTGTTTTCTAGTAATTGGGTAGCGCTGATTTCAAATCTGCTTTTATTTTTTTGTATCACGTAAGGTTATTTTTCAAACCAGTAAAATCAAAAAAAATTGAAAAAACACGATTTATTTCATTTATAAGCTAGTTTTATATTATATTAAAAAAATACAAAAATATACACATAGAAACTATTAGAAATAGTTATTTATTCTTTATGCTTCTTAAAAAAAGGTTTTCGTCTTTCAAAAAAGCTTCGTTTGGTTGTTTCTCTGTCATATTCAGCTAAAGGAAGATCTGAAGGCAGTTTCTGGGGCAAGAAAATTTTTTTGTTTCAACCTAGACCCCAGTACTTCAGAAAGATCTTTTGAAGTACCAAATCTCTTACTAAACCTTTCAGTTCGGCTTGTGAAAATAGCTGAGGTTGGTTTTGACCTGAGGTTGATGGTTCAATATTACTATCCATCTGTACGGAGCCGAAAGTTGAAGAGGTTTCAATATCTTCTTGTAGTACTTTGGGGGGTATAGGTATAGGTACATGATCACTGTGAGGAACTGGTCTGATAGCTGATTTAATATTGTTTGGGTACAGAATATATTTCAAAGTTTTTCTATGATGCCCCTTAATATCACAAAGACAAAAGTAGCAATCTTCATGATGATTTTGCGGTTCTCTCCAAACCATCAGTATTCCAAATGGAAGGCTTTTTCTATTCCCTTTGCTCCAATGTCTTAAACCTTTTTCACATACCTTACAAACAACGTGCGGTTCCCAATCTTTATCTTGATCTCCTCATTTGATTTTGAAATAAGCATAATATGCATTTTTCACAAATTCACCAATTGGTCTCTTAAACTTTTTCAAGACGAAATATCCACAAATATAACAGAAATCAGCTGGTTTGTTTATGCAACACCGGCTAGACATATTTTTAAGCAATGTTTATTTATCAAATACCACGCACAACACTAAAGACAAATTAATTTTACTTGTTTACTGATCGACACTCAGAGCTATAATGAAGTAAATGACATTAAAATATACATTTTGTTTGGAGTGATAAACTTGAAATTCTTCTTCGCAGTACTAATAAAGTGAAAGCATAATAAATAGGATTTAGCAGGAAAAAATTCCCGGAAATCTTGTCCAAAATTAATACATGTAATAAAAGATTTACATCAGGTAATAAGAGCCTATTTAACAAATTTCTTTAAAACCACAACAGAAAATCATTTTTGGGTTAATACCTAGAATTTGAAGTAGTACATTCATTTTAAAATGTATTAAAGATTATAAGATTTTTTATATTTTCTTCTTTTTCTTTTGTGCAAAAAAAAATCTGTGGGTGGTAGAGAATAACTGTATTTTAATTAGTTATTGCTATATAAAAACTGAGTTTAACAAACAAAAATCACGTCATCACAAATTTTATGCAGGCCTGTGTTAGCTAACGTATGATCAAAAAGTCTTTGGATCGCTATTGCCGTGGAACTTACGAGATATCTATCAAATTATTTATTTTAATTAGTTTTGACATTTACTTGACAACTTATAAGTCAGATGTTATAAAATATACATAATATGCAACTAAATACAATAACCTAAAATCTATTTTATTTGTGACTTATGTGTATGTACTTCAAAGTAAAGAAGTACAGAAGTAAATAATTCTATAGATGGTTTTTACACTTCATGGCTATCGCGATCCCAAAGATTTTTTGTTCAAACGTAAAATAAAGGTGCGTCTTAGTGAACTTATTAGCAAAGCTCGTTTAGCTCAGCTTGACTATGGAATAAACAATTAGCCAATTGTAACGCGCGAAGTAATCACGTGTTCAGGGTAGCACAGCACGGCCACAAAACTTGGTCAACTCCAAAAGTGTAAACTGTGGCAAATCGTTGTATACGTAACTTAACAATTTATCAAATAAACCGAGTGTCATTCTATAAGAATTGAGAAATGATTGCGTGTCCTGAAACCGCATTTCTAAACTTAAATTGTGAAATGGATCCTTAATTTGTCTGTTTGTAATAAAAGTTTTAGTATGGTTTCGCATCTTCAGTAATTTATTGTAAAGATAACAATAAATTAAAATAATTCTTCGTCATTGATCCATCACAAACCAAGTTTAAAAGAATTTTTGCTAGTAAATTAATAATAGCCAGCAACGTCAACTGTCAAATAGAAAATGCGCTGAAATCATGCATGGAAATAAACCATTCTGAACTATGCAAGGTGAGCTAAATGAGCTATGCAAATAAGTTCGGTAAGCACCTTAAATAAGAATGTAAATGTTCGTTTGTTCAAAATCTTAAATCTCTGAAAGTTCTTCACCGATTGCTTTGAAATTTTGACACAACGTTGCATTCGAATACGCGCGTGTTTTTATATACCTATTATATAGACGTCACACCTGGATAGATAAAAACATGCGTATGTCACACCTGTGATAGGAAAAATCATATTTTTTTTTAAAAACAGCACCATCTGTTAGATGCAATAGCAACATACGCAATACTGAATCTTCACCTACGATCTTCACTTCAATAGGGATCGCAGTCAGAGGTATATTCCAGGAGGGGCTTAAATGAATTTGTAGCGGGCCGATCTATTGTTTAGTTTTATTAGTTACTTGAGTTCTATTGCGTAAATATTTGCACGGCTACGTCTACATATCTACTAGCATCTAGGAGAATCGAAGCAACTAATGCAGCATTTATAACACGTAACGTAACTTCGGGCTTGAAATCGCTGTAGGGTGAAAAGCACGATATAAATAAAGGGAAGTGTTATTATTTATAACAGATAGAGCTGCATATATGAAGGCAGCTCGTCGACTCATAATAAACATATAGTAGTATGCAGCATATTACATGTTTCGCGCATGCTCTTCATCGAGTATCAGAGGAAGTCAAAAAATGCTATCCGAATGCAAATAAATTGATACCTTCTGTCAAGAAAGTTTTTGTGAAGGCACCTGCACGCAAGAATTTATTTCGTGAAAAACTGTCACATATACCACTATCACCAGAGCCTGTAACGCTTTGGGTCACATGAGTAGATACAGCATCCTATTATCACATGCATTTTGACGAGTTTTACAAGTTAAAAGTATAATACAGCTACTGGATCCGAATGATGCTGCTTTTATTTTACACGCTCAGCCGGTATTTCTGGATCCAACTATTCAGGTAGATTTAGCCAATATTCATGACATTATTCCAAAATGAATGAGAATTTCTGTAACCATCCGCCTTTTAGAGGTTACTATGACAAACCCATAATACGAGGTGTGGCAATTAAATAACGGGACTGGTGTCAGAAATGTGATTTAATGTAAAAAAAGTCACAACAAATTTTTATCCCCTTCAACGTACTCCTCTCCCCTATCCATACACCGCTGCATTCATGCCTTCCATTGTTGAAAGCAATGCTGTAGATCATCTAATGTCACCCTGTTCAGATGTTCTGTCATTTTTGCTTTTACCTCTTCTACAGACTGAAAATGTGTTCCCTTCAATGCACTTTTCACTAATGGGAAGAGGTAGAAGTCACAGGGAAATACGGAAGATGATCAAGCACAGGAATGCGCTTGTCCGTTAAAAACTGCTTCACAGATAGCGCATTGTGTGCTGACGCGTTGTCCTGATACAGAATCCATGGTCTTTTCTTACTTACTCTTTCTCTTAGCTTGATTAGGACTTGTTTGTAATATTCCTGATTAACGGTTTGACTCTCAGGCACCCATTTAGTCATGATAACGCCCCTAATATCGAAGAAAACGAGCAACATTGCCTTGAATTTTGACTTGCTCATTCGCGCCTTTTTCATTCTGGGCGATGTGGGGGTCTTCCAATGCTTTGTTTCAGAATCGTACTGGAATATTAACGTTTCATCACATGTGATGACACATGCGAGCAGGTCTGGTTCTTCTGTGAGGCGCTTCATGTTGTCAGAGCAAATGTTCTTCCAACTGTCTTTTTGTTCATATGAGAGGTTTTTCGTGACCATTTTTGCACAAAACTTTGACACCTTTAATTCATTATGCAAAATTTGTCTCTTACTGTCCTTTAAAAATGCTTTATCATGTCTGCAATCATCCGACGGTCTCAAACGTCGGTCTTTCCTCAAAATTTCATTAATTTTCTGCACGTTTCCTTCACGTCTTGAACTCACAGATCTACTAGGACGTTCGTCATCTTCAACCTCTTCCCGGCCTTCTGAAAACCGTTTGTACCATTTAAAAACTCGCGTACGTGACATAGCATTATCTCCTAACACCTCCTTTAACAATCGACAACATTCCGCTATTGATTTTCTTTATTTCGCAAGGAATTTGAGATTAATGCGCTGCTCGATTTGTAAGTTCACCATGATGGCGGTACTAATACGGATCAACGTCCGCTTCAACCAAAACTCAAAAGCAAACTAAGGCAGACTGAACGACGGAACGAACGGTGGATGCTGCTGGACGTTTAAGGTCAACTACATTTCAATACCAACGTCCCCCACTACGACTGCGTTATATGAGGTGCATAATTCCGATATATAATTGCATATACCTCGTATTCTATCGCTAGCACCATGAATATTGTATAAAATCTTCGCCAACTCCTTTCCCAATTACCTAGAGCTGAGGCTGATAATGTAAAAAGAAAATTGAAGCAGTTCTAAATAACAATTTAGGATTTAGTACTGTACGTCGAAATGTTGACTTATTTGATGGTGAGAAAGAGATTTTTCGGAAACAGGGATAAATGTGCCGTCACTAAACAAACATTGTGTATTTTAAGTATGTCCCTATTTTATCGGTAGATGTTGAACGGTTAACACAAGAGGCATATGCAACAATTGCTGGTGATTTATTTGAACTTTGGATATAAACGGTGAACAGTGAAGATGTGTGATATGTTTTATAAACCTTGCAATATGGCTTTTGGAGAAAATGTTCTTAAGTAGTTGTTTCTTTATACGTATCTTTATTCGCGTGCGAAAAATGTTAAATCCGGATTCATCCTCGCTCCGTCCCTGGCACTGACGTCATGTGCCCCTGTCTGCTGATCCCTATTCATCAAGGTTCGATGGTTTTCCTGAGTGTTGAGAATCGTTTATGTCAAAATGGCCCTCTTTAAATCGACTAAATAATTTCTATGCCGTATTCTACCCAATTACGTTTTTCGCAAGTGGTACAAATTGTTCTAGTGGTTTCGGATGCATTAACTTCTCTATTATACGAAAGAATATGCCGGTAATGCTCGGTTCTTGCTACATGAGTACATGACGTTCCATTTTCTTTTGTCAATAAATAATACAATTTTTGCAAAATTTCACAAATTGAAAAACTATTTAAATAAATAATAATAGAAGATTAAAGTAAATTTACTGTATGACTAAGTATTTTTTTCTTAATGCACTTATACACGAGATTGACATGTTAGAAACATAGCAAAAAGCAACTGCCACATAGTGAGTGACATTTTAAATTCATAATCAATACTTCCGTAATCAAAACTTTCTAGCGCGTTTTTAAGCAAGTGAAAGCTCTTACAAAATCTCGTCTTCAAAGAAAGTTTGTTGTAAAAAACACAACCTCTAAATTGTAATTTTTTTTTGAAATAAAGCAGTTAGCTTGAAAAGGATAATGCTGTTGTCTTGTATTTATTTAAATTATGTGATATAGGGTTTGTGAGCAAAGCTTCCGATATACAGTGATGGGCAAATATGTGGAACCATGTAAAGATCTGTTGAATTAAAAAAGATATTGTAGTAAAACTTTAGACAACGAAAATTACAGACGAAAAGCTATCATTTGAAGTATTTTTAAATATACTGAGTGTTTAAAAATGTAACGTACTAAAATTATGCTTTTTTAAATTGATAAAATTGTATTTTCTTACATTTTCTTCGATAAAACGATTTCAGCAAACTATAACTTGTGGTCTAAAGTATTTTTTATTTATGAATTGGTAAGAAAAGAAAATAAACTGGTCAAACAAACGACGTTAACTTAATTTATGAGATTTTCAAAGGCGTGTAACCCTTGCTATGATGTTTGGTGAAATGTATCTCTGCATTAATTCTTTCAGCCAAATCTTGCAAATTTCTAGGTCGGAAACCGTAGACTTTCTGTTTTAGGTATCCCCACAAGAAGTAATTTAGTGGACTGAAATCGCGAGAACGTGCGAATTCAATATCGCCTCTCCTTCCAATCCATCTGTGGGCAAAAGTTCGATCTAATCGTTCTCGGACGATAGCTGAATAGTGAGGGAGTGCTCCATCTTGCTGAAACCAGATGTTTTGTGGAAGTCGGCCATTTACCTCTAATGTAGAAATTATCTGCTTATTTGAAAGTTCTAAAGATCTTTGACCGTTTTCTTCTGTAAAATAGGCCGTATCATTCTGTTTCAACAAATGCCGGCTCAAACGTTAAGCTTTCTAGGATTTTGCGTATGCGCCTCTTGTATCCGGTGAGGATTACTCTGTGCCCAATACCCACAGTTATGTCTATTAATAGTACTGTTCAAATAATAGGTTGCCTCATCCGAAACTACATAATTATTTAAGAAATCGTTATTACAGTTGTAAATGTTCATCATTGATTCACAAATGCCTGATGATGATTTCTGACGAACTTATCTTCAGCGAGGCGCATTTTATAAAGATGGTATTTTTCTTTTTTAAGAATTCTTCCTAGTGAGCGACGGCTAATATCGTGCCTTAGCGCCAGCTCGTATGTAGATAAATGTGGGTTTTCCTCTACAGACATGGCAATATCTTTCGCTTTAACCCCTTACCGCATATTGTGCCAAATATGGCACACGTTAAAATAATTGTTTTTTCTAAGTCTACACATATTTTAAGCTGCTAATGCAATCTGTTCCAAATTCGGCACGCTCGCTTCTTTATGTTCACCAATAAAGAGCGCTATCTGGCGCATGTTTTGAAAGTTGCGTTAGTTGACGTTTGACCACTACAGCTGGCTATTCGTTTCCATTATTTACAAATTTTGCAAGTTCATAATAATTTGAAATAGCAAGATATAGTGAAGATAAAAATATCTGGCTACTGGTAAGTGCCTATATTTACTTTTTACATAAAAGAAATAAGCTTAGTAATCACAGGTAGAAGTCACGTGTGCGTTGTTTACTTGTGCTATATTTGGCACAGTTTGCAGTATAGAGTTGCTAAGGATGATTTTTTTGTAGATGGATACAAAACAGTTTTATGGTCGACAATCCAATCAAATTCCAGATTTAGTTGACAGCGAAGACGAAAGTTTATCGGATGACGATGATTATCGAAATATGGCAAAGTTTTCCAAAGTTTTAGTCGACGAATTTAGCAATGGGTGTTCCTATGAAAATGTAGATGACATTATTGAGGAAACTGATCATTTCGATAGTGAAGATGACGTTCCACTTTCTACCTTAGTTGTAGCAAGTAGAAAAACAAAAAAAACCAAATATCACTTAGACTGGCAAGATAAACATTTGAATATTGTGGAACAAGACAGCACGTTCAAAGGATCTGAGTCCTTACCAGAGGAAATTTTGAATTTTGATACTATTTATCACTTTTTCAAATTCTTCTTTACCGATGATATACTTACATACATAACTGAACAAACTAATTTATTTGGTGTTCAATGCAGACCAGACAAACCACCAAATATATCAAAAGAGGAGATAAATGTGTTTATTGGTATTTGTATATATATGTCTGTAGTGCATTTACCCTCAACTAGAAGCTACTGGAATAGTTCACTAAATATTCCAGCAATATCTCAAGCAATGACTTGTAACAGGTTTGAAGAAATAAAGCGCTTTCTTCATTTCAATGACAATGTAAATCAAAAGAAACACGGAGAGGCTGGTTATGACAAGCTATTCAAAATTCGCCCTTTTCTAGATAAAATCCGAGAAAAATATTTACTTGTTCCAAAAGAAGAACACCTTGCTATCGATGAACAAATTATTCCCACCAAAGCAAAATCTACTTTGAAGCAATACAATCCTAAAAAGCCTCACAAATGGGGATATAAAGTTTTCGTACTTAGTGGCGTATCCGGCTTCAGCTATGATTTTGATTTTTTTTCTGGGCCAACCGAGTTGCTACCTCATCAACCAGATTTAGGAGCAAGCAGTAATGTTGTAGTAAAACTAACTGCTTCACTTCCAAGACATCAAAATTATAAAGTATTTTTTGATAATTGGTTTACCAGCATACCATTATTGATCTATCTAAAAAAAGAAGGCATTTTGCCTCTTGGTACTGTTCGGAAAAACCGTGTACCAGATTGTGAGTTTCCTAAAGAAGCTGAAATGAGAAAAAAGGGTAGAGGTACAATTATAGAAAAAGTCGCAAAAGTTGACGATGTTGATATATCTGTAGTTTCTTGGTTTGACAATAAAATAGTCACCACGGTCTCAACGTATGTCGGTAGCCAACCAGTTTCAAAAGTACAGCGGTTTTGTCGAAAGGAAAAAAAGTATATTGAAATTCCACGTCCCAAATGTATACAGATATACAATAGCTATATGGGTGGTGTTGATCTCTTGGATTCCATGTTAGGGTACCACAGGATCCTTATAAGATCGAAAAAATTTTATCTCCGGATTTTTTTTCATTTCATAGACATGCTATGTTGCAATAGTTGGATTTTGTGGAGAAGAATTATTGGTTGCAAAAGTCCTGGAGATACTTGTGATATGTACTTGCCTTTGTCTGAATTCAAGTTAGGACTGGCAGAAATTCTCACCAGATCTAGTGTCACATCTAAGAAGCGTGGGAGACCAAGCCATTCTTTACAGCCACAGTTGGAACTAAAGAAGAAAAAATATCCATTTTCGCCGATACCGGCTCAAGAGATCCGTACAGATAACATGGGTCATTTTCCACTTTGGCACAATGATCGCCAACGATGCAAGTACCCCGAATGTAAAGGAAAATCACAAGTGTCTTGTGATAAATGTAACGTGACATTATGCCTGAACAAAGACAGAAACTGTTTTCGACGTTTCCATTTAGAGTAGCTGTAGCATTCCAAATCTTATAAATATATTTTGAATACAAAACTATCAAATCTAGTTTTTTTTTAACTACAAATTGTGACAAATTTGGCACGTGTCAGTATTTTGACAGTTTTTGACAAAAAAAATTACTATAGATTTTTTTGATTAATTTTCCTGCATTAATATTTGTTTAAACTACTATGTACAAAAAAGTTATCAACAACCAAAAAATCATGCGGTAAGGGGTTAAGATCATTTATAGCAGAATTTGCTCTATAAATTCTTTGCAAAGTTCGATCACCACCATTTATGTTGTACCTCTTTAACACGTTGACTGCCATGTCATTCAAACATGAATGATAGTACTGTTTCCATTTGGGTCCCGTCATTTATATATGAATGACGGGACTCAATGAGTAGAGGCTACGGCATTGAAATATGAACGACGTTAATGGCTAATAATTACAGAGCGTTATAGTGTGGCCTGTGAAGAACACACTGATGTACGTTTTTACAGTGGTTTAAAGCTACTAAATTATAAACAGAAAAACGTCTCTTTCAAACCACTTTTATTTTGTCAGTTCTTACAAAAAAACATATTTAGTTTAAATACTAATATCAGACTTAAAATAAAAACGAAGATGATAAATAACAAGCATACGTGTAATAAAATAGCTACTTATTTTCCAAAAAAAAAACAAAACTTTGGGTCCTAAATTATATCACTAAACAAACAGGTAAGTATCTTATTTTCTAACATTTTCGGCGTAACTTTTTACTATTCTGGCCAACTTTCGTTATCAAATGATGCGCTTGATTATTTGTTTTCTTTCGCTCGGTCGGTCGAACCTGTGCTTGAATATCCAAAAGCCCTGCAACTAACTGTTCGCGATAAGTGCGAATTCTGATTTTTTTGTCAACTTCTTTGAACAAAACCCGGGCGACAGCAGTTCCACTTCAAGTTTTCGAAACCATTTGATTCCTTTACGTAGCGTAGTGGCGTATGATCCCATTTGATCTGAGAAATCGATTCCTGACTTGCCCTTGTTATAAGCAAGCATAGGTAAAAGCTTCGAAGTCGCACGTTTGCTTTCTCGACCTCGCTTTTCACTCTTCTTTGGAGCATAGTCCTAACACGTGAATGAAGGTAAATTGGCAATGTTATTCGTAGAGGTTTAAGGTTGTTCTATATCAGGTGAGGCATTGGTTGTGTTGGGTGCGGTCTGTAATTGGTCTAGGTTCGGTAAACCGTCAGTAGTACTGTTCGAAGTTGAAGGTTCATCGAGAGATGTGCTGGTCCTACATGCAGATTTCGCCTTCTGCGAAATGTCTACCATGATCGGAGAGTGTTTAGTAGACAAAATACGGACCTCGAATGTGTCCTTCCACTTGAGAATGGTAATGCCATGTTGGTGTTCTTTTGTAATAAATTCTCCACGTTTTAATTTCGCTGAATCAATCTCCTTTGGAAAGCCCTTACTTTTAGCTATGACTGTACCAACCAAATGAATGCATCTATCTAACAAATATTTAGCTAAGTTTTAGCTGGTCTAAAGATTGTCAACATATAACGTTCTGCCTCCATAAAGCTATTCTTAACATAAAGACAAACACATTTTTTTAGCCAATCCAGTTTCACGTTCCCCACCATCAAGTTTTCCAGCATACACTTTTATGGCCCAGGTGTAACCATTTATTGAGCAAAACTTAAACAACTTGATTCCATATCCATGGGCTTTATTAGTGATGTATTGAAGAAATACTAATCTTCCTCTCCATGGTCCTAGTATTTCGTCAATAACAATATTCTCGTGGGGATAATAAATATTTTTGAATTTTCTTTCAAGCAAGTCTATTAGCGGCTGAATTTTTCCTAGATGGTGTCCTTTTTGAATGGTTTCATTGCTTTCATTGTTTGAAAGGTGGAGCATTTTTAGTAAAATTTGGAAACGATTTCTCGACATAATAGACCGTGGGATTTTCATATCATATATTCTATTTGTTGACCAATACGCATCTAAACCGCCAAGTGGTACTAGCCCCATCCATAGCATTAAGCCAAAGAACTTTTTTACTTCGTTGGCATCTGTCGGTATACATTTATTGATACGAGCGTGCTTCGTTTGGGGACGAATCGCACTACATTGTTCTGAGAATGTATTTGTTTCGGTTACTATAAGATCGACGACTTCATCGTCAAATATAAGGGAGAATATATCAAGAAGAGACCTGGTGGATGGAATTTCCTGCTGTAGTCCCTCCTTACCAATGAAAGGACAGCATTTCTGACGGCCTTTAAAATCAGTCCACTAGACAGCAATTTCAAGTGTATTTTCCTGTTTCTGGATTTCATCTTCATCAGCACTATCGTTTTGGCTATCACTCTCAGCTTCTAAAATAGTACGTGTCAAATCAAGTCCTTCACCAAGATCTTCTTCCTCTGAGGAACTAGACAACGCGACACCTGATGACCAACCAAGATATTTGGTGGAATAATCCGAACTAAAAAGATCTTGATCGTCGGAATTTTCAAGTTTTATATTTGCGGCTACTTTTACTAGCTGCTGTTGTGTTGGCGGTTCTGTGCGAACTCTCTTACGCACATTGGATGTTTACACTTGAAAATAAGCACGTATTTCATGATTCCTAACATATTTTTGTGCCATTCATATATGAATGATATGACCTACTGCGTAAAAAACCAGTACACTTTTGTTAAGGGGCCGCGTCATTCATATAGGCATGATAACAAAATATCTCTAAAAATGTCAAACAAAACATGACAAATGACCTTAACGCGTAATAATATGAAGTTCTACGTCAATTGCTAAAGTTTGATAACTTGGTCCCCTAAGCGACTTAGCCTACAATCCCGTGGCTGTTAACGTGTTAAAGTTTTTGTAATAACAGAACGCGAAATTGGCTGTCGATTGGGATGTATGGTATTAAAAAGATTACATACTTCCTGATGAGTTCTTGTCCGAACAAAACCGATAATAATTAATAATTGTATTTTTTCTCTTTCATTTAATTCAACCATTTTTGACAAGCAATAAATTGTTTATTAGCAATTTTGTGCAACAAGTTACTAGACCTTGTGATAAAATAAAGATTATAATCTTCACGTCAACTTTTTGTTCGACAAAAAAAAATTTTTAAACACAACAAAATCAAAAATGAAAGAAATTGTAGTACTTACATTTCGAATTGTAAAGGTCTTTATTTAAACGGTTATAGCTAAGTATAAAGCAATAATTTTGAAAATACGGAAAGAAATATTCTATAAATTTTGATTTCAGTTAGCATGTAAACCTCAAGCTAAATACTTTAAATCCCAAGTGTTATAGTTTTTTGACACCTGTTATCGACGAGAATTCCAAAATGAAAAAAAATACAGGCCGTTCAATTTTAAAAAGGATAACTTTAGTATGTTACTTTTTTGAACACGCTGTATATTTAAACAAATACAGTATCTTTTTTAATTTAACAGATTCACGCATTTGCCCATCGCTGTATAAGTAACAAACAGAGTTATTAAATTAATAGTTCTAAAGATGACCTTGTAAAATTCGAAATATATTAAGCGAAGCTATAAATCTCTAAAAACGAAAGGTGGTGAATATATTGACAAATTAAAGAAAAATAATTTTTCATATTCGAGAACTTATAGAGCTTAAAATAATTCCTGAAATCGGTATAGAGTGCAATAGAAAGAAAGCAAAGGAAATGGTGAAAAACGACGGAGCCTTGAATTCATATCTACGCGAAGATAGAAAGGAAAAAATTTAGTAGAAGAAAATATTTTCGGTCAACCTTATCATTCGCATAATTCATTGGAGTGGATCTGTTGACATATTAAGAATTTTTATACTTCAAGAGAGACTAATTCCGATAATGGCACGTTTTGTCTTCCTTTCTGTAGGAATCCTTTTATAAGTTAGGATGTCGAAATATATACAGGTCTTTGTTAATGACTATTTAGCTTTCTGTTCAAGAAAATGGAATAAAATTGAGAATATTTTACACAAGAAATACAGGCCGACGCGGAGACAACCGACATTTTTGAAATAGTCATATATTATTATATACAGTGTTACAATTCGTATACATTAAGAATGTTTTTAATTCAATTATTCAAATATTTTAAATTTAAAAATCTGAATTCTAACTTAAGCATTTTCTAAGTATATTTCGAATTTGCAAATAGAAAGTTTTTTTATATTATCATACTACAACCGACCTTTGACATCTACCTGGACGTGAACGGTCAACTCACATCTAACGTTCGTTTTCATATATTTTATACTTCGTTTTTAAGTTTAAGTTATTTAATTAATTGCGTGCGCCTTCTTCATGTTTATATCATGTCGCATATCATTTTAAAGTTTCTTTCGCAGGGAATATTTTCGTAATATTATTTTATCGATATCGCAACTCTTAGCACGCGCTTCGATACCTCTCCAACTTTGGGCCATATAGCAGAACCTCTTCCGACGACGAGTGTTCTCTTACACTAAACTCATTCTTCTTTTTTTTCCAGCTCTTGTAAGATACACATCGCAAAAACTTGACACGTGCTGTGCCAGCACCCAAGCACCGTTCGGCCTAGCTTTCCACATGTCCGATCGCGACATGCTCGTAACACAAAGGTAATCTTTATCGTTCAAATATATATTATTCTTTAGTTTTATTTCTATTTTATATTATTCTTTTACTTAATTCACATTTAATTCACTGCATAATTTAATTTTCTTTTCAGTCTATTTTTGTATCTTAATTTCTTTAAATCGTTATTCGTCCTTTCTTGTATAAATTGCTACTTTTATTTAATTTCTCTAATACCGACAATACTTACGCAAATTCATAGATTTCTTTAAAAACGTAAAATAATACTAATCTTGTTGATTTTATATATTTTTTTATTTTAGTTTGTAACGTACTCTTTAGCTGTAAGTACCTGAGGAAGCCACTGTACTGGCGAAAAATTGTCGTGTTACGATTAAATATTAAAAAGTGAAGATTTGAACCGTAGTTTTAATTCTATTTTAAATTGTGGATCTTCATGAAGTAAAATCCGAATCAATTCAATTATTAAAAAGAAAAATGTCTAATGGTCTTAAATCGCGCAATCTCGGCGGCCGCTTGAAGTTTATATTTCGAGAAATCGCACGTCTAGGAAATTTTACACGTAATAGAACTACTGTTTCACCATCTGTGTGGCATGTGGCGCCTTCCTGCTGTATATAAAAATCGTCCATCAATTTCAAGCCAGAAAAATTTCACTTGTTGTTGAAACCATCACTTGTTGTGGATGGAGAAGGTGATCGACTGTTTCTCTTGGATTCTTGGAGCCCTAGATGCGCAACAGTTATGCTTACTTACATACCCAGACAGATGAAAATGAGCCTCATCACTTTGAGAAATCACGATCTTGTTCATGTATTTCCTTCACCCAATCAGCTTGTGATATGCCCAATTCTTGTGATCGTCTCGCTATGGACAAATCTGGGTTCTCAGCCACACTCTCAGCTGGAACGGTGATATTTCAATTGACCTGGCCGGATGAACACAAGTTGCAGTGTTTACATCACTAGCTTGTCCGCTCGACCCTCAACTTTATTGATTATATTCACTAAAGCTGTATGAGAAGACGCTTCACGATGACGAAAAGCCGTACGAACTTTTACGAACTATGTCAGCGATATTTTCACCATTTTTGTAATGAATTTTCACTATTTCAATTCGTTGTGCGAGTATGTGTTGATCCATACCTCAAAAGCTCTTAGTTTTTACTTGTCAAATGGCTCGAAATTTAAAGTGACGTCTCTTGTTGAAATACGTATTATTATATATATTTGAATTCATTGTATATGTATATGTTGGCTTACTTTGATGTGTATAGATTTTTTCTCTTAAAACGTAGCTTTTGCAACGGAATAAGATGTATTCGTTTTCGTAAAATACATCGTATAATTTTCTCGTAATAGAATCATCTAGATTAATACGTGTTTGGCACTTTAAACCTCTAACAAAGTTACATATGAAAGTTAATTGTTGTGATTGTTTTTTAGTGATAGGCTCATGTTTGTTATTTTATTTTAACATTTGCTATTAGAGATGATCTTAACAGTGAATTTTCATTCACAGTGAAAAGGCAAGCGGTGATTTCAAAAGAGCAGTGGATACTTAACAGTGATTGTAATCACCGTTAACAATAAGTGAGTGCTTCACTGTTCACTATTTGCTTTATAAAAATATAGTATAGATTTAAACACTGAACGGTGAAAAGAGAAGTTGTTGATGATGAATGATGAACCATCATTATTTATAATGAGAATCATCATTGATGATTCTCATTATAAATAATTCATTCATAAGCTATTTGCTCTTAGAACTGTTTATCGTAGTCTCGGTGAAAATAATCACCTTCTTTATATGAAAATATTACCCTATTCACAGATATTGACAGGATAGGAACTCTTGAATAGATAATTTTGTAATACGAGTCATACTTTTTAATTTCATTTTATTATTTTCATAAAAATTTAATTTTAACATATTTTTTTATATATTTATACTTCCTTAAAAATAGAAAAGCATAGATGTATAAAGTGCTATTTTTATTGATTTTTAAAATGATTATTATTAAAATTAGGAATGATTGCAATAATTTAAGATTTTCGGTATATCAATACATAAGTAGGAATATTCTCAATTTGAAGGACTTTATTTAATAGTAGCTACACTTAAAATCAAATCAATTAATAAATTAAACTAGTATTATTTGTCTTTGTATACGCAAGTCAGCGATGCTAACCTGTGAATGGTGAAATATTAATTTACGGAAGTGTACGATTCTAAACGGTGAAATATTCTAAACGGTGAATGTGAAACACGAAGCGAATAATAATGGGTGATTCATTTAGAGATACATACTTTTTCCAAAAGCAAAGAACAAATGAGAAAGGCCAATTTATTTAAGAAACTTGATATCATACAAAAGAACCATTCTTTACAATTATATATTATTTTTTAAAGATTATTTCTCTCAAATGTTGGCCGCGACTGCGGTTAACGTAGTCTATTCTGCTGTTTCAATTTTCAATGACGCGTTCTAGCATTTCGGGTGGTATTTGTCCAAAGACCCGAGTAATATTGGCCTCCAATGCCTCAATTGTAGCCGGTTTATCTATGTAGACTTTAGACTTCCGTAGCCCCACAAAAAAAAGTCTAATGGTGTGATGTCACAAGATCTAGGCGGCCAATTTACTGGTCCGAAGCGTGAAATTAAATGTTCACCGAATCGTTCTCGCAGTAAAGCCATAGTTTCACGAGCTGTATGGCTATTGGCGCCATCTTGTTGGAAGTAAATGTCTTGTAGACCACGGGTGTCAAGTTCAGGCAGCAAATAGTCCCTTATCAAAGCGCGATAACGGTCGCCATTCACAGTCACATTCCGGCCGGCTTCTGTTTTGAAGAAATATGGACCAATTATTCCACAGGCCCATAATCCGCACCAAACAGTTGTTTTGTCTGGATGTAATGGTAGCACTTCAATCTCTTCAGGTTGCTCATCACCCCAAATACGGGCATTTTGCTTATTCACGTACCCATTAAGTCAGAAATGGGCCTCATCGGAGAACAAAATTTTTGTCGAAAACAGTGGATCTTCTGCAAGTTTATCAAGAGTCCAACGGCTGAAACGGAAACGATTCGGAAGGTCGGTCGCCTTTAGTTCTTGCACTAGTTGAATTTTGTATGCTTTTAAACCAAGATCCTTTCGTAAAATACGCCAAGTTGTTGCATACGACAAACCAAGCTGTTGAGAACGGCGACGAATTAATTCTTCCCGGTCTTCGCGTACACTCGCTGCTACTGCCGCTATATTTCCTTCACTACGTGCTGGATGAGGTCTATGTGGTCGCGTATTATCCATTATTGTAAATTGAGTTTCAAACTTATTGATGGTATAGCGAATTGTGCGTTCGGTAGGCCGATTATGTGGCCCATATGTTGCTCTAAGCGCACGATACACATTCCTTGTAGAACGCCCATTTTCGTAATAAAGCTGTACTATTTGTAGACGCTGTGCCGGGCTAAGTCTTTCCATTACGTAATGTCAAATAGTACTGAACCAGAATGCGCAGTCCGCTGACGTGTCGCATGCGCGCTCAGCCATTAAATCTCCACCTAGAAAAGTACCTCCAAATGAATCACCCATTATAAAACTGTAATCACTGTGATTGGCGCGCTAAACGAAACAGTGAAAACGGTGATTAAGAATTCACTGTGAATAATCACTGTGATCAATATATTCGCTCATCCCTATTTGCTATATTGATTATTTGGAAAACAGAAGATCAATTAGAAGACTGCACTATGTTAATTTATTGGACCATTCTGGGGCTGAATTAAAGAAAAACAACCACATATATATTAAGCGCTAAATTGTACAAATTTCATCTTGAATGCTTCTCTCATCCTTCATCTTCGCATTACCTGCCCCCCCTGTGATGTTTCTTTTATTCCTGAACTTGTAGAAAGGGCTCAGTTGACGGAGATTCGCGTCCTTGAACCGAGGTCTATTTTGAGTTTCAAAGATCCTATTTTTTAGAAGACATAAGAAAGTTGGAATATCGATAGTGTAAATGTACAAGTCTAAAAGTGAATATATAGATAAATAAAATGTATTGTACCAACAATGGCTTTCATTTAAAGGCCAGGCTTCCGTCGAATGTCCCTCGTATTATTAAAAATATATTTTAAAAACAATTAACAAAAAAATAATTAGAATATTTTGTATTTCGGATAGAATATCTTTCAGACTATCTTAAATGAATTCTATAATTAGTTTAGTTAAAGTAAATGTATTTAACGCTTTGGTAAGTAAATTTTTCAATAATAATTCTTAATTAAGTGGAAATAAAGTATTTAATTAACTCGACAAAAGTAAGCGAGTATAATTTCTCAGAATTACCATAAATTATATAAAACTAATTTTGCTGCATTTCTTAGAAAATTAATGTTTCTTTAATAGAGATGAACTGGTTTCGTGTAATTTAATTAAAGCAAAACCGAAAAATGGAGAACTTAAGGCTGTGAGTATTTTCATATTTACTCCGCGTTAGCTCTGCGCTAATAGCGTTTGTGCGTAGTAACTAAATTAACTTCCTTTGGGAGACATTGCATTTTGGTTCAAGATTTTTTAAGTATTTTTCATTGCATTATAATTATAATGTAAATTATACAATGACTAAAAATACAAGAAATGATATAAATATGAGAAAATAAATACAAGAAAGTGCGTTACTAAAAATAATTTCTTTTATAAGGAAAACTTACGAATCATCATGTTAAATAAAGCATATCTATTTTTACTAACATTAAGTGTACAAATGCGAGGACACACATGTTACAATGCAGAAATGGATACGCAACGCATACCAAATTCGCATTGAAGACAATCATAGTACAGACACGTGTTTCAGGCTGCCTTGCCCTCATCAGAGTATGACGGAAAGTCACCATGACTTGAATTGGTTCGTCGCATATGTCAAACTTGTACTGCACCTGCCCGCAACAGTTTACAAAACTGCGTATCCAATTTTGCGAAGATCTTTGAACAGGTTTTATATACCAGAATTTATGGAAATATTAGTCAGTTCTTATCCCTAAACCAGCATGGCTTTCTTCCTGGCCGTTCCACATTGACTAATTTGTGTAGTGTGTCTCAAGTATTGGATGAGGTATTGGATTGGCGTGGCCAGGTAGATGTTATTTATACAGACTTTTCGCATGCATTTGACACTATAAGTCACACGTACTTAAAAAATCGAAATTTGTATGTATCTTACAACGGCTTTCGCTCATTTGAATACATTGCAAAATCTGGTGTGCCTCAGGGTTCTAACTTGGCACCACTTCTATTCGTGTTGTTTATTAACGATCTGCTGGCTACAATCACCTGTCCAGTTTTATCGTATGCGGATGATTTAAAGATATACTCGGAAATAACTAACGTCAACGATATTTCTCTTATGCAGGACAATTTGGATCCAATCTCAAGTTGATGTAATAGCTTCAAATTGGAACTAAATATTGGGAAGTGTTGTTCTGTGAATTACACTCGCTCCAAATTTCCTATATTGTCGCAGTATATAATTAATAATACTTACTTGGAAAAGAAAACTGTCAAAACTGGGTGTGCTATGTGAGTCTGAATTGTCCTTTAAGCAACAATTGCAAGCTGTGTGTTCTTCCTCCTGCAAAACTCTGGGCTTCATTATGCGAGTTTCTACTAATTTTAGTAACACAGACTTGCTTAAGGTGTTGTATTTCGCTTTTGTTGTCAGCAAAATGAATTATGCAGCTATTTTGGATAGAATTGGATTTGGATAGAATTTTGGATAGGATACACCGGCGATTTTTAAAATTCATATCCTTTAGGATTGATGGAGTGTATCCACAGATTGGAATAAGTCAGGAAGATTTGCTGAAGCGACACAATACGTCTTCGCTGTCGGACAGAAGGGATCGCCAGTGTGCTACTTTATTGCTGAAACTCTTAAATAATAGGATTGATTGCCCGTTCCTTCTGTCCAGGATTTCTCTGCACGTGCCCAGGCTTCAGTCACGTTTTAACTCCGTCATGTGCCTACGGCGAGGACCAATGTGTTGCAGCATTCGCCAGTCTACTTAATGAGCACTGCTGCCAATAAATAGTTTGAAGATTTTTTTCTTTTTTGATTAAGCTGGTAAATGCGTGAGTATGTATATATATATAACGCGTATTCATTTGAAAAGTCAATCTTGTAGCATGTGATTTACTGAGAATATTTTGAAGTATGTCGTAAATTAAAATTTACTACTTAACCTACGAAGTCGTATATTTTGACAGTTTCATACATACAAATAAATAACAAATGTGATTGACATTATCAAATGTCATTTGGATTTACGTTTACGGAACAACAAACACATACTAATATATATGCCTCTTACTCTATCAAAATTTCAAAGTAACCTAGATTGACTTTTCAAATGAACACACGTTACAGGCTGATTCAAATTAAGTGCGCACTATTGCTATCTCTGTTATTATTGATTCTAGAAAGTAGGTTAAATTAGCAAAGTATTAGTGTTTTCAACATTGATTAGCATGCAGTTCATGAAAAAAAAATTGAATAACGTATTTTCGAGAAATTTGGAAATTTACAATTTTTTTAAATGGAACAGCCTGTATATTTTAAAAAATTCTGAATGCTAATGTTCTTTGTAGTATAAAAGTTTCAATAACGTCCTAAAACGAATAATAAAGTATTTACGGTGGAATTTAGTTGATGTCAAAGATACTCTTTCATTCTGTAAAATCAGTAGTAGGCTTCTTTCACTTTAAACAGAACAAATAGTATGCCCTTTGTAAATGTCAATAACGTACTGAATATAAATCTTTCGCACGTTTAGTTATTAAAAAAATTTTTTTTTATTTTGTGTTGTGTTCATTAGTTCTCTATTTATTTTTCTAGACATTTTGGTTTTACTTTCGTTGCTTAGTGTTTGACAATATTTCACTATGGTATTTCCTCATTTGGAGAAATGCGATATGTTGGAAGCATACATTTTATGTCGTAAAAATTCAATAAGGACTAGCGAATATTATGCTGAACACTATCCTTTACGACAGCAGCCAGATTGACGTTACTTTCGAAAACTTTACAATCAGTTTAGACTGCATGATTGCTTATTTAGAAAGAAAAGAACAAAGAAAAATATCGTCGTCAACGAAGAAGTAGAAATTACAGTGTTAGCATATTTTGAAGCCCATCGCGAATTTTCCATTAGGGATGCTACTAAGGAATTGGCATTAAGTTATTCATCAGTTCAAAGAATTTTGAAAAAGCATAAGTATATCCCCTTTAAGTTCAGAATCTCTCAAACATTACAGCCAGGAGATTCCGCTAGGAGATTAGCTTTCTGTCATTGGTTTGTTAGTTTTTGTGATGAAAATTTTATGGAGTGACGAAACAAATTTTTCAAATAGAGGCATGTTTAATAAGAAAAATAGTCACTACTGGTCTCAACAAAATTTATTAATAGTTCGTCCACATGCTGCACAAGTTCGATTTAGTCTTAACGTTTGGTGCGGATTAATTGGTTCGGTAGTCGTTGGTCCACTGTTCTACAATGGTACGTTGACAGGAAACAGATATCTGGAATTTATTCGTAAGGTTCTAGAGGATTTCCTTGATAACGCCAATTACCTGATGCGCCAAAATTTATACTTTCAGCAGGACAGTGCTCCTGCACACAGCTATCACCTAGTGCAAACCTACCTCGACACCATCTTTGCCGAAAAGTGGATTGGTACAAATGGTCCAATTCAAAGGCCAGCACTCTCCCCTGACCTCTCACCTTTAGACTTTTTTCTTTGTGGATACTTAAAAAATGAGGTGTACAAAACGCGATACGACAACGTGCGCGGATTGCAAGACAAGGTCAGAGAAGTTTTGCGCCAATTAGATAGAAGGACAATCTTAAGAGCCACCCAGAGTGTACTGAAGCGGGCACGAAAATGTATTGAGCAGGAAGGTGACACCTTTGAGCAGTATTTATAAATTATACATGTACTTTCTCCTTTTCAATTTAATTTTGTAAGCTGTAATATGTTAAAATAAACATTAAACACAAAATATGTATCTGTTTTGTCAAAAGTTAGCGAAGCAATGACAACATTTAGAAGGAAATAGAAACTGCTATAACTACTTTATTATTCGTTTTAGGACAATAGTGTATTGAAACTTTTATATTACAAAGAACATTAGCATTCAGAATTTTTAAAAATATGCAGGTTATTCCATTTAAAAAAATTATAAATTTCAAAATTTCTCGAAAATGCGTTATTTAATTTTTTTTTCATGAACTGCATGCTAATCGATGTTAAAAACACTAATACTTTGCCAATTTAACCTACTTTCTAGAATCAGTAATAACAGAGATAGCAATAGTGCGCACTTAATTTGAATCAGCCTGTATATATATATATATATATATATATATATATATGTGTGTGTGTGTGTGTATATGCATACGTTTTTTTTCTCTTGTTATATTATTCTGCTAATTTGTTTTTAATTTTATTTTTTACATTTGTCTAACCTTTTATTTACTTATTTTTTATATTAATTATAACGTTCTTTTTCCTTAATATTGTAATTATCACATGTATGTTCTGTAATTGGGTTTATCTGTTGGGCATTAAAGACTATTATTATTATTATCACTGGTGGTACACAGATCATTCCATGGTGGTACAAAAATCATAAGTAAATGCGAATACAATGCCACAGACGTATTAAAATAAAGCAACATGCACGCGTTCACGTATGATTGAGATACTTCCAGTCCAAACTAAAACCATCGATTTCCATATAAATTGTCGGCGGTGTGATAAGCGACTCAGTTGATTGTTGTCATTACAATCCTGCACGTCATCTATTATAACACCCGTAAAAATAAACCTTAACTGTTATGCTGTTAGCCAGCTGTTCTATTTAAACTATATTATTACTTATTTATTTGTTTAAAGTTGTATAATTGGTGCAAAAAGTATCAACATGGATTAGCGGTTTATTAAAAAGACAACAGATATAAAATTATCTTCTGAAAATACTGTATCTGTACCGTCAAGCTGTGTTACACAATCAAAATATGCGACGAGTCATGATAAGAAAATTACTTTTGAAAAACGAAAAGAAAGTAAGAAAATATGATGTATGAGTATATTAGCTTTGGATTTAGGGTCACAGATGTAAAAAACTTAATAGTTTAACCAGTCAGTGGTTTAAGCATTAATTAGCGACCCGCAGTATTGGGAGATTTGATTGAAATTATAATCGAAACAACGTTACCAATGGTATCAGCATGGGTAATGTTACACTCCCTCTAATTTAAAAACACATTTTAGTATAATCAATTTACATAGTATATTACAACCATCTAGGTTACGGGTAGTGGATACACATTTAACTGTTCTGCCTAAACTCACTCATTCTAGTTTTTCAACTTTATTTTCACACGCCTTTGAATTAATATTTTTTCGTTAAGTTAAGATTTTTACTCATTTATAATTTTAACAAATATATCTACCTATATATCTATCTACGTATCTCAGATCTTTGACGTTCACTATGAATTAATTATGCCCCAGCAAGCGGAATTATAATCAACGCACAAACGTAGCGTAACAATTATTGGGGTCTAATCCAATATTACCGTCAACATAATTAGCGCCGTTACGTGGAATGGTTTTAATACATAGAGTTAACAGAATATGCCAATTCTTCCAAGAACGTTAGTTCACGTTTTAGGTACACAAAATCGAGATGTATTAACGGATATCCGGCCACTAATACTGATTTCCAATTTTAGATGTGATAAAAGTTATCCGTTCATTATATACGTAATCTTGTTATCAGTTAACTTCAATTAATATTTCATTCAATAATGTGTGTGAACGGATATTAAATATTTTTTGCATTTTTTGTAGATAAATCCAAAATGGAAAACCACTGGCACGTGATATTTACCATAGAAAAATATTTAGAGAAAAATATCGAAGTGAGTTTCCGATTTCAGACCTCTCTAAATGCATTAACACAAAATGATTTAAGATGAATACGCGTTTTGTCACGTACCGTCTTTGTCAAATAATATAGCGACCCACTTCCAGTTTTAAAAAATTATGGTCAAGCATCAAATCAATATTTCGTATTTGTCCTATTGTCGTTTTTTGTTTTTATTTATTAATATGTTGATCTGTAAAAAAAATATTTTTCTGAACACTGGTTCAGTAAAAAAAAAATAAAAAAGGTATACAACCCCTTTCCGCAATTAATACTCGAATACTAAATACGTATTTCGATAACTAAGTTGTCATCCACGGTGATAAAAAATTAATAAATACAGTGTTCAACATGAGGTACAGTAAAGCTAACATAAAGAATCACGAAAGACTTTATAAAGCGTCGAACGTGTAAAATAAGTTTTAAACCCCTCTTCAGAAATAACACATGCTTCTTCTCACACCTTCTTCTCCTGTCTGCTTTCTTCTATTTTTCTAGGAATTAGAACAGGCATGAAAATGAGACTGGACCTGTGAATACTTTCGTATATATCCAGCTTCCTCGGATTGTTCATATTTTTAATAAGTTTTAAATAATTTACCGTGATGTTATGATCGGTTTCTAACTCATGACAAGCTTTTCAGGTCGATAGAGTGTAATATGAGATATATGTTCTTTCTTTATAACGGGATATTATTGAGCGTTTGGTTTGACCAATATATTTCGAATCAGAATTCCGGCAATTAATTGCATATATACGCATAGCATTTTGCCAACCTGTCCAGAAAAATTGTGGTGAATAAACTTAAATTTAACATAAGGTTTCTTTGATACATCCACACCTATGCACCTATAATATTAATAATAATAATAGTTAATTTTTTGGCTAATAGACACAATTCAAACAGGACAATAAAATTTTGATTCCATATGACAATACACAAATCAATAAATGAATTAATTCTATAAAAAACAGCGAAATATCATTAAATAATTCGTTCGAATTTCTTAACGAATGCATCAATAGAGTCCTGCACAATATATTCATTCTCGGTTGTTAATATACAAAACTTGGGGAGTATCTAGCAGTAAACGTGGCACCAATAAATTTATTAATGCTAACAGCGATTTTGAGTCAATTCTATTATTTAGAGAATTCACTACTACACTCGGGAGCAAAAAAATCGACTCAGACTGCACACTCGCATTAAATTACCTCTGGCACAAAAACTAACACTTAAATTCCACTTTTGCTTTCAAAATATTTAAGTTCAGGATCTTAGCTTTAAAATGAGTGCATATTCTTTCAACTTACGCTTCTTATACACTTAGACTACCCTACAATTTGTTGTGATCGATAATCACAAGATTTTGTATAAGTTGACATCATTGTTCTTTGCAGGCCAGTAGGTCGTTCGAAAGGCTGCTCTACCTTATCAACCCGTATCGGTTGGCTGTCAAACGTCAACCGGTATACATTTCCGTCAGCTACATTTAGGAATATTAGCTGCTAATGGATACTACAACCGAAGTAGCGGCTCAAGCGGTTGCATTATTGCAACAAGGCCATAATCAACGGGAAGTCGCTCGTGTGCTGCACATGAGTCAGTCTGCCGTGTCAAGAGTTTACCGAAGATACCAGGAGAATGGTAGCTTTCATCGAAGAAGAGGTTCCGGTAGAAAGCGGTGCACAGTAATGAGAGATGACCGTTTCATTGTCCAGAGCTCTTTAAGAAATCGGACTCTCACCGGCGTACAAATTCAACGGGAGCTCAAAGAAACGCGGGGAGTGGCTGTTAGTCGGTGGACAGTCAGAAGACGACTCAAGGCAGCTAACCTTAGTCCAAAAAGGCCAGCTACGGGTCCAAAATTGACCCCAGCCCATCGAGCAGCTCGTCTCCGTTTCGCAAGAGAGCATGTTGATTGGACAAACGAGCAATGGCGCTCTGTACTGTTCTCGGATGAATGCAGTGTGTGTTTGCACGGCAGTGACAGAAGAGGAAAAGTATACAGAAGGCCGGGAGAAAGATTCGCACAATGCTGCATAACAGAAAAGGTGGCTTTTGGAGGAGGCTCCTGTATGGTGTGGGCTGGCATTTCTATGGACGCAAAAACCGAGCTGGTTTTTATTGAAACCGGCGGCCGAGCAGGAGGTTTGACTGCAAACCGATACATCCAAGAAATTCTAGAGAACCATGTCGTTCCTTACGTTGGTTTTATCGGGAAACCTTCATTCTCATGCAAGATAATGCCCGTGCACACAGTGCAGTTTCCGTAAGGCATTACTTGCAAGAACTTGAAATAAAATTATGGACTGGCCGGCGCGCAGCCCGGACTTGAATCCTATCGAACACCTGTGGGATGAACTCAAATGGAAAATTCGGGCTAGAAATCCTGCACCAGTTACGAGAGCTGAACTTCAAGCAGCACTTACCGAAGAATGGGACGCTATCCCGCAAGACAGCGCGATTAAACTTATTCATTCCATGAAGAACCGTTTACAAGCGGTAATTAGGGCTAGGGGCGGTAACACTAAATATTGTTAATGATTTTTGAAAATTAAAATAAAAATGTACTTGATATTACCTAGTCTATTCTTTTAAGTTTTCCGCGTCTGTTTTGAAGTTTTAGCATCCTAAAACATAACTTTATTTTTTCAAAGAAAAAGAAATGTAACTTAGAAGAATATGCACTAATTTTTATGTTACGATCTTGAACTTAAAGGTTTGAAAAGCAAAACTGGAATTTATGTTATATTTTTTGTGCCAGGGACATTTTACTGCGAGAGTGCGGTCTGAGTCGATTTTTTTGCTCCCGAGTGTAGTATGGCGCTCTTCCCTTGTCTTCACACTGCTAACATTTCCAATCCACACCTCATAATCAAATCTCTGTAGTCTGTATTTCGTTCTGGATATACTCTGCCCAGCCTGTAACTCAGGTATTCAGGCAAAATTTACGCTAAATGCATTAAATTTGATTCACGCGTATGTTGTAGATTGGGTTTGCGAAATAAAGACATTCAATAGTACCAACATTTATGAAACTGACAGATTTTGCAGATCCAGGGTTAATGTTTAAGCGGTGATCATTGGAGATCTTTTGCAGAATTTTATTTTTCTATAACAGCGTTGTCGATGTAATAGAAAGAGTTTATATAATTTATCTTCTTTGTCAAAATTTACAACACGACATTTTGAAAAATTTTAATTAAATTTATTCATGCGACATCAACTGTGGGTGGCATTTAATTAAACTGTTTGACAAAAACTCAACATGAGTTATATTATTAATAGTGCGATATATTTCAAGGTCATCTACATAAGCCAACAAATTCTAGTTTAATTATGCTATTAGGCCATTGACAAATATAATAAACATAAGCGGACCTAAGTTGGTACCATGGGGAACTTCTAAAGTCGAGTAGAAAAGTCTAGATTTATAGCTATAGTAGGTAAGACAATTAGCCATACCTGCCAAATATGGCTTCATGAACTTAAATAGAGAACTTTTAAATCCAAGAGATGACAATTTTTGCAAAGGTACATTATAAAATTCGCGACTGAAGTTCGTTTAAATAACATCCAATTGACTAGCATTGTCTAAGGCTTTGACTATATCTGAGGTTATGCAGCACAAGCTTGTTAGAGTGATACGATTTTTCGCATCAATGTTTTAAAGGAGAAATAAAGGGTAGACATTTGAATGTGATAATTTTATGAAGGACGGATTCAAAAGTTTTCGCAAAAGCAGAAATAATAGTTATTGATCTATAACTAGAGATGTAAGCTTTTTAAATACAGGATCAATTCTAGCGACTTTCCAAGCTTGCGGGAATGACATATTTGTACCATAAATTAAAAGGGTTTGGAGAGTGGATTAAGAAAAACATTAGGGCAGTCCTTAACTAAATACACAGAAATATTATGGTCGGTTTCCTAATGGCCACAGTAATATCATCCTATGTAATACATAAAACGACGATAAGCGGTTAACTACTAATAATATGGTACTAAAGTGAAGCATTTTTGGGAAGATACTTCTGCGAATGTGGATGCGAAAGCGTTAATAATAGTTTGTGGCTCCGAATATTTCTAATTATTGAAAATAAATAGCTGGATTTCTAGGGATGTTCAACTATGAATTGACAAGACCCCAGAATGTTGGGTTATTAATAACTTTTTCTTGTAGGTCTTGTGTGCCTTATGTGATAAATACAGAATAAATGACAGATTGAAGTTATTTAATTTATAGAAATAATATGTAGCATTTCACTATAAATTACTTTCATGAATTTTCTTTAAAAATGTATGAAAGAATGTTGTATAATTATAATACTATACGTCTCAAAAGTTACTTAAATTCTTACATATTAACGTATGGAACATAAGTTTTGAGAAAAAGTTTTGACGAGGAATGTTATTACCAAAAATGGTCCAAACTAGTTACCACTGGGCTTGAAAAGATGCTCGTTTGTTAGTTACTATGGTGACATGTCATACAAGATTGAAATACGAAAGTCTATATATAATTTAGTTGGACGAGTACCTAAACGCGAGATTGTTAACATTTTTCGAGAGCAAAATATTGGACTGTCAACCAATTACCGCAAAATTAAGGAATGTGAAGAAGGTATGCCATGCATGTATTTACCGAAAAGTGGACGACCTCCAGTTTTGGCCCCACCTGAACAAAAGAGACTCATCCAATCTGCTCATGACAGAGCTGGGGACGTCTACGCGCATTTCAGGCCGTAGTTTTGGAATTGCGCATAAGACTGTTGGCAGAATTTTGATTAAAAATAGATTAGAATATCGAAAAGGAAGGAAGTGTCCCAAATACACCGCAACCCAGCTAGCGAGAATGCCCAGATGTTGCCGAACATGAAGGCGTCAATATTTTATTGGCAGCAGAGTTATTGTTTTAGACGATGAGAAATATTTCACATTATCCAATTCGGACATAAAGGGTAACGATGGTTTTTACACGTCCAATATTGCAAATTGTCCTGACAACGTAAAACTCAAACCGAAAGCGAAATTTGCCGACAAGATTATGGTCTGGTGCGCTATTTCTCAATCAGGAATTTCAAGACCTTACGTTGGAAGAACAGAGGTGAAGCTGTGGATGCTGTGGAAACGTCTATATTCGCAAATGTCTATCTAAATTGATAACTTTCATTAATGCTCATCATCCAAATGATGATGTAATATTCTGGCCCGATCTGGCTTCATGCCATTGTGATGTGACCCGGTCCTGCGGGGCCACACCGCTGCGTCAGTACGCAGATGCGTTGATGCATTAAATAATAGGCAGGTAACGTTGGTATAACATCATATAATTAGGTAACACTTATAACGATACAACAATAACTATATACATAATTAATAATATAGACAGTAGTCGAAAGGAGGCTTCTATCTCACGCTCGCTATGTCGTACTGTATATCTAACTATGCCTGACTGTCGGACTATCTGTGACTGTCCCTTCTGATCTGATGGATCATCTTATATACATTAGAGTGTGCTCCTTTTGACTGGTGTCCTTAGTTTAATATCAACAACTGGTGAAAGCGTATAACGTGTATTGAGAGCTTGTGTATGTCAATCGGATGGACCGAGGTCATGTTTTGAATACAATACAAACGAGACCGGGGCCGCACCTTGACTAAGAAAAGTAGTACAATACATTACTCAACTAGGTTATTACACCATTATGCTAGAATCACTCAGAACTGGTTAACTAAACATAACGTGAATTATGTACCTACCTGAGGAAGACAATTCCCCCAACGTACCCCAAGCGCGCCCCATTGAGGAATTTGGGGCACTACTGAGTAGGAAAGTTTATGACAAGGGTTGGGAAGCTCAAAATGAAGCACAGTTACGGGCCAGAATATTCCAGAAAATCCGAGAAGTGAATATAAACATCGTCCAGAGAATGATGGGGAGAATTCTACAAAAAATTGCGCGCCCTTATCAGTTTTGTGAATTTAGTTTTTCTATGATGCAATAGTGTATAATAATTTCCCAATGTTTATGTTTTAATAAAATTTTTACTACTAATCGATGTTCACCTTTGATTTTTTTCTCAAAACTTATGTTCCATACGTTATACAGCTAGACACTTGAAAATAAATACTTGATTATACTAGACGTATTGTCTAAAACACGATGGGACCAAAGGTCGAGTGGTGTTTTTTTAGGCAATACGTTGAGTTTCGAGAATTTTCAAGTATCGAGTTATATACAGGTAGACTATATCATGAAAATAAAAGAAAAAAAAGGCAGTACGACTGGGAATCGAACCCGGGCCGCCTGTTTAGCGGGCGAGCATTTTAGAGCTGAGCCATCGATATTTTTGCAAAAATATATTTTCCTACGACACTATAAGGAAGTTGTTAATTTCAAACAATTAAGTAGGCATGGAAGTTGACAATTTCATTCAAAATTTTTGAAACTGTCGCAATACGTTTGCTTCCGTTATTACCGTGTTGGTTGGTTTACTATTTTCGATTATTTCATCAACTAACTTCGCGGAAATATTGCCGAAACGAGCCATGATGGTAACTAACAAATCTGACATTTCAGTACTGTCAAATTATTGAAGTCGAAATCATAGTTTTTTTCTTCCTCATGGTATGAACGAAAATGCAGTATCTGGTCTTAATACTAAAGACTGAGAAAACTGGCAAATAAATAATATTTACTCCTATTTAGATCACTAAGATCTTAGTGGGAACTGTTAGTTAGATCACTCAGACCTAAGCTAGAACTCTAGTTAACTCGAAGAGATCGTACTTGGAACTGTAGTGAGCTCTAAGAGATCTTGTTTGGAACTGTTTCTTTATTTACTTATTTTTCGGCAAGAAAGTTTTATTCCCGCCAGTCACAAGAGAGGGAGAAAACAAGAAAATTGATTATACGGAAATTTCCATACAACCATTTTTACCCTTCTTCCAAGAAAGTATATGCTGTAGTTTCCGACGTCATAAATGTACTAAAATAAACAATATACGCCGGAAACCCTTAATTACAGAAAATAAAATACCTCTTAAAATAATAAATATACAATACACAGGAAGTGCGTTAGAGATAACATAATATTTCGCAGAATCGCATCGAACCAACTATTTAACCTATTATTATAATAATATAATACTTTATCTATAACAGGAAATATGTCAATAAAACTTATTCTATTATACAATACATTTACAACTATTAAATGGATGGGTTAACCAGAGGGTTGTGCCTGTAATAAAATGACTGTAAAAACAAGACAATAAATAAAGAAATGTAATACCTGACCAAGGCCTAAGGTAATTGACAACATTAAATATATCCGAACTCCAAGACCTTTTCTATATACACTTTATAATATTTACAATTTAAAACTAGGATTGAATACATTAACATAGATATACCTACATCTGCTTGCTTATATCTAAATGAAACTAAAAATACAAGAATTCGTATATTCGATTATACAAGGGTTCGTACATTAGATGTACACCATAATACGCCAATAAACGCTGTAATACATGAAAACTACGGAAAATCCTGCGTTTTCATTGGTTTATAATTTTAGAATGACATAGTCTGCTGAATAATAGTACGAGAACACAATATTTTTTTAGCAGTTATAGAGAGGTGATCATGGTCATGAATTTTTATTCAGTCGATTGACTATATTGTATTGTAATGTTTTAATCAGCACATTTAAAAATTAAATAAAAAGTTCCGACCTTTGGCAAACAAAAGAAACAAACTTAAAGAATACTACATTTTTAATACTTTAATGGCAAAGTGAAAATTCCTTTTTGTTATTAATAATAAATTTCGAAAGTTGGACAAATTTTACCCGTTTCTATTAACAGTACTTTACGAATTCTCTCCAGCTACAATCAATTTTATTCTCGCTATGATATTGATAGGCAAAAACTATTTCAAAAAGATGTATAGTACTGTTATAATATTGATTATATATTTTATTTTTAGTTGGCAATTTTCATATTTGCAATATACAGCAACAAAGAGTTAAGTAAATGTGATATTAGCTTTTTATTTGCAAGGGAAACATGCAACAATGTCTCACCTTACTGGTAATTATTTCATTACTGCATCAGAACTCGTGGCTAAGTACTATTTAATCTCTTCGCGAGTGGACCATTGTTGTACAGCTGTCCCATTAATTCATTTTTATGTGCTTTTTGGTCGTTATATCTGGCAGTTATGTGTTGGATTTAGTTTATGGCAAAGAGAATCTCCAAGTAATTAGTTATTTACATACTAGCGAGCACATGCTGAGTACTTATCGCACAAGATGCATTTTAACATACGAGTAAAGATATCATGAAATTCATGAAATAAACTGGAACAAAAATGAGGTAGATGTTGCAAAAGACGAGATCCAAGAAACAATAAGAATATTAAAGAACAGGAAAGATTCCGGAAACGATAAAATAAGAAATAAATTTCTGAAATATGGTAGAGAACATCTTATAGAAGAACTAACAAAATGTTTTAACATCATAATTAAAAGAGGAAAAGTGCTTTTAGAATGGAAAGCTAGCATCACCATCCCAATATTTAAAAAAAGGCAATAAAAATAACCTTGAAAAACTACAAAGGGACAACGTTGTTAAATACGGCACAGAAGATGCCGAGAAAAGTAATATTAGGAAAGAGCGAATCACAATTAACCATTAATGAAGAACAATAGGGATTTCGCCCAAAAAGTTCTACCACTGGCGCCGTATCCGTCAACTAGTCAAAAAAGCAATCGAATTAAACGCGTCAGCCTATATGTGCTTTGTCGATTTACAAAAGTCAAACCAAAAGTCTTTTTTTAGAGACTGTGGTTAAGTAAAAGCAGAAAAAGTATAAAATTCCTTACCACAATTAATAATCGTTTCTCGAATATGTATTTTGACGACTAAGTTGTCATCGTCAGTAGGTAAAACCACTAATCAAAGTGTAGAACATGGGGCACTGTAAAACTAACATACAGAATTGCGTACTACATTACAAAGCGTCCACGTATAATACACTGAATATAAAACACACAAACCAACATTTAAAATTATGTGATCTCCCCTTCTTCAGAAACGGTACACATGTATTTATTTTCACCACAAACTTTTTATACCTCTTTCCTAAGAATGAAAAAAGACACTATGGGACACATGGGATGGGACCGTTGTGCGTTGACTGTATTAACTTTGTTTTTAACGATATGAATGCTTTCATAAACATCAAGCTCTCTAGGGTTATTACATGTTTTACGAGTTTTAACTCTTCTACCGTGACGTTATGATCCGTGTTCAATACATTCAAATTGCCATCACCGCAATTAATTTCGTATATACCATATTTCAAATTCACATTTACTTTATCTTTGGTATTACCTAGATTTGATTGTGTTTTAGACGGAAAATGTTTTTCGTAATTGGGTGGTATGGTACTTTTTCTCATGATTATGTTGAGGTATCAAACATGTGGACTCGCAGATTTTCTAGTTTAAATTAGTTTTTCTAATTATTTATTAACTAGCTAATCCCGACCACGCTTCGCTGTGACTCAATCTGAAATGAAATGAATGACAAAAGAGATAAATGTATAGCAAACGCCAATTAAGTTGGCGCTAGAAGGGGGTGCGCAGAAGCCGTTTTTAAAAACGTCCACCCCCACTACTCAAGTAATTGTCAGAATACATTTGTCATTGACGTTTGACAGAACATATTTTGTAATGTCTTTGCTAGGAGATCATACACGCTCAGAGGTTAGAATTATCTGACATTTGATGTAAAACCAAATACAAATCTCCCCACTACTTCTAATCCTGCGCGAACTTACCCCTTCTCGCGCCCACTTAATTGGCGTTTGCTATATTATAGTAAATATAAATTCACTGGGAAAACAAATTATCCAATTGCGTTGGTGTAGCTATGTGAAGTTAAAGGAAAAAAAATGTTTTTGACAGAAAAATAATTTTTTTCTTCAAACGATCTAAAATATGATCATTTTAATACTGAATACATACCTTAGAAGTAATACATTTTTTTACTAGTAAAAAAATGGGCTCATTTCTTTACTAGTAAAAAAATGTAACCGACCAATCATAACTCCTTAAAGTGACTGCACAATTATTTGATAACTGTCAAATATTTACAAAATGGGCGAAGAAGAATTTCAATGTACGCCATCAGAATTAATAAAAATCGCCAATCAAGCTGCTGCAACTTTAATCCCAACCAAATCTCCTAAAGTGTGTGAAAATGCGTATGGAAAATTTCTGAAGTGGACTAGAGAACACAACAACTACACCAAAAACGTTTTGTTGGCATATTTTGCAAGTTTATCGTAAAAATCGTAAAAATTTGAAAAGCTGCATATTATGAGCACAATGTTCAATCATTAAAGCTCAACTAAACTTAACACATAATGTAAATATTGGAAAATATAACAAATTGACAGGCGAAGGTTATAAACCAAAAAAATCTAAGGTATTGTGTAAAGGTGAAATTGACAATTTATTAGTTAATGCACCGAACAGAGAATATTTAGTTGCTGGGGTACGTATAAGTGTCAGTGCGCAATATAACGTTCTTTTACTATAATCGGAGACTTTTACATAAATATGTACAGAGAGTATGCTGCTCTTCGTCTAAAGGCCACAAACTTGACCAGATTTTTTATTAAATATAAAAATGGGAAATGTCAGAATGTCAACTACTTCTATCAACACCAGCATCGAAATAGGCAATAGTGATTTCAATATACAAAATTATTCTGTTCATAATTGTACTTTTAATATTACTTAAATAAATATAAGTTTACACAAAACACTTTGACAGTTGTTTGACAGATATATAAAACCTATATTTAAGCGACTATAATGCATGATATATTTAAATGTGTAGCTCACAAGAACGGTAAAAATTATTTGAAGAAAAAATAGTATACATCACACGGAGTAGAAAGCTTTTTGTGTCTCGCCCAGTTTGCACTGTCTCGGCTATCGCCTCGACAGCAAACTTCTGGGCTCGACACAAAAATGACAGCTTTCTACTCCTAGTAATGTAATATACTATTTTAATTGTAAAGCTGATGAATTGATTACATTTTTTGTTTAGTCCATTTAGTTATTTAACATAACTTATAAACAATGTAACCCGCTATTTTAATAATGTTCGTCACTTGGCTTTTGACACATTGTCGAAATTACTTCAAAAACGTCATCTTTCAAATATCTCAGTGTTATTTAAATTCTTTTAATAAAATTTGTATCGTATATGTTCTCTTTTCTTCGATCCTACCTTGAATAAATACAATAGTGAGTGTATTCTCTTAAATATTTAATCTTCCTTTCTTGTGATCCTTAATTTTTGGATTTTATATCACTTTATGTTTAACTTCTTTCTATAACAGCTTCTCTGTGCCTGTTTCCTATTACTTTTCATTCTCATTGAACTTGTTATTAAATTCCTTCTGCCAATACTATTCTTATTCCAGTTATAATTTTTCGATTGTCAATTTATTACAAACAAAATGAATATGGCCATCGCTATACTACTACATTATATTATAACATTATTTTCTTTAGATTGACATTTTTAAATTCGTTATATCTTTTGAATGGAATGTCCGATTTTAATAATTTAAAAAGTATTTTACTGGTATTGAAATGGTCTTTAATAAAATGTCATTTAACAGGATAAGGAATAATACAGAGGTATGGATAATATGGTTTGATTATTGTCGGCACTTTTATTAACTTTTAAAATGTAAAAAAGTAGTTATAGTGGCATAACTACAGTAGTTGGACATATGGTTTCGCGGACTTTTTTGTAGATATTAATACGTTCTATAATACTGTAGAACATTTTTTTGTTCTATCAACAATAGTTTCCGCAGCGTACGCGATGGCAGTTTTTTTTGACTAATTTTTTCACACCTTGAGTTACATTAATGCATTTTTATTGGGGATCCCTTTTTTTTGAAAATGTAATATAGCCTATGTCACTCAGTGAAAACGCAGCTTTCTAATGGTGAAAGAATTTTTGAAATCGGTCCAGTAGTTTTTGTGTGAAAACATTACAAACATACACACAAAAACACAAATGTTTCCTCTTTATAATATTAGTTTAGATTATTTCTATGTGAAAGCCATTATACATTACGATGTTTTTAATGAAATCTGGTTCTCTTTCGTATCTCTCTTTTGCTAATGGAAAGGTTAGTAACCGATTAACTAAGAAATTAAAACTTTGTTGAAAACTATGATTTGAATTCGCGGTGATAAATCTATTGACATTGGTTTCTTTCCGGAAAATATCTATTTCTATTTTATCCTTATTTCTAATTACTAATCTATCTAAAAATGCTATCCTATCTGTTACGGTCATTTATCGAACTATCATAGTAGCGGGTGTTTGTATACATTGAGTATACCAAGCATAGTACGAGTGTATTTCCACCAGTAGCGTTGCGTGCCAGGATCTTTGGTGTAATCTAACAATGGCCTAGCGCTTTTTGGCTTCACCTTGTTTAGAGATATTTTCGATGCGGTAGGTGTAAAGGTTTGAGGTAGTTATATATTGTGGTATATTGTGTCAAATTACAAATTAAAGCACGTTTTGGGTGCATTTATTTGTCCTTCCCGATACTGATTAAAATTTAGCCATTTTTCGTTAATATACCGCACCCGGTATTCGAATTCACCTGTCTTCGCCCGTATACATTTACACGGTAAGCAGCTAGGTTTGTTCTCATTACGTTTTCTAATGCCGTTTCGTATTGTAAATTTAGGTAGCTGGTTTTGGAACTAGGATAGAACTGGTTTGGATAATTTTAACTTCGAGTATTGCCGATATTACGAAGTAAGAGCTCGTCTACCTCTTAAATTTACACCTATTAAGCCGTTTTCGAGCGCAGATGCGACGTAACGCTGTACAGGAGTAGATCCAGGCCTATTCCTACAGAAGCTAAGTTGTAATAGACTGTTTTGCGTGATGTATGATTTTGATTAGTTTTTCAAGTTATTGAAATACATGTAAATCTTATTCGCGTCAAATATTAAGATTTGTATTTGATACAGAATCAATCATTCCAAATTTAGAAGGTCGCGGTCCTCAAAGAACAAACGGAAGAGGATATTTTAAATATCGTGGAAGTGGATATCGGCGTAAGTACGACAACCCTAGCACGGGAAGTAAATGTGTCTTAAGCTACGGTGCATCGAATTTTTAAAACTAATTTACTTCATCCGTATCATTTCCAACGCTTGGAGTGGTTAACAGAATTATTTCTTTTGAATTGATTGAATTAACATTTTTGTAGTAACTTGTTTCAACTGTTGTTCAACTATATATTTAAAATGTATATTTAAATATTTTCATTTGCTAACTAACTGTTTGCTATCTGTTAGTCTCATAATAATTTACACTCATCATCTTATACATCCTAGTAGTATATGAAGTTAGATTGCTGTTAAATGGAAGTTAGTTATAAGTAACTAAGTACTAATTACAAGGGCGCCTAGGAGTGCCAGCAATTTACGCACGTCAATAACGTACCTATATTTTATGGCAATAATTTCATAGCACCTTTAATATAGAAGTTTTTTGATAAAGTGTTTTAGACTAAATTCGTTGATGGTGAGGTATTTCTTATTTCAATTCTTGTGATTTTGCAAGCAATAATGTGTGCATTTATGCCGACTTAAAAGCCCTACGTCAAGTTGTTAATGTAGATTTTTAACTCGATGACTTATTTTTGAATAATATTCTATTCACGAAAATACGTCAGTATGTAAAATGCAACAGATTTTCCACTCGCCAACCAGAAACTTATCCGCGACATAATGTTTGTTAATTGCCATTAATTTAAATTTTGTAGACTGTCCCTATATGTTTACTTTTGCAGCAGTTTGATAATATGCTTTTTAAATTATTGCTTTAAAACATCAAAATTGGATATTACCTAGTATAATCAATTTAAGTGTGTTAGATATTCTAATAACAAAGTTTTTATTTTAGTACTTTTATCTAACATCAAATGAGATATTATAGTTAATCAGTTTGATAGTTTAATGGCACCGGGGGATAAACACTATCTTTTTCTAACTATAATATTTGATCGCTTGGTAATGTCAACCGTCAAGATTTACTAGCTATAAATTAGAGTATAAAAACCAATTATCTCTCTCTTTATAATATATTCATTGGCGTAGTTGGTCTTTTCTTGAGCGACTTGTGAATGTAAATGAAGCAGCTAAGGATTTTTACGGCATGATTTACTCTTTGTTTGGTACGCATGTACTATTTAAATGAGGAAGCGATAGTGAATTTTTGATCTCCTATATCAATGCTTTTGCAAACACAATGTACTAAAACAACCAATCTGTTAATAATCCGTTTGTTACTGAGGAGGATGATACTAGAGTGGACCAATCTGAAGCGATATTGGTAACTATTTCATATAAAATCCGAAAAACTCCAATAATTTATCAATTAATATATATATATATATATATCAATTTATATATACATATATATATATATATATAGATATATCAATTTATATATACATATATATATATATATATAAATTATATAAATATCGCTCCGGATTGGTCCACTCTAATGATCACCCATTGCCGGCGACGATCTTATTATTAATCTTTCACAATAGATATACATTTTTCCTGACGCATGGAAACGAGTGATAATTTATAATTTGTCATGTTTATAAAACAAGGGTTAAAGCGTTAGTTTATTCATATATTTTAATATTTTGCTGCTAATATTTTATTTATAAGTTTTCCCATCAGCTTAGCTAATTTACGCTCACATTTGTTCTTGTAAATTTAGTATGTACGTTAGCGGAGATCTCCGACAATATTTATTTTCCTTCAGGAATGTTAAACTTTTAATATATCTTATTTCTTTTATACACAGGTTCATTCATATTTTTATATCCTTATATTTGTTGATATTTTGAAAAAACATTTTCAATAAATATTGTTATAGTATTATTTATTTGTGCCGTTATTGATTCGTATGTATATTTACATACCTTTTATAGACATTACGCCTTGTGTGTACGTTCTATAACACACATTCTCCGTGTGACGTATAAATTCTAGCTATAGTTCAACCGTAATTTACGGTGGGGCCCCTTTTTATCTTTTATTATAGTCAGACACTCACCAACGTTTCGATAAGATCCCCACCGTCTTCACTGACCCTAGCTCGGGTACTGGCTAATATATTGTATCTTAACCATCAGCCCTCTCACAAAGGTAAAGCTTTGAAACTCTGCCGTGTTTCGGCAGTATATCGTAAAGTATCACAAGCCAATTTTGTGAGATCTATGTTTACTTTTTACCGATAGCAACCCCGTACAATCGTTTCTATAAACGCACTATAAGATTCCATGTATCAAAACTATCGGATTAGCGGGAATGTTTGCAATGCTGAGTGACAATTTGCAATACAAAATTCACATAGCCTTAACTATATAAAAGTGAACGTCGACGTGTAAACTGAAACTGATTATATATTTTTCCTCGCAACAGGAGTTATTTTTGTCGTTCGCTCTTCTTCAATCTACTTGATTTTCCGAACATCAATAACTAAGGGAAACAATTATATGTAACGTCACTTATCTTACTCTTTGTAGGGCAGGAGACAACAGAGCGAACATTGAAAGAAAGGCTTCGCTGTCTTCTCTTGCTAATCAAGCAATTATTTAAAGTAGACTGTGCGTTTTTCTGACTGATGTAATACGCGTGTTGTTGTTTTAAGCAAACGTACCTAATTAATTGATTGTACTTCCGTCAAAACATTTCAGAAGTAGGTTAAACATCTCTGTTGGAAAAAAAAAGAAGTAACATTTAATTATTATCGTGGCGTAAATTGAGTTTACTGCGATTTGTAGGTTAGATTCTGTATTTCTAATAGTTTTGTTATACGGGAGCTTTTAGTTTAACATATGTCTGTCAGAATGTATTCTTGTTTGATTCTGATAATCTTATTTCCACATTTGTATTAAATAATTTCTATTTGTTGGGGTTGAAGCCCGTTCATGAAAAACCAAGCGTGTTTATTCTTTTTTTCTTTATCGAGTCAAGAAGAGAAGTCCTAAATGTCTGGCTACAAACGGCCATATGTTGATATCCAATCTCGAAGGACGATATGATGGAGTTGTTATTCAGCGTCTATGCATCTAATGATGGGATTTTTGCGGGAGGAATTGCTAAACCTCGTTTGTTGTTTGACCGTGCCCGAGTGTAAAACCGTGTACACTTTATTTTGTTATTCGTCGGCGACAGTTAGTAAATGATAAATGAAATATAATATAAAATTATTTATTTACACCTTATACGAGTATACCAAGCGCGGTTATAAAATAACGAGACTGATGCTGTAAAATTTTTATTTTAAATTTATACATAAAGGCTGGGCAAATTTGAGGTTAGGAATTAAATTGGCTTAAAAACACAATTTTTGTTTGACAAATTCAGTTTTATTGATACCAATGTAAAGTAGAAATATGGGAATTAATAATGGAATATGATGTCGGGCAAATGTCCACCTCTAGCACGTCGGCAGACGTCCGCTCTTTTCACAAAATTTTGAACCACATTTTGCAAAAAAACTTCGCTTATCTCGGCAATGCAGAACCGAATTTCATCTTTCAGAGCGTCAGTTGTTTGTGGTTTGTTCACGTAAACCCGGCCTTTCAAATGGCCCCAAAGAAAATAATCAAGCGGCGTTAAATCACAAGAACGAGGCAGCCAATTGACATCGCCAAATCGAGAAATTACGCGACCGGGAAATTTCTCATGGAATAACTGAATTGTTTGGCCGGCTGTGTGGCTTGTGGCGCCGTCTTGCTGAAACCAAAGGTCACCGATGTCAACATTAACCAATTGTGGCCACAAAAAATCGGTTATCATGGTTTGGTAGCGCAGAGAATTCACGGTGACGGCGTTTCCTTGCTCATTTTCGAAAAAATACGGGCCGATAATGCCGCCTGACCACAAACAGCACCATACGGTTACTTTCTTTGCATGTAATGGTTTTTCGAGGACTGTTTATGGATTTTGTGAGCCCCGTATGTGACAATTTTGTTTGTTTACATAACCGCCTAATTGAAAATGGGCCTCATCACTAAAGATGATTTTGTTGAAAAATGCGTTGTTTTCGTTCAGTTTTTCAAACAGCCAATTCACAAACGTTCGACGCAAACAATGGTCGGCCGAACGGTTTTGAACGAGTTGAACTTTATAAGCGTGAAGATGAAGATCTTTATGCAAAATGTTGCTCAAAGTGCTTCTGGTGATGCCCAATTGTTGCGAACGTCGACGAGTTGATGTTCCAGGCTCATTCTCAACACTTTGCTGTACAGTGTTTACATCACTACGGCCACTACGAGCGTATTATTTTGGTCTATTGTCAGCAACAGTACCGTGAGCCTCAAATTTAGCGACTAAATTACGCACAGCGGTCTCAGAAGGAGCCTGATTACGAGGAAAAGCTGCTCGAATTTTACGAAGAGATACAGTAAAATTTTCACCATTTTGATAGTAAATTTTCACAATTAAAATTCTTTGTTCAAGAGTGTAGCGTTCCATGGTTAAAATTTCCCAACTTTTTACTAAATAAATGTCAAAGGATGACAGCTCAATTCTTGAAATTTCATCATTTGACAGCGAAATTAATTTCTAACCTCAAATTTGCTCACCCATTATTTAATTATTATTCTCTTCAAGATAGAGTTCATTTCACATTATAATGAACCGACTTGTAAGGTTTAAATAGGATTATCCTAAATTCCTTACCCGAAACAGCGGTCACTTCTGCAAATGAGATGTAGGCCGCAACAGAAAAATGTCAATTTCCTTTGGAAATTATTTTTATTTAATATTTTCTCGGAAAAGTAATTATAATAATAAGTACAAAAATTCTGAACACAATAAATAAACGATTTAATTATCAAATACGAGTATGCTGCAAAACTATAATGTAATGTCTTTATGAGCCATCCAGTCTTAAATATATAAACGAAAAACGAAAAGAAAGAGGATTATACGAAAAATCAGTTTTTCTACTCCTATTTAGTAATTCACTCATTATAGAGCTGAGGATGTTTGCGGTATAACCATGGTTATATCATGTAACCATAGTAAATTACTATGGTTACATGATATAACCATGGTTATACCGCAAACATCCTCAGCTCTACTCATTAACATAGCTATTTATGAGAGGTAATATTATTCATTATTGTCAATACTGAATAATACTCACTACTAGAGAGGAACAATTCGGAGCGAAAGCAGAGGCGTGACTCTCAATAAACCTATTGACTAACTTTGATGATAGCGGTTTTTTTACTGTACGCTCCTTCAACATTATTAAATACACAGAATACACTTTCCTGCTGCTATTATACGTGTACACACGATGACCGTGAACAACATACTAAGTAATCGTATGTGCGATGGGGCACGCGGGAACCAATTCGTTAGTCACGCCTCTGCTTTCGCTCCGGATTGGTCCACTCTACTCATTACTCAATACTTTAAATCCTATCACAGTTCAGAGTATTCATTACTCAACACTTTAGAACCAATCACAGATCTGAATTTCTCATTATGCAACACTTCGATCGTGTTACCGCGCGCTTTAAGAGTGTTGTGGAACCGCGACGCACACCTGTCAAATTTATTAAAACTTGTTGTTCACGACGTTTACGTTTACAATTATTATTTTGCTATAATTTGTATAATCATAAGTGAAAAGTATGGACTCTGACGGAGAAGCAGATGAAATTTGCACTCGTCCTGAGATAGTAGAGGCACCGCAAGTACATTATTTGAATTTTTTGCCCGAAAAATCTAGAAAAAAAATACGAGCAAGTCTATAAAGCTTTCATGGAATTGGCGGAATGGTTTTCATTGCGTATTTTGGAAAACTTCCTGACTTATTCTATGTTGAGAAGTACGCTCACGATTAATAATGACTAGAGATCGGACATTCTTACCACATGACTAAGTTCTCAGAATACAATAGCCGTTGTCCATTGTTAACGCTGGTGGCCGAGAAAGTCAAACACAAATACTTCATTGTATTACGCCGGGATGTACTGAGCGAAGTTTATAAACATTTCGAGATGCCGATTGCGTTTAATGGATATTTATCCTCCGAATACAATAGGTATGTTGTCATTGTAATCGCAGCGGACCAGATGGCCGGGAAAGACTAACAAATACTTCATTGAATTACGCCGAGTCATGTGGTATGAATGTCCGTTCTCTAATAATGACATAAGCATAGAAATTTATTCCTAAGAGCACTTTTGAAACGGAAATCGGAAGGGTATCAGGCAAAGAAAGCCAGAACATTTACTGCAGATCAAGTGAAAAAATTTATAAATGAAGCGCCCAACGATGTTTATCTAGCAACTAAGGTTGGAAATTTTAAATCTTTAATGTCGAATTGTCGAGATATGCAACTCAACACACTTTTGTACAATTTTGTTTCATGATCCTCGGAATTTTGTAAAACGTGTTAGCATATCATCTTCATTCACACATACAAATGAAATTAATTTTAAAAAGAATTCTAATTCCATTCCTTCAATAACAATTTAACAAATTGTTCAAATGTCACCATTAACTTTTGAAAACTTCAAAGCGTCAACAACTGTCATTTAAAATAAAATTAACGTTAAATCGTTGATTCAAGGAGTCATGTAAGATGAGTAATGATGCGTAACGATTGTCAACGACATCGACTCGGGTCCGAGGCCCTTGGGCAGAATTAACGTCGACCTCGGAGCAATATAATACCCATAACGCCCTTGGTGCATAAATAACTATACTGGAGGTTCTCAAAATTAGGACATATCAGAAAGAGTACTTGCGTCTACCTCCACATTATTGTATTTTCAATCCGATTCTAACGATTTGGAGCCAGCTCATGGAGTATCTTTGTCGAAATAATACGAATCATAAATTTAGTGACGTTGTAATTAAAAAAAAATATTGTTTAATCGCTAATATATCATTGGAAAATTGAAGCAATTGCATTGATAACGTGATCAATATAGAAAATATTTATGGTATGCGCACATAATTTAGTCGTTTATAATTCATTTAGATGATAGCGAGAGCACAAGTTATGATTATAGCAGACCAATTTCCGTGCGCGCCATGTGCACCGATGTGAGAATGATTGTATTGCACCAGAACTAATAAAAAGCATTCAGTATGTGTTTGGTACTTGCTTAGACTGCATGTAAGTGTAAGCATAAAAGCATAAAATGTCGTCGACACATAAATCGAGAAAACGACCGTTGCCAGACGAAGTGAATAAGTTTATTATGGATTTCCCGGACTTAATATAAGATAGCTCAAAAATTAAATGTTTAGTGTGCAATACATATCTAATGTGTTGGTCAAAAACACATTGTAAAGAACACGTAAGCAGTTCGAGGCACAATAATAACAAAATTAATCGACAACAGTTTATACATGAACTATGTGTAACTATGATTGTGTGTACACTGCCGTTTACCTTGTTAAGTAATGATTCATTTATTTCATTTTGGAATAAATACGCGAATCAAACATTAGCGAGCACGACAACGTTACGAAGGAATTTACCATCGGTGCGTAAACAGGTTGAAAATAAAATCAAAGCCGAACTGAAAAATAAAAAACTGTGGTTATGTGTGGGACGAAACAACTGACAGCAAAAAACAATCTGTAGTTAATGTGATGGCGCGTAATATGGAACCACATCAACCAACGTCTTCAATTTTATTAGCATCCAGACGACTAGAACAATGTAATGCTGAAAAAATTTCAGAGGTGCTATTAGATACTTTGGAAAAATTTAAACTTTCGAAAGACCAAGTATTAATGTTTATGACCGATGGTGCCGCAACCATGTGTTCTGTATGCTGGTCTCTTAGAAAATATTGTCCTAACTTGTTACATATTACTTGTAAACTCCATGCTCTACACCTTCTGGCAGAACAGGTTCGTAGATGTTATCCAGAGGTAGATGCTTTAATATCGAGTACAAAGACAGTATTCCTGAAATCTCCAAAACGTATTAGGAAATTTCACGAATTGTGCAACCACAGCCGATTCTGACACGTTGGGGTACATGGTTACGGGCGGGGTTTTACTATCATGAACATTTTGAAAAAATTAAGGACGTGGTTTCACCATTCGATCCGAAAGAAAGTGCAGCTATCAATACAAGCCAGAAAAAATTTCAAGATGCCCAGATTAAAATGGATATACAAAGTATTCGTGAGAATTACTTGGGACTAGAAGAAGCAATAACATAACAGAAAATTCGTCGCTGTCGTTAGAGGAATCACTGCAAAACGTTAAAGATGTTCACGCACAACTGTGTGCTGCAGAAGACGCAAAAAGTGAAAGTATTTTAATTAAATTTGAAAGTGTTTTAGACAGAAATGCAGATTTTGACACCTTAACATTACATTGTTCTAGTCGTCTGGATGCTAATAAAATTGAAGACGTTGGTTGATGTGGTTGCATATTACGCGCCATCACATTAACTACATATTGTTTTTTGCTGTCAGTTGTTTCGTCCACACATAACCACAGTTTTCTATTTTTCAGTTCGGCTTTGATTTTATTTTCAACCTGTTTACGCACCGATGGTAAATTCCTTCGTAACGTTGTCGTGCTCGGTATTTGTGAGGGCACGTCTACAGATGCGTTAAGTTGCTTAACAAAGTATTTTGTTTATGCGAATATAACATCACTAGATGTAGAACGCTCGGTTTCCGATTATAAATATATTTTTTCCTCACGGCGGACATGTTTTTCAGAAATAACTTAGAAACGCACCTGATGTTGAAAATATACAATCGAGTTTCTCCAGTTTGTCAATTCTTGGAAGACGCTTAAAACGGTAAGTGTTTTTGTAAATCCTCTGTCGTGCACACAATCACTGATTTCATACATTTTCCATTTTATTTATAGGTACATACAACGGAGCTATAATATGTACTATTCTTATTTTTCGTGTGTTTATTCATATTACTTTAATAGCAGAAAATCAAATGTATATTTAATTATTTCTGATAGAATAAATGTCTCTACTTCTATACTTATATCGGTAACAAGCTCATGTTGCGGCACTATTCTATATATCACATATTCTAATATATTACGAATTAATAATTTACTAAAGAAAACACTCGGTATATTTGTTTCACAAAATATATTTATTAAATCTCTAACACGTGTTTCGACTTTACAGTCATTGTCAAAGAGTTTGTAAACTGAACTAAAAATACACTTCTACCACTATTTATGAGTTTTGAAAGACTTTATTACGGCATCAATAGTAGGGGTATTGAAATCCAGATGTGTATTTGTGACATGTCTATTTAGATTTATGGCTTTTTTAATTTCTAATATTTCGAGAAAGTCAAGTCTTTTTCCTTTATTACGAAATATTAAAAAAGCCATAATTCTTAATAGACATGTCACAAATACACAGCTGGATTTTTTCAATACCCCTACTATTGATGCCGTAATAAAGTCTTTAAAAACTCATAAATAGTGGTAGAAGTGTATTTTTAGTTCAGTTTACAAACTCTTTGACAATGACTGTAAAGTCGAAACACGTGTTAGAGATTTAATAAATATATTTTGTGAAACAAATATACCGAGTGTTTTCTTTAGTAAATTATTCATTATGTTTCACCAAGAGCCAACCGTGGATTCTATACATTATATTACGAATTACACTCCCGTACCGGCGCTCATGGCGCGGCCGGAAATTGGTCTGCTCTAGTTTTGATTAATGTAACCCAAATATGGAAAGCGCATATTTTGCATATATTACATATTATATGCATTTTTTTAAACATTTGCATATATCCTTAATAAATAGCATGTTGTGCATAATTGAAAGAATTTTGAATGATGTAGATCTTTGGTAGGCGTTTTAAGAGTTCAAGATAAACAATTTTATAAATCTTCTATTATGAAGTAATTTATTTTATTATGTTTGCAGTTCTCAAGAAAAAAAAATTATTAGATACAAGAGAAATTATGACTGGAAGTACCCATAGTTCCCAGTTTTAAATTCCAAGAACTCAAAATAGATCGTTTTAAACCGTTAACAAGAGTTTTATTGTACCTATATTTACATAACTAGGTAAATAATAAATCGATTTCTGAATTTTGTTTCTGTTTGTGCTTTTGAATAGATAACATCGATTCGTGTTTTGGGGTGTTGTAGTATTTGATTTATTTTTATTAGTAAAATGTCCAAAGTTAGTAGAGCGTCAGTTTTCCTAAAATGGACTCACAATTGGCTATGACTTCATTAAAAAGATCTTATTTTTCCCGTTACAACAATGTACCACTTCATAAGGTTATTGTGCTAAATTGCCGAATATTATTTTTAATTTATTTGCGACTGAAAACAGAGTTGGCTTTTGTAAAAATTGAACAAACCGAAATTGGAACACCAAAAAAGGTTCCTTAGTTTATTTCAAAAATAATAAACCACACCTCAACAAATTCAGAACAATAGATTTCTCAAACTAAGTTCAAAATTAATTGTTCAAAAGACATTAGTAAAAAATACAGTGTTCAAAATGACGACCAATATTGTTTATGCAAATGTTGCATTTTTTTTAAATTGAATTTGTAGCTTTACGAATTTGTCGTCGGTCAATTTTTGATATCTCGTATTGAAGCGCTTGCTTAGGATGATTTGGCGTTTGGTAGGTTTTTCTGTTCTTGTTTGTCACCGTGCCCCACAAGAAAAAATCCAAGAGTGTTAGATCCAGCGGCCGGGAGGAGGAAGGGGGGAGGATAGAACCGGTGCAACTCTTCCTATCTAGGAGTTTGTAAATTTTTCATCCAAGAAACGGGGATGCCGTCATGTTGAAACAATATTTTAACATTTTAAAATGTTCTGATCTCCAAATCCAACTCGTTTAATATATCCTGAAACTCAGTTTCTAGAAAATGGAGATAGCGATCCAGTTAATGTTTCATCAAAAATATAGGACCCGAGAACTATTGTGCTGATTATTCCGAACCAAACGTTAAATCCAAATTTAACCTGAGGTCTTCTTTGTTCGAGATTGTGGGGATTCTGTTGCACCCGTAAATGTTCATTGTGCATGTTGAACATTCTAAAGTTTGTTACACGGGTCTCATCGGTCCATAACAATTTAAATGGGAATCGAGAATCTGCTCCGTACATATTCGTGTACCATGTATAGAAGACCCTGCGTTTCTCGTCGTCTCCAGGATGTAATTTGTGGTCGAAATTTGTTTTTTTCAATACCCTTACTGCAGTACGTTGGGAAACGCCAGCTTCTGCTGCAATTTCACGGATGAAGTTGAAGCTATGAGCAAGGACATTAATGTCCGCAATCTCGTCAATGCCTATTTTAGCATGTGAATTCGTAAATGCTCAAAATTCTTCCAAGTTGTCCAATAAATTTTTAAATGTAGGGAGTCAAGGTTAACGACCATAACAAAATCTGAAAATAGCGTTCTGCAGTTCTCTTGGGAATTTTTTTACATTCAATGTAACAAACAATCATGTCATATTTTTCTAGATGAGAAAAATTCATGACGAAACTAGAAATACTTGCGAAAATCACTAAACGCAAATTAATAAGTCAGATAATGTCAAAACCTATGCTTCTCACAACTGACAACTAATGTGATCTATCTTCTTCTTCAGAACAACCGACAATTTTAAACAGAATATGGTAACCGTTAAATCAACAAGATTAACATCTTTAACTAGTTCATTTACCTAGTTTTAGTTCAAATTAATCAAACTACGCACAAAATACATACTTCCAACAGACTAATATGAAGTATCATAAGATTTATAGCCCGCCTTTTAATTAATAAGCTATTGTCTAAAGAGAAACAAAAATAAATTACCGAAATAAATCATTGCTTAAACAAGTATATAAAAGAAAGCCTCATTAGTTTCAAGTCTTTGCGATTCAACGGTGTGCAAGAAGTAACATATAGTCTAATTTTCTAGGATTACCTTTCGGAAAAATAAAGTACGTTTTTTTAGTAGTGTCGAAATCCTGAGCTGAATCTTTTGCTAAATATTTACGGAGAAAGATGGAGATATTATGGAGGAAAAGATTTAGTTACATGTACGCAAAAAAAGAAATATTGGAACAATTTATATTAGCAAAGAACTGTGACAGGGATAATGTTCATCGTTTTCATTATTCAAATTCTCATACAAAAAGGTTTTAAGTATATCTATACGTTATGCACGTATAACGCTTTTGTTACAATTGAAACAGACATGTAATAAACATATCTGTAACTGTACACATGGACAATACACCTCGTATTTTCAGCATTTACTTCTGCTTAAGACACGTGTTTCTGCCATCTAGGTGTCGTAAGTCAAGCTAGTGAAGCAATGTAATACAAATGATACAAATCTTTATGAATAGATCTGTATCTGTATATACATTCCACTAGGTCGCCTTTTTCGGCAAAGTCTCTTTCGTCCGTCAGATGTCACTTATTAAATAAGTGCCACCTTATAGAATGAAACTTGCTTTATCTTGTAGGCGATTTCAGTGGAATGTATATACAGATACAGATATATTCATAAAGATTTGTATCATTTGTATTACATTGCTTCACTAGCTTGACTGACGACGCCTAGATGGCAGAAACACGTGTCTCAAGCAGAAGTAAATGCTGAAAATACGAGCTGTATTGTCCATGTGTACAGTTACAGATATGTTTATTACATGTCTGTTTCAATTGTAACAAAAGCGTTATATGTGCATAACGTATAGATATACTTAAAACCTTTTTGTATATTTACTTGCCATCTGGCTAGATGTTAATGACTACACCGATATACGTATTTTTTCGTTTTTAGTACCAGCATAGCTGGTCGAAGGAAAGGTCGCCTTTTTCGGCAAAGTCTCTTTCGTCCGTCAGATGTCACTTATTAAATAAGTGCCACCTTATAGGATGAAATTTGCTTTATCTTGTAGGCGATTTCAGTGGAATGTATATACAGATACAGATCTGTTCATAAAGATTTGTATCATTTGTATTACATTGCTTCACTAGCTTTACTGACGACGCCTAGATGGCAGAAACACGTGTCTTAAGAAGAAGTAAATGCTGAAAATACCAGGTGTATTGTCCATGTGTACAGTTACAGATATGTTTATTACATGTCTGTTTCAATTGTATTCAAATTCTCCTTTAACATAGTGTTTTAGGTAATGAAATCAAGAATATTGTTCGGATACGGACGTAACACTAGTATAGCATACTTTTTGTAGAGGTACCACACTAAGGACGAAGAAAATGTTAACCATACAAGGGAGCGTTTTTAAGTTCGCGGAATAGGGCCGTTGGATGGTATTGGGGGAGCTCTTTCGTATCGTACCGTGTTCAGTGACTCATTATTTAATTATTAGTACAAATATAAGGTTTTATTATAATTGCTAGAGACCGGACACGAGCCCATCGAGCCCACGAGCGTACTATTGAACATTTTTATTTTTAAATTTTTTAATTTTATTTGTATAATTACTCTTATAATAATAAAACGGGTATATGTACAGCTACAAAATACGAATAATATAAATTATTATTAAAAATACCTTGGTATTTACAAAACTGGGGGAGTTTATTCTGATACATTTTTATTTGTTCATTTTGTAGTTCAAGTTGTGTTAAGGAGTATTAATATTTACTAGCAATACTTTCTCAAGGTTCTCTTCTGTAAAATTTGTTCTCTATGAATGAAATACGTCCTTGTAAATAGAAAACGTCCTTTCTACATCGCAACTGGTTATAGGTGCATACTGGAAATATTCTTTTATTTCCGCATTTTGCAGTTAGATGTTGTGGCATTGTTCTTTATACACAATTGCCGCAATGTTATTAAATCTGGATTTCTATTAACCACTGCGTCTAACTTTTGCTGAAGGCCACATCCGAAGTCACTTGGAATTCTTTTCAAATTATTAGTAGCCACATCTAATGTCGTTAAACCATCATTTAATTTGAGATTTCGATTTTCAAAATAAGTGATTAGTTTCCAAACTGTTCCTGGAGAAAGTCAACTGATTTTTTAAATGTGGAATTTGTATTAGTTCCTTGCACTCAGAAATACTCGGAGCATCGTCATTTAAACATGCAACAAAATTTTGTAATCTATCGAAATTCTCTGCATAAAAACTAGTAGCTTCCAACCATGTCCCCATCTAGTTATTACTGGAGAGGGAGGCAGTGACAAAGATGGCAGTTTCTCTCTGTAAAGAGCTACTCTCAATGGTGCTTTTCTAAAAACTTTTTTAAAGGCGAATACAAGTCTATCAACTTCTGGAAAGGTGTCTCTGATATATTCACAGATTCTGTGGAGAACATGTGCTACACAAGTAATATACTGTATGACATGGAAACTGCAACACCAAGAAGGGGTGCGAATTTTTTGACCAAACTTGGTAGAAACGTATAACTATTCAAACGCAATAATTGATTAAAATTTCAAAGAAAAAAAACAAAAGACTAACACAATTTAACATAATTTTTATTAATAATGTATCGAGCCGCCCCTATTAGTTACACACTCCTTCACTCTTCGTGGCATTGATTCGACTAGGTGATCGATATCCTCTTGGGGTATGGAGTCCCAAGCAACCTGTAATTCATGCCGGAGAGCTATTAGTGTCTGCGGGGGATTGGCTAAAGTCATAAGTTTTCGTCCCATAATGTCTGACACATGTTCTATTGGCGAGAAGTCGGGGGATTTGGGTGGCCATGGCAAGATATTGACATGAGCCTCTTCGAAGCGATTTATAGAAATTCGCGCTACGTGGGGAGGGGCATTATCCTGCTGGAAAAGTGGGTCTTCGAGCATTTGAAGATATGGAAGAATATGGGGTTCTACCACCTCATCAATGTAACGCTGGGCGTTCATGGTGGCTTGGATGAACACCAACTGAGACCTACTCCCATATGCTATAGCACCCCATACCATAACACCCACTGCTCGATGCACATGCCTTTCAACGAAAAACTGAAAACTGAAGACATCACTAAACACCACCTTATGTCACTCCACGATCCAATGCATTCGCAATCTACACCACTCCAAACGTTGCTCTCGGTGTTGAGCCGTAAGTGGTAACACAAGATGTGGACGATAAGATTGTAAGCCGAAACCCCTAATTCGGCGATAAACGGTTCGAAGGGTTACTGGACGACCTTGATTACCTAACCACACGTCAGCAATTGATCTGGTACTGGAGAACCTGTCTCTTAGTGCCATTAGGCGAAGGCGGCGGTCCTGTATCCCATTAGTTCTTCTTCAGTCTCCGGTTCCTCTTCGACGTCTTTCCTGACCCTCTCTAGTCCATGATTGATAACAGCGCATAATGGTGGATTGGTTCCGGTAAAGGCGATTTGCAATTTCCCTGTATGAAAAACCACCTTCTCGCAAACCAACAATTCGACCTCTGTCGAATTCGCTTAATTGGCGATAATTTCCACGTTTGCGCACTCTAGGCATAATAAAACTCTCTAAACACGTTAAACAAAGGTATAATAAGACAAAACCGTTGAAATAAATTTGAAACAAACAATAAATACATCACACATTAATGTCAGCGAAAACTGAATGAAGTGTCAGGAGTGCCATGACCACTTGATATATTGCAACAAAATTTTAATCAATTATTACGTTTGACTAGTTATACATTTCTACCAAGTTTGGTCAAAAAATTCGCACCACTTCTTGGTGTTGCAGTTTCCATGTCAATTGATATATGTAGCATATTAGGATATATTTCCTTTAATAGTCTGACTGTTTTTAACATATGTGCAGCACTGTCACTTACAAATAAAAGTACTTTTTCTTTGTACCTGTCGTCCGAATGTAGTATATTTTGAATATTCTCGTTAATGGTTTTAGTTACTGTTTCCGCATCAACTATATTTATAACTTTTGTTGCTATTACATATGCGTTTTATGGAATAGTTGGATGTAGTACACCAGCTACAACATTTACCACACAGCGTCCTAATATATCGACAGTTTTGTCGGCACTTATCCAGAGATACTGATTTGAAAGATGGTTTCTAATGCGTTCTACTGCTTTCGTGTAGCACTTTAATATTTGCGTAAGGTGGATTCATCAGGAACATTTCGACCAGTATATTTTTAGGGAAATATTTTTAACGTGGGATTGTTAAGTTTATTTAATGGAATATTTGCCACCATTAAAGTTTCACACAGTTCTTCGTTAAAATTGTCTGATTCCAACGGGTCTAATATCTGTGCATGTGTTTGCGATGCTAAGTGACGTTTTACGTGTGATTTTTTGGGATTTTTTAAGTACATTTTACAGAGTTTGCAATAAATTTCGGAATCACTGGCTATGGACATATAATCGGTATGACCCTTAATCCAACTCGCCATTGTTTCACGATGCCATTCTCGACGTTGTTCCGTATCATATCTGAAAAAGTAACTTTAACAATGTTCTAGATCTAGAATTAAATGTATGCGTAGGTTATTGTAACTTAACCAAATTCACTGCGGCACTTACGTCAAAATAATTGGGAGAAGTAGATTCGATGAAACAATATTAAGCAAGATCTATTGCAAAACTTACGTAGTATGGTATTTAACAATTAAAACAATGAAAAAAAACTAACTCACCGTATTTTGTTTATCTTACAAAATATAAACTAATAAATAAAATAAATTATAAAAACTCCACTTCTATCTACGCCCATGAAGAAAGGAATTTGCCTATAATATTAAATTAATTGCTTCGCAATTCAACGACAAAAACCAGATGTGCATTAACCAATTGTATAGTGCTATTCAATAACTGCGTGTTGTACTTAGCGATATCGTCCACTGAAATTTCGGCCTGATGCGTCCGGTCTCTAATAATCAGCTAACGATAATGTAAATGAGATTTAGGTACCCTGCGTCGAAAATGGGCACGGGCGTATTTTATAATATTCGTGCAATCATTTATAAATTAAATGTTTTTTTCATAGCTCTTCTCGAAATTTTCCGACTGTCCCTTGTACATTACTGCAGCAATAAAAATGTTGAACTGTAGTGCTTAATTATTTCCAACATCGTTTAAATTTAAATGTATTACATTATTCTTTTACGATAGTCCATTAACTTGTGTAGGATATATTGCATTTTTACTACCTAAAATATGGCGGGCCGGTCAGTACTCTCTCTAGTCCATGATTGATAACAGCGCATAATGGTGGATTGGTTCCGGTAAAGGCGATTTGCAATTTCCCTGTATGAAAAACCACCTTCTCGCAAACCAACAATTCGACCTCTGTCGAATTCGCTTAATTGGCGATAATTTCCACGTTTGCGCACTCTAGGCATAATAAAACTCTCTAAACACGTTAAACAAAGGTATAATAAGACAAAACCGTTGAAATAAATTTGAAACAAACAATAAATACATCACACATTAATGTCAGCGAAAACTGAATGAAGTGTCAGGAGTGCCATGACCACTTGATATATTGCAACAAAATTTTAATCAATTATTACGTTTGACTAGTTATACATTTCTACCAAGTTTGGTCAAAAAATTCGCACCACTTCTTGGTGTTGCAGTTTCCATGTCATTGATATATGTAGCATATTAGGATATATTTCCTTTAATAGTCTGACTGTTTTTAACATATGTGCAGCACTGTCACTTACAAATAAAAGTACTTTTTCTTTGTACCTGTCGTCCGAATGTAGTATATTTTGAATATTCTCGTTAATGGTTTTAGTTACTGTTTCCGCATCAACTATATTTATAACTTTTGTTGCTATTACATATGCGTTTTATGGAATAGTTGGATGTAGTACACCAGCTACAACATTTACCACACAGCGTCCTAATATATCGACAGTTTTGTCGACACTTATCCAGAGATACTGATTTGAAAGATGGTTTCTAATGCGTTCTACTGCTTTCGTGTAGCACTTTAATATTTGCGTAAGGTGGATTCATCAGGAACATTTCGACCAGTATATTTTTAGGGAAATATTTTTAACGTGGGATTGTTAAGTTTATTTAATGGAATATTTGCCACCATTAAAGTTTCACACAGTTCTTCGTTAAAATTGTCTGATTCCAACGGGTCTAATATCTGTGCATGTGTTTGCGATGCTAAGTGACGTTTTACGTGCGATTTTTTGGGATTTTTTAAGTACATTTTACAGAGTTTGCAATAAATTTCGGAATCACTGGCTATGGACATATAATCGGTATGACCCTTAATCCAACTCGCCATTGTTTCACGATGCCATTCTCGACGTTGTTCCGTATCATATCTGAAAAAGTAACTTTAACAATGTTCTAGATCTAGAATTAAATGTATGCGTAGGTTATTGTAACTTAACCAAATTCACTGCGGCACTTACGTCAAAATAATTGGGAGAAGTAGATTCGATGAAACGATATTAAGCAAGATCTATTGCAAAACTTACGTAGTATGGTATTTAACAATTAAAACAATGAAAAAAAACTAACTCACCGTATTTTGTTTATCTTACAAAATATAAACTAATAAATAAAATAAATTATAAAAACTCCACTTCTATCTACGCCCATGAAGAAAGGAATTTGACTATAATATTAAATTAATTGCTTCGCAATTCAACGACAAAAACCAGATGTGCAGTTAACCAATTGTATAGTGCTATTCAATAACTGCGTGTTGTACTTAGCGATATCGTCCACTGAAATTTCGGCCTGATGCGTCCGGTCTCTAATAATCAGCTAACGATAATGTAAATGAGATTTAGGTACCCTGCGTCGAAAATGGGCACGGGCGTATTTTATAATATTCGTGCAATCATTTATAAATTAAATGTTTTTTTCATAGCTCTTCTCGAAATTTTCCGACTGTCCCTTGTACATTACTGCAGCAATAAAAATGTTGAACTGTAGTGCTTAATTATTTCCAACATCGTTTAAATTTAAATGTATTACATTATTCTTTTACGATAGTCCATTAACTTGTGTAGGATATATTGCATTTTTACTACCTAAAATATGGCGGGCCGGTCAGTACTTCCACATTATCAATTCTCCATTAAGTATTTTTTTTATGATGTGCATAAATGATCTTTAATGTCGTCGCATGTATGCTAATGTTGAGGTATGAATGTTCCTATTGTTCTAAAGTCTGTACAATCAAACATATGAAAATGCATGGAATAAAATTAAATTCATTTGAACATTTGTCGTAATTTCAAATAATATATTTTTGTTACAAGATATGTAAAGGTGAAATAAAAAGACAACGTATGAAAAATGGAAGGTTGTAATTATATAGAACATGAATACAAAATATTGTGTCAATTACGACGCGAACCCTAAAAACTAAAAACTCCCTGAAAATTGTATAATGTTCCGCCTATGAATTCAATATAAATTCACACATACGTTACAGCATATGTTTAGACAGGTAATAGCTGTCAATGTTTTAAAAACTGTATGCGAAGCTCAATAACCTCGTAGGATGAGACATTATACCAGATATAAGTTAAATTTAATTGCGGAAAAAGTTAGTAGTGTAAATTGGATCAATTACTTAACGATAGAAAACTTAGAAAATTGCTACGAAAGTGTATGTACTGTGCTTTTGGATATTGTCAATGAAATCTGCCCATCTACGTTCAAACAAACAAGAAGAAAAACGAATCCATGGCTAACTGACGAACTCAGGAAAAAGTGTGGAATTAAAAGGCAATTATACGAGGGTTATATCGAAAACAGGTTACCTAAAGAACTCTATAAAAATTACGCAAATTATGTAAAAAGTGAAATCGATAAGGCTAAAACGACATATAATTCCAATTACATTATGTTATCGGATAATAAAAGTAAGGCAACATGGACATTGTTGAATAACATGGCAGGGAGAAAGAAGGAGCAACGGAATTTTCTGGCTACTGTTAAAGTTGCTGGAATAACAGACCAGAAAGAGCTCTTGGACTATACCAACAGATATTTCCTGGGTATAGTTGCTAATATTGATGATAGACTGCCAGCACATTTTGAAGAAATGTCCTGTAAGGAGACGTGTTTTATGGAACCGAGGACACCGTCAGAGGTCTTCAACACCATAATGGAACTGAAAAACACCATGTCTGCGGGACAGGACCAAATATCCGTTCCCGTACTTAAGGCCGTCGCAGAGCATCTGGCTAACCCACTGTGTCATATTGGCAATAGATGTTTCGAGACGTCCACCTTTCCGGATGCTTTGAAGACGGCTGTTGTGTGTCCGGTGTACAAGAAAGGAGATGTTCATGACATCACAAATTATAGACCTATAGCAATATGTCGAATGTGGCCAAGGTGTTTGAAAAACTGATATATAGAAGAATGAATGGGTTTCTTGACAAACATAAACTTATCACATATAGACAGAATGGTTATCAAACAGGAAATTCCACATGTTCAGCCGTGTTTCAGGTGATTTGTGAAATACTTGATGCCTGGTCGAACAAAGAGCAAGTAACAGGAATTTTTATGGACTTGTACAGGGCTTTTGATAGCGTTAATCACAAAATCCTTTTGGAGAGATTGGAGAACTTGGGATTTAGGGGAAATTGTTGGAGCCTTATTAAATCCTATCTAGAAAACAGAAGACGAAGTGTCGTGGAAGTGAATGGGGAGGGAACCAGAATTGGGTCTCTCAGAATTGGGTGGGATGTGGGGTGTACCACAGGTATCCGTGCTGTGGCCTCTTTTATTTTTAATTTACATAAATGGGTTACCACTAGTATTTAATTATCCTATGGCCTTATTTGCGGATGATGTTTCATTGGCAATAAGATCAACGGAAACAAACGTCTTGAGGGAAACCATTGCACAGGCATTGTCCTCTGTGAGCGCATGGTTCAGAGTGAACGAACTTAAATTGAATGTGGGCAAGACCCAAAAAATCCATTTCGCTGTTTCTCAGCGAGAAGATCTTGTTGTAAACTTTGGAGACGGTGTACTGGCCTCGTCGTCAGAAGTAATATTTCTCGGCATAAGGGTCGATTCACAACTGAATTGGAAGTCCCATATACACAATTTATTTCGGAGGATTTCTCCATTTCACTATGCCCTGAGGGTTATCGCTGGCTCAGTAAACAGTGAAGCCAGTTTGTGTGCGTATCGAGCTTATGTAGAATCGCGGTTGCGGTATGGTTTAGTCTTCTGGGGGAACAGTGTGGATGTGGGAAGACTTTTTATTCTGGAGAAGAAATGTCTTCATGCAGTTTTTAAATTGGGACTTACTGACTCGTGCCGAGAAATATTTAGAACAAGAAAAATACATACACTTACTGGTCTCTACATTCTGGAGTGTACTTTGTTTGCGAGCAGTGCGTTTGGCAGATATATCTTTAATCATAAGTACAGTACTCGCGGGACGGAAAGTGTCTATTTTGCGGTGCCACAAACAACTCTGACCAGGGTACAAAAGAACGCAACTAGTCAGGTCTTAAAAATTTATAATCATATCCCAAAGTACATTAAGGACTTGAGCAGAAAAGTGCTTCAAGAAAACATTAGAAAATTTTTTTATATATACAATCTTTTTATTCTTTGGATGAATTTTATTCAAAAAAATTTTAATGTGGTGTCCGTGGCACGTTTTATTTTGTTTATATATTTTTACATGTACTTGTATACATATACTTGACGAGTTCTATACACTTGTATAATTTCGAACAAATAAGTATATTATTATTATTAAAGCAAGCTGTTCTTTTATAATACAATGAATTAAAATTAAGATGTGTGTTACATTAATTTACAAACCCATTTTAGAAGTCATACTAAAATAATTTATGGACTTTTAGAAAAGACATCATTACGTGAATGTTTTTTTTTTGTTACGAGAAGAAAGAAATATAAGGATTCAGATTTTTTTATAATTCATACTCAAAGATAGCTTTCGAATTAACTGTCAAAACGTATTTGAGTTGTCATTTGTGTTTTGGCAGTAATATTCATAGTTTTGCTTTTAGTGAATATGGTTTTAACCCGAATACAAAAGAACTTTTATGATCGAGGCGTATTTTCGCATTGGCCATCGAGCGGAAGACTGTACTCGAGATTTTTACGATGAACTTCAACAGCAGTATCCTAATCTCACATTGCGATTTAATGATTTCCGTCAATATTTGCCTCGTTGCGTTGAACTATTTCGTGAGACTGGCTCCATTTTACGTAAAGAAGGAAGTGGACGACCTAAAAAGAGAACCGTGGAGGTCATCGAAATTGTAAGATAGATTATCGATGAAGCACCCAGAACATCTGTACGTCGACTAGCACAGCAAGTTGAATTAGCTCTCAGTATTTGTCGAAAAATATTAAAGACGGATTTCCAATTATATTCCTACCGTATGTTAGCCGTCCAACAATTATATGAAACTGATTATCCACAACGTATCACATATTGCCGATAGTTTCTAAACGCTGTTAACAATGACTTCTTGGAAAGGACTTTTTTACGGATGATATGTGGCGTCATTTAGAAGGCTACATTAATTCATAAAAGATGAGAATGTGGAGTACCGAGAAACCCAATTTCATCGAAGAGTAGAAAAGTTGAAACATACTTTTTCAAGGTAAAAAACAAGTAATGTTGTTATAATAAACATTAACAATGATTTTTTTATGCACTTTAAATGCAGAACGATATCGGGAAGAGATTTTAATGTGATTTCTTTATGAAAGTCGCGACGATGAATTTGTCCATTTGTTTCAGGATCGTATTCAAATACTCATGATTCGTTACCTGTTATCACACTGTGTTGGTTCGGTTGTCAAGCATACTAACAGTTCTTGACTAATGGACAAGCAATTTTCTTTTTGTTTATCAGACAAATTCTTGAGCACCAGTTTTGCACAAATTTTTCTCATGCCTAGTTCCTCTGTCGAAATTCGGTAAACAGTATCCTTACTCATACTTACTTCATGTGCAATCATCCTGAATATTAACCGTCTGTCTCGTACTAAAACAGAACGCACCTTCGACACGCTTTCACCCGTTTTTTATGTGGACAGCCGCCCGGATCGATGTTCTTCATCTTCTGTTTTGGGTTGGACGCCAGCACGTCCAGGCACTTGAGCACACTGCTCTTTGTACTATTCCAAATAGATCTCTCAGTTCCACTTTGTTAGTCTTGTATCCTCGATAAAAGCCACTATCCTCCTCAAGGGAAGTTTGAGTACATTCGTAGGATTCAATATATCTCTTCCGAAATATTTCTGAGTTCCTTCAGTTCCTCACACGTGCATATTACATGAAGGCTAGTTTCCTCCTGTTTTTTCACATCCCCAACACCAGGGCTCGTTAACCAAGTCCATGCTGTACAGATGCTTCCCTAAAAGGACAATGTCCGGTTATTATGTCGGTAATTATTTTAATTTCTTTTTTGTTACTACGAATTAGGTTGGCTGAAAACCTTCCGTCCAGCTCCCTTAGCAGTGTTTTGGTATGGATTTGACCCTCCGTTAACCTCTATTTCTTTTTATGTTCTCTTTCTAGCCATAACCAGATCTCCCTTTTAGCGGAATCCTTAGCGATTGCACATACAGGTTCTGGTCCTATGAAGTTCCTATTAGTACCTTCTTTGGCCAGTTCGTCGGCTATCTGATTGCCTTTAATTCCCTCATGTCGTGGCACCCATATCAGCGACACAGTATTGTCATGTGCCAGTTTATTGAGGACCTGTTTACTATATTTAACCAGCTTAGATCTGGTAGACGGATTTCATAATTACTTTAATAGCTGCCTGACTATCAGTCATTATGTTGATACTTTTGTTTGCAGCCGGCTTCCCGAATTTCCTCGGCGCAGGCTGCGACTGCAAACAATTCGGCCTGGAAAACCGTCGTATGTTTCCCCAGACATATCGATATCTTCCTTCTAGGGCTTCCTTCTAGCATATGCCTCCACCTGCCCCCTAACTAGATTCTGATCCATCAGTGTACATGTGTCGGCACCACAATCGCTCCAGCCACTTTTTCAACCATGTTCATCTTCAATTTGCGCCCTTCTTTGAAAGCCTTGTGCCATTTGAAAACTTGTGCTGGAGACAAGCAGCATCTCCATATGCTGTTCTTAACAATTGAAGTGTCTCTGAAGCAATTATTTGCAGTTCAACGGAAAATTTGATTTAATAATACTGCTCAATATTTGCCTGCATTTTTCGTGTGATTCGGTATTGGATCAAAACTGCGAACAAATAGTGATGACTCCCCTAGACTACATCTTTTCTTGTTGCGAGCTTATTCCTTCCTGGCCTTCCTATCCCTAGCCTGATGCAGTATTACCACATTGAGCGTAAAAACTTCATTCTCATTACTTCTGGGACATTCCTCGTACATCAAGAAGCAGTTAATAATATTATTAAAACCCTGCAGCATAAGAAAAGTTCTTAACATTCCTTGAAAAGATAAAAATTTGGTCAAGCAAAACATCATAGTCCTTGTAGTAGACACAGTCCTAGTATGTATATCAACGCCGCATAAGCAGCTGCATACAACCAAGCTCAAATCCACAGATATGTGGGTTGAGTAAAGTGTTTTCTAGTGACAGGCTAATAATAATAAGTTACACCATAGAACTTGTAGTAAATACCGTTTAATGATGTATACCAACGTCTGACGATGTACACCATCAGCCGTGTACCACCGAGTTCATACCCATAGATATGTGGGTAGAGTAAAATACTTTCCGGCTACAGGCTGAGGAAGTGCAAGATAACTCTGCGCAATAATAATAATAATAGTCTTTATTATTCAATAAATGTATAAATCCACTGAAAGGATAATATAGAAATACTAATATATGAAGGTATGTTTCAGTGCTAATTCCAGGTACAAATTAAAATTAATTGATTTCGAACAATATAGAAAAAATAATTAATTAATTTGTCAAAAGAATCCACATAATACTTATTTGCGTTTCTCGCCATATGTCCTATTAGAGTTTTAGCTAAAATATTAGTTCTCGCAGGTTATCATTCATTGTCGACTTATCTGGAGAATTGTCATAATTTTCATAATTTCGAACAGGATTATTAGGTGAAATATGTAGGGACAATCTACCTGTGTTTACCCATTAACTTCCAAATTTTTATTATCGACATTTTTTGTAAATTTAAATTAAAAATAGGATTATATTAAAGGTAATAGGTCAATTTATTCGTTGGCAAATAAATATACGCCATTTTTCAAAAAAAAAATTTAAGTCCCATTTGGGACCCATGGCACTTGCCGTTACAAAAATTTTAAAAAAACTGAACCAACATTTCAAACTAAAGAAAAATATTTATAATTTATGCCAATTAGGAAAACATTCCATATGCAGTCCAATATTGCATTTTTTACACTGTTTGCGAACGTTTGTGTCACATATGGCACATTTTCTTTGTTTTCCATCAATCGTTCGCTCCAAAACATGTCCAATGGGATCAAATCTAACATCGTCAGGCGCGCGGCTTTTCCTCACCTTACTAGAACTTGGTCTTCAGGCAAATTTAGGATCGGATAATGATTCTTCCTTCAGATAAGTTCTGGCAATAATGCGTCTAAAATCTAATAATGGGCCAGTCATTTACTGCAGTACAAAGAGCGTGGGTGTTAACAACCGCAACGTCAATCGTATTTGTGAAAAGAGGGAAATACCATTTCTTACCTCTAAATTTGATTCGATACTTTTGCACATTCCAGTCTAACTTGTCGACCCCTCCCATATGTTTATTGTATTGTCCGACAATGTTTGATCTATCGACATGGCATTCTTTTTTTTCTTTCTTAAAATATCTTTTCACTTTTTCTATAGGTTGCAATCCTAAGTAATTCGATAGCATTTTAACACAGCTATTGTCATTCCAAATCAACGCAAATATTTTATTTTTTTCATCATAACGATAATCATATACCCCGCGTTCCTCTTTTTATATGATATTATCAAATTTCAAAGGACACTTGTTCATTCTATTATAGCGTACTGTTCCAGCCGCCTTTATATTTAGTTCTCTCAACTTCAACAATAAATCAAAGCTGGTGAAAAAGTAATCTAAAAATATTTCATATTCTGACGGATATTGCAAAAAAGAGGTCATCTTCGTTATCACAGAAGCTCCAACACCACTTACAAGTTGTACTTCTTGGCTCTTTCCTTCATAAATATCCATATGAAAACAATAGCCAGATTTAGAGCAGCACATAGCCCATTGCTTGAATCCAAATTTTATTGGTTTTCCCCTAATAAACTGTTTCAGGTAATGGTGGCCATTTGCTCATCTATTGAAAGTTTTTGTGCAAATATACCGAACTTTTTGAAATTTGTGTTCAATTTCATATATATATATATATATATATATATATATATATATATATATATATATAATAACTTCGTGACCTTGGTATGATATGGTAAACCTAATCAGTAGGCGATTAAAGGTCTGTATATTACTTCAAAATATATGTATTTAAAAAACTCTACATGTTTCGGCTGTGTACGCCTTTTTCAAGAGAATACAAAATATGAATGACAGGATATAAATGTCAAGTAATTAAGTTGCTATGGTTTAAATTATTCAAAGATACATTCTAGTAATAATAATAAATCATGCCTTAGTATTCCAAAAAAGCAGCGAACAACACATATTTTCACACCTCGTTATCTATTTTTTGGAATACTAAGGCATGATTTATTATTATTACTAGAATGTATCTTTGAATAATTTAAACCATAGCAACTTAATTACTTGACATTTATATCCTGTCATTCATATTTTGTATTCTCTTGAAAAAGGCGTATACAGCCGAAACATGTAGAGTTTTTTAAATACATATATTTTGAAGTAATATACAGACCTTTAATCGCCTACTGATTAGGTTTACTATATATATATATATATAAAACTATTATAATTTATAATATAAGAACACATCTAAAAACAATCATGAGCAACGTGTAGTGAATCAATTCACTCATGATGTAATAATACACTCTGTCATTTCGGAAGTTAAAAGGAATATATATATATATATATATATATATATATATATATATATATATATATATATATGTCTATGCATGTATAACAGCATGTAAACATGAGAATACACTTTGGAAATTAGCGGTTATAATCTTTTAAGATATTATTATAAAGAAGTGTAACGAAATAATAAATAAATATATATTCCGTCTTACACGCCACTGTTGAATTCGATCTATGAAGGAATACACACAATGTATTATTCATAACAACAGAAATAACATCTGCTCGACGAATGCAATCAAGCAAGCAAATAGTGGGGCTGTTATAACATGCATACTATACCTGATACCGCCACAACGTTTTATCGGGGCAATTGGTCATTCAATCGCTTCAGTCCACTCTCTGGTTATAGCGAACGTAACATCATCAACAAGTCAAATGACAGATAAAGGGTTGATCTAAATAAACACTATGTTTTCACCATCTACTAGATTAACTTATTCTCAATAAATTTAGCTTATCCCTCGTATTATAAATAAAAGAATTTGATATCAAATCATCGCGCATCGTTGACTTATCTGGAGAAGCAGTCAACTTTTTCAATTATGAACAGACTTAACAGGCAGAAATATGAAAGACAATTTGTGTGTCTTAATACTCCGAACAGTTGCTATGAATTCAGAAACAAAAGTACCAGAAAAAGTGCCAGTAATGCCGAAAAGTTAGTATATTTAGTCGCCAGAATTTAAATCCTCGAAACTCGAAATATCAAATATAGAAAACACTATCTAAAATAAATCAAAATGTATTAAATATAAAATATTTGCCATCTTTTAGTTATTTGGCAGCAGTAACCAATACTGTTTAATTTGAATTACGAATTTTTCGGTTAAATTTGTCAAACTTGAAAGAAATATGAAAACTTTAGAAACAATTCTTCACTAAGAATTTTGTATTTTTTAACTTTAACTTTTCTTGAAACTTCTAACAATTACAGAATATGTTTTTATAAGTATTTCAGATTTTTATTGAGACAACAAATCGAGGACAATACTAAAGTCGATTTTTTTTTTTATTATAAAACTGATTTATTATAAAAATTTAGTATTTCTCTTCAGATATTATTGAAAAATAACTCACGCTTTTGACGTTTGTCCGTGCATAATAGAGCCAGTCTTTGCGTCAGGGCACCCCACATGTCATTGCGATTATCGTACTGCACGACACCTACACTTCGGCATCACAACGCGATGGTAACTGACGTGTCTGGTATTCGGCCTCTCCGTACAATTTTGATAAGAACGTAAAATAGTATTTAGGTTGCGTGCGCCGCATCCGAGAGGAGTCGCGCCGTAACTAACGTGCATCTTGAAAGCAAGGCATCCCGTTTACGCTGCATCTACTCGTACGGGATACTAATTCTGAAAAGGGCTGAAACTGTGGTTGTGTAACGACCGCGACGAGGCTTCGAACGTTTCATTTTCTTCGGACTTTCTCATAAGTTGTTTCTTGTGTTTCGTTGGTGTTTTGTTTGCCGGCGTTTCCTTTGTAATTCTGTTTGTCGTAGGGCTTTATTTTAGGGAAATACGACCAATCAGAAACCGTAACTGTCTGGAAAATATTCATGAGCCAAGTATTTTGTGTCTGTCACTGCTGGGAATGAGATCTTGAAATGAATAATAAAACGGATTTTCGGCGAAAATTTATGTACGATACAGATCTAATTAATGTATTAATTTAGAGGATCTAACACGTCTTAAGCTAAGCTGTATAATCACCAAACAAATAAAATAAAAGATTGAGTTGAATCACTAAAGCTTGGCCACTAGGCAATATTATGCAAAGTATGGCACTGTGATAAATCTTCTGTTCGAGTTCGACTAATAACTAGAGCAGACCAATTTCCGTGCGCGCCATGAGCACCGGTATGGGAGTGTAATTCGTAATATATTAGAATATGCGATAGAATAGGGACACAACATGAACTTGTTACCGATATAAGTATAGAAGTAGAGACATTTATTCTATCAGAAATAATTAAATATACATTTGGTTTTCTGCTATTAAAGTAATATGCATAAGCACACGAAAAATAAGAATAAGTAGTACATATTATAGCAGCGTTGTATGTACCTACAAATAAAATGGAAAATGTATGAAATCAGTGATTGTGTGCACGACAGAGGATAAAAAAAACACTTACCGTTTTAAGCGTCTTGCAAGCATTGACAAACTGGAGAAACTCGATTGTATATTTTCAACATCAGGTGCGTCTCTAAGGTTATTTCTGAAAAACATGTCCGCCGTGAGGAAAAAATATGTTTATATTCGGAAAACGAGCGTTCTACATCTAGTGATGATATATTCGCATAATAAAAATACTTTTTTAAGCAACTTAACGCATCTGGAGACGTGCCCTCACAAATACGTGTTAAGGTGTCAAAATCTGCATTTCTGTCTAAAACACTTTCAAATTTAATTAGAACATTTTCACTTTTTGCGTCTTCTACAGCACACAGTTGTGCGTGAACATCTTTAACGATTTTCAGTGATTCCTTTAACGACAGCAACGAATTTTCTAATATTGTTATTGCTTCTTCTAGTCCCAAGTAATTCTCACGAATACTTTGTAAATCCATTTTAATCTGGGCATCTTGAAATTTTTTCTGGCTTGTATTGATAGCTGCACTTTCTTTCAGATCGAATGATAAAACCACGTCCTTAATTTTTTCAAATTGTTCATGATAGTAAAACCCCGCCCGTAACCATGTACCCCAACGTGTCAGAATCGGCTGTGGTGGCTCAGGGGTATGGGGAAACAATTCGTGAAATTTCCGAATACGTTTTGGAGATTTCAGGAATACTGCCTTTGTACTCGATATTAAAGCATCTACCTCTGGATAAAATCTACGAACCTGTTCTGCCACAAGGTGTAGAGCATGGAGTTTACAGGTAATATGTAACGAGTTAGGACAATATTTTCTAAGAGACCGGCCTACAGAACACATGGTTGCGGCACCATCGGTCATAAACATTAATACTTGGTCTTTGGAAAGTTTAAATTTTTCCAAAGTATCTAATAGCATCTCTGAAATTATTTCGGCATTACATTGTTCTAGTCGTCTGGATGCTAATAAAATTGAAGACGTTGGTTTAGGTGGTTCCATAGTACGCGCCATCACATTAACTACAAATTGTTTTTTTCTGACAGTTTTTTCGTCCACACATAACCACAGTTTTTTATTTTTCAGTTCGGCCTTGATTTTATTTTCAACCTGTTTACGCACCGATGGTAAATTCCTTCGTAACGTTGTCGTGCTCGGTAATGTTTGATTCGCGTATTTATTCCAAAATGAAATAAATGAATCATTACTTAACAAGGTAAACCGCAGTGTACACACAATCATAGTTACACATAGTTCATGTATAAACTGTTTTGTCGATTAATTTTGTTAGTATTGTGCTTCGAACTGCTTACGTGTTCTTTACAATGTGTTTTTGACCAATACATTAGATATGTATTGCACACTAAACATTTAATTTTTGAGCCATCGTATATGAAGTCCGGGAAATCCATAATAAACTTATTCACTTCGTCTGACAATGGTCGTTTTCTCGATTTATGTGTCGACGACATTTTATTACGTATACTTACTCTTACATGCAGTCTAAGCAAGTACCAGACACATACTGAATGCTTTTTATTAGTTCTGATGCAATACAATCATCCTCACATCGGCGCACATGGCGCGCACGAAAATTGGTCTGCTCTACTAATAATACATACAGAATTAAGAATCTATATTAATAAAAATAATAAGTAACACTTAACAATAACCAACAGTATTTATTTATATACATATTTATGTCTACGATGTTTAGTTCGCGATGATCATTGGTTGAATCATTCATCCTTCCATTAAGTGTCATCAGCAGGGATTGGCACTCAGGGATACATTCCAAGAATGGAGTTAAAATGAATAATGTAATTCGAAATTGTGAGCAGTAACAACAGTAGTTTAATAATACATGACAAGCAGTATATCATACCGTAAGGATAAAGATAATTGCAAACAGTGAAAACTGAAAATACTGCCCAACAATTTGGGTGTGCCGTACTATGTATGGCATATATCTGGACATACAGTACAAAACTAATCCCCAACGATTTTCATATGTTACCGTTGATTAGAAGTTTGATGCATGGAAAGAAATTTTCTACTACACTGGTGTTAGGTGCGAGTTAGGTGCAAAGATAAGGCGACTAGAATATGTAAATGACTAGAGGTAGAATGGAAAAGAACAGTAAAGGTGATCCTGTTCAGGAGACCAGTGTGATTACTAAAGCAGGTCATTAATTTAAAAACATTCAATGTGCTACTTATTCAACACGACCTTCCTTAGCGCATCTTTCAGCATATTGTTTTAGATTTTGTAACTAGGACACTAGACAAGTAGTACTAACAGATAATATATAAACTAGAGACTGAGAAGTTTCGAGAGTCAGAATCAGTCTGTCAGTCTGGCGTATTATGTTGTAAATTAGTAGTTATTGTTATTAATTAATTGTTATTATTAGACTCCGCAAAGAGGGGCAATTTCCAGTGCAGTGCCGAGAGCAACGTAGAGGGGAGAAGCGTGCGGCACGGAAACTCAAGCGTCCGTTTCAAAGCCGTATCAAAGCACATTTGTTCAGTATTATTCCACTGGTCGTTGTGAGTGCGTGTCAGTACACACATACTTAGAAGATGTCGCATTTAGCTACGTTTCGGAAACGGCGTATTTCTAAGAAACTAGAGTTTTAGTCTTAATTATTGAGATAGATGACAAAGAGGATTTTTAACATTTCTAAGTAAAAAACAGTAATTGTAAAATTTTGCACGTTTGGATTTCAAGGGCATTTTTTTCTTGGACATGTGAGTGCGCATGTTTTAGTGTTTTAGATTGTTGATCGAGCTGTCAAGTTTGTTTATTTATATTGTTCTCTGGGGATAAATTAAAAATATTCTTTGTGATTTAGTTTATAAGTTGTTCTGTAGTCATTGAGGATGTTTTTTAATGCACGTAGCTGTCATTTTCCGTGCGTTATTTTTACCTTTTAAAATATTGTTTAATGATGCAATATTAATCTTTATACTCTATAAAGATTGATTTTTTTTCTTTTTTTTTATTTTGTATTAAATTTTCATTTAAATTTTATATTGTGAATATTATTTCTTTAACTTTTCATCTTGAATTTAAAAGTAACTCAGAAAATATACAAACGTACTTAAAGTGAATTATTTTACTGGCGCCTTAAAAATTTTGTAGAAGAGACAACCACGTTTCTGATTGGAACCCTGAGAAGAAAGCAGTCCCATTTTTTTAAAATAAACCAACTGAATATCGGGTAGAATTGTCGTGAACGGTGGTACAGTAAATATAAAAACCACAGTTCATAGCAATATGTTAAGTTTCGGTAACGCTACAAATAAACGTACTTGGTAACAGGCGATATTAAATTTCAAACCCTGTATCTGTGAGTAACAGTTCACGTTACCCTTCACGTTAGTAATTTGAGTTAACAGAATATGTGAGGATATCAACGTGAAAAAGGGAATAGTAGTATACATATTGCACGTAGTTAAAAAAGGATAAATCACCAATTCTTTATACTAAACATAACCTTCTTACAACAGTAGTGCTAGCTTATAGAGTTTTTTTTTTATATACTTAATTTTAAACTGAATTACAACCTTCTAAAACGTTTGAAACGAACCACAAATGCACAATATGAGGAGCTATTGCAATTTGCAGATCAGAAGAAAGTTTTAGTTAACGGAAAAACTAAACCAGAAGAAGCAGGAAACGTTAAAAAATTATGTGACAACTTTGCAAAATATAATAATAATAATATTTATTAAATCCAAAAATCCTACGTAAGAGTACAAAAAGAAGTACAAAAGAAAAAAGATATAGGATAAGTCAAAAAAAATACATGTATGGTAATATGACAATTGAATTGAATCGATTCTGCCTTTACTTGATGTAAATCCATATCAAATGATAAAAACACACAATGTTGTATTAGATTTACACTTTATTTAATAATATTTAATAATGACTATATAACAGCTGTTTCACCGTACAACGGTTTCTTCAGATATAACAAGCGGTACTATAAAACATTTTACTTAAACATAAATATTTTTTTATTTTATTACTTAATGGTATTCTCAGAAATTGGAAACCGAAATATTTTTACCCGCCTCTTTTAGTAGGGATACATATAGATAACATAAATTATATTATAAGTGACACATATCTAACAAAATACTTCAATCAAAAATAGGAAATAAATTCAACAGAGGGGAGGAATTAAGCTCTGTTTTGTCATTTAATAATTTATTTGAAAATTTTTGTTTCTTAATTTGCATTGCTTCTAATAAATCGAGTTTCTTACTTTTCTTTTCTTCGTGTAGGATCTTGAAATTATTATTAAAACTATGGCTTTCTTCAATTAAATGGTTGGAGTATGCTGAATCTGTTTTCCCATTTCTAAACGAATAATAATGTTCGTATATGCGCTTTTTGAACGTTCTACCTGTTTGCCCGATATATGTTTTAGTGCATGTGCCACAAGTTAGTTTATACACACCTGACTTATTATGATGTGCTGTTTTACTTTTATTGTTTTTGATGTAGTTACTAATATGGTTGTTGGTTTTATATGCAATGTTTATATTTTGTTTTCTTAAAAATTTTTCCAATGGTTTATTTTGTCTGCCTAGGTAAGTAAGTTACTGCCTAGGTAAGTAAGTTACTTACCTAGGCAGACAAAATAAACCATTGGAAAAATTTTTAAGAAAACAAAATATAAACATTGCATATAAAACCAACAACCATATTAGTAACTACATCAAAAACAATAAAAGTAAAACAGCACATCATAATAAGTCAGGTGTGTATAAACTAACTTGTGGCACATGTACTAAAACATATATCGGGCAAACAGGTAGAACGTTCAAAAAGCGCATATACGAACATTATTATTCGTTTAGAAATGGGAAAACAGATTCAGCATACTCCAACCATTTAATTGAAGAAAGCCATAGTTTTAATAATAATTTCAAGATCCTACACGAAGAAAAGAAAAGTAAGAAACTCGATTTATTAGAAGCAATGCAAATTAAGAAACAAAAATTTTCAAATAAATTATTAAATGACAAAACAGAGCTTAATTCCTCCCCTCTGTTGAATTTATTTCCTATTTTTGATTGAAATATTTTGTTAGATATGTGTCACTTATAATATAATTTATGTTATCTATATGTATCCCTACTAAAAGAGGCGGGTAAAAATATTTCGGTTTCCAATTTCTGAGAATACCATTAAGTAATAAAATAAAAAAATATTTACGTTTAAGTAAAATGTTTTATAGTACCGCTTGTTATATCTGAAGAAACCGTTGTACGGTGAAACAGCTGTTATATAGTCATTATTAAATATTATTAAATAAAGTGTAAATCTAATACAACATTGTGTTTTTATCATTTAATATGACAATTAACAAAATCTAAAGAAAATCACAGTATCAAAACAAAAACAAAAAAGTCTAGATTTGTTAATTTAACTAGATACTCCTTTGTAGTATAAAAACAATGTGTCAGCATGTAATTTTTAATATGCCTCTTAAAAAGACCTAGTGTGCAACCTGCTTAATATTTTGTGGTAATTTGTTGTAAAACTTAATTCCTTTAATAAAGGATTATGTACAGTCAGAACTAAGTCGTGCATAGGTATCTGAAGATAATCTTTGCGGCGAGTGAAGTAACTATGAAATTGACTATTTTTTAATAAATTATGCAAATTATGATATACAATTAATAACGCTTCAAGTATATACAGACATGGTAAAGGTAATATTCTTAGAGTCCTAAACCACGGTCTACAGGATTCAGATAACTTCAACCCTATTATATTACGTATAGCTCGTTTTTGCATTTTAAAAACTCGTGGCATACTGAATGAAGAACCACAAAAGACAAATCCATAACCTAATCTTGATTCGAAGTCGGAGTAATAGTACGTTAATAATATTTCTTTTTGCACCAAAAAACGCAGTCTGAATAAAGCGTAACATATACTTGCCAATTTCTTACACAATTCATCCGTATGTCGATACCACGTCAAGCCACTATCCACGTACATGTCAAGAAATTTAGTACAATGCACTTGTTGTATAGATTTATTTTCAACTCTTAACAGCAAAGATGTATCATTAGCCAAGAGCTTAGCCGAAAAGTTTATGAATACTGTTTTGTCCCTATTAAGAATCAAATAGTTTTCCTGGAACCTGTTTCAAAAATATCCAGCATCCGCTGTGTCAGAGTTCTTGTCTCGTATACGTGACCCGATCTACACAAATAAGTATTGTCATCAGCGAACATGCGAAGATCACAAAAAAAGTGGGCCAAGGACAGAGCCCTGGGGCACACCAGATCTAATATTGGAGGTCCTTGATAGTATATAAGTCCTCTGGGTTTAGGACCTATAAAAACAGACGAACAATGGAAAAAAAGCAATTACTATAATTTTATTACAAAGGAAATAATGAGAAGGGCAAAATAAACTTATTGAAAACATACTTCATATGTGTTGAAATTATAACATATTTGATTATGTTGCTTGGTTATTTCGAGTTAAAGACCAGCTTTTTAGAACCCCAAAGATCATTTACCCATATACCGGGTGGGGCACATAAAGTGTTACAGAGCAATAGCACTCAAACGATTAATCATATCGAAAAATGTTTCAGACAAAAGTTTCAGTGTTCGGGAAGGCGGTCATACTGAGCCACCCAGTTTTTGATCGGTGCAGGCGTAGAAGCTACGTCAATGTCAACTCCAATTTTTTAAATGGAACCATGTATTTTCTTTTCAATAACATTATTACTGATTTTAAGACGAATTCAGCGACCTACAACAAAAGGTCATTCTAGTCACGCAAAGTATGAAAATAGTCGAAAAATCGAAAAATATCGGAATAATCAGCATCAACTGTCAACGCATACGGCTGTCAGTTAGTCACGCATTACCTTCTATTGTGAGTACATCGGTTCGCGAAAATGAACGATTATCAAGAATATTTTGATATGCTAATGGTGCTGGGGGAATGCCACAAACATTACAGAAACGCTGAGCAGTTGTACGCGGCTCGTTATCCGGACAGACAACAAAAATCGCACATGGCATTTAAGCGATTAGCTGACCGTTTCTGTCGCTTCGGTACAATGAAACAAACACGAGCCAAACGTCGACCGATTATTGGTGAAAATGCGGCTGCTATCTTAGCTTTTACTGCACAAAATCCCCATGCGGGCACCAGGCAAATGGAAAGAGAGAGTGGAATTAGTCGGCGATCTGTATTAAGAATATTACATCAACACAAATTACATCCGTATTGTATGTCACTGCATCAGGATTTGTACGGCAATGATTTCCAAAATCGCGTCAATTTCTGTAACTGGATTCGTCGAAAAATGGACACGGATGTTTCATTTTTGAGTCATGTGCTTTCTTCTGACGAAGCTAACTTCACAAATACGGGAAATGTGAATAGACATAACATGCATTACTGGGCAAATGCGAATCCTCGATGGACGAGAACTGTACGATATCAACATCCGTGGTCCGTTAATTGTTGGGCCGGCATTGTCAGCGATCACGTCATTGGTCCACATTTTTTTGAAGGTCACTTAAGTGGGCAAGTTTACGCAAACTTTCTGCGAAACGTACTGCCCGAATTACTGGAAGACGTGCCCTTGCTAGTTCGCATAAACATGTTGATGCAACACGACGGTGCACCATCCCATTATGCTCTATGTGCAAGACAAGTGATGAATGAGATTTATGGTGAAAAATGGATAGGACGAGGCGCTACTGTTGCTTGGCCACCTCGTTCGCCAGATCTAACACTAATGGATTACTTTTTCTGGGGTTTTGTCAAAGGACACCTAATGGCGGAAGCACCTACCACGCCTGACGACATGAGAGAAGGAATACGCCGAGCATGTACCGAAATTACACCACAAATGTTGGCTAACGTTAGACGGTCGTTTCCTCGGAGAATTAACCACTGCTTACAACCGGAGGGTGGTCACTTCGAGCATCTTCTGTAGGTAGACCCAAACCAAAGTTAGTGGATCCTTTGATGCTGATTATTCCGATATTTTTCGATTTTTCGACTATTTTCATACTTTGAGTGACTAGAATGACCTTGTGTTGTAGGTCGCTGAATTCGTCTTAAAATCTGTAATAATGTTATTGAAAAGAAAATACATGGTTCCATTCAAAAAATTGGAGTTGACATTGACGTAGCTTCTACGCCTACACCGATCAAAAAACTGGGTGGCCCAGTATGACCGCCTTCTCGAACACTGAAACTTTTGTCTGAAACATTTTTCGATATGATTAATCGTTTGAGTGCTATTGCTCTGTAACACTTTATGTGCCCCACCCTGTATAAATTATCGCCAGTAAACATTGGATACTCAGCACCAGCATTTTCATGTAATTTGAATAACCATACCTTTATTTAACTATGAAATTTTTTGTTTACTAATTCACATATCAATATTTTGTGAAATGGAAAAGTAATGTCAAAAGAAAAGCAGAGAATCAAAAATCGAAACAGATCGCACTGGTGGCGGTGAAAATTCAACCAATAAATTAACTGATCTGAAAGAGAGGCTTCTCAATTCACTGTATATTTCACCGGTCAATCCGGCCAAAGTTTTGTGGGCCATAGGATTAATGGATTATACATGAAAGGGGTATGTCTGCAATTGATCTGGCTGATACCTGGCCGAGTAATAAATAAATGAGACACTTTTGTATTTTATGTTTATTCGGTAATGTTTCATCGCTGTCGTGTAGTAGTGTTTCAACTAAACGTATTTGTGTTGCTGTTTAACGTGTAAAGTATATATACCGCAAATTCGGAAGAATATATACTACATCTACAGTCAAAGAGGGCATAAACTTTTCATGGTTTTGTTGGTGAATAATTATATAAGTTTTCAAGAATAATTGAATCAAAAAGTAGACAAATTCGCTGGAAGTGTTACAACCGCAAGTGTCCGATGCGGATTTATACAACTGCAAGTAACGAGCAGAAAATTGTAAATGCAAATGGATCTTACAATCATAATGTCGGCGAGAATTTTCATAGATAAATTATGAGTAACTCGCTCGAATGGAAAACGTCGGAAGACATTTGTGAACGACCTATTTCCATCGCTATCGTCTTTTGAAGATTTACCTGAAATCCTACATTTTAATAATACATTTATTAATCCGCAACGGAGTGTAATAATCTTTAATATTTACTCTTCAACAAATACCTTATTAGTTTTATAAACATAAACATGTATTTTTAACTGAATTGCTAATAAAATGAAAACATCATGTATAGTAAAGATCACGAGGATGTAGATACGTGATGTGAAAGTGTTAATTAATTGAGTTAAATAACACTTTAATATGTGATATAACGTGTGTTCATTTGAAAAGTCAATCTAGGTTACTTTGAAATTTTGATAGAATAAGACGCAAATATATTAGTATGTGTTTGTTGTTCCGTAAACGTAAATCCAAATGACATTTGATAATGTCAATCATAAATATATATCAGTTAGTGCATAAAATAATCGTGCGTCGATTCTGGTTTAAATAAATTCTCAGTTTTAAAATGGCTTTCATTTTAGAACATAAATTTTTTTTAGTCCAGGCTTATTTTCGAAGTGGTAATAAAATTAATGGTTTATGGGTTTATTCAGTTCAAGATTGCATGGTAGAATTTCAAGTTGAGTTTCCACATTTTGTAATAGATTATATACAATTTAAGAATACTTTGGATAGAACTTTAGAACTTTTTTCTGAAACTGGTAGTCTCTTAAGAAAATCAGGCAGCGGAGCAGTTAAGAAACGTACACCTCAAGTTGTCAATCGTGTTGAAGAAATAATGGAAAATGAACCACAAACATCTGTTCGATATTTGAGTCAACATACAAACCTTCCTGTTGGTACAACCCACAAGTTATTAAAAAAAGATATGCAACTTTATCTATACCGTGTCACAGCAGTACAAGAATTGTTAGAAATTGATTACCCACGTACACTACAGTTTTGTAATTGGTTTGTAAATATGAACAATAATGGAGAACTTTCGCAAAGAGTCATCTTTACTGATGAAGCATGGTTTTATAAAACGGGATACGTAAATTCACAAAATACAAGAATTTGGAGTAGTGAAAATCCACATGTAATTAATGAAGAATCGCTACATCCAGAGAAAATTGGTGTTTGGGCAGCAATAAGCCAAAGGCGAATCATTGGACCAATATTTTTTCAGGGAACGTTAACTTCTCAAAGATGCCGTACGGAAATTTTACAACCATTTGTCAATCAGTTGCATGATGATAAACTTCAAAATGCATATTTCCAACAAGACGGAGCACCTTGTCACTGTACTGCAGAATCTTTGGCTTATTTAAGAGAATTTTTTGATGAGCGTATAATTAGTCGAAATACTGAAATTGCCTGGCCTGCACGTTCATGCGATTTAACACCTTGCGACTTCTTTTTGTGGCCTTATCTAAAAAATAACATATTTCGAACACCTATATTGAATTTGAATGATATGCTACAGAGAATCGAACAGAAATGCATGGAAATTAATAACAATCCAGTAATGTTGCAGAATATCATCAGAAATTTTGTACGGAGGATTTTAAAGTGCATTGATCTTGAAGGACAACATTTTCAACATTTGTTATAGTTTTCAATAAATACCTATTATTTGTTATTTATTTGTATGTATGAAACTGTCAAAATATACGACTTCGTAGGTTAAGTAGTAAATTTTAATTTACGACATACTTCAAAATGTTCTCAGTAAATCACATGCTTCTAGATTGACTTTTCAAATGAACACTTGTTATGTGTACCTATTAACGCCTCCAATTTTAACGAATTTGAGGAATGAGTTTTACGAACCGTTCATTAAGCATATATAGGGTGCGACTCGGGAATAGTCAATTTTCCAACGATCCTTCAACTCTACTAGGATCGCGATTAACGTAGTTAGTACCTAACATGGCATGGTGAAGGTTACAACATCACGTTTTTTCGTATGACACGTTGGTCAGAATGGCCGCCCTCTACACAACGCAAAAGTTACGGTTTGGTGTGAGGTCACTAAGCGTTGCAACTCTGCTCGTTACATAAACATGTTAAACAACTTGATTGCTCCGGAACTCCATAGACGACGAATTGGTGGATATAATTTTTGGTACCAACGAGACGGGACCATCGCCCACAGAGCAAGAGCTTCGATGGCAGCTGTACGAGCTTTGTTTCCGAGATGAGTGATTTCCAGGTTCGCCGATGTTTTGTGGCCTCCTCGCTCGCCAGACTTTTCAACCCTATAGGGCTATCTCAAGTCGCGTGTTTATTTGGAGAAACCGAGAACACTGGAAGAATTGAAGGCTGCAATACATGATTGACAACATCGACGGGAATCTTGTTGAAAGAGTGGATAACAAGTTCAAGGAAAGACTTCAAATTTATTTTCAAGAAAATGGTCGTCACCTTACAAACATAATTTTTCACACATAATATTCTTTAATGGCATAACCTATGTTTTTTTAACTAAATTATTTTCTCGCAAAATTGACCATGTACTGCTCAATTCAAAAATTGACTATTCCCGAGTCGTACCCTGTATAATAAAATTAAGCAAACCAAATTTTTCAATAAGTAAATGTCTTTATCCTTTATCTCATTCCACTTCGATATTATCGAATTTTGAATTCTAAAGCTACACCGATTTGTAATGTAGAATAAAATTATTTATCCTTTGAAGCGTATTCCAAATCATAATTATTCAAACGCAAGGCTAACGATGTTTTTACGGTTTAAATGGAATTTAATGTTCTCATTTTACTTAAGTTATGGTTTGTTTCTTCTTCACACGTAGATGTTTTGTTGTGTAATAAAAGTATTAGGAATAATGTTTTTCATCTCTCTTTTGATAAAGTGCTTAATTCGCATTTTCTGCTGGTAGGACTTCTCTTCAATATAATTAGTTTTATTATCTTCCCTATGCTTTCCGTGCTCTTAGAAATATCGCGGTTTCTACCGAACACATTTGTGGTTTCTATACTTATTAATTTTTAAATTATTATAAAGCAAAATTTTCCTTCGAGTTACAGTAATCTACTAACATTATCATGGCTATATAGTTTTTGCTGAAAGCTACTTTCTAACAATATATGACCACTGTACATTGCATTTTGTAATGTAAACTTGAAGTTACAGCTTATCGAAGCTAAGAAACACGGTGAATTTATGTCAGGATTGTTTTTTTCCAATCCTGAAATAATGATATGTAGCTTCAAGCATGCGAGTTTTGAAGAGACAAGATTGGTTCAGTAACTAATAAGCCTGGACAAGAAAACACAAACCGTTTGGCAAAAAAATATTTTATTTTACAATGTATTGTCCTTGTAACTAATTACATTTAGTCCCCCGATATTCAAGTCTTATCATTTCTTCAGTAAAGTAACCTTTATCAAACTGTTCGAAATATGTGTTAGTTTCAGTGATTATCTCGTAATTCGACTCATATCTCAACCGAGCCAAATTTTTAGGTTGAGAAAGTGGAAAATATTTAAGAAAGGGCAAATCTGCTGTTAGGTAGATTAAAATATATCAGAGTAATTGAAACATACAAGAGTAGGTAAACCCCACCAGTTTTGTATAATACAAAGGTATTTTTAATAATATAAAATATTATTCAAAATCTGGTGTGAAGAACACAAATGCAGGTTCACTATTAATATTTTTTGTGAACGTGTCCGAATGTATCCTACTATTCACAAAAAATATTAATAGTGAACCTGCATTTGTGTTCTTCACATCAGATTTTTAATAATATTTTATATTATTAAAAATACCTTTGTATTAATATTAAAATATAGTTCAAGAATTTTTGGCATTGAAGCAGTGGAAGTGGGAACAGGTAGAAAGAAAAATTACTCGTTTCTTTTTAGGTGGAGCCGTTTGTATTATATTGTAACCTGCTAAAAGGGATAGAAGGGATGCAAAGTATTTATCTCTTATCGTTTCATTTATTCGAAGATCATCAATTATAGCAATTCCCAAAAGATAGTCCGAGATAGGGCCGAGTGTAACGCCCTTCTTCGGAATCAACCAAGAATGCAATATATATATATATATATATATATATATTGTAGAAACGCTGATGTGCTGAGATGAATAATAATATATAAAAATAAAAATATTACTTGATATAAAAAATATTTATGAATAGTACAGGAATTGTACTATTGGTTGGGCGCCTTTATTTTAAACTTGTACGTTAGATCATTCTCCACTCTCACGTAATATCTCAGGTTGCGGCTAGATGTCGGTAGAACAAGTATTATTTTTTTACAAAAATTGGATATTATCTCAGGATCCTTGTCGATCAGTTTACCCCTATGTGTATGATGGAAAAATGTTTAATAATATTAAAAAGTTATCTCTAGCTACGCAATGATAAATAAAAGAGTTTGTTTAAAATAAAAAGCGTAAATATTTATTGCATATAAGTTATCTGTAAACAATGAACAAATACGTGCCTAACGACAAAACAATGAATTAATATGGTGTGCACGTGTGAAATAAAGGTTATGTTTCAACAGCTATGTTATCGTAAAGTGTATGGTAATATAAATAAATAGACAAACAAATTAAGGGTAAGCACTACAGTTCTTAATGATAAGTTTCCTTTTACAAATTTTGAGCAAGATAGAAATGTATTTTTAAAGTAAAATCAAATAGTTAGAAATTTAATAAAACTTTGTCTTGTTAAAAGAAAATAGTTCTTATGAGACTTTTTCCAAAATAACTGAATTAATTTAACCTGTTTCTTGTAGGATGCGGGCAGGTATGTAGGATGGTAATATCTGGTCAGGATTGTCGAAGTGCGGAATCAAATAAAGGTGTTTTCGTTTCTATGATGCAGGTGTCGGCGTTGTTCGAAGACGCTTGTAGCCTGTGGCCAAAATGATGCGTTGGACGATTACTTGCCGATCTCAGATATTATCGACTCCAAAACTCGTTCTTATGTAGCGCCAAGGTTAAAAGTTTCTTCTCTGAGTATTTTTAGAATTCTATCACAGGTATTTTTAGTTTAATTAAATTTTAAATTCGGAGTAGTACTTTTTTCCTGGCAATCATTGTAAAATTTTCTACTGACGCTCGATAGCAATTATTTCCTTCCAAAGCCTTGAAAGAAATTATGAAAATAGCCTTGATTTATACTTTTATTACAATTGATAATAATTTAAATGTTAATGAAATATTAATTCAAACATGAAAACAAAATTAAAATAATAATTTACAAATAGTTGCACCGGGCTTTCCAATGTTAGGTTATGTGTAATGTTTAGAATTAAAATAACCTGTTCGCGGGTTTGTAAACATTCAAAAAGTGGGCGTGTCTAATTAGTATCGATATAAAATTTGAATGTAAATAAATTAGCTATCTTGTTAATTTAGCGTAAATGACTTGAATTATGAAATTGACAATTGAAAAATATAAAAAGTAAATATGAAATAAGTATAAATTAATTTGAAATATACAAAGTTATCGTAATATTAATTTATTAACATTTCGATACTAATTTTACAAATTACGTCCGCCAAATGTAGCCATTCTATAGAGTGTAATTCTTGTTTTAATTACTAGAGTGGACCAACTCGGAGCAAAAGCAGAGGCGTGACCAACGAATTAGTTCCCGCGTGCCCCATCGCACATACGATTACTTAGTATGTTGTTCACGGTCATCGTGTGTACACGTATAATAGCAGCAGGAAAGTGTATTATGTGTATTTAATAATGTTGACGGAGCGTACAGTAAAAAAACCGCTATCATCAAAGTTGGTCAATAGGTTTATTGAGAACCATCCTAGTTTATCTTATAATGGGGTAAATGTAAAATGTTTAGTGTGCAATATATACATAAACCATTTAACAAAATCAAATTTTCAACGCCACGTGCTTAGCGCAAGACATAAATATAGAGACACTGGTGCCGATATAAAATACGAAGTGTTCTTATTTGCCATATCCGTCTTCGAGATACCGTACATTGATAAGCTCAAATAAGAGCGAAACGCGTGTGTGCGTTCCGTTGATGGACGTGGCTTTTCAGCAATTTTTAATTATCCTAATTACAAGGAAGGTCGGAGTCGTGACGAGTTGTGTTCTACATACTGGTACCAACTTAGTTTGTCGGATTGTAGTTATTAACGCATCACATAAGGCGACATTTACATGTAAAAATGAGATTTAATATTCATTAGTTCTCATTTGCAGCAAGTTCAGAATATATGTATATATATATATATATATATATATATATATATATATACAGGGTGAGTTTTTTTGAATGTTTAGCATTGGGATCTCAGAAACTACTGGAGATAGAAAAACGCTTAAATGGGGAAAGCTGCGCAGTTTTACCAGTTTGATTTAAAACTGCTTTTGTTTCTCCGATAACTTTCATGGCTTATTAGATATTCAAAGAAAACTAAATTTTACGATTTTCTTTAAACATGCTTAGCATCGTTAATAGTAATTTCAGAGAAAAAGTGTTCAGACAAAAGTTTTAGATAATTTAACGCGAAATAAAACTATGTAGCTAATTTTTTTTTTGTTCACCATTATCGAGTTATGACAAACTTGTGTTTTTTTAAATAGAAACCATAGTTGGTTTTGACATCATTAAAAAGCTTATTTTTTGCTTATTACAATGATATAATTTTGATATGGTTATTTTAAAAAATAAAGAGGATATAGACATTTCTATGATTGTTCACTTTATAAGATAAAAACTTAAAAAAAAAAATGTTTGGTGTTTTGTAATTCAAAAAACGAAAAATCTGAGTTACAATAGTGTACGTTGGAGCAGTCGAGATAAATATACTAACATTGCTTTCACGTTGAGTCACAGAAGTGAGAGCTGTTAATTTTTACTTTTAAGTCAAGTTAATTGTCAAACATTGACAATTAACTATTAATTAATTTAATTGTAACTTAACTATAAGCGGTGCAAACGACCGTTAATCATAAGTTTGCATTGGCTATGGAATTTTCTAACGTAGAAAAGCGTGATATGTTTGAATGTTACATTCAGTGCCAGAAAAATTCTACTAGAGCTGCTGAAGTTTATTTTAAAAATTATTTTGATCGACGTCAGCCGTCGCTACCTACTTTTAAGAGATTATGGGATAATTTAGCAGATTATGGTTCGTTCGTTAAACCAAAATAAAAAAAATGGATGGATGAAGATAGAGAAATAAACATATTAGCAAGTGTCGCTCAGAATCCATCTCATCGACCCGACAAATTTCAACAGAAATGGGCTCCTCTCAACGCACTATTGTCAGAGTGTTGAAGAAGCATAAATTTCGTCCCTACAAATTATCAGTATCACAAACTTTACATGAAGGTGATAACATCAGACGAATAGCTTTTTGTAGATGGTTTAAAGATCAGTGTCAAAACGATCCACACTTTTCAATGAAAATATTATGGACTGATGAATCTCGTTTCACAAATTGTGGAATGTTTAATAGGCACAATGAGCACATATGGTCTCAAACAAATCCACTTCACGTTGAACATAGGAGACCACAAATTAAATTTGGGTTTAATGTTTGGTGTGGTGTTATAGGATCAACTGTTCTTCCTCCTTTTATTTTTGATGGGTCACTAACTGGCAATCGTTATCTTAATTTTTTACAACAAGCTTTCGAGGAAATGTTAGATAATTTAAATTTAAGAACCCGAACAATGCTGCAATGGTTTCAACATGACGGAGGGCCTCCGCACAATCAACTGACTGAATGTTAGAAATTATTTAAATTTGAACTTCCCTAATCAATGGATAGGACGAAATGCACACATTGAATGGCCGGCTAGATCCCCTGATTTATCAGTTTTGGATTTTTTCTTGTGGGGTGTACTTAAAGGACAAAGTATACAAAAGAACATATGAAACAATCGACGATTTAAGAGAAGCTGTCTTAGTTGCTTTTAATAACATCGATAGGCGTAAAGTCCGCAATGCTACAAATTCTGTTGTGAAGAGATGCAATTTGTGTATTAATAATAATGGAGATATCTTTGAACATTAATAATGTTGTGTGCCCTTAATAAAAGTTCTTATAGTTTTCATTTTATTACTACATAAGATTTCAAAATAAGTTTTCGTTTGGTTTGTATTTTATCAGTTCGAAATTCAATTGTTTTCCATAAAAACCATAAAAAGTCTATATCCGCTTTATTTTTTAAAATAACAATCTCAAACCTTATATCATTGTAATCAGCAAAAAATAAGCTTTTTAATGATGTCAAAACCAACTATGGTTTCCATTTAAAAAAACACAAGTTTGTGTCATAACTCGATAATGGTGAACGAAAAAAAATATTAGCTACATAGTTTTATTTGGCGTAAAATTATCTAAAACTTTTGTCTGAACACTTTTTCTCTGAAATTACTATTAACGATGCTAAGCATGTTTAAAGAAAATCGTAAAATTTAGTTTTCTTTGAATATCTAATAAGCCATGAAAGTTATCGGAGAAACAAAAGCAGTTTTAAATCAAACTCGTAAAACTGCGCATCTTTCCCCATTTAAGCGTTTTTCTATCTCCAGTAGTTTCTGAGATCCCAATGTTAAACATTCAAAAAAACTCACCCTGTATATAGTATATGGTATATATATATATATATATAGTATATATATAGCAACATATAGTAGATTTAGATAGTCAGCCTTTTGTTTGAATATATATACAGCGTGTATGGAAAGTATGGAATATAGCAAAAAAAACTGAAACAAGTGTTCCTGTTCTTTAAAAATGCACTTTTTCATGCCATAATCACCCCTCTACACGAATTTGTCTCCAAGCGATGACGTCATCTTTTGTTTCCCAAATGACAACCCCTAATTTTTTCCGTGATTTTGAAATACCACTCAACCACCCAAATGACAGCATAAAATGTTTGATATCTTACAGAAGAAAATTTTCGAGAAATAATTCATTAAATGTTTTGGGACTACCCCATAAAAAAACATAAAAGAAAAATTGAAATTAAATTAACATTCAATAAATAAAACAAACAGCAAATGAACGGCAAAAAAAATTTTGGTGTTCAAACATTTTCAGGTATTAATGTAAATGCTCAAAATTCCATCCATTTATTACTTGACAATAAGCTAGTCTACAAATGCTCGAAATATCAGTGCTCGCTTTAATTTTTGATAATATGTACGTTTCCAACAATTGAATTCGCCCAGCGAATATCAGTGTGACTCCTGTCAGTGTCAAGTTAGTCGTTTCAAAATCGTTATTTTAGATAAAAGCTTGGAATGGCTCATTTATCTGAAAAATATGATATTGAAATTTTAATGATGGAATATGGAGATAGAAGGAGACAACAGGAAAAAGTGTGGAATTTATTTAACAATGTATACCCTGAATATCATATTTCTCAGTCTACCGTTAGTAAAATTGTTCGATAATTTCATGAAACTGGTTCTGTTAAGGATTTGCCAAAAACTGGTGGTTGTTTGTGGTTGTGGAAAATCGACATGTTTCTTTTAGGCAAATTACTCGAGAGCATAATTTAAAGAAAACTTCTATTCACAAGATTCTAAAACATGAAAGGCGGTATTCGTATAAACCAATGTATTGTTCAAGAATTATTTATAGATGACTTGGATCGAAGGTTGGAGTTTTGCGAATTAATAACACGTGAATTTGAAGCAGACGCTAATTTTCGTAAAATATCCTCTTCACTGATGAGGCAACCTTGTTTGAATAGTACAATCAACAGGCAAAATATACGTACTAAAAGATCCCTTAAGCAGAATCAGCAGTATTTCTGCAGTACCAATGATATTGATGTGACTCACAAATCGCATTTTCACACACATAAGTATTGTCCTATATTATCGAGAACGTGGACAAGATACAAAAATCTCACACATTTACACATACATGAGCTTATACACACACAATAAATGGTGCAATAAATAGCATTCTGTTTAATATATTGAATAAATTTAAATTATATAGAGGTAGGTTACAAGTTTTAGTAATGTAGACTAAAATTGCTAATGTGTTCATATATTGCCAGCGTGAGGGATTTTTTTGTCGGAAAGTCAGGCGCAAATATGAAATAAAGTACTGGCTTCAATGTATTGGCTTCTGTAACGCCGGATTTCTCTAGATTCAGATTTCATTAGGCATTTTCATATTTGACTAGGAAATACGGATATTCATGAACGTCGTACAATAATATCGGTAGATACCAAATTCGTCTTTTTTATTTATGACCGTATGAACTCTACTGTATGATTTTGATGTTGAAGACTTAATTGGTGATTCAGTATTATTTCCTTTGAAAATTAAATTTTTAAATACATTTCCTATTTTCTCTTAAATTACATTCCTTAACTTATAATCTAAATGATAAACAATTCTAAAACTTCATATTCTCCATGTCGGTCATATATATGCATATATACGTCCTTTGTTATCACAGAAAATTAAACATTGTTCACTATTCATATGTAAATTCATCCGAATAACACAGGGCCATATAATTAAGTTTGTGCGCACTGTTTATTCTCGGCCCGAAAATGCATACGCGTATTTGTACTGCGTTATGAAATTAAAACGTGTGTAGCCGCTGCCGTTTATGTCAACGGCTGACGTTAATTTCCGACGAAAAATTTTATTGTTAGTTTGTGTTTGGAAAACACCGGATCTGTTCAAATAAGATTTCATTTGGCGGATAATAATAATTTATCTCGACCGATACGTTAAGCGATTCAAGAGTCTATCATGCACATACATCATAATATACATATTGCTATGAATAGTGGTTTGAAAATTTAGCACGCCACCATCCACAACTAGTTTTCCCAACTAGGTTTTCTCAGCCGGTGAATTTTCAAATGTGAGACCTCTAACTTCTCGGGTTCCACTTAGGAAATACGTGACTACAATATAAGTTGAGCGCCAGTGAAATGTTCACAAAAATTTATTTACTTATTTTATATAAAATTACTATTTAACAAAATTGGAGTGAGTAAGTAAAACAAACGCAGTTTAAAAGGTGAAATAAATATTTAATACAAAAATAAAAAAAATAAAAAAATATATCTTTACAAAGTATAAAGATGCTGTATCATACAAAAATACTTGAGGTAAAAACACTCATTGAAAATTTACAGCTAAATGAATGGAAAACGTCCTCAAAATGACTCCGATCAAAACTTATCTAAAAATATTCAAGTTTAATATTAAATACTTCAAAGAAAACCACGCTGTATATTCAGATACTGAACCACGAACAAAATTACGCATGTGCAATCACCAAGCACAAAAAACCCTGAATCCACTCGAAAAAACTTTCATATATAAAATTATAACGAAGAATTGTAATACTATAATAATATCTATATTCCTAATCATTAAATCTCTTAACTACTTATTTTTTTAATACAATGGAAATATCTCTTATTTTTCTTATGACGTCATAAAATTTTAATTCTACTTACAAAAAAAATTAATATCTCTTACGATAAAAGGTGCTTACTCAAATTTAATTATCAAAACACCGAGAATTTATCTCTTTAATTATCGGGAATTAAATCTCTAATACATCAACTATTAACACTATCAAAAATACAAAACCCGAACTAATTTAAATATATAATATATATATCGAAGAAAGCAACCTTATAGTTTCACAGCTTATAGTCGTCTCCTCGAATTTCCCCTTGCAACTCGGATAACATGTTTTTCACTCTAGTTAACCTTCGAAAATTTAAAAACATTTTCATTATACAGTCTCTTCCCAAATAAATGTACATTTTTAAATATTCAAATGTATCACGTAATTTTCAATATTTTTCTTATGAAAAATCCATAGCAATATGTATAAGAGGTGCACAGTCATACGTAACAGCTGCGTTACACAGTCCAAATGGCATGACTGTAAATTGCCAGAGTCCTGTACCTAAACTGAAGGCAGTCTTCTCTTTGTCATTGGGATCCATTCCCACTTGACAATAACCGCTCTTTAAGTCGAGAGTGGAGAACCATTTTGCTCCTGCCAAGGTGTCTAGCGTATCGTCTATTCTTGGGAGAGGATAGCTGTCCTTTTTGGTCACACTATTCAAACGACGATAGTCCACACAGAATCTGGTAGTTCCATCCTTCTTCCTGACAAGGACCACTGGTGAAACCCATGGACTATTCGATGGTTCAATTACTCCTTGGCCTTCCATATCTTGTATAATTTGCTTGGCTTCCTCACGTTTTGCCAGAGGTAACCTTCTTGGTCCTTGTCGAATTGGACTTGCATCGCTGGTATTTATTTTGTGCATTACAATATTGGTTCTTCCTTTCGTACCAGTTTAAGTTTCAAAGACGTCTTCATAATGTTTGATTAAATCCTTAACTTGGCTTTGTTCCTTCTTGCTCAATCCTTGACAGGCGGAGTCGATTATCTTGGACAATTTCTCAGGAACCTGCACGAATCCTTTCTTCTTCGCCTCTATATGATGAACGACGGCCGACACTGGTGAACACCACCCCAAAATAGTACCCTTCTTCAATGAAACAGGGTAATAGTTCACATTCATTACCCTTATCGGTACAGTCTTCTGAGTCTTAACCAGCATTTTTAACCAGCATGACTATTGAAAAATTTTTAAAATAAAAGGGATTAACACAAAAAGCCCTTTTACATTTGGACAACGATCCAAGTCATCCACGAGCAGAAAACTTGGTTTCTGATGATGAAAATTCTTACTGTCTATATGTCCATGGACCAGAATGTCATTAGGTTAATGAAACTGTTTTATAGAAGAAACCTTTTGTCCACAATAGTAGCTTCTGATAGCAATAATATTTCAGTTGTCATTAAAAATTTAAGTCTAAAAGATGCTGTTACACACATTGCATTAGCATAGAAGAAGGATATCTCCTGCTTTTAAGTGCTATATTGGTAGACAACGAAGCGTAGATTCGCTCCCCCGGATTCGTCTTCGAAAGGCAAAACTAGCAAAAGTAATGAAACAGAATTGCTAGCAGTCTTGCAAAAGAGTTTTTATAGTCACAAAAAAATTTGCAGAGTATAAAAATATTATGTGTGTATTTGTTGATGACGTGGTAATCGTGGGCCGAAACAAGAATGATCAGCAAATGAGTTTATTTGCTTTGAAAGAAATTTGAAGAGAAAGCGACATGCTAATAAATTCATGCAAATAAAGAGAGTGACCATGACTTTCTCGCAAAAAAGTGTGACGGAACTTTCCTCGTAGGCGAGTTAGACCGACCCCACTGCATTTATTTTTCGTTATATTTTCGTCTCAACGTTGATATAGGCGACCCAAATTTCATCACAGGATGCGATATGACTGAAGAAATCTTTACTACCATCGTAGCGTGTCAGAAAAGTTAGTGCTGATCCCATTCTCTTTCCTTTAAGATCTTCGGCAAGGAGCGCGACGCGACACCAAACACATGAACATATTATGAATTTCAGCAACCCTTCTGTCTGTTCAATGCAGAATAGACTGGAGTATGGTGCAATTGTATGCTAACTAACTATTATACGTCAACGTACAGATCGGTTTTGGAAGGATTCGAAGGCGTTTTCTTAAATACTTCAGCTTAAAGCGTGATGGACTTTATCCTATACATGGGTTATAACTGTTTGCTTGACAGACATGGTTTTCGCTTTCTCACCACTAGAAGAAAAAAAGCGGATGCCACTTTTCTTTTGAAACTTGTCGACAACTCTATTGATGCGTCAAGTCTACCACCACAGACCGATTTGCTAGTGTCGTTTTATTGTAGCTGTTGTATGTCCCGTTTTATGACCAGCGGCCAGATCTAACGTATTTAAGCTGGCAAAAAGGCAAAAAAATGGTTACCATTTAAGATGGACTAGGCCGAAACAATGGATAAATTAAACGCTGAAGTGTGCTTATATCAACGAAAGGGTTTTCCGTAATCAGCATTAGCGGCAATGAAATTCACGCAAAGGATTTTTTTATTCGACAATAACACGATATTACACAGCATATAAAATGCTTTAAGCCATAACACATACGGACTCGAAGATATCTCGAACGAAAGTCTAAGCGAAAACGGTACGTCATCGATACATTAGACCAACGATCTTAATATGTATGTCGATAGAGCCTAGCGTCGCCCGTCTGCGTCCTCATTGGTACAAATATACATGCTCTAAGCCAGTCTAGCTAAACTCAATGTATAGAAACACGCTCTATCAGGTCTATTCGGTAAAATAACGTAACAATTCTCTGAGAAACTCTCAAACATTTCCTAAAGCTCAGACTTGTCTCTGTGTGACTACCATATGTTTGGGAAGAATTAAGAGAGAACACAGTTTGACAATGACAAAGGTGTCGAAATCGTTCGTGCGTACGATAAATATCATTATTTAATGACTGAATCCAAGTGTGTTAATGAACGTAGAGATTAACGTATGGAACAAAAGTTTTGAGACAAATTTCGTGACTAATTTTCCTCACTTAGAAACGGTTCGATTTAGTTACTATTGAAGCAGACTACGTCAACATAAATATTGAAAGTTCTTCTAGATAAACTTTGGTGTTACGGCGTACAAAATCGAAATCCGAAAAAGCATCTCTAATGTAGTTTACCGAATATGTTTCAAGGACCTAATATCTACCGTGTAACAGTTTACCGAACAGTAAGGAAATCTGTGGAAGGAATACCTTGTCTTAACCTACCAAAAAGCGGAAGGCCTCGGGTGTTGACTGATGTCAGAGTAGATAGACTGAGAGAAAGTGCAAAGGAAAGAATTGGTATATCCACGCGAAAATTAGGAAGGCGCTAAATAGTATCACACATGACTGCATATCGGGAAATTAAGAGATGTGTAATCGCATTTATAAAAAAAAGAAAATTCCCAGAATATGCACGTACGGAGCTGCAACAAATTCCACGGTGTTGTTCAACAATAAGAGTTCAACACTTTTCAAACAACCGAGTCATTGTTGACAATGACAATTATTTGACGTTATCTAACTCTGAGGTCGACTAATGGTGGATTTTACCCCGAGGATTTCAATGGACCTCCGAACATTGTGAAATATAAAAGAAAAGCTACATTTGAAGATGAAATTCCGGTGTGGTGCACCATTTCTCCGGCAGGTGCATCGCAACTCTATGTAGGACATGTTATAGGAGAAGAAATGTGTTTGCCTAAACTGCTACGATTTATAAGCGATCATCACAATAATTATAAAATCATGTTCTGGCCTGACTTAGTTTTTTGCCATTATGCCAGGAAAACTAGAGAATGGTTGCAGGCCAAGAAGGTCTTATTTGTAGCCGGAGAAAATAACCCAACTAATGTTCTCTAAGTACCGACCTATCGAAGAATTTTGGGCCTTATTAAGCAGAAAAGTTTACGTTAATAGATGGGAGGCCGATAACGAAGAACAATTAAGAAGGAGAATTTATCAAAAGATTTGGGAAATCAGTGCTGCCACCATCCAATCACTGATGAAACACTTAAGAACGAAACTGCGAAGGATTGAAGGCCATAGGTCGCTAACTGCATTATATATTCTTATTGTTTAGAAGTCATGTTAACCGCTATTTTCACATAGTTTAATTAAAGTTATAAAGAACTATTTTAATTTTTGTCTCAAAACTTTTGTTACATACGTTATGTAATGTGTATTAAATTTTTACTGTAACAATCAATTTTAAAAAAACACTCTTCTCTGCTTCTGTCTGCATACCGTTCAAATAACATTAAAACGTTAAAATTCTTCATGCCTGAAAGAAGCATATTAAAGAAACGTGTTTCTTCTTTCAGATTTTTACAGAGAACAAAAACAAAATAACTTAAAGGAGGAATTTGTGTCGTTTTAACAGAAAAATGTCCTTTTTGCCAGTGTTTTATTTGCAAGTAATGAGGATTATCTGGACTACAGAAATTAATACGTAGAAAGGCGATCTTAGGAATTATTTTAAAGCTAAATATATAGGTAAATTATAGTGATATAGTACCTGCTTTCATCTATCTGTGTTTATTATTCATTACATTTTACATTCAAGCATTTAAATTACGTGATTTCTCCCTGGAACAAAGTTCAAACGCATTCGATTTGTTCTTCATAAACGGATTATAAGCTCTAGTGGTTCACAACGATGTTCTACTTTAATACATTTAATGAATTAAAGCGTGTGTTTAAGCTGCAGACCAATTACTAAAGTGAGAAACTAGAATATGAACATAATAAACGGACACGATTTAGCGCCTGTCTGTCTTGTACAGTTCCTATTAACTCTTTATGACTTCATTAATTCATAATAATCCTTCGAAACCTCTTTGGATCTTCATTAGGTAATGATATTGCTTACGATCTTGTCATACTAATTTCATTTATGGAATCGCATCATATAGATTAGTTTATCGAATAATCACGATATTAGACCTTATAGCCTATGCTTAAATAAATATTTTATATTCGCATTTATATCGTTAGCTTTTACTTAATGAATAATATGGTCTTGTTTAATGTCTTTAATTAGAACTTTACTTTCGTTTCTTTAAGTCTTTTTAATGCAAAATGAAATAGTTTTTAAGTTTATTACCAGTTATTTCCAAAGTATTTGGGAAGTGATTAAAAAGACTGAAATCAATAGGAGAAATTAAAAATTTGATACCTAACCCTCAATTTGGTTTTATTGAAAAACGTGGGACTATAGAATAAACTCATAGCTAGCTAGATAGATAGACGTATTTATTGTATGCAATAACAATTACAACAAATAATAAAATTAAAAAACTCTTACCACAATAGAATTTAATGATTCTAAATACGTATTTCTACAACCACGTTGTTATCTTCAGTAGAAAAAACAGTGTAACACTTGAACGCACAAAAACACTCGCATAAAAAAATATTTGAATTCATGGAATTTATTTTTAAATTCGTTTCATTACAATATTTGCCATTAAAATATTCTGACTCAACATTAATTTCCAAATTTATATTTCAACATAATTTAAGGATTAGTTTCATAATTGGATTCTTAATGTATCTTAAATTACGGCGTTTATAATATTTCTAAACGGTTTTTCTATAGAATTTACAAATGATGGGTTAATGCTCTTGCATGAATAGGTGGGGTTTATCAAAATGTAGGTAATTTTTGTAGCATTTAAGATTGAAGATTTTAGTGTTAAACTATAAGACGTTCAGAACAATCCTTCCGTGAGTGTTTTTGTGCGTTCAAGTGTTACACTGTTTTTTCTACTGAAGATGACAACGTGGTTGTAGAAATACGTATTTAAAACCATTAAATTCTATTGTGGTAAGAGTTTTTTAATTTTATTATTCACTTATAAGCCACAGTCTCCGATTTGTTAGTTAATTACAACAAAGTCAAGATATAAGATAAATATAAAACATAAAATATATGTACACTCAAAACAACTTGAAAGCCAACCTGAATAGACCGACAGTTCTATGTTTTCATGCAACGGTCGTATAATAGAAGCGAACGAGTTAGCGAGTCTAATAAAAAGGGAAAAAAGAATGAAGAATTGCTTTAAAATACTTATTTTTGGGATAACACAAATATTCTTGTTAATGCAAATATATTTATAACTATAGAGTCGGCAAAGAGAGGCAAGTTTCAGTGCAGTACGGAGAACAACGTGCAGGGGCCTAGCGGCCGTATCAAGGCGAACGTTCAGTAAAGTTTACGTACTCACATCATTTATGTTCGTGACTTTCATGAGTGAGCATAGGCGATGCGGATGCATGAATGTTTACACATAAAATAATAATAAAAAATATATTATATAACGTGCTGAAACACTTACTGTTTTAAAAAGCTTCCGTGAAATCACAAACTAGGTGGCATCTATTAAATATTTGAATCATTAAATACGTTTTCACACTTGTTTCAGTCAAGTGAGTACGTCGTGCGGAATAAATATTTTTCAATGATGAAAACGACCGACTCATTGTTTGCCTTCCGCCGCATGAACATCATCTACAATCTGAACAGAATCCACAAACGACATTGAACCATTTTGTAATTTTTCAATTCCCTACGCTAGCCCACAGTTGTTCTTGCGAATAGTTTCTAAATCACTTTTTACCTGACTATCTTGAAACACTTTCTGGCTTTTCTTGATAGCTTCGGCGTGTCTCGGATCGAATTGTAAAACTAGCTTCTTTACATCATCAAAATGTTCGCAGTAGTAAAACGCAGCCTCTAACCATGTTCCCCAACGCGTAGTAATCAGATGTGGTGGTTCAGGCACTTTGGGACACAGTTCGTGAAATTTTGTTTACGTTTTGGGGACTTTAAAAACACTGCCTTCGTATGAGCGATTAAAGCATTTACACGTGAATAATATTTCGGTATCAATTGCGCTACAAGGTTTAAATCATGAATTTTACATGTAAGGTTACATGTAACAGATTGCCACTCTCTTCTTTAAGAGATCGGCCTAAGGAAAGCATGTAAGCGACACCGTCACTCACAAGCATTAAAAGTTGGTTTGTTGAAACTTGAAATTTGTTCAATGCGCTCAACACTACTTTTAAAATTTCATTGCTAGTACAGATTGCAACTCTTTTGGAATTTACCTATACAAAATGTATTACAACAAAACATATTTTGATATATTTTACTAATAATTATTTTATTTTTAGATTATACAGATTCAAATACGAGTATATATAATATATTAATGAATTGTATAACAATTCTACGAAACGCTTCATAAACGTTCTAAAGTTTAATATCTATTGTTAATAGGATTTTATAACGAAAATGTAATTATTTTATCTTAATAATGAGTTCAACCCCAAAATGTTCATTACCTCTGCTAACCGCATTGGCATAGATTCCACCAATTTTCGACAGTAATCGGGAGTTATTCTTTCCCATACTTGTTGATATTTTGGAATAAGTTATTTCGTGTATAGCCTACAAAATGTTTATACATATTTTTCTTAATATATTCCCATAAATTTTCAATAGGTTCTAAATCCGGACTTTTCGCAGGCCATTCCAACAAACGAATTGAGCAATCCACTGATGAAATATATTAGCTGTATGGATTGGAGAGACAAATTGATCATTATGAATAATTTCTACCGATGGCAACATTTCGTTTTCCAAAATACCTCTGTATTGAGCGCTTGTCAAGTAATGGTTAATTTGCCAAATGGCAACTGATCTTTCGTAAGACATCCCTCCCCAAATAGACGCACTAAATTGTCCACTTTGATTTCTTTCAAAAATATACTTTTGTTCGTATCTGTTTCCCTTTGGATGATTAACTTTCTTTACACTTGTATTTTGCACAGATTAATAGGTTACTTCATCAGAGGAAATAATTGACAAAATTGCATATCCATTTCTCTATAACACAATGCAAAATTTAACCTTTCTTTACAGTTTCTTTCTGTTTTGTTGTTTTTTTATAGCAGCACGATAAATTTTTAGATTCTCTTCGCGCAGACGTTTTGACGCAATTGGCGTAAATCCTGTTTCAGTGATTGCAGTTTTACAGCTTGAAAATATTATCTCCATAATACTGCTTTAACGAATTGCTTGTTGAACTGTGTATATTCTGTGGCAATGCCCTCTTGGCAGATTTTCTACAGAATGTTCTTGGTCCAATTTTCTACTCAACTTCAAAATTGTGACATGGCTGACTTCCAGTTCACGAGCTACTCCTCTAATACTCCAACCATTCTCAAGCATTGTAATATCTATCGATGACATAGCGTTTTTCTCTAGTCAAGGGGCAGGTGCAGGCATATGCGGAATGTGCCCTAGAAGGAAGATATCGATATGTCTGGGGAAACATACTACGGTTTTCCAGGCCGAATTGTTAGCAGTCGCAGCCTGCGCCGATGAAATTCGGGAAGCCGGCTGCGCAAGCAAAAAAATTAACATAATGACTGATAGTCAGGCGGCTATTAAAGCCATTATGAATCCATCTACCAGGTCTAAGCTGGTGAAATATTGTAAACAGGTCCTCAATAACCTGGCACAAGACAATACAGTGTCGCTGATATGGTGCCAGGACATGAGGGAATTAAAGGCAATGAGACAAACTGGCCAAATAAGGTACTAATAGGAACTTCATAGGACCAGAACCTGTATGTGGAATCACTAAGGATTCCGCTAAAAGGGAGATCTGGTTATGGCTAGAAAAAGAACATAAAAATAAATGGAGGTTAACGGAAGGTCAAATCCATACCAAAACACTACTAAGGGGGCTGGACGGAAAGTTTTCAGCCAACCTAATTCATAGTAGCAAAAAATAAATTAAAATAATTACCGGGTTAATAACCGGATATTGTCCTTTAAGGAAGCATTTGTACACCATGGGCTTGGTTAGCGAGCCCTGGTGTAGGAGATGTGAAAAACAGGAGGAAGCTAGCCTTCACGTAATATGCACGTGTGAGGAACTGAAGGAACTCAGACAGAAATATTTCGGGAGAGATCTATTGGATCCTTCGAGTGTACTCAAACTTCCCCTGAGGAGGATAGTGGCTTTTATCGAGGACACAAGACTAACAGAGTGGAATTGAGAGATCTATTTGGGATAGTACAAAGAGCAGTGTGCTCAAGTGCCTGGACGTGGTGGCGTCCAACCCAAAACAGAGAGGAAGAAGATAGCGTTTTAGCCTTTTGCGGGGATTTTGCTGTCTTGACCTGCCGTTAATGCTACTTAGCAAAAAACCTTTCTTTGATATATAAACACACTTCTGTGCCCGATTCATCAGTTGGTTCGCCCGTGTTCATCTTAAACGGTAAGCAGCCATTCCTTAGTACGCTTACTCATATTAGAAGGTTTTCTAATGCTCGCTTCTTATTGTGATCTAGGGAATAGTTACTCAGTTGCGAGCTAACTTGGATAATTAATTTAGGGAGAACTAATTAGGGAACGGATCTACAATCTACGATTTAGTACCGCCCTTGTAGAAACGAGTTTGGCGACATCTTTTAATCAGTTGACGAGTGCCGGGGTTGGAATAAGATCTCCCCACACCTATCCAGTATTATAGTTGTATTTATGGTTATGGTTTATGGCTTTAATTCTAATTATTAGTTTATTGCCACGCGTATAAATCTAGTTCATTTCATATATTAAGATTTGCATTTAATAGTTTATTTATAAGTTTTCCCGTAAGTTTAGTTAGTTCACGTTCACATTTGTTTTTGTAAAATTTGTATGTACTTTATGTACATTAACGGAGATCTCCCGTAATAATTATTCTCCATTCAGGTTTATCAAATTTTTAGTATACCTCATTTTCATATACCGGTCCACTTGAAATTATATATTAATTATTCTCCCTTCAGGATTGTCAACTTTTTAGTATACCTTGTTACGTGTCCGTAACGTTCCACATTTTATTGTTACGTTTTCGATCCAATTCATTATCTCGTTATTATATTTTGTATTATTTGCATCAAATCCACCTGTATAATTATCGTATCTGCGATTTAAATTCATATTTAATTCTTTTTTAAGCTTTTTTTCTTTGTCTGCATTTGACCTTAGAGCTTTTACTGTCGCTACATACGTCCGAATTTCTCATATACATTGGAATGATTCGCCAGCGAACTTTGACTGCGAAACGTTCTTTACTGAATTCGAATTCCGATTTATGTTACCGTAGCTGTTCCATGTGGTTCTTACGCTCCCGTTGAGGGGATATTTATTTAATCGGTAGTTCTACGTTTATTCGCTTCGAGCGATACTCCCTTGGAGGATTTTGAAGGGTTTAGTGATGACAATTTGTTTTCTTTTCTATCCAAACTACGTTTTTGAACGCAGTTCTTAGTCTAATTACCATCAAGCGCCAAATTGGTATGTAGAGTTTTTTGTATGCAATCTTCCTTTTGTCTGATTGCCGTTATTATGCTTATAATAGATGGTGCAACCCCTAGGCCGGAAAAAAAGCCATGATTAGTCGCAGACAATCGCCTGATACATTGTCGGTGTTTCCCGACAACCTGTTCTTCGGTCTGGGCGACTATCAACCACCAATCGTCGGAATTGCAGATAAGAATTAAACATTATTTGGCATTATTTTCTTTTTGTTATACAAACTATTATTGGCGAATCTATCGATTCCGTTATTTATTTCAAAACACACACAAAAAGAAGGAATTAATTGCACAGGTGTTTCTCTTCAAGAAAGGGCCTGTGTGACCTTCAACGATTTCTTTTTCGAACGTTGCGTTCAATGTCTTTACAATCTTTGTTATTAAATCTTGTTATATCATTTAAATTTATAATTATGTGGTACACACCCATTTGGGAATTTCCCATTTATATTAATTCATTAGTGTTCATTCAGTTACTCATTAATTGAGAATCTTTACACCTTTTTTTTGGGTGTTAGCTTTTCTTTTGCTATTACTAAAGAAGTTTTCCTTCCTGTAAATTATACATTTTGTGAACACTTATTTTACCCGTTTAGACAAAGAACACTTTAGTGAAAGATAGCTAAGTTCAACTTAACGATAAAATTTGTAATTGTGTTGTAACCTAATAGGAAAAATAATACGTATTGCTTTTTTTTCAGGACGTTTAAGGCCGTCAGCCGTTTTGTAATTAATTTTTTTTTCTCTTAATTAGGCGAATTCTTTGTCTAGGTAAATCGGTATTTCTCCAAATACCGGAAATAATTTCTTTATTAAAACTTTCATATACAGGATATATTCTAAAACTTAATTTATACAAGGTGTATTCTTAAAAATTGTTATACGAGGTATACTCCCCAATATTTATTATACAGGGTGTATGCACCAAATTGTTATACTGAGGGGAATTATTAATAAAATTTATATACAGGCTTACGTCCATCGTTAGTACTTATTCTCTTGCCCTCGTCTCTAAAACCTCGAGAGTGGAACGAGTCTCGGTCTTGGAACCGGCCTTCTGCCCACGCTACTTGCCGTTTCTTTTATCTGTCATCAAGTTTCCGGGTTTGACACGTCCAGCGGCAGAAATTCGGTGGCGTCCTTTACCACCTTATTTAGGTTTTTTTCCTCTCTTACCTCTGGGTCTCCCCACCCCCTGAGCTGAGGCAGCCTCAGTAGCCGGGTGGGCCGTTGGACGTTGGCAAGAACGGGCAGGGGCGGTTTTAGTCGACCGAGACTGGGTCTGCTCCGAGGTGCGTTTTGGTTTTTTATTTATTATATAGTTTTTTCTGTCACTACGACTTGTGAGCCGTAGCAACCTCATTTTTATATACAGGTCCATTTGTAAATATATATTTCTATATGTATTTGTGGAGTATTTTGGGAATACGTATTTAATAAATTTTGTTTCAGTATTACGTCTTTGTGCCGCTATTGATTTATATGTTTTATTTTAATGCATTTTATAGACATTACACCTTGTAGGTACGTTATAGGATATATGTCCTCCATGTGACGTATTAATTTTAGTTACAATTTAACCGTAATTTACGGTAGCGACCTTATTCTCTTTTAGTATAGTCAATCACTCAACAACGTTTCGATAAGAATTACACGCCGTCTTCACTGACCGTAGCCCAGGTACTGGCTAGTTAAATAGTATCTTTACCATCAACTTTCCCACATAAATCTTTGAAACTCTACAGTATTTCTGCATTATATCGTAACGCATCTGTAACCGGTTTTGCGAGATCTATTTTCACTATTTACCAGTAGTATTATCTTTAAAATATTGTCCTTTCGTTTAAGTCGATAAGAACAAATACTACACTTTATTCTTAGCCATAAGCCGAGAAGCGATACCATAAAAATAAATTCCTTTAATTTATCAAGACTACCCCGTATGTATTTACTTAAATTGTTGTTGTGTTTAATGGTTGCCGAATCATCGCCATTGGACTAACATTGTATCTGTAATTTAATTGTAGACCGGTCATATTGGAATCGTGCTTCGATTTGGAGCAATTAAATTTCACGCGAGAGAGTTTTGAATATAGAATGCCTATTTATTTTTTGATTCAACAATTCGAAGTAATGTAATTACAGTTGAGATCTATATTGATCATAAAGTGTTTAATAAACAGTAATTAGTTGGAATACATGTACATTAAGCATCCATTTCTTCAATGAACTAATTTAATTGAAATCAATCAACTCGTAAATTGCTTTAAAGCAACGTAATTTTTAATAGGTCAAGTTACATTAGAAAATAGTAATCAAATGATTGCATTTGTTAATGTATAGATGTGTGCATAAGAATTTATTTCTAAGCTGTTGAATTGTAATGTAAATGCATAGATAACATACGTGTTATTAACGCAATAAATTGAATAAACAGGACATCGTAATTTATAACTTTTTTCGAATTCTGATTACGTAAACCTGTGCATTTTATTGTCTCGCGGTTATAAAAAGAAATAACTGTTAATATTCTGATATTTACCCAAGCATATGTTTTCAAATTAGAGTCACGAACCTATGAAGAAGACAAAGTGTTATGCGACACGTTGCTAATCCACTAAACACATATGTAACTTATAATTTAACAAACTTGTTAGCGTCGCCCTTGGTTTGAATGTCAATGTAATTTGTTACCTTATAATATTACTCCTTTAGCATTGCTAGGTTCGCTAATTGAGTGTGCTGCTTTACAAGAGTATCCTATATCCTTATTGTGTATTTGTATTTATACACATCAGGAGTCTAATATATTATACGAGGGCAATTTGACGGAGAATGTCTTTTTAATGAAATATTTATTTAACCCTTTATAGGTTTGTGGTCGCTATATTTGCCATTTTTAATTTTTCTTATTTTTAATCACGTAGAGCCCTCTACTAGTAGATAGATGCACGCAGTATATATGTCATGCGCTTTAGCATAGTTCAAACTCCACCTCTAGGCGCAAATCCTCAAACACCATTGGCCGATGTAAAAAGTAGTCTCTATATTAGCCACTGTGCGTTAAAGTAGTTGCCGGATTAATCACATGTTTTTGTTTTCTCTTGTGTTGTGTGTGCGTTTTAGATAAATATGGGTGAGTATTAACTATTAATTATTCTATATACATCTACTTAACCGTCACAAGGAAAATTAAATGTTAAAATCATTCGGCTAAGATGTTATTTCATATGACACGACAAATATCAATTATAACCTACTTTTAGCACCTACATATAAAGCTTGTGGTCCTTTATAAATCAAATATTTCTTACGCGACTACTAAGATACACATACTGATGAATAGAAAATCTATATACTGAGTATTCTTTCTCTTTATTATTTGCAGATAAAATAGAAAAAGCTAAAAGAAGTCTGAACATATCAAACTTTGCAGATATGAATCCTGAAGAAGTTTATGATTATCTTGACAATGTTTCAATCACTGACGAGCAAGCTGCAAATTCAGATGTAGAAGGAGATACTGATGCTGAGGACGAAAAGTTATGTACAGAAACAAGCTCCTATTGTACTTCTCGTAGTTATCTGCAGGTATCCACTTCTTCGGCAATGGAGTGGGATAGTGATGATTCCATTGCTGATCCAACCTATGAAATTGATGATACTCCTGTAAAACGTGTACCATTTTTCGATGATGACAGCACTTCGGAAGATCAGGAAGATACAAATATTGCTTCGGGACGCTATGAAACATCGTCATCTGAACCATCTTTCAAGACTTACGTTTGGTCAAAAGCTGCATCTGAACCAACAACATACAAAAAGTTTACTTATAAAGAAGAATCAAAACCTAATTTCTTGGTTGATTTCAATTCACCGAAAGAAATTTTTTATCATTTATTTGAAGAATGTAAGCAGATCCTCTTGGTAGAAACAAAGCGATATGCATTACAACATAGTGTTGATTTGAATATGTCTGATAGAGAATTTGATGCATTTCTGGGTACTCTAATTATAACTGGTTTTCATAGTTTGCCTAGTCTGAGGATGTACTGGTCAAGTGACCCAAATTTCCAAGTCTCGCGTGTATCCAAAATAATGTCTGTGAAAAGTTTTCTACAGCTGCTTAGGTACATACACGCCAATGATAATGAACGTATGCCAAAAAAAGGAGAATGTACCTATGACAAGCTCTACAAAATAAGGCCACTGATAAATTCCCTGACAGAAAAATACAAAAAGTCATTTACCATCAGTAGGCATGCCTCTATTGATGAAAGTATGGTGGGTTTCAAAGGTAGATCTTCTTTGAAACAATACATGCCTATGAAGCCCATTAAAAGGGGCTTTAAAATTTGGGCCCTTTGTTGTTCTGTAACAGGCTACCTTTATAATTTTATTGTGTATGAAGGAAAATTTAACTCCAAAGAGGAAGGTGCACTGGGAGAAAGAACAGTTTTGAATTTGTCTCAACCCCTGCGAAATACGGGTCGTTGTTTGCATTTTGATAATTTTTTTTCAACCATACCATTGATTGAAATACTATTAACTCAGGAGTTCTTTGCTTGTGGTACCTGTCGTATAAATAGAAAATTTTATCCTAAAGAGAACTTAGTTGTGGACAAGAATTTGAAAATGGGAGAATCAGATTTTGCTCAATGCAATGAAATATCCGTGGTAAAATGGAAAGGCAGGGGTTCAAAGCCAGTTGTAATTGTCAGCAACTTTCATAACCCAAATAGTTCAAGTGAAGTGAGAAGAACAAATAAAAAAGGAGAAAAAGAAATGATTAGATGTCCGGAAACTATCAAAGATTATAATAAACATATGGGTGGAGTTGATCACTTCGATCAACTAATGGAATACTACAGTATATCCAAGAAATCGCGAAGATGGTGGGTAAAATTGTTGTACTACTTCATAGATACAGCTATAGTCAACTCATACATTCTGCATTGTCGAAACAGAAAAAACTCGAATAGGAAGATTATACCCCAAATAGAATTTAGAAGTATTTTGGCTAATCAATTAATCGGTGATTATGAAGGATTGCGAAAAAAAGGCCCGCAAAAAATTACAAAAAACCAAAAAATTGTAAAGCAAGGAACCAATCGAAGTGTGACGGTGGCAAATACTCTCCGTCAAGCAAATGTAGGATCTCACTTACCCCATAAAGGCACTTACAGAAGATGTGCTTTATGTAGCACTAAACAGTGTGTCAAAAGATCCAATATAATATGTTGCAAATGCGACGTTGCATTATGTTTAGAGTGTTTTAAACCCTTTCACGTAAAATGAAAATGACTAGAAAGTTTTTGTATTTTGTTTTCTTTTTATACGACATGTTAAGTTCACAATAAAACTATTTAGAACGAGATTATTATAAATAATTTTTGTTTGTACCTAAATTTAAAAGTGGCATATATACTGACCACTAACCATAAGCAATATTTATGATTCCTAGATGGACTGTGGCATATATAGTGACCACCTATTTTTTTCAAATGTGTAAACACAATATTTTTTTAAATATTTTTGGGGGTTTCTAAATAACATATTTGACTCAATTTTGGCAAAAAAAAACAACAAAAAGCTCAAGAAATGTTTTGCCCTATAAAGGGTAAGGCTCGGTCTTTCCACCTCTGATTAAAGGTCTGATTAACTAATCGTTGGTTAAATTAAAAATCTAACGATTAATGGAAATGGGTCTTTCCAATGCATTTTAATCGCCGGTTTGTAAACCAGGATAAACGTCAAATATTATAAAATTTGTGTTGGCAATGTTCATAGAAAAAGTTAGAGAAAAATGTTGCATGTTTTGAAAAAGAACGACGATACAATAACTTTCGGCATCTAAGCGGTTGTATGTGACTTCTACAGTTTTAAGCGCGCTACTATCAATTAGTATCTTACCCTTTCGTTTCAATTGTAGTGGGTATAACAAACAAATTACATTATGGGACAAAATGGTAAAAAAAGAGAAAGGAGTGTTAATTTTAGTAAAGCGGAAATAGCGCAGTTAGTTTCACTTACCATAGAAAAAAAGATGTTATTGAAAACAAAGAAAGTAATGCAATAAGTTGGAAGGAAAAGAAGAAACATGGGAGGTTATTACAAATAAATTAAAAAAATTATGTTGTCGGTGACGATTACAAAACAAAAAGATTGCGTTGTGCTTTATCGTTTTTGACTCGAAACGATCAGGAAAGAAATGAATTTTTGGACAACATTGTTACAGGAGATGAGACTTGCGTACCTTATATAGCTCCTCCAAACAGCAGTCAATGGAATAGCGATACACATCATCGCCAACCAGTGTGAAAGCTAAACATACATTTTCAGCATGAAAGATTATGGCGACTGTATTTTAAGACAGGAAAGGAATTTTGTTCGTGGATTTTATGCCGAGAAACACAACAATCGATTCTCCGGCGTGCCGTACAAAATAAGCGGAGTGGCCTATTATCTTTCGGTGTCATCTTGCTCCATGATAATGTCAGACCACATGTCTGTGCACAACCAAAAGGTCCAACTAGGCCTTTTCAATGGGAACAACCAGGCCTTACATTCAGTGATTTTCACTTGTTTCGGTATTTAAAGGAGTTCCTTGGTAGTCAACGGTTCGACGACGACGAATAAGTGAGAATCGCAGACACAGATTGGGATTCTTCTCTGGCGGTAGATTTCTTTGACACCGGAATTCAAAACCTTGTTGAACGATATAACCAATATTTGAACGAAAATGGAAATTATGTAAAAAAGTAGATGAAAACATGTAAGATATGAAAATAATGATATGTTACGTTTATTATTCCTGTTAGCCCCGTATGAGAATGAATGCGTGGGAAGAGATAGCAGTTGTCTATATGACATAATCGTGCAATAAAGCAGCGTATATCGAAGCGTACCCCTCCTGACCGTTTGTGAGACCGCGTCTCGTTTTGGAACACTTCCGTCTAGTATATCGGCCTGGCCGTATGTACATTTGTATTGCCACTTTTTTAATTAATGTGCGAAGTACCGTAAGTTTGCGAAAATACACCGAAATAGGTGATTTTATTGCTGCACTTTTTTTAGTTAACACCAATATATAATTGGATTTGCGCCGTCGTCTACGTCGATATTTATTGTGAACTTGACCAACTCTAAGGCTCTTGTTATTGGTTCCTGTTACTGATTCCTATTACCGGCTTCTTTTTTTAGCTGTCGTCGGTAATTGCCGATAACTTTAACACCCATCAGAACGTGAATACCGTTTGGAGGAATGAATTGCTCTACATGATATTGAAAGGAGGCGGAAGACTCGTCATTGAAGTAGAGTTGGCATCGACGTACACTTACAATTCGAAAGTTCAGTTATCATTTAATGACACTGTTCAATTAATGGTACGCTAAAAAATGTAATTTTTTATCCATGACAACTTCACATATATATGACATAATATATGACATTAATATACTGCCATTTATAATTTAAATTTCTTTGAAAAAGGCAGTAATTTCCGAAACATGTAAGAGGCTATTTTAAATATATACATATTAAAGTAAAAACAGACCCTATATATATATTGTGGTGAGGCAAATTACCTCAAACAATATATTTGAATTTCGTTAATTTAAAACTAAATAAATTTTGAAAAATTAAAAAAATTATAATTAAATATTTAATTATAAAGAATAAATATTAAATATTTAATTAAAAGAAAATTTAAGGAAATATAAATACAGTATCTTGAATAGTTTTAATATCTAATTTTAAATATGAAATTAGTTGTAAGTATGTAAATAAGAAGAAAATTGTAATTGATACAAATTTGAATATTTATTCAAATTATAAATTTCCGCATCATTTCCGTTGATTCTAAACAAACCAATGAGATGTTGTGGAGCAGATTTCAAGGGGACATTATTTGTTTTTTTATCGGCGTCTTTTTTGAGAGTAGTGGTATAGAGCCCATAAGATACAGACTCCATATTCCGTAATATTAGAGCATTTTTCTTAGTCCGCATTTTCTAAGAATAGAGATTAAAAATATTATAACGACTAAAAGTACTTAAAAATATATCCAAAAGATAGTGTAAAGTTTAATTTATCAATTTAAAATCATTTGAACGGTGTAAATCAAATATTTAATAAATTATCAACCTAAGCATCATTTTAAAATTAAAAATTTTAATGGCTTACTGAATGGAAATTTAGAGAATATTGCTCTAAACTAAGAAATAACCGTATTTTGGTACCAGACTCATCAATTCTTTGAATACCAGACCTAAAGTCATTCGGGATTAGAATGTAAGAAAAACGAGGAATTTTTCCAGTTTCAAGAAATTTCTTAAGATATATACCGAGATCCTTCCTTTCTTCCTGACCTAACTCCGTATTCTGATTTAGAAGGTACCTTAAATTACATTCATCGAAGAAAAATCATTTGTTAATTATTTTAAAATAGATCGATATACCTAGACAAATAATCGTAACTGTATGATTCAAGTAAACTATTGATCCAGAAAACGTCATCCTATACGTCAATTGTGTTGTTCTAAATATTAATTAAATTAATTAAAAGTTTACAGTTCATTCAAGAACTAACTTTCATTGATTTGGTTTAATTTAGATTTGAATTACCTCGTCAAGGTTATTCTTTCTCTTAATACTTCGGTTATCACTGTTAGCAGTAAACCTTTGTGTTATAAAGTTTTGATTCATACATTTAGTGATTTTAATATTTATATTTCCTTTGAAGCAAACAATCAAACGTTCTTTTTTTCTTTTACATTTCTTGCAAGAATAAATTAACTTAGGTTATTGTTGTATAATTATTATTTTTAGTAAAAGTTTTAAAAACAAAAACCGACCTGTTAAGGTATTCCATATCCAACTCCTGTATTTATTACCTTTTTAGTATTTAAAATAAATGTTTTATATTGTTTTGTTCGAAAAAGAAGTGTTATTATTATTATTATTATTACATAGCTCAGGTATATGTTAAAAGGTTTCTTTTTTTTCTACCCGTTTTAAAGTAGATAACGATTTTGCTGATTTCATACAGTGAGATCTTTCTACTCTGAGATAGATGTCAGCATGTATGACAAACGGCTTAAGTGATCGATATATATCCCTTTAAATTTACAAAATCAATAAAGGTTTTTTTAATATATGTTTATTTCCGTAGCTTTTAACCGGACTACTTCACACGCCTGAGATAAATAATTAATTTATAAGAGTCTCATCAATATTATCAATATAATTCCTGAATATAGTAAATTTCCACATTCTACAGGATACATTTTATTAGTCGCCCATCTTTAGAACTGTATTTTTGAATTAGGTACAGTTTACTACATCTTATGGCCGCCTAAACGTGAGACATTATCCTGTTATGGAATTATGTTTTCCATGTCCCTTTCAGGGGCTGCTATAATATATATATATATATATATATATATATATATATATATATATGGTAAACCTAATCAGTAGGCGATTAAAGGTCTGTATATTACTTCAAAATATATGTATTTAAAAAACTCTACATGTTTCGGCTGTATACGCCTTTTTCAAGAGAATACAAAATATTTTGTATTCTCTTGAAAAAGGCGTATACAGCCGAAACATGTAGAGTTTTTTAAATACATATATTTTGAAGTAATATACAGACCTTTAATCGCCTACTGATTAGGTTTACCATATCATACCAAGGTCACGAAGTTATTATATATATATATATATATATATATAACAATTGATAAATTATTGGAGTTTTTCGGCTTTTATATGAATTATTTACTAATATCAAATTAGAATGTATGTAAACTCCAATAATTTATCAATTGTTATATTTAATAAACGGCTAGGAAATTATATAAACACTTATATATATATATATATATATATATATATATATATGGTAAACCTAACCAGTAGGCGATTAAAGGATTGTATATTACTTCACCACTATATTACTATTATATATATATATATATATATATATATATATATATACATATATACATCAACAATGATAAATTCTTGGAGTTTTTGGGCTTTTATATGAAATATTTATAAATATTATCACATTAGTATGTAATTGCTAAGTAAATGTGAATGTAAACATTGCTATATACAAATGACAACGCAAGTCATACGAATTTGTAGACAGCAATGTTTACATTAACATTTACTTCGCAATTACATACTAATTTGATAACATTTATAAATATTTCATATAAAAGCCGAAAAACTCCAAGAATTTATAAATTGATATATTTCATGAACGGCTAAAAAATTATATATATACAGGGCTTCACCTATTGGTCTGTTTTGTGAACTTGTTATTATTATTTCGAGATTTATATACACAGAGTCATTAAAAATATATGTACTGTTAATGTGTTTCGAGGGAAAAGCATTCCCAATAAATATTGCTGCATATTACTGGATTGTCGTTTATTTCGTAATTTGTAGTCATAGTTTATCTGTGCCTTGGACTTAGTGGGTACGTTGCCGCATATACGTTCTACGCGTACCGTAGATCCACTATTACAGGCCGCCTTTAATTCGCGGTGGCGTCCTTTTCAATTATAGATAATTAGGTTTAACAACGTTTCGTAAGAAACCCCGCCCGTCTTCGTTAGAGCTAAGCAGTGGTATTGGCTGGTTGGCTTGTATGTCTAATAGCAACCCGCTTACGAAAGGTAAGTCCTTGGAGAGCTTCTGTGTATTGAAAATTACCGCAGCCAGTTTTCGTGATATTTTATTGCTTGCACGTTGTGTGTAGAAGTACATTACAATATTACATATATAACGTACAAATTGTTACCTATTATTGTATTACTGTTATTACAGTGTCCAATTTCGAATTACTAAGTTCGCTCCTGGAATGCATCCCTGACCAATCCCTAAGCTTATAAAATTCCTAAATATCATTTTCCGTTTCCTAAATTCTCAAAAAAATTTATCAATCTTATTTCAATTATCATGTACATTAAATTTACTTTTAAAACATATTTTTATAGCTAATTCGAATAGTTTTTATTCATATTTTTTTTTTGATCTAACTGTATCGCACATGATACGAGAGTGCATTATTAGGTGGTGTGAATTTCCAAAGCAATTAAATGACATTAAATTATGAAATGTAGTTTTATAAAATCCAAATTAAGTCATTCTCAAATAATTAGACGATAAAATATTAATTAATTCAAATCAATTAACAAAGATACTAGCATAAATAATGTTTACTTAGATATGCAAACAATGGAACAACAAAAACAATTAGCGGTTGGCGTCCTCTTTGCTAAAAGCGCTAAAAAGTATAATTTTAGTGCTCCTTTTTTATAATTGATAAAGGATGAAATAAAAGTGTTACTAACCAAAAATCAATGCTAAAACGACTTAATGAAATTAAGAAACATTTTGGAATACATCTGAACCTCAAAACGTTCCTGGATTTCCTGATATTTTATATTTCCATAACCCGTTTTAGACATAGTCTCCTGAGCTAGTTATCTACTCTATTTTTTAAGAGACGCAGCAGAAGAAAAATTCTACCTACGCAACTATCCCGTCAATCAATTTCCACCTGAACTACAAAGGTATTTTATGCGCTCATTAAGCAAATCAAACGCATTTCAAACCCATTTCATATTAAACTGAACTATAAATCAAAACTTTAGCATTATTTACCTGATTTCATGCCTTCAGCGCAATCTAATTATTAAAATTTGTATATTTTCTCACTTCAAAATATAATTAATCACTGTAAAAATACAGAAGTATGAACTAAGATTTAACCTAGATAAAATACCGTAATGTAGGCAATTTTACTATCCTATGTTAAACTAGTGGACTATATTTCGAAATTGCACGATATTGTATTTAAAAACATTATTTGTTAACATACTAATTTATTATTTAAAAACACGATTTTTCTACAATCTAGAATCAATCATGTAATTAGCTACATATTTATATGCATATTTTGAGCATATTTTTAGACCTGTAGTTATTAGATATTAGAACATTCTGGTAAAATTGTTATAATGAACAATGTTAATTCTCTTGCAGGCAAGAATATTATATACCCTTCGTTAACTGACGGTAATCAACTCAGGTAAAGTTTCAAATTTGTTTTAATAATCAAGTGAGTAAGCGTGGAAAATGGGGTTCTAAAAACTAGTAAACTTTGTTTGCTCATTTCCTGCAGCGAAGTTGGGAAATATAGTGGATTGTTTGTTCCAATATTGTTCGTTGTAGCAAGCACTCGAGAAAGTTGAAACTCGTTTACCTTCTTGAAATGTATATTCTGATTTGTTTATTACAGTTACGGCCAATTCACTTACACTTTTTAAATATCTTCTACCTATGATGTATTATTTTCATTTAAATGTCTAAACATCTATTTAATATAAAGTATATAAGGTTAATGTACCGGGTGGTCGCTGAGGTATCCGAGATACTTCGTATTTGAATTCAATGACTAATTTTAAGCATTCTATTCACTTTTTCCGAATTCATAACGGTTCTTGAAATATCGTGGTTTAAAGTTGATATAAATTACTAGAGGGCTTAGGAAAAAATTTGCAAAAGTTCTCCATATTGTTTTTCACCTCATAAAACGCTGTATGAAACTTCTGTATGAGTTGGTCCCTATTATTAGGCTTTCCCGTTAAATAGGTAAGTGTCTTCATATGTTCCCACATGAAAAAATCTAGTGCCGCAGCACCATCATGTAAAAACAACATCCTTCTTCTGATTTGAAGAGGTAAATCGTTGATCAAAGAAACCCTGTACGTTTCGCTGTTCAAATTTCTGTCGAAGATATATGGTCCGATAACTTCATTATTAATTATTCCAGCCCAAACATTTACGGAGAATCTTCTCTGGAAGTGGAGTTCTCAAACAGCATGAGGGTTTTCGATTGCTTACACATATTCGCTGTGGAAATTGTTGATTCCATCTCTTGTAAATGTGGCTTTGTCACAGAAAAGGGTTTTTGAAAGAGTTTATGAGAGACTAAGTGTATATGTTGACGCCGTGTAAAGTAGATGCGCGTTTATATGTGTTAGCTTTATGCGAGACTTTTGATTAGTGGTTTGACATACTGATGATGACAAGTTAGTTGTCGAAATCGTATTTAAGACACGACTATTAATTGTGGTAAGCGGTTTTATACCTTTCTTCAGTTTTTACTTAACCACAGTCTCCAAAGAAAGACGTTTCAAAGTTCAGCCAAACTACACATTACACATCTGCTTTATGTTTTACATCTTGTAGCAGACGTTTTACGTTGTTATCCAGATGTGGATCAACTAATAGGACAGTCGAAAGCAATTTTTTTTAAATCTCCGAAACGTATTCGGCTCTTTCATTCACAATGTCTTGACATACCGGAACTGCCACAGCCAATTCTTACACGATGGGGTACATGGTTAGAGGCAGTATTTTATTATTTTAAACATTTTGATAAGATAAAGTTGGTGATCTTACAACTAAACCCTAAAGAAGCAGCTGCAACAAGGCTCAGTCCAATGCAATTTCAAAATCTTCAAGTTGCAGCAGATTTGAAAATTATTTACGAGAATTATGTTCCAGTAGTGGAGACAATAAAAAAATTACAGAACACTTCGTTATTCTTACCGGCTAGAAACAGTGCTACATACTTTAAATGATGAAAAAAGTATTTATGTCAGAGGTAAATTTAATACTGTGTTATTTTTTTTGCTTTGAAGCGAAGTAGCCTTTACTTAATGGAAATTCATAATTAATGAAATAAAAATGAAAAAACAATATTACTTAATTTCCACATTATTGAGGTTAAATTCCATTACAATTGTTTCGACACACAGTGCTTTTCTCGGATGGAGTTGATAAATTTAAACTTAAATAAATTATAATGATGAAAAAAAATTTATATTCAGAAGGATGGTTTAATAATAGGCACTTTGTATTCAAGATGTGAACTTTATTACACAAAGTACAAACCACCTTTATTACCAAAGTACAAACATAAAAACGGGAAAATCGGAATAAATAAAAGAATCAGTTGTAAAATAGGGCTAATAAAAGAGAATTGCCGAAATCTATATGATTGTTGAGTAAAAAGTCGGTATTTTCATATTTTAAAATTTTCTATAATTTCAAGTAAATTTAATTTTTGCCACTTATTTTCTGTGTAAAATTTTAAAGTTATAATTAAAATTATGGGCAGATGTATTGCATAATATGTTCTATTAAAAGGAAAAATAAATAAACAGCTTTGACTTCCTATTATTTTGTTGCACAGATAAATTTTAATAAGTTGGGCAGTAATTTTAACAGAAGCGTCATGGAAAAGTTATTAAATTCATAATTGAACCTCAAGTAGTTACGTGTTTATTATCTATACAAGGTGTCCCGTATCATTATGTTCAAATTTTAGGAGTGTAAAGTAGACTTCATTTCAAGTAACAAAAACGCAAAACTTGTATATCTATTTTTATTTGTTTCAAAGTTACGGATCTATGAATGTGACTGTCAAATCATGAAAAAAATGTAATCCTAAAGTCAATACAAACAGATTTTATTAAAAAAAAATTTTATTAAAAAAACAGGCCTGTGATGGTTAACATCGCATAATAAAATGTTATCCTAAAATAAATAAACACGTGTCGTAGTGCATACAGTAATTTCTTGGAGATCTACAAAAAAGAGTAGTGGAAATTGATTTATGATAAAGAAGGTTCTTACTTATTTCGTAAGTGCTGAACCGTGAATATCATACAATAAACAAATGTTCAGATGACTGTTAACTTTGCATTTTTTAGTAAAGGATTACGTTTCAGTTCATACAACAGCTTATGAGTGAGTGGACACGTTTTCTTTATTCAAAATTCCTTACCGATTTTGTTCTCAAGAGTATGCGGATATGCATTTTGTGTATGGCTGCTCTAACGGCAGTGCACGTCAAGCAGCTATTGAACACCGACATCGGTTTCCCGATAGGCGCATTCCTCATTACAGAACGTTTCTGGAAGTACACAGACAATTTTGGGAATGCGGACTTCGTGATTATCTTGTCGACCGAGGAGTAAATTTGTCAGCAGACTTAGAGGAAGAAGCAGTAGCTATTGTTACAAGGGATCCAACTCTCAGTGTACGTCGAATCGCTAGACAACTGGGAGTGCCACGAACGACAGTTTTACGAATTTTAAAACGCGAGGGCTTACATGCATATCACTATCGCAAGGGACACGGTTTGCTTGAGGCAGACCACTATGCTCGTCTAGTTTATTCTACGTGGATATTAAGACAGTCACGACTTCATTTTAATTTCTGCAGAACAGTCCTCTGGACAGATGAATCTACGTTCACGAGAAGTGGTGTTACAAATCTGAGAAACCTGCACAGGTGGTCATCAGAAAATTCCAAAGCTATACGCCCATCCAAATTTCAACATGAATTTTCTATTAACGTTTGGGCGGCCCTAATCGATGACTTGTTGATTGGCCCTGTTGCTCTTCCTGGGAGGTTAACTGAGGACAATTACCTTCAATTTCTTATTGACGAACTGCCAGGACTTTTAGAGGATGTCCCACTGAATGTTCGACGAGACTTGTGGTTTCACATGGATGGGGCACCACCACATTTCGGAATTGCTGTCCGAAATTGGGTTAGCGTCAATTAACCAAGATGGATTGGTCGAGGTGGTCCTGTTGCACCCGATCTTAATCCTCTTGACTTTTTATGGGGGTACATGAAAAATTTAGTCTACGCGCAAGTTTCGAACACAAGAGAAGAGTTGTTGGATCGTATTCACCAAATCCGACAAAACGAGTATGAAATTCGGATAAGTACTTCTTCTGTTGGCTTACGGGCACAAGCCTGCATTCAACAAGGAGGTGGACATTTCGAAAATATTAATTGAACTTTTTTAAATAAAATCAGTTTTTATTGACTTTGGGATTACATTTTTTTTCATGATCTGGCAATCACATTCATAGATCTGTAACTTTGAAACAAATAAAAATGGATATACAAGTTTTGCGTTTTTGTTACTTGAAATGAAGTCTACTTTACACTTCTAAAATTTGCACATAACGATACGGGACACCTTGTATAGCTAACTTTAGAAATACTCGTAGAGTAAATCCAGAGGATTTAATATACCAAGTCAAACAAAACGTTTAAAAAAAGTTTAATTAGTAACCCGAAAATTATTTTCTTTCTATCAAAATCAAGGATTAGAACAGAGTAAAATGGTACACTGGAAAAAGTTGTTAATTTTACATCTCATTTACTTTTCGACGATAAAACAAGAACGTAAGCGCAAGAACGTAATAGTGTCACAGTACAACGTATGTACGTACGCGACTAAAATAAGAAAAAATAACATTGAATCGAAATCTGCTTACTGTTCATGTACTTGTGTTTCCTAGAGGGTCCAATTTTGTGCTTCACAAATGGAATTGATTCACTGTGTACGGTATTTCCGGAGATTGTATGAAGTCTGGATTTAGAGGAAGAAGCGTCTACGAAAGTAGAATTTTTACGAGACATCCAGCGTGATCCTAAAATAACGAAATTGGAAATAAATTTTAATTTTATTCGTACTATTATCTATTTTTATTTAACAATAAATTTAATGTGTTACATATATATTTATCTAATTACTTTTGAATACATCGAGTGTCGCATTTATGCGAGTACCTCGTGCTAAAATAATGTGGATTTATTATAACATTTTTCTCTTGTTAACTGAGATACAGGATGTCGAAGTTTTATCAAAAAATTATAAATTCTGGTATAACTCGAAATTGAAAAAACATTTTTTGCGAACTTAATCTATCGTTTTTAACTTTTCTTGGTCTACTTTTTGATAGTAACTTTAAAAGAAGAAACTGAACAGTTCAGCGTTTACCCGGTCCTCTACAATCATGTACCGCGCAATGACTAACATTTGCTTTAGTAATAGCTGATTGTGGCTTAGGAACTAAAAATGTGTCATTTAAGTCGACCACGTTGAAATTAATTGTACCACTGTCTTACGGTAGCTAAGAAACATTATTTGTTATCAAACACCTTATTGATTTCCTTAAAATATTCCGTCCGAAACTAGCACCAGTGTCCGGATGTCTAAGAGATGTCACCTGGGTAAATAAATACCTTGGTAAGATTAATAATGACGTATGCAGCTGAAACCCGTGTCGGCACAAGCAGAATTAAAGTACTGATAAGAACAGCCGAAATAAACATTTCAAAAACGATAGTGGGAAAAACAAGAGTTAGGTACGAAGCTCTGAGGCAGATGAGAGTCAGGTTGATAAAAACAGAAAAAGACTAAAGACCACCAGGAAAATGGGATCCTGGAAGACCGTTAAAATTATGTAACGAAGCTGGGTTTTATTTAGGTCCGATAAACGGTTTTGACCTAAATAAAAGAAGAAGAAGAAGAAGATTCCTTCTGGCATAAGTCACATTCTAGGTTGTAGAAATCAATTCCCTGATTTCTTGAAATTTCTTTTTGTTATGTAATTCCAAGTAAATAATGACACGAATGGATATTGTTTCAGTAAACTATACTCCTATACCGCCTCATTCTGAGCAAACGCAACGATTCGAATGTATGAATATTTCTCCCGCTCCTAATGCAAATCCCCTGAACGCGTTTAGCCAATCACAAAACAGTCTGTCGCCCAACCATTTGACAATAAATGTCACAAATTTGTGTCACCACTGTCACCCTATACGGAGTCTCTTAAGCGTTTGAATAGTAATCATGCCGCGTTATACACTAGAAGATAAAGCCGAAATGATGAAATGGTACCACACTGATAATTCTTATCAAACAGTATGTGGCTTATTTGTCGGAAGGTATCCCGACAGGCCTATCCCGAACAAAGCTACAATTTGTAGACTTAAAAAGAAAATAGACATTACTGGTTCTGTACAAAATTTAAAACCATTAATCCCAAATCGCAGAGTTCCTAATAATACGTCCATTTTAGTATGCGCTGCAATAGAACTAAATTCAAATTTGACACTTAGCGATATTTCCAACGATTTAGGCATATGCTGCTCTTCCGTTAACCGCATACTAAAATTAAATGGTTGTAAAATAAATTGTTCATAATGAGAAATTAAGTATAATTTCTCATTATGAACAATTTATTTTATTATTTGTAAGAGTAAATTTTTCTTTACATTATTAGAATTTAATTTATTTTTTATTTATTTCTGAAGTTTATTTAGTTTACTATGAATAGTTTTTGTGACCTTTATTATTAAAATTTAATTTATTAATTCTCTTGATGGAAACCAAAAATAATAATGGAGTAAGACTAATGGAATATTGCCTCACAAACAACTTAATAATAGCAAACACATGGTACCAACATAAAGATGTGCACAAATATACAAGAAGGGGACCAAATAATGAGCTATCTATTATTGACTATATACTAGTGGAGAAAGATAACAAAAAAGAGGTAAAAGATGTTAGAGCTAGAAGAGGTCCGGAACTGTACACTGACCACTATATGGTATTAGCGAAAATTAAGAAACAGGAAAAAAGAATTGATGAATGCAGGAATAAAGGAGATGTAATATTTACAAGTATAAGAACATACAAACTGAGGAACGAAGAGGTAGCAAAAAAATATCAAAACATGGTAGAAAACAAGATGGAAGAACTGAAGATCGACAAGAATGATGGAATTGAAGAATATTGGAAAGCCTTTAAGGAAATACTATTAAGCTCGGCAAGGAATACCTGCGGGGAAATGAGAGGACGCGATGGAACTAAGCAGACAGCCTGGTGGAACGTCGAAATTAAAAAAGCAGTTAAAATAAAGAAAGAAAAATGGAAACAATACCTGAGAAACAGAACAGAAATAAAATATGAGCTTTACAAAGAACAAAGGAAGAAAGTAAACAAGATGACAAAAGAGGCAAAAGAGGAAAGCTGGACAGAACTCGGAAATAAGATAGAGCGCAGCAGCAAGGAAAACCAAAAATTATTCTACAAAATACTTAAAATATTTAGAGCAGGAAAAACGACAAAACATGCACCAATTATGGATAAGGAAGGAAATATAATAACAGATGATATACAGACAATGAGTAGATGGAAGGAGCATTTTGAGGAATTGCTAAATATAGATAGAAATGTAACTGAGACAAACAAAAGAGAAGAAAAACAACGAATAACTATTGAAGATGAGGAAAGATTGGGACCCATAACCAAAGACGAAATAATAGGGGCATTAAACACACTGAAAAATGGGAAAGCTCCAGGACACGACAGAGTAACCACTGAAATGTTGAAGAACGTAAAAGGAAAAGGAATAGAAATATTTTGGCAAATATGTAATAGAGCATGGGAAGAAGGTAGAATACCGGAGGACTGGAAAATTGGACAAATAGTGCCAATATATAAGAAGGGAAATAATAGGAAGTGCAGCAACTATAGAGGAATAACGTTACTAAGTACAGCAGCGAAAACCTATGAACGCATATTGGAAAGGAGATTGCAAAGATACGTGGAACCAACACTTGAGGAAACTCAAAGTGCATTCAGGAGAGGAAGAGGGGTTCACGACAACATATTTACTGTGAAGCAAATAATTGAAAAAACAATACTAAGCGCAACTAAAGCATACTTCGCATTTGTAGATCTAGAAAAAGCTTTTGATTGTATAGGAAGAAAAAAAGTATGGAATAGCTTGGAGAAGAGAAATGTTGACAAAAAGCTAATAACAGCAGTAAAGAGCATGTATACAGAAAGTAAAAACTATGTAATCAGTAAAAATAGAAAGTCAGACATTTTTGAAATTAAAGACGGTTTGCGACAGGGAGGAGTATTCAGCCCGGTACTGTTTAATATTTTCATTGATGAAATAATTAATAAATGCAAACCACACATGAAAAAACTCAACGTGGGATTCAGAAACCTAAAAGCAATAGAGCTAACGGAGTGTGTATTCGCAGATGATGTTGTCGTTATGGCTAACACCGAAAAAGGGCTGCAAGACAATGTAAACATATGGAATAACATATTAAAGGAGAATGGAATGAAGATAAATATAACAAAGACAACTGTGATGGTAGTAACAAATGGGGAAAAGGAAGAATTGAATATAAAAATCGACAACCAAAGGATACAACAAGTTGAGCAAATTAAGTACTTGGGAGTAATACTGGAAAGAAATGGTAATCAAAACATTGACATAAGTGAACGTATCAAAAAAATAACAAATCTATACCATGCAATGAGATCAGCATTTATAAGGAAGAAAGAGATATCAAGAAAAACCAAGATGACGGTATACAGAACAATATTCAGACCAATATTAACATACGGAAGCGAATCATGGGTACTATCAAACAGAAATAAAAGCAGAATACAGACGATTGAGATGAAATTTCTGAGGGGAGTGAAAGGCATAACAAGAAATGACAGAGTGAGAAATATTGACGTACGAGAAGAGCTACAAATAGAACCCATAATGGAATATATAGAAAAGAAACAATTAGGATGGTGGGGACACCTACAGCGTATGAGGGAATGTACACAAACTAAAAGAGTATGGACGTCCAAAATAATAGTCAAACGAAGACATGGGAGGCCGAAGCAAACATGGGAAAAGGAGGTAGCCAAATTGATAGAGAACAGAGGAGAAACAGTACTGAATGCAAGAGAAATTGCCAAAGATAGAAAAAAGTGGAAAAACTTTGTACAAAATACTGACAATACACATTAGTTAAGAGATAAATATGTAAAATCCCTACACCGAAAGGTAGAAAGAGAACTTAGATTATATATATATATATATATATATATATATATATATATATATATATATATATATATATAATTCTCTTGATGCCTTATTTGCAATTTTCTTAACCGCTTATTAATAATTTCATTACGCTGTGTGTACCATCGTCAGTATAACGTATTGCAATTTACTCATTACCATAACACAGGACTAAACAATTTATAGCCCTTTAATAGTAATTTGGTAATCAGATAATTTATCTTACGCCGCTCCATAATATGTAAGTATGTATGACATATGACATTGATGTCGACGCGCCTACAGCGTTCAGGGGATTTGTATTCGGAGCGAGAGAAATATTCATACATTCGGATCGTTGCGTTTGCTCAGAATAAGACGGTATACTTAAACTAATTTCGTTGGCCATTTTAGGTTAACTGCACTAGTAAGTTATTTAAATATTTCTATTAGTTGCGCTGGTCTAAACCTTTTTAAAAAATCTGGACACTCTGGATAATCTTTAATGATAGCATATACTGTATTCCTTGATCGCTCGTTTGACAAAAGCTATTGGAACACCATGTTGTGAAACCCTATTTGGCGCATATTAGGGCGCATCAAACATTGCTCGAGTCATCTTGTTTTGGAACTGTTGAATTATATTGAATTTAATTGGTGTGAGAGATGACAATTATTCAAATCACACCAATTAAATTCAATATAATTCGTATATACACGAAAGTATACAAATAAAAATCATGTCTATGTCCGAATATCGTGTACTGATAATCTGTAGCGACAGTAAAATATCGATATCTGCACGTTTCTGGGCGGATGTGGTTTTTTTCATACAATTTTCATTATCCGCACAACCCGGATGGCTGACGTCGCGACGTGTTTGCGTCTACATTCTTCGACAGGAGTAATATTGTCAGATTGTAGAATGAACGCAACAAATTAAGCGACAATTGCATATGAGATGAGATTTGAATAATTGTCATCTCTCACACCAATTAAATTCAATAAAATCACCATGTCGCAATACAAGTTATCTAAGAAATATGTTTCTAAGAGTAACCATGGAAATTCCCGTAGTATGCATTATTACTTGATCTTGCTGGGACCGCTCGAGCGATTGGGGTGTCGACACCTGATACAAAGATGGATCACAATCCAATCGGGGCACAGCTGCAGGTATATGTGGAATGTGCCTTAGAAGAAAGAAGATACCATTAAATCCGGGGAAACGCACGACGGTTTTCTAGGCTAAACTGTTTGCAGTCGCTGTTTGCGCCGAGGATATTCGGAAAGCCGCGCAAACAAAACAATCAATATAATGACTGATAGCCAGGCTGCTATTAAATCCATTATGAATCCATCTACCGGGTCTAAATTGGTGAAACATTGCAAAGAAGTCGTCGATAGACTGGCACAAAACAATAATGTGTCACTGATATGGGTACCAGGACATGAGGAGATTAAAGGCAATGAGATAACCGACAAACTGGCCAAAGAAGCTTCTAAGAGGAACTTCATAGAAGCAGAAGCTAGAAGAGAGATCTGGTTATGGATAGGAAGAGAATACTAAAAAATGGAGGATAGCGGAAGGTCAACTCCATACTAAGACACTACTAGGGGTGTTGGAGGCTAGGCTTTTAGCCAACCTAGTACATAGTAATAAAAAATAAATTAAAATTATTACCGGCTTGATAACTGGACATTGCCCTTTAAGGAAGCACCTGTACAGCATGGGCTTGGTTAGCGCCCCACCTACATGGAGAGAGAGAGTGACTAATTCTAGAACTAATGTATTTCTTCCATTGAATTATTAAATTTTAAATCTGAACATTTTTTCGTGAACTACTTATTTTTCGAGATATTTGAAAGTTTCAAGTTAAAAAATACACCCAGTATATTGTGGTTAATTGGATAAAAATAGATATAAATTAGGATAAAAAGACATTTGAAATATAAATTTATTTTTCAATTTAAACCGGATTTTAATGCAAAATAAAGTAAACTATATATTTTTTCTCGGCATTATTTAAAAATAGTATGATACTAACTAATATTTATAAGATCTTTCTTAGTTTATAAAAGCAAATCACAAATTGACAATTTTAGAAAAAGAACGAATTCCGTTTCCATTGTATCGCAAGACAATACGAATCAATTTTCCTGTAGTCAAACAATAGGGGAAGGAAATTAATGAACGTTTTAACAATTCCCAGAATATTTCCCACGGAATTGACAATACGATAAGGCTTTTTGTCGGTAGAAATAATTTCTTTTCAATGTGGGACAATGGGAAAGTAAATTCAATAAGACCAGAGTGTACTAGCATAAAAAGAAAATATTTCGTGCCTTGTATTTTGCGATTTCGAATTTCTGTTTCGCGTTTGCGGTTAAATAACATGTTATTATTTCAGAAAATTCAAACAAAGGCTAATTTATAATTTAAATTGAGTGATTGGAATTAACCGACCCAATTTCGTGCATTTTTAATAGTCTCAGTTTGATGAACACCGTCTAGTAATGTTGGGAATTATCTCCGTTAAAGTATACCTATCTGAATATGAATGTGACGGTGGAGGGTCAAACTGAAAGTACGTGTGGTTTGAATGGTTGAACCGTATTTATGGCAAAATAGTAATAATAAATGTAAAATAATTTTCTGAATAAAACCAGTTTGGGTTTGCTGTAATACAGGTGAATACACTGTTAAACATGCATTTTGTGCCATAGAAATTTGTTTCTTATATATTTTAGTATCTTAAAAACAAATTTAATAACCTTAATTGCCTATCACCCATGGAATTTTAGTAACAAGCATTTATATTTTGTGAGTATGAACGATGGTGCATATTACACCATGTTAGCAGTGACGAACATTCCGTGTTAAGACAAGTTCATTCTTCTCTGTTACATGCAAGAAGTACGTATCCAAGTCAGATATTGTGCATTAGTGGACATTTGCCCACATAGAAACGCTAAGAAAATAACAGCAGACATAATAAAAACAAGATAGACAAACAATACAGACTATCTGTAATAAAGACCAATATATATCTGATATCACATATGAACCAATGTTATGGTTGTATCGAGTTTCTGGCGGTGACGCTTCAACTCCAGTTACTAGAATCACGACCTCGTTTTTGTTTCACCGTGCACAGGTTATGAGGCTGTATACACTTTACTTTTTAAATCTTCGGGTGACTGTTTGTTAAATGATATAAACTGCTGTTGCGGCGGGTGTCTCTTGTTAAAAAATGATGGTTATGTGGATGTTTAAAATAAGACCATGTGTCTTGTGCTGATGCTGAGTTGATACTGAGTTTTAATTCATACTGATCTATTCTGTACTGTTTTACATGTAGGTAAAAATATATCACTACCCCTAACTATTACATATTAAAATCATATTGGTTGAATAGTGTATTTTTTGACATCATAACGGGGAATTTTTGTGTTATTTAATTCGTGGAAATTATACCTATGGTAATAGTACCCCAGGTTTACGATAGTCTTAAACATCTTACTAATAAATCAAATATAATTACTAATAATGTATTAGTAGGTGTCATAAACCTAAGCATGCGGTTCCGGTTAATTACTTTGTGCAGTAATGGAACCCTATTATACATCTTTAGTTAACCATGGGCGGTCAGGTCAAATATCATCCCTTGAATGCATTCACTAATAAGCGATGGCAATAAACAAACAGTCTGATGTATAAAGCAATAAATAAATTTGGCAAAATTAATTAATAATCCTAGGTAATGAAAGAGTGATTTAAATTATAATGTAGGTAACAAATAAATTTGTAAATATAAAAGATATCGCTTTCTTAGAATTTCAAGAAAGCTTTGCCATTTGAATGTGCTAATAAAAATATTTTCTGCAGTGGTTTAAACGTTAAAAATTTTATAAAATTGGAAATGTTTATGTTTGAATTTTATATCCTTGATTTCCTTATATTTAGCAATAAAAATTTTTTGAAATTGAAATATTACAAAAGGATAGTGATGTATCCTCAACAAGTCTCATTACTTAATTTACACACCTCGAATGTAGCACTACATGGAAATAATAATTCACTTTTTTATCAAATCACAAAGGCTAAACCCAAAATGTTTTAATATTTACAAGCAACATCTAGTAGCAGATGCATATCTAAAGGAGAAGAAGTTCTTCTAACAATCATTACTTGTGGTTGAAATAACAACGACAGTGAACTTTATGTAAATATCTATATGAAATGAACAAGTTTTCATAGAAGATTCTTTTTTATTCCGACCATCCATTTTCTCATGCTATCCGAACTTATACATTTTATTTAATTCCATATTTATTCACAGTTCCCACCTTTGAAATGCCTTTTTAGGGAAATATTGACAACAAACAATTGTAAACGCAATTCACATTACTTTTATAGCTTCTTTCTTTTCCTCCCATCTAGTACGGTCTAAGATATATTATTTGTAAATGTACTATTTATATTTACACTCCAAATAAATAAAAAATTTTTCGCGGAGTAATAAATCTTTTCGAAGTATACAAGTACTGCCTGATTGAATATCAAAAATCTATATTCACAGATGTATCCTGATTTCAGTGCTTTCTTTTTTCGTCATCAGGCGGCCCCTGGGTAATCAGAATTATGAATGGGAAAGTTGTGAAAGTCAAAATACTAATATGTCTGAAAGTACACTTGTTATGTTGTGTTAAAATAAATAAAGTTATACCAAATTCTTTCATTTGTAAGAAACTTTCAGTCATTAAATTCTTAAATATTAGAAATACGGACAATATAAACAAATAATAAATATAATACATATTGTAATGGATTTTTCTCCGAAGAAACGAAGATTTATATTGAACATTATATTGTTTTTGACATGTAATTAAAATGTATTTTATTTTATTGTGTATATTTAAATGTTTATAATGTTTGAATTTATTATTACGATCGGGACTGTACAATTTTATTTTAGACTGAAAATGTGTGGACTCGGTAGAATTATGTACTATACCCGTATGTGCCCGATGTACGAGATTTTCCGGGGTATTTTTGGACAGAGATACCAGAGCTAGTAAAGCATGTGGATGTATAAAAAACTTCATTTTTGTCTTGATGTATTTGATTAAAGTCGGGTTATTTGATTTGTAGTGCTTTTATTTGTGCATTTAAATTCATTTACGATTTTTACGAGGATTTGTGATCTCGTTGTTTCTTTTATAATTAGGTATTGGTATCTCTCGCCTAGTTTTTGTGTAAATGTGTTTATATCGATATAAGTACAGCACACATTTGTTTTATATAATTGCTAGTACGATAATTTGTTGATGATTGTATTTATAGATTATAATTTTCATAATTTTGATATTAAAGTAGTATATGAATATTCAAGAAAATTGTCATGTTTTTGTGAGGGAGTTTTTTTTTGTTATGTCAAGATGTTCGAGATCGTTTTGTAGTCAGGTTGGTTTTGGAGGGAATATATATATTTTCTATCATGTTATGTTGCGCATGATCTTAATTTTGACACGCGTAGTCAATAGTTTGGTTTCTGTTGACATTTGAATTTAGGGGTTATAATTTAGAGGTCAAATTTGAGAATTTTCTTAATTATTTATTAGCTTTTATGTTTGCTCGCGAGTCACAGGGGGTTTTTCTCTGTGTGCGTGTTATTATCACACAGACTGTTTCCTCCTAGCTTTAGTTATTCTGGCTTTAGCTCTCTTTACATTTGGTAAAGGGATTTTTTTTTTTTGGTTTTTTTAAAATAAGGAAAACTGAGAACTTTTATTAATGCTATTTTTGTATTTTTCTTTACGCGTTCTTGCTTGTTCGAGAGCAAGACCTGAGGTACGAAGATTCCAGCTAGAAGATTAGACGACTGAGTTTATCCGGACATTTGTTGTGAACTGCATTCATAAGCAAAGGCACAGTTCACAGCAATATGTGAAAAAAAATTAACAACAAAGTATAATTCAATAAAATAATCAAAATACCGAAATACGAAAGACTAGGGAAACAGAAGAAGAAAACATTAAACGAAGAAACAAATTAACGAAAAATGTCTGCAGAAGAATTATTTAAACTATTAAAATTCTTTGCAAAATATTTGTTTTAGCCGTTGGAAGGAGAAGTGTTTCATTCACTCTTGAGTTTAGACGAGGTACTCGAAAATTCGCTTCTGCAAGTAAATCAGCTAAGTCGATCTTATAAAGAATTACATTTTTGATAAAGTTTGAACTAATTAGGTTCAGTCTTGCTTCCAGCGAATCAACTCCATGGCGATTCAAGAGTAACTTGTAGTCCAAACCACGAGGAGGGTACGCTCTATCAATTTTATAACTTACTTTGGAAACTTTCGCTATATGGATTCAATTGCATTAATATAGCAATCATATGTTGGATACCACTCGACGACATATTCTAACTTGCTAACAACTAGCGCATAAAAAAGTGACTTGAGTGAAGCTATGTTGTCGAAGTCCTAACACGTACGAATAATAAAACCCAATGATCGATATGCTTACGTAGTTATTTTGGGAAATATGATCAGCGAAGGTCAGATTTTCATCAAAAATAACTCCAAGATCATCGACATGCTTTTCGGTTGATTCCGATGTTGTCAACAGAATAATTGGAAAGATATCTATTAGGTTTTCTGGTGAAAGATATGAAACGGCATTTATCGATGTTTAAATTTAATTTGTTTGAAGAGCATCAATTTGTGACACGATCCAGGTTTTCTTAAAGAAAGGCACCATCTTGAGCACCAGTAATTGGATGAAAAATTTTTTAATTGTCCGTATAAGCCAAAACATGACAATTAATAGAGCTTATTAAATCATTAACAAAGATGTTAAATAATAATGTTCCAAGATTGGCACCCTGAGGCATTCCGGAAGTAGAAAGATACGTCCTAGATTTGTAGCCATTATAGTATACAAAATTGCTTCAATCAGTAAGGTAAGGAGTAAGGAGCACTTTTAGTCAGTTGCTGAAACCAAATAAACCCATTTTACCCAGGAGAGCAGCAAGGTCAATGGTATCGAAGGCACGAGAAAAGTAAGTATAAATAATATTCATCTGCTCTTACCGTCAAGTGTTTCACACACAGCCTGAGATAAAATGGTGAGGTTGAACTGGTAAATCTTTTAGATAAAAACCATGTTGACAAGAATTATTTGATATTAGAGAAGTAAATATGTTCATATAGTATAGCCTCATACACCTTTGCAAAGTTGGGTAGGATTGATATGGGCCTGTAATTATTAACATCAGAGCTATCTCCTTTTTTATGTACAGGATATATACTGTCGATTTTCCAGGTAACAGGAAAAACACATGTTTGCAGCGATAAATTAAATATCTTGCAAAGAGGCTCAGCAAATATTGATGCACAATCACTAAGAAGGAACCTGGGAATGCTATCATGCCCGGAGGTGAAAATGTTCTTTGATTTTTATAGTAGCTTCAGTAAATCATCATATTCAACTCTCCGAATATTCAGTAATGGGAAATTTGTATGTAGATCTTGAATGTCACCACTGCTAGCACCTGGCAAGTGTACACCAGAGAAAGCTGATGCAAAAGCATCAACAATCCGCTGAGGGTCTTCTAATTCAGAATCGCCGTTATAGAGTTTACCAGGAATTCTGGAGCTACCACGTTTGGATCTTACGAATCTCCAAAAAGATTTAGGGTCACCCAGAAGGAAATGCTGAATATTGAATAAATATAATCGTTATAATATAAAATACCAAAATAAATGAATTATAATTTAAATAAAAAATAAATAAATAAAAGGTTAGACAAATTGTAAAAACTAAAACTAGAAACAAATTAACCAGAATAATATAAGAAAGGAAAAAAAATGGTTTAATTGAAAAAAATCTTCAAATAATTAGTTGGCAGTAGTGCTCATAATGTTGACATATGCTGCAGCATATTGGTCCTCGCCGTAGGCACATGATCGATGCAATTGAAACGTGAATTAATCCTCGGCACGTATAGGGAAATCCTGGATAGAAACAACGGGCAATCAATAACGGTCGTCAACTGTGCAGCCCTTCCCAAGACTAGGGCAATACAACATGTCCTGGTCGGTCTCACCGCATTTATATAAATCGCTCACCGCCTGGAAATTTTATCTACTAAGATTTACATGACGGCGAGTAATACCAGTCCCCAGTCTACTTAATGTCCTCCAGATTGTATAAAGCTGATTATGTCCAGGGGAAAGTTGCTCCTTCACTTTAAATGGGTTACTTGGTCTTTGGTTCTTCCACAGTTCTACGCGTCGTGGTGCAGGCGTAAAGTTTTCCATTATTGCCTCATTTTTTAAGAAACATTTCCTAAATATCGGTTATGATCTGGCTGGAGTGGGAGGCCATTATTATTCTCTGAGAAATTGTTTCAACAAGTAAATGCGAATGCGAAAAGATCTTTTTCCACGGTCGGGAGTAGAAATCAGTTTCTATGACATCAAAATTAAAACAGAAGTAGTCGATTATTCCCAAGGGAGTATAATGCTCCCAAGGGAGTTTACATTATGGAGAACGTTTGTGATTCATGCAAAAAAAAGATAACATTGAAATTATTTATTGACATTTAAATTAAATGTTATCAATTTTATGAGATGTCAGGAAGTAACAATCTACCATAAACGCTTTATGCATATCATTAAAGGCCATTACTTTTTCTTTTGATGAAACTTTAAAATATATATTTGACAGATGTTCGAAATAACATCTTAATGACTAAAACTACGACATAATTTTTGGAGTTATAATGACAAAATATGTGTTTTTAAGTTAATGAGACCGTGGAAAAAATAGTATATACCATTCGGGAGAGATGCTATTTTGTCCTCGGTGCATTGTAGCCCTCGGGCTTCAAATTGCACCTCTGCCAAAATAACGCATTTCTCTCCCTTATAGTATAATATACTATTTTCTATTTTGCGTTCGTGATGAAGTTATTATATAACCCAAAACAGTATCGAAATGAGCTTCATTTCGTTACGCTTTTTTCATTTTTCAATGTTGACGTTGTTCGAAGACAGAAATAAATATCATTGCTGTCATTTGATTTCAAGAATTTAAGTAAGTTTGACAGATGTGATATATGTACGTAGGCTACACAAACAACGTATATTGTATACAATTGACAACAAGATATATTAGTTTCTATGTCACTCATGTTTATATTCTTAAAGAAAATATCAAGTAATGCTAACGAAAATTAATAAATAATATTTCGTGGATATCAAAATTTAAATTTGAAAATGTAAATAGAACAAAACAGAAAAAAATAGTACAAAAAACTTGTGTCATAAGGCCTTTCGTCACACTCGTTCTTTAGAAAACTCGCTGCTATCGCGGTTCGTTTTCTAAACTGAACTCGTGCGACAATATGGTGCCTTGTGAAACAATTGGACGTAAATTTGGCAAATAGGAGGGCCACTGCTAAAATTCGCGGAAAATGGTGAAATAAAACAAATTACGCTATGTAAATAACTTTATTGTTTCTCAAAATACTCCCTTTTAAAATGTATACACTTTTGCATCCTATAAAACCAATCTTCAAAACACTTTCTCTATTCTGAGCGAGGTATCTTCAAAACCAGTGATTTAAATTCTTCAATAGCCTCGTCAGGAGATGAAAACCGTTTTCCACGCATTTCATTTTTTATGTTTCGGAATAAGGAAAAGTCATTGGGCACTAAATCGTATGAATATGGGCAATGAGTCATTAATTCGATGTTGCTGTTGGTCAAAAACTCGACTGTTTGTCGTGCTGTGTGAGCGCTTGCATTGCCATGATGAACAATGATTCGTCGGTTTATATTGTTATTTCTGACTTCATTGATAACATCCGGCCAACAAATTTACGTATACCAGTCAGCATTAACTGTTCGTCGATCCTCTAATGCGACAGATCCAACACGACCCGTTTTTCCGAAGAAACAAGCAATCATTCTTTTCTAAACGCTTCGCGACGGCACCACTTTTGTTGGTTTAGGTTCATTTTGGAACACCCATACAGTCGATTGTTGTTTAGCTTGAGGCTCAGATGAATATATCCGGGATTCTTCGCCTGTTACAATATTATATACAGAATTTGAACGACCACAATCAAATTTTTTTACCATTTCCTTCCACCAATTGACAAGTGCCTGTTTTTGCTAGTCTTTTAATTTTGAGGGATCCAACGACTGGAAAGCTTCCTGACATGTAAATGATCGTTCAAAATCGTATGTATTTGTTTCGTCGCAATGCCTAAGGACGTCTGTATCTCACATGTCGATCTGATAAAATCATTTCACGCACAGCATCGATATTTTTCGCAACAACAGAGGTGCATGGACGCCCTTCACGAAGATCGCCACCAAACGTTGGCCTTCCACGCTTGAATTCTGTGAACCATTTATAAGCCATAGTTTTGGATGGTGCTTCATTCCCAAATATCGAACTAAGCTTTTCCAAAGATTGCTTTGGTGTTAAACCGTATCGAGAATCGTAAAAAAAATCATCACTCGAAAATTACGATTCAAAATTTCCATTTTTGCCACAACTATTACTTTGTTAAATTCTGTTGAAACAAAACTGTTCAGTTTTAAATCGAACTGTCAACTGAATTATAGGTTAAAAATGTCAAATTTTACGAATATGATAATTGTGGAATGCTGGCAATTCAAGGAGTACTTTATTCCGCGAATTTTAGAAGTATCCCTCGTAGTATCTACAAAAGCTTATAGCTAGGACAAATGTTTAAATTTAAATGGCTATAATGTTAAGAAATACCTTAAGGTACATGTAGGTAAATAAGCAAATGATAGTTAAATTTTTTTTATTAAACAAGTTCTTCTAATATTTATGTCTAATCGGAATTTAATTTATGGATATGTCTTGTATTTCTTATTCGAAAATGTAATTTTATTAGGACGAAAAGGCATGGTATCTGTTTCTTTGCGAAAAATCCATTATACACTAGCAGATTTTTAACAGTAAATTGCTCGTGAATATTAAAACAGAAACATTATACACGGAATATTAAAATTAATCAAAGGAATATTTTTTTCTTGTAATTTTAGAACTCAAATTGAGAATATACAAATTTCGAGACGCTTTCAATGTATCATTTTTCCGTTGCGTGCGATTTATTCTGATTAAATTTGTCTCTGAAAATGGAATATTAATATATGTATATTATTGTAACAATAGCCTTCAGTGACGCAAGAAAGGACGCACAAATGGCGTAGAACAACAGATAGGGGGCGGAAAAAAAGTACCTTACAAAGAGACAAATGAATATATAAATATATGTTATATCAAGAATTTTTATAATTCGTTTTAAATTGTATTCAGAAATTGTGTTCAGAAATAATAAATCAAATTTGTAGGTTTTTATTTCTATTTTCAAGAGAAAACCGTTCTTTTGTATCGTCGCTCTGGTCATAAACGACAGCCTTCTGAAGCTCTATCCACCGATTTGGTACCGCTCTCAAATGTTACTTAGACTTTTATATATCATTTTAAGTAAGTTATTACTAGAGCAGACCAATTTCCGTGCGCGCCATGTGTACCGATGTGAGGATGATTGTATTGCATCAGAACTAATAAAAAGCATTCAGTATGTGTTTGGTACTTGCTTAGACTGGATGTACGTAATAAAATGTAGTCGACACATAAATTGAGAAAACGACCGTTGTCAGACGAAGTGAATACGTTTATTATGGATTTCCCGGACTTAATATACGATGGCTCAAAAATTAAATGTTTAGTGTGCAATACATATCTAATGTGTTGGTCAAAAACACATTGTAAAGAACACGTAAGCAGTTCGAAGCACAATAATAACAAAATTAATCGACAACAGTTTATACATGAACTATGTGTAACTATGATTGTGTGTACACTGCCGTTTACCTTGTTAAGTAATGATTCATTTATTTCCTTTTGGAATAAATACGCGAATCAAACATTACCGAGCACGACAACGTTACGAAGGAATTTACCATCGGTGCGTAAACAGGTTGAAAATAAAATCAAAGCCGAACTGAAAAATAAAAAACTGTGGTTATATGTGGACGAAACAAATAATAGCAAAAAACAATCTGTAGTTAATGTGATGGCGCGTAATATGGAACCACATCAACCAACGTCTTCAATTTTATTAGCATCCAGACGACTAGAACAATGTAATGCCGAAAAAATTTCAGAGGTGCTATTAGATACTTTGGAAAAATTTAAACTTTCGAAAGACCAAGTATTAATGTTTATGACCGATGGTGCCGCAACCATGTGTTCTGTAGGCCGGTCTCTATTGTCCTAACTTGTTACATATTACTTGTAAACTACATGCTCTACAACTTGTGGCAGAACAGGTTCGTAGATGTTATTCAGAGGTAGATGCTTTAATATCGAGTACAAAGGCAGTATTCCTGAAATCTCCAAAATATTATCGGAAATTTCACGAATTGTGTCCCCATACCCCTGAGCCACCACAGCTGATTCTGACACGTTGGGGTACATGGTTACGGGCGGGGTTTTACTATCATGAACATTTTGAAAAAATTAAGGACGTGGTTTTATCATTCGATCCTAAAGTAATTGCAGCTATCAATACAAGCCAGAAAAAAATTCAAGATGCCCAGATTAAAATGGATTTACAAAGTATTCGTGAGAATTACTTGGGACTAGAGAAGCAATAACAAAATTAGAAAATTCGTCGCTGTCGTTAGAGGAATCACTGCAAATCGTTAAAGATGTTCACGCACAACTGGGTGATGTAGAAGACGCAAAAAGTGAAAGTGTTCTAATTAAATTTGAAAGTGCTTTAGACAGAAATGCAGTTTTTGACACCTTACCCGTCTACAGATGCGTTAAGTTGCTTAAAAAAGTATTTTGATTATGCGAATATAACGTCACTAAATGTAGAACGCTCGTTTTCCGAATATAAACATATTTTTTCCTCACGGCGGACATGTTTTTCAGAAATAAGCTTAGAAACGCACCTGATGTTGAAAATATACAATCGAGTTTCTCCAGTTTGTCAATCCTTGGGACGCTTAAAACGGTAAGTGCTTTTTTAAATCCTCTGTCGTGCACACAATCACTGATTTCATACATTTTCCATTTTATTTATAGGTACATACAACGCTGCTATAATATGTACTATTCTTATTTTTTGTGTGTTCATGCATATTACTTTAATAGCAGAAAATCAAATGTATATTTAATTATTTCTCATAGAATAAATGTCTCTACTTCTATACTTATATCGGTAACAAGCTCATGTTGCGTCCCTATTCTATCGCATATTCTAATATATTACGAATTACACTCCCATACCGGCGCTCATGGCGCCCACGGAAATTGGTCTGCTCTAGTTATTACTACATACAACTTCTATTCCAGTTACCTTTTAATTAATAATTTTATTTATTGTTGATCTAGTTGTTCCATTTGTCAAAATTATACTAAATTGACATATTCTATAGCCAAATTTAAATCGCTAGCATGAAAGATATATTCCTTTTGTGTGTTCGAACCAAATCAATTGCTTTTTCATTCTGTCGTCAATAATATCCCTCCTTTTTATTTCTATATTTCTTATTCTTTCAAATCTCCACAGCTTCTTCTTAAAAAATCAATATCTGTGACAAGCAGTTTCCTACTATTTACTTTCTTTCCCAAAGTTCGGAATCGAGTGCTCCAATAGCTTTTCTACCTTTTGTAATTTTTTCCTGGAGCTTGTCTTTGCTGTTTCCTTGCTTATTGAAAATTACTCCTAGCTTTGTCAACGTTTCTTATTGTTCCGTTTTACAAAGATAGGTTGCTCTTTTTATCGCTGCCCACGGTGAGGTATTCACATTTACTCAATGTTATTGTAAAACCCGCAAGTGTATACTGTTCATTCAACTTTCTAACCGCATAGCTTAAATTCTGCTCGTCCTCTGCGATTACCATCTGTGAAAAAGCGAGTGTATCATCATCCACTCGGAGATCCACGGTCTTACATTTCCGTGTCAAACCTTTTAGGGATTGATCTAGGTACTGAAGGCCTCAGTCAACGATGTTTCAACTTTGATTGCAGTATAATTTTGTTTGTAATATTGCTGGACGGTCCGAATGAATGTTGGTCTAATGTCTAGCTTTTCCATTGCTTGCCATAAATGCGATACTGGGACACTGTCGTAAGTTTTTCCAAGATCAATGAAAGCTATATGTCCTTATAGATTTTACTGAGTTCGCTTTTTTAATAATAACAATATTGTTTATTGTCCAACAGAAATATTCCAATTACAGGACAAAACATAACCTAAGTAAATACATACAGTGTACCATAAAATAGTTACATGTACAAGGCACAGTTAAAAAATAATAGTAATAATAAAAATAAAACAATATATTCTCGGCTGTTGTTGCAGATACTTCTTGGTGAAACATTTTAACTTCATACAGTAAATAATAAAGAATAAATTAAAACACTTGGCTTGTTTCACTATGAGATTTATTTAAATTCTCTAACATCTGTTTCGGCTGTTATGCCATTCTCAAAGAGATCTATAAATCTAACTTAAAGACTAGCGCACTTGTTCTTATATGTTGTCTGTTCTTGTGTGTAGTGGGGGTGGTACTATATTGTGTATTACGGTGTCTATAAAGGGTGTATTGGCATATTCTATCTGTGTGTTGGTGATTGATAGATTTTGTTTTTTCGCTAGTTTTATTTCTAATATTTCTAGGAGGTCCAATCTCTTGCTTTTTGTGATATTGTGTATTAAGTCGCAGTTATCTATATCGGGGAAGTGGTTGAGTTCTATACAGTGTTCGGCAAAGCCTGTGTTTTTCTCACTATATAAAATTGACTTTTTGTGTTCTTTAACTCTGTTTTTAATGGCTCGTCCACTTTGGCCGATATAGATAGCTTCACAGTCTTTACATTTTAATTTATAAACACCTGATTGGTCCATTTTATCTCTTTTATCTTTGTTGTTGCTAATCATTGTTCCCAAATTTGTTTTATTTACCCAGCTTATTTTGATATCTAATCCTTTTACTATTTTGTTTATTTTATTAGTGAGTTGGGGTATGTATGTAATTTTGTGCCATCTTTGTATATTTTCTGTTATTTTCGGGTATAGGTATTTGTTCTTATTATTTTGTATTTCTTTACGTTTTAACAGTTTATCTACGATTTTAGGGTCATATCCATTATTTCTTGCGATTAATTTAATTGTTTTTATTTCTGTATTAAAATCTGTCTTGTTTAATGGTGTGTTTGTGGCTCTATGTATATAACTCTGGAATGTTGACATTTTTATTTTCATCGATTGTTTAGCGTTTGCGTGTAATATGTTGTCTGTAAAAGTGGGTTTTCTGTAGATTTCAAATGTAAGCTTATTATTATTTCTGTTTATTGTAATGTCTAGAAAGTTTATTTTCTTGTCTTTTTCTGTTTCTTTTGTAAATTGTATCTTGTGGTTTATAGAATTTATTACTTTTAGGAACTCCGTTAACATAAAACAATATGATTCAAGTACAAAACAAATACCAAATGACAATTCGTAGACACATGTAAAGTAGTCAAAATTATCTCAAATCACCGAGAGAAGGGATCAGGGTAGAATTTGTGATGGTTGTGTACCATATGCACCAAGGTGCTTTGAGCAACACATTGGATTTAGCGATGGGAACGATGAAAGTGTCCGACGATCTAGTTAAATGTCCTCGAACCAAAAAATTGAATTTTGACAGAAGAAATGGACAACCAATCCTTCCATTTCGTAAATTAAGGAGAAATTTGGCACTAAGATGTTCTCATCTATAACTCAGGGAATTCAAAGAATGGCGTTCCAGGAGAGACGTAATTCAGTGCCTCTTTCCGGATACAAACCGTCACACTTGAAAGACAGATACTTCAAAAATCGTCTTTGAACACTCTCCACAGCCCGACGCAAATGCAGGTAATGAAGATACCATATAGGAGAGCCGTATTCCAATCTACTTCATACATAAGTGTAATACAGAGATTTTAATGTTAGAGGATTACGAAACTGCCTACAAGATCTTATAATGAATCCCAAAAATTTAATAGCTGCAGTACACATATCGTGAATATGATTATTGAATCGTAATGCAGAATTAAATAAATAACACACCCAGATCCCTAACCTCATCGATTCTGGGAATGAGAATATGGTCGAGAGCATACGGGAACAAAACTGAGCTCGCAACACGGACATACGAGACAATAGCACATTTGTCGGTATTCAAAGCTACTTCATTATGACTACACCGCGGATTAACGAAATGGAGATTAAGTAGCAGTTCCCTACAATCGCTCAAAGACGAGACTCTAGAAAATATTTTAAGATCATCCGCGTAAGCTAGCACTTTACAATCTAATAGCATAATGAGATCATTAATAAAAATATTTAATAATAGGGGCCCTAGAGTAGATCCTTGGGAAACGCCTGACGATGGAGTATACTGCCTGGAATGAAAACCATTGTAGTAGACGCAACTAGATCTGTTACACAAATATGAAGATATCAGTTGAAGTAGGCCATACGAGAAACCAAAAGCATCTAACTTGGTTAACACTAACAGAATCAAATGCTTTGGCAAACCCTGTATAGATGACATACACCTGCATCCGAGCATCTAAAGCTTCACTAATTTATTGGATCATTTCAGCCAAATTCGTAATAGTGGATCTACCTGCAATGAAGCCGTGTGGTTGTACAGCCAACGCCGATTTACACTTGAAGATAATTTGTTGATACAACAAAAATCTTCGTAAAATTGCTAGTAATGTTAACAGGCCTATAATTTAAAAGGTTCGATCTGGCACCCTTCCTGAAAACTGGAACAACTTTGCCAATCTTCCACACGTCCGGAAACAAGGATGACGTAATTATTAAATTAAAAAGGACTGTTAAGGGTTCACATAACACTCCCGCACAATTCCTCACAAAAAAAACTGGGTAAACCATCATGTCCAGAAGTAAAGCAAGATTTCAGATTCTTCATGCACTTGAATGTTTCCTCTGAAGGAAAAGGTTGAATGCATATGCATAATGAGTGGTTGTGTGTAGATGTGGTATTCGTAAAATGAGGTACAGAATGAAAAACATTTGAGAAAATATTAGCAAAACCATCCACTATTTTCTGAGGATTTGAAATCATCACAGAGCCAGCGATCCTAGACATGTTCCTCTTATTCGCCATAAAATTCCAAAAGGATTTCGGATCTCTCATGATATTAGTCCCCACACACGTTTGGTAAGTATTATACGCACACACTACTTCACGTTTTACCTTCGAAAGTAGTCTATAAAATTCAGAACGATGAAACTGAGATTTCGTTTCCTTAAATTTACGAAAGTAAGACTCCTTCAGTTTTATTAATTTCTTTAAGTCAGTATTGAACCTGGGAGGAAACACATGTTTAAGACCTTATTTTACTAACTGATCGATCAATTATGGAATACAGTTTATTGTAAAAAGAAGATACTGCTATATTTGCACCAACAAGAATTCCAGTCAATATCCAATATCTTATTGTAGTGAGTATTATAATCAGCCCTCTGAAAATTATATCTCAAGTTGTTATTAGATGGAAAACTATAATTGTGTATATTACCACCAAATTCAAGGAGAATGTTGTGCAGGGTGATGTGCATCTTCTATATAGGATCCGTATCACGACAAACAGAAACCTTGCATTTGAGTTACTGAAGACTAAATCAAGCAATCTTCTAATGCTATTTTCTGAGTAAAAAGGTTATCCGTCGTAGGTCTCCCCACCAGGAATCCCGCTTGTTCCTCCGGTTTCTGATCTTCAATGCCTTCTTCAATTAGGATTCTAAGAATCCGGGGATATTGTTGGGATGACATACTCCGGTAATTCTTGCGATTGTCTTTTGAACCTATGTTATGAATGGTTGATATATAGGAAGTTCTTCATTCAGTAGGAGTTTATTCGCTATTTAGGCATATTTTTAATAAAGATTTTGGCATTCTTATCAGCATTTCAGGTCCATATCTTAGATAGACAATATCTTATGAATGCCGGGTGTACCCTTCCAGGTTCAGGAGATTTTCTTAATTTTGTGCTTTTTACGGATTGTTGTACTTGCTTTAAATGAAGATCTATATGAATTGATTATGTATTTGGTATTGTTCTCCCAGAAATTCTGTTTTTCTTCCAAAAAGTCTTTGAAGTGATGTACCCAGTCCTTTTTGTTATGCTTCCCAAGTTAGATTCTTATTTGTTTGACATTTTCACCAATTTTAGGGCCTTCCAAGCGTCTGAGCTTCGGGTTTCTCCTATTAGTTGCTCTATGTACTCTCAATTTTTCTGCAAAAATTGTTTCTTTTGCTTAATGACTTCGTTTTTTATCGCCCTGTTTGCTCATTTGTATTTTTCTCTTGTTACATGGTCGCTCTTTTAGAAAAAGTTTTTGTTTCTTGTTTTTAATTTGTTGTTCTATCCCCTCATCCCACCAAGTTTATTAATCATCCACATTATTCCAAAAGTCTCGTCTGCAGCTTCAAGAATACACGTTTTCATATGATCATATTCTTCTTCTCCTGTTCGTTCAATTTCATTTAATTTTTGGTCTAATCTCTTGGCATATAAATATTTAGTATTGTCATGTTCAAAGATTTTTAGATTATACTTTGTCGTGTTAAACTTATTTTCAGTGAAGTTGTTAGTGTTAGTCGATGTGTAAGATCAGTGACGCGCCGTCCATATGGGCAAGGTCGTGCAGCGCACAACGGCGCCAAGGCCCTAAAGACGCCTACGGCCACTTGTGATAAGTTAAATTTTAAAATTATTAAAAACATTTTTTGAAAGTTTACAACAAATCAACAAATTTACATAAAACAATTATTACAATTATTTTAGCATTGACAGCAATAATTTTATTGTTACCTCAAATAGTGTACTTTATATTTGCATCTACACTGTTTTTTGTATAAATTTAACTTAATTAATATTATTTAATAATTAAAAAAGGTGAAAGGGGTATCTTAAGCATTTTAATAGAAGCTAATAATCATGCTGTAATAATTTTATTAAATGAATACAGACTTTTTTCGGCTTCATTCAAGAACCATTGCATATATAACAAGTGCGCCGTGTATTAGTAGGTATTATGTATATAGTCGATATCGAGCTTACAGAATCTGGCTGCAGGTTTAAACTTGCAAAATTTTGGGTGTATTTAAACGCTTTCGCAGTCGGTGCAGGTTTATTAACTTATCGTTGTCGTAGGCACGTGAGCCGTATGAGCGTACCAAATATATGTATGTAGTAAGCCCTGATTTGATAATATAGTGATTGTGAAAAATAATTAAAAAATAAGGTAAGTGATTAAGTGAATTCAGCTTTATATAGTAATAATAATTATAATAATGCTTTATTCAACTTTAAAAAACTTACATAGTTTTAACTATACATTCAGTTTACCTAATTTCTATAAATATTTAACTTAACGAAATTTGGCATTACAGTAATTACAAAATTTAAAATTTCGAATTTTTTTGAACAATTTTTTATATAAAACAAATAAAACTTTGTCCCGTGTGGGGATTTGTCAGTTACCTCCATCGGGTGCGTCCCTATGGGAATTAGGGGAAGCTCGCTGGGTCTGCAATCCAGCAGATTCAGAGGGTAGTGAGGAAATAAAATACTCACCGTGAAACAAAAACTGACCCGGTCCTCCAGGATGGGGGTTGAGGCATTAGACTGGTTCTCTAATACTCGGAAAGAAATACACAAATACCAAAAAACCTAAGCGAAGCCTCGGAACAATGGACGGATCTTTGAGACAACGAAAACGGCAAAGAAGATGGATTATGAATTTTGCTACGTGGAATGTACAGGGTATTAGACTGAAAACGGATATTATTGCATCAGAGGTTAAGAAATTGAACATCGATTTGATAGCGCTGACAGAAACCAAGAAAAAGGGAAGTGGCACCGAGAATGTCGGAGAATACGTTCACCTGTTTACTGGGGTGTCGAAGGAGATGAGAGCAGCTAGAGGGGTATCCATACTAATAAGGAAAGACTGGAAGAACAAAATTAACAACTGGGAAGCAGTGGACGAGAATATTCTGATGGTCAACTTGAAACTACATGGATATAACATCACCATTATAGCAGCCTACGCACCGTCAGATGACGAAAGAGTCGGCATTAAGCAGGAATTCCTAGACAAATTGGACGAAATCCTAATAGGTTTGGAAGAAAGAGAGAAGTCATATTGATGGGAGATTTCAATGGAAGAACAGGAAGGGCAAACAATAGCCCAGTAGTGGGATCATTTGGTGAAGAAATAATAAATGATAATGGCCGAAGACTCATAAATCTCTGCGAGACCCACGATCTTAGAATAAACAACGGATTCTTCAAACACAAAGACATCCATCGCTACACATGGATGCAGAACACCCGTAATATAAAAACCATTATTGACTATGTAATAAGTAGACAAGAAACAAACATAGAGATAAACGACGTGAGAGTCCTGAGGGGAATAACTTGCGGGTCGGATCATTTTTTGGTGAGAGCCAAAATAAGAATACAATTTAGGAAAGGGAACAAGACCCAAGATGAACAAGACGGCAGGACAACACTCACAAACGCGGTGGATACAATCAAATATAATTTTGACAGTTTTAAGGACGAAAGCACTCTATTTCTATATCAAAGACGACTCGACAGCAAACTACTGAACCCGGAAGGGTGTACCTTTAACGAACTCTACGATAACGTTTTAAGCAGTCTAATAGAAGCCACCCAAGAAGCTGTAGGAGTCAGAAAGAAGAACAACAACAACAAGAAATACTGGTGGAACGAGGAAATAGAACAATTAGTCAAAGAAAAGAAGCAGAAATATCTGAAATGGCTGACGACAAAAAGTGAACGGGACTTTGACGACTACAAAGATACGAAAAGACAACTAAGAACGAGCATCTCTATAGCTAAAAGCGAGTCATGGGATAAGAAATGCGAAGAAATTAATAACTACATGGGAGGTAGGAAGTGCTCGGAGGTGTGGAGATTTATATCAAATGTTAAAACCCCAGGAAGGAACAATGCTAACATCCGAATAATCAAACCGGAACAGTGGCTAGAACACTACAAAGGCCTACTACAAGAAGATAGACAAGAGTATATAATAGACTCCCCCAGACAGTTTGTGGTACAAGGGGAAGAAGTTGAGATATCGGAAGAAACAATAAAGAAGACTGTTAGGAATCTTAAGTCAGGCAGGGCCAGCGGCCCGGAAGGGATATACTCCGAAATGCTCAAATATGGAACAGAAAGGCTCTATAAAAGTCTTACAGTAATTATCAATAAATGCCTAAATGGACATCCTGTTCCGCAAGACTGGAAAACGGCTTTTATATCATCCATTCATAAAAAAGGAAATAAGCTAGACTGCAATAACTATAGGGGCTAGAGTCCTGCGTGACCTCATTGAAGGAGATTACCAAGACAAAGAAGAGGAAGAGCAATGTGATTTTAAAGCAGGAAGATCATGTACGGACAACGTATTCTGCCTAAAACAAGTTATAGAAAAAAGATCTGCTAGACAGCTGGAAACCCACCTCACGTTCGTGGACCTACAAAAAGCATATGACACAGTCCCAGTATCAAGATTATGGAAGGTATTAGAACAATCTAACATCAATTACAAACTATATAACGGCCCTTAAAGAGTTGTATAAAGACTCCACATCAAGAATTAAGATGGGTAAAGAACTCACAGATGCATTTACGGTAAATAAAGGACTACGCCAAGGATGCTGTATTTCTCCAACACTCTTTAAGATATATGTAGCGGTGGCACTAAGAAATTGGAAGAGGAAGGTCCACAGAATGGGTATAGAGATAAATGACAGGTGCTTATTTACCCTTCAGTTTGCTGACGACCAGGTCATAGTGGCCAATGACAAGGAGGACATGCAATACATGGTGAGGAAAATGATGGAAGAATATCGAAAATGGGGCTTGACAGTCAATATAAACAAAACAAAATATCTATGTATTGGCAACCAGGACGGAAATCTGGAAGTGGATAATGGTCAAGAAATAATGCAATGTCAGGAATATGAATATCTGGGCGTAACTTTCGACAACACCGGAACAGATGTGAGAGAGATCGAAAAACGTATAGTCAAAGCAAAAAAAGTGATCGGATGCCTGAATGGAATTCTATGGAGCAAGGAAATAACAAAGAAGATAAAATTTAATATATACGAGACTATGGTAAAGACCAGCTTCTATATGGAGCAGAAACCTGGAGGATTGCAGATAGACAAAGGAAGAAGGTTGAGGCGGTTGAAATGGATGCCATTAGAAGATCCATGCGAATTTCACGAAGAGAGAGAATAAGGAATGACTATATAAAGCAACAAATGGGAATAGAAGGCACGATAGTTCAAGACATCGAAAAGAAACAACTTACTTGGTACGGACACGTAGAACGAATGCAAAATAACAGGTGGCCCAAAACAATAATGCACTGGCACCCAAGAGGGAGAAGGAAACGGGGAAGACCGAAACTGGAATGGCAGAAGAGCATACAAAGATCCATGAGTGAAAGAAACCTCACACCAGAGGAGTGTGGCGATAGAAGAGGATGGAAGTTAGGTGTCGGACAACGAAGAAAAACGTTCTAAACCGGCATATATATATATATATAAAACTTTGCGTTTCCTAATTCTTAGTGATTTTATTTAGATGGCCAGAGAAGAAAAAAGAAATTATCTGATTATCAAAACTTGCTTAACAAGCGAAAACGGGAGGAAGACTTGGAGAAGAGCAATTTAAAAGTTACCAACTTTTTTCGGAAGCTCACACATTTTCAAGACAGTACTTCTACTGATAACAGTGGTTTTCCATTTCCATCAACATCAAACTTTCCATCAGAATTAGAGAAGCAAGCAAATGAGGATGAGGATCCGATAGATTCAGGTTCTGATACGTTTCAGTCGGTACCATCATGTTCGAGTAAGCAAGACGAATCATCCGAAGACGCGTATTCGCCCCTCTCTAACGATCCAGGTCTTTGGCCGAGTATATTATCTCCAACCCAGGTGCAAGAACTAGTCGAAAAAGGTCCTATGTATTATCAAAATAAAACTATGTATCCTAAGGACAAAAATGGACGTAAGTTTTCTGATATATATTTCACTCGAATTTTGTCAAATGTTGAAAAGGTTCAGCGAGATTGGTTACTATATTCTATTAAGAAAAATGTAGTTTTCTGTTTTTGTTATAAAATATTCAGTGACACCAATAATCCATTGACTAAAAATACTAAATTAAGTAACCAAGACGGTTTCAATGATTGGCATCACTTAAGCGAACATTTGAAAAATCACGAAAAAGTAAATCTCACTTTCAAAATTTACGTTCTTGGTCAGATTTATTAGAAAGATTAAAAACTAATCGAACCGTAGATTCCGAAATGCAAAATTTATTAAAATGTGAAACTAAACACTGGCGCAGTGTCATTGAAAGAATAATTTATACAATTCAATTTTTGGCTGAACAAAACTTGGCTTTTCGTGGTCCTAATAATAAATTATTTCAAAGAAATAATGGAAATTTTTTGAAATGTATAGAAATGATAGCAAAATTTGACCCAGTGATGTCTGTACATATTAATAGATCTCAAAGAAATATGCCATTTTATCTTGGAGATAAAATTCAAAACGAAACGATTAAATTAATAGGTGATAATATAAGAAACAAAATTTTAAATGAAGTTAAAAAAGCAAACTATTTTTCTATATTACTTGATTGTACTCCCGATGTGAGCCACCAGGAGCAAATTTCTGTTTGCATAAGATACGTTAATTTAAAAAACAATGAATTTAGTGTCGAATAACGTTTTTTAACAGTCCGTCCTGTAAATGATACACCAGGTGAAGGTTTAACCAACTTTTTACTGAAAACTTTAGAAAATTATATGGAAAATTATTATGGTTTAGATATTTATAACATACGCGGACAAGGATACGACAATGGTGCGAATATGAAGGGTAAACATCAAGGTGTACAAAAAAGAATTTTAGACATTAATTCACGAGAAATATTTGTACCTTGCTGTAATCACAGTTTAAACCTTGTCATAAACGACGCCGTGAAATCCAATATGTTTAGTATAAATTTTTTCTCAACTGTTCAAGAGGTATATAATTTTTTTTCTGCTTCAACCAATCGGTGGTCTGTTTTGAAAAGTAACATTTCAAACTTAACGTTAAAACTTTTATCAGAAACCAGATGGTCTAGCAGAATTGATGCAGTAACCCCTCTAAGATTCCAGTTAGGCGAAATTTACGATGCTTTTTATGAAGTTTTGTCTGGGAATAATTTTGATAACACTACAAAACATCTGGCTATTTCCATAGTTAAAAAAATAAAAAATTATGAGTTTGTAGTATGTATGTTAGTGTTGTGGTACAACATAAAGATAAAGTAAAGTTAATGTTGTTACCAAGATCCTGCAAACTAAAAAATTCAATATTTCACAAGCTTGCGAAAGTTTGAACAACCTAAATACCTTTTAAAGGAATATCGATCAGATAAAGGCTTCAGTGACTTGCTCGTAGATGCCAAAGAATTAGCATCTTGCTTGGAAGTAGATGCGATATTCAAATGTTCAGAAATTTTAAGGCCACGAAAAATAAAAAAACAATTTTCCTACGAAAGTGAAGATCAGCCAATTGAAAACCAAGAATTAAAATTCAAAGTTAATTGTTTTTTTGGAATGCTAGACATTACTCTTTCATCTGTAAATGAAAGATTTGAACTGCTATCCTCTCATTCTGATGTTTTCAAATTTTTGTGGAATATTGAGGATTTTGGCAAGTATTCTGACCAAGAACAATTTAATTTTTGTAAAAAACTTGAAGAAGCTTTAACTGACAAAAATCGAAAAAGATATAGACGGAACAGAACTTTTACATGAATTGCAATTTCTGCAAAATTGCGACAAAAATGTAACATCTGTAGTAGAAACACTCAATTACATTACAATAAATAACTTAACCCACTCATTCCCAAACATTACAATTGCATTACGTATATTGTTAACTATACCAATTTCTGTAGCTACAGCCGAAAGATCATTTTCTAAATTAAAGTTAATTACGGATTACTTACGATCTAGAATGGGCCAGGAGCGGCTAGAAAATCTTGCTATCATTTCTATAGAGTCTGACTTTTTAAAGCAGCTGAATATTGAAAATCTTATTAATGAATTTGCCAAAAGTAGAGCTAGAAAAGTCCAATTTCTATAAGACATTTCCGTTGTTTTCCTTCACGTTTATCTATTTAAAAACACGGGCACTCTAAAAATATTTTATTTGACCTTTTGTTTTTTAATAATTTGGAATACTGTTTTTTATTTTGTTACTGTTGTTTCAGTGTGCAATAAAAATTTTAATAATATTTTTTGGTATGTGAACCTATTGTTTGCCACAAATAAAAAATACCTACCAGTACTAACAAGTCTAAAGAGTTCGTCATAAATTTCAATGTTGAACTGTGGGAGAGTGGCTGGTAATTTTGGCTCAATACATATAGGGTAAAGGCGCCTATCAGTATTTCGCACGACGGCGCCGCGTTACTGTGTAAGATGCAACAAAGGAAATATACATTTTCGAATCCAGTACGCGGTGATCAGATCCTCAACAAACTTTTTTCGTTATTTATATTTTAATGAACGGTTTTTCGTAAAAATATCGCGGATTTAAAAAAAAATTGTTATAAAGAAATCAATGCTTTTTATAAAGAAACTTAATTTATATTTTCGTTTGCATCTCCTCAATGCAAATAATTTATTCAACAGCACCGCAACCTTTCTAATTCGATTGTAGATTGTGCGATTACTTAGGGATTTTCTTTACCTTGTGCATTATGAATGGGAGGTAGTTTTCTCGACCCGGATCTCGGATTTCCGATTCCCCCGGAGACCGTTATCTCAGTGCTGCCATCTGGTCCGTGACAAGGTGTAACCAATATTTGCAACTGCAACATATACAAATAACAGTTGATACAAATTCATGGAAATTCTAAGAAACATGTATATATTTAATGTGGGTGGTGTATAAATGTTAATATTTGTTCGTGTGCGAATGCGAATTTTGTGTCGGAAACGAAATACATCTTCTTAGAGATTAGAGAAGATACTAACTGTCAATAGACTTGGATCATTTAGTACGTCCATAAAGTAGGCGAAGTTAATCCGAAGAGATTTATTAGGCGTGTAATTGAAACCAAGATTTATGTGCGAGATTTTGCTGTCAGAAATATAGTTTGAAAGAATTATTGGTTTTATATTTGAATTACGTTCTGTCAACTGTCGTTTAATTTTAATAACCGCATTAAGATTTTATTAACTACTTCTACGAAATATTTATTCTCAATAATGCTTATTTATATACGACACAAAATTTAATAATTAAATAATAATAAATAAAAACAACACCAATACGTTCAATGAATTCATCAAAAGCTAAATTTCATTATTAAAACACCTAACAAATTACAAATGATATAAATCTGCATAAAACAAATCTGTATCTGTAAACATGGACATAACAGCACGTATTAACTGCTAGCGTTAACTTCAACCACAGACGCATGCGTATCTGTCTAACGATTTTGTCAATGTGGATTTACGAAGGAAGTAACGACTAAAGTGCGCTTTCTGGTCTAGTAATTAATTTTGTCCTATCAAATCAAAAAATATCGTCTAAAAGAAATAGATTATTATTAAAATAGCTAATGGATGAAAATTTAGAAAAATTCCACCGACCACAGAATATTATTATCTGTTTCTTAATAAGTAACTTAAGGCATTCTAACAAACTCGGACACGAGTCCTTGGTAGCGCAGAGGATAGAGCGTTAGTCTAGAGAACTAAAGGTCGTGGATTCGAGTCCCACCTCCGCAGATTACCGGCCAATCAGCTTACTTCCGTCAATAAGTAAGCTGGCAGAACGCGTGATACAGACAAGACTTGAAAATGAAGTCGAAAACAAAAACATAATCCCAAATTTTCAATACGGTTTCCGGGAAAACCACTCAACTACACAACAGGCACTAAGACTGACAGAACACATAACCGAAAAAATGAACATATCGACATCAACGGGCGCAATCTTTCTCGACATTGAAAAGGCCTTCGACCGGGTTTGGCACGCCAGCCTCATACACAAAATGAAACGTCACAAAATATCAAACACATTAATAAAAATAACCGACAATTATCTAAAGAACCGTACATTTAATGTCACAATCGGAAACGAAAAATCGACAATCGAACACATAGCAGCAGGAGTCCCACAAGGATCCGTCCTTGGACCGCTCCTGTATAACATATACACTTCGGATATTCCCACAATAGAAAAATGTAATATTGCACAATACGCAGACGACACCGCTATATACATAAGCAGCAGACGAATATCTTACATACACAAACAGTTACAAAACAATCTAGTCCTCCTAAAGGACTGGTACGACAAATGGAAAATTAAAATTAACCCATTAAAAACCGCGGCAATTTACTTCCAACACTGAAAACGACACAAAAGACACGACGAAGTCAAACTCGAAGGTCACACAATACACTGGCAGGAAAAAGTTAAATATCTCGGGGTCACAATGGACTCACAACTCACATACACGGCACATATTAAAGAAATAAAACGAAAAATAGGGTTCACAACACACGCACTGTACCCGATACTAAACGGCAAAAGCAAACTAACACTGGAAAATAAAATATTAATAATAAAAACGATAATACTCGCGGGAGCGACATACGCCGGAGAAATATGGCATCAAGCCAGAGAAAGGCAAAGACAATCGGTACAAGGGAAATAAACAAGGTTATTAGACTCGCGATAAATGCACCGCGATATATGACAAACGCGCAAATACATAAAGAGATGAAACTAGAAACACTGGAAACAATAATATGCAAACGAACACTAAAAACAATAGAAACAATAAAGTCACACGAAAACCCCACAATAAGGAAAATAATAAACCCAAAACGGAGACTAATTAAAAAAGACGGACTCAAACAAATTAAAAGACGCGCAGGGGATAACGATATCCAATTAGCCGCGAAAAAAATCAAAAATTAACAGATAAACAAAGGTCAACACAAACACACAAAAATGTAGCAAAACACACAGCATTCCTTATAGGCAAAACAAACGTAACACACACCTACACACAATAACACAAAATATTCACAACCCCGGGTAATGAAATTGGAGTGGAAATGGAGGCAACTTCGACCACCAAACAAAATTAAAAGGACTCATAAAAAAGTCCCACCTCAAGACGAAATTTTTCAATAAGATTTCGTATAATTAGCGTTGTAATTGTAGAATTGTACAATTCTCATTACTTCGCGAAATAACATTCTAATTTAAATATTTAGTATAGCCCAAATTCCAAGATTTATCAAATGATATATATTAATTGTACGGCTAAGAAATAGATTATTATTAAAATAGCTAATGGATGAAAATTTAGCAAAATTCCACCGACGACAGAATATTATTATCTGTTTCTTAATAAGTAACTTAAGGCATTCTAACAAACTCGGACACGAGTCCTTGGTAGCGCAGAGGATAGAGCGTTAGTCTAGAGAACTAAAGGTCGTGGATTCGAGTCCCACCTCAAGACGAAATTTTTGAATAAAGATTTCGTATAATTAGCGTTGTAATTGTAGAATTGTACAATTCACATTACTTCGCGAAATAACATTCTAATTTAAATATTTAATATATTAATTAATTAATTATTTAATTAATTTAATATATTATATATATATATATATATATATATATATATATATATATAGTATTTTCGTGACCTTGGTATGATAATGTAAACTTAATTAGTCGGCGATTAAAGGTCTGGTTATTACTTCAAAGTGTATATATTTAAAATAATCCTACATGTTTCGGCAATGATGCCTTTGTCAAGGATATAAAAAATATAATTTTATATTTTTTATATCCTTGACAAAGACATCATTGCCGAAACATGTAGGATTATTTTAAATATATACACTTTGAAGTAATAACCAGACCTTTAATCGCCGACTAATTAAGTTTACATTATATATATATATATATATATATATATATATATATATATATATATATATATATATATATATCACATCCACATGTCGAAATGGCTTGATCAGCATTCATTATTGTGTTTCTGAATACCTATTTTTTATTTACAAATTTTTTTTAAGCCATTATATAGTTTCATTGTATTTTCTATTCTCTTTTCGATCTTCCTTTGTTGTTTGCCTGTTTCTTCTATTGTTACGCCTAAATAATCAAGGCAGTGCACTTGTTATAATGTTATTCCATTTACCCGTATATTTACTATTTGTTGTTTTTCTATCTCCGCCATGACCCTTATTTCGTTTGTATTCATTTTCATATAGCTTTTTTTCTATTTTCTCTATTATTCTTCTGTAATTCTTTCTCGTGCTATAATTACATCGTCCGCATACGCACTGAGATATCTAACATTTGTATGTTTTTGTAGCCCGTAAATAAGTATTTTGTTCATTGGTTACTTTTTTGGATAATACTGTGAGTGATGAAGGGCTCATTCCTCAACCTTGTGTTAGTCCCTCTTTCGTTCTAAACATATTTTTGTAAATGACCATATTCGTTGTGTTTTTATTTAGACTTTAAATCACATTGTTCAGTTTGTTATCCATATACTATACTATCTAATACGTTCCACACGAATAAATTCATTAAAAGGTGATCTGCTGTCATGTAAAATACAATTACATAGAGTGTCAAAATGATTAACTCGCAGACTGTTTCATTTATAAATCACAATTTACATTAAGGCACATGAGACCCTTTCCGAGAATAATTTAATTTCAAATATGTGTGTTGCATTGGGACATGAGTATTGTTAAAGCACATATGTTGATTCAATTGTTTCATGTATGATATTGGTACTGATATGCGGATGAATTATAAATATTCCAATCTCATTAATTCCCTGACTTAAATGGAATACCATATGCATCGAATGTAAAGGGATTTGCGAATTTAGTATTTATATTATATAATGCAAAATATATAAAATAAAAGCAAAACACATTCGTATTTACAAAATAAAATTAAACAGAAAGGAATTTAGTTTTTATAGTAAAATACAATGTATGAGTTATGATCACTAAGATAGAAGTTGAAACACTTAATGTGAGTGGGCATTTCTGGCCAATTCTGGCAGAAATTTTACGCTATTGAATTTATTATCCACTGGAGTTCAAGGCGAGCTAAAAGTAAAAAATCCTTTTTCTCCGCTTGCAGGAACTCTGTTAGTCCGGATTCCCACAAGTATAACATTTTCAGTTGTTTCCTACTTTTGACCGCATCTCAAATATCAACGTCAACTTCTATTGAGATCATACTCATATATCAAGTGGCTGTAGTGTAATTGGCATTGAAAATCAACGTGAGGGTGGGGTGAGACCAGGGGTATTATATCAAATACGCAAATACGAAATTTCGGCCTAAAGTCACTATATCTAACAAAGTACCGCAATTAGGACGCCATATTGATTCCAATACCAACTGAAATGTAGTGAGTAGCGCGATTTTTAAATGTCCTGTTTTAGTGACTTTATGGAATTGACACATATTATGACGATTTTCTATATTATTTATTGTTTAAATTTGTTTTAGTAACTATACATGCATTTTTTTGTAAATAAAACGAAATATGTATTATGGCAAGCTTATATTTATGTTTTGACAGCGGATCTCATAGCAATGCTTCTACTATTTTTATCACAAGTTGTTGATACCTTTTTATTTTTTTCTCGTAATGAAAAATAAACTCTACTTTTTACAAAAGTTTCACCAAATGAACTTGCTTCCATTATTATTGTCTCATCGGTGGAATTAGATGAACGTTCATTTTCTGTTAATAAATCTGGAACTGCATCGGGACGTAACAGTTTTCGATTATCCATCCGTTTTTGTTCGAATTGTTTTTCCGAAAAATGAATCTAAATGTTTTCTAATCAAATTAAACGATATATTAGGTTACTGAGCACTTACCTCACAGATCATAGACATTGGGCTTAAGTCACTTTGTCCAATACATTTCATCCATAATTCTTTCCGTTGTGTGTTCCGTTTGCCTTATTGTCAAAACAAATAAGATAATATAATAACAATTAGACAAAGTATGAACATATATATTAAATACATTGCATTTATAATTACATACCACTTGGCAATCGGAACAGACGATATCCATTTTCGCTTCTGCTTTTGCATCGTGCAACACAGCAGCCAGTCATTGTCACAACAAATACAAACGTTTCTTACTATGTATAACACCAAACACAATGTAAATAAGCGACCAACGAGCGATTTCGTGTTTTTACAGTAATAATATGACAGCGGTCAAATGGCCATTTTGTTTCCAATATATATATTTCTCTCTCTTACTCATGGTACTTACCAATTGCGGTACTTTATTAGATATAGTGACTTTATTTCGGCCAAGATATGCGCGCTATCTCGGTTTCATATGGCGTACTAAATATAGTATTGTCGCCAAGTCTTTGTAGTCTCTGTATCTAAAAGGATTATAATCAAGCATCAAAGAAGGTTTTGGTATGAAGAATGAGATAGTTTTTAGCGTTATTTTCACCAAAAAGTCTTCGTTGCCAATATTCTTAAAAAATCTATGAATAAATATGGTTAACTATAAGAGTATGCAACATGGCAACAGTGCACGGTACCAAGGATACAAGCCATAATTACGTGTTTATAAATTATTTTTGAAGAGGAACAATTTTTTAGGCAAATTTTATTATAATTAATTGTTGTTTTGTTATTATTAATTACACAGGCCTGCATAAAATTTGTGATGACGTGATTTTTGTTTGTTAAGCTCAGTTTTTATATAGCAATAACTAATTAAAATACAGTTGGTCTCTACCACCCACAGATTCTTTTTTGCACAAAAGAAAAAGAAAAAAATGTAAAAAAAATTTTATAACAGGCGTTTTAATACATTTTAAAATGAATGTACTACTTCAAATTCTAGGTATTAGCCCAAAAATGATTTTCTGTTGTGGTTTTAAAGAAATTTGTTAAATAGGCTCTCATTACCTGATGTAAATCTTTTATTACATGTATTAATTTTGAACAAGATTTCCGGGAATTTTTACCTGCTAAATCCTATTTATTATGCTTTCACTTTATTAGTACTGCGAAGAAGGATTTCAAGTTTATCACTTCAAACAAAATGTATATTTTAATGTCATTTACTTCATTATAGCTCTGAATGTCGATTAGTAAACAAGTAAAATTAATTTGTCTTTAGTGTTGTGCGTGGTATTTGATAAATAAACATTGCTTAAAAATATGTCTAGCCGGTGTTGCAAAAACAAACCAGATGATTTCTGTTATATTTGTGGATATTTCGTCTTGAAAAGTTTAAGAGACCAATTGGTGAATTTGTGAAAAATGCATATTATGCTTATTTCAAAATCAAATTAGGAGATCAAGATAAAGATTGGGCACCGCACGTTGTTTATAAGGTATGTGAAGAAGGTTTAAGACATTGGACCAAAGGGAATAGAGAAAGCCTTCTTTTGGAATACCGATGGTTTGGAAAGAACCGCAAAATCATCATGAAGATTGCTACTTTTGGCTTTGTGATATTAAGGGGCATAATAGAAAAACTTTGGAACATATTTTGTACCCAAACAATATTAAATCAGCTATCAGACCAGTTCCTCAGAGTGATCATGTACCTATACTTATACCCCCCAAAGTACTACAAGAAGATAAAACCTCTTCAACTTCCGGCTCCGTACAGATGGATAGTGATTTTGAACCATCAACCTCAGGTCAAAACCAACCTCAGCTATTTTCACGTCGAACTGAATGATTTACTAAGAGATTTGGGAATTTCAAAAAATCTTTCTGAAGTACTGGGGTCTACGTTGAAACAAAAAAATTTGCTTGCCCCAGAAACTACCTTCAGATCTTCCTTTAGCTGAATATGACAGAAAGACAACCAAACGAAGCTTTTCTGAAAAACGAAAACTTTTTTTAAGAAGCATAAAGAATAAATAACTATTTCTAATAGTTTCTATGTGTATATTTTTGTATTTTTTTAAATATAATATAAAACTGGCTTATAAATTAAATAAATCGTGTTTTTTCTATATTTTTTGATTTTACTGGTTTGAAAAATAACCTTACGTGATACAAAAAAATAAGAGCAGATTTGAAATCAGCGATACCCAATTACTATAAAACAGTTAAAATTTTTAAATCAACATTCAAAGAGTTGAAAAATGCAGGCCTGTGTTATTGTAGTAATAATTAATTTTATTATTTTGCATAAAAGTTTACTTTTATAATGACTTTTTCAAGTATGCATAAATATAAATGTAAAATTCCAGGTTGCGAAAATCGATATTATTCCAATATTTTTCCTGATTCGATTTATCAAAATAAACATTTCTTCATTCTCCCTTCTGATGATGGTAAAAAACAGAAATGGTTGAACTCTATTAAAAGTTTTTTAGATATTCATGTTTCTTCGAATTCAATACAAAGATATGTTTGCGAGGATCATTTTGAACAACATCTAAATAATTTAGTGTCTTCTCATTTCATCGGGTTCAATTGTGAGGAGGATAGTGGGCATATCTTAACTAATCTATCTAAAAACACATCCAGAAATTTCCGCTAGAATATCACAAAATTTAACAGCTGTCTTCCGTCACAGAAGAAAAAACATATTTTAAATGAGAAAGATACTGTCATGTCACAAGACAAAGAAGTAGATTCGCAGACAATAATGCAATCAGCTTTACAGAATATATAGAACAATATATGCGATACACAAGAAATTTTTAATAACTTTGAAATTACTGATGTAATTGGCGCATACTTATATTTGTAGATAATTGATGAACTCATCTCAATAATTTCATCGTAGCTTCCTTGCAACGCACTGGATATTCTAATAAGCTGATTAAAGCCCTCGTTTTTCTCTAGAACTTGTGTTAATTTAATTTTGAACCGCTCTTCTATGGTACCTCTCTCATTATAAATTTTGTTCTTGAAACGTTGAATCAATTCTATCGATTCACTGTGTTCAACACCTTGAGTTTCAAGTTTTCGTAATCTTTCACCAATAAAACTAGAGTTTACTTTGATAAAAGCTAACCCTTGGCGCATTTGCGGTTTACTTAGTATATCTTTATAATCTGCAATTGCTACCGAGTCGTTTGAAAAAGAGAGAATGAATTCTTTTATCTGTTCAAAGGTATCTGCATAAAATACAGCGGCGTCAAGTCACGTGCCCCATCTTGTTATTATGGGTTATAACGCTAAGAAATAAGTAATTAAACTTCTAGTTTCAAAAATTCTTTTATTGTAAATACCACTACAATATTGTTTCGCCATACAATGGCTTCATCAGGTGGATGAAATACTTCAATATTGTAGTGGTATTTACAATAAAAGAATTTTTGAAACTAGAAGTTTAATTACTTATTTCTTAGCGTTATAATGAAGTTTCAACAAGTATCTCCTTCGTCAATTAACTATTATGGGTTATCATGGCAGTACCAGACCAGGTAACTTATCTGCGTATGCTTGAACCCTCGGCGATGCTTTAATAAATAATTTTTTTGTCAATGTGTAACGTATTTCTTTTGCTACTCTGCTAATAGCATGGGCCATCAGATTCGGGTAAAGAATCTTCAAATTCTGTGCTGACTTCACCATATATATCACAGGATTCGATAACATCAGTAATACCTAGACACTTGGACCTTCATTCGACAAATAAAACGCCATTAAACTATCGTTTATAAAGTTTGTTATAGTTAAGTTATTTGTTTTCCCCAATTCTTCTGTACCAATAAAAAAGGATTGGCTGCAATTTTCATTTAAAATGCCAATCAATAAGTTGGCAATATAGCGTCCCCAACTGTCTGTTGTCTCATCGACTACGAAATAAATATAATTTTCACCTATGGTTTCCTTAATTTTCATCATAGTTTCCTCAAACAATAGATTAATAAACTTTCTTTTTGTAGTTGAGCGACTAGGAACTGATAGGTTCGTATACTCTCGAAAAAATTTTTAAACATTGAATTATCCAACTTTGAAAGTGGAATGTTTGCACTTAAGAAGGCGTTACACAAGTCATAGTGGAAAATATTTTGTTCTATTTTTTTACTTGTTGAAGTAAACGATTGATTCATAGTTTGTGGTGCGTTTTTAAATCTTATGATATTTATTTTATGCAAATCACTTCCTACATACTGTATTAATTGATATTTTTTGTCGCATCAAATCTACAATAATTCATTGCAGGTATTAAAATATGAAATTAAACGTAAATAAATATAAACTTACAATTTTACTGCAATACTTACAAAACACCCTGCCATTATCTACACAAAATTCAGGATAATCTTTTATCCAGATCGACACATGTGAATATGATTTCGACATATCATAAATAACAAGGTAAAATTACTTGTACATATACTTTCGAGAACTAACTAAACACGACTAGCGATATTACTGCCTATAGGTCAACCTCAGTGCTCGTAGATTCACTGGAACTTTCCCAACTTGATAAACACAAATCTGGGAATTCCCGCTGTACGGAAATGCTCATGCTCATGCATTAGTGTAATTTTGATATATTATGAATACATGGTTGTATATATTTTTTACGGTGCACTTTAGAAATAAATTATAAAATATGAACAAATATGCAATTTTATATGGAATATGCTCAAACCAGTATTTATATGCAAGATATGCGAAACAAAAGTAGTTGCAAATGCTTTGCAAGAATTTTGGTAAACAAACCATAAACAAAAAACATGCATTTTCATATAAAGCCAGCTTTATTCATCACTAATGGCCGGATTGTTTGCAAAGGGAAACTGAAAATATGCGCATAAATATGGAGATGTATTAGCCTAAATATGCACTTCCTTATAAAAAATATGCAGGTAAAAAAGTACGAGGAATGTTGGAAAATGGAATTCCGTCGAACAAAATATTCTATTATGTTTACTACAAGTTTATTTAGAACATTTTACAACATAATTAACTATGAAAACAATTTACAATAACGTATTTCTCAAAGATTTCAACATAAAAATTGTGACGCTTTTTAAAACTCTCATTTTGTCCTATTACACTTTTATATACAGACTGTCCCACTTCTCCTTTAACATCAAACATGACTTTTCAAATTTGTTTATTATTTCAACTCTCTAGATTAGCGACATAAATTGTTTTTCCAACTGCAATATAGAAGTGGAAATGAGACTGTAATTGGCTTTAATAAACGAAAAATGTTGAGGTATTTCTTTACTCGAATACACCTTTTGGGCGTCTATCACAGATTGTGCATTCCTATCAAGATCCGTAATAATTGTCTTTATTCCTTCATAATGATTTGCATGAAAAATAGCAGCCACGAACCACGTTCCCCATCGTGTGATTACTGGTTGAGGAGGAAGCGGAACACCGGGTAGATGTTGCTTGTAAAACTGAACTCGTCATGGGGCCTTTAAAAATACTTTCTTAACATTATTAATTAAAGTATTTACAAAGGAAAAATGGTTTCTGACTTCTTCTGCAACACGATTTAGTCCATGCACCAAGTTGTGAATTAAATTTTGGTAAATGATTTTCAAGTTGAAAGCTGCCTCCACCATGTATGGTGCAACATCCGCCCAAACAATAGAATTTTCTCTGTTGGAATCGATTCCGGTAAGAAGAAAGTTGCCAGTTATTTCTGTATAAACCTTGTTATTGTCAAATTATTTACCTTTTCCAACTGTTTGGGTGAAATTAAATAAGATTTTGCTGGAACCGATACGCTAAGGATACCAATCATTAAATGAACTATGATCGGCCCACACTATCAGTTTCATCTACGCATATATAAAGATAATTGTTTGCAACAACCTTCTTAATGCTATTCAATGTTTCTGCATAGATACAGCGAATATATTTTTTTCTTAACGTGCTCTCGTCGGGAATGTTTTAATTGCTGATGTACTTTTGCAAAAATAACTTGACATTTAAATTGTTTAATTTATGTAGTGGAATATCTGCCGACACAAACAATTGACACAAATCTTCATTATATTGTTCTTGCGATTTTTTGGAAGTTGATGACAACTATTGCGGTAATGTTTGCTGACTCCTCTTCGCCAATTTCATCTTTGTTAGTTTTGCAGCATGAGATGGAGTTTTCATATGTTGGTGGTCTTGGAACTTCCTCTCACTTGTAATTTGCAAAAAAGATATCACATCATCGGTTGTTTTCTTATAAAATAAATATTAGTAAAGGAATAATTAAAAACTTAATTAATAAGAGGAAATAATCTTAAAAATTTACTCACAATCTTGCAGCATGCTACGCAAAACACTTTTTCTCAATCCATACGCAATTCTGAATTAGGTGCAATCCATCAAGGCACAGTCGCTATTTTCGGCATTTTTGTTATTATATCACAACTCACAAGATTACACTTCGAAAAGCCAACGTAAAATGACGTTTAAAATAAAATTACTTTCGAAAATGGGAATAAATTTCTGCGAATAGCAAAGAAACATATACTCCTAATTTTCTGGTAAAATGTATTTTTGTATTTTTTTTAAGAATTAGCTTTTCCTGGAATTTTGTCTCGGCCTGGATGTATGGGAAGAGTATTAATAAATTCTTGGAGACGCTTATCGGAAAAGTAACTTCTAATAAGTACTAATTTTAAATTTTTTATTTAATTTAAATTTAATTTAAAGAGGGCCTGTTTAATTTTTGTTTGTTTGTTTCATCCTCGACATATTTTTAGTAATGTCTATAATAAATTTAATTCAGTAAATATATAAAACTCGGATACCTACTTAAAATATGCAAAAATGCTGAATTACTACAAAATATGCAAATAATACACAAAATTAATATATTATGCAAATATGCAAATTTATGCATCCGGCCTTGATTCATCACGAAGAAAAACCGCTCTATTTTGAATTCGTTGTACCAAATATATATTGTTGCCTTAGATGAGGCTTCTTAGCCAAATGCATTTCTAAGCCGATCTTCACATTGCTTAGGCATTAACGACGATTTAAAATCGCAAAAAATCATTGTCCAGAATCGCTCTCTAGTTCTCAAATTCATTTTTGGGTAAACACAAAATCTTTAAATTATGATAATTAGCAAACTATTAGAGCAAATCGAACAAACTACATGGCAATCAAGTCGCAAAATATTAGAAAGTAGCTGTCAAATAAAAACAAACATAATTTTGTTTTAGAAACATGGCCATTCTAGATTTTTTTTAGTATTCCTCTCGTACAGTCTTCCGTAGATATTTACGTCTTAATATTAATGATGTAGTTGAGAGAGTATAGATATTAAAATTAAGTTTTCTATTATGTGCACACGTTTGACTAACACTTTATTTAATTTGTAATCATAATAAGATTCGAAAATTGTTAACGAAGCGCAAACTTGCAAAAACAAGTTTATTGCAGGTAGTGGAAACAAATATAAAATTGGCACAGTAAAAAACTAAATAATTATGCTTTATAGTATTCTATAAAAGATAAGATCAAAGTCCAAGACGAATACATCATTCTATAGTGAAATATTTACCAAAAGCTTTTAGTGTGAAACATAGGCTAATGCAAAAATTTCATTAATCCATAAGAAATCTAATAAAAAATTATATACCTGAAAGTGGTTGTGGTTGTGGCTGTGTTCGGAACAAGTCGATGAAACTTCATCTTCGTCTTCTATTACATCAGGTAACGTGTGACCTTTATTCGGAGAGCTTCCCATGTTAACACCAGATGCTCTAAAGGAGCAACCCGCCATCACTGAACGATATCGCACCTACCAGCGCTTACATATTTTCGACAAAGGGTGTTCGTGACAGTTCTATTATGTTTACATTGACGCAATTGGTTCTCACTTATTTTTTTTATCAAATCGACATAATTATGTGTGCATTGCTTAATCAATAATAAATGATATTATGTGGTATGAAGAAAGAACACAATATATGCCTGTACATAGATTATGGAAGCTATCTACGCTGGCAATAATTTTTAATTGATTTTAATTTTATTATTCGATATGATAGATAGATAAGGGAATGTGTGCACATTACGTCGATGAATTTGTTTATTTTTGCTGGCAGCTAAGAATGTCATTGGCGGCGTATATTGGTGAATGACAGATGATAATATAAAATGAATATCGCTGATATAGATAGTCAATTGATTGGATTAATTAATACTGAAAATGCGGTGACAGGAAAACACTTCGCGGATTACTCTTGACGATAAACGATTTAGTATTTAATTGAAAATAATTTAAGAATTTATTATTGAATGCTGGAGGATAAATAAATTATTGTTAAAAATTGAGAGATCCTATATGAGGTACATAATTTGTATGATTTGCCCGACAGTTAGGAGCAAATTGTTAAAAATACACAATGTCGATGATAGTAATGAAATATATCAATATACTATTAGAATGCAGTTAATGCATGTATTTAAATTTTGCTTTAATATAAGTAACTTTCAACATTACCAATAAATAAATGCACACAAATATGTGTCGTTTATAATAAATGAATACAAATAAAATCAAATATATCAACAAGTAATATGTAAATAAATACAGTCAAATGTAATGAATTACTACACAATATCTTCTTAGGTATTATTTTTTGGATAAATACATAAACATGGGCACATATAAGTATTATCATGAAATTGGTACCAGAGGTTATGCGAAAATCGTCGACATTCGGATGAAAGATAGAAATAATAAAGTTAGTCTGATCAATTTAGAATAAATTAAGGATATTTTATTAAGAGGTGAATTTATAAATACTTTCAAAGATGATTTAATTTAAATTTTCTTATTTTTTTTTCAAAATACCTGACCATGAATTCGCTGTGTTCTGATTGGCGCTTTTTCTTATTCAAGCTGTAATCGTATTGGTCTTAGAAGAAGCCTCCTGATTGGTTCTTTCGAAACGAGCGCCGTTACAGATCTAAATTGGCGGGATTTCGTTGATGCTTCGAGTTTTCCCTCCAAACTTGTATACGGCCAAATTTTCAACAGGAGTCGCTGGGAATGAATTTCTTAGGACGTATTTTATCACTTGACAACACTTACTCGATATTTGGACACCTTTTCACAGATTACATCGACTTTATGAAGTAATATGGTATTTCGATCGGTATATCAGCTCGGCGTCGGTTGTAGATTTAACGTAAAATTAAATATCTGGGCTCGAATATAAGATACAGCCGCACAATAACTTTTTAAACGTGTAGAGAGATTTAGGCTATCTTTATACACTACTTTTGGTGTCGCACAAAGAATATTTTATCACTATTTTAATTATACTTTTTGTAGGGTCAACTAACGCGTCTTCTCGCCTTGGTGTTTCTCGTGTAAGCCGTGCAAGGATTCTCATCGCGATCCCTTTTTGTTCTTTAAAATTTGGCTGCAAAACATTGTTTGATTATATAATATTTGAAATAGTTTTAATAAAAATGATAATTAAAATATAGAAAAGTTAATATCGAAATTAATTATTTCGGAGAAAAATTTAAATAGAAAACAATATATGTTACTCGCAAATAAGTATTAATGTTGATGCATTTTTACATATATTATATGATATCATTATTGCTAATTTCAGATTACAATTTTATTGTACAGCACGAGATTTTCCTACATACGTAAATAAATAATTACAGAAGATTGCAAACGTGTTCTTAATAAACTTACTATTAACTTTTGGGTTAAAGCCTATCATAAATGACTATATAAGAACTAGAATAGACAACGTATTTACTAAGTTTAGTATCTACGATGCCTATGTATTTTCGTCACTTATATCCGACCACCATGCAATAAACTTCCGAATCACTAGTAACCGCAAAACCGAAGGTAATTATCGTAAAACTACAATTCTGTCTCAACAAAAACACTTTCAAAGAAAATGTTGAAGCTCAGACATGGCCTGATTCGCAGTGAGTAGAAGGCACTAACGCAAAATTTAAAAAAATTCTTGCTCACATGACCTCATGTATACATGCATACAAAGTAGATCAATACAACCTACCAAAACAAACCGATCCTTCTACTTCAGCAATGAGTTGAGACAAATTAAAGAAATCCTCAACTTAATACGTGAAACTTACAATCATCTTGGGGGTGAGGACCTAAAGGCAATCTTTAACAATTACAAGAAGTTTTACCTCAGGAAGGCAAGAGAAGAAATTAATTAATTTTCTTCAATCAATACGTAACTCCAATAATTACAAAAAGGGATCTGGGGTATTATAAAAAAAGGAACTAATCCATCATCGAAACGCTGATGCACTAAACAGCTACTTCTGCAATATTGCTAAAAGTCTCGCCCAAGCTCAGAGACAGCAAGATAGTAACCAGCAATCTATTAGTAAAATTCAAACTAATCCATATTCATGTTTCCTAACTCCAGTGATTTTAATGGAAATGAAGGAAAATTAAAGGGAAAGATACTAGATATTTATAGAATGAACACCAAGATGTCAAAAATGTGTCCAGAACAAGTATTGGTGCCCTTGACAGATATGGTAAACGCATTCGGGAAGGTGTAATACCTAATGGAATGAAAATAACCAAAATAATCCCTATCGACAAATCCGGTGATGCAACAAATCCCAATAACTATAGACCTACCGCTACATTACCGACGATTGGAGTCGTTGGCAGATTGGCAAAGGCATGCTTTCGGGAAGGTGTAATAACTGATGAAATGAAAATAACCAAAATAATCCCTATCCATAAATCCGGTGATGCAACAAATCCCAATAACTATAAACCTACCGCTACATTACCGACCATTTCAAAACCCTTAGAAGCAGCCACATTAACACGCTTAATGTTATTCCTGAACAAGGATAATAAAAATGTAAAAAAAGACTTACGGACTTTTCTTTTAGAAAACTGTTTTTACTTTGTGGACGAATTTGTGGAAGCTATCAAACGTTAACGTTTTATTTATTGTAGTATTATATTACTGTAATATTGTATTATAAAAGTGGTAAAATAAATTGATTATTATTATTATTCATATAATACAACATGGCTCGGATCATCATAAGAAAACCTTATATTTTCGAAGGGCACGGTTTTGATATGAGAGCGAAAAACACAATTTTAGAATTCTGAATAGGTAAAAAAAAATTTCTTAGTATTAGTAGATCTAAACAAATTTGAGTAGTAATAATGTTCTTTAATTAATATGGCATTTATTTAAAAATAAGAGCGTGCGTATGGAATGAATTTATATTGAAACATCTGCATCAAATATTATTAACAGTTAGATGTATTCAATTAGGTGGTATAATAGATTAATGTTTTTTTAACAAAAGATCGAACCTTCGTGGAGATCGTCTGCCCTTGTATGTACGTAACTACAGCACGCGAAAAGCAGATATTGTGAACATCAATTTCGTTTATACGGATTCTCAGTCACGATATTCTGACAATCGAGAACTAATTTCTACAAATGGCAAAATTCAATCAATATTCACATTAATTTTCAATATCGGCCACGAAATTCGTCCATTTGGTTGTATTGATATATGTATGTATTTTTGTTTGAGTTAGAGCAGCAATTAATAATTCTGGGTAGAATAAATGATAAGTAGTTGTTTTCTTTTTGGGAAGTATTGTTTCTGTTAATTAATGGACTGAAATAAATTAAAATTAAACTACAACCAAATGTTTCTAAAGTTAATTCATAGTTTCCTGTTATATATAATAACTAGGGACAGACAATAGAGGCCGAAATTGCGATGAACCATGTAAATAGTCTATACCAGGGGTGGCCAAACTTTTGACCTCTAAGGTCTACTTGTGTTCAAAAATGTTTCTTGCGGGCGACTCTAAGGTAGAGTTTACAAGAGAGAAATAAAACATTTTAGCGATAAGTTAGTAAGTATTTTTCTATTATATACGTTGAAAACAAAATACATAATGTTCATTCTGTATTAGGTTTTTGGGTGGATATTTGGCACTGCATATTCTCCACGAGTTTATTATATTGAGGAATGTAAGAAGTAACTGCGATGCGCAAACAGGAAGTTAAGTGGGCATCTGTTAAACGAGAACGATGTTTGGTTTTTATTGTATTCATAGTAGAAAATGTCGATTCGCAAAGATAGGTGGAACCGAAAAACGAAGTCAAATATAAGGCAACCTTTCTTAGGCATGGGAACTTTTCTTTGCAAATCAGTTTCCAAAAATCAGTATTACTGCCAAATGCTCTCGCTTTCAGAAATATGTCGCATCTCATTTTAATTATTTCTTCTTCCACCACAACAGATTCAGTTAACTTGCCGATTTTTACAGTCAAGCTGTGAAGGTCATTGCTTTCATTAAAAGCGAATGTCATGAAACTTAGTACTTCTTCGAGAGCGAAGAAATCCAAAAACCTTCTTCCGAACTCCAGGTGCAAGTTCTCCAGCTGTCTGGCGAAAGTTTCAAAGTCCCGATTTGAGTTGTGCGTGCATTCTTCTTCTATGTTTTTATAGTTTCTTAGTTCACCTCGTCTTAATTGAGATGCATGCACTTGAATTTGACTTTTAAATGTTTTAATCAAAGTTGTCATATCAATCACATTCCTGTCTTTTCCTTGAAGATTTAAGTTCAACTGATTGAGTTTCTCCGTTATATCACAAAGAAAGGCGAGCTTCATGAGCCATTTTTCATCTTCAAGCTCAGGTACATTTTCTTCTTTCGATTGGATGAATGTTTTGATTTCTGGCAGTAATTGGCGAAACCTCTTCAAAAAAGCACCACGGCTAAGCCACCTAACATCTGTATGTAGCAAAAGATCCGAGTGTTCGGCTTCAGTCTCTTCAAGTAAAGCTCGAAATTGACGCCTTTGCAAACTTCTGGCTCGAATAGAATTAACTATTTTAAAGGCAATTTTCATGATAATATCCGAGTCAAGAATTTTAGAGCACAAAACTTGCTGTATGATACAGTGATAGTTGGTGAAACTTGGAATGTTGTCATCATTTTTACACAATGAAATAAAACCAACTCTTTGTCCCAGCATAGCGGGTGCTCCATCTGTCGTAATAGTAACTATTTTGTGAATCGGAAACTCAGTTTTTTCTACAAAATCTTTAAAAGATCTGTAGATATCCTCACCTCTTGTTTGCCCCTTCAATGGAATCATCGTCAATAATTCTTCTTTTGACGTCATATCTTCAAAAACTAGACGCACGAAAATGCACAATTCAGCAGTGTCCGTCACATCGGTGGATTCATCGAATTGTAGTGACAAAAAACTACATTTTTGCAAGTCTTCCTTAAGCAATTGTTCCAAATTTCCACTTAAGGCTTCACTTCCTCGCATCACAGTGTTTCGTGACAGAGAAATGGCATTTATGGCTGAAATAATTTCTTTCTTATTTTTAAAGTCATTAAACAGTACTTTTCCAACTCTCTGCATGGCTTCCTTGATCATTTCTCCATCTTCAAAAGGTTTCTTTCGTTTTATCAATATTTCCGTAACAGCAAATGACGCCAGTGTAGCAGCTTTTGATTTCAAGTCTGGTTTCGTAAAAAAAGATTGTTGCGCACTTAAGCTGCTTTTTAATTCTCGTACTTTTACCTTCCGAATTTCACTGCCAAATGGAAAATCTGTGGCGTATTTGGAATGTGTAGTTTTAAAGTACCTTTCCACATTTGCTCTTTTCGGTAATGCTACACTTGAATTACAAATTAGGCACACATATTTGTCGTTGACCAAAACGAAAAAAAATTCCTCTTCCCACTCACTGTGATAATGGTAAGTCTTACTTTTTTTTGCACTTGAACCAGATGGCACACTCATTTTGATTAAATAAAAGTCACAAACTCACAAAGGTCCCTACGTTACTTAGTATTGTTACGCCGCTGTCTGACGAATTTCACGTGAGGAACGAACGATGTCGACCGAGAGTTCGATATTCACAGTCCCAACGCATACGTCTGTCCAAACGCACTCAGTCCAGGACTCTTCACGCACTTTTTATCGTTTCGTATCGCTTCTGAATTCAAACTGACTGGCTGTGGCTTCCGCCAGCTATTTATATTATATGATGGGATTAGCGACATCTAGAAATTTCGAGAAACAACTCGCGAACCCACACAGCGTTCGCTCGCGCGTCTTCACGAATCTTCCATCGCCGCCGTCGATATTGTTCTAGGCAAGTTAGTACTACCTAGTGAAACTAGATGGCGTAACTTGCACTGCGCTACGACCAAAGCGCGTGGGTAGTTATTGGCGCGAATACACTTGATTTTTTTTGTCTTCTTTTTCAGTTTATTTATTTATCTCTTGGGGGCTACCTAAATCGCCTTCGCGGTCGACCGGTAGACCGCGGTCGACCTCTTGGCCACCCCTGGTCTATACCATCGCTAAGTACAACACGCAATTATTGAATAGCACTATTCATTCGGTTAACCGAACATCTGTTTTCTGTCGTTGAATTGCGACTCAATTGTTTCAATTTTACAGTAAAATTCCTTTCTTCATGGGCGTAGATAGCGTGAGCCGATTTTATAATCTATTTTATTTATTAGTTTATATTTCGTAAGATAAATAAAGTACGGTGAATTAGTTTTTTTAAATTGTTTTAACTGTTAATTATATACTTCGTAATTTGTGTAATAGATCCTGTTTAATATCGATTCATCGAATCTACTTCTCCCAATTATTTTGACGTAAGTGTCCAGTGAATTTCGTCAAGTTCAATAACTTACGCATACATTTTTAATTTTCATTTATTTAGATCTAGAACATTGTTTAAGTTATTTTTTCATATATTATATGGAACAACGTCGAGAATGGCATCGTGAAACAATGGCGACTTGGATTAAGAGTCAAACTGATCGTATGTCCATTGCCAGTTTTCCGAAATTTATTGCAAAATTGCGGAATTTATTGCAAAGTTTAAATCGTCACTTAGAATCGCAAATACATACACAGAAATTAGACCCGTTGAAATCTGTCATTTTTAACGAAGACCTCTATAAAACTTTAATGGCGGCAAATATTATATAGCACATGCTCTCTACAGAATCTATGAATATACAGAGACACCCTCCCGGAAGTTGATAGACTTGTCTCCGCTTTAAAAAAAAAATTCAGGAAAGCACCATTGAGAGTAGCTCTTTCCAGGGAAAAAACTTCCATCTTTATCACGCCTCTCTCTCCAGTAATAACTAGATGAGGATCATGGTTGGAAGCTAGGGTAACTGCACCAGTATTGGACACCCAAGAGGAAATTTCAATTTCAAAAATTCTCAAAAACTGTGATATTTTACCGAGACGAATATGAAATACGTCAAAGTGTAGTAAATTTCATATGCTTTCTTTTAGTATTTGTTTAAGCTTATAATTTCTTATATATGAATACATATTCTAATAATTTATAAAATATTGTCAAATGTGCCAGTAATGGACATACTATCATCAATAATGGACATATTTTGTGTGAGTAATGGACACCTTTAAGCTTTTGAAGATTTATTCAAATTTTGACATTTCAGGTACACTGTAGTGGCCCCTATGATTCTTTTGTTTAGGCTCTGCAATATTACAAACAATGTCTTCCCTAAAATAATATAATATATCATCTTTGGCTGGCCACTTCCATGAATCCATCAGCCCTCTGGTAATCATTGATCGAATTTCTGCCCCTTGTAGGTCACTCTTCAAGATTACTCCTACAAAGGTGAGTTATTTTAAGAATAAAAATAAGTTGATAGGTATTATGGGTTTAAAAAAAAAGGCATTTCAAGGAAACATCGAATCACCGGTTTTCTTTACTCACCAGGGTAATGTTTGTGCTCGAATTTGAGGATTACATATTTTCCCACCGTCAGATCTAAATCTTCGAGGTCGCTCACATCTAGATCCTCATCATTGTATCTGACACTTACGTCTGAATCAGAACTTTCAATGGCCGGTCTAGATTCCTTTTTCTTCTTTGTCTTAGGAAGTAACTTCTTATTTTGTTCATTTTCATAAAACTCTCGGTACTTCCCACTGGACACAACCGCAGGAAATATTTTTCTCTTGCGCTTTGGAGTTTTGATTTCAGAAGGATTAGAAATAGGAAATATTAAACATTTTTTAAATGGTGATGGTATTTTATAACCTTCTCTTTCCTTGCTCTCGTAATATTTTTTGCTGGTGTCTTTGGGGGTTTTCCACTGTGAACTTGTGGAGGGTTGTTCCTGAAGTGGAGAAACTTCTCGTGCATTATAAGATTCGCTGGTGTCAACTCTTGGAGCTGAAAAACTCATATTTTCTTTTGCGAGAGAATTCTCAACATCTGACTCTTGGCTAACTAAGCTCATATCTTGAGTGGAAGTACGACTGCTATCGTTTTTTATAGCACACCACACTTTATACAAGTTGATTGACTCTATATTCCCATTCCATTCAGAACTAGTTCTATACGTTTGCAGGAATTGATCCAGTTCTGCTTTTTCAATTTTTCCTTCCAGGATTTTTAGTGCCGTGTTGCTTGTGTTATGCTCGTTTGGAATATTATCAGAGGATTTAATTATTATTCGATTAGGAATACACTTTGTATAATCCACATTATTTTTGTCAAAAGGGAATATACCACTTTTTCTAAACCCGTTTTGAATTGTGGTCACTGTAGTAAATTGATCGAATACTACTTTTAAAATTAATCCAAATATGTAGTTACCGGTTTACTTCTTTGGGAAAATTTTGAAATTTCCAGGTTCTAACGGCAGATTTCCATCCCGACATAAGAGGCTTAAATACAGCTACATCTGCCGGTTGCATAATGTGAGTGGTATTTGCAAGTAGAGATATTAAAATGATACCACTTTCGTCACAAAGCAGGCTTGCTTGTTAAGTTAAGTGAGAACGATACCCGTCTACAAAAAGTACAACTGGCCGAACGATATTTGATGATTTCACAAAAGGTATAAAATGATTTGAGAGGTATTCGTAGAACACTTCTGAATTAATCCATCCAGAATCCGACCTACCAAGTGCCCAATTGTTTTGAATCGATTCAACGATGGCTTTTGGCATTTTTTTATATGGAAAAATTAACATTGGTGGTACTACAGTTCCATTAGCTGAAAATGTGGCCATGACTGTAATTTGTTCTTTTTCAGAACTTACTCTTTCATAAAAATCTTCTGCTCTTTTAGATGGTCCTAAAACTTTCCCACTTTTTGGGCACAAAACAAATCCAGATTCGTCGCCATTAAATATGCGGCTGGGATCCAGAAGAATTGATTGCAGACCCTTTTCTTTAAAATAATCTGATATTTCATCAAACCAATCATGAATACGATCTTTCGTAACTGCAGCTCGAGCCTTGCTTACTGATTCGGCATTTTTTTCTTTTATCTCAGGATGGCGTTTTAGAAAACCTTCAAACCATGATCGTCCTGGCGTTTTAGATTCTTTTAAGAACCGAATTTCTCTACCATTATCTTCTAGAAATTTTTTGACTGACAAAAGAAGATTCTGTTTATGTACTGGAAATCCTATCTTCGCCATCCATGGCAAGAATCCATGTAACTAACGTATTTTCTTCTATTTCAGATAATTCCGATTGAGGCCCCATTTTCCTCTGCAGAGGAATAGTACCTGACAATTTCCTGATTAGTGTACTTCGGGGAACATAAACTGTTTTGCAGCCTGTTTTTTACTATCACCGTTTTCCTTCACCGCTTGCACGCCCTTTTGCATATTCTCATCAGAATATGAAAAAAAATATCTTTTCGTCTGACTCTGCTTTTTTGTTTATGCCATTGCTCTATAAATAAGAAATCTAAATCAACGGTTTTATAGAATTACCTAGTATTTTCTTTGAAATTAGGTGGGTGTCCATTACTAAATTTCGTTACGTCAGTAATGGACACCATTGTGTCCATTACTGACACAATGTTGAAATTCTTGTTTGAGTAATGGTCACCCCCCTAAATCCTCCATCATTGCGATTTTGTGGTCTTAATTATACATATATTTTTGACTTACCGTCTTAAAGCACAAAACGTCACAAACCTACGTACTAGTCCCCGAACTTGACTTTTTGCAATATTTAATACCACGATGCGCGAACCTTCGGATGACTTCAAACACTGAAGTTAGGTGCATAAAACTTCAATAGAGATGCGTAACATATATACATGAATAACTGGACTACCAAAACAATACCTTTTGGCGCTTATTTTGAAAATTATTGGTCATTTTCAATCAAAGATGTCAATTACTGGCGCAGTGTCCATTACTGGGGCAACTACACTATTCGTTTTTATGCAGAGAATTTCGATAGTTTACAAAATTTCGTTACATGCTTAAATAACGAAGTATTTCTGAGTGCAAGGAACTAATATAAATTCCAAATTTAAAAAATCAGTTGTACTTTCTTCAGGAACGCTTTGGAAATTTGCCAAAACTAATCACTTATTTTGAAAATCAAAATCTCAAATTAAATGATGGTTTAACTACAATAGATGTGGCTATTAATAATTTGAAAAGTATTCCAAGTGACTTCGGATGTGGCCTTCGGCAAAAGTTAGACGCAGTTTTGAATAGAAATCCAGATTTAATAACATTGTGGCAATTGTGTATGGGAACAATGCCTCAAAATCTAACTGCTAAATATGCTGAAATAAAATAATATTTCCAGCATGCACCTATAACCAGTTGCGATGTAGATAGGACGTTTTCTATATACAAGTATGTATTTCATTCAAAGAGAACAAATTTTACAGAAGAGAACCTTGAGAAAGTATTGCTAGTTAATATTAATACTCTTTTACTCAATTTCAACTACAAAATGAACAAATAAAAATGTATTTCGTATTTTATATATCACCACCCGTTTGTTTTCCAATTATATAAATTAAAAGCACTTTAAAAATACAAATTTTCAACAGTAAGCCCGTGGGCGATGAGTCATGGGCCTCTCGTGTCCGGTCCCCCATAATAACCCATTCATAGTATTAAAATAAAAAATTTAAAGAAACAAAAAATGCTCCTTTTGTCATGAATTTTACTTTAGATTAACGGCATATGTTCGTATTAGTCGTTCTTCTATGGTATAAATGGAATTAAAAACTGCACTCCTTAGTATGTTTTCAATAACATCTGATATCAATTGTAATACTCTTTCTTTACAGTAACCCCATAACCAGTAGTCAGTTGGATTTATCTCTGGTCTCAGTTTGTGTTTTTTCAGAATAGAATGTACAGCTGTACTGGAAGATCCAATGTAGCTAGCAATTTTCCTTACGAACATCTTGGGATTTTCTTGAGCGCTCAACAAAACAGTTAAACTTAAATTTTCATGTACAGTCCGTACTCGTTTCTTTGACTTTTAAACGTTTAAACCAACCTCAAATTAGCTTCCAACTGGACAAATTTCTTATGATACGATGATTCCCAGTATGGGAAACGTTCCTGATAAATTCTCATGGCGTCATATGGTCTGTAACCACATTCAAAATAAACTTGAAACATGTCCGTTAAATATTCAAAATTCATATTTTATAGTATCAATAATAAGCAAAATAAATAAAACCTACACACAATTAGTTTTTGTTTTTGAGCAATGCTATAAGATTCATGGAAACTTACAGTGACAATAAGTGTGTAACTGCCTACACCAACTCACGGCCCACTGTGAGTGACAAAAATTTGCAAAAACTCTGATTTCCTTGCATTTTTTATCCAAGTATGTGTTTTTATATAATGTATGTATTACGTTACTGGAATCTGTAGAAAGTTTTCCTTTGTTAAAATTTAAAAGAATCAATTTGTAAACGAAAAAATGACTCACGATTCTGGTAAATATCTGATATATTTCCGACCTTAACGTGAAGGTGGCAGCACTCGTCAATAATAGCTGGGAAATGCGGTTGCGTATCTATTGACAGGTATTCACCAAAATTTCAGCCATTTTGGAGGCGCAGTTATTGTTTGACAATCGTTTGAGTGAGTCGATGTGAGTGTTTTTGTGAAAAAATCGTCATTAAATATTTGTTTTTAAAAGGCAATACGCCAACGCAAATTAAAGATGAGGTGGACGCTGTTTATGGGGACTCTGCACCATTATTTACCACGGTGAAATTTTGGGTAGCTGAGTTTAAACGTGGCCATACCAGCTTGGGAGACGATGAGCATTCAGGACGCCCAAAAAATGTAACCACTGACGATGACATCGCTAAAGTTCACCAAATGGCGCTGGACGACCCCCGAATTAAAGTGAGACAGAAAGCAGAGGTTATGAATATGTCTAAAGAAGCTGTTTGTCACATATTGAATCAAGATTTAGGCATGAGAAATTTGACAGCGCGCTGGATGCCGCGCTTGCTAACGTTAGACCAAAGACGTGTTTAAATGAATATTTCCAGTTTAGGCGCAGTTTAGGCGCAATAAATTAGAGTTTTGGCGCCGATTAATTACTGTAGATGAGACTTTGATACACCATTATACGCCCGAAACAAAAATACAGTCAAAACAGTGGACTGCAAAAGGGAAATCGGCTCCAAATAAGCAAAAACTGTTTCTTCGGTTGGGAAAGTGATGACAACTGTTTTTTTGGGATAGTAATGGAGTTATCTTAATCGATTAGCTTCAAACAGGAAGAACTATTACAGGAGCATATTAAGCATCATTGCTTGACAAGCTGAAGGCAGAAATTGCAGAAAAACGGCCACATTTGCTGAAAAAAAATTTGTTTCACCAAGACATCTCACACCTCAGCGGTTGCCATGGCGAAAATCCACGAATTACGGTTTGAACTGCTTAACCACTCTCCTTACTCACCAGATCTAGCCCCAAGCTACTTATTTTTATTCCTTAATCTCAAAATCGCGCTCGGAGGACAGAGATTTTCATCAAATGAGGAGGCCATCACCTTCGTAAACAATTATTTTGCAGAGAAAGACGCCGAGTATTATTTGGACGGGTTGAAGAGATGGGAACATCGCTGGTATAAGTTTGTAGATTTACAAGGCGACTATGTAGAAAAATAAAAATAAATTTTAGGAAAAAATGTAGCTTTGTTAGGTCGGAAACATTTCGGACCACCCGCGTATGTGATAAAAAGATAAATTATATTGCTATATGTAGTCTTTCCGAAATGATTTAATTTGATGTATAGATCATTAAAATCAGATAATAAATAAAGACGTTATAGTCTTTGGAAACTTTTGTGGAACACCCGGTATAATAGTATTACTTATTATTAACCAATTTATCATTAGCAAAAAATAGATTGCTTGTCGATGCGATAATTCACATCAAGCTTTGATACAAAATAATACCTCTGTATAAAAACATATGCATATACATGCATATACAGATACAAATTTGTTTTTATACAGATTTGTATTATTTTGTAATTTATCATTTGTTTCTTTTTATTTTTGTTAAAACTCTATTTTGCCTAGCCGTTTAATTTTTCTTCAGTTGTTTCTGATAAATATATTAAGTCGATCTGACCTAAGCGTTTATATTATAAGATAATAAACGTGATTTAATTTTCACTATTTGCTTTGATTCCATGTAATTATTACAGTTTCCTACAATAAAAAGAATACTTCAGCCTAAAATTGTTTTACTTATTTTATAGAAGACGAAATCTGTACAATCGTTGCCAGAAAGTAATCTATAATAATGTAGTGGCAAAATATATGAATTTACTCTTCCATAATAGATGGCGCATTCATTACCTTTTAGGTAATTTGAAAGAAAAGAATTTTGATAATTAGCAGTGATATAAAGTGAGAGGTATGTTTGCAAAGGTAATTAAAATCCATTTGACATACGAGGGGGTATTGATAACTATTTAGACTACCATATAGAACACCACAATATTTGAATAAAAAATTTTATTTATTTAATATAATCTCCTTTTTACACATTTAGAAGAACGTTCATAAAATAATTCAAGTTCTTAAAAGAAATTGGTGTGCAAAGCACTCCCCAACTATGACTTCATCATTTATCGAAAATCTTATACATTTTAAATGGTTTTATAAATAATAGTCTGTCGGTTTAAACCAAAATAAGTTGTCACGGAGAGACTCTTGACGTCAAAGCACATTTATTAAATTGATGACAGCTTGTTCTGTCACGTCGTGACAACGTCAAAATATATTTACAGCACACTTCAAGTGATTGACGTTGACTCAAGGTAAGAAACTTTTTTTTAATTATAACGGGTGTTCAGAAGAAAAGTCAACTGGGTTTTGAATAAAAATTCGTAAGTCTATGATTTGTATTATTGTCAGAATCTAATATCAAGGATAGTTATTCATATTTTTTAAAATGGTATGTACTGTCGTGAGCAAAAAAAACGGGACACTGTTTCTGCGTGGGTTTAAATTGTGACTACTTAAGTGTCTATCTTCACTCATAATAGTAAGTCAGGAATTGTCAAAAATGTGTGTCTTATTGACATTTATTAAACATTTTTAAAATAAATGTAAATAAAAATTACTAAAAACGATAGAGAGAAATTATTTATTAAATTAAAATAATTAGTATTTCATCATTCCACCCTTATTATTAACTGCATCTAATCTTGTAGACATTGAAGCGACAATATTTTGTACAACATTTATAGAAATTCGATGCCAAGCATTTTGAACACTCTCCCAAAATTCTTCCCGGGTAGAAGCTCTATCTCATTAATCCCCATACATTTTCAATGAGATTTAAATAAGGATAAGGACTGTAGGGCTGGATATCTCAAGTTTAAATTTCACTCTCTTGTAACATTGTGTTATAAGATGAGACAGGAAATTGTGTTGTTCTTATAGCTTCCTTTAATGTTTTGAAAGGGTTGTGCCTAATCTCAATAACGAATATTTCGTCTTCCTGCGTATTCGAAATTTTGTTACGTCCGGAAATTATTTTCCGATTTAAATTATCCTCTTCCCTCCATTTTTTTTTATATATTCCTGCGGCTGTACTTTTAACAATATTAAATTGAACCCATACAGTTTTTAATGATTTACCATTTTTCAAACTAGTAACAAGCCTAGCTTTATCAGTTTTCGAAAGGTGCGGCATTTTCAATTTTGAATTAGCAACTATGATATATAATTTGACGTAGAGTTTGAAAGTTAATCAAATATCGTCAAAATTACAACGCTAAAAAATAAAGGAAATTGACATAACGATTTTGACACTGTCCCGATTTTTTTGCTCACGACAGTAGTACTAACGGACACAAAGCATTCATGGTTGTATCTTATTTTCGAAATGGTCAAAAGATCAATGGACAGTGGAAGTACTCAATGAATTTACCAACCTCGCTTTTGATTATAATACTTTTCGGCGTAAACTGATAAGAATTGTTCCAGTTTTCCAAACCGGTAGTGTGGGACGACAAGATAGTGGGCGACCAAAAGTCCGAACAGAAAAAGTGATTGGTAATGTCAGACGAATAACGACTGATGCCCCAAAAACTTCAGTACGAACTCTGGGTTGTCAGTTAGTTCTTGTCACTCAGTTTTAAAACAAGATTTACAATTACAGTCGGACCCCCGTATCCGCGGTCTCAGTATTCGCGGATTCAGTTATCCACGATTCCATTTATCGGTTCGGCGATGCGACATATCTAAACTTTTTCTCCTTACAATTCGTCATTATTCACTGATGTATTTACACATTTCGTGAAAATACTGATGTTTCTACAGTGCAATATATCACTGTAGGTATAAGTATAATACATGTTTGAATTGTTTGTATTAAGCACTTATAATAAGGCAGTGGTTGTATTCTATAATACTGTTCATTTTTTAAATTTGTATAAAAATGCTGAATATGTAATGTCATGTTTTCATTGGCATAAATATGAAGAATCGTTTATTTTTCGTACACAGTATGACTTAAATGTTCTCGTGGATTGCATGTGTTTGTATGCACTGTTATTTATATGTAATATCTCAATAATGAGCAACGAAGTCGTGATAGTGACTATCCCTCAAAGCCGAAGAGAAGACGTGAAGTATTAACTCTTGGTGAAAAACTGCGAATTCTTGATTTAATACAACAAGAAAGAAAATCGTATGCTGAGGTAAAAAGGATATATGGGAAAAATGAATCGTCCGTACGCGAGATTGTAAAAAAGGAGAAGAATATTCGATCTAGTTATTCTGTGGCACTCCAGACTGCCAAAAAAACTTCCACAATACGTGATAAAGTACTACTAAAGCTAGAAAGAGCGTTAAATTTATGGATTGAAGATATGAATAGGAAACATATACATACCGATCAGTGGTAATATTTTACAGCGAAGGGCCTTAAGTCTTTATGAAAACTTTAAAAAAGGCAGCACTGAAGAAGAGATAAAACCATTCACAGCAAGTAGGGGATGGTTGAATAGATCACTGGAGAAGTTGCATCTGCTGACGAAGAAGCTGCTACGTTTCCGGCTGAGGTAAAAAGGATTATTGAAGAGGAAGGCTACCACCCAAAACAAGTGTTCAACTGCAATGAAACTGGTTTGCTGTAGAAAAAAAATGCCCAGTAGAACGTATACTCATAAAACAGCAAAACAGGCACCAGGATTCAAAGCATGCAAAGACAGGTTAACGCTGCTATTATGTGTTAATGTTGAAGGGCACGTGATCAAGCCAGGCGTAATACAGGCAGGAAAAGATCGTACATTACGATCCTTTAATGGAACGCAGTATGAAAGTAACGAGATCAAACTGAAGCATTGGACCCTCTTCAAACACTATTTAATGAATTGAAGAAAAAGAAACAGCAGTTTCCTATAACAATGTTTTTCCAGAAAAGTGACAAAAGGGCATCAACGATCGAGAATTCTGTGGCATCAACATCGCTTGCGTATACTTTCTATCCGGTGGAGGTGCAAGAATCAGTTGATGTTGAAGATTCTTTTTCCCATTAAAAATTATTTTGAATATCTAATATATTATAATGGGATAAACCTCCATTATATTGATGAGCTATTTCTAATATTATGTCTATAAGATTTTTTTTAAATTTTAACATATGCAAGAGATATTTTGATTTGCTTGAATTTGTAATAGTTATCGTGTTTATTTAAGGATTGGATATCTTATTATTAATATATTAGTTTTATAAATATCGATAGAGTTCAATCTTGGTATATACATTTTTAGTTAATTATATCTTTTAAAATTGTACAATCGTGTAAATTATATTTAATCAATTTATATAAATTATTGTTAAATTTAACTTATGCAAGTGAGTAGCTTTAATATTCGTAATTAAATGTCATTTTCAAATTTGAATTAAAAAAAAAAAAGAAAAGGTATTTAGATTTATTGTATACAAAACTGGCATTTTAAAAAAAACTGACTGACTTGGATGTATATGAAAGTATATAAGATAACCATGGCAATTGAAAAAAAAGATTATTATTTTGACCTGAGAAAAAGATACATAAAAATTTAGAAGCTGAATTTTTAAAATAGAAATTTTGTAATTTTAAATACCTGGAGAAGAACCCAGAAGGCTGGATTACTATTAATTTAAATAACAGACTATATTTTGATATACATAGTGTATTTTGGTAAATAATATCCTGGTTATGGAAGAATTATATATGGTGTATTCTGGTAAATAATATCCTGGTTACGGAAGAATTACATATGGTGTATCTTCGTAAAGAATTTCTTGACTACGGAAGAATTATTATTAATTGGTTTAGAAACGAAGGGATTGGAAATATATCAGCAGTTGATCCCAGTGTGTCAAACTTCTACAAGCATAGTCATAATAAATCTATTCGTGTAAGTAATAAGTTAAAAATATTTATAACCAAGAAATTTTCTTTTACGTGTTCAAAGATACCGGTTTGCCTATTTCATTTAATATAGTTACTAATTGTCGATTCTATGAATTCAAAACTCTTGCATAAGTTACTTCCTTTCTTCATAAATTATGTTGTAACTGAAATATAAACATTAAAATTTGTTTATTTTATGATATTAGAAATAGCTACAATTGTAAATATATCACACCTAATTATATATAGTAAATAAATAGTTTATTTTGTTTTAAAAGATTCTTTTACCTATCAAATTGGCAAGTTGTTGAGAAACTCACCCTTAGAACGAAAACAAATTCATCTCTTCGACTAGGTTATTGCCGGAAGACATTTTATTGAAGTTCAATAAAAAATAGTTCAATAATTGAACTATTTATTGATCGTATTGTTGGCAGTACCGATTTCGATATCTATATAAATATATAAAAATGTAATATCATATTATCACAGACATACGTTTACAATAGTTATTCTTTTAAAAAAGGTATATAACCCCTTACCACAATTATTAATCGTATCCTAAATACGATTTTGACAACTAAGTTGTCATCATCAGTAGGTAAAAGCTACTAATTAAAAGTCGCACATGGGGCACAGTAAAGCAAGAGAAACGCTTACGCACAACTACTATACACCGCGTCCCCGTATACACTCCCAGTGTATACGGGGACGCGGTGTATAGTAGTTGTGCGTAAGCGTTTCTCTTGCTTTACTGTGCCCCATGTGCGACTTTTAATTAGTAGTTTTTACCTACTGATGATGACAACTTAGTTGTCGAAATACGTATTTAGGATACGATTAATAATTGTGGTAAGGGGTTATATACCTTTTTTAAATTTTTATTTAACCACAGTCTCCATTGAAAGAATAGTTATTCTTCTTCATTTTTTAATCGATATTTTTTTTTTACGATTCTACGTGAAGCAAATAGATATCATCACCTGTAGGACCGGCCTTAGGCATACAACGTGGGCCTAATATTTATTATATTAATATAACATCTATTACATTTTTGACGGTATAACTTGGGGCTAGTATTATTACAATATGTATGTACTTTCTAGTCTACAATATAATAAAATGGCAATGGTTAACTATTGGGGAGCCACTACCGACAAGTATTTGTATGCAACCATGTGTACAGACGTGTATCACGTGTATGTACTTTGCGATTAACAGCGTTGTCAAATATACTCATAACACGTAATTAGGAATCAGTAGAAATTAAATTGGTAGGTATAATAGATTTCATTTTAATATAATATAGCAATATAGCTATCCATATATTTTACTCATAGAAAAAAAAATATGTATTTCAAAAGAAAACACCTAAGTAAATATTTAATTTAAAAAACTAACAAATGAAAAAAATACTTAATATTTTAATTAATATATGGGATTTAATTATTAACGTGATAATATATACTAATCTTAGCAATATAGCTATCCATATATTTTATGTATAGAAAAAAAAAATGTAAAGAAAACACCTAAGTAAATATTTTATTTAAAAAACTAACAAATGAAAAAAATACTTAATATTATAATTAATATATGGGATTTAATTATTAACGTGATAATATATACTAATCTTAGCAATATAGCTATCCATATATTTTATGTATAGAAAAAAAATATGTATTTCAAAAGAAAATACCTAAGTAAATATTTTATATAAAAAACTAACAAATGAAAAAAATACTTAATATTTTAATTAATATATGGGATTTAATTATTAACGGGATAATATATACTAATCTGCTCTAATAAATTATCGAAAGCGTTTATTGTGCGTTTTCCATAAATCTGTCTCCACTGGAATTCGTCCAGATACGACGGAAGCATTTCTGTATTAGTGCTATTCATTGCTTTATTTTTTTGCTTTGCATTTTTCCACATGCATTCTACATGATTGGTGTGTGCTCCTGTAATAGGATCTACAAAATTTTCAGTATGATTTACCCACTGATGTAAATAAGGTGGTTGTACTGCTATATTAATAATTTTGCTTTGGTTTGTATGTAAGTTTACATACATATATATAGATGCCTTATCGCTGTGGATCATAGTACCAGGCAAAACATATTGCTAAAATATTAACGTTAATTTATATTAATTAGGTACTTCATAAAAACAAAAAAGATTCTACCTCAATGATAGGAAATAACGTTTGTTGCGTCCTATCGTCTACAAACACTAATACGCCCACTTCTTTATGGACATCATATAGCCCAAAAATCCACTTTTCTTCCACCAAGTGACCCCGATTATATTTTCTTTTTGAAAGTAAAGATTCGTCTGTAAGACTTCGATTATACACATATGCAATTTGTTATTCTAATTTAATTACTAACCTATTTGTACTACTTTATTTATACCTCCAAGTATTATCGGATTTTCCAGTAAGTGTCTTGAAGATATGTCTCTGAACCACTGATTCCATTGAATTACGATGGGTTTGGACATACCGGTTAAGGATTCTTGGCACGTAGATGAAATTCCATATGCCCATAAATAGGCCAACATCACGAATCTTTTACATTGTAAATTAGAATTTTGTAAAAACGACCCATGCCTAATCGCTCTTTTAAAATTGCATCTCGGAGCATCTCCATGACGACGATTACATCGCCAAGTTACTCCGTCTCCGTGACTACGTCTTCTATTTTCTGTTGTAATTGCATTACAATTCGTACATATAACAGGTACGGATCTTAAAACTCCATGTTCCCGTAAAAACGCTATCGCATTGTCATTAGTGCGTATTTGTTCGATTATATTAAAAATATCCATTTGTGAATTGAAAATAATCAAATAAAATAAAACAATAACTTTGTTATACCGTTTCACATGTAATAGTGACCGCGGTTTCGACATACAATGTCATTATCAAACTGCAAAAGTTACAGGCCTACATAGATATTATAAATGAGACAAAAATATATGGGGGTGGTTTATGATGTTATTTAAAACTACTACTATATACTTAACTATTATATACAACATTGGAAAAGAGGTGTATATATAAGGTCAAACTGGTCGTTAGAACAATATCTATTGTCTTGTTTCCGCTTTAAAAAAATTTCAAGTGACTATAAAAGATTTAATTTACGACCTTTCTCGGCCAAATGCAATATTTTATGATGGTCTTTCTGTAATAAGATGGTTTGCGAATGTTGAATCTGTCTTCTTTAGTTTATATGACCTCTTGTGTTCCTTTAACCCGTATAATAAAACTTCGACCAGTCTGACTTATATATACACTTTTACAATCATTACAATATAATTTATACACTCCTGATTTATTATTGATATCTGTTTTAGGTTTTGCGTTAAAAATTAAATTACTTGTCTTTACATATGGTTTGTAAGCTATACTAACATTACTATTATTTTTTGAAATTATATTTCCAATTTGCTCGCATATTTTACCGAAGTAAGTTAACGAGACAAATTGTTTCAAATTAGCACTATTTTTAGGATCTTTAGGATACATATTATATTTTGGTATCGGTATGTAGACGACATCCTAGCTTGCTTTAAGGGTACTCATAGACAACTACAAACATTTCTGAACTACATAAATTCAATCCATTCTAATATCAATTTTACAGTAGAAATAGAAGAGAAAACAGTATTAACTTCCTGGATTTAAAATTAAACAATTTAGATCAGAGCTTAAAATTTGATATAGTTTTTTAATATAGGTTTTTAATGAGTTTGAATTGTTTTTTAAATAAAATATTTACTTAGGTTTTTTCTTTTGAAATACATATTTTTTTTCTATAAATAAAATATATGGATAGCTATATTGCTATATTATATTAAAATAAAATCTATTATACCTACCAATTTAATTTCTACTGATTCCTAATTACGTGTTATGAGTATATTTGACAACGCTGTTAATCGCAAAGTACATACACGTGATACACGTCTGTACACATGGTTGCATACAAATACTTGTCGGTACTGGCGCCCCCATAAAGTTAACCATTGCCAATAAAATAAATAAATGAGACTAAATTCCTTTTGTTATTGACTTAATACAAGTATGTAATATCATACGTGTACATACGCAGTTTTCGGTATCTACGGTAAGGCTTGGAACGTATGTACCGCGGATACGGGGGTCCGACTGTATTTCCATATCCTATAACTTGCTTGTAAGAAATTTTCGATATTGATTATCCGCGACACGTAGTTTTTTGCGAATGATTTACTTCAATGATGAACTCCTAGACAAAACTTTCTTTTCGGACGAAGCATGGTTTCATGTTAGTGGATACGTTAATTCACAAAACATGAGAATGTGTAGTGATACAAAGCCCAATACTTTTTATGTCGAAGCTCCTCTACATCCTCAGAAAGTAGGTGTTTGCTGCGCTATAAGTAGAAGAAGAATTATTAATCCAATTTTTTCTAATGATACTTTGACTGCAGAAAAATATCGACGGGAAATACTCTTGCCTTTCCTTAATCAGCTTCATGATAATAAAGTAGGCTTGAGTTACTTTCACCAAGATACTGGTAGAACTCACAGAGTGTGTGGAAAAATAAATATGTTACAGGAAATATTTGGAAATCGTTTGATTAGTTTGAATAGCGAACATGAACTACCTCCAAGATCTTGTGACCTTACACCGTATGACTTCTTTTTGTAGCCTTTTTAAAAAAATTCAATTTATCAAGTACCAGTGCAAGATTATATATATCAGAAAGACAGAATTGTACTAAAAAATATATTTGGTAGCATTACGAGGAGGTGCGCAAAATGATTTGAAGAATGTCGTGGAGAATTTCAACATCTTTTATAGTTTATTATGGTCATTATTGTAGATAATTCATACAACTACAATTTATGATATTTATTTTAAGGTTATAATCTAAGGACTATACGAACGATTAATCTGTGCGGTAACCAAACCAGGTCATCTATTGAAAACACATCTCCTTCAAGGTACGACCCCGGTCTTGTTTCGATTGAATACAAACACGACCTCGGTGCGTCCAAACACGACCTCGGTATGTTACAATCTTTCACCACTTTGTTGATCTTGTAACTAGGCCACTAGGCTAAAGGAGGACACGCTCGGACATATAAGGAGATCCTACTAGATCTCGAGGGACATACATACATACAGACACACACAGAGTCTAACAGAGACTAGTCCGAGAGAGTGTATCATAGAAACCCTCCTTAAGACTAGTGTCTATTCATTACTATGTTATATTGTTATTGTTGAATCTTTGTTATGGTGTTAATTAATTATATATCGTTATCCAAACGCTGACCGTCTATTATTTATTATATTGGTGAACCTGCGTACCAACGCAGCGATGTGCCCTCCGGGATCAGGCCACATCACATCTGTTTCGAAATTATTTTAAGCCATTTTTTTACAATAATTTGTTGAATGTTAATATTAAACTAGTACGATAACTGATTAGATATTATTAGCACTTAAGATGAATAAAACCTTTGCTTTTAAAATTATTCATATTAATTCTGCATTTTCTTTTATGTATTACCACAGATTAGAAGAGGTTTATTACTAAAGAATGAAGAGGATATGAATTGGATTATGTAATTTCTTCCAAAGTAAATTACCGCATGAAGTGAATTCTCTAAAATATGAAAACGCTTAATTTAAATTAAATTAAATTAAAATCATTACTTGACTATGTGGCATTCCAAATAAAAATCAACCATTGGGAAGATGGGCTTAAAATAAGAGCTTGTGATTGGCTAAAATAGAGGCCGCTTTTATGCAAGCCAAATCAAATTTATTTTGTTCCGCCAAATTTTCTTTTTGCTGTCAATACTAATCAGTCAGTATTTCTATCAGTGCTAGTTAATTGTGTGTTTTAGTAAGTTGTTTATTGTGCTATTTATTATTAATATTCGTTAAAAATAGTTCTTTATAGGGGTTATAAGGTGAAAAACTCATTTTCTAAAGATATTTTATCACTTTCATTAATTTCTTTAATTTATATAATCGCAAACGTTTTAAAGGTAAAGAAAATCGTAAAGAAAAATATGTAAAAAGTGGACAGAGGCAGATGGCTGATAATGTGTATTTTAAGAACAAAGTTAATACATATATCCAAAACAGCTGCTGTTCGTCAAACTTCAAGAGAAGTAGAGATTAGTAGGAATACTATGTTTGACATTATTAAGGAAATTGAAATGTCTGAAGTTACACATTCTCCTTCAAGAAAAGGAAGTTGCCGAGATGCTTTTCTTTAAAAATGAGTTACTGACTTGCACAAAAACATGTGAAGCTATTAAAGGGGATGCCAGTTTACCTCCTTTAAAACGAACACCACTTTGGAAACCCAGAGAAACTAGGATTCAAGTGGAAAAAACGCACACGATGATATTTTCTTATGGAGACGTCGTTAAAGTTAAAAACTTAATCAAACCATATTTTTACTAAAAGCAAAAATAATTAATTGTACGATAGCAGCAATTTATCCCATATTAAAGCAAAAAAGTAAGTATTAATCAGCCATAACTTGTAATAAAGGAATGAACAGACGTTAAACCAAATATTGAAACTGGAAAAATGCTTACGTTTTACCTATCTATGGGCCCTAAACTGCTGTTTTACCCTTTTTAATATGTACTTACTTATTTTTGTAAAATAAAAATATTTTTCAATAAATACCTTTTTTTAGATATATAAAAATTTTTATCCGAATTATGTGAAATGATGTTCAGTTATATGAATTTCCTTATTGCTCCCTCATTAAAGATACTATTAAAATAACTGTATTTTGTAAAATGCTATATTTGTTAAACAAGCACTAATGTTAAGCGATACACAAATATTATGATAATTATAATTAGAGTGGACCAATTCGGAGCGAAAGCAGAGGCGTGACTAACGAATTAGTTCCCGCGTGCCCCATCGCACATACGATTACTTAGTATGTTGTTCACGGTCATTGTGTGTACACGTATAATAGCAGCAGGAAAGTGTATTCTGTGTATTTAATAATGTTGAAGGAGCGTACAGTAAAAAAACCGCTATCATCAAAGTTAGTCAATAGGTTTATTGAGAACCATCCTAGTTTATCTTACAATGGGGTAAATGTAAAATGTTTAGTGTGCAATATATATATAAACCATTTAACAAAATCAAATTTTCAACGCCACGTGCATAGCGCAAGACATAAAGATAGAGAAACTGGTGCCGATACAAAATACGAAGCGTTCTTATTTGATTTGTGTACAATGATGAGAAATAACTTTGGAGACGCACCTTATGTTAACAATGTTTCATCGCGCTTCTCCAGATTTTCAAGTCACGGAAAACGCATAAGACGATAAGTTTTTTTTTAATCATCTAATTACATACATTTTAGATTTTATTTTTTATACATATCATCGAGAACGTTTCATAATCTAGAAAAACCGTCTTACATTTTTTTTGTATCTAACATAATAACAGCACCGTTCGTGATAGTATATCTCTAGATATTAATAATGTTTCGCATGCGGGAACTAATTCGTTAGTCACGCCTCTGCTTTCGCTCCGAATTGGTCCACTCTAATTATAATTCGCTCTCACCATCAATCCTTTAAATTTATTAGTTTTAGATCTACACAATGTTTTGTTTTCTAGTAAAATCAAAGTAAGATGTAAATATATCTTATGTGGTAATTTTAACATATTCTCACTGTATTTACGCAGAAATTTATTTATTGTGGATGCAATACCTTCAAACAATAAATAACAGATTATAAGATATTGATTGAAATATTTTATATAAGTCTAATAGCTTGCATTGGTATATATTTGCCGCTTCTTGCTTGAATAAAATTATTATAGTCTAAGCTTTTTTAATAATAAATTTGTTAATAAACAAACGTCAAAGATAATCCTTTATAGATTAGTAGGTATATAACGTCACATATGAAACCAACCATATTATCTACCTTTTTTTAAATTCCTGTGTAAATTATATTCAAATTGGAGCGCCATCTGGTCCATTCTTATTTGGAATCGACATTAATGTCTGTTAATTAATATGGAATTTTAATGGAATATCTTTTGATGCAAACTGACACTTGCATGTATGAACCTATAAAATTATGGTAAGTAAATGTATCTTTATACCTTATTCTATCTCAGAGATGACTTCAAATTTTCAAATACTACGACACGAAAACAATAATTTACCAAAGTTTCATCGTAATCAGATGAACGGTATACGAGCCCCGTCCCGTTTCAATTGGCACACCTACTAAAATTTTAAATTTTACTCAAAACATGATTGAAAAACGGTTACTATCAATTTTTTTAACTGAAAATAAAAGGATAACACTCTTAAACGTTGGACAATATATGTTAAATATGTACTTCAAATAAAATATATTAGATAAAAACAAAATTCACCAGTTAACCATTTGTGTCTGATTTGTTCATGTATTCTTAACACATAAAAATTGGTAAAAATCGAGGTAGCTATGAAAGATATGTCAAAACTTCCATTAATTCATCGTTAGGTTATATTGTGGGCAGTAAATATTATTATTATACGCTGTAGTTATTGTAATTAAATAAACAATGGCAAGAGGTAAAGCAATTGATGAAGAAATTATGTCAATAATTGTAAAACTATCGAATGAAGGGAATTCATATTCTGAAATTGGAAAATTGTTGGATATATCAAGGTACAGTGTTAGAAGTGTAATAAAATTTTACAAGAAAAACAGTTCAGTGACCCCAAAACCCCGTAATACAAAGAAAAGCAAACTCACTGATAACGACAGAAGAGCTTTGAAACGAATAATAAAACAAAATAGGCGTGCTAATTATGGCCAGTTGAGTGTACTATGGAGTGATGCTGTAGGAAGACGTGTATCAAGATCCATATGTCACAGAGAAGCTAAGAAACTTGGATTTGGGTCGTACAAGGTGACACTTTTGAAATACTAATTTTGTTTTGTTAAATATCTTTTTCTCTAGGCCAAAGAAAAACCTTTATTGACCTCAACACAAAAGAAAAATAGATTGAAATGGGCCAGAGATCATAGTAATTGGGACTTGAAACAGTGGAACAAAATACATTGGAGTGATGAGTCTCGATTTGAAGTCTGTATAGGTGACAATCGGAGTCGAGTTCTCCGTGAAAGACATGAGATATTTCATCCAGATTGTCTGAAACGAAAAGTAAAATTTCCGGCATCCGTTATGGTGTGGGGGTCGATGTCGGCAAAAGGTGTCGGGCGGTTATATTTTATAGATGGTATTGTCAATACCGATAAATATTTAACCATTCTTAAAGAATGTTTATTACCCACGATGGAAGAAACTTTGAATTCGGGGGATGATTTTATATTCCAGCAGGACGGGGCTGCGTGTCATACGCCAAAAAACAGCAATAAAATGGTTTAAGGACAATAATATTCCATTGTTAAAATGGGTCTCAAGCAGCCCTGACCTATCCCCCATAGAGACTCTATGGCATCAAATGAAAAAGGCCTTGCGCGCAGCTCCTGCAAGATCAGTGGGAGAATTGAAAACCAGGCTTCGAGAAATATGGCATGGATTCACGGCACAAGATTTCCAAGAACTTGTAAATACAATACCCAGGAGAATCCATGCCGTTATCAAAGCTAAAGGCGATGTAACGCAATGGTAAAGTTTCGTTAATGTTTGTCAAAGGTTGTTCGTCTGAAGTTTATTTATATATAGTTATTATTATTATTGATTTTTTTTCGAAATAAGTTGTAAACTAGTTTGTAATTAACATTCTGAACTTACTGCAAATGAGAATTAATGAATATTAAATCTCATTTTTACATGTCAATGTCGCCTTATGTGATGCATTAATAACTACAATCCGACAAACCAAGTTTGTACTAGCATGTATAACACACCTCGTCACGACTACGATCTTACAGGTTGTTAGGATAATTAAAAATTAGTGAAAAGCTATTTCCATCAGGCGAGAACGTACGGACGCGTTTCGCCTTAATTGAGGCTTATCAATGTACGGTATCTCAAAGACAGTCACAGCTTTTCACTTCTCTACTTCGTGTATATATAGTTAACATTCTGAACTTACTGCAAATGAGAATTAATGAATATTAAATCTTTACAAACTTGGTTTGTCGGATTGTAGTTATTAATGCATCACATAAGGCGACATTGGCATGTAAAAATGAGATTTAATATTCATTAATTCTCATTTGCAGTAAGTTCAGAATGTTAACTATATATACACGGAGTAGAGAAGTGAAATGCTGTGACTGTCTTTGAGATACCGTACATCGATAGGCCTCAATTAAGGCGAAACGCGTCTGTACGTTCTCGCTGATGGAAATAGCTTTTCACTAATTTTTAATTATCCTAGTTTGTAATTGTTGGCAAAAAGGCTTGATGAAAAATAAAAAACTTTCAACATATTTATGAACAGGATTTCTTCTTCTAAAATGTTACTTAAAAACTGTAACTGTAAAAATTTTAGAGGTGTGCCAATTGAAACGGGACGGGGCTCGTAGGTACGGTAGATAGAGGCACATATTTATTTTTACATAATAATTGTGTTACATAACCTTTTGATACATACTTCGAGTAGTTCACCTTGCCGATCTAGCATCTCCGAATATTTTCGTTATTTTTTCGTTTCTACCGCAGGCTGGTGCTCAGCTTAGTCTATGCGATAATTATAAAATTATTCAGCGGCTCGTTCTGTCACTTCGTAACAGCGTCAAAACATATTTACCGCACACTTCAAACGATCGAACGTTACTCGAGGAAAAAGTGTTTTGTTTAGTTATAATTTTATTTTACAGAAATCATCGCCAGCACGAAAACAACAATTTGCCAAAGCTTCATCGCTATCCGATGAGCGGTATAGGAGCTTATATGGAACGAACAGACACATATTCATTTTTATACAGTGCATTCGTAAAGTACCGGATAAATTCAATAAAAATAAAAAGGGTAATGTTTCTAGTTTCTAATAATAAACGCGAACAGGTAAAGCGTAGCCATATTTAGATGATTTAAAAGTACGAATACGTCAAGAAATTAGGAACATTACCGCACATCGACAACGTTTAGAAGGAATTTCTTGATCGCTTCGGTTTTTGTCTGACTATTGAAAGTGCTCAATTCGAACATTTAATTTAGATGATTATGTTTTCATTTTTAATGTTTACGATAATACGAGGGATAAGTTAAATTATTGAGAACAGAAAAATTTAGTTACCTTTGAAAAACGAATTGTTGTTTATTAAATAATGCATTATTTTATCTGTCAAATGCAGTTTAGTTTGTGCAATTCGGTTGAATAGTGTCTGAGAAATAACATATAGAATACGCTTCGGTTATCGAAAAAATGGAATTATCACGGATAATGATTTACTATGATTTCAAGAAAGGCTTGAGCGCGTATGTGTGTGAGGAAAGTTTAAAATCGGCATTTGGGGATCTCGCACCATAATTGGCTACTGTTTATAGATGGTATAAAGAAGTTGAACGAGGTTGTAACTCGGTTGTACACAGAAAAGGAGCTGGCCCTTCAACTGTTGTTAATCCCAAAAATATTGCTGCAGTAAAGAAGATGGTGAAAGAGGACAACCGCATTACCTTTGCAATGATAGAGTCCAAAACTGAAGATTGGATCCTCGCAAGTGAGATCAATATTACACGAACATTTACATTTGAAAAAGGTTGTAGCTCGGTTTGTACCTCATCATCTGACAGATTTACAAAAAACAGAACGTGTTAGAATTTGTCAAGAAACTTTAGATATATTGAATGCTGGAGGCCATCAAATTATTTCTAAAATTGTAACTGGCGATGAAACGTACATACCGTTTTTTGATGATTCCATTCACCAAGAAAGCCGACTCTGGATACATGAAGATGAAGAAACCCCTACGATGGTGAAAAAACAGCGAGCAATGAAAAAAAGTAATGTACGCAGTATTTTTTAGAAGTACTGGTTTGGTGGCCGCAATTATTAGAGGATCAGAGCACAATTACCGCTAGATGGTATGTTAAAAATTGTTTGCCTACTGTGGTCAGTAATGTGCCAAGAAAGGGAATTATGTTACATCATGATAACGCATCGTCCCGTACAGCAGGGATAACTGTTCAGTATTTAGCAGAAAACAAAATCAAAGTTATAGAACATGAATTTATCCTTACTCATCGGATTGGCGATGTGTGACTTCTGGCTATTTTTTGAGTTTAAAAAACATTTGAGAGGGAAAAGCTTCCAGTCAGAAGAAGAGATTTATATCGCCGTTAAGTGTTTTTTTGATAGTAGCCCAAAAAACAGCTGGCTGAATGCTTTTGAACTATGGAAAGAAAGAATGGTCAAATATATTATTGTTGATGGCAATTACTTTGAACATTCTTTCTTTGGAGACTATGGTTAAGTAAAAACTTAAAAAAGGTATATAACCCCTTACCACAATTATTAATCGTATCCTAAATACGTATTTCGACAACTAAGTTGTCATCATCAGTAGGTAAAACCACTAATCAAGGTGTCGCACATGGGGCACAGTAAAGCTAGAACAACGCTTACGCAACAACTACTTTACATGGCGTCCACGTATAGACTAATTTAAACATGCAAATATATCTAACGAAAAGATCGACAAACTTACCTCTCTTAGGGAAACGGCATTCACATATGTTTATACTCCAATTTGAAATATATAGAACGAAAGATCGACAAAAATTACCTCTCTTAAGGAAACTGCACTCAACATGTGTTGTAAACAATTTTGCGTCATAAAAGAATAAAAGAATACATGAGATTAACAACTCTGTGCATGACGCAAAATTGTTTCCAAGTAGGAGAAAATTTTATGAACAGAAACAAGGCACAACAATGGGTAACTGCCTATCTCCTTTCATAGCCAATTTATTCATGAGTCAATTTGAAGTAGAATTTAAAAATAACGCTAAATATTTCCCGAGAGTCTGGATTAGGTACGTAGATGACATTCTCGCGATTTTTGATACACGGAAATGCGAATTAGACATGTTCGTTAATCAATTAAATTTGAAATTTCCGACGATTAAATTTACGGTGGAAAAGGAACACAATGGCAGGATACCATTTTTAGATGCTTTACTGATTAGGAATAAACATAAAATAGAAATCTACATTTTCCGGAAAGAAACCAATGTTAATAGATTCATCATCGCGGATTGAAATCATAGTTATCAACATAAGACAGCTTCCTTTAATTTCTTAGTCAATCGGTTACTAAATTTTCCGTTAACAAAAGAGAGATATGAAATAGAACTGGATTTCATTAAAAATATCGCGACATATAATGGCTTTGACATAGAAATAATCAATAAATTAATTAGAAAAACAAAAATAAAAAATATAATCCGCAAATCCACAAGTTTGATATCTCAAAGTAACCAGGAGAAAAAGTACATGTGTTTACCATACCACCCCATCACGAAAAACATTAATAAAGTTGTGAAAGAAAGAGGTCTCCAAGTTGCCTTTCCGTCCGAAAATACTATCAAAAGTCTCCTAGGGAATACTAACGATAGAATTAATTTTAATTCGAAATCAGGTATACATATACGAAATTAGTTGGAATGATTGTAATTTGTAATATATAGGCCAAACAAAACGACCAATAATAACCCGGTTTAAAGAACACATATCACATAATAAATACAATAGACCGGATAAATCTAACGTTGCCAACCATGCTTTAAGTACACTACACAATGTGTCGACTAAAGGGTTAAAGCTTGTAAAGGGCACTAATAACCCCCGCGATCTTGACGCCTACGAAAGCATTCATATCGCTAAAAACAAGCAGCATTCCATGAACGGTAATATAGCACCGATCCCCTTCACTTGTCTCTTTTCATTCTTAGAACCATAAAAAGGTCGTCGACGTTTTATTAACACATGTTGAGTGCCGTTTCCTTAAGAGAGATAAGTTTGTCGATCTTTTCGTTAGATATATTTGCATGTTTAAATTATACGTGGACGCCGTGTAAAGTAGTTGTTGCGTAAGCGGTGTTCTAGCTTTACCGTCCCCATGTGCGACACCTTGATTAGTGGTTTTACCTACTGATGATGACAACTTAGTTGTCGAAATACGTATTTAGGATACGATTAATAATTGTGGTAAGGGGTTATATACCTTTTTTAAGTTTTTACTTTGAACATATTTAAAATTAAAATTCCGAAAACTTGTATCTCTATCTTTCTATTATCAATAATTGTAGCTTGCCTCTCGTATTACTTCAAAATTTCTTTATATAAACATACTCCAAAATTACCTTGTCGTATGTAAAAAAATTTGTCCTTTCTATTTCTGTAATAAAAAATCGGAATTTATATTTAAGAAAAAAAAAGACGTCATATCGGTTTTTGGAGACACTCGCTATATTTCAGTTTTGCTTAAGAACACCCTAAACTAAAAATAAAAATCGACTGGTCCGAAGGTTTTTTTTTTGGAAAACTTCCATATTAATTTTTACTTAATTCATCCGCTACTTTACGAATGCACTGTATATTAGATATTGAAGAATAATTCATAATTTTCGAAAGTTTCAATTTTCAAACAAACGACAAGAACGTATAATTCTGTATATAATATATATGTTCGGCGTCCTTGGTAATAACGTCTGAACTTTAGTCAACATTTCCCGAACAATTTTTAACTTGCTTATCTTGATGTTAAACACTTATTTTACAAGATTAAAAGCAAATATTTTGTTTCAATTTAGTACGTTGTCGTCATCATAATGTCTGCAAATAAGATTAAATAATATTGTTCGAGCGATGAGCTTGCTTTTTATCAGAACCTCGACGCTTTTGGCGTCTTACTACGGAAAATTTACGTGATTTCCTGGAATAAATTGGCGCCCTGAATTTATTCTACATCACAATCAAATTCTGTAGGGATGATATAATCCTGATGAACTGTAGATGTATTATATTATGGAGAAAAAATAGGGAATAGCTTTTTTTAATAAAGTAAAAATAAAAATAATCAATTTAAAAGTTTAACTTACATAGGAAAACCTTCAATTAAAAAAACACAAAAAGATCATTTTTATTAATGTTACAAAAATCATGACCACCTGTGTTATTGAACAAATTCATAAATTCACAAATTTAAAACCTATTCCATTGGATAATAATTAGCCATGTGCGCCGATGTGAGGATGATTGTATTGCATCAGAACTAATAAAAAGCATTCAGGACGTGTTTGGTACTTGCTTAGACTGCATGTAAGTGTAAGCATACGTAATAAAATGTCGTCGACACATAAATCGAGAAAACGACCGTTGTCAGACGAAGTGAATAAGTTTATTATGGATTTCCCGGACTTAATACACGATAGCTCAAAAATTAAATGTTTAGTGTGCAATACATATCTAATGTGTTGGTCAAAAACACATTGTAAAGAACACGTAAGCAGTTCGAAGCACAATAATAACAAAATTAATCGACAACAGTTTATACATGAACTATGTGTAACTATGATTGTGTGTACACTACCGTTTACCTTGTTAAGTAATGATTCATTTATTTCATTTTGGAATAAATACGCGAATCAAGCATTACCGAGCACGACAACGTTACGAGGGAATTTACCATCGATGCGTAAACAGGTTGAAAATAAAATCAAAGCCGAATTGAAAAATAAAAAACTGTTGTTATGTGTGGACGAAACAAATGACAGCAAAAAACAATCTGTAGTTAATGTGATGGCGCGTAATATGGAACCACATCAACCAACGTCTTCAATTTTATTAGCATCCTGTCGACTAGAACAATGTAATGCCGAAAAAATTTCAGAGGTGCTATTAGATACTTTGGAAAAATTTAAACTTTCGAAAGACCAAAGACCAAGTATTAATGTTTATGACCGATGGTGCCGCAACCATGTGTTCTGTAGGCCGGTCTCTTAGAAAATATTGACCTAACTTGTTACATATTACTTGTAAACTCCATGCTCTACACCTTGTGACAGAACAGGTTCATAGATGTTATCCAGAGGTAGATGCTTTAATATCGAGTACAAAGGCAGTACTCCTGAAATCTCCAAAACGTATTCGGTAATTTCACGAATTGTGTCCCCATACCCCTGAGCCACCACAGCCGATTCTGACACGTTGTGGTACATGGTTACGGGCGGGGTTTTACTATCATGAACATTTTGAAAAAATTAAGGACGTGGTTTTATCATTCGATCCGAAAGAAAGTGCAGCTATCAATACAAGCCAGAAAGAAATTTAAGACGCCCAGAATTACTTGGGACTGGAAGAAGCAATAACAAAATTAGAAAATTCGTCGCTGTCGTTAGAGGAATCACTGCAAATCGTTAATGATGTTCACGCACAACTGTGTGCTGTAGAAGACGCAAAAAGTGAAAATGTTCTAATTAAATTTGAAAGTGTTTTAGACAGAAATGCCGATTTTGACACCTTAACACGTATTTGTGAGGGCACGTCTACAGGTGCGTTAAGTTGCCTAAAGAAGTATTTTGATTATGCGAATAGAACACCACTAGATGTAGAACGCTCGTTTTCCGAATATAAACATATTTTTTCCTCACGGCGGACATGTTTTTTAGAAATAACCTTAGAAACGCACCTGATGTTGAAAATATGCAATCGAGTTTTTCCAGTTTGTCAATCCTTGGAAGACGCTTAAAACGGTAAGTGTTTTTTTAAATCCTCTGTCGTGCACACAATCACTGATTTCATACATTTTCCATTTTATTTATAGGTACATACAACGCTGCTATAATATGTACTATTCTTATTTTTCGTGTGTTTTTGCATATTACTTTAATAGCAGAAAACCAAATGTATATTTAATTATTTCTGATAGAATAAATGTCTCTACTTCTATACTTATATCGGTAACAAGCTCATGTTGCGTCCCTATTCTATCGCATATTCTAATATATTACGAATTACACTCCCATACCGGCCCTCATGGCGCGCACGGAAAATGGTCTGCTCTAATAATAATACGATATTAAAATAATTTTTGACATATGCTTAAAAATTTTTTTTAAAGCACCCTCATGTTTGAAGCCAAACCGCTCTGACCTCATACGTCAACCTGATACTACATCTATTAATAATAGATAAAACGGTTTGAAAAATTTTTAAATTTCAATGTTTAAAAACAACTTAATATTTTATAAAGTTCTTCTACCGTGCAAGATTCAACGCGTGAAACTTAAAGTAACAAACAGACCAAAGCAACATCCCATTCATGTAATAAATTAACTGAAACTTTAAAAAGTTAAAGTACCATAAACAATATAGACTGTGTTTCCCTTACATTCGATTCTTTTATTCATAATTCGGGCTCTATAAAAGTCGGATACAGCCTTTTTTAGTCGGATAAAATCGAGATGTATACAGTTTAATATATAACTCCGAAAAGCTAGCGGAAATTATTAATGTTACGTCGGTACATTAGCTCTGTTGGATATGTATCTAGGATAAAATTTTACTCTGAGGAGAAATAATACGAAGTTATGCCCCTTGTTTTTCTGCAAATTTATTTAATGGATTGCAGTTTTATACGCCCAATCCCTTTTTTAGATAAGGGAAAAGATTATTTATACGTATGTTACTGGAATATATAGACCGCTAAAGTTACCAACCTTGCAATGGGAAACGTAGAAAGGAACTCTAATAGAACTAAACTCAATTAAGAAAGATTAACAGACATATGCGGTTATGTCGGCTTAATATTAGTGTTTCTTCTTAAAATCGAAAGTTGTTCTTTTATACGGGGTGTGTCCTAGAAGTGATCTATTTTAAAGTTTTTAATTGAATGCATCTACAGTTTAACATTGTTCCCTTTGAAGTATGCTCTTTCGCAATGCCCACAACATCTACAATGATTTTGCCATTTCTGGTAACAATTCTGGAAGTCTTTTTCCTTCAGGCTGTTTAGAAGATTCATCGTGACTCTTTGGATGCTGGCTACTGCTAAGATAATGGTAACTTTTCAACTTTTTCTTAATCGTTGGAAAAAGAAAGTAATCACATGGAACCATGTCTGGACTGTAGGGTGGGTGTGGCAGCACTGAAATGTTTTTCTTTGATAAAAATTTTCATTCTGACAATGAGGTGTAACTGGGGACATTATCGTGATATAGGTCTAAGAGTTAACAGGCACAAACCTTTTCCACCATGTTCAAGGACCCTGAGATAAAAGATTTAATTCACTGTCTGGCACTGCGGTACGAATTCTTTGTGGACAAAATGACAATCAAAGAAGATGATAAGCATGGACTTGATTCGGGATTTGCTAATGAGAGTTTTCTTGAGCCGTGGCGATGATGGTGTGCGCCACTTCGAGCTTTATCCTTTTGTTTCAGGATCGTATTTAAGTACCTATGATTCGTTACCTGTTATCACTCTGTGCATGAAGTTGGGTTTGGTTGTCAAGCCATCCAACAGTTCTAGGCTAATGGATAAGCGATTTTCTTTTGGTGCCTTAGACAAGTTCTCAGGCATCAAGCTTTGTACAAATTTTTCTCATGCCTAGTTTCTTTGTCGAAATTCGATCAACAGTATCCTTAGTCATGCTTACCTTATGTGCAATCATCCTGACTGTTAACCGTCTATCTCACGCTATTGCAGAGCGCACCTTAGTCACGTTATTACTAACAAGCGCTTTGGCTGAGCTGTGGTTGCTAACAATAAAATTAATTATTTGAAACAAATAATTGTGGTGCTGGTGAAGTTGCATCAAAGGTCCAGGATGTATGTGATGTGTACTAAGACAAATATATTACAACTTACTAACTAAATGAAACACAACAACGTTGTCCTTAAAGTTTGTATTTATTATTTACAAGAAAGAAATTGAGCGTTGATGTATTTACAAGTATAGAACATACAGAGTTACTTTTGAGTTGCGTAGATGTTCGTCCACGAGGTATGCTTCATATACTTTATTAGAGAATTATAGAGTGCGATGTTTGGCCAAAGGACGAAGAAATTAATTAGTTAAATCAATTAAATTAATGTGGATTAAATAAGGAATAATATATATTGAACAATACGGACTACCTTAGAAGCAATGAAGGCCGGGTGGCGTATTACATCATGCTGGACAGTACGTGAAGTAAGATCTGTATCTTGCGAAGGTTTTAAGCAGAAGACTCATTTGTGTCGAAGCTACACTGGTTTAGAAAAAAAGGTTTTCATTGCCCTAAGTTGAGAGAGGGTATCGATGTTGTCGATGTCTTGACTAATGAATTAATCAAAAGTGCGAGCTGAAAGGTTGTGATGTCGATGACATAAATATCATTAAAATATCCTTTGTGAGACAAGTTTTCAAATAACATGCGACACAATATATTAAAGAAGACGTACGTAATTAAATTATTAATAACTTAATTTTAAACACGAAATGTGCAAAGAAATTCAAACGACCGTTAGATGCTTGCTTGACAAGTCAGGTAGAAGGCGAAGGCTCTATCATAGTTCGATAACAAAAGAGAAAGGATTTCTCTTTGCAAACGAATATGTACACAGAAAAATGGCTAAGTTGAATTTTAATATTTTAAATGCGAGATATATAGTTAATTGACGAAGGAGATACTTGTTGAAACTTCATTATAACGCTAAGAAATAAGTAATTAAACTTATAATTTAATAGTATTAAATGAGAAAATACGTTAATACTCATTATTAAAATTACTTATATTAACGTTAAATATATATTAGTTAATATATTATCAATGAGAAACTTATAATTGGCAATAAATATGTATTGGGAAAAAGAATAGAAAAACAAGTGAATGGGTAAATGGAAAATAGATAGAATCAAAAACAGAAAAATCGGAATGGAAAAAAGTTAAAATAATGGTTTATAAAGTTTAAAACAAGGATCAAATCATTAAAAAAATACAGTTCTATTATATGAATTCAATTTAAGATAGAAGTGAAGGTGATAAGAGTTTGGTGACAGGAACATTATTAGAAACGAACAGGTTATTGAGTTTGTAAGAAGTTATGTTTAATATTGTCAACTAAATAATATAAGGCAATTCATATTTATTAATTTCTTTTAAAAAAATAGTAAATTTAATTTATAATAATTTAATATAATTAAATACAAAATTTTGATTTTTTATTGCTAAGTTAGAGAATTCAATTTCAAGAATATGAACTATAGACCCTGAGTATAATACTAATTTAATTCGTTTTTTTTTTTTTGGCAATAAACGTGGTGTAAATAACTTTATCTCAGCTCATGATATTATATACCTTTTGTTCCTTATTAATATGCGAATATTTAAGGGTGTGAATCTACATGAAAAATAAATGATAGTTTGCTTTATAAACTGTAATCCAAAAATGTTCCGTTACGAAAATACAGGGTGTTAAAGTTTTAGGAAAAATATGTAAATTAATTAATATTTTCGAAACCACTTGAGATATTTCAATTAAATTTAATACGTAGCGATTGTTAATAAGTGCATATTTAAAAAAAAAAGATTTTAGCTTTAACAGTGGCATGCGGCAGTGGCATGGTCCAGAAATGTTCCATTACGAAAATACAAGGTGTTCATGTTTTAGGAAAAATATGGAAATTAATTAATATTTTCGAAACCGCTTGAGATATTTCAATTAAATTTAATACGTAGTGATTGCTAATAAAGGTACATATTAAAAAAAAAAAGATTTTAGCTTTAACAGTGGCATGCATACGGGCACATACTTTTATATTTTTGAAGAAAAAAATGGTATTTTTCCAAAATGTAAATTATATTTTGATTCCCCGTTCAATTTGAAACATAAGAGCTTGAGTCGTTTTCCTGAAATGCGCCGTTTTTGAGTTGAAAACTAAAAATCGTTGAATTGTCCGACAAAATTAATGTCAGTATTGACGAATTCAATTTCTCAATAAATCTAGTTGTCCTGGAATATGTCACTTGCTTTTTGCATCTGACATCGGTTAGTAAGTCTTATGTTTCAAATTGAACCGGGAATTCAAAAATAATTTATATGTTGGAAAAAATCATAGGCCTTCCATTTTCCAACATTCATATTTTCGTAACGGAACCTCGTTGGACCAAGCAAACTATCATTTGTTTTTCATGTAGATTCAGACCGTTAAATATTCGCACATCAATAAGAAATACCCTGTATATATTAGTCGATATCTACTTAATTTAACTTACGTACTGTTCGCGTCAAAAAAACGGGACATCTTATAATGATTTAGTTTTGTAAGTAAGTCTTTTTGCCAATATTAGTAGCCATGAATATAAGGTTATGCATCTGCCATTATTAAGTTAGTACGATGCAACAAAGTACTGTCACAATAGGTAAAAAAGGTGTCCCTTTTTTTATGTCGCGAATCGTAATACACTAAGATACTAATACTTTTTTTTTATAATGCAAATAACAATTATAGATGTATATCATAGTTGTTCTATAAAGTTCCAATAATGAAACTTATTCATAGAAGTAGTGGCGAACATGAATTGGTAATTAATGCAAATTATTTAAATTTCGATTATGCCGAGGGTCACAGAAAATATTAGACTAACAAAATTGATAAACTTTGGAGAGTTTTGCAAACCAAATAGCTACGCTTTGGAATATTTATGTAGAAAGGGCATTAACTTTTGGATTATTTACATGTTGACCGGTAAACTATTTCAAATAAATAGTGACTGAAGTAGAGTTGCCTCATGTAATATTCTAATAGCTTCCAAACGACATGAACTAGTTGCGAACGCGCAAAATTTGTTATGGACTGATGCAGAAGCGAGCAACATGTTAACTATTCAGGGTTATTATGTACACACTCCGCTGAATAAATTAAAGCAAAAAAAAAGACTGTATAATTTTACAAATGTTGATTAGTTTAAATATTAGGAATAGATTATTTAATTTCTCAGAGTTTAATGTATGTTCTTCTGGTCATATAACAATAACTAAATTTCGGTGTTTTATTTAAATACACGCGGACGATTCTAAAACTAGCTGTCCAGTGCTCCCACCATCGCCGCCTCTAGATCGTTGACCTTCCCATTGTTTCGCGACATCCAATGCTAACGTTTTCTTCTGTAAAACTTGTTCTTGTTGAATGAAATACATCCTCGTAGATAGAAAACGTCCTTTCTACATCGCAACTAGTTATAGGTGCATACTGGAAATATTATTTTATTTCAGCGTATTTGGCAGTTAGATTTGGAAGCATTGTCCCCAAACACAATTGCCACAATGTTATTAAATCTGAATTTCTATGAAAAATTGCGTCTAACTTTTGCCGAACGCCACATCGCCAAGAGTGAGATTCATAGTATAATATACTTTTTGAATGCGAAAAAAGTCCACCCTATTAAAATTTATAGACAAGTAACCGAGGTTTATAGTAACGTGATGAATGAAGCTTCAGTTCGAAAATAGTTGATCGTGTTTAATGGCGGACGGACGAATATTCATGATGAAGAATGCCCGGGTCGACAATTCAGTTTTTCTGACGAACTCAAATCAAGACTATAGAGGAAAACATTCAAGAGGATGGACGTTTCACTATAGATTGAGTTATTTCTTTGCTGAAATTTCAAGAATAGCTCATTATGGAATTGTTAGTAGTGATTTGGGCTACAAAAAAGTGTGTCAAGTGGATTTCTCGAGTTTTGACAGATGAACACATACAAGAACGAATCGGAACTGGACTGACTTTTCTCAGTTCGCACGACGAGAATGGCGAGGAGTTTTTGAACCACATTGTTACTGGTGGTGAGACCGGGATATCGCATAAAACTCTATACCTTTTCAACTTCAATTTGGGATTAATCATGTTCAAATTGAGAATAAACACTTTTAAAATGAGAATAAATCATTTCAAATTGAGAATAATCAGTTTTAAATCGAGAATAAACAAATTCAAATTAGAATAAAAACATTCAAAATGGGAACAAACAATTACAAATGAAGACTGCTAATTGTGGTGCTGGTGAAGTTGCATCAAAGGTCCAGGATGTATGTGATGTGTACTAAGACAAATATATTACAACTTACAACTAAATGAAACACAACAACGTTGTCCTTAAAGTTTGTATTTATTATTTACAAGAAAGAAATTGAGCGTTGATGTATTTACAAGTATAGAACATACAGAGTTACTTTTGAGTTGCGTAGATGTTCGTCCACGAGGTATGCTTCATATACTTTATTAGACAATTATAGAGTGCGATGTTTGGCCAAAGGACGAAGAAATTAATTAGTTAAATCAATTAAATTAATGTGGATTAAATAAGGAATAATATATATTGAACAATACGGACTACCTTAGAAGCAATGAAGGCCGGGTGGCGTATTACATCATGCTGGACAGTACGTGAAGTAAGATCTGTATCTTGCGAAGGTTTTAAGCAGAAGACTCATTTGTGTCGAAGCTACACTGGTTTAGAAAAAAAGGTTTTCATTGCCCTAAGTTGAGAGAGGGTATCGATGTTGTCGATGTCTTGACTAATGAATTAATCAAAAGTGCGAGCTGAAAGGTTGTGATGTCGATGACATAAATATCATTAAAATATCCTTTGTGAGACAAGTTTTCAAATAACATGCGACACAATATATTAAAGAAGACGTACGTAATTAAATTATTAATAACTTAATTTTAAACACGAAATGTGCAAAGAAATTCAAACGACCGTTAGATGCTTGCTTGACAAGTCAGGTAGAAGGCGAAGGGTCTATCATAGTTCGATAACAAAAGAGAAAGGATTTCTCTTTGCAAACGAATATGTACACAGAAAAATGGCTAAGTTGAATTTTAATATTTTAAATGCGAGATATATAGTTAATTGACGAAGGAGATACTTGTTGAAACTTCATTATAACGCTAAGAAATAAGTAATTAAACTTCTAGTTTCAAAAATTCTTTTATTGTAAATCACTACAATATTGTTTCGCCATACAATGGCTTCATCAGGTGGATGAATACTGTATTCAGTATTCATCCACTTGATGAAGCCATCTTCTAAAAAAACCTGATATGCATCCCTGATAGAATAAACCCATTCACCAATAATTTTACTACCATTTCTGAAATAAATTTCAATCATGTGTCGTTTCTGTTGTCCCTTAAATACAAAAGCCATTATTAAATAGCTAATAAATTGCAAAGATATCCTCCAAGTTGTCAATTTTGACTTGTGATTATTTAAAAATGACACTTCGTCAATTCTCTAAGCTCAGATGTGACTTATATGTCTATCTCAGTCGTTCATGGCCTACCTAGGATACAAATTTTGTGGCTCGCTTGATACATTATTTTAATATCTGTTAAAAATACCGCTTTTTATTTTATTTTGTAAGTAAAGGAAATTGCATTAAATAAAGGACTTTAAAAAAGCAATAGGAATGGATCATAAATAAAATACTGTTTAATTAAGTAACAATTAAAAGGAGTTTATAAACAAAAGAAATTGTAATTAAAAAAGTTTCTGAAGATAAGAAAATATTTGGAGAAAAGTGAAATAAATTATTGGACGTGTTTCGCATAACAGAAATGAAATTAACATTATAAATTTTATATAATTACTGGAGTTCCTAAAGTGGAGGAGCCGGAACAAAAAGTGTTATTTTAAATTGTAATGTAATTAAAAATTTAATTAAATCTTAATAAAGCGGGCGGTTTCGAGCAACACGTTTCGACGGTCCGTTTTAATAATTTAAATCCCTTCGAAAATTAGTCCTTTAAATTTTATATAACGAAGAAACCGCCTTACTTTTCTGTTCGAGTTTTATTCTTATTGGTGATGTAAATCTCCTACAGACGAATTGTAATTAACCACTTCAAGAAGCAAAAGGCGAGCGAAACACTGAGCGAACATCTAATAAGTAAAATAAGATATACGATCCTACAATCTTCCTTGAATATTTTTGCATATTGTTGCTAATTCCTGAATATCATTGTAAATGTATGAGGGATGTCCGGTTCAAAAGGTACGTTTCCACGGCACACTGCCTATACCGCCTCGATCAGGTTGAAACTTGAACATATTATAGACGCGCATATCTACTGCATAGGTGGCTATTGTCATTGCCTTAGGTTCAGTACGACGTGTGCAGTGACAGCCGTACAACATCAGTTCCGATCGAAACATACTGCAAGTTTGAAGTGCGAGCGGTCATTCGTTTTTTTTGCATGCAAATAATGAAACACCTGCCGAAATTCATAAAAAAATACTGAAGATTTACTGAGAAGGTGTTATGAGTCGAAAACAAGTTAGTTTTTGGCGTAAACAGTGCACGCACAGCTCTGAACGATGATCCCGAAGGTGTGCGAAAAAACCATCAACAACGAAAACGGATGAGAATCAATTAAAGATCGAGACGCTGATTTGAGAAGATCGTAGGTTGAAAATACGGGAAATTGCTCTACTGACCGGCATTCCTTAAAGCTCTGTTCATGAAATAGTATCTGAATTACGCTATCGAAAAGTGTTCGCAAGATGGATACTGAAACTGTAGACCAACCAACACGAATAGCAACGAATGGCGGCGGCAATGGAACTTTTAACGTTCAATCGTCAAGAAAACGGATTTCTAGAGTCTATTGTTACAGTATGTTACGAAAATGGTATACCACCATTACCCAGAATCAAAAAAGACTCAATGACGAGGAAGCATTCGAGTTCACCAACACCGAAAAAATTCAAAGATCAGCAGTCTGCAAAAAAATACAATGGCAACTGTGTTCTGGGATACGCAACGCATTTTACTCATAGAGTTTCTACCACCGAAAACGACAATGAGCAGCGATATTTATTTTTAAACTCTCGAAAAATTACACTCAGCCATTCGACAGAAATGAAAAGGAAGGTTGACGAAAGGAATCAGGTTGTTGCATGACTATGCAAGATCGCACACCTCAAATCAGACGAAGGCCTGTCTTCAGAAACATAATTACGAAGTTATTGTCCATCCGCTCCATAGTCCAGACCCGGTCTTTCATTTGTTTGGGTCGTTGAAAGCTCGTTTGTCGGGTAAAAGGTTAGAAGACGACGACGAAGTACGCCAATATCTTAGAAATTTGGATCGCACCGTTTGCGAAGAGGGTATATAGAAGCTTGTGCCTAGGTGGGATAAGTGCCTTAACATTGGCGGCGATGTTTAAAAGTAGTTAACAGTTCATGCTTTTACTTAGTGTATGTGTGATTCCGATAAATGAAGTAATCTGTCTGGATTTCAAAAATGTACATTAGTAACCGGACATCTCTCGTATGTAGCTAATGCTTTTATGACTGCAACTAAAATCTTGAATCTATTTATGTTACTTTTACGTTACGATGTAAGGGGTTATCCATTTCAGGTTTCAAAAGAAACACACAAAATTTAATTTTTGATGAAATTTTTGTTTTAATTATAAAGTTTGGACGTTGCCATTATGTGCGAAATACAATATCATTAAAATGGCCGTCTCGGGATTTGTGGCAACACTCAATCCTTTTGAATTAATTTTTAACAACTTTTCGGCACATTTCGGCTGGTATCTCACATTCGGGTTGACGAATGTTGTCTTTTAAGTATGCTCTTAAGTTAGAGGATTGTTCACATAGACATGTTCTTTTTCGTAGCCTCATAAAAAAAAGGCATCAAATCGCATAATCTCGGTGGCCAATTTACGTCGCCGGAACATGAAATTAAACGGCCAGCCAACTTCTCGCGCAATAGAGCCAAAATCGGTCGTGTTATGTAGTTTGTTACACCGTTTTGCTGGAACGTCATATCGTACAAGTCCATATATTCAATCGCAGTCCAAGGAAAGTCTGTTATCATTCGACCATACCGCTCCGAATTAACAGTAGCCGCTCTTTCCTCGCCATCTTCGAAAAAATACGACTCTATGACGTCTCCAGACCATAACGCGCATCACACAGTCTCTTTTTCTGGATGTAACGGCCTATCTTCAATTATATAAGGACTTTTCAGAGCTCCAAATACGACAATGTTGCTTATTTACGTACCCACCGAGTGAGAAATGTGCCTTATCGCTGGAGAGAATGTTGTTCGAAAAATCATAATTTGTGGCCTGTTACTCAAGGACCCATTTGACGTATTTCCTACGTTGTTGATGGTCAGCAGGCTCTAATTATTGCGTGAGCTGGACTTTATACGGATGTAAGTGTAAATGCAGATGCAAAATTTGCCAGAATGAGCCGTAAGACAGGCCCAATTGCTGAGAACGCCATGGAATCGACAAATTCGGCTCTTCGGTCACACTTTCACTCACAGCGGCGATATTTTCGGCAGAGCATACATTCTGATGATGCACGTGCCTCTGAATATCTAACACAGTCCCCGTTTCTTCAAATTTTTTCACCATCTTGTCAATAGCTTGCAAAGTAGGACGATTATGACGGCCAAAATTGCACGAAACGTGACTACGTTTGAAGCCCCACTTTTGTAGTAGATTTTAACAATCTTAGCGCATTTTCTTGTTATTATTTGATGCGTTTTCGTAAATGGCAAATTTTCAGCTAAAAATTTGACGCTTTGGTTGACATAAATATTTGACAGCTGTCAAATGACAGCCCTACGGTTTTGAAACCACGAAATGGATAACCCAATACTACAGCTGTCTTTGCAACTTATTTATTGCCATTTTCTAGGGGCGCGATAATCTTCAATAGCCTTTCCTTCTCGATATTATGATGGTTCATTCTAGGTCTCGGTTTGAGTAATAGAGACGACGGACAGAAATTGCAAAACAGGTAGACAAACGTTTTACCATGGGACAGATACAGTGACCAAAACTTTAGATGTAGGTGCCCACCGAAAACACTAGGCATACAAGGCCTGAAATTTTTCCTTTGGGATTATTTGAAATCTTTAGTTTACGAAACGCCTATTCGTAATAAGGAAGATCTCTTAGCAAGAATAATAGTGAGTTGTACACATGTAGAAGCTACTCCCAGAATATTCCATTGTCCACCTTTGTATTGAAGCGAACGGTCAAAATTTTTAACAATTTTTGTAAACCATCATTTGCTTGTCAATAAAACAAAGTCCAACATGAACAAAAAATAATTTATTACAGTGCTCCTAATATTTTTTGTAAAATAATACCAAAACAATTTTTCCTTTTTTATGCTAAAACGGCTCATTTGCGGACATATGTTTATTAAACATAAAATGTTTTTTTTTATGTCCTCTACCATCCCCTAAAGTTTCTCGGTATGTTTTTGGGACAGCCTGTATATCGGACGAATATTATAAAGTTTGAGCCTAATAGATTCTTTTTATTTTGGACATTTAGCTAGCAATATTTTACTTTTTATTTCACTATGTATATTTCATGATATTTTTTTATCTGCTAGAAGATACCCAAAGCAGGTGAATTCATAAACTAAATATAGTTTTAGATCGTCAATGTGAGCATTCATTTAGTGTTTTTCGTATTAATTTTCAGGTTCATATTTTCCGAATCTGGTATTCAATACCTTTACTTTAGGGGCAACAAAATATTATTTAAAATGATTACCATGAAATTTATTGCGAAAGAGATTTTAGGAACTATTAACTCCCACGCAAGACATAGCTATTCGTCAAGATTTCTATAAAGTAATAAATTTTATGAAACTTGCGAGAACTATATGTGCAGTAATTGTATAATCCGTCGATCATTTCAAGAGATTAGTGTTAATTCCACGCAGATATGTTTATTTATGATTTGTATTGTTTCCTTTCATTGAAATAACAGCACAAGATATGCGAGGATGATTAACTGCGCTTGTAAAATGCTAATTATAATGGAAACTATGTTATTTAGTGATGAGTGAAAAATTAATTCTTGAATATTTCTCATTGCATCACGAAAACATAAATATGTACCGAAGATGAAATTCTACGCTTAATTTACCTATTTGAATATTCTAATACCTTTGTTGTTCATTTTAATTATTATTTATATGCATTTCATATTTATACTCATTTTAGTTTAGTCGGTTAATTGTCCTTGACTATTGTATTAACAGGAACAAACAAGATAGTTTCAACTTTGTAAGTAATGAGCACTAATTCAATAGAAATGTTCTAAGTAGCTTAATTCAATTTTAACATAAATAATAGTTGATTGTTCTTTTCCTTATTTAGCTTGACATTTATGTCACTAGGCTATTATTGTTTCTAATCCCATTTTTGCATGCGAGTAACTTCTAGCACTACACAAGTTGTTGCGTAACTCACTTTAATTGGATTTACTTACTATTGTTTATGAAAAAGCAAAAACGAATTTTAGGAATTACTCTCATATACAGGGCGCATACGAATTCAGCACCGAGGACACGAAGTCGGCACCGATAATAAATAGATTAACGCGGGACATATCCGAACTCGGCACCATCTACCTCCCGGCGGTGGTAATTTATTACCTGATCCATAACATGACCAAGTAAACTAGGCGCAAGTATTTTAGGGGTCCTTTAATCCTATAGGTAAACTGCGCGCGAATGGAAATTGTTTCTTTAATAGAGTCTGACTATAAAAAAATACATAGTATACTTTACATTTTGTAGTTTATTTAAAAAAAAACACATTTCGAAATATGCATTAACATACTATTACAGTGGCATATTGTATATAACGAGTCATCGAAAAAATTCATAATTGGATTAGACTGTGAAATTGGGTTGGTACTTTAGCCACTTCCACATAATGACACATTACTTGATGCTTGACAGTTTCATTTGGTTTCATTGTAAAAAAGGTTATGGCATTGAAATGATACTACAACAAAAAAGTAAACAAATAATTTATTTAATATCGAAATCATAATCAAAATTTACATATAGCTACAGAAGTTGTTGAAAATGTTGTCCATTTACATCTAAACACAAACCAACTCTTCTCCGTAATCCAGCAAAAATTTTATGCAGCATTTGCGGTGAGTTGTTGATCTCTTCACACTTTTCTGTTATGCGAATTCTCAGTTGTTCCAGATTATGAATTGGCGTTGAATAAATCGAATTTTTGATGTATGGCCATACGAAAAAATCACATATGTTTAAATCGCAAGACCTAGTTGGATATGGGATTTCAGTGTTCCTGCTTATTATTGTGTTATCAAAAAATTCTCTGAGATATTGAAGTGTTTCTCTGGTCGTATGTGCTGTTGCACCATCTTGTTGGAAATACCCATTTTGTAATTCCTCATCATCCAGTTGATTTATGAATGAGCCGAGTATCTCATTGCGATATTGTGCAGCAGTCAGTGTACCTTAAAAAAATGGGACCCACCAATATTCTTCAACATATTCCAACCCACCCAACACTAACATTTTGGGGATGCAATATTTTTTCAACAAAAAAATGAGGATTTTCGGAGGACCAACACCTCGTATTCTGTGAATTAACATATCCAGAAAGATAAAACCAGGCCTCATCCGTGAAAAAAAACTGTGTTAAGGATATCCTGATTGTGTAGATTATTTTGAAACCATTGACAAAATTCCACTTGTCTTAAATAATCCACTGGATATTGCACATTGCAGCTTGTATGGATGACAACGTAAGACTTTTTTAAGAATGAATTGGCACGTACCATACGATAAATTTGTTTGTTGGGTCACTACTGAAATGGATGTTTTTGGATTTTCATCAATAATATGCTGAAGGGCTTCAATTTTATCAGCTGTACGTTTAGATGGCCGTCCACTTCCAATTTTTCGAACGACGCTACCAGCCTCTCTGAATAACTTTACACAATTTGTCAAATCATTGTAAAAATCATTGTAGTCAAACACTAATTCAGGATGTTCTTCACTAAAATCAGCCATGCATTCCGTAATTGAATACTGCCACTCGCCATTTAGTTTCACACATGTAGGGAAGTAACATTCGATAATTTTTGCTTTTTGTTCTATGTTGAATACCATTTTTTAAATAAATTTTCTTAATAAGAGTTTTGAAAAATTTGACACAAACTTATAGTTTCAATGTCAAATAATAAATGTCATTATGTGGAAGTGGCTAAAGTACCAACACAATTTCACAGTCTACTCCAATTATGAATTTTTTCGATGGCTCGTTATTATAAATATGAAGTACATTTTACTTATTGTAGTGTATTTATTTCTTATAACTTGTATCTATTCACAAGATTACCAAGCGATGCTAATTTAGCTGTTACCTTTTTATCTTTAAGTCTCGCAGTAACATGCAAACTCTGTATTTTAATATATGTACCAATTTGGCACTCTTTTATCTTTTCCATAAAGACATAGATAGAGGGATGCGTTGCATAAAATGAGGAATTGAATTTTGCATGAAATGACTCACAACAATTAGTTGTTCTTGTTACCGAAGCACTTTCTTCTGCCCACATAGAAGGGGGAAATACTGCATTTTCGATAATATATGTATCTAACAAATAATCACAATATTTATCCAACAAATCATTGTGTGGCTTGCACGACATCATATCGAACACAAAACAATCCTCTACTTCATTTGGGTTTAAATAGGTTAATCCCAATGTGTTTTTTAGCCAGTTGCCAATTTCACTTTTTGATTCATATTCTGAGCTTAATCCAATCGACTTTATCTTTCTGTGCCATGCTTGGTATAAGGAAACCGGCAACTATTAATTTCAACATTAGGCCAAACATTGAGTAATGCTACATGTATGGCTTTTTCAAAATCCACAAAAACTTTATTTGGATTAAACATGCGACGATATTTTTCATATATATTGAACTTTAATAAAGAAAAACAAGTTTTGTAACATCCAGTAGTCTCACTCGGTAACCATAAAAAAAAACTAAGGGAATATAGTGGCCGTTTTGCAGTCCATGTATTGTGAAAAATTAAAAGAAATACTAGGACAAAAGGAAAATGTGTCATCCATGTAGAGTTGATCCATTTCTGTTAAAATTAATGTTTGTTTCACATGTAAACACAACAATATTATTTTATATGTCGTTATCAACAAAAAATGTTCATTTTTATTGGTTAATGGCATTTCACTATATGCACTGAGAGCTCCATGCACTTCTTCTCTGTTTTTAGGTACTGTACCTGGTAGTATCTTTCGGCGACAGTTATAAATGTTTCGTTTAATGTAACCGACATCAATAGTTGTGGGAAATGGTGGTAAATGGGATGCTAGTGCTTTGCTAATAATTTTTGAAGGCCTTTCGGATATGTTTTGTTCAGCTTTTTTTTGCAAGTATTTGAAACTATTTTTCTTGTTACCTTTTGTTCGTCTGCTTCATGGTTGTTAACATCGTGCCCTCTTGTGACTAGGATATTAACTGTGTAAATTTTGGCTTTACAATGCAGTCGTTTTTGACAACATTTCCACGACGTTTCACCACTTTTTAACACTTTGTCCTTTGAAAATGTGAAATTTTCGAATAATAGCAAATCCTTTCCACGTTCACTTTTTATCACTGACAAGGACATTTTCGTAGTGTATTCTGATATTTCTGATATTTCCACTATCAAAAATAGAACTGAACTAAGAAAACACTGTAGTGTATTTCGATCTTTTCGCTATCAAGAAAAGAAATAAACTAAACTAGGAAAACACGGAACCAAACTAATTTTGGTTTTTCATATCCTACCATTTATAATCGATTAATGTTAATGATCGGATCACTTAAAATTCAATTAATGTTTAAGTCATTAAAGAAAGGCTCGTGGCTAATTTACCTGCAGACCTAACAAACCCTTTTGGACATGCAGGTAAAGGGATTATTCTTACGCCCAGTTTACGAACGTCCCTACCTCCGCGTTAATCTCTTCTTAAATTGGGCAGTCACCTCGGAACTAGATACATTTTAAATGAATTTATATCAAAAATAAAAACCATAAATTAATTTGAAAAGCTTATTATTAAAAAAACAGTTTTGTACATATACGAAAACATGAAATTTTTAATCGAAGATTAAAACAAATTTCTACATATTTAAATATTTACTCTCGTGAGCAAAAAAAAACGGGACACTGTTTCTGTGTGGGTTTAAATTGTGACTACTTAAGTGCTTATCTTTACTCATAATAGTAAGTCAGGAATTATTAAAAACTGTGTATCACATTGACCGGCTGAGGTAATCTCACCACCAAATGTTACCCTCTACCTGCATCGATAGAATAATCTCATAATCCGGCAGGTATTTTCACCACTTTAGGTTCAGGTAATAAATGCAATATATACTGTAATTTGGGAATTTCCGGTACTAATATTAACTAATGTCTATTTAATGTTGATGTTCTTGCAAAGTTATTACGGTTTCACAAGTTAGTTTCTTTTGCTCAACAGAAGAGGTTAGTACTTACAATTGGTGTTGTTTATTGTGATAATAATTTAATATAAGTATTCGATTTATAAGATGTCAGCTACGTTAGTAAAAAGTATACGGGGTAAAGATTTACTTCTCTTTGAGAATTTTACGTATTTTAAAGAAAAAGAATTAAAAAGCGAAGAAGTTTTCTGGAGATGTGTCCAAAGAAGAAAGTGTAATGCTAAAGTATTTACTGTTGGTCCTGAGCTTACAATATCGAGGAGTGATATAGTTCATAACCATGAAGTAGATGAGCAAAAAACAAACAGGAAAGTGCTTACAAATTTGTGCAAGCGAAAAGCAGAAGAAGATTTATTGGAAAAACCTTCAAAGATTATTCGAAGAGTCCTTCGTGCCAAAATGCCAGAGTCTGTTACAACCAATGATGTCAATTATGTACGAAGAAATATGTATAACTGCCGTCGGAAAATATTTCCTAGTCACCTACCTGCAAATATAAACGAAGTGCATGAAGTTGTAAATCTATATTCTCCTAAAATTAAAACCGCGAAAGGTGAAAACTTTTTGTTTATAAATAGTGCAGAACATAACATTATCGTATTTACATGCGAAGCCAATATTCGTGCCTTGTCTAAAATGAATACTTTGTATATGGACGGCACATTCTCATATTGTACGAAATACTTTCTACAATTTTTTACCATCAATGGACTTCAGAATGGACACTCTGTCCCACTACTGTATTGCTTGTTGCCAAACAAAAGTTGGACCACATATAAAACACTTTTTTTGTTGTTGAAATCTAACATTTTTGAATCATTTAATTTTCGAACCTAGCGAGATCTTTGTTGATTTTGAAAAAGCAATACATACCGCAATAATTCATGTTTGGCCCAGTGTAAAAATCAGTGGCTGTAGATTTCACCTACACCAAGGATGGTACAAAAAAATTCAGTTCCTTGGATTAAGTGAACATTATAAAAATAATTCAGAAATAGGAAATTGGCTGAAACTTACCTTTGGTATGACTTATCTACAACCAGAACATGTTGCGGACTGCTTTGTTTTCGGTTTGATGGCTTATAAACCAGACATTAGTCTTTTAGATAAATACGCCGATTATTTGTTAGAAACGTATATAGAGGAAAATGCTACATTTCCTACGAATATATGGGCGGAAGAAGTTGCCTCGAATACTCGCACTACAAATGCGTGCGAGTCGTTCCATTCCAGATTTAATGCATGTTTGTATAGTACGCATCCGTCTATATATGTGTTTATCGAAAAATTGAAAGAATTCCAAGTTGACACTGACATCAAAATACAAAGTTTACATATTCCTAATAAAATAAAGGATAGGCAAGTGAAAATCAAATTAAAATATTTGGAAAATTGTATAAATCGATTAAAACCAGGTCATTTGTCTAGGCTAGAGTTCATAAAATGTGTTTGTCATTCTTCGTTACCCAATTAATTTTGCTTTTTTTACATATAATATGTATATACCTAATAGTTTCTATAACTTTTTAGTGATTTATTTTTATATGTATATAGTATATGTATATAAATGTTTACTGTGGTGCATGCTATGTAACGTGTTACTTTTTATTTTTATGTTTTGAATTCCATATGATGTTTTTCGTTATTTTTGTATTTTTAGCCAAAAAATATATATATATTACTATCACTACTTCTTTTTATTATTATCCTCAATATAATCTCAATTTTCATTTATTAGTGTTGTATGTTTGCAAAATTATAATTTGTTAAACTTTTATAATAGATTCTGAAAAGGCACTCAATAATAAATTCATTCTTCCTTCATTAGAAAATTTAATGAAATATTATGTATTAAAACTAGTGGTGAGAATACCTATGGTATTAACGTGAATCCTTACGGACGGTGAGGAATTTACCTATAGGATTAAAGTAGACTGGTCATTTAGTGGTGAGATTACATCCGCCCACATTGACATATATTAAACATTTTTAAAATAAATTTAAATAAAAATTACTAAAAACGATAGAGAGAAATTATTTATTAAATTAAAATAATTAGTATTTCATCATTCCGCCGCTATTATTAACTGCATCCAACCTTATAGATATTGAAGCGACAATATTTTGTACAACATTTATAGAAATTTGGTGTCAAGTATTTTGAACAATCTCCAAAAATTCTTCCTGGGTAGCAGCTCTATCTCATTAATCCCCATACATTTTCAATGGGATTTAGATAAGGACTTTAGGGCTGGAAATCTCAAATTTAAATTTCTTTCTCTTGTAACCATTGTGTTACAAGATGAGACAGGAAATTGTGTTGTTCTTATAGCGTCCTTTAATGTTTTGAAAGGGTTGTGCCTAATCTCAGTAACTAATGTTTTGTCTTCCTGCGTATTCGAAATTTTGTTACGCCCGGAAATTATTTTCCGATTGAAATGATCCTCTTCCCTCCATTTTTTTTATATATTCTTGCGGCTGAACTTTTACCAATATTAAATTGAAGCGATACACTTCTTAATATGATTTCCCATTTTTCACAATTCATTTAACAATTCTTGCTTTATCAGTTTTCGAAAGATGCGGCATTTTCAATTTTGAATTAACAACTATGATATATAATTTGACGTAGAGTTTTAAAATTAAATAAAGGAAATTGACATAACGATTTTGACACTGTCCCGATTTTTTGCTCACGACAGTATAATTATTAAAATATTATTACTAAAAGAATTATCTATACACATACAACATATACTTTTCTGAATCTAATGGTTACAGTATATGTGCGATACACATTTTACAATATGAAAACGTAAGATTTCCTGTGCGTTAAGACGCTCTATATTACTTTTGACTACATCTATTCTTTTCCGCACTGTAGGATCGCGTATTCTTACCGCCTCGTTTAAACTTTGAAGTAAGAGTCTGTTTGAAATTGTTTAATAATTTCTACAAAGGAAAATATGTTTGGATGATTTGTATAGAAGTTACCAATAAACCTTGAATGAAAAGAGTCGCATGCGTTTGTAGTTCGTTCTATAGTAGCGGTGTGCTCTGCCCACAATTCGGGTGGAAGAAATGCTTTTTCTCCAATACAATTTTCCACAAGATAGTCAGAAAATGCAGTTATCCTTTCGTCATCTGGTTGAATTTCTACGAAAGCAAATGCGAAACAATCTCCGACATCACTTGGATTTAAAAATGGCAACCCGAAAACATGTTTAAGTTATTTACCTATTTCACTATTTTTGAATTCAGCAGTGAAACTCAGATTTTGAATTTTTCTAAACCAAGATTTGGCAAGATGGAAGCGACGTCCAATTAATTTAACATCTATCCACGCGGAAACAATAGCCTTATGAATGGCTTTTTCGAAATCTGCTTCCATTCTGTCTTTTAATGTCTCACAATATGTCTAGGCACTTACTTATCACCCCGAGGCAAAAAATTCACAAGGTACATCCTCTGCCGATTGTAAAGCACAGTGTAGTGATTTTTCAGCCTGAAGTTCTTTGCTTGATCTTCACTTCTTTGATGATGTTGAATGTCTCCATTGTAAGGACTATTGTTTCGATGCCTGTCTAACGCCGGTCAATTGGCTTGAAAACATCCCCTTTCGACACTACCTTTTGAGGAAAGTTTAATGGCTAACTGGCTAACGATTAGTTTTTTGTCAATTTTTGGTACCTGACGTGAGCATAATTTCAGCGTTCTGTCACAATTTCCTAGAAATCAATGATGGAATCGTAAAGGTCTGCTTCGTCGAGCTTTTTCATCAACTTTTTGAACTAGGTCATCATTAATGACGGATGCTCACCCAGTTCGTCCTTCATCGCGCATGTTTACGCGACCATCTTTAATTACTCTCACCCATTTTCCTACCATTCCCTCTTTCGAATACGTTTGACTAATTTGCCAATGAATTTCGCCCCGTTTTGAGGTCTATTGTATTTAAGAAACAAATGACAGCGCATATTTTACATTCAGCGGCATTTTTATTGGCCCGTGGCATGTTAAACACGCACCAGCAAACATAAACATGGGCGAATTCTTCCGCAATGTCGTCGGTGGCTAGTCAATAGATGCAGATACTCAACACGAAATGCCGATGGTACCGATGCAGAAACACGCCTCGTAAATAAAAATTCCGATTTAAAATGTACCCGTTATAGTTTCTAACCAATACTAACTATAAAGCAAGTGCCTTGTTTATAAGAATACTCTTGTATTTAAGTATAGTATAGCGTTGGTCGTTCGATTTAAAGCTGCACTGTTTTCGGCCCATATCTCGGGAGGAAACTTCGCGTCTTCTAATATGTAGTTAGCGCTTAAATAGTCTGCAAATTTTTGTAGTTTCTCATTTTGAGGTTGAAATGCACATATTTCGAAAACAAACACATCACTCACATTTTCTGGTTCTAGAAGCAATAGACCGAAACGATAACCCAACCACTGTCCAATTTCTAAGCTTGTGTCTCTGTAATCTGCAGCTAAGCCTAGTTGAATTTACCGCCACCAGGCTTGCGTTAAATGAAACCTACATTCCACAATTCTGGTTTCAGGTCATATATGTAGTACATTATGTATCGCTTTCTCGAAATCTGCAACTACACTATTTGGTTTTAATTCTAACCCGTGCTTTATCGTATGATGTACAACGAGTTCGAAAGAGCGTTTGTAAGTACGTTCATGATTATCTTTTAGTAAACAAAAAACCAGTGGAATGTAATGTCCGTTGAAAAAACCATGGACGGTAAAAAGTTGCGTGAAGTATTTGGTGCAGTAATTAAACGTTCCGTCTACGTAGATCATTTCAGCTTTACACAAACACTGCAAATTTGTTTGAGTAGTAAAAATGACAATGTTGTCGAGGCTGTTTTCTAACAGAAACTTCTCGTTTCTATTGGTACCAGGTTGCAAAATTTCTAACGCTTTTTGTGTTTCTTCTATATTTCTTGGTAATGCTGGCATTAATTTTCTTCTTGCATTATACATGTTTTCCTTAATACACTTTAAATCATTAACTTGTATATGTTCACTATTATTACGTAAAATAGAGCACAAAACTTTCGATGGTCGCTCACATGGTTTCTCCACAGCTTTACGCTTAGCGATTGCAGAAACATGCTGCCTTTGAAGAATACAATTACTTATTTTTTCATGATTATGACAAAGACTTCCAGAAAACAGCGGTCTTCCATCTTATACAAGTTCTTGAAATACATCTCCATCGGGTTTCACTAGACGACAACACACGATGAGGGCTAAACTTGTAGTTTTCACAAACAACCTCCCTTTTACTCCGTTGACTAACAGTTCCACTTATCGGATACATAATGTTTAGCTCAGAAGTATATTTAGCACTTATTACAAAACTAAGCTTTGAATTCAATATTTAATACAAAAAAAAATTTAAGGCGAGATAATTACACATTGGTTTCTAAATAATGCAGGCGTAAACAACACTCAGAACTACCGAAATATCATTGGTATTATTGGTGCATAAGGCATGGTCCATTCGCAATTAAGGGATATAAATGCAAAATATAATTGCATGTACTAGCTACTAAGAGAATTAACAAGAATAACCTATTGTACATCATTACATGATACCTGCATTTTACCTGTGCGGAGTTTCGTATATACAGGCTGATTAATTTTCGGCCCTCACCATGGGGATCTCTCTTATTATTGGAGATAGAGTATATGTTTAAATTTGGCAAAGTTGTTAAATTTTGTGTTTGTTATAAATCCGTAAAGAAAATAGACCTGTGAGAAATGACCTTCGTTATTTAAAAAAAAAAACGCGAAAACCCCATTTTCTTATTTTACCTGTAGCACCGACATTTGGCCTTGTAGAGAAAATATAAAAACACATCCTTGTGGCCATTTCTAAACCTCTATCCAGTGGTGTACTCTAAATTTTTATACGACGTTTCGTTTCTTTCTGGCCATAATCAACTATCTAATTTCTTATAGGCGCCATATTGGATTTAGACATCTTCAGAAAGAGCTTCTTTTCTGATTTCAACAATGTACCACATGCTGACTATAGTTTTTGACATTAGGTTTTATTTGAAAGAATAAATTATAAGATTAAATAAGGTAGCCTTTGGAATTTCAATCTGTCAAACATTTCATTTATTGTTCATTAATAATACAAAAATGTCATACACTAACGAAGAGAAACGAGATATGATAAGTATTTTTTATTCTTCGAAACGAAATTCAACAGTAGCGAGTACAAGATAACAAAAACATTAATAAAAATACATGGAAAAGTAAACAATAAACAATTACAGTAAATGTTCAATTATCTGGCCATCTTCGGTAATGCACAATTGGGCACGCCTTCTGGCATTTTGTACTGCCCTTTGTATAGTTCTTCTAGGAACTGCATCGAAGGCATTCTGAAGTCTGTCTCGTAATTCTTCAATGTTTTGTGGCGCATCTACTTTATAAATATTATTTTTAACATATCCCCATAAAAAAAATCTAGCGGACTTAAATCAGGTGATCTCGCAGGCCATTCAACAACTCCCCTATTTCCAATCCAACGGTTTGCAAACTCTTGATTTAAGAAATTTCTAACAACAGCTGCATTGTGTGCTGGTGCGCCATCTTGTTGCCACCATAAATATTGTAATTGATTTAATGGGATATTGTCGTCAAGATAGTCAGATACGTATGTACGTAAAATGTTTAAATATCTTTCACCATTTAAATGTTCTTCATACATAACTGGTCCTAAGAGACGATTTGCCAAAATACCCATCCAAACGTTTATTCCAAAACGATGTTGTGGTCTTCTAGCCCTGTTTTGTCGGGGATTTTGTACTGCCCAATAGTGCTCCGTATTTCTGTTGAACATTCCAGAATTTGTAAATTTTGTTTCATCTGACCAGATGATTTTGCCTACAAAATTTTCGTCATTTTCTACCCTTCCCATTAACCAATTACAATATTCTAGCCTTCTCAAATTATCTCCAGGCAGTAAAGAGTGACTAACATGGATCCTGTATGGTTTAAACCTACTTTTATGTAAAGTTCTCCAAACTCTGGACTGGCACAAATTTAATTCTGACGTTACTTCGCGTGTAGAAATTGATGGATTATTATTTATCTATAAAAATACAAGATTAACATGAAATTTGAAAACACGCTTTTAATTTACCATTTGTAAAATATCTTGGCGATTTTCATTTAAATTCCTGTTGTCTTGACCATTACGTGGCTTAGTAAACGATCCATTCTCGACCAAATTTCTGTCGAGATCTAGAAAAATGGTACGATGAGGCTGTTGTCGTTCTGGATATAATTGTAAATATCTTGTACTCGCTACTGTTGAATTTCAGTTCGAAGAATAAAAAATACTTATCATATCTCGTTTCTCTTCGTTAGTGTATGACATTTTTGTATTATTAATGAATAATAAATGAAATGTTTGACGGATTGAAATTCCATGGCTACCTTATTTAATCTCATAATTTATTCTTTCAAATAAAACCTAATTTCAAAAACTATAGTCAGCATGTGGTACATGGTTGAAATCAGAAAAAAAAACTCTTTCTGAAGATGTCTAAATCCAATATAGCGCCTATAAGAAATTAGATAGTTGATGATGGCCAGAAAGAAACGAAGCGTCGTATAAAAATTTAGAGTACACCACTGGATAGAGGTTTAGAAATGTCCACAAGGATGTGTTTTTATATTTTCTCTACAAGGCCAAATGTCGGTGCTACAGGTAAAAGAAGAAAATGGGGTTTTCGCGTTTTTTTTTTAAATAACGAAGGTCATTTCTCACAGGTCTATTTTCTTTACGGATTTATAACAAACACAAAATTTAACAACTTTGCCAAATTTAAACCTATACTCTATCTCCAATAATAAGAGAGATCCCCATGGTGAGGGCCGAAGATGAATCAGCCTGTATATATATATATATTCAAACTACCCAAACTTTTTGGCTTTCATCGTTGATAAATAATAAGTTTTCCTCCTTAATTGTGCAGGTTTCCAAATTTTTCAGTAAATTCATAGCTTCTTCGGCAGAGTAGGGTAGTTTTGTTTATTTTTTTCTACTGTTATAATATACGTTTTTTCGACAAATATTTTCCTAAATTTACCCAAATTACCTACAACTTTATGGTTGCCCCCGGAGATCTTTTGGCTAAAGGGCTAACTCAGTTAAGAGGCGAGTTGAGGGGAGATTCTTACATAAATAAGGGCGCCACCATGTTTACCTTTAGCCAACAGAGAACACAGACTCTGCCGTAGTAAGTGGATAAATTAGTAATACCAAATAATTTGACAATCAAATAAAAAAAAGAAAGAAAAAAAACAGAGTTCATAACAATAACAACTATATTTATTATTTAAGAAAAACAAAAAGAATATATATTATACCAGAGGGGTATATGTATGGAGCAAACAAAATACTTTTAAACAGTTGGAATACTATTGATCAACTAATATCGTACCTAAACTATATGATATTGCATCGGTAATCCATTAAAGCTATAATGAACCTTACACAGGTTAGATACACACAGTATATGCAATACGTACTTAGGTGGTACACACAAATAGAAATTAATAATGCAATAAATAATTAAACGACAAGGTATTCACATAATTGAATACTCCAATCAGACAGTAATCAAAAACAGGTTCAGCCTGCACATGCAAAAATAATATGTTTAAGATATAAAAAATGTAACTAGGATGTTATTCTATAATTGTGAAAGTTTACCAAATAAATGGAAAATATATATTATTTACACAAAATTAGATATAAAAATTACATCGGAATCCGTCACTGAATAAAAAAAAATACTAAATTTAATTTACTCAAATTTCTTTACTTTAAACACTCTGATAAGCGAGATTGATAATATAAAAAAATACTACACAAATTGGAACTAGAAAACTGATTAAGCGATTAATATATGAAATGAACTTAGTTAAATTTTACATTGATGCAAGAGAAAAATATAAAATAAAATGGTGAGTAGAACACCATGTTTTAGGACGCCATGCGTTCCTCCAAAATCACTATTATATTGTTTACCGGGACTCTGTCACAAAAATGTTATTCTCTACACACTACCTTGCGTGAAAGATGACCCTTAGATCCAATTACGCCGATCCCTTGTGTCCGGGTGATTCGATGACTGCGGATGAATCTCTCCTCTATTTGGTAGATTTCGCCAACGGAATTCTCAGCATAAGCAGTCTAACGCAATTCCGCCAGTATTGGCGTTCTTAGCAGATACTAACAGTAGCAGATACTAACAGTAGCCGATACTAACAGCCCTAAATAAATGAAAAAAAAGCAGAAAGCTAAGATGACTTAGAATTAGCAATTAATTTAAATAAATTATTAAAAATGCCCTAACGGTATAAGGATCATTTTTTAAGCATAACAATCCCTTAGAGAGAGAGAGAGAGTGTCTAGATTATCAGAGATTTTCTTTAGCACAGAATGGATTAGTTTAGAAGGCCTCTCAGCTGGTTCTTCCGTTGCTTTTCTTTTTACACAACTGCTAATAATTTGTCGGTTTACTTTTTAATATCTTTGTCGTGACAATGCTGTAAATCACTTCGCGTAATTAAATTGTCAGCACCAATCAGTGGCGGCTGGTACTAAAGGGCACAAGGGCACGTGCCCACCCAACCACCAAGATAAACACAGACAGAAATTCGCATGTAATTCAGTGCATTACTTTATTTTATTATTTTTACGTATTTTTATAACGATGGTGTCAAAGTTTCCTTCCGCACCACAGACACTATGCTAACGCTTAAAAACATGTTTCGGGGCACGATTTTGGATGTACATATTCCGAGTATGGATCGGCCGGCTCCGCTTAACTTGGCCATATACGTTTCTTTTAAAAACTCTAAAAATACAAATTTTCAATAGTACGCCCCTGGGCAATGAGTCATGGGCCTCTCGTGTCCGGTCCCTAGTTATTATTTATGTCGTTGAAATGGCTTCTATTATTTGTTTTTTATGTTGAAAATATAGGCGTGAAATCAAGAAATTACCAGATCGTAAATCGCAATCGTAGACAATGTAAGAAAATATATTCTTGATTAGTTTATGTTAATTAATTAATAAATTTCGAGTTAGGCGTATAAGTATTTATTTCATCTTGTCATTAAATGAATTATAACAGTTTACAGATACTGAAATAAACAGATCTAAATCTTGCTGATATGACCACATTTTGAACTGCACGAATGTTACTTTGAATGAAACTGTTAAAGAACTACATTTTGAATTCACACACATGCCTGTGGATATGGACTCACTTAAAATTTACTGCCGTCACAAAGCGTGACGCAAAAGTGATAGATTACCCGCAGGTTATGTAGCGGAAACTGAGAGATAAAAATGTAAGTATTTTAGAAGGCCTAAAGGAGAATTCGACCCGATGTTGAATGATTGAAGATTTGGAGTGATAAAAGGAACGTTATTGGAATTAAATCTGGGACTCGTTCCTTAAAAAAGCTAAGACAGCATTTACGTAGATTACGATGTAGAACGAGAACACTTTTATGTTACATTTTAATAATAAGAAAAATTTTGTTTTAGCTAAATACGAGAGAAGACTTTTATGTAATCTACCTAGATATGAAAAAAAATATTACCTATACATGACTCTTCAACGTCTGTATACTTTTCAATGTTTCTGCAATAACGAGACCCTTTCAAAAAAATACTTTAGGTAATTCCTCAAATTAATCATTAATAGCAGTGAATATTTGTTTTGTTACACTTTGCATACCGGGTGTTTCACAAAAACTTCCAAAGGCTGTCCAAATGTCTATTTCGCATTTCCGTGTATCAAAAATCGCGAGAATGTCATCTACGTGCCTAATCAAGACTCTCGGGAAATATTTAGCGTTATTTTTAAATTTTACTTCAAATTGACTCATGGCTATGAAAGGAGATAGGCAGTTACACATTGTTGTGCCTTGCTTCTACTCATAAAATTTTAAAATTTTTGGAAACAATTTTGCGTCATGCACAGAGTTGTCAATCTCATGTATACATAATCTCATGTATAGATGAGATTGACAACTCCGTGCATGACGCAAAATTGTTTTCAAGTAGGAGAAAAATTTTATGAGCAGAAGCAAGGCACAACAATGGGTAACTGCCTATCTCCAATCTATTAACTTTCATCATCGCGGATTCAAATCATAGTTTTCAACATAAGACAGCTCCTTTTAATTTCTGAGTCAAGCGGTTACTAAATTTTCCGTTAACAAAAGAGAGATAGGAAATAGAACTAGATTTCATTAAAAATATTGCGAAATATATTGGCTTTGACATAGAAATAATCAATAAATTAATTAGAAAGACAAAATGAAAAAATACAATCCGCGAATCCACAAGTTTGGTATCTCAAAGTAACCAGGAGAAAAAGTACATGTGTTTACCATACCACTCTATCACGAAAAACATTAATAAAGTTGTGAAAGAACGAGGTCTCCAAGTTGCCTTTCAGTCCGAAAATACTATCAAAAGTCTCCTAGGGAATACCAATGACACAGTTAATTTTAATTCGAAATCAGGTATATACGAAATTAATTGCGATTTTGTAATTTGAAATATATAGGCCAAACAAACCGATCAACAATAACCCGGCTTAAAGAACACATATCACATATTAAATACAAAAGACCAGAAAAATCTAACGTTGCCAACCATGCTTTAAATACACTAAACAATATGTCGATTAAAGGGTTAAAACTTGTCAAAGCCATCAATAATCCCCGCGATCCCCGCATACGAAAGCATTCATATCGCTAAAAACAAACAGAACTCGATGAACGGAGATAAGGGACCGATCGCCTACAGCTGTCTCTTTTCATTCTTAGAAAAGGAGGTAAAAAGGTCGTAGACGATTCAAAAAGAGTATAAACTCATGTGGGTGCCGTTTCCTTAAGAGAGGTCATTTTGTCGCAATTTTTAGTCGACATATTTATATTTTTAAGTTAGTGTATACATGGACGCCGTGGAAAGTTGTTGCGTAATCAGTTATGTTAGCTTTACTGTGCCCCATGTGCGACACCTTGATTAGTGGTTTTTATCTACTGATGATAACTACTTAGTTGTCGAAATACGTGTTTAGGATACGATTAATAATTGTGGTAAGGGCTTATATACATTTTTTAAGTTTTTTACTTAACCACAGTCTCCAAAGAAAGACTTTTTTAACTGCATACTTTATATAAAAATAAAACTCTGAACTTTCAAATTAAATAATTTCAATTTATTAATATAAAAAATGCAAATAGAAAAAATAGTATAAAAAACTCGTTTCATAAGGTCTTTTGTAGCACTCGCCGCTATCGCGACTTGTTTTCTAAACAGAACTCGTGCGGCAAAATGGTGCCTTAGGAAACTTGTGTTTTAATATACTATTTTCATCCCATTTTTAAATTGTCTTAATTACAAATATATTGAATTAAATATTAAAAATATCCTCTAGACATTTTGTATCGTATATGATTCGTATTTTCAAAACAGCTTTTCTTCTGTATCGCATTGGTAACAAACGACCCCCTGAGAACTATCTACCTGCAACCAAACGATCACCTCATATATTCAATATTCTGGTATTTTCGTTTTAAATTTCCATTTTAAGTCATTAATTAATTATAACTTCTATTCTAATTATATCTTAATTTGTAATTTTAAGTAAGAGTAAATGTTTCTTGGGAGTAGTGGCCAGGTAATTAAATAGTTATTTAAGTAATAAGGGAGGTAAGTAACATTTACTAGTCGAGGACTAGTTGCGTCCGAGGGCTTGCCCGAGGACTTGCAATAGAGTTTGAGACTGGTAAATGTTACCTCCCGAATTGCTTATAACATTTTTCCCACTCCCCAGACAATAAAATCCTCAAAAATTAAATGTAATCATGATAAACAGTAACGGTGAACAACCTCGGAATTTAATAAATTAGACACATCTGAAACGTTACTAGGCAGTTCCTACATACAATTGTTTATAAACACAAATAAAACGAAATTTGACAATTCAGTTGTGTTAATTGTGGTTTAAAAATGAGTGTTCCCAATGTAGAAGACGAAGCGAAAGAGGCTTGTTTGGATTTGCTATACAGGTCATTCGTTCAGAAGAACGTCAACAACATTATTAGCGAATACTGGAGTAGAAGTTCTCACACTAAAGAGGCACGGGGATTGGAAGTCTACTAGTATTGCGGAAACCTACGTAGCCGTTTCTATTGCTAACAAAAAAGCGATTGCTAATAAGGTTTTATTTGATAATCAGGGTACAAATTATACTGAAGCATCTTCGGCGATGATAGTGTCAAATGAAACCGCGGAATTAATTGTTGCTGATAAAGTAGGTGATAATAACATTGAATTATCAAGAAATATAAATAAATATCCCAATTTTGTTAATAATGTTACTAATTGTACAAACTGTAATATTACCATAAATATAAATTAATAGAACACGTGTTTTGATGCACTTTTTTCCCCTAAAGGACGTAAGTAAATTACTTACGCCCCCGTTGTCATAACAATCACAGTCATTTCAGTAAAACCAACTTACGTCTATAGAAACAATGTATTAATGGTATGCTTACTATAAGGGGAGTGGGAAAACAATATTTAATTTATGTTGACGTTTTGGTACTATATATAGTGCCTTTTTTTAAACTGTATTATTATATATAAATATTGAATGTTAAAGAAATGATAAGATTACAATGTTAAATTAAAACTACTTAAAAGGTATAAATGCTTTCTACATATACGAATTATTCGAATTTTTCTTTACTGAAAAAAATTCGCCCTTCTGCAGGATTCGAACTTACGTCCTTTGGTTTGCCGAACCACACTTTTAACCATTAAGCTATTAAGGGACTGAAGTTCGAATATAATTCTTTTTTTCAGTAAAAAAAATCGAATAATTAACGTCGTATATGTACAAAGCATTTATTTCATTCACATCACTTCGCGAAAATGCAATTGATTTGCATTTTGCAAAACTACTTACATTAAAATTGTACCGTTAATATGTAATGTATTTGTTTTTGGCTACCATTTCTAAATAAAATTAAAATTACGTGTGTCTTGCTGGTTCAGACCTTTTTTTTATCGGGCATATATTTGGGCATTATTTTATTTTTGTATGTTTGTAGTGTCACTATATATATATAATGCGCAGGTATATTGTTGAGAGGTTATTTGTGTTCTATCATTTATGGAATTTGTGTTTTGTTGTATATAGATGGTTTTTATTGTTTCTTTTATTATTTTTTTCGGATGTAATTATAGAGGTATTTTTGAAATCGGAGTTGGATTGAAAGAACACAACCTCAATCGTTATACAAAATTTAGTACAGTAAATAAATAAATACAGAACTAACAAAATATTGTTTTTATCTTTGCTATTTATAAAAAATCATGCATCGGCCGGGAATCGAACCCGGGCCGCCCGCGTGGCAGGCGAGCATTCTACCACTGAACCACCGATGCTTGCATTTTACTTTTTCGTCGTATTTACATATAATCAAGATTAGATATTCACAAAATTTATTATGTAAGTAGATAAAATTTCAAATATAAGAGTAGGTTCTTATAAAGAGACTTTAATAATCAATTAAACATTTTTCAAGCAGGTAGTAAGTAAACTGATTGTTAAAACATGATTGGTATGTCCACTCTTAATGTTTCTAAAAGTAGTTTGGGGATAGAGATATTAACTTATTTTTGATTAGAAGTAAATTAGAAGACAATACTTTTCCACAGATGAAAAAATGGCTTTTTCCTCAAATTAAAATAGTTAACTTTTCTTATATCTATACTCGATTTTATTTAAATTACAAATTTATTTATATTTATATATTTATATTTTGTCGGATATTTGTCGAATGATGAAAAACGCAATGTTAATGAGAATTATAATTATTAAATTCCCACATTACATGCAATTGCCCCTCTAATTTGTTGTATTAATTTCTACAAATGACAAAATCACATTTGCCTAAGAATTTAGCTACAACGCGTCACAGCGCCAACCGTCCAGGTTGTCCGGGCAAATGAAAAATGTTTGCATCTGGAATGTGCAGATGCCGACATTTCATAGTTTTTACTAATCATCAGTACACCTTATCCAGAAATAGATACGAAAGCAGAAGTCAGTTTTGAAAGCAGATGTCAGTTATTGAAAGCAAATGTCAGTTATTGAAAGCAGACGTCATTTTTGAAAGCAGATGTCAGTTTTGAAATCAGATGTCAGTTTCGAATGCATTTCTAATTAGCTTGAACCAAGGTCTATCGTGCTTAATTGGTAAATCAACGGTCCGGCAAACCGTAGACTTGGGTTCAAGTCCCAACGTAGACAAAATTTTTCAATTAAAATTACGTATGTCTTGTGTTGTAATTTGTAGATAGCAATGTTTACATTCACATTTACTAATTCAATTATATACTAATTTAATAATATTTGTAAATATTTCAAATAACAGCCGAAAAACTCCAAGAATTTATTAATTGATATATTAAATGAACGGCTAAAAAATTATATAAACATATACAGGGTGAGTTTTTTTGAATGTTTAGCATTGGGATCTCAGAAACTACTGGAGATAGAAAAACGCTTGAATGGGGAAAGATGCGCAGTTTTACGAGTTTGATTTAAAAGTGCTTTTGTTTCTCGGATAACTTTCATGGCTTATTAGATTTTCAAAGAAAACTAAATTTTACGATTTTCTTTAAACATGCTTAGCATCGTTAATAGTAATTTTAGAGAAAAAGTGTTCAGACAAAAGTTTTAGATAATTTTACGCCAAATAAAACTTTGTAGCTAATATTTTTTTTTTCGTTCCACCATTATCGAGTTATGACACAAACTTGTGTTTTTTTAAATGGAAACCATAGTTGGTTTTTACATCATTAAAAAGCTTATTATTTTCTGATTACAATGATATAAGGTTTGATATGGTTATTTTAAAAAATAAAGAGGATATAGACATTTCTATGGTTTTTATGGAAAACAATTGAATTTCGAACTGATAAAATACAAACCAAACGAAAACTTATTTTGAAATCTTATGTAGTAATAAAATGAAAACTATAAGAACTTTTATTAAGGGCACACAACATTATTAATGTTCAAAGATACCTCCATTATTATTAATACACAAATTGCATCTCTTCACAACAGAATTTGTAGCATTGCGGACTTTACGCCTATCGCTGTTATTAAAAGCAACTAAGACAGCTTCTCTTAAATCGTCGATTGTTTTATATGTTCTTTTGTATACTGTGTCCTTTAGTACACCCCACAAGAAAAAATCCAAAACTGATAAATCAGGGGATCTAGCCGGTCATTCAATGAGTGCATTTCGTCCTATCCATTGATTAGGGAAGATCAAATTTAAATAATTTCTAACATTCAGTTGATTGTGCGGAAGCGCTCCGTCATGTTGAAACACCAAACATTAAACCCAAATTTAATTTGTGGTCTCCTATGTTCAACGTGAAGTGGATTTGTTTGAGACCATATGTGCTCATTGTGCCTATTAAACATTCCACAATTTGTGAAACGAGATTCATCAGTCCATAATATTTTCATTGAAAAGTGTGGATCGTTTTGACACTGATCTTTAAACCATCTACAAAAAGCTATTCGTCTGATGTTATCACCTTCATGTAAAGTTTGTGATACTGATAATTTGTAGGGACGAAATTTATGCTTCTTCAACACTCTGACAATAGTGCGTTGAGAGGAGACCATTTCTGTTTAAATTTGTCGGGTCGATGTAGATGGATTCTGAGCGACACTTGCTAATATGTTTATTTCTCTATCTTCATCCATCCCTTTTTTTGATTTTGGTTTAACGAACGAACCATAATCTGCTAAATTATCTCATAATCTCTTAAAAGTAGGTAGCGACGGCTGACGTCGATCAAAATAATTTTCAAAATAAACTTCAGCAGCAGATAGTAGAATTTTTCTGGCACTGAATGTAACATTCAACCATATCACGCTTTTCTACGTTAGAAAATGCCATAGACAATGCAAACTTATGATTAACGGCCGTTTGCACCGCTTATAGTTAAGTTACAATTAAATTAATTAATAGTTAATTGTCAATGTTTGACAATTAACTTGACTTAAAAGTAAAAATTAACAGCTCTCACTTCTGTGACTCAACGTGAAAGCAATGTTAGTATATTTATCTCGACTGCTCCAACGAACACTATTGTAACTCAGATTTTTCGTTTTTTGAATTACAAAACACCAAACATTTTTTTTTTAAGTTTTTATCTTATAAAGTGAACAATCATAGAAATGTCTATATCCTCTTTATTTTTTAAAATAACCATATCAAACCTTATATCATTGTAATCAGCAAAAAATAAGCTTTTTAATGATGTCAAAACCAACTATGGTTTCCATTTAAAAAAACACAAGTTTGTGTCATAACTCGATAATGGTGAACGAAAAAAAAATATTAGCTTCAAAGTTTTATTTGGCGTAAAATTATCTAAAACTTTTGTCTGAACACTTTTTCTCTAAAATTACAATTAACGATGCTAAGCATGTTTAAAGAAAATCGTAAAATTTAGTTTTCTTTGAATATCTAATAAGCCATGAAAGTTATCGGAGAAACAAAAGCAGTTTTAAATCAAACTCGTAAAACTGCGCATCTTTCCCCATTTAAGCTTTTTCTATCTCCAGTAGTTTCTGAGATCCCAATGCTAAACAGTCAAAAAAAACAGGAAAATAGAAAAATAAATTATATATATATATATATATATATATATATATATATATAATTTATTTTTCTATTTTCCTTAGGCGTTTTCTTAATTATAAATGGTTAATTATTTCTTGGAATTCGGCTTGATAATTATTCATTAAATAAGAATGCTCATTTTAACGTTTCGCCTTTAATTTTGTCTTCATCAGAATAAATTTGAATACAATACTAGATATTTTCCTGCAAAGATAAATTTAAACTAATAATAATATAATACTTAATGTTTTTCGTAAAGTGTAAGTACCATAAATATATATAAGTTTATATTTTTCGAAAAACATTAGTTACTGCTGAACCAAATGCACTACCACCCCAGAAACAAAGCAATAGTCGAAACAGCGGGTTTTTAAAGGCGATCCGACTCCGAAGAAGGCAAAGAAAGTGAATTCGGTCAACAAGGTGAAGGCCAGTATGTTTTAGGATGCGCGTGGAATCATCTACATCGATTACTTGGACAATGGACAAACGATTAATGGAGAGTATTATACAATACTGCATTGGTTGAGCGAAGGAACCAAGTAGAAACGTTTTCATTTGGCAAAGAAATAAATTCCCCTCCACCAAGACAATGCACGGGTGCACACTTGCGCAGTTTTGATGACGAAAATCATCGAATTAAAGTTCAAATTATTACAACATCCACCGTATTCACCACATTTGGCCCCCAGTGGCATTTTTTATTTCCAAACTTGAAAAAATGGCCCCGTGGAAAACGATTCACGTCGAACGAAGAGGTCATTGACAAAACACATGTCTATTTTGAGGACCTTCAGAAATCCTACTTTTTGGACGGTTTAAAAAGACAGGGAAACGCTGGAAAAGCGTATATAGCTAAAAAAAACACTATGAAAAAAAATTTCCAAAATAATTTGTTTTTACATCTTTTCTAAGGAATTATTGGATCACCCTCGTATATCCTATGCCGTAGTCAATAAGCCCGCACATTAATAACTTGCGACCTTTAGCTTATTGGTGCTGATATAGCTAACTATGACGTGCTTCATCTAGAAGCATACATAGACTATTATGTATCTTATAAATAGTTGTAATGCAACAGTTAGATAATAAATCCTAATTATTATTATTACTTTGTTATGTAACTTATGATGCATAATGTATAGTATTAGAATTACCAATTATATTTTATTGTTGCATGAGGCATTAAATATTAATAAATTTATGAAAATAATTATGTTCTCATCTCCAAATAACATGGTTTAAAACATACAAGTCTCCTGCGTTTTTATTTCTCCAACATTTCGCCTTGAAAATTTTATACCCATTCAATAAAGACGTACCGAAAATTGGTTTCACGAGAATGAGAAGACTATTATTCTGGAAAAGATCTAAAAATATCTCTCACCTTTACTGAAGGAATGATTTATATCAGAAATTTAAAATCAGCATTTGTGTCTGTTCCCAGCAAGTACTTATTTTTCATCGCTGTAGCAATAACGTTGAAATTGTACGGATCGTACATTTGGGTTGCTTTTATTTTTCCTTCCCTTATATACAGAATTTAAAGAGTTTTCTTTGTCATAAAAATAAAGAAAACGAATATTTCAAAAGTTTCATTCTTTTATTATATTTTGAACATAATTTGTATGCGGTTATGTCGAATAATTCAGCATATACGAGTATATATTTTTAGTGTGTTTCGTTTATTTGGTCAATTTTTAAAGATACGTGGAACTTTATATACGAGGTGCTACTCAGAAATTCCCGGAATTTCAATGTGGCGCGCGAAGGGATGGTAGTACAGGTTAATAGCGTTAGTTGATGTGAGGTACAGTTAAATTCTTAAAAAGTTTGGCGATGTAAAGCATATTCGCTAGGAGAAATTAACGCAAGACGGCCTGTAGCTTAGGTTCTGGCATGCGGAAGGGCGGAGCGTAATACAATATACTGCATTCTGGTGTTATTTATTTTACGATACCGAAAAAAAAATTCGGATATAGTCCTTTTACGATAACAGACGAGGCACGTCATCAACATACGTCATGTTTGCGTCACGCACTCTTGCCAAATCTTTTGTTTACATCTATCACAGAGGTTATGTATTAAAAATCAGTTGACATGTAATCCGCGTTGACAGTTACGTAGGTCTTGTTCATACTTAGGAAATAACGATAATTTACATACTTTTAAAACAATTAAATAAACCTAACGCCTCTCATTCTAACTATAGTTTTATGTACGTGGTAAATTATAACTGACAATTAGCATAATTGAGACATGTTATTAACAGCAATTAAGCTATCGAAATAAAATAGAAATACGTTTATTTCAATAAATATTATTATCAGTATACACAATAAATTGACATTATAATAAAGAAAAGCAAATTTAATATAACATGATATAAATGACAAACATAATTTTTATTCAAAATCGCTGTCATCGGTTGAGCTTTCTTCTGCGCCTATATTAATAACTAAAGGCCTTACATCTTCTCGTTCAAAGCCAATTTCTCTATCCCACCATTTTTTAATTTCTGTTTCGGTGTGTTTGCCCAACATGTTGGGGTTACTTCACTGAGCGCTTCCTTCCATAATTTTATGCAGCCTTCTTCTGTTCTGCCGTATTTGCCAATATAGTTATTATAATAGCGTTTGCTAATACCCCATATCAGTTCAATAGGATTAAAAATGCAATGATATGGAGGTAGATGGAGCACAACGTGACCATATTTATTAGCCAACTCATCAGCCTCATAAATGGGTGGTGGTTTAAAACTATAAATAATAATAGCCAGTAATTATTAAAAAAAAGAATAATTATACTAACCGCTCAACTAAATCTAGCAACTGTAGCTTTAACGCTGATGCATCATAATCAATAGAGTTTGCATTTAACCAGTTCGTAATTTCTAATTTTGTTGTGGAAGATGTTGGAGGCTTATTCTTAATTGTACTGTGATAACTTGCATTATCCATTACAATCACAGAAGGATTTTCTAAATTACGTAGTAGTTGATTTCCTAACCAAAACAGAAAATTGTCACGGTTCATATCACCATGATAATCAGAGTTTTTGTTATTGGATGTAAATATTAATTCAGCACCAGGAATAAAGCCATCTTCGTTTCCAGCATGTAATATTATATACCTATTAGAACAGAACATAATAAAATTTATGCAACAAAGAAAAAGAAAAACGATTACCTTTTGCCACCTATTTGTTTCGCTTTCACAGTTTTGACATGTTCATCTTGCCAGGTCTTGAAGTGCTTCCATCTTGAAAGATCCAGGTTTCATCAAGAAATATAAACTGATATATATGTTCTTGTTTTATGCGTATATACTGCTGTAGAAAAGAGATCCACTTTAAAGCAATATGAGGCAGTTCCATCAACGCTCGTTTAGGATCATCTTTCGTGAAGTGAAAACCAATGTTTCGTAGCACTTTCCATAGGGAAGTAGTACAACCATTAAAAATATCGCTTCTTTTAAGTACGTTGTTTAAAGTACATAAGGTGATATGTTCTTCTAAAATGTGTTTAAGGGAAACTTAATGTTACAGTTCGAAATAAGATAATAAATACTTACTGTCTCTATACATGTTATAAACTTTGTTTCTAATGGCACACTGATTAAAATCATCAATGTTCACTACTGGTTTCTTTTTTACCCTTTTCTTCTTTGGACTAGATGGAATAATCCCTTGTTTAGTCATTGAAGAAATCTTATTAACCGTAGAAATGTGGATATTTAAAGCATCGGCTACTCTCTATAAAATACGCAAGGTTTAATACTCTAAAAATATATTAATTATTAGAATTACCTCTCTTACTGCTTTCAACGGCAATAGCGTGGCATTGTTATCGCGTTCTTTCTCGAAATACGAGATTAAAGACGCAATGAGCGCTTTTGATTGCCTGCTTAGTGGCTTAGGCATGTTTTATTGGTTATTAAAGGAACCGTTGTTTTAATACAATACGAATAATATGACGAAACTGGATAAAAGGGACACGAAAACTAAAGAACAAACTGCGAACTAATGAAATGCAAATAATACCACAAAACTGAATAAAAGGGACACGAAAAATACAGAACAACAAATGGCGCACAAGTGACAGATACGAATGACAGTAGCGAAAATAGAAGTTGGCAACGTTACGCAGGATAGGAACGTTTGCAAAGAAGAAATCTCTAGATATACGATAGTGAAAGACAGTTCTTTTTGGGTTTAGTATTGTATAGGTAGGTAATTCTGAAGTTTCCGGTTATGACGTGCCTCGTCTGTTATCGTAAAAGGACTATAACATAAACATCTAAAGTGGATTGCGGAAGGTCATGAGCTTGCCATTCATATTCCTTTGTATATTTCGTTTGCCGGCATTTGTCAAATGTAAAATTTGAATAAACATAAATAGTGTTAATTGTAAAATTCTGCATTTCCTCGAAAACTGTTGTAATTAGTTGATGAATTTATTCCATTAAAAGTTTCAAATTAATACTTTTTCCTTCTTTTTTGGAACTGTAAAGTAATTTTAATGCAAATGCAATTAGCTATTATTATCGTATGTGTAAATTATGTAAATGAAGTATATTTTGGAAATATTGATTAATGCAATTAGTTTTAGTTTTCCAAAATGTTTTATTACAGTAAATTATAGCTCATATTTAAAAGTCTTTGGAATCTAAATTCTGTTGCAAAATCGGACGCTATGATAAGATTAATAATTATATACCTACCATTAATAGTCCAAAGAAAGTACCAAAGGCGGCGTAGACACAATGGATAAAATGTTATCAGAGTATACAGTAAAGCGTAGAACAAATCGTTGGCCATTAGCATTTTTTTACAATATGGTCGACCTTGCTGCACTGAGTGCATACATAATTTACACGGAGCACAATCCTAGGCTTACATCAACCGACCGACGACGGAGATTTTTGAAAGATCTTGCAAACGAGTTATGCATGTCTGCTGTACTAACTCGAAGCAGTATTCCAAGAGTTTTGGGCAATCATTTTACACGTACATCACTAGAAATGGTTCAAGGACGCAGCAGTTCTACAGCAGTCAGAGATCAATCATTTCGAGATACTTCTGCGCGTATTTTGGTAGTTGGAAAATGTTACATTTACCGGGAATTCAAATCACAGACAAAGAAAAACGCGAAAAGCATGTAATTCTTGTTCAAAACCAGTTTATAATGAGCATTCTGTTACTAAGGCCGTATGCGATACCTGTAACCAACAGACAGTTTAATCCTATTATTATTTATTTTTTTTTCTTTTTATACATCTTTTTTATAACATGTATAAATAAAAAAATGTAAAAATGCTACTTTTGTTTTTTCACATCCACCCATATGTAATTTTAAATGGAGGTACCCGGGTACCCATACCGGTGTCTTAGAGGTTGTAATAATTTCGGATGCCATTTTTTCGTTAAAAATTAAATCTAAATAACGAAGTATATATAATAAAATGTAATATAACACAAGTTTAGAGATGTCACAGAATTTCCAAGCTCAGCAAGTTCAAACACAAAAAATATTAATATTTAAATCTGAAAAAGGCACCCGGGTACCCTTCCAGTCACATAAAGGTTAAAAATAATTTTTTCCAATTTTTATTTGATAGAATTATATGCAAGGAAATTATATGTAATCCTAACAATTCATCACTAATTTGTATGATATGGTGTAAAGTTTTCTTTTTTTGCAATTACGTCTACACCATATATGTCAAATTTATCTAACATCATGAGCAATTATATTAAAACCTTTGGGGTTCGTAGATCATGTAGATTAAGTGGTATGTTGAATTCTATTTCTGCAGAGGCTAGTGTAATTGTTGAAGCACTGAAATATACCAAGGAAATGAGTTTCACCAACGTTGTAATCATGTCGGACTGTCTTAATGCTCTGAAACATAAGAAATGGTTTTCACGAGAACATTATCTACTGCTTGATATAATTTCAAGATTTCAGACCTAAGATTTTTCAGTATTAATCTAAAACTGCTTAGGTGAAAAAGAAATATTTATATAATTGTTATACTTCGTATATATAAGAAAGTTTTATATTATATTTCTTCAAATATATCTCGAATTTAAAATATGAATTCAAACTTAGTCATTCTCTGTATATATTCGTTGGCAAAGAGAAAGCCTCTCTTTTGTCATCATTCTGGTCAGTTGACCCTTCCAAGAAATCTACATGATTGAACGTTCAACTCAAGTATCTAAAGTTCGGTTACAATTCCTACAATACATTTCATTATAGAACTTTTTTAAATTTTTTTTTAAGTTAATTACGCACGTCCTCATAATTATGTCATGTCGAATATAATTTTAAAGCCTTTTTCACAAGGGATATTTTAATGATATTTGTTTCATCGATAGCGCAACTCTTAGCTCGCGCTTTTAATTAGTTCTTAATACAAGACATTGGAAACTTCGATCCCTCTCCACTCTAGGCCATAAAATAAACCTACCCGTTTCCAAATCAGTGTTCTTTTCTGCACAAATTTCCTTCTTCTGTTTCCAATTCTTATAAGTTACACATCGCTCAAATATGACATGTGCTGCTCCAGCACCCAAGCTTCGTTCGGCCTTGCCGCATGTCTGATCGAGACATGCTCGCAACACAAAGGTAACCTGTATTGTTCAATATACATTATTCTCTTACTTAATTCACGTTTAATTTAATTTACTGAAAGAGATTTACTTAAATCTATAAATCGAAATTCCAGAAAAATTAGGCAGCTGATACATTTGTAGAAGATAAATTAGGGTTCTTGGTACGTTGACAAGTTTAGGGATTTCTAATATTTTGCGTATATGAATAATTGTCCTTATTTTATATTACTGTTTATTAGAATTTCTGTTTATTTATTGTTATGAGTATATAATTTATTTTGTTTTATTGCAAGAATATTGCATTTTTTTATATATTTGTTGAAATTTAATATTTATTTTTCTTACATAGAGTTTAAATTAATTTTTAGTTATATGCACGTAGATGCGTGTTTGTGATTTCTATATTTATAGATATATCGCACTGATGAGATCAAAAAAGATCGAAACATATATTTAGAGAATATCTAGAACAAAAAGGACATAGTAATTTAAAAATACCGCCATCACAGTTGTTTACGAATTTAGTATTACCATATGAACATCAGAGGCGCTAGCGTAAATGGTAAATGGTACGGAATGTGGCACTCTTATATGACATGCTCCTTGCTGGTGCACGCGATTAATCAATTTGACAGACTTCAAATTAACAAAAGTGACATAATTGAACGTGACAGTCGACCCGTTAGTAAATGTACCTATACATTTACTAACCTTGCAGACGACCTATCTTGCGACTAACCAATTTGTATCCCCACTTAGGGGAGAGTTGCCCAAATTGAACCGATTTCAGAAAAAAAATTGTATATCAGAATAATTGAAACATACATGAGTAGGTAAACCCCACCAGTTTTGTATAATACAAAGGTATTTTTAATAATATAAAATATTATTAAAAATCTGGTGTGAAGAACACAAATACAGGTTCGCTATTAATATTTTTGTGAACGTTTCCGAAAATATCTCTCCCCAGAGACGTAGATACGTATTTCACCTTTCTACAGGCTCATCGGTGCGCCCCTGCTAGAGAAAGAATATTTCCAGACACATTCACAAAAAAGAACCACATCACCACATCACAGAAATTATCCAGACCGGGCGTGACAACAGGCAGCGCAGAATTTACTTCTACGCCCGGTCTGGATAATTTCTGTGATGTGGTTCTTTTTTGTGAATGTGTCTGTAAATATTCCTTCTCCAGCAGGGGCGTACCGATGAGCCTGTAGAAGGGTGAAATACGTATCTGCGTCTCTGGGGAGAGATATTTTCGGACAGGTTCACAAAAATATTAATAGTGAACCTGTATTTGTGTTCTTCACACCAGATTTTTAATAATATTTTATATTATTAAAAATACCTTTCTATTATACAAAACTGGTGGGGTGTACCTACTCATGTATGTTTAAATTATTCTGATACTATTACACATGCGGTTAGTCCGTAGTATGAGTGAAGACACAAACAAAATGCAGTTTCTAGAGGGATGACTGTGCCACCTTTGGAAGGGCGTCCTTACTTCACATTGGTTATGTGGACGGGGCGAGGTACTTCGGCTGTCTGACAACAGGCAGCGCTGAATTGACTTCTACGCCGGATCTGGATAATTTCTGTGATGTGGTGATGTGGTTCTTTTTTGTGAACGTGTCTGGAAATATTCTTTCTCCAGCAGGGGCGTACCGAGGAGCCTGTAGAGAAGTGAAATACGTATCTACGTCTCTGGGGAGAGATATTTTCGGACATGTTCACAAAAATATTAATAGTGAACCTGTATTTGTGTTCTTCACACCAGATTTTTAATAATATTTTATATTATTAAAAATACCTTTGTATTAAAAAATTGTATGTTGAGAAATTGGTGATTATTTCAACTAAAATTCACACAAGCGCCCAGTTTATAATATATTTTATGTATTTAATCACAAAATATAATCGAAAACCATAAAGTGGTTTTGTGAAATAAGAAAAGAAAACTATATGCAATCGGTTAAAATTATGAAACCGGTTGCCCTAATTGAATCAAGCGTTTCTTAAATTGCAAATTAATTTAAAAAACAATTTTCTAATAACTATAATATATACTATATAATAATTATAAAAAAATTATAGTTCTAGTTTACACAGATTTCACATTTGAAATCTTCGTCTTTTTCTAATCCAGCACATTCTACGTGGGCCCACTGTAAACAACCAGGGCACAGTGCCCATCCTTCGTTTTCCATTGAGATCAGATAATTGTCATTGCAATTAAGACACAAAGCATCTTTTGCAGACGACTCCTCCGAATCTTCAGAAGAACTCGTTGTCGTCTTTCTTTTCATCGGCAATTTTCCTTTCTTTCAATTTGGCGTCCTAGTTTTGTTCTTATTTTTGAATAAGTTGGTCTTCACTCTTTCTACTGATGTACTTTGCTTTTTTTTTTTGCTTTTTTGATCTTCTGACTTCTTTTTACCGATTGATCATTTTTCTGCTTTTCTTCTAAAGTATTCTTATATGGAGTGCTCGTGAGTTCTACAGCTGATGTGGTGGCTTTAGGCTGCCTTTTTTTAATAGTTTTGCTGATTTCAGGTAACGGAGTAAGTTCTTGTAAAGTTTGGTCCACTTTATTGGGAGTTATGTCTTCTGGCAGGGTGATACTCTGTTTTATATGTGTTTGAAAATTTTCAGCAGGTGCTACTGAAGTCTCATCTTCTAGAGGGTTCCCATCGCACTGGAAGCCCTAAAAAGATGATCACCAAATCTATTTCTGTTTACAGGCCATATTACAGCACCTCTAAAACTACTCAGCTGTGCCAACTGTTGCTGCCTCCCCATAGTGTCTTGCTAGAAGCTTTGCAACGTTATAAGGTGTTATGCCTTGCCCAACATGTACCCGCAACCATGAATATTGTTCCTGTACATAGTAACTTTCTAAAGGTTTGAAAAAACCAACATCTAAAGGTTGGACTCTATCGTTGTATGGGTTGGAAGTTGCAAAAGGTGAGAGCTCCGAGATTTTTACTGTGTGTAGTGTGGCCGTCAAGAAGCAGAATAATGGGTTTTTCCACTCCGAAATTAATTATGTGACAAAAATGTTTCAGTCATTTTAGAAACAGTTCGGTGTTAATTTACCCTGTATCGGAAACCTCTGTAAGACTTCCAGTTAGAGCTCCTCTTATCAGCAATATCAACATAGGGGAACATAGAGACCTGCAGCGTTACAACAACAAACCATAGTGGTATTCACACCTCTTTCGCCACTGGCAACACCACCCACTTGCCGTTTGCCTTTTTTTGATACGACCTTTTGCATTCTTTTTTGGAACGTTGTATACCAAGACTCATCCACGTTAAAAATGGAATTAGCTATTATTTTATATTTATCCACCAAATTCTCTAAAATGTCAAAAATATTCATTATCCTTTCTTTATTGAATCCTTTTACACGGCAATGGACGTAGATTAAGGTTGACGGAATGACAGTTCGTGGTGTCTTTACATAAATTTGTAAAACCACTTTTTACCAGCTATGCTTTTTTCTTTGTTGAAAGGGTGACAGATTGTGTTTTTCTGCTAAATCAAAAACCAACTTTCTGATATATTTTATTGTGAAGCCATACAGCATGCTACGACCAGTACGTCGAGCTTAAAAAAAAAGAAAATTCTTAACACTCCACGGAGCAGACCCGCCTCGGACAACTAAAACCGCCCCTGCCCGTTCTTGCCAACGTCCAACGGCCCACCCGGCTTCTGAGGCTGCGTCAGCCCAGGGGTGGGGAGACCCAGAAGTAAGTAAGTCAACTTAAAAAAGGATGGACAAGGGCGCCACCGAATTTATGCCGCTGGACGTCGCAAACTCGGAAACTTTGACGTAAATCCTATGTAAGGAGAAAAAAAGGGCAAGTAGCGTGGGGCAGAAGGCCGGCTCCGTGACCGAGACTCGTTCCACTCTCGAGGATCGAGAGACGAGAGGAAAAAGAAAAATAAGCTGTTTCCAACCAAACAAATCCTATTTATTATCACCCAGTATATAAGAAGAGAAACAAAACTTGTTACAGATCTCGATATGGTGAACTTATGATTAAGTTATAAATTTACTAGAGCAGGTATAGTACAGGGTGGCGCAAAACTACCGTTATGGTTTGAATGTTTAATAACTTTTTATTTAATGGTTAATTATTATTATTATTTTTTTGTTATAAAGTATATTAATGGGGAATATTTTTGGCTTAAGTGTGAAAAATTATATCCCGCAAGAGGTGGCCATTTTCGGCTTCGCACATTCGTGCTCTTTCCAGTACATTTTGCATAACTTTTCGTAAAATTTCCGGTGTTATGGCTTGAATTTCATTGCGAATGTTTTGTTTTAGCTATGGTATGGTCGCTGGCTTATTTACGTATACCCTTTCTTTCAAATAACCCCAAAGAAAACAGTCTGGCGCTGTTAAATCCGGTGAACGTGGGGGCCAATTGAAATCGCTTCTGCGCGAAATAATGCGTTCGCCAAAGAGGTCCCGTAACATAGCCATTGTATCCCTTGCAGTGTGGGCTGTGGCTCCTTCTTGTTGGAACCACAACTGTGGATGGTTTTCTACAGCTGGCCTCAAAAAATTGTCCAGCATCGTTCGATATTCAGCACCATTAACCGTAACTGAGGCGCCATGTGCATTTTCAAAGAAATATGGACCAATGATCCTTTCGGACGATACACCGCACCAAACAGTACACTTAAACTGGGTGTAATTGTTGCTGATGAAATGTTCTCGGATTTTCCGTAGCCCATATCCTGGAATTTTGCTTGTTTACGAAACCATTCAAATGGAAATGGGATTCATCGCTCATTATCAAATTGTTAATGAAATCGCGATTTTCTTCTGCTTTTTGTCGGAATGAAATGGCATAATCTAGCCGTTGTTGGTAGTCTAACGGCTTCAATTCTTGCACAAGCTGAACCTTATACGGGAACATGTGCAATGTGGCCATAATCCTCTGAACGGACCTCCGCGATAGCCCCAGTTGTGCCGAACGTCTTCTTGTTGATGTTTCTGGACTGTCCTGCACACTATCCACAACACGTTGGATATTTTCTTCCGTGTGGACCATACGTGGTCTTCCGGTACATGGAAGGTGTCTTACTGTACCATGTTGTCGAAAATTTTCAACCAGGCGGTTTATTGTTGGTGCTGAAGGTCCAGTACGCACATTAAAAAACCACAATAAGCACGCTGCGTCAATACAATTGACTAATGATTTTCAAAATAAAATTCAACAAGTTTTGATCGCTGTTCTGTGGTGTATCGTTCCATTTCAAATTCCCCAACTTTTCTTCACAAAATTCTGATATAAAAATAAAAAATATAAATTTATTTAAAAAGTTATTAAACATTCAAACCATAACGGTAGTTTTGCGCCACCCTGTATATATTTAAAGAAAAATTAAATAGATATTTTGGAATTTATATATGCGGCTGAAGGCCAGTCAAAAGTAAAGAAAAAAGATTAATTAGGAACAATGTGTTGTAATTCAAATAAATCGATCTATAAAATTATTTACAGTGCGGCTGAGGGCCTTAGTACGCCCTAAAAAAAACAATACGTATTCCTTTCTTTCTTGTTGGTTCACAATGTATTTTACAAGTTCAACAATTCATTGAAATATATCGATCTTAAGGCTCTACGCTATACCCGGCAATCCCACACTGAAATGAGTGTATTTTTCCGGCCTTTTTTTGGCTTCAAATTAAAAGTTGAAAGACCGCTCGATGTATGTATGACCATGTATCAATAAAAACTAGGTAGGTATTTACGTTTTTTTCAAAATTTTTGTACGGTTTGACTTTTATCGGTAAGAAACAGAAAATCTATCCGGACAAATTGAGAGATAACCAGGCCAGCTAATGTAGTTATGAAATGTTTGTGTTGTAGGTATTTATAATATCTAGGTAGCTATACAGCCCGTTTTTGTCTAGATGTAATTGTTGTTTAGTTATCAATAAAAATAAAAGTCAAAAACAGGAAACCCGATACTCAAGGTCCCCGAAAATATGCAGCCCACATTACAGCACACGTAGGTACCAAGACGTCCTGCTGAGAGGGTCAAAGGATTATGTAAATTGGCTCCACAGGCTTCTACCTATAACAATATTAACTTATCAACCAATAAATCGGCGTAAATATTGAAATAAATGCTGCAACTGGTTCAATGGCTAATTAAATTACATTTGATTGAGTTTTAAGAGAATTTTGATCAATAATAATCACCGCAAATTAAGTGCGGATCGGAGACTAAACATCAAAGATGAATTTTCTAGTCATTTATATGTTAACAAACTAATTTGCAGCTAATAAATTACTGTATTTACATAAGTAAATAGTTTGTATTTAAAAAAAATTAGAATAAAAAATAATTAGAGATCTTTTTTCATAATACTTCTTATAGATTGATCTCTATGATACCTCGCGTCAATTATTTCTGGAAGCATTGCATTCATATAAAATTTTTCCAGATGTTCAATCATATGATGATTCCAGAAATCATCATTTCGTTCTATTACTATATATTTCAAATCGTGTTTAGTATAAACTACGAAATAACATTTCTCTCTTTTGGTGATGTGGAGTTGTCCCTGCACTTGATACATACAATTATCAAAAGGTTTTAGCAAAATTTTGTTACTATCATTTGCATCTAAGGTGCAATAATTAATTAATTTTTCGTTAATGGCTTCATGTATTAATTTATCACGCGCTGAATAAGGACATTTTATTTCGACAATAGAATCGAATCCAATTAATCCGTCTGGAGTGGCACCTAAAAATTTTTTCTTCTCGTCAATTAACAAACCGCATGCCTCAACTTTCAAATTTGTAATTTCCATAAATTTTTGCTTGGCCCTTTCTTCATTATCTATGCCATACTGTAGAGAATGTGGTAGTTTTTTATTATTGAATCTATTAGTATACAGCATATGTTTTATTGTACTAGCCGTGTCTGTTTTTTCTCTCATTTTACAAATCTTGCCAAAGTTACTTGCCGTTAATCTTATCTGTCCCTCTTTTTCCCATTCGTTGTTATGTCTCTGATTCACCGTCCTATTATCCCCATTAGTTTTCTTAACAAATGTATATACAAATGTCTCTTTATTATTATAATTTATGGCTGCCGCAAAACATCTCCCTTGGTACGAGCCTCCCAGCGAAAAATTTATTCTTTTTCCTCCCACGAATTTATTCACAACAGAATTGAAGGATTCTACGGCGTTATTGTCTACGTCATAAAGTAAACTGGAGGATAAATTGGCTACTCTATTCAAAGACTGAAAAAATATATCATATAGAGCACTGCTTTTGAAATGTTTGTAATCAATAGTATTTGAATTGTTACCATTGTTACCATCTTTACTACAAAAATAGCTAGCACAGTTACTATGTTCTCCAAATATGTGGGCAGGTCCATTGAGAATATCATTTTTTAAGTTTTCAATTTTTTGTTGAAAAGAAACATTTTCATTTTTGCGGTACTTTATGGCACTAACTACAGCTGTTCTAAATTTAAGAATATTCTGCCGTAAAAAATTTCGTATACACATATCTGATCGAGGAGTTTTTGAAATTTCTCGTATTTTCGTACAGAAATTTCGCAACACATGATTTCGACACTCAATTTTTTCAATAAAATATGTTGGTCCGTAAGGTTTTGCTGTTTGAATTTTTTTATATACACTACTATCCCCATTACCAATAATTGTTTTATATCGCAAATTATGCATTTCTATTGACATTCTAAACCCATCTAGAATAATAGCTGCTTCCATAGAAGTTGAAGAACTGTTCCAGTTTTGAAAACATTTATGAGACGGAACATTTTTTTTATCCTTATTTTTACAAAATTTGCACATTTTATTTTTTACTCCTACGTACAAAACTTTTTTACTTCTGGTCCCAATTACGCATCCAACGCCCGAGAGAGCGTTATAATTAGACTTGTAACTTCGTTTTGACCAAGCTCCATCCACTGTTACAGTTATAAAAGGTATTCCGTCGCTATCAATTTCTCCTGCTTCAATTGCCAACTTACGTTCTTCCTTTCCTGCAGCTAGCATTTCTTTTAATGCTAACTCCTCTGTATTTTTTAGCACTTTTCTTTCTATGTGCGCATACGTTGCTGAAGACATTTGAGGAATGTCTAAAGCTGCGGAAAATTCTGTTAATTGTGAATGACCCGCCCCTATTGCAACATTTCCACACACCGCTGCTTCATTTACTCCACATTTTTTATTTTCATTTTCAGTACTGAATGTATCGGTTATTCCACACATGTTGCATTTATACGTAAAAACACTTTTAAAACCAAAATGTTTTTCCGCTTTTATTTCTACATTTTGAAAAGCACAGCCAAACATATCATGTCGTATTCCTTTTAGAACAGTAAACAGATGATTTATATCAACAATCCTACGTCCAGCAAGAGTAAAATTTGCAATATTGTTTAAATTTTCTGTTTCAATAAAAACCTCATCTGATATATCCGAATCAAAACTGTCGTCGCGTGCCGAATTTGTCTCAGTGAAAACAATTTCATTATCTACAATATTATCACGTTGAGACACTATTCGATTTTTTATCCGAATTTGTTTCATCAACTGTTTTCTACTTTTCCGTTTTGCAGCGGTTGTCAATCTTTTTTGGGAGTGAAGTCCCATTGTTGTTTATATTTCAAAATTACAACGGTCACCAACACTAATATCATATCGTCATATCTTTATCGAATTATATACATTTTTCCAAGTAACCAGGTGATTAACTTTAAATGACTAAGAAGGATTAGAAAGCCAGGTAATGCCGTAACCACTTTTAGAGGAAAACAAGTTAATACATTTGTTTGTCTTTTACTTTACACAAGCATGTAAGTATTTCAATTAGGTATGTATGGGTAAAATTGTGTAGCTTTACTACACTACTTACTTTATATTAGAACCTATTAAGTTACATTTGTTATAATAATACATCTATTCTTTATCTACGATTCAAAAAATTTTAGGCGGAAATACACAGATCATCTATCTGCTGAAAACAAGGCATAAATAAATCCCAAGTAGCTGATGTGTCAATAATCAAATTTGTTTGCTAATTTACATAATCCTTCGACCCTCTCAGCAGGGCGTCTTGGTGCCTAGTCTGTTGTAGTATGCTGTAATGTGGGTTGCATATTTCTGAAATCGTAATTTTTCGGGCACTAAAGTAGACCCTTAAGGCTCTACGCTATACCCGGCAATCCCACACTGAAATGAGTGTATTTTTCCGGCCTTTTTTTGGCTTCAAATTAAAAGTTGAAAGACCGCTCGATGTATGTATGACCATGTATCAATAAAAACTAGGTAGGTATTTACGTTTTTTTCAAAATTTTTGTACGGTTTGACTTTTATCGATAAAAAACAGAAAATCTATCTGGACAAATTTAGAGATAACCAGGCCAGCTAATGGAGTTATGAAATGTTTGTGTTGTAGGTATTTATAATATCTAGGTAGCTATACAGCCCGTTTTTGTCTAGATGTAAAAGTTGTTTAGTTATCAATAAAAATAAAAGTAAAAAACAGGCATCCGATACTCAACGTCCCTGAAAATATGCAGCCCACATTACAGCACACGGTAAAATAGAGTAGGTACCAAGACGTCATGTTGAGAGGGTCTAGTCATTTATATGTGAACAAACTAATTTGCAGCTAATAAATTACTGCATTTACATAAGTAAATAGTTTGTATTTAAAAAAAAATAGAATAAAAAAAATTAGAGATCTTTTTTCATAATACTTCTTATAGATTGATCTCTATGATACCTCGCGTCAATTATTTCTGGAAGCATTGCATTCATATAAAATTTTTCCAGATGTTGAATCATATGATGATTCCAGAAATCATCATTTCGTTCTATTACTATATATTTCAAATCGTGTTTAGTATAAACTACGAAATAACATTTCTCTCTTTTGGTGATGTGGAGTTGTCCCTGCACTTGATACATATAATTATCAAAAGGTTTTAGCAAAATTTTGTTACCATCATTTGCATCTAAGGTGCAATAATTAATTAATTTTTCGTTAATGGCTTCATGTATTAATTTATCACGCGCTGAATAAGGACATTTTATTTCGACAATAGAATCGAATCCAATTAATCCGTCAGGAGTGGCGCCTAAAAATTTTTTCTTCTCGTCAATGAACAAACCGCATGCCTCAACTTTCAAATTTGTAATTTCCATAAATTTTTGCTTGGCCCTTTCTTCATTATCTATGCCATACTGTAGAGAATTTGGTAGTTTTTTATTATTGAATCTATTAGTATACAGCATATGTTTTATTGTACTAGCCGTGTCTGTTTTTTCTCTCATTTTACAAATCTTGCCAAAGTTACTTGCCGTTAATCTTATCTGTCTCTCTTTTTCCCAATCGTTGTTATGTCTCTGATTCACGGTCCTAATTTGAATATTATGACAATCAGATAATGACAATTCATCAAGAAATTGTTTTCTCTTGCTTTCGTATTCCGGAATAGGCATGTCAGGTACCACGATTTTGCACGCTCCGTAATCCGAATCAGCACTTTGAATTCGAATTTTATTTTTTTTGCTTTTCTTTTTTATTGCTTGATTTAGTTTAAGATTTTTGAATTTTTCCAAATATACACAGTTAAAATTATCCCAATTAGTTTTCTTAACAAATGTATATACAAATGTCTCTTTATTATTATAATTTATGGCTGCCGCAAAACATCTCCCTTGGTACGAGCCTCCCAGCGAAAAATTTATTCTTTTTCCTCCCACGAATTTATTCACAACAGAATTGAAGGATTCTACGACGTTATTGTCTACGTCATAAAGTAAACTGGAGGATAAATTGGCTACTCTATTCAAAGACTGAAAAAATATATCATATAGAGCACTGCTTTTGAAATGTTTGTAATCAATAGTATTTGAATTGTTACCATTGTTACCATCTTTACTACAAAAATAGCTAGCACAGTTACTATGTTCTCCAAATATGTGGGCAGGTCCATTGAGAATATCATTTTTTAAGTTTTCAATTTTTTGTTGAAAAGAAACATTTTCATTTTTGCAGTACTTTATGGCACTAACTACAGCTGTTCTAAATTTAAGAATATTCTGCCGTAAAAAATTTCGTATACACATATCTGATCGAGGAGTTTTTGAAATTTCTCGTATTTTCGTACAGAAATTTCGCAACACATGATTTCGACACTCAATTTTTTCAATAAAATATGTTGGTCCGTAAGGTTTTGCTGTTTGACTTTTTTTATATACACTACTATCCCCATCACCAATAATAGTTTTATATCGCAAATTATGCATTTCTATTGACATTCTAAACCCATCTAGAATAATAGCTGCTTCCATAGAAGTTGAAGAACTGCTCCAGTTTTGAAAACATTTATGAGACGGAACATTTTTTTTATCGTTATTTTTACAAAATTTGCACATTTTATTTTTTACTCCTACGTACAAAACTTTTTTAGTTCTGGTCCCAATTACGCACCCAACGCCCGAGAGAGCGTTATAATTAGACTTGTAACTTCGTTTTGACCAAGCTCCATCCACTGTTACAGTTATAAAAGGTATTCCGTCGCTATCAATTTCTCCTGCTTCAATTGCCAACTTACGTTCTTCCTTTCCTGCAGCTTGCATTTCTTTTAATGCTAACTCCTCTGTATTTTTTAGCACTTTTTTTTCTATGCGCGCATACGTTGCTGAAGACATTTGAGGAATGTCTAAAGCTGCGGAAAATTCTGTTAATTGTGAATGACCCGCCCCTATTGCAACAGTTCCACACACCGCTGCTTCATTTACTCCACATTTTTTATATTCATTTTCAGTACTGAATGTATCGGTTATTCCACACATGTTGCATTTATAAGTAAAAACACTTTTAAAACCAAAATGTTTTTCCGCTATTATTTCTACATTTTGAAAAGTACAGCCAAACATATCATGTCGTATTCCTTTTAGAACAGTAAACAGATGATTTATATCAACAATCCTACGTCCAGCAAGAGTAAAATTTGCAATATTGTTTAAATTTTCTGTTTCAATAAAAACCTCATCTGATATATCCGAATCAAAACTGTCGTCGCGTGCCGAATTTGTCTCAGTGAAAACAATTTGATTATCTACAATATTATCACGTTGAGACACTATTCGATTTTTTATCCGAATTTGTTTCATCAACTGTTTTCTACTTTTCCGTTTTGCAGCGGTTGTCAATCTTTTTTGGGAGTGAAGTCCCATTGTTAATTATATTTCAAAATTACAACAGTCACCAACACTAATATACGTATGCAATCTTTCGCATACGAATAGCTAATGAAAATAGTCCGAATATAATGCTAACGCACAGCAAAATTTTCCAAAATAGAAAAATCGCTCCGAAAATACAAGCACAATTGACAAGAACTAACAAAAGCACAGCAAATTCACTTATAATCACATGCAAAGCACAAGATGGTAAAAACCAATTGACCTTATGTTCAAGTATTCATCATATTTATAATTTTTTTTTTGACATTCCCACCCCTTATTTTTTAAGATAGGTGGGAGCAGAAAGTTGTTTATCATATGGTCATATCTTTATCGAATTATATACATTTTTCCAAGTAACCAGGTGATTAACTTTTAATGACTAAGAAGGATTAGAAAGCCAGGTAATGCGAGTTCTATACACTTGTATAATTATGAACAAATAAATATATTATTATTATTATTATTATATTATTATATTATTATTTCAATTAGGTATGTATGGGTAAAATTGTGTAGCTTTACTACCCTACTTATTTTATATTAGAACCTATTAAGTTACATTTGTTATAATAATACATCTATTCTTTATCTACGATTCAAAAAATTTTAGGCGGAAATACACAGATCATCATCTGCTTAAAACAAGTCATAAATAAATCCCAAGTAGCTGATGTGTCAATAATCAAATTTGTTTGCTAATTTACATAATCCTTCGACCATCTCAGCAGGGCGTCTTGGTACCTGTCCGCTGTAGTGAGCTGTAATGTGGGTTGCATATTTCTGAAATGGTAATTTTTCGGGCACTAAAGTAGACCCTTAAGCTAGGAAGTTTTAAATTCAAATAAGATTTAGCAAAATATGTAATGCATATAATGAAAGTATTCAAATCAATTAGCAAAAACATGTAATGTATACAATTAAAGTGCTCAAATAAGTTAGCAAAAATCTGTAATGCATATAATTAAAGTATTCAAATTAGTAAGCAAAAATATGTAATGCCTATAATTAAAGTATTCAAATCAATTAGCAAAAACATGTAATGCATACAATGAAAGTGCTCAAATAAGTTAGCAAAAATCTGTAATCCATATAATTAAAGTATTCAAATAATATTTATGTATTGTTACGCTTAGCGTATAGAAGTTTTAATTTATTTAAATACACATATTCGTCTTTAAATATCTCAATTAAATTATATTTAACTTAAGACATTTTTTACATTTGTACAAACTGTACATATTCGTGTCCAAAGAGAAAGTTTTTCTATTGTTTCATTCTAACCGAGACCTTTTTCTACCTTATTCTCAACAACCCTAACGTTAACTGTCGAATTTCTTCTAGATAAATTCCATATTTTAAATATTGTTTTAATATAATATTATTTACATCTTCTTTTATATGTGATGTTTGATATCGTTAGAAAGCTCATGTCACAAGGGTTATTTTAATAAAAATTATACCATTGACAGACCACCCCTTCAGGTCGCGCTTTTTATTAATTATTATTCGAGTTATCGATCCCACCCTCTACTTAGGTCATAAACAGCCTTTTTAAAACTTTACTTTTCTTTCGATACGAACATCGATCAGGGCTTTTTCTCTAGTGCCTCCGAAGGTTACACACACACCTCGTGTACTGTCCTAGTCACGATGTCACGCCGTCCAGGTGTTCTTCAACTTCTAAGCTAAACTGCATTGTTCTATGCATATTATTCTTTTAAGCGAATCCATATTAATTTAACTCATTTTTTATTCCTCCGGTAAACCATCGCTCTACATATACTTGACCAAGGTATATCTTCGAAGACCACGTGACCATCATCGCCAACTCAGGTGACTCTGGATTGTTCTATACAGAGGTTATTTTATACATATTAATTAACCCTTAATTTACTGCTCAATTTAACGTTCGTTTTCAGAGTATTTTTTGTGTGTTAATTTTTTTAATCTACTTATTCACCGCTCCGCGTGTATATAGTACTTTGTTTTATTACTGTTTCACCTTTGTATTTCAGATATTTTATATTAATTTCTCGATTACTAATTTATCGCCCCTTGTGTATATATTACTGATTTAATTATTTTTAAATACATCAATTGCTTTTATTTAAATATACCAATTTAAGGACGCCGCTGTGTTTTATTTTATTTATTAAGTTCTTGTGTATTTATTTTAATTCTTAATTAACCAATACCACGCACGTCCTGGACCTTTGAAGGAACTTCACCAACACCATAAATTATTTATCTTAGAATAATTTAATTATTATTAGCCCTAGCCAAGCCCCTAATTAGTAATAGTACAAAAGCAAGTTTATATTGAAACGGTTACAACAGTTCGTGAAGCGAACGTAGAAAAGTATAAGAAATGACCCACAAAAAAAAAGGTCAGGCAACACAGGTTATTTCGTTTGGAAAACACCTGGGACTATTTAACAACGATCTATTAATTAATGATAACAATAATATATATATATATATATATATATATATATATATATATAATAACTTCGTGACCTTGGTATGATATGGTAAACCTAATCAGTAGGCGATTAAAGGTCTGTATATTACTTCAAAATATATGTATTTAAAAAACTCTACATGTTTCGGCTGTATACGCCTTTTTCAAGAGAATACAAAATATGAATGACAGGATATAAATGTCAAGTAATTAAGTTGCTATGGTTTAAATTATTCAAAGATACATTCTAGTAATAATAATAAATCATGCCTTAGTATTCCAAAAAATAGATAACAAGGTGTGAAAATATGTGTTGTTCGCTGCTAGCAATTTGTGTCTCCTTCTGGGTATGAACTTGTGTGTTGGTTGTTGCTGGCAGCTTGCGTCTCTCTATGGGTGTGTGGTTTTGTGTGAGAGCGTAAGTGTAGGGTTTTGTATGTCGGTGCGTTCGTGCGTGTGTTTAGTGATCGGTCGCATGAATTTAGAGAGGTCGGATAACCAGCCGTTGCGTAGGGCCGCCAACCCTTTCCCGACAACTTCTTTACAATTCCGTGCAGTACTTCGACGGTCTGACCCCCGCCCCAACGAGGCAAGGCGCAGACAGGCGAAGCGCACCCTGTACGGGGTTGCTCATCGCAACTAAGGGAACACTCTTAGTGGCTACCTCGGTCGACGATGGTCACACTTATGCCATCTTAACGTTTTCCGCCGAAGCGGGGGCATAGCACACACGTCGAACGTGTGTGTGCTGTTAACGGCAGCCTAGCCAGGTTGTCGCCCAGGACCGGTCCTAGTGGTGTGTGCATTGCGCGGCGACGAGATATCGCCGCGTAGCATGGTTCCTCACTCTTGCTGGAAAGGCGGAATGGCACCTGACTGCCCAACGGGCAGACCCCCCTAGAGTTTTGTAGCGCATATGCTAGGCTGCAACCCAGTAGAGGACCACATCAGCAAAAAACAGAAAACAGGGAAAGGCAGGGAAAAGCAAGACATGAGTTATTATTACGTATGCGCCCGTGGAGCGACTTAAGATACAAAGTTGTCGGCATTCGCTCAAAACGAGAAGGAAAACCACGAAAACCTGCTCGGACAACTAGACAGGAATCAAAACACGGAACAGTCATCATGATAAGCAAAAGTATATGATATTTAAATGATATTTAAATAACATAAGGTATATAACAAAAAAAAAAAAAAAATATAATATGATGGTAAATTGTAGATCGTTACAAAATTAAATTATAGTATATACTGCTTAGATTTTTTATATCATTTCTGTTGTTAATTGAATTTTTTTCCTGTTTAATACTGATCATTTCTTTAATTTGTCTTTTCACTGTTTGTTGTTCTTTATCAATTATCTGTGTGTTTTCAAAATCGAAATGGTGATCGCGTTGTAGTTTGTGTGTAGACAATGCAGTTTTGTCTGTTCTAGAGTATTTGTGGGCTTGTATTCTTTTGTATAAATATTGTTTCGTTTGGCCTATGTAGTAACTATCGCAATCGCGACATGGTATTTTATATACGACATGTGTTTCTCGATTTTTTTCTATTTTAATTAAACACACTTTAAAAAAATATGATATAGCTACAACATATAAACTTAGTAATACTAATAAACATTTATTTTCAAAACTTAAACCTAAAATAGAAAAAAATCGAGAAACACATGTCGTATATAAAATACCATGTCGCGATTGCGATAGTTACTACATAGGCCAAACGAAACAATATTTATACAAAAGAATACAAGCCCACAAATACTCTAGAACAGACAAAACTGCATTGTCTACACACAAACTACAACGCGATCACCATTTCGATTTTGAAAACACACAGATAATTGATAAAGAACAACACACAGTGAAAAGACAAATTAAAGAAATGATCAGTATTAAACAGGAAAAAAATTCAATTAACAACAGAAATGATATAAAAAATCTAAGCAGTATATACTATAATTTAATTTTGTAACGATCTACAATTTACCATCATATTATATTTTTTTTTTTTTTTTGTTATATACCTTATGTTATTTAAATATCATATACTTTTGCTTATCATGATGACTGTTCCGTGTTTTGATTCCTGTCTAGTTGTCCGAGCAGGTTTTCGTGGTTTTCCTTCTCGTTTTGAGCGAATGCCGACAACTTTGTATCTTAAGTCGCTCCACGGGCGCATACGTAATAATAACTCATGTCTTGCTTTTCCCTGCCTATCCCTGTTTTCTGTTTTTTGCTGATGTGGTCCTCTACTGGGTTGCAGCCTAGCATATGCGCTACAAAACTCTAGGGGGGTCTGCCCCTTGGGCAGTCAGGTGCCATTCCGCCTTTCCAGCAAGAGTGAGGAACCATGCTACGCGGCGCTATCTCGTCGCCGCGCAATGCACACACCACTAGGACCGGTCCTGGGCGACAACCTGGCTAGGCTGCCGTTAACAGCACACACACGTTCGACGTGTGTGCTATGCCCCCGCTTCGGCGGAAAACGTTAAGATGGCATAAGTGTGACTATCGTCGACCGAGGTAGCCACTAAGAGTGTTCCCTTAGTTGCGATGAGCAACCCCGTACAGGGTGCGCTTCGCCTGTCTGCGCCTTGCCTCGTTGGGGCGGGGGTCAGACCGTCGAAGTACTGCACGGAATTGTAAAGAAGTTGTCGGGAAAGGGTTGGCGGCCCTACGCAACGGCTGGTTATCCGACCTCTCTAAATTCATGCGACCGATCACTAAACACACGCACGAACGCACCGACATACAAAACCCTACACTTACGCTCTCACACAAAACCACACACCCATAGAGAGACGCAAGCTGCCAGCAACAACCAACACACAAGTTCATACCCAGAAGGAGACACAAATTGCTAGCAGCGAACAACACATATTTTCACACCTTGTTATCTATTTTTTGGAATACTAAGGCATGATTTATTATTATTACTAGAATGTATCTTTGAATAATTTAAACCATAGCAACTTAATTACTTGACATTTATATCCTGTCATTCATATTTTGTATTCTCTTGAAAAAGGCGTATACAGCCGAAACATGTAGAGTTTTTTAAATACATATATTTTGAAGTAATATACAGACCTTTAATCGCCTACTGATTAGGTTTACTATATATATATATATATATATATATATATATATATATATATATATATATATATGTGTGTGAAATAAAATAAGAAATTTACGAATGACAAGAGAAAAATAAATTAACGAAACGAGTGCTTATCTGGCGGATAGAACGGCTATTGTGTCCCATCTCCCTCCAGAAAAAAGCGTCACTTGCGAGAACAATCAGGTGGTGTTACGATATTCCTCGCCCGTCGGGTACACCATCTAAATAAAGGAATAACAACGAAATAAGCGAAAGGTAAATAAAACAAAGAAACATACCGAAGAATGCGTTCGATGGCGGCGAATTAAAGAGGTGCTGTTTAACGTGCTACAAATTTCTTCTCCCAACACTTCAAATCCTCCAAAGGAGATATCGCATTAGCGAATAATTTCGATAAAAAGATCGATTAAATCCCTCACGGGGCCGTAATTAACAATTACAGTAAGGCTACATCGATCAATATCGGTGATGGGAGAGAACGTAACCACGTTCAAAGATCGACAAGTAACGATCGAGTGTGTAGAGAGCGAGTACCGTACTTTTCTTTTAAAAAAAAGCGAACACCAAGGTTCGAGAAAAAAGCAAAAAAAACTTGAAAGAAATTGAATATATATTAAAATAACGAATAACGATACCTATACAGGTAGGTTCGTTGGAAATGGAGCGAAATATATTGAAGATATCATTAATTATATTACAAAATAAAGTAATGAAGCGTTGAGCGTTTCGGACACGTAACAAGCAGTTCTTCAAATTTGAAGATATGATGGACCAATTCATTTATGCTCGTCAGATGCTCCTTTTCAGATGAAGCTTGGTTCCATCTTTCAGAATATTTAAACAAGCAAAATATGAGAATTTGGTCTGCAGAAAGCTCTCATGAATTAGTGGAAATTACGCTACATCCACAACAAAATAAGCGTCTGACTAGCAGTTTCAAAAAGACGAATTGTTGTGCCTATATTCTTTAATCAAACAATAACTGCTGAAAATTTCGAAATGAATTATTAGAGCCGAGCAGAAAAAACACACGTTCTTCCCATTTTTTTCTTATCTTCTTTAGCAAATTTATTTCCATTTTTAGCATGTCTAAGTAATGTTGATTTGTTAATGTTGTATCGTCTAGCACACTCATTCAAAACAATTTTACCAGATCTGTAAGTGCTAAGAGCTTGCTTCATATCGGCTTCGCTCCATTTGCCATAATTTCCCTTTTTGGCCATTTTTGGTTCAAGAAAAAATGATTTTTAAAGCAGCGTTATTGATAAAAATAACTTTCTGCAGAATTAAAAATTATTATACAAACGATATTCTCTAGTTTGAAAATAAAGAACCTAAATTGAACCAATTCAATTTAGACACCAGTAAAAGGTTCAATTTAGACAACCATCTCTTGTTTTAATCAATCTAACCTATTTTTGTTTTTGTTTGTTTACATATGGCTCTGAAATCACGTCAGGGTATTCAAAATGCTATAAAAAAACTATGGTACTTACTATGTACCACACGCTTTCGCTATTTCTTGCATTATCGCTTAAGGAATGTGAGAATAAAATTACATTGGTTAACGTAAAAACGTTCAATCTTCCATAATACCAGTGTTCGCGGGAATTTGGGACTTACATTGAAACTACGTCACTATCTAGTCCAAAGGTTGCCGTGTTCAATAACAGAAGGCGCACATATGCAGTTTTGATTGAAATAATACACAGGTTCAATTTAGGAGGCACTTCAATTTAGGCAACTCTCCCCTATATTCCCCTATTGCTATATATTCGCAGTAAGCGCGTTTTTAGCGTATAATGTTCGTTAATTGACGAAGGTGATACTTGTTGAAACTTCATTTATTTATCATAGATTTAATATAGATTTCAAAATTTTACACATTCAAGGAAAAAGTAAAAAACTTAACCTGTTAGAAAACTTAGAAATTAATAGATACAATAGTTTAGGATTAGCTTTAAATGACCAACTAGATTTAAACAACTCCCCTCTACTAAATTTAAGATTGTAAAAAATGTTTCCACCACCATTTCCCAATAATTTTCACATAAATATTCTAATTTGCATTGTACATATTCAATATTCATCCACCTGATGAAGCCATTGTATGGCGAAACAATATTGTAGTGATTTACAATAAAAGAATTTTTGAAACTAGAAGTTTAATTACTTATTTCTTAGCGTTATAATGTTGGTACCCATTACAAATAAAGATAACTCTACAACTCTAATCCACAAAAACAAGGAAAAATGACTGTTTGGGATGCAGTTGTACACCGCTTAGGTATCGGAAGGTTAACACATTTCTATACAGTATAATCAGTTTCTTTACAAATTTCGGAGAAAGTTCGCCTTTTTCTGATTATTTTTTGTAATATTTCTAAAGTACATGTTCGCACCTATTGTCACCCGTAAATGTTAATTAATTTCAAATTTCATGGAAGAATATGTGAGCTAGAATGTATTTTTGAGGTAAGTGAATATATCGCGCGCACGCATCCGCACCAGCACACTTTACCAAACGAACTAGGCGGGTACTTTCTGGGAAATGTAACTGAGTGAGTGTGACATATTTCAATATGACAAGGTTCTTTAACGATCTAACTAGGTAATTAATGTTCGCCGAGTTAATTAAAACGAGGGAATTTATGAAATTTAACATCGATCCATAGCAGATGTTACAGATTAACGCTGACGGAGAAAACTGTTTGCATATATGTCTATATGTTAAAGGATTTTAATTAGTTTCATGTTAGAGGACTTAAAGAAATTTAGTAATTATTACTGCTGTTGCTGTGAGAACAGATTTTGTATAATAATCGTTTGCATGAATATCTCTATCACTTCAGTGCCAAGTTTCATTCCTCTTTTACAGTTTATCAACTTCGTTTTCAAATTCTAAAAATATATTTTATGTAAAATCCTGCATACCGAGAAACTAACTGTATTCATTGTACAAGATTAAGTTTGTGGAAAACTTATTACTATTCCAGACTTCGACGAAGGATTTGTGTTTGTTGAAACAAGAAAAAGAATGTAACCGCCGCAAAGAGCTTTACAAGTTCAATAAAATATGGAGAACTCGCGATGTTCAGGAAAATTCGAAGGTACAGTAAGAAATTTATTCATTTTAAAATCATTTCCTCTCGTAGAAGTTAAATCACGACTAAATTTTTAAATAACGGATTCACTGATGCCATATTTTTTTCTTGAAATAATAATAATTATTATTATTTCAATTACTACACTGGCCAACAATTAAATTTTTTCTGCTGACTATGATCTGACACTTGTTTTCAATTATTCCTTCTTACACTTCCTTTATGTTCCCATCTTTTCTTCATTCTTCGTGACGTAGAAAAAATTAGATCATTGATCAAGATGAAGCTCTCTTAAATTACACTGGCCAACAGTCAACTTTTTTTTTTTGCTGGCTATGATCTGATACTTCTTTTTCATTAATATTGGTACGCTAATGACGAATATGAAACCCATTTGTCTCTATCACGTCAAGTTTTCTTTCTACGGCATTTCTTGTTTGCGGATTTCAAAATTCTTGAAAAAACGTTAAATAAATACAGCAAATTCTTAATTGTTCAAAGAATTGAAAGACTAACAAATCGGAGACTGTGGCTTATAAGTGAATAAAATAAAATTAAAAAACCCTTACCACAATAGAATTTAATGATTCTAAATACGTATTTCTACAACCACGTTGTCATCATCAGTAGAAAAAACAGTGCAACACTTGAACGCACAAAATACTCACAGAAGGATTGTTCTGAACATCTTCTAGTTTAACACTAAAATCTTCAATCTTAAATGCTACAAAAATTACCTACATTTTGGTAAACCCCACCTCTTCATGCAAGAGCATTAACCCATTATTTGTAAATTCTATAGAAAAACCGTTTAGAAATGTTATAAAAGCCGTAATTTAACATACATTAAGGATCCCATTATGAAACTAATCCTTAAATTATGTTGAAATATAAATTTGGAAATTAATGTTTAATCAGAATATTAATGGCAAATATTTTAATGAAACGAATTTAAAAATAAATTCTATGAATTCTAATATTTTTTAATGGTTTTCCTATTTTTCTTGCTTTAATAACATCTAACTGTCAATTAACTCAAATAAAGAAGAACCTGGTATAGGACCCAAATCTGCGTTAATTACGTTATTCCTATTTTTAAAGATAAAAATGCTCTCAAAACTATCTAATTCGCGGGGGCGTGTGACGTTTTTTATTAATCTCAAACAGTCAGATGTTACGTTGTGATCTGATTCAAGAATATGTCGGGCAACACTTGATTTTTCCGGTCTATTGAATCTAATATGCGAAACATGTCCTTTATAACGAGTTAGAATCGAACGTTTTGTTTGGCCGACATATTTTTTATCACAATCCTTACAATTTATTTCATAGATACCAGATTTGTTGTTTATCTCAACTTTGTCTTTCGCGTTGCCTAAGAGAGATTTTAGGGAGTTCTATTGATATACATTACCAAATACATCTCATTAGCATAATCTACCTGATAATATTTAAGTACTTAGTGAACTAATTATGTAATCAACAATTACAAAGAAATGCAAGTCTATTAACCTAATCCTGTTCAATAGGTGAACATATTAGGGTTTAATGAGATTTTATTAGAAAGTATTGATCACTTAGGACTATTTAAAAGTAAAACAAATAAAACAATAAATGTAGAAAGCATTTACTTCATTCTGATCACTTCGCGAAAATGCATTAGATTTGCACAAATTTTCCAACTGTGGGCACAATATAATATCTATTCTTAATGCAATTTAAGGCTTTTCCCGTTGATTCGAACTTCAGTCCCTTAATAGCTCAAAGGTTAAGAGCGTAGTCCGGTAAACCAAAGGACATAGATTCGAATCCTGAATCAGGGCGGATTCCTTTTCAGTAAAAAATTCGAATAATAAGCGTCATATATGTAGAAAGCATTTACTTCAAGGGTGATAATTAAAGGCCGGATTATATGCAAAAAAAAACTGAAAATAGGCACATAGGCACTTCCTTATGAAAAATATGCGGGTAAAAAAATATGAGGAATGTTAGAAAATGGAATACTGTAGAAAAAAATATTATGCTATGTTTACTACAAGTTTATTTAGAACATTTTACAACATAATTAACTATGAAAATAATTTACAATCATTCACATATTTGTCAAAGTTTTCAACAGAAAAATTGTGACGCTGTTCTGAAAACATGTATTTATATATTGAAAATGTTCGTTCTACGTCAGGAGCATAGTTCAAATTAGAAATATCATCTATTGTCAACTCAATATTTTCTACTGAATCACCACATGAGATTTTAGAAATGTAGTACCTATTACACTTAAAAAATTTTTCATGCACGGACTATCCTACTCCCTCTTTAACATTAAAACAACTTTTCAAATTTGTTTGTTATTTCAACGCTCTCGATTATCGACATAAATTGTTTTTCCAACTGCAATATAGAAATGGAAATAAAACTGTAATTGGCTTTAATAAACGCTAACTGTTGAAGTATTTCTTTACTCGAATATATCTTCCGGGCGTCTATCACAGATTGTGCATCCCTATCAAGATCCATAATAATTGTCTTTATTTCTTAATAATGATTTGCATGAAAAATAGCAGCCTCCAACCACGTTCGCCATCGTGTGATTACTGGTTGAGGAGGGTAGATGTTGTTTGTAAAACTGAACTTGCAGTGAGGCGTTTAAAAATACTTTCTTAACACTACTAATTAAAGTAATTACTAAATGAAAATGGCTTCTAACTTCTTCTGCAATACGATTTAGTCCATGCGCCAAGCAAGTTGTGTGAATTAAATTCGGGTAAAAGATTTTCAAGTTAAAAGCTGCCTTCACAATGTACGGTGCAGCATTCGTCAAAAACAATAGAATTTTGTCTGTTGGAATCGATTCCGGTAAGAAGAAAGTAGCCAGTTCTTCCTGTATAAACCTTGTTATTATCAAATTACTTGCCTTTTCCAACTGTTTGGATGAAATTAAATAAGATTTTGCTGTAACCGGTACGTTAAGGATGCCAATCATTAAATGAACTATGTATCGGCGCACACTATCGGTAGTTTCATCTACGCATATATAAAGATAATTGTTTGCAACAACCTTCTTAATACAATTCAATGTTCCTGCATAGATACAGCGAATATCATTTTTTCTTAACGTGCTCTCACCGTGTTATATTTGCAAGTATAACTTGACATTTAAATTGTTTAATTTATGTAGTGGAATATCCGGTGATACAAACATTTGACACAAATCTTCATTAAATTGTTCTTGTTCCGATTTTTTGGAAGTTGATGGCAAACATTTCGGTAATGTTTGCTGACTCTACTTCGCTAATTTCATCTTTGTTAGTTTTGCAGCATGAGTTGGAGTTTTTATATGTTGGTCGACTTGGAACTTTCTCTAACTTATAATCTGCAAAAAAAATGTCACATCATCGGTTGTTTTCTTATAAAATAAATGTTAGTAAAAGATAAAGGATTAATTAAAAACTTAATTAATTAATAAGAAGAAATAAACTTAAAATTTTACTCACAATCTTGCAGCATGCTTCGCAAAGCACTTTTTCTCCATCCATACGCAATTCTGAATAAGGTGCAATCCATCTAGGCGTAGTCGCTATTTTCGGCATTTCGGCCAACGTAAAATGACGTTTAAAATAACAATACTTTCGAATATAGGAATAAATTTCTCCGAATAGCAAAGAAACACATACACTCCTAATTTTCTGGTAAAATGTATTTTTGTATTTATTTAGATGTTTTAAGATATTAGCTTTACCTGGAATTTTGTCTCGGCCTGGATCTATGGGAAAAGCATTAATAAATTCTTGGAGACGCTTATCGGAAAAGTAACTGGAAGAGGCTTAATGAAATGCTATTTTTAATTTAAAGAGGGGTGTTTAATTTTTGTTTGTTTGTTACATCCACGACATATTTTTAGTAATGCCTATAATAAATTTGATTTAATAAATTAATAAAACTCAGATACTTTAAATATGCAAAAATGCTGAATTACTAAAAAATAAGCAAATAATATACAAAATGTATATATTATGCAAATATGCAAATTATGCAAACTGCATATAATCCGGCCTTTAGTGATAGTAAATCGTAAAGCATGTTAGTTCTTAGGGAAAAAACTACACCATGTCTACTACTCGAAGATGTGTAAATAGTGCCGATTCACTCTCTACATTTGTGGCAGCTTCACCGTTCCCATTCGAAGGGTAGGTAACTATTACTGCTTTCGTTAAGAAAATGTATAGCAAACGCCAATTAAGTTGGCGCGAGGAGGGGTAAGTTCGCGCAGGATTAAAAGTAGTGGGGAGATTTGTATTTGGTTTTACATCAAATGTCAGATAATTCTAACCTCTGAGCGTGTATCACTTTATGATCCCCTAGCAAAGACATTATGCTCCGTCAAACGTCAATGACAAATGTATTCTGACAATTACTTGAGTAGTGGGGGTGGACGTTTTTAAAAGCGGCTTCTGCGCACCCCCTCCTCGCGCAAACTTAATTGGCGCTTGCTATATTTGGCTTATTTTGACGTAAAGTATACTGATCAGGACAAGTCATGGGCTCCACATAATTTGTAAATCATGTGTGGAAAATTTGAGGCAGTGGAGCAAGGGAAAACGCAAGAAATTAGCTTTCGGCGTTCCAATAAGATGGCGTGAACCGAAAAATCACGTAGATGACTGCTATTTCTGTTTAATTCAGACCTCCGGCTATAATAAGAAGAATAAGAATAAAATTGTATATCCTAATATCGATTCTGCGATTCGACCAGTGCCTTATTCCGATGAAATACCTGTGCCAGTTTATGAAAAGCTTCCGTCACTTGAGTACTCGTATGCTGAAGACAGCAAATACTATTGAGGAGCAAGATTTAGACGTAGATTGTGATTATGGAGATATAGTGTTTAATAATGGACCACAACACTTTGCTCAAGCAGAATTGAATGATTTAGAAAGGGATTTGGGCCTATCAAAGGAATCATTGGAACTGCTAGCTTCAAGATTAAATGAAAAGAACTTCCTCGAGCAAAGTAGGAAGATAACTTTTTATCGTAGCAGGGAAACTGATCTTGTGCAATGTTTTAAAGAAAAGTGTGAATTTGTTTGTTATTGGCCGTGATGCTTTCACTCTTGCTCGTTTGTGTTCGGCGTTCAAGGATTTAGAAATCCATTTTGCAGAAATTTTTTTCCTAACTAAATCGACGTAAACTTCATGATGGACGCATTCATATGAAATCTTTAGTGCCTTAGCTATATGTTTCAAATATGTCATGAACCGCGTCAATATTTTCCGGGGTGAAAACCGAAATCGGTTTTACTAGTCGCTTCTCACCTTCAGCGGAAGATTTTCCTCTTTTGAATGGCACAATTCAATTTTTGACAGCACCATATGATGGAGATTAATCGGCAAATCTGTTAAGCATGTTTTCGTAAATTTCCTTACCACTTAACCTTTTCAAATACAAGTATTTGATGATGTCGATATACTCAAATTTATCGATTTTCATATTTGAATTCGACATGCTTTCTTTCACAGTTTACTGCACAACAAAACGCCTTGACGTAAGATTTTACAGTGACAATTTTAAAATGTCATTATTTCTTGCTATTATAACAAGATTTATTTTTGTTGGGGGAAAATCGCCTAGGCTAACTAGATATCAATACTCCCTCGTACATAATTCGTTAAATCTAGAGCAGAATGTTGATGTCGAAAGCATAAACGCGATATTTAAGAAGCCTCTCAGAAAGTTCTTTTCAGTTAATTAATTTTTTTCAAAGAGTCCGCTTTAATTGAATAAAGAAAAGAAAATATATTTTTAGTGAAACGTCATCTCCAATGAATTGGATCTGACACATCTTTTCACTACAGGAGAGCGAGTGAAAAAGCAGGTTCTCATATTTCACACTTGCTTTTCTATTCCAACGTTAATTCTATTATTATGTGCTCGGTTGGGGATTTTTTGCCACACATGCCGGAAGCGTGAAAGATGTAATCTTGAACCCATCAACTCTGAAAATTACTGTCCTCTCACGGAAACGCTTTTCATCACCAAACATTGACATCATTTATACACATATCTCTATGTAATTAAATTTTTCTTTGTAAAAAAATCTAAATAATTTATACCAATTTATAAAATATTGTTTATAAATTACTATACAGGACAAATATATACATTTTTTTAAAGTTGGCTGTACTACTCATACAGCAACGCTTGTTTTAATTTTATTAAGGTTATCATTATTACATAAATTTCGTAGTATTTAATGTAAAAAAATAGTCTAGTAAATAAAGAATAATAAATGAATTACTGTTATGGAATCGTAATTATATTTAATACTTTAATCAACGGTTTGAATAGGTACTATTAAATAAGCTAATTTGTTCACAAGTGCCGGTTTTATTAGGGATTATAATGTTTTGATAAAGCTTGTATCAAATGGCATTATTTCAAAGTCCTTATTTCAGGTTCATTTGTTACAATATCTTATAATGATATAGTGATATTTGGAACAATTTTCTTGTCTTGTTATTTGAAGCGTTGAAAGAAAAAGTTTTGTAAACCATAATTAGAGACCGAACGCATCAGGCCGAAATTACAATGGATCATATAAATAGTCTATAATACAGTGTTTTTCAACCTGTGGGTCGCGACCCCCTGGGGGGTCGCGAAGCCTCTGAAGGGGGGTTGCGAGACGTCGAGAGAACTCAGTAAAAAAATTAATAAATTTTGAAAAGGTAGATATATTAAAAAAAAGTTAACAAAATGATACTCGTTATGTTATTTATACAAACACATTAACAAAAAATAAAATCTTCGAGTTCTCGTTCATTTTAATGTGAAGGTTGCGCTTGAGTTTGTTCAATCAATTTCTCCCATCGTGGATCCGTTTTTGCAACTTTAAGTATTAAATCGTTTTCCAAATTTAAGCGATTTCTTAGTTTACTTTTTACTTGGGCCATTGATGAAAATGCCAACTCGCACAAGTACGAGGTAGAAAATGGAATCAAACACTTCAAAGCCTCAGTTGTTAATTCCGGGTATTCTGTTTTTCTTTTTAACCAAAAGGTATCCAAATTTTCAGACTTGAATTCCAAGTGTAACATCCCATCGGCAGATAATTCCAGCAGATTCTCTTTGAGCTTAGTTGATAAATTTGCCTCATTTATAGCTGCATTTAAAAACGGATTTAAGATCCATCTTTGCCCAGTGTTATCCGATATCTCTTGCACTGAGAAGTAATGACACAATTCTTTCTTCAAATTATCTAACACCGATTTCATACCAGATATATATGAGTTGATGTTTATCTCGCTTCCGACTTCTTCAATGAAAGACTGTGTCGACGAAAATGAGTCAAAGTTGTTTTGATTTATAGATGATGACCACAATTCAATTTTTTTTATAAAGCCATGGAGTTTGTCTTTTGCTGTAATGATATTTTCATCCCGCCCTTGAAGACTTTTATTCAAGTTATTTAAATGCTCAAATAAGTCAGAAAGAAAAGCCAATTTCAAAAGGAATTCCGGGTCAGAAATGAATTCAGAGTAATGTGACCTAACTTCTGTATGGTAAAGCAAATTGCGGTGTAGTGCCCCCATATCTTCACAAATGATTAGAAACAATCGAGTCTGCAACGCTTTTCCTTTAATAGAATTTACAATGTTAATAATAATATTTAGAACTTGACTGTATTCTTGTGGCAAAGTTTTGGCTGCAAGAGCTTGGCGATGGAGAAAGCAATGCATCCAACAAGCGTTTGGCATCTGTTCTTTCAGTCTAGCAATAAATCCACTCTTCGCACCAGTCACGGCTTTTGCTTCGTCACTACAAATAGCAATGCATTTTTGTGCCCAATCGATATTCATATCTTGCGTAGCTTCAAGGAACGTGTCATGCAAGCACGGACCTGTAGTATTTTTGGGTAGTGCCTTGCAAAGTAGTATTTCTTCCATTAATATTTCATTGGATTCAAAACGCACAAAAGCTACAAACTGCGCACAACCCGCAATATCCGTTGATTCATCAAATTGCAAGGACACAAATGAACTTTTCTTAATTTTTCTATGACTTGATCACGAACGTCAGTCGCCATATTGCTTATCCTGCGTTGAATGGTATTGTCAGAGAGAGGTATACTTCTGAGCTTTTCGACCTCTTGCTTGCCAAACATAATCTCTGCTATATCTAAAGCCGCTGGTAAAATCAAATTTTCGGAAATACTGTGAGGTTTTCCTGCTTTAGCCACATGAAAAGCTACTCGATAACTAGCGAGCAACGCTTTCTCATTTAGGTTGGACATTTGTCCTATAGCAGTTTTTTTATGTTCAAGAGCTTTTAATTTTCGTTCTAAAAATTCCACGGGTTTATTTTTTCATTAGGATGTTTTCTGTTTAGGTGGCGTACCAACTTCGATGGCTTCATGTTTCCTCTTGACAAGTTTCAAAGCAAATTATGCACTGCGGTTTATTCTCAATCACAGTAAACCCAAATTTCAAATAATTGTCGTCATAAAGACGTTTTTTCTTTATTCCACTACTGCCGCTAGACTTAGACGTTGATGGTTCTGATGATCTTTTCAGGAATTTATCCATTTTCAATTATAACAAACAACTCAAATAAATACGTAAATCAAGTGATTCGCTTTCTTCAAACAACTAAACAGCAGACGACACGACCACTTGCTTCGCGGTCTTGCACTCAACTGCCGTGGCCGCGGTCGGCCGCCCTATTTATAGGCCAGCGCATTCTAGCGAGAATCATCTCGAAGCGTAACGAAACGTCTCGAAACTTGACTACCAGCGCCATCCGTTGGTAACACTCGGAACCTGTACTAGTTCCGAGTGTTACCAACAGATGGCGCTGGGAGTCTCGGCCCTAACGATATGTTTGTATTTGTTTGTTAGTTATCAATTGGCCACGTATTCGATTTAAAATTATATGTTTTACGTACTTAATTGTATATTTATATCCGAATCCGAATAACGCAAACGCCTAAAATTTTTGTATGGATTAAATATTTTTAACATACATGAAAAGAAGGTCGGGGGTCGGGAAATATTTTTTGATACTAGGGGAGTCGTGTCATGAAAAGGGTTGAAAAACACTGGTCTATAACATCGCTAAGTACGACACCTAGTTACTGAATTGGTCATTCGGTTAACCGCACATCTGGCTTTTGGCGTTGAATTGCGACGCAATTACTTCAACTTTATAGTAAAATTCCTTAATTCATGGGCGTAATATATTTTATATTTATTTTATTCATTAGTTTATATTTCGTAAGATAAATAAGGTACGGTGAGTTAGTGTCTTTTTTTCATTGTTTTAACTGTTAATTATTTATGTATTTATATTTCGTTAAGTTTCAATAAGTTACGAACACATTTTTAAAGTTCATTTATTTAGATCTAGAACATTGTTTAAGTTACTTTTCAGATATGATATGGAACAATGTCGAGAACAAAAGTTATAAATACAGTTGATGCGGAAACAGTAGAAGAGAATATGCACCAAATGCTTCATTCGGACGAGAGGCACAAAGATAAAATACTTTTATTTGTCAGTGACAGTGCCGCATATATGTTAAAAACAGGTAGACTATTAAAGGAAACGTATCCTAATATGCTGCATATTACTTGTGTAGCACATGCTCACCACAGAATCTGTGAATATATCAGAGACACCTTTCCGGTAGTTTATAGTCTTGTATCCGCTTTTAAAGCATGATTGAGAGTAGCTCTTTACAGGGAAAAACTTCCATCTTCGTAACTGCCTCCCTCTCCAGTAATAACTAGATGGGGAATATGGTTGGAAGCTACTAGTTTTATGCAAAGAATTTGCATAGTTTACAAAATTTCGTTACATGATTAAATGACGATGCTCGAAATATTTCTGAGTGCAAGGAACTAATACAAATTCCATATTTAAAAAATCAGTTGTATTTTCTTCAGGAACACTTTGGAAATTTGGTAAAACTGATTAATTATTTTGAAAACCAAAATCTCAAATTAAAGGACGGATTAACCACATTAGATGCGGCTATTAATAATTTGAAAAATATTGCAAGTGACTTCGGTTGTGGCCTTCGGCAAAAGTTAGACGCAGTTTTTAATAGAAATCCAGATTTAATAACATTGCGGCAATTGTGTATGGGGACAATGCTTCAAAATCTAACTGCTAAATACGCTGAAATAAAAGAATATTTCCAGTGTGCATCTAAAAACGTTGGGATATAGAAAGGACGTTTTCTATCTACAAGAATGTATTTCATTGAAAGAGAACAAATTTTACAGAAGAGAACCTTGAGAAAGTATTGCTAGTTAATATTAATACTTTATAGATACCACCCGTTTGTTTTCCAATTATATAAATAAAATTAAAAACTCTTTAAAAAATACAAATTTTTAAAAGTGTTTCAAGAATGTCGGCGACTCTTGGGCGATGAGTCATCGGCCTCGTGTGTCCGGTCCCTACTTATTATGCACTCTAATATCCTTATATCATAAATAGAGAACGGATGCAATTTCCATAAAACGCAATCGGCAATTGGAATTGTGTATAACGTCGCTCAGTACATCCCGGCGTAATTCAATGAAGTATTTGTTTGACTTACTCGGACACCTGGTCTCGCCGCGATAACAATGGACAAGCCAGCTATTGTATTCGGAGAATATAGTGTTTTTTAAAGTGTTTTCATGAGCGTAGATAGAAGCGGGGTTTTTATAATGTATTTTATTTATTAGTTTATATTTTGTAAGATAAATAAAGTGCTGTAAGTAAGTTTCTTGTTTTCATAGTTTTAACTGTTAATTACATCGTAATTTTTGTGATAGATCCTGTTTAATATCGTTTGATTGAATCTACTTCTCCCAATTATTTAGACGTAAGTGTGCATTGAATTTCGTTCAATTTCAATAACTTACTCGTACATTAGTTTTCATTTATTTAGACCTAGAGCATTGTTTAAGTTACTTTTTCAGATATGATACGGAAGAACGTCGAGAACGGCATCGTAAAACAATGGCGAGTTGGATTGACGGTCATACTGATTGTATGTCCATTGTCAGTGATTCCGAAATTTATTACAAAATCCGTAAAATATCGTCAAAAATTCGTCACTTAGGATCGCAAACACATCTGAACTCTGTAAAACTTTTATGGCGGCCAATATTCCATTAAATAAACTTAGCAATCCCACTTTAGAAATATTTCTGAAAAAATATACTGGTCGAAATGTTCCTGACGAATCAACTTTACGCAAATATTATGTTTCTAGGTGCTATACGAGAACAGTAGAACGCATTAGAAGCCATCTTTTAAATCAATACATATGGATAAGCGCCGACGAAACGGTGGATATGTTAGGACGCTGTGTGGTAAATGTTGTAGCTGGTGTACTACATCCAACTATTCCATATAACGCATATGTAATAGCAACAAAAGTTATAAATACAGTTGATGCGGAAACAGTTGCTAAAACGATTAATGAGAATATTCAAAATATACTTCATTCCGACGACAGGTACAAAGAAAAAGTACTTTTATTTGTAAGTGACAGAGCTGCATATATATTAAAGGAAACATATCCTAATTTGCTGCATATTGCTTGTGTAGCACATGTTCTCCGCAGAATATGTGAATATATCAGAGCACCTTTCCAGAAGTTGATAGACTTGTATCCGCTTTTAAAAAATTTTCAGAAAAGCACCATTGAGAGTAGCTCTTTTCAGGGAAAAATTTCCATGTCTGTCACTGCCTCCCACTCCAGTAATAACTAGATGGGGAACATGGCTGGAAGCTACTAGTTATTATGCTGAGAATTTCGATAGTCTAAAACATTTCGTAACACTGCTAAAGGAGGTTGCTAGAAGTATTGGTGAGTGCAAGGAGCTCACATAAATCCCAAATTTAAAAAATCAGTTATACTTTCTTCACGAACACTTTGGAAAATTGCCAAAACTAATCACTTATTTTGAAAATCGAAATCTCAAATTAAATGACGGATTAACCACATTAGATGTGGCTGTTAATAATTTGAAAAGTATTCCAAGTGACTTCGGATGTTGCCTTCGGCAAAAGTTTGAAGCAATTCTTAATAGAAATCCAGATTTAATTACATTGCAGCAATTATGTATGGAGACAATTCTACAAAATCTATCCGCTAAATATGAAGAAATAAAAGAATATTTCCAGTATGCACCTATAACCAGTTGCGATGTAGAAAGGACGTTTTCTATTTATAAGGATGTACTTAATTCAAAGAGAACAAAATTGACAGAAGAAAGCCTTGAGAAACTATTGCTAGTCAATATTAATACCCCTTTACTCAACTTGAACGACAAAATGAACAAATAGAAATGTTCCAATTATAGAAATAAAATTAAAAACTTTAAAAATACAACTTTTCAACAAATACATATGTATTTCGTAATTTTACAGATCACCACCCGTTTGTTTTCCAATTATGTAAATAAAATTAAAAACTTTATAAATACAACTTTTCAACAAATAAATATGTATTTCGTAATTTTATAGATCACCACCCGTTCGTTTTCCAATTATATAAATAAAATTAAATATTTTAGAAATACAGCCTTTCGCCAGTAATGCACTGGGTGGTAAGCGTGTCTGTTCTCTAATCATAAAACACAAAATAAAACAGGCTTATAAATTAGATTTATGGTTTTCTTTCTATTCCTGAATTAATGTACCTTTTTGGCAGCTTACTCACAACTTACTATACTGGCATTACAATGTCAGAATAACTTGTATAAATACAATATTAATTCTGTTGTATTGCTAAATTTATTATTGATTTAAGATGCTGAGATTAATCACCAATTTCCTTTAATCTCGGCAACCTTATATGCACCAAATCATGTAAAACACAAATTTGGAAATATTGTTTCATTAATTATTTTCATTTAGAGTTATTTTAAATTAACAAAAAACTGGTTGAATCTTTGAATTTGAATACAATGCAGAAATTAACTTGCCTTAAAAAAATTTAAGTGCATCTAAATAATCGGTAACTAAATTTGCGAATATCTGGTTATTTAATTACTAAATTTCATTTAACTCTTAAGTATTGACGTACTAGTTTTTACTTACTGATGTGTCGTCTGTGAGACTACCTAGGGATTTTTTTGCATAACTTTGCAAAAAGTTTCATAATTTTATTTGAAATGTAGGCAAATAAACTCAGTACATATCTTGAAATAGTGCAAATTATTTAGAGAATACAAAATAACAGAACACAATTTTGATAACTCATTTATTATATACGGTAATAAAAACATAAAAAGAAATCATATTAAACTAAATGCAATTGAAGCAAATCTAAAAAATACATGACTCAAATTTTAATTCTGGAATGTTATGTAAGCCCTAATAAATAAACTGAAATACAAAACATGAAATAAAACCCTTAGTAAAACAGTTACATTACATTACAATAGCTGAAAGTAAGGAAAATTTGAAGCATGTCACAAATCTTCCACGCATTGAACATATATTCTTTTCACACACTAGAGACATATGGTCAATTTAATAAAGTGCTGTCATAATTATCATCCCCAAAACGCAGTGACTGGAAAATTTAAAAATAAATAAACGCACTATCAATTATTCAAAAGAAGAATGTTGGCGGCTTATAGAAATCGTGGAGTCTTATGCACACATAATTGAAAATAGCAAAACTTATGCACTGAATTGTAAATATAATGTAAGCTAGGTTTGTCAGCCATTATATTGTTAATATAAAAATATATTTTTGTTAGAAAAATGCGTAGCAAAGTAAATGCCTCAAGTTTAATTCTATTGGTATCCAAAACCGTTCTTGGGAACAACTTCGAAGCAAATATGAAACACTAAAAAAGGAAACAAGACGAGTTGTGGCCAAAAACAATCAACAAATTAAAATTAATAAATTAACAATTCAGAAATTCAAATTAGAAATTCGAAAACTACAAGAGCAACATCATATTGTTTTGAACATTTTTCGTGATGTTTTATATTTACATTTACCTATATATTTTAATATAACAATTACTTTCGTACTACAACTTTATTAATGAACTGCGTATTTACAACAAAGTTGAAAAATATTCAATAAATTCAGTGAAACATTCTGTCAACGCATAACAGAGCGAATGCTAAAAGGGTTTGGTAACTGGCAACTACTGCTGAAACAAAAGTAATTTCGAATAAAAATAATTTACAAAGAACTAAACTCAAAACTATGTATTTTCTGTAAAACAATGAGAGTGTAAAAAATTACTATAAACAACTAATATTTGTTCAAGGTTGTTGGGGCAACTAGTGGATTTAGTCGTCGCTCCTATGTTGACTCACCGCGCACGGGTTGTAAGGCCGTATACGCACTAATTTTTTTAATCTTCGGTGACAGTTATTAATGAAATGCGGCACATCCAATTTAACACCTTTATTTACATATTTACATTACTTCATACATAAAATTTGTTGTATAATGAAAGACGGTTGTCTTTTGATAAAATATGAGACTGGTGTCTCTTGATATTAAAAGTCGATTGCTGTCTTGTACATTGTTCTTACGACTGTTTGTCTAGAACTTTATTATGTTAAGACTTGCGACTGTTAGTAATTTATGTAGACTGTTGTCTTGAACATTGTTCTTACGAGTATTGTAAGAACGTTGTTCTGTGGCAAATTGCTACTGACGACTTGTCTTAGTGACTTGCGTTCGCGACTTGCTTTAGCGACTTGCGACTGTTGTCATCGCGCGCTGAACTATTTATAAACTTTTTAAACATTGTAAGCAAAATTTACCCTTCCCTTCAATTAACAAAATAGGCCACATGCGGCTAAATGACGAACAAAGGTCGGCAAGTTACAAAGAAACGCCTTGCTTGTATAAATTGTGCCTACAAAACCAGCAAACGTTGCATCTAGTTTTTGAATCTAACTGTATACATGTGGAGGCACGTTAACTAATAAAATATAACTTGAAACTTATCTAGAAAATGCAGCAATAAATAAGTGCCGGTATAATAACATTAATGACAAATATGTATGCGACAATAAATAAGTGCCGGCATGCACATCTGATGAGTCATCATCAGTGATGACAAATATGTAATACGCGGTATCATAAATTTTATAGTGAAACGTTTGCATCTTAATACAATAAGAAAATAAATTATACAGAAAGTATTAATTTTGTTTCTGACTCTTATAATTTAAATACATACTATAATCTATGATTTCTTATATTTACTGTGTAATATTAAAATGAATAATACTTATATTTTAATATATAATACAAAATTAATAATATTTATGTTTACTATACGATATATAAATTCGTTTCGTTTATAAGACGAAACAAAGGTGTTTCTGTATTAAATTAGTTCTTTCAGATGTTAAAAATAGAAAATATCCGTTTTACATCACAACTGGTGATGGATGCGTGATTAAAATGTTGCAAAACTGCACCATATTTCGAATATATAGATCTTTCAATGGGTTTTGTGCAGAATTGATATAATACATATATTCAAATCTGGATTTCTGCTAACTATGGCATCAACTTTTTGTCTCAGTATTGAGAAATATCTTTTTAAATGGTGAAACTAACTTATAAACATTTGTAAAATGACCCCAGATGTATTCACATACTCTTTGTAGTGCATGTGCTGCACAGGTAATGGGTGGCATATTGGCTTCTTTAATAACTTCCCTCTTTTTAACATATAAGCTGTCGCATCAGCCAAAAATAATAGCATCTTGTCTCTATAGTTGTTATACGATGATGATCAATTACTTCTGTAGTTGTTTCACCATTTACGACTGGCAATATTTTAATTAATTTAATTAATAATTTAAGTATGGTTGGTATGAAGTTGTCGGATGAAGAATATCAGTAACTACATTGAACACGTATCGTCCCATCACATCCGTTGTTTCGCCTCCATTTATCCAAAGATAATGACCAGATAGGTTGTTTGTATTTTTTCAATGGTTCTCAAATAACATTTTGGTAAGTGGTATTTACGTAAAGTAAATTCATCTGGTATATGACGATCAGTATATTTTGTAAGAAACCTCTTGAGGACTAAATTGTTAAGCTTTTTGAATGGGATGTTGGCCGCCATGAAAGCTTCACACAGTTCTTCGTTAAAAGTGTCATTTGCAGATGGTCATATGTTATTTTGATGAGTTTTCCAAGAAACATGTCTCCGCACATTACACTTTTGTGGACGCCTGGAACTTAATGAACAGGCACTGCAATATATCTCGGTACCTTTACGAAAATGTAACCAATCTGTATGGCCTCTAATCCATACTACCATGGTTGCCCTACAAGAATTCTCTATAGTTAATGAAAATAAAGAGAAATACTAGGAACAGAAAGAAATGGACTAAAAACAAGAAACGAAAACTACTCCTAAAATGAGAGAATAAATTAAACTTAATATTTATAAAAAATTATAGGATAAATATACAATACAACAATATAAAACGGATTTATTAAAATACTAGAAGTTGTAACCAAATAACACTGAAAGAAACGAAACCAGAAAGACGCCACTATAAAATAGAATTTATGAATGAATAGACACAATAACGGCCGAAAAAATATCTGCTCGACGAATGCAATCGAGCAAGCAAATAGTGGGGCTGTTATAACATACTTACTATATATGATACCGCCATAACGTTTTATCGGGGCAATTGGTCATTTAATCGCTTCAGTCCGCTCTCTGCTAATGACAGTAACATTTGACAATTTAGAACAGTGCAGCTAAATTATGACCTACCTAAAAATTTCATAGCCAACTTGTCGGCTGTCTTTTTTTAACGCACGATATAATGATTAATTGAATTTAAATAAGAACTCAAAATTTTAACAATCTACGTATTTATTCTTTATGAAGATGAAGATGAGTTTGAATAAATTAAATAATATTGTTTTGATAGAAATAACAGATAATAAAACTAATCTATATCAAACAGTCAAATCAAAAAGGTAAATACAAATTTCGTTACCTTCAACGTAGAATCCTGGCACAAAGGACATTTTTTATGATGGCTTCAAGGACACAACACTTTAATTTAATAACGGCATACGAGGAATTCTTTATAACACTTTATTTTAACCGTATTTAACGCAAGGCAGTTAATTTAACCACAACGATCTACAACAAAAGAAACAAACTAATAAAACCTGGAAATATTAGAAGTATTAAATTTATTATTAAGTATATTGCACTATATTATTCAAAATGTTATTGAAAATTCAGGGAAAATTAAGGGATTTTCTTATTTTATATTTTAAAGAGTTTATGCAAAAAAATCAAATGAATACTCTATTAATTTAAAAGTCATGTCTTAGCTTTTAATGTAAATATATTTATAAATATTACAAAAGTTACAAATGTTAATATTATAAATGTCAATAAAAATCTAAGTCACTGATTAATAATTTAAAGGTCATATGTGTGTATTTGATATTTAATTTCAGAGGGTACAATAAATTTATAATTGAAGTAGACGATTAGGATATGAACGTAAATACAATTTAACAACCTACCATGTCGAGTAGTTAAGGAAGAATTTTTTCTTAAATTGAACTTATTGGAATTTAGAATATAGGGGTTAAAATAATTCTTTAAATAAGATGAACAATTTAAAAAATTAAATCGTTTACTCTATCTCTTGTACCCCCATTAACTACATGTATTTGACTTGTACATGAGTTACAGTATAATTTGATCTTAATTTTGACTTTGTTAAATTTTCCTTCCCTAATTGTTTCGGTTTGATTCAATACTTTTAGCTGGACTAAAAACGTCCTCAAGACTCGGGTGCTATTTTGTAATGCACATGGGGTATCTGAGTGGCGATAACGGATAATTTCAATATTAACGAGGGGCGTCACGACGTCTCAGAGCGGAAAAATATACATAAAATAAAATTGGTTTCTAATTCTCTTTAACGGGCACGATTATGTCCTATTCCGGATCTGATTGCATTACAAGGGCGTTAGGATACGATCAGATTTGCTAGACACTACGAGAAGACGGAGAAACTAATTAATAACAAAAGTCATTAATTCCATATTAATTGTAATTTGTTGAGTTGTACACAGGCGGCAGTATCATAGCTTAACTACTGGTTTAAAGTTAAGTTGGTACTACGTTTAAGCATACAAATCTCAACCCTAATAACAATTGACAAGTGCAATTACTTTTTGAAATTTCAATTAATTACCATTGAGGGTAATTATAATCGGTGATTGATTCAGGTGTCTTAATTAATTAGTTCACTCGACTTATTTTCAAACAGTGCTATTGCAAATCGTATGTGAACATTTGTAACTTTTTTGTTTTCTTCTAAACAAGGTGTAACTGGTGATATGTGGAGTATAAACGTAAGTGTTTTTATTTGACATTTTTATTCCCAACAAAATATATTTTCCAGACACGTTTTAATATTTAAATTCTATTTTCCAGACACGTTTTAATATTTAAATTCATAACACAAATACTACAGTAATTTGTCTAATTTACTATTTTTATATTCGTTTTATGATATAGTTATAATAGTTATATTATAAATGGATGATTTACCACAATAAAACAAGCAAAAATTATGATGAATATTAACGTAAATTGCTCTTGTTTTAATTATCGTGGTTACCTGCAAACAAGATATGCGCCTTGATTTTATTTCTGATTTTTAACGTCTTTGGTTAATATCTGCCTGACATTTGCAAACGTTTTTTTGATACAAAAATTCAGACGAGCTACGTGTTTATAAAAAAGATGAGTTTTTTTGTTGTTTGTCGAAATTCGAACATTTAAAATGGAACAAATTTTAAATGCATTTTTAAATAAAATCAATATACCAATCTGAACATAATTTATGATAGGGTACTCTCTATTAATTGTTTAATTATGCTGTGGGTACAAAAGACAATGTTAGACGAAAAATCTCCCATGGAGAACATTATATTTAGTCAAAATTAGCATTCTATTTCATTGGCCATTTTGTATTGACAATTTATTACAGGTGATATGGTTCCTATGTCGGTTTTTAATTAACATATTTGTGGTTGATTTCCTATCTGTCTAGAAATATAACTTCTAATTTTGAAATTCATTAATAACGGTAATCTCATGAATTTTGTTTTAGACTGGCTATAGGGATTGCAATATTAGTGGATTAGGTTTTGTCAATTTTATACGTGCAAATAAGATTATTTGACTTTACCAACTAAAATTTTCACATTGCTAACTTACTTTTGTAAAACTCTTAGCATATGTGTGTGTGTATAATGTAAAATAATTCTATATTGTAAATACCAATAAGTTCAAATTAAGACAAGATTCTTCCTTAACTACTCGACGTGGTGGGTTGTTAAATTGTATTTACGTTCAAATCCTAATCGTCTACTTTAATTATAAATTTATTATACCCTCTGAAATTAAATATCAAATACACACATATGACCTTTAAATTATTAATCAGTGACTTAGATTTTTATTGACATTTATAATATTAAAATTTTTAGCTTTTGTAATATTTATAAATATATTTACATTAAAAGCTAAGACATGACTTTTAAATTAATAGAGTATTTGTTTCATCCTCCTGGTTTGAAGGAAGTCGGTATGTGTAGACCGAAGTATGTGTTGAAATAATACAATATTTTTTCTATTTACACTAATATATTTTACAAGTTTAATCTTGGAGTTCCGTTAATAAATGCTAAATGCAGTATCTGGTCTTAATACTAAAAACCGAGAAAAACTGGCTAATAAATAATATTTGCTCCTATTTAGATCACTGAGATCTTCGTAGGAGCTGCTTGTTAGATCACTGAGACCTAAGCTTTAACTCGAAGAGATCGTACTTGTAACTGTAGTGAACTCTAAGAGATCTTGTTTGGAACTACTTATTCATTCTCTTATTTTTCGGCAAGAAGTTTTCTCCCCACCAGTCAAAGAGGGAGAAAACAATGAAAAAGGAATATACGGAAATTTCCATATAACAATTATTTACATTTCCAAGAAAAGTAAGTATATGCTGTAGTTTCCGACGTCATAAATGTATTAAAATAAACAATATACGCCGGAAACCCTTAATTATAGAAAATAAAATACTTCTTAAAGTAATAAATATACAATGCACAGAGATAAACTAATGTTCGCAGAATCGTATCGAACCGAAACCATTTAACCTATTATAATAATATATAACAGGAAATATGTACAATAAAACTTATTCTATTATAATTATGCTTATTCAAATAAATTATTTACCTAATCGATGCAAAGGGTTTTGCCTGTAATAAAAATAAATAGTTTTTATGATAGTAGAAAATACGACAATGAAGAAATGTAATACCTGACCGTCCTAAAGTAATTAACAATATTAAAGATATCTCAGAACTCCAAGACCTTTTTTATATACAATATATAATATTTACAATTTAAAAACTAGAATAAAATATATTAAACCTACATCTAAATAAAACTAAAAATACAAAATTAAATCTATTTTGCCCGAACATGCCGCCCACTTTAAAAGAGTCTCCTTTCAAGGAAAATATAATAACGACGTTCAAGCATTGTCACTATCGTTCGATATAGGAAGCACGCACAACTTTGTCGTTGGTCTCTGGAACACACCACGCACCGCCATCGCTTCCAAAAGTGCTCGCGAAAACGCTGAATGTATTGCCAACGAGACAACGTGTTGACCTTTAGATGTTCCACACTTGGCTCATCTAATAAGGTTATCATGCCTCCAGTTAAAAAATGTGAACGGGTTAGGAATAAAAGATCATTAGGATCACTGGAAATAGGAGTGTGATTTTTATGAGCTGAAGTCTATTTAAATTAGAATATTTTGCGAACCATTCAAATTGATTAACACTTGCGTTAGCCAAGTTCACAACGCGCCTTGTTTCCAGAATGTCCTTTATTTTTTCCCGTAGCTGTGTTTTTTTTATGAAATTGATGTTCTCTGCTTCATTAATATAAGTGTGCCAAGCGTTTTGCAAATTAAAGGGAAGTGATTCGTCCCAATTTAACTTTAACTGCCAGATTTGTTGCATTAAAATCTTGGCCTTTATTATAACAGGACTAACAAGACCTAAAGGATCAAATATTTTTGAAATGTGCGATAATACCGTTCTTTTTGTCATTAACTTTCCATTTGATACATGAAATGAATATTGTAAAGTATCCGCATTGGGTTTCCACTGCAAACCTAGCGTCCCTATGCCGTCATTTTTGTTGAAATCAAGAACCATATTATCACAAGAGTTGTTTGGTATGTTACTTAATATTTCAGGTGCGTTCGATGCCCACTTGCGTAGTTCAAATTTACCTTTTGACAAAATACTTATAACCTCATCCCTAATTTGTAAAAGTTCTTTTATACTGTCTGTCCCAGTTAACAAATCGTCCATATAAAAATCTCTTAAAATTATTTCTGCACCTAACTGTTTGTTAGAAAATTCCTCGTTTGCCAGTTGCTGTAAGCACCTAACTGCTAAATAAGAAGCCGGCCCCGTACCATATGTAACTGTTGTTAATTCAAATGTTTGAATTTGACTATCCTCGTTTTCACGCCCTAAAATTCGATGGTACGGCATGCACTCTTCTTTTAAACAAACCTGCCTGTACATTTTTGCAATGTCTGCAGTACAAACATATCTATGTATACGAAATCTGCATACAATGTCAAATAAATCTTGTTGTAACTTAGGACCTACCATAAGTTTGTCGTTAAGCGACACTCCAGTATCTGATGGCGCCGACGCGTCAAAAACAACTCTTAACTTAGTTGTTGCGCTATTTTCTTTTCTGACCGCGTGATGTGGCATATAAAAATGGTTTATCGTCGGACCTTGTATATCTAACTTATTAATACGTCTCATATGACCTAATTCTATGTATTCTTTCATAAAATTCGCGTATTCTACCTTAAGATCGGGGTTTTTTGCGAATCTTCTTTCTAATGAATAAAATCGCTTGAGAGAGAGATCCCGTGAATTACCTAGTGACAAGTTGATATTTCGAAATGGCAATGATACAACAAAGCGACTATCGTCATTTCGTGTAGTTGTATTAATAAAATGAGTTTCACACAGCTTTTCTTCAGGCGAATATACCTGAGACTTGTGTGTGTTTTCCAATTCCCAAAATTTCTTTATGTTTTCGTTTAAATCATTTAAAGTTGAAGTGTTACAAATTGATGTTGATTCTGAGGATGAATTTGAAGGAGCTCTGCCCGAAACCAACCAACCTAGCAGCGTTTTTTGTAAATATGGCTGATCTTTTCCCAAATTAATCTGTCCTACACATAATAATTTATAAAATAGTTCTGCTCCTAGTAACATATCTATATTTTTAGATATATGAAATTCTGGGTCCGCTAATTTTACATTTTTCGGAATCTTAATATATTCTCTTGTTAAAGAAATTAGTGGAATACGTTCAGATATTTTATGTAACACTAAACATTCTAGTTTCGCCTTGAAATTAGTTTGCAATGATGCTATAGAAACATTTACAAGATTCTGTGCCTTTACCGTTGCATGATTAATACCAACAATAGATATTTGTATAGGTTTCTTTTGAAGGTTGAGTTTGTTCACTAAGTCTGTTGTAATTAAGTTTGACTGTGATCCAGTGTCCAGCAACACCCTGCATGTGTGCTGGTTACCTTTGGAATCTGTTATATTCAATAAGGCAGTTGACAACAATATTTGTGTGTGCGCTTCAATGTTAAATGCATGATTTGAAATTGATGTGCCAACGCATGCATCAGGTGCGGATTGCCCTTGTTCCTGTTGCGGTTGATCAATTAAATTTTGCGTTTTATGCAATAATGTATTGTGCCTTTTACCACACTTGATACAATTACTAGATGTGCAGTTACTAACAAAATGTCCGTGTCTTAAACAATTAACACATAACCTTTTTGCCTTTATTTCCTGAATTCTTTGTGCAATAGGTAACCTAATTAAGCTTTGGCATTTATATATTATGTGAGACTGTTTACAAAATGCGCATGATAATTTTTTATTGTTAGTTACAATATGTGTGGAAGTACGCTTGAAATCTCGTTTTTATCATTTTTTGATATAGCTTCTAAAGTTTGACATTTGCGGTTTAAAAAACTTTATTAATTCTTCAGCAGTAGGCAAATTGTCATTGGACAAATTTGTTTCCCATCCTTTTATTGTAATTGAATCTAATTTTGAGGTTAAGATGTGTATTAATAAGTCGTCTGACTTATTCACCGGACGCTTTAATGAATCTAGTGCCCTAATATGTTTATTACTGCCGTCGATTATTTGCCTTAAAATGACATGATTTTCTTTTGTAGCAATTGGCAAGTTGCAAATGGCTTTAATATGATTTTGAACTATAAATTTTTTATTACCGTACCTCTCTTTCAACATATTCCAAGCAATACAATAATTGTCATTAGTAATAGGTAACGAGTTTAATAATTCACTTGCATCGCCCTTTAAAGAGGATTTTAAATAATGAAATTTTTGTATGTCTGGTATAGCAGTGTTGGCGTCGATTAAACCCGAAAAAGTGTCATGAAAACTAGTCCAGTCTTCATATGATCCCGAGAAATCAGGTAGCGTTATTGTAGGTAGACGTATGTTTGATTTAGTATCGGAATACGATAACTCTGTAGCTGGTTTATGTTCGACCTTAACATTCGAATAATTTGATATCAATTTACGAATTTGACCTATGATTTTGAAATACATCTTTTCGAAATCTGCACTTTCAGTATCCTCGCTTTCTTCTTCAAATGTATCTTCAATTTGTGTTTGTATATTTTCAAATTGATTTAGAAGTGGTTGCAATTTATCGTAGCGCTCCGTGAGCTCTTCTAAAATTACGTTTTCGTCTAAAGACGCAATATATTCAGCAGCTCTTGATAAGGCTGTTTTTAGCTTTCTTTTTTGAGTTTTTAAGGTTTTTAATGCAGGAGTAGTCATTTTGAAGCCAAAAAAAAGGTTTTTCGGATACTGTTCGGTAAAGAATTAAGAAAAGGAAGTTAAATGGAGACTTACCTCATTAATTTGAGTGCGCTGTTGCTGTCACAGATGTTGATACCCTGCTCCTGGAAGAACCAATGTTTTTGGTGATGACCAGTTGACGAAGAATCGATGATCTTGTTGATAATGTTGCTACGTAGATGAATTAATTTATCATCTAGCTGCGAAGTACCACGTGTGGATGAATTAATTTATCATCCAGCTGCGAAGGACCAAATGTTTTTTGGTCTTGAAATAATCTTGATAGCTGTGAGTGGTCACTGACAATCGTTTCGAAGGACCAATGCAGATGAATTAATCATCCGGCTCGAAGGACCAAATGTTTCTTCCTCCTGGTTTGAAGGAAGTCGGTATGTGTAGACCGAAGTATGTGTTGAAATAATACAATATTTTTTCTATTTACACTAATATATTTTGCAAGTTTAATCTTGGAGTTCCGTTAATAAATGCTAAATGCAGTATCTGGTCTTAATACTAAAAACCGAGAAAAACTGGCTAATAAATAATATTTGCTCCTATTTAGATCACTGAGATCTTCGTAGGAGCTGCTTGTTAGATCACTGAGACCTAAGCTTTAACTCGAAGAGATCGTACTTGTAACTGTAGTGAACTCTAAGAGATCTTGTTTGGAACTACTTATTCATTCTCTTATTTTTCGGCAAGAAGTTTTCTCCCCACCAGTCAAAGAGGGAGAAAACAATGAAAAAGGAATATACGGAAATTTCCATATAACAATTATTTACATTTCCAAGAAAAGTAAGTATATGCTGTAGTTTCCGACGTCATAAATGTATTAAAATAAACAATATACGCTGGAAACCCTTAATTATAGAAAATAAAATACTTCTTAAAGTAATAAATATACAATGCACAGAGATAAACTAATGTTCGCAGAATCGTATCGAACCGAAACCATTTAACCTATTATAATAATATATAACAGGAAATATGTACAATAAAACTTATTCTATTATAATTATGCTTATTCAAATAAATTATTTACCTAATCGATGCAAAGGGTTTTGCCTGTAATAAAAATAAATAGTTTTTATGATAGTAGAAAATACGACAATGAAGAAATGTAATACCTGACCGTCCTAAAGTAATTAACAATATTAAAGATATCTCAGAACTCCAAGACCTGTTCTATATACAATATATAATATTTACAATTTAAAAACTAGAATAAAATATATTAAACCTACATCTAAATAAAACTAAAAATACAAAATTAAATCTATTTTGCCCGAACAGTATTCATTTGATTTTTTTGCATAAACTCTTTAAAATATACCTAAAATAAGAAAACCCTTTAATTTTCCCTGAATTTTCAATAACATTTTTAATAATATAGTGCAATATACTTAATAATAAATTTAATACTTCTAATATTTCCAGGTTTTATTAGTTTGTTTCTTTTGTTGCAGATCGTTCTGGTTAAATTAAGTGCCTTGCGTTAAATACGGTTAAAATAAAGTGTTATAAAAAATTCCTCGTATGCCGTTATTAAATTATAGTGTTGTGTCCTTCAAGCCAATATCAAAAATGTCCTTTCTGCCAGAATTCTACGATGAAGGAAACGAAATTTTTATTTACCTTTTTGATTTGACTGTTTGATATAGATTAGTTTTATTATCTGTTATTTCAATCAAAACAATATTATTTAATTTATTCAAACTCATCTTCATCTTCATAAATAATAAATACGTAGATTGTTAAAATTTTGAGTTCTTATTTAAATTCAATTAATCATTATATCGTGCGTTAAAAAAAAGACAGCCGACGAGTTGTCTATGAAATTTTTAGGTAGGTCATAATTTAGCTGCACTGTTCTAAATTGTCAAATGTTACTGTCATTAGCAGAGAACGGACTGAAGCGATTAAATGACCAATTGCCCCGATAAAACGTTATGGCGGTATCATATATAGTAAGCATGTTATAACAGCCCCACTAGTTGCTTGCTCGATTGCATTCGTCGAGCAGATATTGTTTCGGCCGTTATTATGTCTATTTATTCATAAATTCTATTTTTTTAGTGGCGTGTTTCTGGTTTCGTTTCTTTCAGTGTTATTTGGTTACAACTTTTAGTATTTTAAAAAATCCGTTTTATATTGTTGTATTGTATATTTATCCTATAATTTTTTATAAATATTTAGTTTAATTTACTCTCTCATTTTTGGAGTAGTTTTTGTTTCTTCTATTTAGTCCATTTCTTTCTGTTAGTATTTCTCTCTATTTTCATTAACTATGGCGAATTCTGGTAGGGCAGCTATGGTTTGATGGATTAGAAGCCATACAGATTGGTTGCATATTCGTAATAACACCGAGATATATTGCAGTGTCTGTTCATTAAGTTTAAGGCGTCCCCAAAAGTGTAATTTGCAGAGACATGTTTCTTCGAAAAGTCGTCTAGATAACATATGTCCATCTGCATCTGACACTTTTACGAAGAACTGTGTGACGCTTTCATGGCGCCCAATATCCCATTCAAAAAGCTTAACAATCCAGTCCTCAAAAGGTTTCTTACAAAATATACTGATCGTCATATACCACATGAATCTACTTTACGTAAATACCACTTACTAAAATGTTATTTGAGAACCATTGAATAAATACGAACCAACCTATCTGGTTATTATCATTGGTTAAGTGCAGACGAAACAACGGATGTAATGGGACGATATGTGTTAAATGTAGTTGTTGGTATTCTTCATCCGACAACTTCATATCAACTATACTTAATTGCAACTAAAATATTGCGAGCTGTAAATGGTGCAACAGTTGCAGAAATAATTGATCAATGCATTCCTAATATTCTGTTATCGAATAACACCTATAAATACAAGATGCTATTATGCACTTTTGCAAAATTTTAATCACTCACCCTTCACCAGTTGATGTGGAAGGGATATTCTATTTTTAAACACTTTTTAACATCTGAAAGAACTAATTTAACGCAGGAACACCTTGAACAAATTTTAGTTGTTAATAGTAATGTTTTAAATTTTCAATGGTTCTCAGAAAATACATAGTTTTGAGTTTGTTTTGTTTATATAAAATTCGCTACGCAATTCGCTTGTCACCATTACTTTTGTTTCAGCAGTAGTTGCTGTCGGTTACCAAACCATTTATTACATTCGCTCTGTTGTGCATTGACAGATGCATATTAACTGTATATACAAGTGTCCCGTATCGTTATGTTAAAATTTTAGGAGTGTAAAGTAGACTTCATTTCAAGTAACAAAAACGCAAAACTTGTATATCCATTTTTATTTGTTTCAAAGTTACAGATCTATAAATGTGATTGTCAGATCATGAAAAAAATGTAATCCTAAAGTCAATAAAAACTGATTTTATTTAAAAAAGTTCAATTAATAATATTTTCGAAATGTCCACCTCCTTGTTGAATGCAGGCTTGTGCCCGTAAGCCAACAGAAAAAGTACATATCCGAATTTCATACATATAAAGGTTACCGATCGATTTGTTTGTTTTGTGCGAGTGTTATTAATTAATCTTATTGTCCGAGTATTATTAACAATGCCGCGACTCAGAAGTTTTAATTTTTCCCAACAAAGCCGTAATGCAATTAGGTTTCGAAATAATACGAATCAATCCACTGAAGAAGAACGAGAAATCGCTCGAGAAGAGCGCCGCGTTAGTATGGCCCGACTTCGTGCTTCTCAAACACAAGAGCAAAGAGAGGCAGCCCGTGAAACGGCTCGGTTGGCAATGAGAAATCGTCGAGCTTGTAGCACAGATCAACAGCGAGATAATCTTCAACGCACAAGAAGAAATGCTTCAAGTGTTGATTTGAATCGAGCAGCGTTTCTATACGATTGCACAATTGATTACAGCTCGCATCCTTTCGTTCGCATTGGTCCAATGGACGTTGTTTGCGAGCATAGTGGCCCATTGAAGTTTGCTGGAGAAACGCCTGGATTGTGCTGCCATAGCGGAAAAGTGAATGGAGAAATGATGCCTTTTTCAAGGAATATAAAATATAAAATTTTTATATTCCTTGAAAAAGGCATCATTTGCCGAAACATGTAGGGTTGGTTTAAATATATATATTTTGAAGTAAAACCAGACCTTAAATCGCCAACAAATTGAATTTACCATCTATATATATATATATATATATATATATATATATATATATATATGAAATGATGGTTTCTCGGGTTCTTGTCCGCGTGTGAGATGTATCCTGAGAAGGATTGTTGTCTCAACAATCCTTCTCAGGATACATCTCACACGCGGACAAGAACCCGAGAAACCATCATTTCATCATACAACCGCGAGAACATCAAAATTATCATATATATATATATATACATATATATATATATATATATATATATATATATATATATATATATATATTAAGCTGGTTCAGTCTTCTGCTTATTATTAAGTGTATATAAACAATTTTTAGTTAATATTTCTAATTTAAAATTATATTTAAAATTCATTTTACTTAAAATATGTTGGTCGCGCCATCTATGTCAGAATAACTTAAACAGGGTAATCTATTATATACCTATTGGTAATTTGCAATATTTTTAAATGTCACTTAATTATTAACGTATTTCTAAATTATTATATGATGTTATAAAAACTTTCGTATTATTCCTTTTTCATTCAAATTAAAGGTTCAATTTGGTTCTACTAATTGTATACGCTTTCTTTTTTCGTGCGGATATATTTTCCGAGGTAGTTAAGGCGTTTTTAAAAAAAAACAACAGAAGTTGGTTGTTAACGAATTAATAAACATATATTTTAAAAAGGAGCTACATTAAAATTTTTGATAATGCGTTATTTTGAAGAATTTTAAGGCGATTTCTATGTTTTAAAAATGCAATCTGAAGCTGAAAAATAAAGAATATAACCATTTAATAATATACACAACATTGGAGTTTCAAAATACCTTGAATTATAAAGTGTTTATACAACGTTTGTCAGCACATTGGTCTGGTATCGTGCTTATTCTATAATAGCAACCCTTCTAATCCTTTTTTTAATTTAATTCCATTATTTATGGGCCATACAATTAGTCGTGCTGTTTAAACCTATTTCCTGTCATTGAATCGGAAGATTGGATCCTGTGACTTGTCCGAGTACATTCCCGAAGGTCCATATTGCTAAGCTGAGACAACTTCTGTTACGATCATATACCTGTGCACTTTTACAAGGTAGAATTTACCCCTTAAATAGAGATTTTGCTATGAAATATTATAGTTATTAACCATTAATCGATCAGCTTTCACTGTAATTTTTAACAATTATAGGTATATTTAATGTAGTATTACCGAGATAGATTTCTACATAGACCTGTTGATTGATAATAAAGTCAAGACTAACCTTTTTTAATTTACTCTGAGAAACCAAAATAATTAATATAGAGAACCAGTACCATTTTGAGGTTATATCACATTGTTTGTATTATAAACCATTCTAAATTCTTTCTTTTCGTCTAAAAGGCATAATTCAAAATGACTAATTGTTTATAACATACTCTAATGAAATTTATTTACCTTGTTTGAGTATTTAACTTTGATTACAAGCTGAATTAGTTTATTCTCCATTATTATTCTTTGTCTTAGTTGATTGTTTAGAAGTTGAGGGCACTCGCTATAAAGTAAATTATAGTGGGGAGAAGTTCAAATTGTTATTTTTATTTGTATTATTTAATTTTCTTATGTGTATTAAATTGAATTTATTTGTTTAAAATGGTGTTTTTCTTTAATTACATTTTAGAGCTTTTAATTATCGAAAGGATTTTATCTATCCTGATTTAAGATCACATAGATTATTACATTATAGGCTCCATCCAAGTAGGGGCCGTAATAAGTATCATTTCATTATTGGCACCGAACGTGGAGCAATTTCTCCACGGCATTCCAGCATTATTACAATATATAGCAACCCCTACACAGACACACGGACCGACCAGGGAACTTACAGGCACTCGGACCAATTACACGAAGCCTCGCACGCATGACGTCAATAGTGGGACGCCCCCTCCCGACACAGCAGCATATAGCAAGAGGTAGTGCTAGGCGCATGTTAGACGATCTCCAGCTCTAGCCAGCGACAGACCGACTAGCTCCTGAAGATGACGAGTGCGATCTCGTTGAAACGTAGAGTAAATAGTCCTTTTCAGGACAAAACTCACACGCGGCCAAGAACCTGAGAAAGTACACCTTCATATATATATATATATATATATATATATATATTATATATATATATATATATATATATATATATATATATATATAAGTGTTTAGATAATTTCTTAGCCGTTCATTAAATATAACATTTGATAAATTATTGGAGTTTTTCAGCTTTTTTATATGAAATATTTACAAATATTAAATTAGATTGTATGTAATTGCAGAGTAAGTGGGGATGTAAACATTGCTGTCTACAAATTACAAAGCAAATCATACGAAATTTCGTATGATTTGCTTTGTAATTTGTAGACAGCAATGTTTACATCCCCACTTACTCTGCAATTACATACATTTTAATTTAATATTTGTAAATATTTCATATAAAAAAAGCCGAAAAACTCCAATAATTTATCAAAATATATATATATTCCGTCTTACACGCCACTGTAAAATAGAATTTATGGATGAATAGACATAATAACGACGAAAATAACAACACCTGCTCGAAGAATGCAATTGAGCAAGCAAATAGTGTCGCTGTTATAATATGTGTACTATACGTGAGACCGCCACAACGTTTTATTGGGGCAATTGGTTATTAAATCGCTTCAGTCCGCTCTCTGACTATGACATAAATAATATCTTTAATGCTTGTTCTACAAACTTACACTAAATCATATTTTATAATGAATTTTTTGGAGTTAAAAATAAAAATGTTAAATATTATTGGGACATATAACATCATTTCTTATGGTAGGTACGATTTAGGAGACCGGGTGGTACAGTTTAGGCAACGAGTTGCTAAATTCGTACCACTTGCAAGGGTTTTTAGAAATCGATTTTTCGTAGAAAAGAAGTTGTTTAAATAAATTTTAAAAAATAGTAACATGCGCAAAACATCATAAAAGGTAATGCCAAGTCTGTGGAGAATTTTCATTTAAAGTGAATTTAAAAAAAAATAAAATGTAAAAAGTGGTTCATATAGGCGACCCTCCCTTACAGTTTCTTAGACTTTTTAGTACATTTGAGAAATTATCTCTGGCAGCACTGTATAGCTGTGCTTCGCTAAATTATTTTTGAATGACGATATAAAATAATACCCAGAATGTTGAAAACTTGTAATTTTATTGCTTAAATTTAAATTCTTTTGCCCTCGTCCTGGGCCAATGAGAAAGTGTCGTTTTACTTTGCAAATGTGTTCACTGGTATATCCTGTGATTTCATTCATTACAAGGCGTCTTGAGGCAACCCTATAATTACACTAATTCAATCATCACGTGGTGCTGTCCGTGACGAACCTTGTTTCGCAATATTTGTGTTGAGTTCAGCGCCAGAAAGGCTCGCTACAATCGTAACTGTTTTATTCAGTTGGCGCTTGGAGTCCGCATGTATCTATTTGTTACATATACAGAAAGAAAACAAGACGATGTGCGTATGTGAAGAAGAAGAAAGAGACAAAACGCGATGTTTCCACGGACAGACGATGGCGAACATTCAATCGATTTAAATGCGCGCGCTGCAGGCGCGGTTCGGAATATTTCGCTTTTACTCGCGAACCGCGTGGTGTTCCACAGTCTCGTCATTCAAAGAGGACTTACATAAGTGCCGTACTTGGAACGGTTGCATTTAGTCACGGCGAAAATGTCGCGAGAGTAACTCTCTATTGTCAGCGGAGCCCTCGCGAAATCTATCAAAACATTTGACATATAACACGTGCTCTTCCATCGTGAAAACGATACCATATTACGCCAAAAAAATATCCACAAAAAAAGCGTGCTAGATCTAAAAAAATATATCTAAGCGTATCTTCGATCTTTTTCGACCTAAATACATTTTTCTGCACGAGAAAGTCGTTGCATTCGCATGTATGATTCCTCCAAATATACTCTGTACAAGCTAGATGCAAAAATAAATCTTGCCAGATCATAATTATCGCTAGAAATATCAATTTAGAAATTATCGCAGACATATCGATAACAAGTGTGATATGTGATGTTGATTTTGAATTTGTGTGAGTGTTGTTTTAGTGTGTGAAAGGGGTCGGGCAAGTGTGGACACAGATCTACATCATGGTTTTCAGTATGACGACACCGCTGCGGCGACGCAATTGCTTCCTGGTGATAATCTTCGTGGTGTTTCTGCCGTTTTGCGTATTCGTACTATTCAACGTGCCAGGTAAATTGATGTTAGCAAAATAAGATTTTTTTTTATATTTCTAATCGCGATCTTCATCCTTTTCTCATTTACGCAATCATCTGAATTGAGAGTGTAATTTTATTGAGGGACCGGTCGAAAACCGGTTAGGAACCACCGCGTTACCGAACCGATTCTGGCATCAGCTGTTTCGAGGCAAAACATTATTTGCTTGTTGTCGCTATTAACGTGCTGACGTCTGAGACAGTCGATTATTTGTAAGAGTTCAAGTCGCCGGTCGTTGGGCTGATCCATTTGTAAATATTTAGCTGTTTATTATTCATAGGATGTATTGAATTGTGTTGTCAACGACTAAGAAACTGGATACTTTGACATTGAACTTTGCATATCTTACATGCGATAATTAAAAATATCTCTGCAGTTTTCTAAATTTAGCGGGAGAAGATAATGTGAGATTAACATTTTTATACGCACTTCTTCAATTCTTATATGCAACTTATGAATACATTGACAAATCTAAATAACACAAATGAAAATATAACACAAAATTCTTTAAACATTTTAATAATTTTATTTAATTAGTTTGATTTATGAATGCATCACCAGGGCCGTGCCAAGCGAGGGTGCCGGGGGTGCACGGCATACGGGCTCTTGGGGCGGCACGTGGAAAATAAATTTAAAATAGAAATACAGTAGAACTCGCTTATAACGTACTCGTCAGGACCATACAAAAGAGTACTTTAAAAAAGAAGAATGTTATGAAAGAATATAACCAAAGATTATGTATATACAGTATGACCTCTTTAAACCGAACTAATAATTGCACTGATTGATCCGGATTTTAGAAATGTTTGGATTATCGAAAATTGATCAATAATACGCATATTACATATTACATATCTATGAATTTTATCATTCTTGCGAGGAAAAGCCTTTTATTTTCAAATAAAAAAGTAATTACACTACTACCGCATATGTATTTTCTTAGATATCAGAAGTAGATACATTTAAGTATATACATACATACTAATGATAAGAGAATGAGAAAAATTCAGTAATTTTGCTCTGTTTAATGCTGGCTTTTTTGCCTTTTAAGCTCTTTTCTTCATTTCAGATAGAATTAGAATGTCATGTTCTGATTCAGTATTTTCCTGAGCCTATTTCAAACACGTTTCGAAACTTTTGACAGCTTCTGTGTGCTTTACAGATCTTGGTATCGTTTCTTCTTTATCAGACCTTGATTAATCTTGAACATGCTCCAAAATATCCATATCATTCTTAGATTCTGATGATTCTGTTTGTCCGACGGCCCAGTCAACAATTTCTTGTCTAGTTACATTGCCAGAAATTCCTCTACTTGTTTCTCTGTACCTTGTAACTCCTTTTTATGCTTCCATTAAGGCAGTCGAAGATTATCATCTTCACTTCAACCACCATCGTCAATATCATCATCATACATTAGAAGTTTACTTCAATATTTTTTAATGAGTTCTGGTCTTACATTTTCCCAGGCTCTTGCTAATCCTATTACAACATCTGTTAGGTTAACTTTGTTAAGTTCGGCAGAAGATCTACTTCTTCAGAAGAAACAATCCATTTTAAAAGTTCTTTTCTATAATGCAACTCGATTGCTTGAATTACATTTTGGTCCATTGGTTTCACTAGCGGTGTTACATTTGGCGGCAAAAACTTTACACGAATTTTTTTATCATCTGAACATAAATCTTCGGGGTGTCCTGGTGCGTTGTCTAAAATTAACAGTGTTTTTTGCGTCTAAATTTAGCTGTTGCATTATTTTTCAAACTGCCGGAACAAAATTTTCATAAAACTAATTCTTAAAAATTTCTTTGGTAATCCAGGCCTTTTTCTGTCCTTGGTACATCACTGGTAGTGACTAATTTCCAAAAGCCCTTTGTTTTTGAGATTTGCCCAGAACTAACAATATCATTTTATGCGTTCCAGAAACATTAGAGCAAGACAAATATAATTCGTTGCTTACTCATTTTTCTGCCTGGAGCTGATGCTACCACTTGGTGAGCAAGTGTTTATTGAGGAAGTAATTTATAGAAAAGTCCGCTTTCATCTGCAATGTAAATTTGGTCATGGCACAACTGCATTTCCTCGATTTTATTCGAAGAAAATATTTAAAGGGCTCTACAGCTGCCTCATTACTCGACAATTTTCCTCCTGTAATTGACAATTGTCGAATTCCATACCTCTGTTTAAATTTATCAAGCCATTCGGAACTAGCTTTAAAATTATTATTGTTGTGAGTTTGGTCATAAAAGAATTTGGCCTTTTCACGTAAAATTTCTCCCGATATTGGGACACCTAGAATAATTTAAGTTTTACGTACATAGATATGTCATTCATTTTGGTACATATCTCTAGATCTTTCCTGGGTAAACCAGGTATAAACCGCTTTATCAACGGCGGTATATGCACTCACTTTTAACGTTTTACGCTTATTGAACAAAGAACTGGATGTGGCGCCATATGATAACATTTTTTTTTGTTCTTTTTGGCGTCGCAAATAGTTAATTTTCCTACTTTGTACTTTAATGATAAAGCAGTTACTGTATGACCCGCATTTAAATCGTTAATAAGCTCAATTTTTTCTTTTATAGACAAAGTAACATGTTTTCTTTTAGAAGTCATTTTGCGAACTGAACATGCAACTGACAGTCAACGGTTATTTTAATCCATTTCTTTCTGTTCTTAGTATTTCTCTTTATTTTCATTAGCTACAAGCAGCATTTTTCTATTTGCAACACTTGGATAAATTAAAAAACTTTGTTTTTCGTCTTCCGCAAAGCATTTCTAATCGTAAACACAAATTGAAAATTTACAAAACCAGCTAAACTTTATTACAGCTAATTTCCAGTGTCTTACAAATACGATTACTTACATGTAAAATTAAGATATTAACCTAAAAGAGGTGATAATTAACATAGAAACCGTTATCGATCGAATGAAAAGTATGCTTTCCAAATTTGGAAACAAGCTGAGACAGAAAGTAGATGCCATATTTAGCAGAAATCCAGATTTGAATATATTATATTAATTCTGCACAGAGCCGATTGAAAAATCTATACATTCGAGGTATCGTGCAATTTTGCAACATTTTAATTACGCATCCATCACCAGTTGTGATGTAGGACGGACATTTTCTATTTTTAAATACATTTTAACATCTAAAAGAACTAATTTAACACAGGAACACCTTGAACAAATTTTAGTTGTTTATAGTAATATTTTACACTTCCAATGTTTCACAGTAAATACATAGTTTTGAGTTTTGTTCTTTGTATAGATTATTTTTATTCAAAATTCGATGCCCAATTCGCTGTCAGCATTACTTTTGTTTCAGCATTAGTTGCTGCCGGTTACCAAACCGTTTATTACATTCGCTCTGCTGTGTATTAACAGATACATATTAACTGCATATGTAGGTATGTGCTACTTATGCAGCTAGCCACATGTATCAAATTGTTCGAAACACAAGAATGGCTTACAGAAACAAGCCTATTGCGAATACAAGGCAGACGCCTATGGCTATGAATCATCAATCGCTCGATTCCTCTCTCTGTTAATCAGCATTGAAATAAAAGGCGCAGATTTGGACGCAACAGATTTAATAAATCAATTAGCATTCAAAAGGACAAGAAAAGTTAATTTTTAAGTAAAATTTACTATACAATTATTTCTATATAAAACTATTGGAAACATTTTCTTTTGTTTGTTCAGTATTATTCATATGTTAGGTTTTGTATATTTTGGTTGTTTTTCTCTACACATTATATATGTACTTATTTGTTTTGGAAATATATGCAACATATGTAATTATATATTAGTTTTATTGTGAAAATTATTAAATTTAGACGAAAATAAATTTAGCTTTTAAGGGGGCGGCAACTTTTGCATGGCACCGCGGCGCCAACATACCTTGGAGCGGCCCTGTACACCACCTAGTTTTATTTATCGAATGAACGAGGAAAACCGCTTATTTCTAAACAAAATAAAGAAAGTAACAAATTTACTATTTCGCGGGCCTAAAAATAACGCACTTTATTAAATAAACAGTAAATTTGTCACTTTACAAACCTGTTCTGCAAAAAACTAATATTTTACTGGAAAACTTTAACAAGCGACTACCGTCGCACGAAATTCCTACCAATTTTTCCCTACCAGAATGTTAAGTGTCCTCAATGGTACTCCACAAATCACCCCAAATGGACGGAATTTTTTACTTTGTAAGGGTCTGGACATCCACCCACGGAATTTAGATAAGGTTTGTGATTGAACTTCGTGCGCGCCGATTTTATCTGTGAATGCCTTTTTATGCCAGATTGTTCTATTGTGTTTAGTATCGTTATCAGGCATTAAGTCCACGTTATCCGAAGGAATTCATTCGTTTATTACATTTTTTAAAATCAAAAGAAATTGTATGTCTGATCCTTTCCAGTTGAAGTAGAAATATGTGAAAACAATTTAAAACATATTTAAATGTGTAAAACCTAACCATTCTATATACAGAGAATTTCATGTAACTTGCAATATATGAATGTAGTAACCATAGATTCGAAAATACTATGCACTTGCACTGTCCCACATAAAATGCAATATGTAATAGTTATATGATCGATATGATATCTATCTTTCATGGTTGTTTTGTCAAATTATTGACAGTAAAGCCTATTTAATTCAATGTAGTGTTTTAGGATTAAAACTACAGTTCCGATAAATATCGTTTATTGAATTGAATCCCGAAAGATACCATGTCACTAACTGAGTTCTCTCTTCCTTTGTGTATATCATTTAAGATTGATACTAAGCTAATATCGAAATAGAAATACTGCTACTTTTGACTTAAATAATGTCAAATTATATTGATATGTTGCATTTTACGTGGGACAATTTAAGAATATATTACCTAGTTTCTATGGAAATAAAAAACCTATACATGTTTGTATATTGCATCTTAAGTGAAATTCTCTGTATATATATATATATATATATATATATATATATATATATATATTTCTTCGAATGTTTTCGCGGTCGTTTGTTGAAGCGTTGTTCTTCGGGAAATTTCGCCAAGTTTGGATGATTTCGTCCTGAGAAGGACAACTTTCTTCCTGACGTTTCGGTGACATCACTTTCACCTTTTCTAGAGGATCTTCTCGTTGCGATGGTAACTTCAAGAGTGCGTCGATTTCCTGTGCCGCTCGTATTATATGGTCCCGTCGTATTGCGGACGCGTGTCTGACTCCTCGTGATTGGTCCGTCGGTTGTTCTGTCGCTTTCGACTATTGGTCGAACGGTTTGCGTTCGGTCCGAGTTAGTATGACTGGGGTCCAGTCAGGAAATCGACGCACTCTTGAAGTTACCATCGCAACGAGAAGATCCTCTAGAAAAAGGTGAAAGTGATGTCACCGAAACGTCAGGAAGAAGGTTGTCCTTCTCAGGACGAAATCATCCAAACGCGGCGATTTCGCCGCGTTGTTCTTCGGGATATTTATCCCGAAGAACAACGCTTCATATATATACATTTAATAATAACAACATTTAATTTGTTATTTATAGACTCACGAACTACATAATGGATTTTGATAAAACTTTATGTGTGTGGAAGGTTGTGATCATATTTTTTTCCAAATTTTGTCGTCAAATATTAAAGAATTAACATGTGAAATTACATGAATTTCTATACGAAAGGAAGACATTTATACATATAAGCATACATACAATACATAGGTACATACATACGTAAAAGTCTTCTCGCACCGGTCAAATCTTCGATGCGTTCCGACATAAGTAACGCAAAAATTTCTCAGATACTTGATTTGGTAGTACTTTTTTATTACAAGTTGATGTTTGCTAATCATATACTCTATAATTTGAGAGGCGAAAATATTAATTAAAAAAAATTAACAAGTAGGTTTTGAAAGAAAAAGAAAAGGAGAAATTATTGATTAGAAAGAATTTTAAAAGACAAGTAATGATTATGCAAAGGGCATATAAAAGATACTACTTAATCATTTAATAGTGTTAAATGAGAAAATGAAAGTAAATATCATTCATAAGTTTGTTGGTATTAATGTCAATATATTTGTAATAAATTGTCAATCGTAAAATTATATCTGAAATAGGAATAGTATTGGTACAATCAGTATTGGTACAATCATACCATATAGATAACTTACAAGAACTATCGTCGGTACTATATCAGTGAATAATAAATTCAAAACGGGCAAGCGGTCTGTAAATTAATACTCACTTATTTTCAATCTCTCTATATATCGCAAAAGAGCCGTTGCTCCCTCAGGAGATGAGAATTTAGTGTTAAAAAATAGAAATGCCGTAAATAGACATATTAAAATTGATTGATCAATTTTGGAATATATTTAAATTAAGGAAATGATTAATATTAGTTAATTAATGTTAAATAATATTAAGCAAGAAAAAAATTCGGTTAACAACAGGATTGACATAAAAATCTAAGCAATATGTATTATAATTTAATAATGTAGAGTAGCGATCTGCAATTTAGCTTCATGAATATATTAATATCTTGACTTGAATGTATAAATTTAATAGTGCGATTTTAATTAATCGCAAGAAAAGTATGATAACATCGCATATATAAATATGACAGTAATATACTGTAATTTTTTATAATTTAAAACTCTCTGAAAAAGGCAGCAATTACCGAAACATGTAAGAATTAGATTATTTTAAATATATACATATTGCATATATAATTTCCTATAATATACAAAGTTCAAGAAAGGAAAGACATAACTATCTATCTATCTATCTGTATGTATATATATATATATATATATATATATATATATATATATATATATATATACATATATAAAAGCGACAGTCTGGCAAACTGTAGACTTGGGTTTATATATACATGACATCTACATTCAATAACTGACATCTGATTCATTAACACTGTTACTTAATGCATTTCTAAATAGCTTGAACCTAGGTCTATTGTGGGTGAGTGGTTAAACCGACAGTCCGGCAAACTGTAGACTTGGGTTCGAGTCCCAACATAGACAATTTTTTCAATTAAAAAATTCATCCCCCCTTACTTTGCAATTACATACATACTAACTTGATATTTGTAAATATTTCATATAAAAGCCGAAAAACTCCAATAATTTATCAATTGTTATATATATATATATATATATATATATAGATAATTATATCGTGACCTTTGTATGTTATGGTAAATTCAATTTGTTGGCGATTTAAGGTCTGGTTTTACTTTAAAATATTTATATTTAAAACAACCCTACATGTTTCGGCAAACGATGCCTTTATCAAGGAATATAAAATATAAATGACATTATATTAATGTCATACATTTGAGTTGCTATGGATAAAATTATTCAAAGATACATTCCAAATGAATAATAATAAATCATGCCTTAGTATTCTAAAATAGATAGACAACAAAAACAGGGAAACGCAAGACATGAGTTATTATTATGTATGCACCCGTGGAGCGTCTTAAGATGTAAAGCTGTCGGCATTCGCCATAAAAAACAAGGAAAACCACGAAAACCTACTCGGACAACCAGACAGGAATCAAAACACGGAACTGTCAATAAGCAAATGTATAGATATTTAAATAACTTAAGATATATAATTATATAACAGCAACATATATTATGATGGTAAATTGCAGATCGTTACATAATTAAGTTATAGTATATACTGCTTACATTTTTTATATCACTTCTGTTGTTAATTGAATTTACTATATATATACATATATATATATATATATATATATATATAACCAAGTATGTAAAAACAATGGGTGTTGGTAAATCCGGCAATAAAAAACCATTAATTAGTTAATGATAGTTCTTTATTTTTTTACCCTATTTATTGCCGGATTCCCCAACACCCATTGTTTATATATATATATGTATATATATATATATATATATATATTCAATTCTGTTTTCTGTAACTCTTATATCCTTCTTCAATATGAGCAAATCGTTAAATATACTTAATGTCCTTATTGATATATACAAAATTACACCTCCAAAATAAAAAAAAAAAACTAATCTTATTAGACATATATCATTTACATTATTACTTTATGACTGGAGTGACATTTGTTCAAGCTACATCTATTTTTAAGAAAAATTAACAATAAATAAAAATTGAGCAACCTTTTAATATGAATTTTTCTGTAAATAAACTTTTTAATGTCTTTTTGATTAAGGAAATAAACATCGTATTCTCAAATTGTATAATTTTTATAGCAGGTACTTTGATATTTGAAACTTATATTCATTGTAATATTTAATTACCCCAAATGTCAAATATAATTGCGGTTAAAAATATTTTATTTTCGCTTATGTCTGTTTTAAGCAAAATTTTTACTAATAATAATAATAATACATAATACATTTACTTTCTATTCTATCTTTCGATAATTTTTATTTAAATATTTACTTTCATATTTTCGCTATTTTGCAATTTTCTGTTTCTTCATCACTTTTAAGTAGTTTTTAACTCTAATTGGCCTAATTGGTAAACTTATTTACTTCAATTTATAATTTACTTTGCTAAATTTACATACTTTTAACAGTTCTGTTATTAAAATATTTCTTAATTTTTTCACTCACCATATTATCACGAAGTTAAATTATAAATAACCCAATTTAAGTATAACTTGCATTATCCTATGCAAAAATTAAGAACGACATTGAAATAATATCGTATTTTCGTTGTTTTAGTCTTTTTGTTATTTTATGAAAAGAAATTTATTGCGTATTTTTATATTGAATATTTGCATCAATAAGAATTCTTACTTCCGAACATAAGAAATAAGCAATTAATTTTGATTGTAAATATCGTGTGTGTAAAATACAATACAGGTTTTAAAGTAATATAAAGATCAAAAACAATGAAAATAATAAAATAAATTAGAACACGTATGTAAATATATCATTTGAACTTGACAATAACAGATACGATTTTAGGACGCTAGCACTTCCGAATATATTATACAAAGCAGTCACGTACATTTCATTATTTCACTACACTCAATGTTACAAGGACATATATCCATGATCTTTCATATAATTACATCAATTATTGCTATCTTATACAATAAATACATACAAATTAATGCAGTAACTTCCCTGAATTAAAACTTTGTATTGTTCATGGTCATAATTACGATACTAGAAGTGGAAATAAGTTTATTATCGAATTACATATGTCTCGAAATTCCCAACAATCATGAGTCAAGAAAATCGTTCATTGCACAATCGTCCAGCCTCTAACGAACTACCATTGGCAGGTCCATACATAAAATGCATATCAGTCATCTCGGCGTTCGCACTAACCAAAACTTAATTATCGAACGAAAATGCGAGACGCCATCAACTTTGACAAATTTCAAAGAGAGAAAATGGCAATTCACAACGGAAATGTTATCAATAACATATCAGGTCTACGGATAAACTAATAGTGTTTTCGATATCTGCACTAACCTGCTGTGACTACGAATAGTAATCTTGTTTTCTAATAAGAATGTTGTTTAAAATATGTAAACGTATTTCTGGATACTTCTTGTAGTCGGTAGTGCCCAGCGCTGTACAACATAGTTTTACTTAAAGCAGCGATGTGCATACTTATGGATATTTATGCGGCCCGCCAACGAATTTTAAAAATTGTTCGAAAAACTACAAAAGTAGGTAAAAATCCATTCAAATCATAATTTCTTAACTTTTTATTTTATTCTAACTTTTGTAATTGTTAGTAAGATATGTATCTTTAAGTACCTACTACTTTCTTGTTCAGGTTTACTACGTAGGCATATTGTTATGAAACTAAAAATCTGTCGAACCAACTAGATTACTCGAAGATTCGCGAAACACGTCGGTATTGTCCCCGAACAATGTGGTAGGTTCTCGATGTTAGGTAACTCGTATAAATACAACGCATCGCCCGCTATCGGGGCAGTTAAGTTTTAACTACGGACAAGCGAACGTTATATTGTTTGAATTGTAATCTGTGAAGAATAAATATTTCGTCGTTTGAACTTGGCATCTACCTACATTACAATATAATATCAATTTTGATATGGATAAACCAGGCCCCAGTAAAAAACGTAGTCGTAAGGTTGAAGACGAAAATCGACAGTTTCAAGATATTTGGACCGAAAAATACTTTCTTATTTCATCGCATAACAAAAGTGTCTGTTTAATATGCAAGAGTAGTGTTTCTATTCCGAAGGAATATAACGTGAAAACGCATTATGAATTCCAGCATCATACTTTTACAAAATTAATCGGCGAAAATCGAACGCAAAAAATTTCCACTTTACAAAGGGAACTAATAGGCCAGCAAGCTATGTTTACAAAACCAATTCAAGATGCTGAAACAGCTACTGAAGTTAGCTTTGAAATATCTCGAATAATAGCGAAAACTTGTCTACCTTTTAAAGATGGTGAGTTTGTTAAGCTGTGTTTAGATATCGCCGCAAAAGAAAATGTGTCCGAAAGATGCAAAGAGGTTTGAGAAAATTCAACTAAATCGGATGACTGTTCAAAGAAAACTTACCACATTAGCAGCTAATATAGAAGAGCAATTAGCTACGAAATCGAAAAGTTTTCAGTATTTCTCTATAGCACTCGACGAATCTACAGATGTAAGTTCCACTGCTCAACTCTTAATATTTTTACGAGGTGTAACGCAAAATTTTGAAGTGAGTGAAAACTGATTGGTATGAGTTCTTTGACAAGTCAAACCAAGAGGAGTGACATGCTCAAAGTTCTTCTGGAAAAATGTTCTATAATGAATTTGGATTTAATGAAATTATCTGGAATTACGACTGACGGAGCACCTTAAATGGTTGGAAGTAAATCTGGGATAATAACTATGTTAAAAGAGTATTTACAAACTAAAAACATAGATACCAAGGAATTAATGCAGTTTCATTGCATTGTACATCAAGAGGCCCTCTGTTCAAAATTATTGGGATTTGAAGATGTGATGAAAGTTGTAGTACCTCCTGTAAACTTTATAAACTCACGAGGTCTCAATCACCGACAATTCACACAATTTCTCGAGGATATTGAAAGAGAATATGGTGACCTCCTGTTTTACACTGAAGTGAGGTGGCTAAGTCGTGGGTTGTCACTAGAGCGGTTTCTTAACTTGATTGAAGAAATCAAAATATTTCTGGCGGAAAAGAAACAGGACGTCTCCGAACTCGACAACCGTGATTGGCTGTGGGACTTGGCGTTTCTTGTAGACATCACAAATGACTTGAATGTCTTAAATACGCGACTCCAAGGTAGAGATGAATTGATTTTGCAGTTATACTCTCATGTTTCTTCCTTTCAATGCAAATTGAGTCTTTTCAGGACACAAATCAATACAGCCAATTACAGCCATTTTCCGATCTACAAAAAAATTATGGAGAAATTCAATAAAACTGATCTCAATTTCGCTTATGTTGAAAAAATTTATATTTTAATACAAGCTTTTCATGATAGTTTTCTAGACTCCAAAAAAGTTAAACCTCTATTAGACATTCTCAGCAATCCTTTCAACATTTCACCCGAAAATGCACTGGAATCAATACAGCTGGAATTGATAGACATGCAAAATGATGATAATTTACGAAACAAGTTTAATGAAGGTAATTTACTCAACTTTTACCGTTGCGTTGACAAAACCGCTTATAAAGAGTTGCGAATAAATGAATTGAAATGCGCAAGCTTATTTGGATCGATGTATATTTGTGGGCAATCGTTTTCAGTGATGAAACTGAACAAAACAGAAAATTGAAACCGTCTGGCAAATGAAAATCTGGAAGCAATTTTACGTGTGGCGACAAGTAATGTGGAGCCAAACATAAACAAAATTGTCAGGTCAATGCAATGTCATGCATCAAAATAATAAAACATGAAATATTCATTGTAATGATTAGATTACATTACGATTACATAATTATAACAAACATTTTTGAATGTTCTTTTATTTTTATCATTTGTAGTAATTCATACTATGTATTTAAAAATAAAAATGTTTCTGTTAATAAGTATTCTTTGTAGTGACCCGTCCTTGGCTTATAATTTTCCCGAGTGGCCCCTGTTCCCTATAAGTCTGTGCATCCCTGACTTAAAGTAAGTATCTCGTAGTCGTTTTTAAGCATCGTATTAGAATGTGATTGAGATATTTGCAAGACAAAAATTGAGGCTAGTAATTTTATTTCTAGGTCAGTAGTTGTTTATCTTTTTTTTCGGACGTTGTTTACGGTCACGGCGTGATTTAATTGCATAAAGACAATTGCGTAAAGATACACTCTCACATCAAAGGAAATAACGAACTATTGTTTCGTAATAATTTATACGGTTGCTATAAGCTTAAATAATATTTAAGTAAGTTTCGACCTCGTGGACAAGCATTACTTGTAACTTCTAAATAACGTTCTCATATTTCGAAAATTGCTCTCTTCCTTATTTATGTGAATAAAAATACATGAGCGCGTTATACAGTTTATTTTTCATAGAGACCGCTAACACAATAAAAGAACGAATATCTTTAGAATTATTTAATGACAGTTGAAATTGATATAACCGTAAAAGTATATACCAGTGGTACAGAAATAACTGTTCCTAGGATTCTGTCACATTCAAAAATTTATCCAGTTATTCTAAAGAAGCTTGCGGACTATATTTTAAGCAAGTACTTGTTACTTATCGATGATTGCGGTTTAAGAGATCTGTTTCCTGTTTGTAATGTAATTGGAAAGTATTAAAGTAAAATTATTTTTATACTAATAAATAGAGCAGACCAATTTCCGTGCGCGCCATGATCGCCGGTATGGGAGTGTAATTCGTAATATATTAGAATATGCGATAGAATAGGGACGCAACATGAGCTTGTTACCGATATAAGTATAGAAGTAGAGACATTTATTCTATCAGAAATAATTAAATATACATTTGGTTTTCTGCTATTAAAGTAATATGCATAAACACACGAAAAATAAGAATAGTACATATTATAGCAGCGTTGTATGTACCTATAAATAAAATGGAAACTGTATGAAATCAGTGATTGTGTGCACGACAGAGGATTTAAAAAAACACTTACCGTTTTAAGCGTCTTCCAAGGATTGACAAACTGGAGAAACTCGATTGTATATTTTCAACATCATTTCTAAGGTTATTTCTGAAAAAAATGTCCGCCGCGAGGAAAAAAAAATTTTTATATTCAGAAAACGAGCGTTCTACATCTAGTGATGTTATATTCGCATAATCAAAATACTTTTTTAAGCAACTTAACGCATCTGTAGACGTGCCCTCACGAATACATGTTAAGGTGTCAAAATCTGCATTTCTGTCTAAAACATTTTCAAATTTAATTAGAACACTTTCACTTTTTGCGTCTTCTACAGCATGAACATCTTTAACGATTTGCAGTGATTTCTCTAACGATAGTGACAAATTTTCTAATTTTGTTATTGCTTCTTCTAGTAATTCTTCTAAGTAATTCTCACGAATACTTTGTAAATCCATTTTAATCTGGGCATCTTGAATTTTTTTCTGGCTTGTATTGATAGCTGCACTTTCTTTCGGATCGAATGATAAAACCACGTCCTTAATTTTTTCAAAATGTTCATGATAGTAAAACCCCGCCCGTAACCATGTACCCCAACGTGTCAGAATCGGCTGTGGTGGCTCAGGGGTATGGGAACACAATTTGTGAAATTTCCGAATACGTTTTAGAGATTTCAGGAATACTGCCTTTGTACCCGATATTAAAGCATCTACCTCTGGATAACATCTACGAACCTGTTCTGCCACAAGGTGCAGAGCATAGAGTTTACAAGTAATATGTAACAAGTTAAGACACTATTTTCTAAGAGACCGGCCTACAGAACACATGGTTGCGGCACCATCGGTCATAAACATTAATCTTTCGAAAGTTTAAATTTTTCCAAAGTATCTAATAGCACCTCTGAAATTTTTTCGGCATTACATTGTTCTAGTCGTCTGGATGCTAATAAAATTGAAGACGTTGGTTTGATGTGGTTCCATATTACGCGCCGTCACATCAACTACAGATTGTTTTTTGCTGTCAGTTGTTTCGTCCACACATAACCACAGTTTTTTATTTTTCAGTTCGGCTTTGATTTTATTTTCAACCTGTTTACGCACCCATGGTAAATTCCTTCGCAGCGTTGTTGTGCTCGGTAATGTTTGATTCGCGTATTTATTCCAAAATGAAATAAATGCATCATTACTTAACAAGGTAAACGGCAGTGTAGGCACAATCATAGTTACACCTAGTTCATTGATAAACTGTTGTCGATTAATTTTGTTATTATTGTGCTTCGAACTGCTTACGTGTTCTTTACAATGTGTTTTTGACCAACACATTAGATATGTATTGCACACTAAACATTTAATTTTTGAGCCATCGTATATTAAGTCCGGGAAATCCATAATAAACTTATTCACTTCGTCTGACAACGGTCGTTTTCTCGATTTATGTGTCGACGACATTTTATTACGTATGCTTACACTTACATGCAGTCTAAGCAAGTACCAAACACATACTTTAGTTCTGATGCAATCCAATAAATGATAATAAACAAATGTTAGTACGTATGACAGATGATATACTGCTGCGATATAAAGTATATATGTATTATATACGAGCCCTAACAACATAAGGTTCGCACGATACGATTTTTGATAAATAGTGTTAATTCCTTATTGTGAGCAAAGGATTCGGTACATGTACTACATTTTTAAGAACAACAGCATTTGCAACAGAATGTATATTTTATTTCTCAGGAAACGAAAAAAATCCAATCAAAGTAAAAAACGTACCTATAGATTATATTGATAACTTTAAATTACAAAATTTAATATTGAGTTACGTCACTTTTGGTCTTAACAACTGCTTTAATTCAATCTGGCATGGTTTCCAACAATTTTCTACAGTCATTTGGCGTAAACGTTTCCCATAGTACTATTAGTTTTGTCTACAAAGCATTTATTGTTCTTTGCGGATTATTTTTCATGTACCTCTTCATATAATACGACAAAGTTTCAGTAATATTAAGGTTTGGACTGCTGCAAGGCCACGGCAGAACTCTTATGTTATGATCTGACAACTGATGTTAAGTTGATTTGGCTGTGTGGCAGGATGCGCCATCCTGTTGAAATATGAAATTTCCACTTGGATAGAGGTTTTCTACACTAGAAAAGAGGCTATAATTTAAAATTTGCTGATACTTAGCGGCATCAACAATCACACTTATTATTTCTATTCTACCCACACCCTTTCCAGACATATATTCCCATATCATCCATACCCTTTGCAAATTTGACAGTCCTTATGAAAACCTTCCGGTCTATCCGAATAATTCGTTTTCTGCAATCACCTATAGAGACGTTGAATTTGGAATCATCGCTGAACATGACTTTGAACCAATCTTCTAGTGTCTAAGATAATCTGTGTATTGCCCATTTTAGACGGGTTTTCTTCTGAATTTCCGTTAAAAGTGAATTTTCTTTCGCCTTGAATAAAATATTTAATATTAAGTTCAAATCTATTGAGATTCAAATATATATTTTTTCATTTTTACCTTATAAAAACTGAGGCCGAACTTATGTATCCACTGCGTACAACATTCTTGTGAAATCGTCACAGTGGTATCTGCAGTAAAATGAGCCGTTATATCTTTCAGCGTGGCTCTGAAGTTACTTTTACAAATTTTTGCGAGATGCCTTCTCATTCTGGGTGTCACCTTGGATTGCCCTATGCTTTTACCCCGAATGACGTTACAGGACGTCTCGCCATAACATTTAATAGTTGATTTTGCCAAATTCAAATTGTTTGCGATTGTGCGCATATTATTTCCTCTATGATACTGTTTTACCTCAATTTCACGTACTTCCTTCGAGGTGGCTTTACCACGGCCCATTTTTCCGCGGACAAATTTATCACAACAATAAATAATAAACAGTTGTCGAAGCGATAACTGTTAAATTTGACATACTGTCAGAAAAAAAATAAATTAACAACAGGAGTGACATAAAAAATCTAGGCAGTATATACTATAACTTAATAATGTAACGGTCTGCAATTTACCATCATATATTGTACATATTCAAATATATATCTTATGTTATATAAATATCTAGCGCACTGCTTATCTTGCCGGCAGTCCCGATTTCAACCCGGGTCTGAGCTCTCCAAGTAGGTTTGCGTGTTTTTCCTTCACGTTCTAGGCGAATGCCGACAGCGTAGCATCTTAAGACGCTCCACGGGCGCAAGTGTAATAATAACTCATGACTAGAGAACGGATGCAATTTCCATAAAACACAATCGGCAATTGGAATTGTGTATAACGTCGCTCAGTACATCCCGACGTAATTCAATGAAGTATTTGTTTGACTTACTCGGCCACCTGGTCTCGCAGCGATAACAATGGACAACCCAGCTATTGTATTCAGAGAATATAGTGTCTTCAGTGGTGTCGTGTACGTAGATAAAATAAATAAGTTTATCGTATTTCGTAAGAGAAATAGCACGTACATTCCTTTTCTTTTCATTCAAGCAACATCTTCCAATTATTTTCACGTAAGTGTGCATAAAATTTCGTTATTTAATTTCGTTTATTTGGATCTAGAATATTCTTACTTTTTCAGACAATGGAAGAGCGTCGAGAATGGCATCGTGAAACAATGGCGAGTTGGATTGAGGGCCATACTGATTGTATGTACATTGCCAGTGATTCCGAAATTTATTGTGAAGTGTGTGAAACGTTATTGAAAAATTGCAATAAATCAACCGTAAAATCCGTAGGATCGTTAAAACACGAAAAAAAATTGAACCCGTTGGAATCTGACAATTTTAACGAAGAACTCTGTGAAACTTTAATGGCAGCTAATATTCCATTATTTAAATTGAACAATCCAATTTTGAAGACATTTCTGAAAAAATATACTGGTCGAAATGTTCCTGATGAATCAACTTTACGCAAATATTATGTTTCTAGGTGCTATACGAGAACAGTAGAACGCATTAGAAGCCATCTTTTAAATCAATATATATCAAGATATGGATAAGCGCCGACGAAACGGTGGATATGTTAGGACGCTGTGTGGTAAATGTTGTAGCTGGTGTACTACATCCAACTATTCTCTATAACTCTTATGTAATAGCAACAAGTGTTATAAATAGAGTTGATGCGGAAACAGTTGCTGAAACCATTAAGGAGAATATGCAAAAAATGCTTCATTCGGACGCCACGTACAAAGAAAAAATACTTTTATTTGTCAGTGATAGTGCTGCGTATATGTTAAAAACAGGCAGACTATTGAAGAAAACATATCCTAATATGCTGCATATTACTTGTGTAGCACATGCTCTCCACAGAATCTGTGAATATATCAGAGACACTTTTCCGGAAGTTGATAGACTTGTATCAGCTTTTAAAAAAGTTTTCAGAAAAGCACCATTGAGAGTAGCTCTTTTCAGGGAAAAATTTCCATCTCTGTCACTGCCTCCCACTCCAGTAATAACTAGATGGGGAACATGGCTGGAAGCTACTAGTTATTATGCTGAGAATTTCGATAGTCTGAAACATTTCGTAACACTGCTAAAGGAGGATGCTAGAAGTATTGGTGAGTGCAAGGAGCTCACACAAATCCCAAATTTAAAAAATCAGTTGTACTTTCTTCACGAACACTTTTTGGAAAATTGCCAAAACTAATCACTTATTTTGAAAATCGAAATCTCAAATTAAATGACGGATTAACCACATTAGATGTGGCTGTTAATAATTTGAAAAGTATTCCAAGTGACTTCGGATGTGGCCTTCGGCAAAAGTTTGAAGCAATTCTTAATAGAAATCCAGATTTAATTACATTGCAGCAATTATGTATGGAGACAATTCCACAAAATCTAACGGCTAAATATGAAGAAATAAAAGAATATTTCCAGTATGCACCTATAATCAGTTGCGATGTAGAAAGGACGTTTTCTATTTATAAGGATGTACTTAATTCAAAGAGAACAAAATTGACAAAGGAAAACCTTGAGAAACTATTGCTGGTCAATATTAATACTCCTTTACTCAACTTGAACGACAAAATGAACAAATAAAAATGTTCCAATTATATAAATAAAATTAAAAACTTTATAAATACAACTTTTCAACAAATACATATTTATTTCGTAATTTTATATAGATCACCACCCGTTTGTTTTCCAATTATATAAATAAAATTAATTAATAAATATGTATTTCGTAATTTTAGATAGATAGATTACCACCCGTATGTTTTCCAATTATATAAATAAAATTAAAAACTTTATAAATACAACTTTTCAACAAATAAATATGTATTTCGTAATTTTATAGATAACCACCCGTTCGTTTTCCAATTATATAAATAAAATTAAATATTTTAGAAATACAGCCTTTCGCCAGTACTGCACTGGGCTTTGCGTCATGTGGTAAGCGTGTCCGTTCTCTACTCATGACTTACCAATCCCTTTATATTTAACCTCAAACCGTGTCATGAATTATTATTATTTGAATTGAATGTATTTATGAATATGTATTTTTCACTATGACTACATAGCTTATATAACTTTGACATTAATATACTGTTATTTGAAATTTAGTTTGTAACGTACTCTTTAGCTGTAAGTACCTGAGGAAGCCACTGTGCTGGTGAAACGATTGTCGTGTTACGATTAAATATTAAAAAGTGAAAAAAATTTGAACCGGTAGTTTTATTTCTATTTCATTTATAATTCTTTGATAAAGGTAATATTTACCGAAACATGTAAGAGATTATTTTTATTTTTATTCGGCTAATTAAAACAATATTTAATTTGACGTTTCGATACTATATATATAGTATCTCTTTCAAAACATTAAATTTTTGTGGTGTTAATATATTGCGACGTATTTGCTATGCATTTCTAAATAAAGAAGCAGTTTTATACGTTTATATGTATACATTCCACAGATTTAAATATTTCTGGCTCAAAACTATTGTATCTCGTAATATGTTTAATGAAATTAAATACTTTTTCGTATTTCTCTTTTCTTAAAGGAAAGTTTTAGCAACGGATTGCCTAGAAAATTGAACGAAGCCGTCTTTTGTAAGAAACTGTTGTTTGAATCCGCGGTAATAAACCTGTTGACATTGGTTTCTTTCCAGAAAATGTGAATTTATATTCTAAGCTTGTAGTTTAGATTATAATAGTATCCTATTTTAGAACTTTTCTTAACTGTAAACGATATACATTTAATTTACGTGGTGCTAGATAGCACTTATATTACACTATTATATTAAGCTTTTTACTATCATATCGTGACATCATCGTAAAATATCCCTGTCGAAGAGTGGTACGTTCGAGGTCAAATTCTCGTGTTCCTCAAAAACCAAATAAAGTGGTTAAAACACATTTGAAATTATAAAAATAATGGCTAGAAATTTCTCAGGCGAAATTTCCAGTCCAGAAAACTACTTTCTCTTAAATGTTGTGTAAACAAAATGACTTATGCTCAATTATCAATTCTCGGTCGAAATGAAATGTCAAATTTTGCGAGTATGACAGTTAAAAAAACCGAGCATCACTTAAACTACTACATTTCTAATTTTTCCCCAGCAGTCCCCGTAGCTTTAGGTAGCACGAAATGTTATTTTCATATAGGAAATTTTCTATTAATTTAATAAATTCGTAAATGTTGTTATTGGTTATGGGAATCAAACCAAATCAATATTTTAATTGCTGTTATTTATATTAATCTTAAATATTAAACTTGTAAATACACAGGATGTACTTGAAATAAAGAGATCCAAAAGAAGAAATCCAAAATGTTGTGACTCAATTACGACGCGAAACCTAAAATTAAAACCCCCTTGAAAATTATATTACGTGACGCCTATGAATTCAAAATATTCAGAATGTGTATAAATAATAAATACCTCGACACAGCGTATGTTTGCAGACGTAAAAGTTGTCGATGTTATAAAAACTATAACATTGTAAGCTAAGTTCAATAACTCCAATATACTTACGTACAAAATTATCTGTTTATACATTCAAGTGAGTTATTAAAAATTATAAAAATGTCTACTACATGTATTACGTGAATGTTTCGTTATGAGAAGTAACAAATATAAAATATTAATATGGATTCAGAATGTCTATAAGAAATGTTTACACGCAAACATACGCTGCAATGTTTATATTTATAAAAATTCTAGAAGATAACATTGTGTAGACAGCTTTGTATGATAAGGGTTCGATAACTTAATACAAAAAGCTGTTAAAAATTGAGCCTTGCATATACATTTTTAAAAGAAGATGTAAGATAAGATATTTCACTTCCAATTTGGTAACAATCTGCCTTTAATCAAAGGCGTAAATGTAAATAATATCGAATGTACAATGTACGTGACTTAATTGTAGGCGACACTTAAAGTTGACGGACAATGACAAAACTTATCTATTTGTTATATTTTTCACCTTTAATTATCGTTTTATGATATAGTCGGCGTGACAAATATATTTTTTAAATATCTTTGTCATTTTTTTCTCGCCTATGAGAAGAAATTTTGGTTTTATATTCTATATAATTACATCTTTCCATTTTTCATGAGTTGTCTCTTTATTTCAAGGACAGACTGTATATGAATTTCAAAGAAAATTGTCGTATACTTATATAGAAAAGATTTCTCTACAACAAGAACATTGTTATCCAACCTTTTGACTTTCACTGAATATACAATATTTAGAGATTTGTTAATCTTACAAAATTTTCATAAGATAAAATGAAATCTTTTTAGAGAGTTAAATATAAATTTTATCGAACAAAAATTGTTGACTGTGGTGTCCATGTAAATTTATGAATATGTTACTAAATACCTAAAGTTTCAGTTATGAGGGTATGATGATTTGTTATGGTTGTTTGAGATACTGTTAGGATCTGCAATCTCAAAGGGAAAGGCGACCGTTTATATTACTAAAGTTATAATTTCGTAATGATATAAATTTCATTGGGGGCAAGGAATATATTTACCTTTTATACAAAGGCCAAAGGTTATAAAGTATTAACGTGGGCGGCATATATAATATATGTTGTCATTAATGTTTCGGTGGATAATAATGTTCTGGAAGCATTTCTTTATATAACCTCGAATGTAAATTTTTGTTTATGACTCAGAGGATTTATCTGTCACAAAAAGCATTTTATACATACTTGAGTGAGCTAAAAATCTTACCATTTGTATAAAATAAAAACATTTTTAATAATATTAAAAATATAATTGAAAATTTTGCGTGGAGATTACAAGTTCATATTTGAGCGGAAATTGCTGTGCAGGCATGCAGACACGTGTTTCGTCCTGCTGTAGACTCGTCAGTGTATGATGCTGGGATGAATAGGCTTCACAACAACGACTCTTTTTCCTCATACAGCCAAGTCATAAAGGGTGATCCAATTAAGGCTTTAGGATTTTAGTAAAATACTGGCAAGCTTGTACAATGACTACCTTTACATATTTGTTAGTTTTGTAGATTAGGTTATTACAAAACAAACATTTAACGCCCCTAGAACGTTGCAAAATAATTAAAATTTATTATCAGAAACTATGCACTGTAAAGGAAGCTTGGCGTCGATTACATACACTATCTCACACACGTGCACATCATTGGCCAAGTGAACAAAAAATTCGTAATATTGTGAAGACATTTGAACGTGAGTTTACGTTGCTGGATAATCCAAGAAGAAATTGTGTCAGAAGTGCAAGAAATGCAGACAATGATGAAGCTGTAAGACAAAATGTTTGTGATAATCCAAGTATATCTGTCAGACGTCCTGCTTAGCAATTGGACCTTACATATGGATCAACTTGGAGAATTTTACAGTAGCATTTGAGTTTACATCCGTAAAAAATCAAACTGTTCCAAGAATTGAAGCTAGTAGATCATCGTCGTCCTCGTGGCTTCGCTGCTTGGATACTAGAGCAGCTGGCAGCTGATACATTTTTTTCTTTGTATTGTAATGTTCAGCGATGAGGCGCATTTCTGGTTAAATGGCTATGCAAACAAGCAGAATTACCGGATTTGATACAATCCTCACGAATATTGAGAAACACCCTTGCATCCCGAGAAAGTTACAATTTGGTGTGCCATTCATATCTCTGTTATTTCTTTGAAAATGCGTAACGACAGCCTGTCACCCTTAATGGCGTTTGTTATCGAGCAATGTTTAACGAATTTTTCATACAAATTGTTGTAAACAATCCAACGAAACCATCGCTTTACTGCTAGGTGAATTTGGTGGTAAAGTTATTTCGGGGAATGGTCCTATGAATTGATCTATTACGATCTTGTGATGTGATGCCGTGTGACTCCTTCCTGGGGGTTATGGGAAGGCGAGGTGAACGCTAACAACCCAACAACAATTGAGGATTTAAAAACTGCCATAAGGACTGTTATTCGTTACATACCAGCTGCAATATGTGAAAACGTAATGAGAAATTGGACTGATCGCATACGCTAATGTCAACAATGTCGTGTTATACATTTGAATGACATTATTTTCAAGACAAATTGTAATGAGATGCTCTTTCGAATAAAATAAAACATTTTGTAACAATTTTAATGTTTTTATTTCATTTCGAAATCCTAAATCATTAATTGGATCACCTCTTAGAAGAGAGTATGGGAGGAAACACAGCGCTGCTCATTGACTAATGTCAATATCACGAACGCCAAACATATCCTCATCACAAGTATAAAATTTGGGAAGTGGCTCCCATCGAACGAACATAGTCATAACAGCCAGGAAACTATATTAACTTGTCTCCACTATAAGTGGAGGTCTAACAGCGTACATAAAAATAACTTGCAACATATTTGAGTGGTACCCAAAAAAAAAGGTGTAAAACCCCTTACCACGATAATATTCGTATCTTAAATACATATTTCGACAACTTAGTTACTATCCTCAGTAGGGAAAAATAACAGTGTTGAACAAGAGGCACAGTAAAGCTAATTCAAGAAACCGCGAAACATTTTAAAAGACGCTCACGTATAGACTGAATTTTGATAAAACTTGTAATTAGATCACTCGCTCTTCTTCAAAAAATGACAAATGGTCGTACTAGCTATCTAGAATTAGATCCTTATCTGTGTTGTACACATTATTTTTGTTTTTAATAATATAAATATTTTCATAGATGTCTAATTCCCTAGGAATGTTTATATTTTTAATTAGGAAAACCATCTGCCGTTATATTAAGATTGGTTTCTAACACATGACGGGCTACATTCGATTTTTCCGATCTATTGAATTTAATATGCGATATATGTTCTTTATAGCGGGTTGCTATTGAGCGTGCTTTTTGACGAATATATTTCAATTTACAATAGCGACAATTAATTTCATATATACCGGATTTGTGGCTCATCTCAATTTTATATTTAGCGTTTAGACTGAATTTTGAGAAAACTTATACATAATTAGATCACTCGCTGCTCTTCAAAAAATGACAAACTTGTCCTTTTACGCACTTTCCTGTATCTACTCTAGAAAGTCATACAAGCTATCTAGAATTAGACCATTATATGTGTTGTATATATTATTTTTGTTTTTAATAATACAAATACTTTCATAGATGTCCAATTCCCTAGGAATGTTTATATTTATAATTAGAAAAACAATCCGCCGTTATATTACGATTCGTTTCTAACACAGGGCAGGCTACACTCGATTTTTCCGATCTATTGAATTTAATGTGCAATATATGCTCTATAGCGGGTTACTACTGAGCGTGTTTTTTTACGAATATATTTCCACTTGCAATAGCGATAATTAATTTCGTATGTACCAGATTTCTGATTCATCTCAACTTTATATTTAGCGTTCGCTAGCCACGCTATTTAGATTTTTTGTAATTTGATAATATGGTAAACAGGAACTTTTTGTCGCGATTTTATTGAAGTAACAAACAAGTGAAATTGCGGACTGTATTTTTTAAATTAGTTTTTCTAATCAAGTTATTAATTATTTCTGGGTCAAAACCATTTATATCTCGCAATATTTTTAATGAAATCTAATTCTTTTTTGGAATTTCTCTTTTGCTAACGGAAAGTTTAACAACCGATTGACTGGAAAATTGAACGAAGCCGCCTTTTGTTGGAAACTGTTGTTTGAATCCGCGGTGATAAACCTGTTGACATTGGTTTCTTTCCGGAAAATATCGATTTTTATTTTATGCTTATTTCTAATTACTAGTGTATCTAAGAATGGTATTTTATCAATGTTTTCCTTTTCCGCTGCGCATTTAATAGTCGAAAATTTCAAATTTAACTCTTTTACGAACATTTTCCATGCACACATACGTGTATAGAAAATCCCGAAGATATAATCTTCGTACCTTATCCAAACTCTTGGGATATATTTTTAAATTCCACTTCGAAGCGGCTCATAAATAAATTACTTGTGAATGGAGCTATACAATGGAGATAGATTCTTTGTGTTAGCTTTACTGTGTTCTATGTTCAGCAGCGTTGTTTTATCCTACTGAAGATGGCAACTTAATTGTCAAAATTTGTATTTGGGATATGAATATTAACGTGGTAAGGGGTTTTAGGAATGGGCACAATACAAGTATATATACGAAAATAGCTATCCACGCATGCGGGCATATGAATGTTCCTGCCATAGACTTGTAGGTTGGCATGATGCTGAGACAGACAAATTTCACAGCAACTGCTTTTTGTCGCATACAGTCAAATCGTAAAAGACATCATGGAAAAAATTCAGCGCCGCTCATAAAAATGTTTCTGTTTTATCTCCATTGACTAAAACATGTATGAAATAATTGTTTATCGGATATTTTAGTCGAAGTATGTAAGTAAGCATTTAAAAAGTAATCATTTGGAATTTACATGAAAACATGAAAATTATGTTTTTAATCTCTGAACATTCCCTAGATTTAAACCTAAGTATTTGTACGGAAATACTCTCTTATTGATAATAAATTCCTAAGCAATTTCGAATCGTTAACCTAAATATATGCTTATGTGTAAATAATAGTAAGGGTAAGCATTTTTAGTTTATGAATTTCTTCGTCATCTTTGTTGTTATTCCAATAAAGAATAATATTTGTTCTCTATAATAATTGGTTGATTGGAAGCAGTCATATCAATTATTGAAATGTGTACTTATGCCTGTATGCCTCTGGTAATACATAGTTTATTAGAGTAAAATTACTTTCGGATGAGACTGAAGATGCGCGAGTGATGACATTACAAAAATACTGAACCCCTTAAAAACATTGAGCAGTCGGCAGCGGGAGCAATGTACGTACAAGACCACTACGAAACACACAGATCAAATGCCTGGTATCGACTGACAAGTAATCGATAAACGTTTGTGGCTCGTATAGTACACGGATTTATACTACTAGCTGTTTCTCTCATTTATGAGGTGGCTCTCTTTCTAATTACTAAAATGTGTTTCTGCGCCAGTCTCATCCGAAAGTAATTTTACTCTATCACCCGATCAACATCATTGCATTGGTGAACTATCTAATTCATTGTCTTTCACAGAGTATTTTGGACCAGCATGGATAGGTTCAACATACTCCCTTTGCTTGTCTTTACACCTCTCCATTCGTGTTTTCCATTGCCTGCAGTGTTAATCTCTTCAGCTAGTCTAACATTTTAGCTTCGACCTCTTCTGCAGACTTAAAACGTGTACTCTTTAATGCACATTTCACTTTTGGAAACAGGTAGAAGTGGCATAGATAATGCACCGGCACGTTCTGCTAGTGCAGCATCCACCAGTTGTTGTTCGATAGATCTAGTCTTTTCTTCTTCACACTTACTCTCAACTTGATCAGAACCTCAATGTAGTACTTCTAGTTTACCGTTTGGCCCTGAGGTATCCACTCGGTCATAATGAGGCCACTTCGACTTGCTCAGTCGAACTTTTTTGCGTCTTCGCAAAGTAGTTGTTTCACAGTGCATTGTTTCAGAGTTGCATTGGAAAATCCATGTTTCGTCATATGTGTTAGCTATCATTTCACGCTCTGCTGTGTAGAATGATATATAAATCGCGATCACATTGATATGGAAGGTTTCTGTATTGGAAGCTCCTAAGTTGTTTTTTTTAATGTATCGGAACATATGACTGAATTATTTCATTTAGATCCTGACGGTTTGTGCAAAGACAGGGATAATTTTTACAAACTTAATGTAAGTTGTCTTAAAAACAATAAAAATGAAATTATTGTTTTTAAAAAAAAGTTTCACAAATTGGTAGTCAAAACGTTAGTAATTTTTTAATTCGCTAAGAAATAAGTAATTAAACTTCTAGTTTCAAAAATTCTTTTATTGTAAATACCACTACAATATTGTTTCGCCATACAATGGCTTCATCAGGTGGATGAAATACTGAATATGTACAATACAAGTTTGAATATTTATGTGAAAATTATTGGGGAAATGGTGGTGGAAAAACTTTACAATCTTAAATTTAGTAGAGGGTAGTTGTTTAAATTTAGTTGGCCATTTAAAGCTAATCCTAAACTATTGTATCTATTAATTTCTAAGTTTTCTAATAGGTTAAGTTTTTTACTTTTTCCTTGAATGTGTAAAATTTTGAAATCTATATTAAATCTATGATTGATATCTATACAATGACTTGCAAAAGTTGAATCTGTTTTCTTTTCTTTATGGCTTCTGTCGTGTTCTTTCATCATAATTTTGAATGTCGTGTCCGTTTGTCCTATTTATACCTTATTACAATCTTCGCATGTTAACTTATATACACCAGAGTTTGATTCTTTGTCTATTTTATCTTTGTTGTTTTTTTAATAATGTTCTGTATAGTATTGTCTGTTTTAAATTATATATGTTCGTTATTAAGTTTTTTAATGAAAGTACCAATTTTTTCCGAAATTTTTCCTAAGTAAATGATTGAATTATAGGAATTAGTTATCTTGTATTTTAATTTTGGATAAACTAAGGAAAGGGTTTTAGATTTTTGTTGGCTATTTAGGATGTTATTGACAATATTTTTAGAGTAACCATTGTTTAATGCTATTGTGTGTATACTATTTAGCATTCTAATAGCATTAAACAATGGTTAGTCTATAAATATTGTCAATAACATCCTAAATAGCCAACAAAAATCTAAAACCCTTTCCTTAGTTTATCCAAAATTAAAATACAAGATAATTAATTCCTATAATTCAATCACTTACTTAGGAAAAATTTCGGAAAAAATTGGTACTTTCATTAAAAAACTTAATAACGAACATATATCATTTAAAACAGACAATACTATACAGAACATTATTAAAAACAACAAAGATAAAATAGACAAAGTATCAAACTCTGGTGTATATAAGTTAACATGCGAAGATTGTAATAAGGTATACATAGGACAAACGGGGAGGACATTCAAAATTAGGATGAAAGAACACGACAGAAGCCATAAAGAAAAGAAAACAGATTCAACTTTCGCAAGTCATTGTATAGATATCAATCATAGATTTAATATAGATTTCAAAATTTTACAAATTCAAGAAAAAAGTAAAAAACTTAACCTGTTAGAAAACTTAGAAATTAATAGATACAATAGTTTAGGATTAGCTTTAAATGACCAACTAGATTTAAACAACTCCCCTCTACTAAATTTAAGATTGTAAAAATTTTTCCACCACCATTTCCCCAATAATTTTCACATAAATATTCAAACTTGTATTGTACATATTCAGTATTTCATCCACCTGATGAAGCCATTGTATGGCGACACAATATTGTAGTGGTATTGGTACAATAAAATAATTTTTGAAACTAGAAGTTTAATTACTTATTTCTTAGCGTTATAATGAAATTTCAAGAAGTATCTCCTTGGTCAATTAACTATTTAATTTTTTATTTAATGGTAAAATTTGATATACGTTTCTTCAATGGAATTTACAGAAAATATATCATGTTTCTAGTCACTATAATATACGATTTAAATTGTAATCAATTCATTTACCCACATCTATGATACAATTGAAAGACGGAGAGCTTTTTCATGTTCAAACTAGAAAATTTCAAAACAATAACACGTAATTATTGTGATATTTCATATTGGTACATTCACAAACATTCAATGCGTCACTCTCAGTGCGCATGGTGTCTACTGCCTATTGAAATGTCTTCTGGCAAGTGCATTGTTAATTCTATTTCCGATATTGAAATAAATTTTTCACATATTCTCTTAAAAGGTCATAGTCGTTATCAAACTATGATGCTAGAGGATTGGGAAAAGTATTCAGATATGTATATATATATATATATATAAGCAGGCCAGTAATTAGGTTTTTAATTTTAGTACGTTGATCATGTCTCACGAGGAAATTGTTCCATTACTGACTCAAGTGGAAGAGGCGGAGGAAATCGAAAAATGTCAACGGAGATGTCTTCTGAATTTGTTTAATACTCCTAATAGGTGTAAGCATTTTTTGACTACTGTTTAAAATTTTATATTTTTAATCGACATACCTTCAAAAAATATAGGTCTAATAATCCTTCTCTCACAAACAGCTGCCTAAACTTCAATCTTCTGTAGATGCAGTGGTGCTTCCACAAAAAAAGTGCGGATTATTTGCTCTCCACATCCTCATGTTTTGAGAATTTACGTAGCCAGAGAGATGAAACCAGGATTCATCAGTAAACATAACATTTTCAATGCCTCTATCATTACCAACAAAATGATCAATAAATCTTTGACAAAATTCCTGTCGTTTCGGTCTGTCCACAAGAAGTATTTCATGAGGCTCTTGCAAGCGGTAGGGGTGTAAATGTAGATCATGCTTAAGGATACGTCTGCAAGGATCTAATTCTTGGTGCAAATGTCGCACAGAAAACTGAGGACGTTCTTCTACCAATTGCCTTACCGCTTCAACATTTTCCTCATTTCTAGCTGTTGGGCTACCACTGCATTTTTGCGATCCACGTTTCCTGTTTCCCTGAATAATTGCGCAAAACGGCAAATGCAGGTGGAAAACTGATCATATGGCATAGCAATATCTGGAAATGCTTCTAAGAAATCCTGATATGCATCCCTGATAGAATAAATCCATTCACCATTAATTTTACTACTATTCTTAAAATAAATTTCAACCATGTGCCGTTCCTGTTGTCCGTTAAATACAAAAGCCATTATTAAATAGCTAATAAATTGCAAAGATATCTTCCAACTTGTCAGTTTGACTTATCATTATTTACAAATGACACTTCATCACTTCTCTAAAATCAGACGTGACTTATATGTCTATCTCAGTCGTTCATGGCCTACCTAGGATAAAAATTTTGTGGCTGGCTTGATACAAGTTTGTATATTTTTATGTTTGTAGATAAAATAATTGTAGTAATATACCTATGTAATATATTCAAGTAAAAATAAATTTCACATCCGTTCATATACGCACCTGACATTGTTTTTCAAATATTTCCTGATAAAATTTTTTATTAGTTTCATAACAATTATGTTCTTTACTTTATCGTTGATGGCAGATAAGGAAGAAAGTGACGTGTCTGATATGAATATTATCGTAATCTAAAATTAGAATAGCACTCATAGTAGCATTGCTTTTGAAGTAGGCACTCTTCTGAAGTACATGTTTATAAATTTTTTTTCTTTGAAAGCACTTAAGAGGTTTTAAAATTACCCAAATATTAAGAGTTAATTGTTTTGGTACTTACTATTACTATGTTGTATTTAATTACTAAATATATTTTCCTAATTTATTTGGTTACCCCCAATTACATGTATGTACAATCCTTTCGAAAAATAGTAAGTGATTAGGAATTTCCCTCCAACTTGGTAACAATTTCGCGCCATACAAAAAATTGTCAATCGCAAATATTCCTTGACTTTTAACGGTTCAATGTTGTTTTTATAAAGCGAGTTCTCTAAATATTTCAAAGTTTCTGAAATAGGCACCGAAGGAAACTAGCGTTACATCGAATGTAACTAAAATCTCTTCGTCTTCTAGTTCACAATCTTTAATTGCTTGAACAAATTCTAAGGAATTTCCAAGTGACAAACTTTCTGGTTTTACTGATAAATTTTTTAATTCATTCACTAACTTGTAACGTTGTTGACGATGGATGAAGTTGTTTGGCCTATTTCCATTGTTTGTAGGATTTGAATAATCCGACGTTTCGGCAGTCAATCTACTGCCGTTTTCAGAGTAGCCCAGAGGGTCACTTCTTGCCAAACTCATGTGTAATATATATGTCTTCTCAAATTTTTTAATTACAAAATACAGTTACATTAATAAAAAAGTTTACAACCTAAAAGAGTCAATATCATTTAATTCTATCTTTACCTATTTACGCTCACGTCTGGTTCATTGATAAAGCTTAGAGTTAGCTTTTTTAAATATCTTTGTATAGTTATAGTAAATTTATTAAACTTATTATGTAAAAATTAATTTAATAATGTATTATTTTTAGAAAATATAATAGTTAAAGTGCACTTATTATACGTATCTAATCTATATTAAATAAAATACAAAATATTTTCAAATATATATTTATTTAAATATATGTTTACGATCCTGTCATAGTTCCATTTATTGTAGTCGGTAATATAGAGACGGACACGCTTACCACTCAGTGCAGTACTGGCGAAAGGCTGTATTTCTAAAATATTTAATTTTATTTATATAATTGAAAAACGAACGGGTGGTGATCTATAAAATTACGAAATACATATTTATTTGTTGAAAAGTTGTATTTATAAAGTTTTTAATTTTAATTATATAATTGGAAAACGAACGGGTGGTTATCTATAAAATTACGAAATACATATTTATTTGTTGAAAAGTTGTATTTATAAAGTTTTTAATTTTAATTATATAATTGGAAAACGAACGGGTGGTGATCTATAAAATTACGAAATACATATTTATTTGTTGAAAAGTTGTATTTATAAAGTTTTTAATTTTATTTATATAATTGGAAAACAAACGGGTGGTGATCTATAAAATTACGAAATACATATGTATTTGTTGAAAAGTTGTATTTTTAAAGTTTTTAGTTTTATTTCTATAATTGGAACATTTTTATTTGTTAATTTTGTCGTTCAAGTTGAGTAAAGGAGTATTAACATTGACTAGCAATAGTTTCTCAAGGTTTTCTTCTGTCAATTTTGTTCTCTTTGAATTAAGTACATCTTTTTAAATAGAAAACGTCCTTCCTACATCGCAACTGGTTATAGGTGCATACTGGAAATATTCTTTTATTTCTTCATATTTAGCCGTTAGATTTTGTGGAATTGTCTCCATACATAATTGCTGCAATGTAATCAAATCTGGATTTCTATTAAGATTTGCTTCAAACTTTTGCCGAAGGCCACATCCGAAGTCACTTGGAATACTTTTCAAATTATTAACAGCCACATCTAATGTGGTTAATCCGTCATTTAATTTGAGATTTCGATTTTCAAAATAAGTGATTAGGTTTGGCAATTTTCCAAAGTGTTCGTGAAGAAAGTACAACTGATTTTTTAAATTTGGGATTTGTGTGAGCTCCTTACACTCATCAATACTTCTAGCATCCTCCTTTAGCAGTGTTACGAAATGTTTTAGACTATCGAAATTCTCAGCATAATAACTAGTAGCTTCCAGCCATGTTCCCCATCTAGTTATTACTGGAGTGGGAGGCAGTGACAGAGACGGAAATTCTTCCCTGAAAAGAGCTACTCTCAATGGTGCTTTTCTGAAAACTTTTTTAAAAGCTGATACAAGTCTATCAACTTCCGGAAAAGTGTCTCTGATATATTCACAGATTCTGTGGAGAGCATGTGCTACACAACTAATATGCAGCATATTAGGATATGTTTTCTTCAATAGTCTGCCTGTTTTTAACATATACGCAGCGCAGCACTATCACTGACAAATAAAAGTATTTTTTCTTTGTACGTGGCGTCCGAATGAAGCATTTTTTGCGTATTCTCCTTAATGGTTTCAGCAACTGTTTCCGCATCAACTCAATTTATAACACTTGTTGCTATTACATATGAGTTATAGGGAATAGTTGGATGTAGTACACCAGCTACAACATTTACCACACAGCGTCCTAACATATCCACCGTTTGTCGGCGCTTATCCATATGTATTGATTTAAAAGATGGCTTCTAATGCATTCTACTGTTCTCGTATAGCACCTAGAAACATAATATTTGCGTAAAGTTGATTCATCGGGAACATTTCGACCAGTATATTTTTGAAGAAATATTTTTAAAGTGGGATTGCTAAGTTTATTTAATGGAATATTAGCCGCCATAAAAGTTTTACAGAGTTCAGATATGTTTGCGATCCTAAGTGACGAATTTTTGACGATATTTTACGGATTTTGTAATAAATTTCGGAATCACTGACAATGGACATACAATCAGTATGACCGTCAATCCAACTCGCCATTGTTTTACGATCCCGTTCTCGACGTTCTTCCATATCATATCTGAAAAAGTAACTTAAACAATGCTCTAGATCTAAATAAATTAAAACTAAAAATGTGTGCGTAAGTTATTGAAACTGAACTAAATTCAATGCACACTTAGGTCGAAATAATTGGTAGATGTAGATTCAATCAAAAGATATTAAACAGGATCTATCACAAAAATTACGATGTAAATAACAGTTAGGACTACGAAAACAAGAAACTAACTCACAGCACTTTATTTATCTTACGAAATATAATCTAATAAATAAAATACATTATAAAAACCCCGCTTCTATCTACGCTCATGAAAACACTTTAAAAAGCACTATATTCTCCTAATACAATAGCTGGCTTGTCCATTGTTCTCGCTGGGAGCCCAGGTGTCCGAGTAAGTCAAACAAATACTTTATTGAATTACGCCGGGATGTATTCAGCGACGTTATACACAATTCCAATTGTCGATTGCGTTTTGTGGAAATTGCGTCCGTTCTCTAATTATTACAATAATCGAACAGTCGATTTTTCATTCGAATTATCGAAGTATTTATTGCTGACCGTGTAATTGCGTCTTTAATGTGTGCTACACGCAAAATAAATAAACAAATGTACAGCTATGTAAACAAACATTTTTATTATTTGCGCACTGCGCTAGTTTATGTCAAAAATTCTTAAACACTATATTACTTATTCAAACATTATTTCCTAACTATTCGTGTCACTATTATTCCGAGATTTCATTTTTCATATTTACATCAGATCGTCCATTTTTACTAAAAGTGGACAACGTCGTTAACATTAAAATTACATTTAATCTCCGCATAGACCACGTAAATATGTATAATAAATAAAATTACGTCTATTAAAATTCCCACATGCTTTTCTGGAGCACGTAATAAATCCATGTTAAGCGAATTTTAAAACAAGGCTTTTCAGAATATAACGCAGAGTACGAAAACATCTTTTTATAAATAGCGCATGCTCGAGTGTGTATACTTGCAGATAATGTACATATACCAGATAAAATGTTAAATTAAGTGTAAATAATTAAAATCGATCTATATATATTTCTGTTTCTCTTAGCCTTTCTCTTAAGTATAAGTGGTTAATTTTTTCTTGAAATACGTCTTGATAAATTAATCTTCAAATAAACATCATTATTTTAACGTTTCGACATTTATTGCCTTCATCAGAAAAATATTGATTACAATACTAGGTTGCTAGAGAATTTCTATGTGTAAATTTAAACTAAATTTATTGAATACTGTAGGTGCATTTGTGTGGTAATTCATAAAACGAAAATAAAATGATTATAAATAATCTGACTGATAGAGCAATAAAACTATCACATGCTCACTACAGAAAATATAACATTAAGAAAATTAAAACGATCGTAACACATAATAACTATTCACCACAACTTATAGAACAAATAATTTAAAAAAGAATCCACAAAATATACAGAAGTGCAAACACCAATAAAAATTTGAGCAATGAAACACAACATATATCCCGGTGCCATGTATTCCACAACTATCAGGAAAAGTCAAATATACTTTAAGAAATATGATAAAGCTACAACATATAAACTTAGCAACACAAATATATCACGCAGAGAAATACATGTTTGTATCAAATAAATCTGCTTTGACTCAAGAAATTCTGTTTTGTATATCCACAAGACAATATTATCTTGTGGAGAGATAAATATATTCTTGAAATTATTTACTTCATTCAAAACTATTTCTTATTTGAATGAAACATATAAAATGTGTTTGCTTAAGAAAAATATTCGTAAATCAAATCCATTGTATTCTTACTTGAAGTAAGTTTTGTCGCAGAATATTCTTATGGCAAGACGCTACGTTTTCTTAATGAAAGAAAATATTTTTTATGTGAGAATGCGAATGTTTTGCATAGAACTACCAAATTGTTTTGATTTTTATATACGAGGATACGTTAAAAATAGTTTTCGTATAACTTTAAAAATTATATAATGAATAGTAGACGTATTTTATTACTATTATATTTATTTATTATGCAAATTTAATGCCTTCCACTTTTTAATTGAGAGCTCCCCGACAATGAGTATTCCTAGTTAGGTATGAATTAAATAAAAGTATCAAAGTTTCAAGTGTCGATGTTAAAAAATTTATTATTAATATAAAACCGTTATTAAATGCAGAATTGATTTAGTAAATCAATATATGCATTGTAATGATAATTTTCTGATAAAAAGGAGCTAATATTTTTATTTTCGTACTTTTTAAAATGCCAAGGTTTAGGAGAGATGAAAATTATACATATAAATATACGACAATATTTTATTATTTCTACAACACAGTAATAAATTTTTATAATGTTACATAGGATTCATTTAAAAATAAAGTATGAACAATTGTTGTTTTTCTGGAATATATATCGTTAAGTGAGATTTGTCTCTCCTCTGTAGTAAACTTAACTTTATATGCTCTATAATGCATAGTGTAATCTAATGTTTCTAATTTATTATATGTAAAATAACAGATGCTAGTATTTTCACTGTTAATTAAAATCTTCGTAACTAAACCAAACTGAGGCGTATTATCAATATACTTTATTAAAATTACATCTGATAAATTAAAATGATTGCCATTTACTTCATACCAATTAGTAGATACAGGATGAAATGAAAAATTCTGACGATTTGTCAAAGAAAACTCATCCTCAACTTCGGTGGTGGTAATTCCCACTTTCTTAATATATCACTCACAAATTCGTCCATATTGATAACTATCACTTTAATATAATAATTCATACACATAAACAACGACACAAAGGTAGCAAATGCAGCGAACTTGTGTTACTTGTGTACAAAGACGTCTAACATTGCACCCCTGATCGGGCCTATACGTAAACTCGCAATCGCTAAAAATAGAAATGATATAATAAGTTTGCTTCCACCAAATAGATGTTTTTCTTTATAGAAACATTTATTCAAGAAATTTTTAGTTTTGTTGGAGAAATACTGATTTTCTTAATATAAGGAAACAGTTTTAAAGGAAACAAATTCTTTTCTAATTCCAAGAAAATAGTAGTAAAACAATATTTTTTCTTGTTCTAAAAATGCATTTCTCTGTGCGTGTACATCTATTCCCAAAGCTAAAACCTAAAACCTAAAATAGAAAAAAAATCGAGAAACATAACATTTATAAAATTAAATCTCTTTTTTACACACAAACTGCAGCACGATTACCATTTCGATTTTGAAGACACACAGATAATCGGTAGAAAACAACAATCAATGAAAAGAGAAATTAAGGAAATGATTAAAATTAAGCAAGAAAAAGATTCAATTAACAACAGGAGCGACAAAAAAAATTAAGCAGTGTAGATTATAATTTAATAAAATAGAGTATCGATCTGTAATTTACCTTCATGAATATATGTACATATTGCTGTGTACTTTGATTTTCAAAATGGGCTCCAATTATCAAACATGAATCGTCACACACACATATTTATAGCTTAGACTCTTAAAATTGTTCTCAGGGTTTGTGTTTTACAAACAAAAGGGGTTCCTTCTAACTAGGCCTAGCATCCAATGTATTAAGGAGATAAATAATAGGACAAGACACTCAATTTAATACATTTATTATTCACAATTTGCAAAAATATACATTAATTTTTAAATGTGTTAAATATCATCAATTTTATTTTTCTTTAAAAATAAAACATAGCATGTAAATCTTTATATCTAGTCAAAATATACGCATATTTAAAAATATGACTTTGAAGATCTTTGTTTGATTTTAATAAATCATCCAAAATACACCTGTATATCACTTTAGACCAGTGAGTCCGATACTCTGCTAAATATCAAAGTATGACAGTGTTTTTTATTTAAAATGATAACTAGCGAAGTTTATGGATTTATAGTGTTATAATACGATAGCATTTTAAAAGAGAAATGTGTTATTTCATATTCATGTGACGAGAATTTACCCTACCTCATGAGATACTCACCATCAGACAATTTGTCCTATATGAAATTTCAAAAACCCAGATATCCTTAAGTGTTCGTGAGACCTTACTCTACTTACAATTTAAAAGAGATATGTGTTACTTCTTTTGTTTTAAAAACATAAATTAAGTTAATTCACGATCAATCAAAAATCCATATAAAATAAGTAATCTTAAAAATTTTTATTTACTGAACTTCAAAGTCTTTAATACATTACTGACCTGCTGAATTCATTATTATAAAGATAATCAAATTCTGCATGATACAGATTCATCCTTTTTAAGATAAAATAAAGTAATATATATATATATATATATATATATATATATATATATATATATATATATATATTGTAATATAGCTAATAGGCCTAATATAATAATAAAGCTAAATGATAAATAAACATGCAAAATTTAATGTTTAAATAAACTGGTAGGTTAAATGTTTAAATTGTGAATTATCAATCTCTATATTAAGTGGGCTATTACAAGTTACATATAGATGGGGTTGTATTGCATCAAAAACTGTTATTTGCGCATGATGCAAAGATACATATTCGTTAATATCGAAGTATACATAACCAAAACAGCTGTTCATAAATATAACTACTTATAAGTATATTCAGGTGGGCGAAAGTTTGTGTGATATGTCCGGCTAGACAGAAGAACAGTTTAGACTCTTGTTGTTGGACATAAAAACATGCCTATTAAATGGTAGGTTCGGTGACGGCAATAGGACACTTACAAAATCAGCTGATGCTAATGCAATTAATAATAGTGTTTCTATATTCAAAACTACAAAATAAAACGAATGAGATAAGGATTATAATTATGGACTTTAATGAAGTAATTGCAAAGAAAGAACAGGTAAGTGGAAAAATTAATTAAAACTTGTGAATATATATAAAATGTAACATGTCACGTGATGAAATAAATATGGCATAAAATCTAGGTTAAACGATACAACAAAATAAATGTGACATGAATAAAGCTAAACGCATAAAAGAATTCTAAGATTGAATTTAATAAATTAACAGGAAACTGTATTCTTCGTAACTTATATTAGAATATCTAAATCTTAATATGAAACATAGGTTATATTTATTTAAAAAGAATAATTCGATAGTGGTTTTATTTAATGACATTAAATTAATTTATCATTTTCAAAATTCGTAGGATGTTTAAAGAATACTTATGTGATCTTGCGGCTGGCTTCCCGGCGAAATGCAATTTACGTTTTCTTGGACACCGGTTACCGTCTGGACTCGCAAAATGCGTTAAACAGGAGCTGGATATACTGGTAAGGTTTTGACTAGATTTGACGTATGGTTTTTTAGATTTATTAATACTTTTTCTTTTAATTTGCAGAGAGACACTTATAATACGTCTAGGTGTTTTTAATGGAGAATTTTCTAGTGACGCTAACTTTCTTTTTTTTTTAATTCGTCCAACTGTATGTATTTATATAGTCTCGACATTTTATTATAATGAAAATGACAATTTAATCATTTTAAATATACTTATGCTTAGTATAAATTATCTAATTTATATTTGTGAATACATGTTTGACGTGTGAATGTTGATAGTTATCTATAATGCTAATTTTATAGTGGGGAAAATTCCCGCGGTAATCTTTTTAAATTTATGCAGTTTTGCCTAAATAAATGGCGTCATTTATTATTAATCAATTAAGTTGAAATATCTTTTGAAATACAAGATATCGGAATGAAATGACAGATACAAATTAAAAAATAAAATAAATAAATGTGAGAATGAATTTAAAATAATTAAATACGCGAAATCAACTTTATTGATATTACATATGAAGAATTCAGTTTCAATATTTTTTTATAAATCTAAAGCTTACATCTATACATGAAAATTCCGTCTTTTGCTAACTGAGGCATTCTTAGGTGTAAGCTTGACCTACATCAATATATATATATATATATATATATATATATATATATATATATATATATATATATATATATATAATAAACTTAATAAGTCGGCGATTAAAGGTCTGGTTTATTACTTCAAAGTATATATGTTTTAAATATATGTACTTTGAAGTAATAAATCAGACCTTTAATCGCCGACTTATTAAGTTTACCATATCATACCAAGGTCACGAAAATATTATATACATATATATAAATACATAATTAAAACCAAGTAAAATAATTATTCTCTTTAAACTAAAAATATAAAAATTTTAATAATGGATTAAACTCAATATAATTTACAATACAAATTTTATTTCTTATCACCGCTTTAAGATGATTTTAGAAAAGTGTCTTCTTCTTAAGAAATTTTCTATAGATATGACCTGTGACGTCAATCCTTTTTCAAATGTAAAAATTCTGTCTTCTAAATTATATTCTATATTTAAAAACTCTCGTTCTTATATTCGTTTACGTTTCTTAATATTTTTTTTCAAACAGTGTTTAATATTTCAAAATTCGTTCTTATTTCGATTTTTAATGTTTTTCAAGATCATGTAAATAGTATATTAAAGTACAAGTTGCATAAGACATGATTTTAGTGCACGCGTTCAAGTTTAGAAGGCGAGTTTTCTAAAGAACAACTGCACTAAAATGTCTTATGAAACGTGTATTTTATACTATTTTTTATATTTCGGACATTAAAAGTTCAAAAAGACTTAAAATAAGAGGCATGTTTTGTACGAAAATTGTAGAAATTTTCTTTTTTTTGAAGTTGGTAGCATTGATGTTTAACTAGACCATTTTAAATATTTGAAAATCGGCGGTGTTACATGTCATTTTAAGTTTAAAATTTAGATTGATTTATGCAATGACCAACCTCTAAAAACAAAATTTTGCGTGCGAAAAAGTAATACTTTATGCAACCCAAACGGGTGTCGAAAAGTGCACTTTATAGCACCGAAATAGAAAAAATCCGTTTTCTTTCTATCCATTCTGTCCTTCTCTTGCGTCCAGCCCTATGCCTTCTTTATTTTTCACGTTGACTGTTCTACGCCCACGTGTCGTATCCTTCTTCTGTTACTAACTAATTGACTATCCTCTTCTATCTTCTGTTGAAAGTGTTATCATGTACTGCAACTTCAAATATAACTAACCTATAATTTTAAAGCTAGTTGACAACTGTATTGTTTATTACGTATAAACAAAATATCTATCTCTAATGGATCGACAGATACCATATTAGACTCTATTTTGTATACTATAGAACCTTTTGAGTTATTTTCCACTGGTGTTGATCCTTCTTTTGATTAATCATACATATTTGTAAACGGATGTCATGCTGTTCTTATAGACAAGTATTACAAAATGTCAATTTTAAAAATACATATTCTATTATGTATAGTTTATTACAAGGTTATTATTGTCTTTTTAGACTATCCTAATTTGTTGTATATATTAAATAATAATATATACTTGATATTCTAAGGACCTTAAAGAATATCTTTGTTTGACATTTTTACGTTCACCATGACTGTCACAACAAACAATGTTTAAGTATTTCTGAAATCTGCAAGATTTAAATGTTGATTATGAAATTTATTGCAACTATAATACTTTAAATATCCTTTTATATTTTGGTAGGTATAGCATGATTTAAATTTTAAGTTTTTAATATTTATAAACTAAAACGTAAAGAGATATAATAATCTATATGGCATTTAAAATTCTATATAAATTTACCAAATATACACAGATGTGTTTTCATAACACGATCTGTATTGTTGCATTTTTTAAATCTATTACTGAAAATAACGAGAAACTCTACATAAAATAAACCTTAGATTTATTCTATCGATTTTTCATACAGGGTGCATTCAAAATTGAACCGTTTCAAATTTTTCACTTCTGTTTACAACTCTTTCTAATTTTTCAATTTGTTTCGTTTAGAAAGAAACAGCAATATGTATATACAGATCTAGGCTTAAATATATAAATTTAATTGTGTAATTTTAACTAATCGTTTGAAAACTATGACAATATCACATATATGAATATGACAGTAATATACTGTCATTTTTTATACTCTTATAAATTGTATGTTTACATTTTTAAGAAACTCTTTGAAAAAGGCAATAATTGCCGAAACATGCAAGAGTGGAATTAATTTAAATAAATAATATATTTAATTAAAACAGACCTCAAGTCGAATCAAACCGAATCAAGAAAATCTCCTATAATATACAAAGGTTAGGAAAAGGAAGAAGTGACGTAAGCGTTTCTTTGGCAATAGCGGCCTAGTATTTAAAACAATATTTAGTCCATAGTTACGTCTCGATAGTATGTAAACTACCTTTTTCAAACTAGAATTATTTTGATTCAAATTAGTGAAAGTACATTTTTGTTGATTTATTTGCTTATTATTAAATATTATTCTGCTAAAATAAAGTTACACTGAATTTACATATTAAAAAAAAGTATAGGGTTTTACGTATTCAATTGATTAGGTGTATGTAATAGTACATGTTGCGTGTTTGTGTTCTAAACTATAATTATTGTATGTTTAGGGTAACTGTTTTATCTTTGAAATCTTATAATCGTGTTTTTAACATTCCAAAACTCTTGTTTTTTTCACAAAAGGAGAAATATGGTTGCAGTGGTGCCGATGGTCACTGATCTCGTATTTTCCATTCTCGTAGGACGATAGTAACTTAACTGCCTGCGCTTAATAAAGTTTGCTAGTGATTCCGCTGTTAAATCCTCTCGTATTTAGGTATTTTGTATTCTGTCTTTCCGGGTGACTCTTCTAACTTTCCTTAGATATCAGAAAACACATTTGCTTTTTCCAGAGAACGGTGATCAGAAGAAATCCATTGTTTTAATTGTGTTTTTGTCTCCGGAATATAGTGATATACATACCTAGATTTCAACTAGGAGACATATTGGATTTTGTTTAAACTTAGCCATACAATCTGAAATTTTAACACGAATTGGCATTAATTCAACAATATGTAAATATTGATGCAAAAGACACAATATCAAATACCCGTGGGGGTATTAGTTATCTCACACAGTTTTATTCAGCGGTCGCTAGGCACTTTAATACATATTCAAGATTTAGTACTATATTGTGATAAAAGTATAGAATAAGCCCCACTCTCCGATTTATTCAGGCAGCACTTATCCTTAATTAGTAATTAACCCATTAGGTACTGAATATTTTTATTTGCGAAATTTAATAAACAAATGTGTATTTCTGTGTCTTTAGGTGTTTAATTATTGCATTTGGATAATTTTTTTAAGCTGAAAAGTTTAGAAAAAAAAAATGGGCTGTGCCATATATGGCACACTAGTACCATAGGCTATCTAAAATAAAACATTTGCAACTGAATGTATATTTATTTTTTCTACAAAATTTGTAACAAAAGCTTTAATTTTGCTTGTGATATTCACCAAAACAAGTAATGCACAGTCCTACACCGCATTTGCGACATTGAGTTCTTACAGCACTGGACGTTGTATGATTGCCAGCGCAACGCCTTCGCTTATTGTTCGGGATATATTCAACAATATGATCAATGTGGTCATACCTAATGTCAGGAGAAACTGCTGTCTGATGAATATGTGGATGGCCGCCCAGCCGATTTCGGTGAGTTTTGAAATTTTTTTAAATAGACCTGTGCTATTTCTCGTCGGAAATTCAGTTGTGATGTAACAGGGTTTTGCTTTCTGTATAAAATCCAGGCGTTTTGTAAGCAGGCATCAATTAACCATGTAAAAATCGACCACCACCACTTCTTACCCCTGATTGAAATTCTATAAACGTTAATGTTTGAGTCCATTTGATCTGCCCCTCCCATAAATTCATTGTATTTGCCAATGCAGTTAGGTCTTGGAATGCCAATTTTTTTTTTCTCAGAAGCCGAATAGCGACTTGCATTTGATACTGGAGCAACCCCATGCACTGTAGATGCTACAATAACCACCGAATTGTCCATACAACGGGCAATTACCACATTTTTATCTGTTGTCAAAGCATAGTCATACGTTCCTCGTTTTGTTTTCTTCATTTGCTTCACAGGTTGGATAGAACAATTTTTTGGTAACCGATTCTGCCTAATCGTTCCAGTTGCCTCGTATCCTGTTTCTTTCAGGTGATAAAGGATCTTTATTGATGTAAATAAATTGTCAAAATAAAACCTGAAAGACTTAGATTTGTGTTCCTGTGGTAAATCTTCGATTAGTTGTAGAAGCGGAGCTGTCGCTCTACTAAACTCTTTTTGGTGTTCTGGCTTAGAATTAGATATGCATCCCTGATATATCTCAAAATTGATAAGATAGCCAATTTTTTGAATTGATGCACCAGACCTTGTAGCCAAAACGAATTGGCTTGCCACGGATGTACTGTTTACATCCGTGGCGTCCAAAGTACTCAATCATACTTTTATCATATGCAATTTCACGATCTGGTATATAATATTTAAGAAAGTTTTTTTTTAATTACATTTTACAAAGGTCGCAGTTTGGTCATTTTATCCGTTACTGTTAGTTTAGTGTTATCTATACAATGCAAAAACCTCATGATCTGTATAAATCGATCTCGACGCATGGAATTATAAACAGCTGTGTTGCGTAAATCTTCTCCAGTGTCCCAGTAACTTTTCTTTGACGGTTTTTTGTCATATCCAGATACAATAAGAATTGCTAAGAAGCATTTCATTTCTTCATGTGTTATTTTGGGATCTGGACAATTCCGGAATAGTGCATATCTATTACTCTCTTCAAGGAGTAGTTGTACTACATCATGGTTCAAAAAAAGCTACATTGCTACAGGTGACTTGTCACGGTAATTTGAAAAATTTGTTTGCGGAAAAAATTGCTGTGTGGCCACGTCAGGCAGATCATTATCTTTCAACCAACAGATAGGATTTGGTTTCGCCTTTACAAAGGTGCTCAGAGGTATGTCATCTTCTTCAACAAAATCATCAAGCGGATTGTTTTCTTGATTTTCTGCAAAGTGTGAATCATCCTGATCAACGTATTCATTGCCAATTCGTTGCCCACTGTGCAAAACCACATCAGCAGCTGCTTGCAACTGTCTGCCAGACAAATTTTCTAGTAATCCGCCAGAGTTTTCGTCTGATTCATCTCTGTGTTCAGGAGGTTTTAAATAAAGACAGTCTATATCGTCATTATCAAAATTTTCCCAGAATTCATCGGTTTCGAACATATCTGCAATTTCTTGCACGGTCAAACTGCAAGAAACCAATAATATTACATTTTTTGAATTTATATATTTCTTGGTACGTCATGAAACAGTTTTATAACTCGTAATATTCAAAACAAATAATCTTTTTTGGAAATAACTTGTGATGGAAAATCAGACTCCAAGAGACTAGTGTGTCATATAAGTTACAGCAACGATAACATTATTCTGTGAAACAGATTTATAGGTTATGGTAGAAATTATCGTTGTAGGAATGTTTTTAGATAATAATGTGAAAGGATAATGGAATATGTATGCCTATTTTCAAAAATAGTAGATCAAAAATCAACTTACCGTTTACCTTGACTCATTTTTGCCGCTTCGAAAACACTAACGAAAGTTTCACGCAGAAACAGACTCATTCACTGTGCCGCCAACGCGTTCTCGCCGCCTTGATGACTAATCTAAATACTATTCAACCTAAAAGCGCAGACTAGAACTCCAAAGTTCCACTGGGAAGTATTTTACAATTTTTTAGAAGGGGTGTTGTACAGCGTACCATATAAGTCACGCTAGTACCTAATGGGTTAACATTGATTTTAAAGAATAAAACTTAATTTCCAAAGACAATTAATTGTAAGCGTAATAGCTATCCTATCGACCAGTACAAATAAATAATAGTTTGTAACTATAACTAACCCTATCAGCAGATACAATATAATACGGCACGCACTTCGATATTATCATTCTCTTACTATTCATTCATATTTTCAAGGCTACAATATCGTAAAATGAGATAAAATGCTTTCATTAATAACACTTAACTATATTTTTTCGATAAATAAAATTATAACTAATCTAAGTAATTAATGATATTTGTTAATCGTTTGGAAACTTTTGTACTTTTACCAGATTTTAGATACATAGATTTTATCTTTCATTTTATTAAGTAGTTTATTTTTATAGATATAAATATAATCATTTATACTTCTTGTTTAAAAAAATAATATATTCATCTTCGCGTTTACTTGCAACAGAAAATATTATTATTATTATTTCGTATGAGAAGCGAAATGGAAATTCAGATAGAAATTTAGATGTTAGTGTATTGTTTCGTTATAAAACTAAATTTCTTATATTGTATATATTTACGTGTTAAATATAAGTAAATTTAGCATAAATGAATTAAAGTATAACATTTCAAATTTTATAAATACTCAACGTGCATTTTTAAGGGCTTTTCGAGATCTTTGTCCATAAACCCACCAAACCAAATTTTAATTCCAGTTTTCCATAATGTGCCAAACAACCACAAAAAAGAACCAAAAACTTTAAAGCTTTGACACAGGGAGACACTTCTCGCTTCGGGGCCTATCGAAGCGATTGACACACAAAAAACGGTCAAAAGATAAAGGTAGAGGTAGGAAGGAATGTCGAATTCATGAACTTTATATTTTAATTTTACATGCTGTCAAAAATTTTAATATCGCCTCATATACTGTTATTTTATTTGTCCGTAATAATAATACAATATTAGTGGGCATTTCTACTCCTAAGTGACTTATTGATTCAGTAAACAATTTCCCTTTGAATCAGATAATCTGTGGACCGAAATAAAAGGTGATTGACGTCCGCGTAATCATGTCCGCACTTACATCCTGGTGATTCTATCATACCTAGCTTGTGTGGGCGGGGTATTGTCCATGCCAAAACTTCAACCTAGCAATCGTTGTGTAATTGTATCTTGAGACTTTTTGATTTTGCTACCATGACTTTGTAAAAATACTGGCATGGATTAAAGGATACTGGGTCATTTTCTTTTAATACGTGTCCTAGCACTGCTTATTCCATTCTTCCTGCAATATTTCTTTCTTTACGATTGGTACCAGATCTTGCCAATAAAGAACCTCAGACATGTCTGCGTCTGCTATGGCTTGTTTTGCCAACGTACCTGCAATCTCGTTAGGCGTTATGCCGACATGCCCTTGCACCCAGTAAAATTTTACTTCCACTTGCTTCTTGATTAACTTATAATAACAGTGTATTATTTTTAAAAGATGTTATCTCTATTAAGCATTGCCTGTAGCATACTTTTAGTGTCGCTCATTCAACGTGCATTTTCTACTGTAAACCACTATACACTGTCAGGCAAATGTGTGGGAACACCAAATTTCTGACAAAATTATGTATTCTTTTAAAAAATAACCTTAATAAAAGTTTTGTAATACGGTATGCGCCAAAATAAACAACACTGAAATTACTGAAGTATATTATTTATTACTTATACATTATTATGTCTATAGAATACATGTTCAAAATGTGCGCCATGGCGTTGTTACGCAGATTGTCAAACATATTCGAGAACACAGGTTGCTGCATATTCCTGAAAAAGGAGACAATGGCACGCATTTCAGTGTTGTTTATTTTGGCGCATACCGTATTTGTATTCTATTCTATCACATACTTTGTGTTTCTACAACTGTCACCTGTTTCGAGATATGGCGCGTCATCGGTAGTTTTTTTAAATGAATCTACCTGTATATTTTAACATTTTTTAGATAGAGATAAAGCTTGTTGTAATTAATACAATCTCGCTGTTTTAAATGGATTGTCCCATAAATACCACTGGCCAACACGATTTTTGCTTACTTCTAAGCGAGACTTGTTTTTTACTAATTGGGGTGTGCTGAATCCGAAAATCATATTAGTTTTTGCGATCACGTCAAAATTTAACTGTGTACTGTATTATGCTCTTTGAAGAATCACTAATGTGGCTAAGCAGTTACTTACATAAGACCTGTCACGATATAAAATATAAAATTCAATCAATCATTTATTTATTTCAATACAATATTAGTCACGAGTATAGTGCAAGTATTGATACAATAATCATTAAAAAATTACAAGAGTATTTGTAAAAGGAAAAACAACAATCAGGGACTAAATTTTCCTTTGTAGCACTTTCTGCTGTGTATTTTGGTTGGGCAGTCTCTTTGAACACTCCAAGAGTAGTCGGCTACCATATGAGGATCCCATCTTCCTTGGTACTGAGTTTCCATGATTTTTAAATCTTGACGACATCTCCCGCCTTGCTCATCGCCTGCAGCACTTAAATCATCAAGGAAATGAAGCTTTATGCTCATGTTCTGGGAGGCCTATGTTTCTGAATCCAGTGTTGGGTTCCAGCTCGACTGTCCCAGAGACACAAAAAGCACGGAAATTTTGTATATCCTCTTTGAAAGCCAAGTAAAAAGTTTACCATTTTGAGATGCACGCAGAAGACCCAGTTATGGTCTGTATATTTTAGTATCCTTTATCCATCTCAATGTCGTCATATGTTTCCTTTATTTGAACGGAATATCCAATAGGAATTGAACCGAAGACATTCCCGTTGTGTAGTAGGACACACTTGAGGCTTCTGCTGGAACTGTCGATAAACAAACGCCACTCACTTGGGTCATATTGTACAACGCCCATTTTAGTTAGCAAACCTGGCACATTGTTACAATAAACAAATTCACTCTCTTGTTTAAAATATCGCACAAGATCACTTTCCCTGCTACGATAAAACATTATCTTCGTACTTTACTCGAGTAAATTCTTTTCATTTAATCTTGAAGCTAGCAGTTTGATGATTCCTTTGATAGGCCCAAATCCCTTACTAAATTTTTCAATTCTGCTTAAGTAAAACGTTGTGGTCCATCATTAGGAATTATATCTTCATAGTCACAATCTACATCTGAATTTTGCTCCTCAATAGCATCTTCCATGTCTTCAGCATACGAGTACACAAGTGAAGGAAGCTTTTCATAAACTGGCACGGCTATTTAATCGGAATGAGGCACTGGTCGAATCGCGGAGTCGATATTAGGATATACAATTTTATTCGTATTCTTATTGTAACCGGAGGTCTGAACTAAACAAAAATAGCAATCATCTGCGTGGTTTTTCGGTTCATGCCATATCATATTTTTGGCGTTTTACCTTGCTCCACTGCCGGCAAATTTTCCACACATGTTTCACAAATATTATGTGGAGTCCATGACCTGATCAGCAAGTTTTACTTCAAAACAAGCCAAATACATTTTCTTAACGAAACCAGTAATAATTACCCTTTGATTGGAAACGGTGAAGTTACCACAAATGTAGCAGAACGAATCGGCACTACTTACACATCTTCGAGTAGTAGACATGATGTAGTTTCTTCGCTAACAACTAACATGTAACTAACGTTTTATTATCACCGTTGTTTACTTTTAAATAGTCCTACGTGATCAATACTTTCTAATAAAATCTCATTAAGCCCTAATATGTTGGTATAATGTATAGAATCCGCGGTTGGCTCTTGGTGAAACATAATGCATAAATTTACTAAAGAAAACACTCGGTATATTTGTTTCACAAAATATATTTATTAAATCTCTAACACGTGTTTCGACTTTACAGTCATTATCAAAGAGTTTGTACACTGACCTAAAAATACACTTCTACCACTATTTATAGAGTTTTTAAAGACTTTATTACGGCATCAATAGTAGGGGTATTGAAAAAATCCAGCTGTGTATTTGTGACATGTCTTAAGATTTATGGCTTTTTTAATTTCAAATATTTCGAGAAAGTCAAGTCTTTTTCCTTTATTACAAGTATGTAAAAGTTTAAAATTATTGGTATTGAACAAATGTGTATTTTCGATGCAATGTTCCGTGAATCCCGTATTCATATTACCATAAAGAATAGAACTTTTATGCTCTTTAATATGTTCTTTTATTGAGCGTCCTGATTGGCCAATGTTCCTTTTGGGGCAGATATGTAGACGATATTTTATGCCTGTGGTCAGGCACAGATAGACAACTAGACCAATTTCTCAAGTATTTAAATTCTCTTAACAATAAAATACAATTCACTATAGAAAAAGAGTTAGACGGAACGCTAAATTTTTTGACTTAAAATTAAGAAGAATGGATTAACAATTTGAGTTTGATATTTTTAGAAAACCCACCACAACGGATACAGTAATCCCGGCAAATTCCAATCAATAATGGAATATAAAAATGGCAGCGTTTCATAGTTTTATACATAGACTGATTAATTTCCCTTTAAATAATGAGAATTACGAAAAAGAAGTAACCACCATAAAAACAATAGCTAGAAACAACGGATACAAAATGGAATTTATAGATAAAATTATTAACAAAAAACAACGTACTATCCTTCCGAAGAATTTTTACTACGGGCACACATATACAAAAACTAATAAAACGTTTCACATACTCAACTATATACCTGGGGTTAGCAATAAAGTTTCTAATAAACTGAATAAATTAGGGTTAAATGTCATCCAAGTGAATAAAGTCAATCTAGGAAATATTTTAGTAAATAATAAAGAAAAAACAGAATTGTGTGATAAGTCAGGTGTGTACGAATTAAGTTGCAGTGATTGTGATGCGATATACATTGGCCAATTAGGACGCTCAATAAAAGAACGTATTAAAGAGCATATTAGTTCTATTCTTTATGGTAATATGAATACGGGATTCGCGGAACATTGCATCGAAAATACGCATTTGTTCAATACCAATAATTTTAAACTTTTACATACTTGTAATAAAGGAAAAAGACTTGACTTTCTCGAAATATTAGAAATTAAAAAAGCCATAAATCTTAATAGACATGTCACAAATACACAGCTGGATTTTTTCAATACCCCTACTATTGATGCCGTAATAAAGTCTTTAAAAACTCATAAATAGTGGTAGAAGTGTATTTTTAGGTCAGTTTACAAACTCTTTGATAATGACTGTAAAGTCGAAACACGTGTTAGAGATTTAATAAATATATTTTGTGAAACAAATATACCGAGTGTTTTCTTTAGTAAATTTACTAATATGTTGAGCTAGTGAACAGGATTACCTTAAAAGGCTTGAATTTCTTTATAATTGTTTAATACTTAATTACACTCAGGTCTCGTTTTATGCGGATTTTTTTAATGCGAATTCAAATTTATGCGATTTTTAAATTAACGATTTTTTTTTAGAATTTTAACAGATTTTGAAATTTTAGATGTTTTTTTAAGCTTTTTTACCGTTTTTAAATTAAACCAAGTTTGCATCACTGATATAATCGTTATAGTTTGTTTTATTTTGTGTTTTTTCTATGCATAGGCGATACATATGTATGAGTGTTGTGTGTGTATGTTATTATTGAAAGAACAAACTGGAGATTTCCCTTCTTAATAACTGGTGTTTTTTTTAAATTACGGTGCAGTGTTTTTTCTATGCATAGAAGATACGCATGTGTGTTGTGGGAATTGCCCTTTTTATTAGCTGGTTCATTTGTTTAATTACGGTGCAGTAAGTGAGTGATTCGAGTGCTTTAACATTTAAATTGAAATCAGTTTTAAACCTCAATAAACATTTCACTTTGGGAAAAAGTAAGTGTAAAAATCATAAATTTGGGTGGCTTTTTTATTTGCTGAATGTTTGTTTATCATTTAGGATATAACAATGGACAAAAATAAAAAAAAGAGACAAACGATATCCCTGGAAACAAAAATTGAAATTTTAGATCGCATTTCAAAAGGAGCAAAATATACCCCACTGGAAAGGAATATAATCTAGGGGAATCAACAATTCGAGCTATTAAAAAAAAATGAGATTTCAATAAGAAAATCCGTGATTTCAGGCACAAAACTAAGCACTAAATATTCTTCTTACTCAAGAGACACGTTAATTGAAAAAGTGGAAAAAGCTCTCGTTATATCGATTGAAGACTTCCTGTTAAATTCCTGTTAGCGGATACATGATCACAGAAAAAGCTTTAACATTTTATGAGACAATTAAAGATTCTGAACCGTCAATTTCTAGGCCAAAGGATTTTACAGCAAGTAAAAGATGGATGACAAGATTTATTAAAAGAAATAACCTCCATAACATTCAAATTAGGGGTGAGGCAGCTTCAGCAAATTCGAGCGCTTGCGCAGCTTACCAAGAAAAATTTAAAAAAATTATTGAAGATGGAGGATATTGCCCAGATCAGGTATTTAATGCTGATGAAACTGGTCTGTTTTGGAAAAAGATGCCAAGTCGAACCTACATTGCGAAATCAGAAAAACGAGCCTGTGGATTTAAAGCTTGCAAGGAAAGATTAACGTTTTTACTATGCAGTAATGCTTCAGGAGATAAAATGTTAAAGCCGTTTTTAAAGCCACGAGCTCTTAAAGGTAAGGATTTGACTCGTTTGCCAGTTCATTGGATGGCAAATTCTAAAGCATGGGTGACAACTTCAGTGTTTACTGAATGGTTTCAAAAATGCTTTGTACCAGAAGTTGAATCTTATATGAAGAAAAAAGGTCTTGAATTTAAAGTTTTGCTGATTGTAGACAATGCACCCACCCGGCCATCCTCATTTGGAACATCCAAACATTAAGTCTTTAGATCAAGGAATAATTTCCACTTTTAAAAAATACTACATAAAAAGCACTTATCAATTCATTTTAAACAAACTTGAAAATGAATCACTTACGTTAAATGAAGTTTGGAAAAAATTTACAATTTTGGATTGCATTATTCTGGCAACATCAGCGATCTCTAAACTGCGACCGCAAACATTAAATGCATGCTGGTAAACTACATGGCCAGATTGTGTTGCTAGAAGTACTGGTGGGGAAATATCGACACTAACTAATGAAATTATAGATTTAGCTCATCAAATTGGAGGAGATGGATTTGACTCGCTAAACCACGATGATTTAGAAGAACTTTTAGCTGAAGAACCATTAACCGATAACGACGTTATTAGTTTAGATATTGGAACTGAGAAAAACGTACATAGTGAAGACAGTGATTCCGAAGAAATTGTTGAACACTTCACTTCAAAAAAAATTGGTGATATCCTCAGCACAGTTAATGATTTACAAAATCAAATTCTTAATATGGATCCAGGTACGGAAAGAGCATTAAAGATTCAACGCGGACTGACTGATCTGTTTTCCGGATATCAAGAGTTGCATAAGCAACCTAAAAATTCAAAATCGCAAAGTTTGATGACAAATTATTTTGCAAGAAAAGAAACAATTGAAGCCCCTAAAAATTCTTTGATCTCGTCCCCTATTCACGAGATAAATTCTAGTGATGAAAATGATATTTTACCATATGATGACAATATGATTAATATCATCTAGTGATGAAAGTGACGTTGAACCAATTCCAAAACGATGCAGACAATTATTCAGTGATTCAGATTAATCATACATGTTTACAAAATTTCCTTAAAAAATGTTTTAGCTTATTTTTTGGATCATTTTCTGTTTTTTCTGTAATTAATGAATTAATATTATATTTTTGTTTATTTTTTTTAAACGTGTTTTGTTTTTATTGTTTAAGTAAATGAAATAAATATATTTTTGTTGATTTTTTCATGCGATTTTGTTTTGATTTTTTAATTAAATTTTGAATTTATGGGATTTTTCAGAATTTTTGAACGAATCATTAGTTTTTATATGAAGCTAGGGTATCGTTTTATGCGAATTCAATTTATGCGATTTTTTTTGGAACGCATCTATCGCATAAAACGAAACCTGAGTGTATATCATTAAGTACTTAAATATTATCAGGTACAAGTGTACATTATGCTAATGAGATAATATATTTGGAATATCTTTCAATTCTTTGATGAACAATTAAGAATTTCTGCATTTACTTAACGATTTTCAAGAATTTTGAAAGAAAGAAAACTTGACGTAATAGGGACAAACGGATTTCATATTTGGCATTAACGTACCAATATTAATGAAAAACAAGTGTCAGATCATAGTCAGCAAAAAAAAAAATTTGACTGTTGGCCAGTGTAATTTAAGAGAGCTTCATCTTGATCAATGATCTAATTTTTTCTACGTCCCGAAGAATGAAGAAAAGATGGGAACATAAAGGAAGTGTAAGAAGGAAGGAAGTTCCTTTTTACACTTCCTTAATGTTCCCATCTTTTCTTCATTCTCATGACTACTTTTATCAATACCATAATAATTTGTTACGCTTCTTATAGACCATATGTTCTCTAATTTAGAAGGTACTAAAAATTTTTCATTTTCCGTTAATTTTGGCATTTTCGTTGTTTGACACTGACAAATAATAAGTCAAAAAAAAGTAAAATAAGAAAAATAGGTGTACGCGATTTTTCTGTACGCCATCGTACTCTGTTGCTCTTCATTAGTAATTGTGTAATACAAATTTGTGGTTAAAAAAAACTCAGTCACATATACGTATAAAAAAAGAAAGCGAAGAATGTTTCATCTAAATAATAAATGTTCAGTAAATTATGAACACAATAGCTTTTTTCGTCTCTTTACCTGACCAAACTAAATAAAGAATTTACTTCTGTTGGTCAGGGATTTCCTTTCAGCAGGACGTCGTCGTAAAACGTTCACGTGTCTGAGAATGAAGTAGGTCAAATTAGGTTAGGAAATCTGTTTTCTTTCAAAAAAATGCGAGAATTCGAACGTACGAACATCTCAGTGGCACTTGGCAACTAACAAAAACTCCAATTCGATTTTACACGAACTCTGCGCCCTGGGATTTCCCTTTTTGCCGGACCCGCAATTAAGTGGCGAAATCAGGGTCCGTCTGTGTTTGTTCTACAGTTTCACTGATTTATCACAAACTACATTCAGTTCGCTTCCGAGATTAGAATCGACGGAAGTTTCACTATTTGTTACGAACATCACAGAGAAGGTCGTGACCCTATCTCACTGCCAAATGGAACTTTGAATTAGATAGGGAGAATAGGTAACCGTATCTTGAGCAATATGCTGTTGCATTTGTGTTAATGTTCAATTCTGCAAATGAGGCGATCTTATTCAGTGACGTGGAAAATAGAGCGGATGTTGAACATATAAATTAATACTTTGTAATTAGGTAAAATTGAGAACAATAACAATGACAAAAATGTTTTAAATTGCTTTAATTTCAAATGCATTACAAAAAAGGTGTAGACTTTTGTGTGCTCGTGAGAACTGTTATTTGTTAATATATTATATGAAAAACACTTATGTATTTTTTTGTTATTTTATTTACATAAATGAACGTATTAACGCTTATTAGTTTATTAATATGCAGTTCATGAAAAAACAATTGAATTATTTATGAGAAATTTCGAATTTTGTTTTTTTTAATGGAATATTTGTACATATTTTGAAAGAATAATATCTTGAACAAAAAAGATCAAATACGTAACTATCTTTAACTAAAAAATAAACAAATGGGACGTATTTAAAGCTTAAGAAATTTGTTAACATTGAATTCTGTCGGTTATGTGTGTGTCATTACCTATTCAACATTTTTCATAACTTAATAAATGTTCAAAGACATTGCCTTGCTGTTCAATGCATTTTTCGCCTCTCGCGATAACGGTTTGAGTAGCTTTTCTAATAGTTCGACTAGAAATATTATTTGGCGTTTGTCTAATACTAGTTTCGCGTTCGATCACATTTTGATATCGCCGCTTGCATGCCTCATCCTTTACAAAACCCCAAAGCTGAAAATCTAAAGGTGTCAAGCCAGGAGAGCGTGCAGGCCAATGAATCGGTGCGCTGTTTCCTATCCATTTTTGATTAAACGTTCCGTTTAACAAATTGGAAGTGCTAACGTTATTATGAGGAGGTGTCCCATTCTGTCGTAAATAAATACGGAGCCTATCAAGCACTGGCATATCATCTAAGAGGCCATCCAGAATTTCTGTTAATAGTTAATTGACGAAGGAGATACTTGTTGAAACTTCATTATAACGCTAAGAAATAAGTAATTAAACTTCTAGTTTCAAAAATTCTTTTATTGTAAATCACTACAATATTGCTTCGCCATACAATGGTTTCATCAGGTGGATGAATACTGAATATGTACAATGCAAGTTAGAATATTTATGTGAAAGTTATTGGGGAATGGTGGTGGAAAAATTTTTTACAATCTTAAATTTAGTAGAGGGGAGTTGTTTAAATCTAGTTGGTCATTTAAAGCTAATCCTAAACTATTGTATCTATTAATTTCTAAGTTTTCTAACAGGTTAAGTTTTTTACTTTTTCCTTGAATGTGTAAAATCTATATTAAATCTATTATTAATTTCTAAACAATGATATGCGAAAGTTGAATCTGTTTTCTTTTCTTTATGGCTTCTCTCGTGTTCTTTCATCCTAATTTTGAATGTCCTCCGCGTTTGTCCTATGTATACCTTATTTCAATCTTCGCATGTTAACTTATACACACCAGAGTTTGATTCTTTGTCTATTTTATCTTTGTTATTTTTAATAATGTTCTGTATAATATTGTCTGTTTTAAATGATATATGTTCGTTATTAACTTTTTTAATGAAAGTACCAATTTTTTCCCAAATTTTTCCTAAGTAAGTGATTGAATTGTAGGAATTAATTATCTTGTGTTTTAATTTTGGATAAAATAAGGAAAGGGTTTTAGATTTTTGTTGGCTATTCAAGATGTTATTGATAATATTTATAGAGTAACCATTGTTTAATGCTATTGTATATATTCTATTTAGTTCAAGGTCGAAATTACTTTTACTCATAGATACATGAATTAATCTATATACCATTGATTGGTATGCTGACAATTTGTGTGTTATAGGATGAAATGAATTAGCGTGTATTGTGGTATCTGTATGTGTTGGTTTATGGTATATAGCGAACTCATGTTTATTAGTTTTGTGTGATATGGTTAAATCTAGAAAATTAATGCTTTTATTTATTTCTGTTTCTATAGTAAAATTTATTTTGGGGTGAATAGTGTTGATATAATTATAAGCTTTTAATTGTCTATCTGAACCGTTAAAGCAAATTAATATGTCATCAACATACCTAATCCAATATACACAATTACCAAACAAGGGATGTGTACTAATTTTAGTTTCTAAATTATTCATGAAAATTTCTGCTAATAATGGGCTTAGTGGGTTCTCCATTCTAGTCCCTCTGTTTGTTTATAAAATTTATTTTTAAATTGAAAATAATTTTCTTCGAGACGCGTTCATTAAAAAAAACTTAATAACGAACATATATCATTTAAAACAGACAATACTATGCAGAACAGTATTAAAAACAACAAAGATAAAATAGACAAAGAATCAAACTCTGGTGTATATAAGTTAAAGATTATAATAAGGTATACATAGGACAAACGGGGAGGACATTCAAAATTAGGATGAAAGAACACGAGAGAAGTCATAAAGAAAAGAAAACAGATTCAACTTTCGCAAGTCATTGTATAGATATCAATCATATATTTAATATAGATTTCAAAATTTTACACATTCAAGAAAAAAGTAAAAAATTTAACATGTTAGAAAACTTTAATTAAATTAATCGATACAATAGTTTAGGATTAGCTTTAAATGACCAACTAGATTTAAACAACTCCCCTCCACTAAATTTAAGATTGTAAAATTTTTCCACCACCATTTTCCCCAATAATTTTTGCATAAATATTAAAACTTGTATTGTACATATTACACACAATACACTGGCAGGAAAAAGTTAAATATCTACGGGTCACAATGGACTCATAACTTACATACACGGCACATATTAAAGAAATAAAACGAAAAATAGGGTTCACAACACACGCACTGTACCCGATACTAAACGGCAAAAGCAAACTAACACTGGAAAATAAAATATTAATAATAAAAACGATAATACTCGCGGGCGCAACATATGCTGGAGAAATATGGCATCAAGCCAGCGAAAAGCAAAGACAATCGGTACAAGGGAAAATAAACAAGGTTATTAGACTCGCGATAAATGCACCGCGATACATGACAAACGCGCGGATACATAAAGAGACGAAACTCGAAACACTGGAAACAATAATATGCAAACGAACACTAAACACAATAGAAACAATAAAGTCACACGAAAACCCCACAATAAGGAAAATAATAAACCCAAAACGGAGACTAATTAAAAAAGACGGACTCAAACAAATTAAAAGACGCGCAGAGGATAACGATATCCAAATAACCGCGAAAAAAATCAAAAATTAACAGATAAACAGAGGTCAACACAAGCACACAAAATGTAGCAAAACACACAGCATTCCTTATAGGCTAAACAAACGTAACACACAAACACACACCTACACACATTAACACAAAACATTCACAACCCCGGGTAATGAAATTGGAGTGGAAATGAAGGAAACTTCGACCACCAAAGAAAAAATCAAAAGGACACATAAAATTGTAATATTCAGTATTTCATCCACCTGATGAAGCCATTGTATGGCGAAACAATATTGTAGTGTATTTACAATAAAGGAATTTTTGAAACTTCAAGTTTAATTACTTATTTCTTACCGTTATAATGAAGTTTCAACAAGTATCTCCTTCGTCAATTAACTATTTGAAATCTTGAAATATTTTTCACATTCTCGGACTTTTATACTTTACAAAACTTTGACTTCAGTGGGAGTACGAGTAATCGTATACGATACGTATTACGTTAGTTTTTTGTAGGACGATTATCGTGTTTTCTTTGGGTTTCTTTTTGTGCTCGTTTTTTTTGCGGCGTACGGTGAAAATAAATTTGATTATTGAATTTTCAGGAAATTTGACAATGCTAGCGAGATACGGAGTGGGATGCATTGATTCCACTGATAATTCGGGGGCGATGCTTTTCGGATATAATCGGGAATTTTCTTATGACGATTATTTAATCATTTACGTGATAATTGATAATTGTTTCATGCATATTAAATCGGGCTTTCTTTCGTTATTACACGAATAACTGTAATCAGGAACGGTAAGCGGGTGATTGGCAGTGACGTGTGTAGCATTTAAAGAAAATATACGGGCAATTAACACATGACAGAAAAGGTTTACTTTTACCTTCGACCTTCTGCAGCGGACGCCCCGACGTAGCTTGCGGCCTTGGATTCGGATGGGCAGCGCAGGCGGTACCTAAGATGCGTTTTATCGGAGCAAATTATCGAGCAAAAAGCTTTAACCCCTGGGAAAGAAAATTCTTGTCTTAGTCGGCGGGACTTTGCCGATCGTAAGACATCAGATCATAGGAACTTAACGAGCACCAAATCGTCCACTTTTAATGAAAAGCACGGTCTTTCATATCTTTGAAAATTCAGAAAAAAATAGAAGACTTGCTGGGAGTAGACGTAAGCGCATCTCAAAGCTGTACTCTGGCGGACGGTGGGCTTAAATCGTAGAGATACGTATCGCAAGCGATTCATGTGTAAATAACATAATAAATACAAATACATTAGAAATAAATATACAATGGTCTTCAAAAAGTTCATAATTGTGCCTGCGGGGAATAAAGTTCTTTGATTTTTGTGACTCGCAATTTTGTTCTCACAATTATGGCTTTTTAACTAACGAGGTTCGTTACAACAGTTATTAATATATATATATAACTCTTACTGTTCAAAGCTTTGCCTCTTATTCTTTTCACGGAAAATTTCCATTTGCAAGAGCATTCCACTATATTTCCCGTATAAAACCCATCGTTTGCTTTCACTTCAGAGTTACTAAAAGTAAAATACTTTTCGTCATCTACAATAATGATTTTAGATACGTATTGCAAGCGATTCATGTGTAAATAACATAATAAATACAAATACGTTAGAAATAAATATACAATGGTCTTCAAAAAGTTCATAATTGTGCCTGCGGGGAATAAAGTTCTTTGATTTTTATGACTCGCAATTTTGTTCTCACAATTATGGCTTTTTAACTAACGAGTTTCGTTACAACAGTTATTAATATAATTATTACAGTTCAAAGCTTCGCCTCTTATTCTTTTCACGGAAAATTTCCATTTGCAAGGGCATTCCACTATATTGCCCGTATAAAACCCATCGTTTGCTTTCACTTCAGAGTTACTAAAAGTAAAATACTTTTCGTCATCTACAATAATGATTTTTTTCACCTTGGGTGTATTTGAGGAACCTACGTCTTTTTCAATATTTTAGACCATTTCTTTTCAATTCCAACGATACCGTACTCTTCTAACTGCCATATCGACGAGCTAGTTTCCTCACTGACATCCCAGCTTAATTTTTTGCATTTCTCAACAGCCTTTATGCCCTCTGCGTGGTAAATACCTGAGCGAGATTTTCCACTTTTTGGAAAGTTAAGCGATTTCTCTGTTCGCATTCCGCTACTGTGCGATAAATCATTCTACGTGAAATATTGTAGGACCTTTTTGCGTTGACGGCAAATTGACTGCAGATAAGTATTTAGAACTATTGCAAGAAAATATCATGCCTCAACTTAATCAAAACTAGGAAATATGATTCCAGCAAGATGGTGTGGTAGCATACTATGCTATGAATGTTGGAAATTTTCTTAACGCTATTTTCCCGAATCAATGGATCGGCCGATGAAGAACTATCGAATGGCCGGCAAGGTCACCAGACTTGGCACCATCTGATTTTTTTTGTGAGGGTATTTAAAAAGTCGGGCTTACGTTAGTAGACCAGAAAATCTCGAAGATAAAAAATTACGAATTCGGCAAGAAATTTCCGATATACCTTTGATTTGGTGGGAAATCGCAATTCGTGGCTCCATGCGTCGTATCCAATCTATTGCTACCAGGAAGTTAATGGTGGAGACTTAGGTTAATTAAGAATTGCTGAAATTGCTGTACGTTTCCCGTTGATTGACTTGTTTTTTTCAGCAATTCTTAATTAACCTAATTACCAGGAAGTTCGTTGTCGCGAAAGGGTGTGTTCTGCATACTGGTACAAACTTAGTTTGTCGGATTGTAGTTATGAACGCATCACATAAGTCGACATTTACATGTAAGAATGAGATTTAATATTCATTAATTCTCACTTGCAGTAAGTTCCAAATGTTAACTATATATACAGAAAGTATAGAAATGAAAAGCAATGTCCGTCTTCGAGGAATGCCGTGCATTGAAAAGTTCCAACAAGAACGAAACGCGTCTGTACGTTTCCCGTTGATTGACTTGTTTTTTTCAGCAATTCTTAAAGAAAATTGAGTAAATTAAATTAGTATTTTTTTTAATCAGTAACGGCTTCCGATGTAATTTTAATATCCAAATTTTGTTTAAATAAATATCTTTTCCATTTATTTGGTAATCATAAACTATAATTACAACTATAAAATAACATTCTAGTTAAATTATTTTTATATATCTTAAACACATTTTTGCATATACAGGCTGAACCTGTTTTTGATTACTATCTGATTAGAGTATCCAATTATGTGAATACATTGTCGTTTAATTATTTATTGCATTATTAATTTACATTAGTGTGTACCACCTAAGTACGTATTGCATATACTGGTTGTATCGAACCTGTGTAAGGTTCATTAAAGCTTTAGGCAGGAAATACACAGAAAGAATTTATGAAGTGTGCTTTATAAAGCGAAATTTAAGACACGCGTGTGTATATGATTAAAATTACATAGAAAAAAGTAAGAGCGTGTATTATCGATTGCTATCAATCAGACGTTCGACGAGTGTTTGAAATTTCAAACGTGTCCGAATTTTCTTGGGGCAATTCATGAAGCAAAAATATGACGCATGCGCATTTTCGGTGTTTGGGGTTTCAAATCTGCAACTTAACCTAGAAATTATATGTTTATTGTGTTTATGTATATATAAAAGCAAGGATATTGGGTGTAATATAAAAAAAAATCAAAATGTGTGACGAAGTTTGGAATGTCGACGAAATAGAAGCTTTAATATCGTATGTACGGGATCATCGGGAATTATATGACCAAAGGTTGCCCAGACATCGAATTGAATGTTGTGGCAAGAAATAAGTAAAGCAATTAAATCAAAAAATGGTATCTTTTCTTTTCTTCTTTCTCTTTTGAAGAGTATGCTTCATTAAAAACATTTCGTCATCTGTATCAATTAACATTCTTTCTGATCAGCTGTCAAACATCAATATAACCTTGGGGTTTTTACTATGACAGAGGGAAAGAAATAGGACGTTCTTTTTTTAATTTCACTTTATTTAACTCGACCTTGTGTATGCATCCGAAAATATGAATACTCGGCATCTATACAATTGCTAGAACTTGATCGCCAACGATTGATGCTGTGTAATTGCTGCCTTAATGGATTACCGATGCAATATCTTATAGTATTCCAACTGTTTAAAGGTATTTTTTTTGTGCTCCATACATATACCCCTCTGGTATAATTTATAATTTTTTTTCTTCTAAAATACGAGGCATGTTTTTTAAGTAAGTACCGTTTTTCCACACCGCGACCGCAGCGCTGCGGTCGGCGTTCTGCGTATGCGCACCGGGGACCTACATCTCTTGCCTACGCCACTGCCACTGACGCCATTACAGTCTGATTCTACCCTGTTTACGTTGTTTACTGAGTGTTTAAGATGCCTCCGATAATCGTGAGTCCAGCCGACTGTGAAGTACGGGCTGTTATAAGATTTCTTAGTGCTAAAGACCTAAAACCGATCGATATCCATCGTGAGATTTGTGCAGTTTACGGACAAAACATTATGAGTGATGGAATGGTAAGAAAGTGGGTGAGAGCATTTAAAGATGGCCGCACAAATGTGCATGATGAACAACGGAGTGGGCGTCCTTCGGTCGTTAATGAAAGTTTGGTGCAGGAAGTGGACAATAAGGTGAGAGAAAACAGACGCTTTACGATGTCCTCCTTGTGTGATGACTTTCCCAATGTTTCGCGTAGTGTTTTGTATGGCATTGTGAGCGAGCGCTTGAATTACCGAAAATTGTGCTCACGTTGGGTACCGAAAATGTTGACGGATGTGCACAAAACCAAACGTTTAGGCAGTGCATTGACTTTCCTTGAGCGGTACCGCAACGACGGTGATGATTTCTTAAGCCAAATTGTTACGGGCGATGAAACATGGGTGGCCTACGTCACACCTGAATCAAAGCAACAGTCCATGGAATGGCGGCATTCAGATTCACCCGGAAAAGTGAAGTTTATGCAAACAATTTCTGCCCGGAAAATCATGTGCACAGTCTTTTGGGACAGAAAAGGAGTATTGCTTGTGGAATTTCTGTCTCGTAATGAGACAATCAATGCAGCAGCTTATTGTGAGACCTTGAAAAATCTGCGCCGTTCAATCCAGAACAAAAGACGAGGCAAGTTGAGCAAGGGCATCGTTTTGCTGCATGACAATGCCCGTCCGCATGTGGCTAATCAGAGCAAAGATCTCATCACATCTTTTAAATGAGAAACTCTAGATCATCCTCCGTACAGCCCTGATCTGGCGCCCAGTGACTACTATCTGTTCCTGCACTTGAAGAATCACCTGGGCGGCCAGCGTCTTCAAGACGATGACGGAGTCAAAACAGTTGTGATGCAGTGGTTAACAAGTCAGGCGGCAGACTTCTATGAGGAGGGTATTCATAAACTGGTACAACGACAAGTGCCTCAATATTGAAGGAAATTATGTAGAAAAGTAGATTAAGGTACAGGCTTTCATGTAAAAATAAAACTATTGAGATATCTTTGCACGTCTTTTTTAATTTCAAACGGTACTTACTTAAAAAACATGCTCGTAATAAAGATAGTTGTTATTGTTATGAACTCTGGGTTTTTTTTAATTTTTTTTGATTGTCAAATTATTTGGTATTACTAATTTATTCCCTTACTACGGCAGAGTCTGTGTTCTCTGTTAGCTAAAGGTAAATATGGTGGCGCCCTTTTTTATGTAAGAACCTCCCGGCCTCTCCGGGACAACCATAAAGTTGTAGGTAAGTTGGGTAAATTGAAGGGGTTGGTGCAAGAACCGGCTATGTGAAGACAACATAGTTTTGAGAAAACAAGGAAGAACTGGTTTTTGATAATATTTTTCTAAACTAGGACTACATCTTTTGTCAACAGTATAAATATATAATAATAGTTATTTTAACTGATATTTAGCAAATCTTGCTTTACAAAATACTACAGAAAACAACATCTGCGAAACTGGTAGCAAATTAAATATTAATAATATAAAAAGATTAAAATAAAGAGTTTAAAGATATTATTTATTGTCATCAAGCAAATAACGACAACAACAAAGAAATAAAACACCATGAAAGTTACCTAGCACAAAACAAAAACAAAATATTGCATGAACTAAACTAAACTAATAATATAATAATTTAATCGGAATCATGGTCATCATCCAGTTTCTTGAGGTCATCGTAAAAAGGATAAAAATAAGCAGGCGGTATATAAGCAAGCGACATTATGCTCTCATACTTCTTTGACTTTATTGCCAACTTCTCACTGTATGCAAGTGGAGTAGCATTTAAGTCAATAGACTCAGGTACAGATGACTTGAATAGAGGATAACCTTCTGTTAAGTCTCGACAGTGACTTTCTGATACAAAGACCTGAAATATAAAAATAATATAACAATAAACACTAAACTAATTAAAAAATAAAAACCTTATCTGGATGTTCCTCACTGTATAGAAAAAGTCTATATTTTGAAATGGTAAAAGGCTTTTTCTTAACCACGGCAGATTATTTAAAATATGGACCAAGATGCGACTTGAAGTCTAAAATCATATCTTGTGTGACACGTTCCACAATAAACTTGGTTCCACATGATTCGACTAGAGAATACCACTCTTCAGGAAGGTAGAGTAGCTCTTTTCTGCGTTTCTTTTTCTCTATTTGAGCAAAGTCCCGATCACACGGGAGAAAACTGTGGCCTGGTTCTGGCAGGTGATGAACAATCTTCGACAAAGTTCCATTTTTAACTAGGGACATTAAAAAATGAAGAACTACAGCGTTCTTATTTTGGCCCCCACAGTTATCCGTGAAAATATGCAAAATCTTAACAGATTTCCTCAAATATTTCTCAATGTAATGCTTTAAGAAAGAAACCGTTTCTGTACATCCTTTTTTACCGATTGTTTCATCAAACATGTACATCACTGCCTTTTTATTAGAACATGAATGAAATGCTTGCAACCCACAGTTGCCGGGCGTAAAAAATATCAGAAGTAGTTAGCAATGGCACAGGCAAGTTTTGTTGATAGTCAAAGCATAAAGTGTCTACTGTGGGATCTGTTTCAGCCAATTGTGTTTTTTCTTTCAGATCATCGTAAAATGCCTGTGCTTTGCGCAGATGTAGTTCTTTTCTCTGTTAAATACATTGCTTTACTGTATCATTGGAAGTAGCTTCAATCTCCACGTTTATTTTGTCGCACGTACTACAAGTATCTGATCGAGGAAAGCCAAATGACAAGTTAAAATGTTGTACAAAATATCTGCAGTAAAAGTCATATGTGATTCTTGGTTTTGTTTGTTCTTTCTTCTTTAGTAATTCGTACTGCTCCGGTTCATATTTATTTAAGTACATTTCATACATAATTTTTACGTTTAGCTCAGCCGATAGATATTTCTTTTGGCTTTCGCTCCTCGAATAATGAGATTCCCTAGGAGGAAAACTTTCGATATGTTCACGCACGGTGGCTACAACATCATCAGCTACCTTATTCGGTCTGTTGGAATGTTTTCCTCGCATATCTTGTTTTGACACTATATTGCCATCAGAAGCACGTGATGCTGCTATTCTTTGTGCGCGAGATTTATGCACGGAGAATAGGTTGCAAAATGCTATTTTACATACTATAACGTTTGTGGTCCCTACTTTAATATTATATGTATACGAACAATTTTTTTTGGGATTATTATCAGTAGTTGTTTTTCTTCTTCTTTTTACTTCATTTGCGGATATTAAAGAACCCAGAAACGCATCCTGAATATTATGGCACTTCATTCCGTAGAACTCTGTAAAAATTTTGTCTCGCTGCAACTCCGTAAATAAGTCAAAGCAATTTCCTTTGCATTGACACCTAGGTCCTTGTCTTTTTTCAGGTACCACGTTGCCTGCACTGTTTATATATTGTTTTCCACTATTTCTGTTAACTTTCCTTTGATTTCTAACCCATTCTTCTGGATTTCGCATGCGCTTCTTTCCTTTTTGTATTATTGGTTGAACTTCGTTATTGTTATTTTGCAAATTAACTGCATTTTCAGAATCTGAGCTGCTTTGTGAATTATCGGGATCAGCATCACTATCATCTGAAGTGTGATAGGGATCCACTTCACTAGTTTCACTCATTTTCTTTTCATGAATCACTTTGCACCGACTTAGGTTAAACGTCTAATATTTGTAGGTTATGTATTATCAAAACTGGTGCCATTGGCGGCAAGAAACGGTCATGCGACAAATATAGCCGATTCTTGCTCCCGAACGGATTCGCTCATGTTTGTGATATGCAACTGCGTTTGGAGCAAGAACAAGCTATGTGAAGTATAACATCGTTTCTATGAGAGATACATGGACGATTCTTGTACCAAACGATGAGGGATATCGACAAGTATAGGTTTTTGATGCTAAGTCATTTTCGTGAAAAATGGCGTTTAACCGATTCTTGCACCAAGCCTTCAATTTAGAAAAATATTTGTCGGCGCAAGTCTAGTGCTCATGGAGGCACATAGCGAAATAGACATACTATATTTGCATCGCTGAATTCGGAAAAAAATATCTTCCCAACGATACTAAATTCAAGCTCGGTTGCCATTTAAAAAAAAAATCAAGTTAACCTTAGATTTCAAATATGCCATAAGAAAAAAAAAATCTATCCAAAAAGATCCAAACATTCCCTTATGTTCGTGCACAAAATTTCATTAAAATATCTCGAACCGTTCTCGAGATACTTGACCGTTTCCATATATAATACCGATCCTGTATATGAGCCAAACATACAATGAAATGATGCAGTAATTATCATTCTGCTTAATATGTATTAAAATTAAATCATACAGGGTTCTAAAATAAACGTACCATTCCAATTGATATTAAGGGGCAAACCATAAAGTCGTTGACTAGATTTTATATGTTAAACTAGGATGGTTCTCAATAAACCTATTGACTAACTTTGATGATAGCGGTTTTTTTACTGTACGCTCCTTCAACATTATTAAATACACAGAATACACTTTCCTGCTGCTATTATACGTGTACACACGATGACCGTGAACAACATACTAAGTAATCGTATGTGCGATGGGGCACGCGGGAACTAATTCGTTAGTAACGCCTCTGCTTTCGCTCCGAATTGGTCCACTCTAGTTATGAGTATATGAGAGTGGGGTAATCCGCGTTTTTGAAACTCGATCACGTACAAATATGCAATACACACACCCATAATGTGTTTTTTTTTGTCAAATCGTGCATTATTTCTTTGAGTTTCATTTTGAATATGCGGCACACTACACAGTGGATGGTTTGATAACTCATCTCCTTGTGGTAAATTTTCTACTATTTCTGGCCACTTGGGATTGCACGTCATCGTTATAAATAGTGAAGGGTATCCTATTTTTGAAACTATACCCATAGCGTCTTGAAACCTTTGCATATGGTTTCGCGGTGACATTTGGCAAGTCGACGGAAAAATAATCATTCTACCGATGTTCTGATTTTCCTGAACACCACGCTGATGTATGTAATCTACTAATCCATGGTATTCAGTAGCCCGTAATCGATCTTGATTGAATCGTATATACTTCAATTCGATCTTTAGAAAGGCCGATACAATAAATATGAAATATTTTTTTTTATAATCGTTAAATTTGTTGAAAAATTATTATAACGTGTTGATTTTTTTATTTAAGAATTTTCATATTATTCCAATATTTATATATTATATTAAGTATCCTTAAGTTTATGTACCTTTATTGTTTATTTCCCCTTGGTTTTTCCTTTTCAGGCCTTTAGGTGTTTTTAATTTCAATTTTCTTGGTATCTACTAAAGCAAAAAATAATTAAAATTTATTAGATTAATAAACAATAGTTACTTAATTATACCTTATTTATTTTTAATAATAATAAAGTATAATTTAGTAACTATTTTGATACTATATGTTTAAAAAACGTTTTGATATTTTAATATATTTTTGTGTATGTCATTTGTTTTTATATGTAATCTCTTATTCTTATTCTATTTACTTTTATAATAAATTGCGCCATATTTGAATTTTATATACTATTATGATGGTTTGTTATTGTCAGTTTTTTAAAATTTTTCAATTTTAAATTGTTTCATAAATGACGGTAAATATAGTATTTTATTAAATAAATAACACTTAATTTAAATAAATTATTATTTTTTTTATATGTAAATTTTTTGCTTTAACCACACTTTTGACACAAAATGGAAAGAACATATTTCATGTATATTATTGTAAATAAATATAATAATTAAAGTTTTACATTAGTGTCACAATCAAGGTTGATTTATTATTTTGGTTCATTAATGTACAATTATGGTAATAGGTAAAGAGTTTTTTTTTGGTTGTATTGTGATGAGTAGAGTGGACCAATTCGGAGCGAAAGCAGAGGCGTATTTTGTATCGGCACCAGTGTCTCTATCTTTATGTCTTGCGCTATGCACGTGGCCTTGCAAATTTGATTTTGTTAAATGGTTTATATATATTTCTAAATTTCTAAGTTCTGCTTTTCTAATTTACGGTCACAATCCTGGTAATATAAGGCCTTGTAATGTTTCCCAATATTTATCTAAAGCTGGTACACGTCTTTTGTGGCTCATTAATTGATAGCGGAGTATAAGATGAAAACAGTTCAGATCTTGGTAATATAAATTATACTTGTTTTTTTTATATTTTTTAAAAAAAAATTCGTTTTTTTCCAAAAACACATCCAATTCATTCAAGTGCAAAAATTCTTCTCTCAAATTGTTTCAATAACTCACTATGGCAACCCAACAGCTTTTTTCTTTTTAAACTCATTGGTCGCTTTAGTTATACATAATTTTCCAAAATATTTGACATTTATACTACAATTTTGATCCTTGATTAATATTATGAACTTATTGGTTTACAATTAAATTTTCCTTCACACATAACCTTTGACATTACCAAACACTAACAATGGTATACAAAATTAACTAAATTTGCATAGTTCTATAATTTTGGTAAATGTAAGAAAGTCATATACTTTTGAAATTTAATTATAGATTTGACACTCTAAATTAAGAAAACAATACAAATATAATAGACTTCCACCTTCTAAGAAATCCCAATAACAGAAATGTAACAAACTAAAACTAGTGTTTTCAATAAGTTTATTAACATTTTTGTTATATTTACCTTCCCTCCCTCATAAAAAATAATTTGTGGAAAGAATTGTAATAAATTATTTTTGAATTAATTGTTATAGTTAATCCTCTGCTTATTTTATTTTGTTTATTTTATTTTTTTTTTAAGAAAAATAAAAGTAAATTATAAGCCTATAGAATATTTATGTAACATGTGTTGCCTAATCATTATAATATATGTAACGGTTTAAATATTTAAATTTCCTTTATAGTGTATCATTGTAGTATATTAACATTATTTATATTATTTTGTTTAAGATGAATCTTCTATTTTGTCTTATATTATGTATCAAAGTTTAAAAACATTTGTATTATTTTGTTATCATTTCAATCAGAACTATCTAGGTAATAAGTATTATTGTAATCAATTATATATATAAACCATTTAACAAAATCAAATTTGCAACGCCACGTGCATAGCGCAAAACATAAAGATAGAGACACTGGTGCCGATACAAAATACGCCTCTGCTTTCGCTCCGAATTGGTCCACTCTAGTGATGAGTTAGCAATATAATTTTAAAACTTTTCAGATTAATTTATTAATATAGTATGAAGTATCAACATGAATGAATAATATACTTACTTTGGGGTACAAGTTTCTGAAATGGGGTCTGTAGTTTATTTCTTTCCTGTAACTTTGTTATTATATTCTCTCGCCAATTAAAATCTTCTATAGCTATTTTATGTTTGGATGCTAAATATGATTCTAGTGCTTAATCATTTTATAGTGTTGGAGCCATTGTGTTTTTTAAATCTTTTTTGAAAAGTGATAATAAATCATAATAATTATCTTAAATATGTTTAAAAATATTGCGCACTTTTTTACTTTCCTTTAAATATGTAATGTACTCAAATAGATGTCATTATTTATTCACTTTAATTATAAATGTGTAGATAGTCGAGTAGTTTTGCTTGCAAATATAATACGATTAATTAAAAATGAGTGGATAGTCGAATAGTATTGCTCGCAAATATAATACGATTTTGTATTACCTTGTAATTATGACTTAAAGACGGTAGACTATGTGCCCACACTGTTAAATTTAATAATAGACATAAGGTGTATTAGATAAAAATGTAGATTTTACAAAATTAGGGCAACTTTTTACCAATACTGAAGTTCCATTGTACAGATACAAAGAGCACTTTAACTATGCAAATATAACATCTCTCAACGTCGAACAATCCTTCTCAGTATATAAACATATATATATTAAATTTATTATATTATATTAAATTTGACAGTGTGGGCACATAGTCTGCCGTCTTTAATTATGACAGTTGTCTAAGTCTAATTTTTTGACTTCTGTCATTTTCCTAAACTTGACAATTTATGTTAGTGTTGGGCTCTCGTTAAAAGTGAAATAGTACCGTAAAAAAAATTTTATACAATGAAATTATATTTATTTATTTTTTTTAATTAAGGGCACACAAAGTGTTATTATATTGGTGTTTTCGACATATTTCATCATTAATTGGCTACACTGTGTACGTATCGTGCCGACAAAGTTTATTAAGATCTAATTGTTTCGTAATACTCCTAGTCCTCGTCTAATATACAAGAATCGCTTATTAAATTTTGTTTACAATAAAAATTGAGTAATCCTATAACTAATAAAGGAACATAGTTAGCTGTTACGGTACTCAAGATAATTTGTTTTGCTTAACGTGCTTTGATAAAAAGGCACTAACACTACTTAAGCGAAAATCGAATTTGAAGTAACTTTTCCATTGATTTAATAGAATGATAGTAGAATATCGATTACATGTTTATATTTTAAATTATTCACCTTGGAATATTTTTAACCGTAAAATTATTCACAATTATGCTTATCGAAATCGTAAATGGAAAAATTCTTAGTTAATTTTATCTCAATTAATTTTATTACTTATCAAGATGTTGTTCTCTATAATTACCGCATTATTGTATGACCTTTTTTCGTCTTTAGAATGAACGGTTCTTCATGCAGGTGTGCTGCTGTTTCGTTCATATATGCACAAATTGTGGTGCAGTTATTCACGTTGCGTAACAACTTGTAAGTAGTTTTCACGCCAGACGCTTGACGATCTGGAGGTCAACCGGATTGAATTTAGTCTGATCTCTTTAAAGACTGGCAGATGTCTTAATGCGTAATATACACAGTTTATACCAATAAGTAAATTAAAAATCGTAAATTTCTTTAAAATTGTTATTATAACACAGTATTTTTTTTTTAGCAAGGTCAAAAACATGATAATATCGTATATAAATATATTTTTCTATTTTGCGTTCGAAATGAACTCATTATGAAACCCAAAACAGTATCGAAATGACCTCCATTTCGATACGCTTTTTTTCATTTTTCAATGTTGGCGTTGTTCGAACACGGAAATAAATATCATTGCTGTCATTTGATTTTAAGAATTTAAGTACATTTGACAGATATGATATATGTTCGTACTCTACACAAACAACGTATATTGTATACAATTGACAACAAGATACATTAGTTTCTAAGTCACTCATATTTATATTTTTGAATAAAATATCAAGTAATGTCAAAAATTAATAAATAATATGTAATATAATATAATAAAATAAAGTAAAACAATAACTTTGTTATACCACTTTATTCACATATAATAGTGACCGCGGTTTCGACATACAATGTCATTATCAAACTGCAAAAGTTTTATTATACGGCTAAAAGAACACATGAGGTCATATAAACTAAAGAAGACAGATTCAACATTCGCAAACCATCTTATTACAGAAAGGCATACATTTGGAGTAGTGTAACTGGAACGGTCCTGGGACAATTTGACCTTGGAATTATAATTTTCTGATCACACTGTATATGACCCAGATGATATAATTAATTTTTTAGATTGATTAATGTCAACATGTGTGTTGACATGAGATCATCAATTAGTATGTGCAAAGTTTGTAAATGTAAGTTTGTAGAAGTCAATGACCTAGGGATAATTATGTCTAAGAATTAATAGAGATACAGATGTCAATGTCACGTGACACGAGGCTATGTAGGCTAGGTTAAGAATCGAATGTGATTTTTTTTGTCATTTGATATTCTCTTGTGTAAATTAATGGGGACACATGTTGCAGAAATATATACGAGTGCCGAGAACGTTATTTATTTCACTTACATATGCATGTTTAATAGTAGCCGTAACTTTGTGGTAATTCATTTTGAATAATAAAATTAAAATAAACATAAACAATATACTGCATTCAACATATATATATATATATATATATATAATATAAGGTAAACTTAAAATACTATATTTATAATAATATATATATATATATATATATATATATATATATATAAATATGGAATAACAAGTTGACCTAAATCACACATTCGTACAACCGTGTGAATTTCAAGATAAGTGCACAGACATAATTTTTTTCAAATCTGTGATTAAAGTAAAACAATATACTGTTTTTTTTTTCCACTTTATTAGCATATGTAAATAAAGAAAATTAATGCCTGTAGCCGTAACTTTGTGGTAATTCATTTTGAATAATAAAATTAATTACGTAGCATCGAACTAAAAAGTGGAGGAGGGGAAACAAAAATTAGAGAAATAAACTTGTATATTCGTGATTTAGTTGAAATGGCATACCAGACGAATTCGAACGCGTTAAGTGAATTTTCTCCAAATCATATGCTTGATAATATGTTACAGGCATATGAAGATGAAATACTGCGAGAGTACCAATTAATAAATGAAGTTCGTTACAATATAAACAAATTCTATTACGTGTCAACGGGGCTTAGTGCTGCGAGGGGTTTTCTTCCAGTGGTAAAGTTGGCAAACTCCAAGAGCTGTATAACATTTACAAAAAGTGAATGGTTCAATTTTCTGAACACTCAATGGTCGATTATTGAGGATCACATTAAGAAAAGTAAACAAAAACAACACGATACGTCTGTTGAGACTGAAGAGAATGCGTTACCTATTGTTAAAATAGTGGAAATGTTTCATATAATATATACGAGGGATAAACAAGGTCAACCCATTATTAAATTAGAACGTGGTCATTCAGAAATCCAGTTGGATAGAACGCGAGTAACAAAACTATTGGGTCTACTGGAAGTTGTTAAGAATAGATTAGAGAGATTGAATATAATGAATTTTCCTGAATATTACAATTCGGTGCTATGTACAACTCTTTATAATTGCAATGGTGATACATCAACAATTGAGACCTATATTCACAATTGGCTCCTCTCATCCACCAATGAGAGTGTTAATAGTAAATGGTATTCAGAATATGTAGACATTTTTCTAGAAATACTAGCGCGTGAGAGAGATAAATTTAGACGTGATATTGGCTCGCTAATAGTTGGTGGTGTTTAACAAGAATGTCTAACACAAACGAAGTAAACATTATTGTTGAAAGAATTGGTGAAATATTAATGAAATTAGACAATGAAGAGTTATTAGAACCTGGTGATATAAAGTATATTCCATTGTATGTGTTGAAAGTAAAAGTACGACCATTAGAACTGGAGCGATATTTTCCAATGATATCACAGGAGAAGCAGAAAAAGTTGCTACAATATTTGCCTTGTCACGAACACTATAACCGTGATATGGATGAAGAACATATAGATGGACCTCCACCTGCTAAATATATGTGTTTTTTATGTTGTAAATTCTAAATGTATTTATAATAAAACAGAAAATGTACTTGATTTTTTTTTTTTTTTTTTTTTTTTTTATTAGAAAAACTAAGGAAAACAAGAGAAAAATATATATACAATAATTATACAAGATCTGATTTTGAAATCCAACTGTTTTGTGATTTGTTTAGTCCAAGCCACTTAACATACACTTTTCTTCCTTTCCTTCTTAACACCTTTTCAACTAGATAGACATCCTTATGTTTAGCCCTCAACAATTCTTCTTCATAAAAACCTCCTTTAATTGGATTGCCACTCATATCTTGTAGCAAATATGTAACAGGATTAGTAATTTGTACTTTAGCTATTTTAAATAGTTCACTCGAAAAATTAGGTGTATAACCCTTTTCAAACAAACTCTTGTGTTTGCTGATTCGAACGATGTTACCTATTGAGAACTTATGCCTTCCAGCTATCTTAATACGATTGTAGACTGTAGAAAGTAATAGAGCTTCTTTCGATGGCGTGACATCTACTGGTTTCATTCGAATTGTTCTATGTTGTGAATTATTGTACTGATTTACAACATTATCCAACACATCTAACCATTTATATTTACCAATTAAACTAAAATGTTTATATAATTTTTCTTTGATAGTACGAATCACTCTCTCAACAATGGAAGCTTTTATCACGCTAAATGTGGAGTAATGGTTAATATTGTGTTTTATCATCAGAGCTCTAAACTGTTGATTAAAGAATTCTTTACCATCATCTGTTTGCAAATTATTTGGAACTCGAACTTTTAGTAGAATTTTATTCATGGCATCTTTAACTTCCACGGCAGTTTTTGATTTAAGAGGTTGCATCCACAAGTATTTGGAGAAACAATCAATGACTACTAAAATATATCTATATCCTCTATTTTCACGAGCATATAAACCAAATTCTGCCAAATCCGCTTGCCATAAATCATCCAAACCTTTAATTACTGTTCGTCTTCTGGGAAAGTTCTTCCTGGCCGGTTTGTGTAACTCATTAACAACATCACTCTTTATCTTACTCATTATTCTGAAGGGGTAATTAGTTTCTGTTCAATATCATGTAGACGTTGCTTTAGAAGTTGTATATCACTTTCAATCTTAGTTTTATTTGTTGTGATATGTTTCTCAGTTAACTTTAATATATATTCAACGTTATCCAAATCCAACCTTAACTTATTAGTTGTTGTGTTTATATTTCGAATGTCCACCAATTCCGTAGTAACTTCCTTTTTCAAATGGGAAAAATTACTCCTGACATCTGTAAGACCATCATACATTTGTTTAATCTTTGTTTGATTTTCATCAATATTCGTCCGCAAATGAAACAAATCACTAACATGTTGAGCTCCACCACGTATACGCCCATCTAATTCATGCAACATTTGTTTTTTAATATTATCAACATACTTTTTGTTGGTACAATCACCATCCTCTCTAGCTAAAGCTACATTACGAATAAGTTTGTTTTCTACATCGTAATTCCCATCTTGTGTAAGAGGAAAGGTAGGTGAGTGATGTATAATACCAACTCTATCGACACCAATATATTTACCGAATTTATCTATTACCATCTGATCAGATTGCATTTTATCTACACTGTGATGACATCCGAATTTATCGATACTCATCATAAGACTAACGAGTGAATTATGATGATTATTATATTTATGCGATTACTTGAACCTCCCTCAATTCTTCTATAATAGAGGCTATTTCATTATCATGACTAGAATGTCCGGCGTTCTTGGAAGCGATTAGTAGGCGCAATCTATCTACTAACTCGTTAATATCGTCCCAATACACATATTGATATGGTTTGTTTGTAACTCTCAATTCACTTCCAATATTTACACCTTCACCACGATGTGTGAAGTCATATATAAGAGGTCTAATGATTTTTTTATACTTATACCCTACAGTACCCTTGACACGTTTTTTCGAGTTAAATTCCAAATGATGTACCGCAGTTCGCTTTAATATATCACGATACCTGTGTTCATCATCTTTGGTGTACTCGTCAGGTTCTTTCTTAAATATAAGATCATAAAGTCCTGGTGTTCCCTTATACCGTACACCATCCACTATAATATCATCACCTTGAAAATCTAATACACTTTTACCAATTTTCAATGAATTTGTTGTAGGATCCAAATGAACACCATAAGTATAATCAAATTCTCCCTGGGAGTCCAATAACAGACTGTCTATATAACTTGCAGGTAGTCTGTTATATTGTGTAAGATATTCTTCAATGCTTTCCGGATCATTTTGAATCATTTTCTGATAGTCTTCACGTGCTTTATCCATTGTTTCTCTTATATTTACCTCCTCAGGTTCTTCTTCAGGGTCATGAGTAAACTGTATTGGTTCAGCAGATACATTGGTTTCGGGTAATACGCTTTCATCGGTAACAATTGGTCTAATAGGTGTGGTAATAAGGGGTTCTGTATCGATCGTGCTCCGTGACATTGCCAACGATGAGAGAAATTTCCTTGCCTTTATGCGACGCCTCTTGATGGTTGAAGATAGTTTACGATGCAGTCTCTTTACAGATTCCAATTCCTTCTTAAGAGGAGGTGGAGGTTCATCGTCTACTTCCTCAGGCTCCTTTTTAACGTGTGCAAGTTCAATTAATTTTTTAATAGGTTCGACGAGAGGTCTAAAATGTTTTAACGCTACATCCTCCTGTTGTAATCGACCTATTTTTAATGCTAAATGTTTTTTTCGAACAGCTTTACTTGCTTTTATAATTTGTTCTTTAAGATTATTCCTGTCAACCATTCTTACACTCTTCAGATTGACGTAAGGATGAAAACTAAACTGTTACTTTTCATAATCGTGTAATATATAACAATCTAACATTTTTCTATATCTTCCATTAGCACTATCACTGTCTTTATCAATTACTAAAAATCCATATTTATCCTTCCAACATTTAGCACACAATAGTTTAAATTGCCCGAACGTCATATCAGTGTTCACATGATCTTCATAAATATGACGTAAGTTGATATCGTCTTGTTTGAAGAGAATTATGAAGTTGGCATTATCACGTATCAAATGTTTTGCTATATGTGTATAAGTTTGACACAGGTAAAATGAATCTACACCTTTATGTCTACCCATGCTGAAATACTCCTTGATTTTTTGTTGTTTATCACACGCAACATCGTCAAATATAAATATTGAATTTTCCAACGCTTTAGACGGATCTACTATATAATCACTATCCTTGTAAGAGAAATATTTCACACCTGACGTATTGGCCATTACACTCTCCAAGAACTGATATTTCGGTTGATACAATGACTTTGAATATATATAGACGTTATTGAATTTAAGACCATTCTCTTCAAACAACAAACTTAACATCACGTTTGTCTTTCCACAGTTAGAGGGACCACAAATGATACATCGAATTGTATTTGGTAACAAGGGGCTGTGTTTCACATATTTTTGCTGTTCGTCTCCACCAACATCCAGATTTCGAATGTTCAACGAATCCTTTTGCTTTAGCAAACGCATTCTCAACAACAACTGATATATAATACATAGTAATGATCATATTTAAATCATTAATATGATACTATTCAAGAAGGGAGGTGGTCTACTTAATTCTTTAATTAATAAGTTGCCTGTAGAATTACACATACCAGGTTATCAGGTAGTTATTACACTAATATTTTTTTTTTTTTTTTTTTTTTTTTTTTTTGTTAATAATTACTATTAATAGTATTGTGGACCTGGTACACGCTTAGAGGATCGATTGACTCGTGGGGATCGTGGAATAAATCCATTAGATAGGGCCTGTAAAGAGCATGACATAGCATATTCAAAAAGCAAAGATATCAAAGAACGACATAAGGCTGATCAGATTCTTGAAGATAGAGCTTGGGATCGTGTAAAGTCGAAGGACGCCACTACCGGTGAAAAAGCATCCGCTTTTATAGTAACTAACAGCATGAAAGTTAAGAGAAAATTAGGTATGGGTCTTAAAAGGCGAGTAGTGTCCGTTTCACCACTTCAACAACTCATTTCAAAAAAGATTAGGAGAGGTAAAAGGAGAAGGATGAGGGTCGGTGGCGGAATTAAGAAGATTGCTTTCCGGAAGTCTATAGTGAAGAGGGTTGGAGACACCATGAAACGTTTCAAACATAACAATATTAAAGAAGGTGCTAAAATAGCTCTCACAACTGCTAAAATAGCAGTTAAGGAAGTTGGTGGGCGAAAACGAGTACGAACACCCCGCATAATTCCAATTCCTAAAACTGGAGGCTTCTTACCTCTTATTCCACTATTTGCAGGGTTAAGTGCATTAGGTGGCTTAGCAGGTGGGGCAGCTGGGATAGCACAGGCTGTTAACAAGGCTAAAGCCGCACAACAAGAACTTGATGAAGCGCATCGTCATAATCAAACGATGGAGTCGATAGCATTGGGGAAGAAAGGTAGTGGATTATACTTGAAACCATACCGTAAAGGTCTGGGATTATTCTTGGGATCTCAAGGGAAGGAGAAAAAAAACTATTAAGTCGACTGCCACGCAGAGCTCTAACTAATATCGATATTGCAAAGTATGGTCAACATATACCACATTTTAGAGGTGTATATATGAGAGACAATTTACCGAAAAAATCGCGGAAAACTGAGTGTGCAGTCGTTAATCTTGATTCTAACGTCAGTGCTGGAACTCACTGGACAGCTTATGATAAGATCGGAAATATAGTGTACTATTTTGATTCGTTTGGGAATTTGAAACCCCCCAAGGAATTGATAAACTATTTCAAGAATTGTGAGATTATTTACAATCACAAGAGGTTTCAACAGTTTGATGATATAAACTGCGGACATTTGTGTCTAAAGTTTTTATATAATAAGACATTCAATGGTTGAAGATCAATTATGTCAAGAACTTTTACATTGAAAGGTACGAGCAATGTGCTCTCTGATACCTATTACCCGCCTATAGAATTAAATCCTTCACATGAATATGCTGTAGGATTAATAGGATTGTATACATACAATTCAATACCAAATATTTCTGAAGTGAATAACAAATTTAATTATGATAATGGTAAAGTTGTTCAAATACCTACAGGAGCATATGAAATTACAGATATTGAAGCATACTTGCAAGATAAGCTAGCTAAACCAAAAAGTACTGCTCATCAGAAAGAGGGAACATTTTCGCTAAAACCCAATAACAATACTTTAAAATGTGAAATATTAAGTAAATTTGAAATAGATTTTCAACCGATTGATAGTATTGGTCGATTATTGGGATTTACTGAGAAACTATTGGAGGCCAATAAGAAGCACGAATCTGATGCTCCAGTGAAAATTATAAAAGTGGTGACGATACGTGTGGAATCTAATATCACAACAGCTTCATACTACGATACACGTCTAAGTCATACTTTGTTTGAGTTTGCTCCGTCTGTGGAACCGGGCTATAGTATAAACATAGAACCGAGAAATATAATTTATTTACCAATAAATACATCGCGAATAGATAACATTACGCTTAGACTACTCGATCAGGACGGTGATCTGGTAAATTTTCAAGGTGAACAAATTGTTATTCGGTTAGAATTGAAGAGAGTCTGAAAGAAATGGGTTTGGTTTTCAATCGAAGGAAACGACAACAACAACGTTTGACAGAATATAAAACGGAAAAGTCATCAATCAATTGTCAGTCGTTCAAGAACGTGCTAACGCGTGAAAACATAATATTTCTCGAGTCCTTAGGTTTGAAAGTGAAGGGAAATGTCTGAAAAGTTACAGATTACGGACGACTTATATTTTGATGAAACAGTAACTAAACAAGAATATCATACCTATTATCCTATATCTAATAATTTTAATTTGAATGATGAAATACGAATACCGGTTCGCCATCAAGATATATACACAGTTCCGGGTGACAGCTATCTATACATCGAAGGAAAGTTTATTGAAGAAAGCGAAGGTAATGGTACGTGCAAATTAACAAATAATGCATATGCTTTTCTCTTCGAACAAATTCGATATGAGATCAATGGTGTGGAAGTGGATAGATGTAACAACCCAGGTATCACGAGCACCATGAAAGCATACATTTCATACAGCGATAATGAGAGTAAAGCTCTGCAAATGGGCGGTTGGTGTCCTTCATTGAACAAACAACCAACTCTCTACAATAAAGACTTTAGCGCTTCCATTCCTCTTTCCTTCTTATGTGGAGTTTTTGAAGACTATCGCAGGATTTTGGTAAATATGAATCAAGAGCTGATACTACTACGAAGTCGCACTGATAACAACTCCTACATGAACACAACGGAGGGCGGAACGAAAAAGGCAAACATTGAAATTACAAAGATTATGTGGCAAGTACCGCATATTGTAGTTAATGATGAGTCTCGCTTACAGCTTTTGAAAACGCTCAACACCAACAAACCGATATACATTCCGTATCGCGCTTGGGAACTTCACCAACTACCTACAATTAGAGAAAATAAAACGGACATTTGGCCAATTAAAACTTCTACCAATATGGAGAGACCAAGATATGTTATCGTGGCATTTCAAACCGGAAAGAAAGATAATATTAACGTTGATGCAACAGATTTTGATCATGTTTCCCTCACAAATCTTAAGCTTTACTTGAACAGTAATTCATATCCATATGATAAGCTGAATCTTCAAATGAATATTAAGAGATATACTGCAGCTTATCGCATGTACGCTGCATTTCAGTCAGCTTACTACAATAAACCGGGTCAACCGATTCTTGATTATGAAAAATTTCTCTCAAAGGCTCTGTATGTCATTGACTGTTCTAAACAGAATGAATCGATTAAATCGTCTACTGTGGACATAAAATTGGAAATGGAATGTGATGCTACCTTCCCCCCCAATACTACAGTGTTCTGCTTAATCATCCACGACAGCGTAATGGAATATCTCCCACTAACTGGTATTGTTAAGAAAATTATATAAGGAAGAGTTACCACGAATATTGGTGTGCAGTTATTGAATAGTTCATGAGATAAACAATATGGTTAGAGCAGTAGTTATCGATCTGCAAGGGGTTTTACTAAAACGAGGATTTATGGTGAAAGAACTAGCTATTGGAAATATGGAACGAGTTAACCACTACGTCTTCAAACCAAGAGTACCATATAGACGTTTAGATTCTGCTGAACGAAGACAGGTGCATTGGATTGAAAACAATCACCATGGAATACGTTTCAATGATGGAAACACTCATCCTGAAGAAATATTCAATATTTTAAAACAATTTACCAAGGGTGTTGATATAATTTTTGTTAAAGGCCATCAAAAAAAAGATTTTTTACAGAGATATCTTAATATTAGAATATTAAATTTAGAAACGTTTGTAAATGTACCCAAATTAGAGCAAACGAATACAGGTTGTTGTATGTATCACAAAACTGATTTTAGTATGTGTAGTTTACATAATATACATGTATTAACACAATATTTATATGAAAATAATTATTTGTAAATTACTGTTTATAAGTTCTATGTCTCATCTTATATATTTGTATATGTGTCTCTGAAGTGTATAAATGAATAATAAAAAAACAAATCAATATTTAATAGTTTTTTATTTCTATCATTCGATATCATAAACATTACAAACATTTATTTTTTATTTTATTGTTTTTTGTGAAAGATACATATCTGAGTGGTAGTTTTTTATTTCTATCATTCGATATCATAAACATTACAAACACTTATTTTTATTTTATTGAATATTTTTGTGAAAGATACATATCTGCGTCGATATCATAAACCTCTTCAAATTTCAATGGTGATGCTTCTGTCGTTGCTGCTGCTGCTGCTACTGCTGCATTTGCTTTTGTTGTTGAAGATGATAATGATGCAGGCTTCAAAAGCCTGTTTTCCAGTAACTTGAACTTTGATGATGATGATGAAGAGGAAGACGATGATGAATAGGAATCGGATAATGGTGACACTTCATCGTTTGTCCATTTAATTTTTTTAAGTGGTTGAGAACCAACTGCATTTATTTCCTCTTCATCTCTGTATATGTTGAAATGAAAACGTTTCAAAGCCTCTTCAAATAATTTTACATCTTCATCACTCTCACATGCCATTCTACAGTACCTAACAGGAAGGTTACCTATTTTCTTTTTAATAGTTGCATTCTTTGGTGTATATGACAAACTTAGAATCACCTTATCATCTCTCTTATTAAGTTTCTTCATGCCAAATCTAATAAGAATATTTCTTTTGTTAGACAATATAAGATATATATATAACTAGTACTTACCTGAAAAGTTCTTTCACTACCACATACAACATATCAATTGGAAGATCTGATAAATTGTTGCTTTGAAATATTATGGTTGCTGGTATATTTGCCATCTTTATGTTCTTACTTGTTTGAGTTTCAACTAATACTAACAAGCATTGCAGATCGCAGTCTATTTATTTGAATATTTCATTTTAAAATTGTTGATTTTTAATTTGAATGACATACTTGTATGATGATGATGATGATGATGATATGTATCTTACACAATCTCTCATATAGTTGTGAGAAACTTGTATTGAGTTCACATGTGTGATTGTGTGGGAGTATAATAGGTTTTGATACAGTATTTCTGTTTAATTTTTTTTAATTTATTTAGGAACTGTTATTCATTTATTTACTTTTGTAACCCCATGGTATAGTGTCTGTGTATAGATAATTCACAATTCGTTTGTCATCAAATGGACTTAATGCGATTTTTTTTTGAGCAATTGTAAATACTTGATGTTTGTATGATTTAATTAAATTTTGAGTTATTTCAATATTAGAATTATTGAATAAACACTGATAGTAATCGTTAAAGGTAATATTTTGTAAAGAGGAATGTTTAATTCCTTTTGCTTTCTTAATAATATCTGAATCAATTTGTTGAGTGGTTATTTCTTTTCTAGTTTCAGTATCTGTTTTGTTTGTTAATAATTTTATTGTATACATTTTTGATCTTAAACCAATAAATTCAACCATAATTTGACCGTTATTTATATCTTTCATAAGTCCTAATTTTTTTTTATTCACTCTAGGGATACAATAGATATTATTTGGGGGATAATCTGAAGTATCAAATTTATGTATGTTCTCCTTTATCTGTGCATAAATATCTTCAGTATAAAATTGATAGATTAGCGAATCTGTGTCGGTATATAATAATTTTGCATTATGATTGAATTTGTTTTTAATATAGTTGTAGTGAAAATCATATAGATATATTTTTGAAATATCTAAAATAGTAAATCCTACATATATAGGTTTATTAAATTTAATTTTTAGCCTGTTCATTTCAATAATAACCATATTTTCAGCAAAAATTGTACAACTACTGAAATTGGGCTGTGAAATGTAGTATTGTGCTCCATATCTTCCTGACCATCTAGACACCAATTTTATGTCCTTGTATTTCCTAACATTTTCAATTGTTTTTCCAAAGACTGCATTATTCATTAATTTAAAGAAATTTTTCTCAAAATCGTTTTTACTGTTCTGTCTACATTCTGTGTTTAAACTAATATATTTTTTCATCCATGGAGATTGTTTGAATTTAAGTATTCTGTGAGTTCTTTCAACTTTAAGACCTAAATTAATCACTTGTTTCAAGTTTCTATAATGAATAATATAGTTTTTCTTATTAAACAATGTTGTCAATAATTTAGGAATTTTAGAAATTGACGTAGGTGGAATCATATGTTCGGGGCAAACAGGAAGATCTTTATGTTTTTCATGTAAAGATTCAGAATACTCTAAATCAACCTCTAAGATATAACCAAATTCATGATCATCAGGTACATTGATAACATTTATGGAAAGAGCATCTACCCACTCGAATTGACCAGTAGGTAAATATTCACACATTGCTGTTCCATACAAATTATTAATATCAAAGTACATGAGATAAGAAGTAGTCTCTGCAGAATTAAATTCTTCATTCATATATGAATTATTAGCTTTTCCATATCGATTGGAACATTGTGAAATTCCTCCTCTAATACCTTTTTCAATGAACATGATTTTATCAATATCCCGTAACAATTCTAATTGTACTGAGGTGATCTTTAACATCGAATCAAATGCAATACCGGGGGCTGAAAAATAGTGACATGGATCTAACTGATATATTGTCAAAGAATTATTTCTAAAATTTTCAAAAATATCTGCTAATAATAGAACATCTGTTTTTAAGTAGAGTTCTGCATATTCTTTTAAATTTTGAATTCTAAAAGTCTTCCAAACTAGATTTGCATTCTTATATTCATCATCGGTTATATTAGAATCATTAAGACTACTATAAAATTCTTCTTTCGGAGGTAACCTTATGTCTTGTAATTTTTGCCAATTATCTAAATATTCATAAGGAAAGATTCCTTTCTTTTGCAGTAACTGAAATTCTAAATCATTTTGACAATGACTTTTGGTTATATGTTTTTGATTTGTATCAAGGTATGATGATAATTTGTCAATACTACTATTCATAAAACGAAAAGAGTCCAAGAATCTAAAATTTATTTTTGTATTTTTAATGTACTTTGTAAATGATATGTATCGTTCTTTATTAAGCGGTAATAAATTCATTGCTCCTTCAATTTCAGTACTAAGAGCAGTTATAATAAAATTTGCATCATATGCTGATAAATTATGAAAAATTACATTGATATAATGAGCATCTTGATAATTCAAATTACATGGACTAGAATGCGCAGGTCCACGATATTTACCTGAAAGGTGGCAGTGCTCTCTTATTTTAATATCACTCGCACAAAATTTTTTAGAACAAATATGACAATGAATAGAATTTTGAAAGTCAATTTCTTGTTCATAACTAAGTATTTCCATAGGCACAGGTGGTTTAGATAAAATATTATTCACTTCAAATGCTATTGCTTTAAGTTCATTTACAAACCATACTTGACAATTTTTACCTGTATATGACTTAAATTTTGAAAGGGAATCATTATAGGAACATTTGAGGTAATATGCTATAGCAAATGGTATATGTTTTTGATATTTTTTTGTTTTTTCCATACAAAAATTATCTTCATATTTTTCAAGGATGCTTTCTATATCTGCATATATTACAAAGGGTACTTTTTCTTTGTTTCGGAAATTTTTAAATTTTAGAATCGACTCATTTTCTGATGGTAAAGTTATTTTAGTCTTGTTTAAATTTTTGCAATCAATTATATGAGATTGAAGAGATCTATCGGACTTGAAATGATTTAAACAGCGTTCACATAACCATTTTTTATTTGATAAATTCCCCAACTGTCTATGCAATAAGGAGGATAAATTTTTAATAAGACAAAAATGATATACCCTTATTGATGAATAATCACCATCTATTAAGTCATCCATTTCATCTTCAGAATCATTAGTATTATTATTGCACGCTAAAATAAGCAAATTAATACATTTCTGAAAACTAAATTTGCTTAGGGATACCGGTAATATTTCTTTTTTCTTAACACAATATACATTGATTGATAGATTATTCTGCTGTTCAAATTTTGGAATGTCTCTTAGGCTAATAGGAAACTTAATATTCTCATAGTTTAAAATTCCCTTAAAGTGGGGATATGATGATATTCTGCAGACATTTTTTTTAACACCTGCAGGGTAAAGATATGCCATAATACTGTATAAGAAACAGAAGGAATCATTATTTTTGATGTTTAATACTGCTTTTTTATCAGCAATGAATTTTGGTACATCAACATAAGTAGATACACCACAATTAATAGGTGAATAATTATTAATGTTAACTTTCAATGATAAAATTCTTAACAACCCCCACCCAGAATCAGCTTCTTGAAAGCTTTCTAGCTTTTCCAAAAGTTTATTTATTACATTTTCTTGATACCACTTTTTTAAAATTGTATTACAATCTATTATGCTGTTACTAGTATTGAAAGACTTTATATCGGTTTCATTATTTGGAGGTTTCACAAATGTTGCATAAAAAATTACATTTACCTTTAGAAGAGATTTCCTGAGCTGTTTTTTAATTTTTATTGAGAAACTTCTAAAACACTTCTCCAGAAAAATTTTTGGTTCTTTTATTTGTAAATTAGTAATCATCCCCGTCTTAATTCTATTATTGAAACACGATTCTACATCCTGCCAAATTAATGTTTTATTATGCTTTTTATTATCACACTTAAGTCGCATCTGATGCTTTAAATATTCTTTATAATATTTTAACAGTGCTAAATTTGATTCCAATTGAGGATACTCCTTCTTATTATTAACATTCTTTAAATATTTTCTAATCAAAATAATATTTTGTTTTAGATAATTAATCCATTTCATAAAATCTTCTTTTCTAAGGAGTATTTTACTAACTTGTTCAAGTTTTTTTAATATATCAAAAGCAAGTTTGCTTACTGTTTTCATTATCTAAATATGTACTTCTAATAACACACCCACTCAATTACACGTATGAACTAAGTATCAATGTAAAACGTTTACGCTTATATTATAAATATTTTTAAAAAATGATTTTGAAATCATAACAAAATAGGTCATTTTCAGTAATTCAGTTTATTCACATGTATGAGATATGTATGATTTAGATCAAACACTTTATTTCAAACATCTGTGCAATTTAAAAAAAATTATGTGTGTGCACTTATCTTGAAATTCACACAGTTGTACGAATGTACAATGTGTACGAATGTGTGATTTAGGTCAACTTGTTATTGCATATTTATATATATATTATTATATATATATGTTGAATGCAGTATATTGTTTATGTTTATTGTATATGTTTATTTTAATTTTATTATTCAAAATGAATTACCACAAAGTTACGGCTACTATTAGACATGCATAGTAAGTAAGTGAAATAACGTTCTCGGCACTCGTATATATTTCTGCAACATGTGTCCCCATTAATTTACACAAGAGAATATCAAATGACAAAAAAAAATCACATTCGATTCTTAATCTAGCCTACATAGCCTCGTGTCACGTGACATTGACATCTGTATCTCTATTAATTCTTAGACATAATTATCCCTAGGTCATTGACTTCTACAAACTTACATTTACAAACTTTGCACATACTAATTGATGATCTCATGTCAACACACATGTTGACATTAATCAATCTAAAAAATTAATTATATCATCTGGGTCATATACAGTGTGATCAGAAAATTATAATTCCAAGGTCAAATTGTCCCAGGACCGTTCCAGTTACACTACTATTTGGTCATCATAAAATATTGAATTTGGCCGTGAAAGGTCGTAAATTAAATCTTTTAGAGTCACTAGAAATTTTTAAAAGCGGAAACAACACAATAGATATTGTTCTAAACGACCAGTTGGATCTTATATATACACCTCTTTAATGTTGTATATAATAGTTAAGTATATAGTAGTAATTTTAAATAACATCATAAAGCACCCCCATATATTTTTGTGTCATTTATAAGATCTATGTAGGCCTGTAACTTTTGCAGTTTGATAATGACATTGTATGTCGAAACCGCGGTCACTATTACATGTGAATAAAGTGGTATAACAAAGTTATTGTTTTATTTTATTTTATTATTTTCAAAATGAATTACCCAATGTTACGGCTACCAGTATTAATTTTCTTAATATAATATACTTCGCGGATAGCAAGATTTAAATTTGACAATGTCAAGTATCAATGTGACCAACTGCATGCTTTATATAATAATTAAACTCTGAACTTCCAAATTAAATAATTCCAATTTATTAATGTAAAAAATTCGAAATAGAAAAAATAGTATAAAAAACTCGTTTCATAAGGCCTTTTGTCGCACTCGCTCTTTAGAAAACTCGCCGCTATCGCGGCTCGTTTTCTAAACTGATCTCGTGCGGCAAATTGGTGCCTTATGAAACTTGTTTTTTAATATACTATTTTTAACGAGAAAAATATAAATGGATTGGGTAAAATACATTTCTTATTAACAGGATTTTAATTTTAAAAGCTTTCTTTTAAAGAACATTTAATAATAATAAAACGACGAAACATACACCTATCTAGGTATCCCTCATAACCAAATGAACGACATTGTGGCTGTAAAACAAAAATTAATTAAGGCCTATCTGCAAAGAGTAAATAAGATATGGTCATCACAGAGAGCGGACTGCAGCGATTGAATGACCAATTACCCCGATAAAACGTTGTGACGGTCTCACGTATAGTATGCATGTTATAACAGCCCCACTATTTACTTGCTCGATTGCATTCTTCGAGCAGGTGTTATTTTCGTCGTTATTGTGTCTATTCATTCATAAATTCTATTTTAATTCTATTTTACAGTTGCGTGTAAGACGGAATATCTAATAATCGCTTATAAAATTATATCCGCTAATTTACAGAATGAATTCTCGTGTTTACATGTTGTTATGCATGCATATACATATATGTATTTATTGTTCTTGAGATAGTATATTTTCTATTCCCTTCTATAAGGCATTGTTTCTGGTTTCGTTTCTTTCAGTGTGATTTGGTTACAACTTTTAGTATTTAAAAAAATCCGTTTTATATTGTTATATTTTATTAAACTTTATGAATGCTAATTTCCAGTGTCTTACAGATACCGATTACTTATATGCAAAATCAAGATATTAACTTAAAAGAGACGATAATTAGGTTGGAAATCGTTATCGATCGAATGAAAAGTATGACTTCTGAATTTGGAAAAGAGTTTTACACTTTCAATGTTTCGCATAAAATACATAGTTTTGAGTTTTGTTCTTTGTAAATTATTTTTATTAAAAATTCGATACGCAATTTGCTTGTCAGCATTACTTTTGTTTCAGCAGTAGTTGCTGCCGATTACAAAGCCGTTTCGAAATTGTTCGAAACTCACGGATCGCTTACAGAAACAAACCTATTGCGAATACAAGGCTATTGGCTATGAATCGTCAATCGCTCGAGTCCGCTCTCTGGTCATCACAACTCAATGCAGTGAATAAGTGACGGCAACGAACACTCTAGCGTTGCCGTTAATATCTTACACTTTTGGGTGCATCAAATGGAATGCGGAGGAGCTGCGCAAGAACGACACACCGACTCATAAAACCATGACGCAACACAGAAGTTTACATCCAAATTCTTCCGTACAACATATATACCTACCTAGAGTCAATGGAGGGCGAGGCCTGGCGGACGTATAGATGTTATACGAGTATAACAGACTTGTGATAACTACTGCCTGCAAAATCATGAACACCAAGGACCCCCATGAATTCGTCAGACACCATGACCCTCAGTTCATGGTGTCACATTTCTGTTGGCCGCAACAGAAAGGGCTGCTAATCTGTACGGGTTCTCGTTGAAACCAAGGAGAGAAGACTTCGGTCGGCATGACATACTGCGGTGGTCGCGGCGACACCTAAAACGGAAGCTTAGAACAAAAACGAACGAGATCTGTTTGGGAGAACACCTAGAGAAGCCGATGCACTCTCAATTCCTTATCACCTGGGCTGTACTCCGAAAGCGAAGGGTACATAATGACATGCCAAGATGGAGTTTTCTCGACCCTTCTGTATAGGAGAGAGGTGCTCGGACTTCAACTACGAGACGTCAATTGCAGAGCCTGCAAAACACAGAAAAGACCACGATGTGTTTGCTTGCGGCGTAGTCTAAATACGCGCCTACATTATACATAAGCAGGCACAACTCCGGGCTGATGGTGCTCTACTTCCAACTCAGGCATAAGTATGGTATCAATACCGGAGTGACCCAGCCGTATGTCGAGCAGGCTATACCACTATTAAATTAAAATCTTTTGGGATTTTCCCTTCTCTACAACCACACAAATTAAGGCCAACAGACCAGATATGGTGGTTATGGCATTGGTGACAAATATCCATATACACGGTGGAAATGTCATGTCCGGCTAAGACACCGAACATCTTGGACAAGGAGCGCGAAAAAATGATTAAATATCGGGATCTGATTCTGCAAATAAGACTTAGTTATCTGGAATTCACGGTGACTTTTGTGCCGCTGATCATCGGTGTACTAGGAGGAGTAACAAGCGAACTTTTCGAAAACCTGAAAAGAATGGGAATTCCGGTGACGAAGTCAAAAACTACTGTGAGAAAAATGCAGAAGTTCGTTATTTTCGGATGGCTGTGAATCCTGCGGGCTCATGAAACCAGCATCCCAAAATCGTAGAACTAGTAAACTTCGAAAGTCATCCACAGTTTAGGAACATACCCGGGAAGTCACCCTGGCCCTTCGTATTCTCGTGTTGCTGTTTATACACTTTATTTAGAGTGATCACAGCATTTCCCGTTATTAATGTTTGTGTCAGTGTCAAACATAATTTCATGACGTACTTACTTTATCCAAAAAGTGTTGCTCAAAGTACGAGCTGTATTAACCGTTTATGTCACAAGTCTGTTTTGGTTAATCCTTCTTAGAAAGTGTACTTTGAAATACATTTTTATCATTTAGTTTACAGTTATTTACTCAGGCCTTTTTCTATTTGTATTGTTTTTACTTTAAAGTATAGCCGCTATGGCCTACAAATATTGAGACGCATCAGTTGAGCATTGTAATGTTTAAATCGAAGGCTTGTCGCCTATTGTTATAAGCACGTAGTTGCCCGTTAAGACGGACGGACTTTCTACAATTTTCATTACGGTCACATTTTCAAAGGTCTTTTGTATAATAGTATTTCGGACACACGATCTAGCCAAGGTCGAGTCTGGGTAAAACCGTATGTACCTGACCCATCTATTTATCTATTCTATACAATATAGCAATGTCATGTTTATGTAAACTTATGTACCTATCCTGTTTCGACCAATCTTAAGAAATATGGTGGAGGCTTATGACTGCATTTTCTTTACCTGGCCAATATTTTAGAAAAAAATTTAAGTTTGCTAAGATCTGTCAACGAGATCACACAAATGTAACCAAGTTTTATAATAATATATCTTGCTTCACCCTTATATAACATTATCTTCTTGTATTGAATAATTAAAGAGTGTTGGGCGTTTCAACAAGTTATTTTGCGAACCACTGAGCGAGAGAAGACCTTCTATTAACAACTTGGATGTAATCTAAATATCAACCATATTTAGATGACATCCTATTGATGTATAAGTATCCCAGCAAGCACAGAAAATTGTATGCTAGTTAAGCATGAAGAATCTATCTTACCATTCATTAGCCTGTGGATACAAAACGCGCTTATCGCTACGCACGCTCAAAGACTTGTATGGTAAGAATTGTATGGCGTTCGAGCAAAAACCCATAGTCAATACTGCGTTCTGGATAAACGCTATCTGTTTTGTGTGACAAATGTTTCTGAAACTTGCGTTGAACTCATTCAATCATCTGACTATGTACGCCATAATATGGATACCAAATATGCCAAATAATATTCCAACTTCTTACTAATGCATTTAATAATGCTACTAATGCAAGGGCATCAGTAAAATATGATAAATACCAAAGACTTTAACGCCGTAATGCACATATTTAAGGTATAATGGTTGAAAATTAATAGACTGTTAAAGATTATACCTAAATCTTTAATGGTACAAAGTCTATTATTACTATTAAATAATATCTAAAATGTATAAAGACATATAACTTAATCTACTTCTGTAAAACGTACAGAGTACAACCTACAAATAATTCAGCGAGTTTGACCCAGATAATTTCCCCTGTAACCTATGACCAATATTTCTTTGCCTTTAGACAAATGCATCTTATAATTACATACATATAATCCAATTAATGTGAAGTCACAGAATATTCGTCCATACTTAAATATTTAGCGACAAACAGTTCATACATTTTGTCCCGTATTTCACTGGAAGTTGTTCTCGTTATTTATAGAAACGTTATAGATGATTCAAGATGATTTTAAAATAACCTTCTCTTCTTCTGAGAAATACGAACTTAATCTAGTACTAAATTAAACGTGTTTAGTATAAGTACTCTGTATTATAAATATAATTGTAGCTTTCGCATGACATTTGATGATCTCAGATATTCAGTTTAATTGTGAAAATATTAATAAATCGATAAGAAAATGATCAAATTGTATGTCGAACATCATATCATATCTAATCTAATAATCTAATTTGCAAATAAATGAGAAGAATTTATCAATTAATAATCTTTATGAATTTGCAGTGAAATACATAACAATTAAATATTGATGAATGCTTCTCAACAATATATTAGGCAAACTTTAATTTGAGATACCAACTTCATACATTTATCTACAATTAGTATGCTGTGATAAATATTATATTACTGTAATAGCCTATTATTCGACGAGTGAGAAAGTTGGTCATTCCCATGTGGATGAAATTTGTGATACGAGTGAAAGGCGAATGGAATAATTCATCTGAGCGGAAATGACCATTCCTCAGGAGTTTAATACTATACTTGTTCTAATCGTATTAAAGAATTGCAACGGGGTTGGCTTCTAAAATTACCTACTTGGGTTAGGTGCCCACTGGTCCGGTTTCACCATTGAATCTATTGTGTGGCACCTAACAAGTAGGCCATTTCGAAGGCCAACCCTGTTGATGGAGCCGCATTAGTTGAAAAAAGTTGTCATTAGTTGTCATCGCACACTGCTTATTTGATATCCAAATTTCTTCTTCGCCTATCCTACTTTCTAAAATATTTTGTGACATTATTAAACTAATTATTAACGAATGAAGTTATAATGAAGTTTCAACAAGTATCTCCTTCGTCAATTAACTATTATTAAACTTTCATTACCTACTTACAATAAACACCATACATACAATTTAGTATATAAAGACCTTTCACAATGAAATATTTCAAACTACTTGTGACTGTGTATTAGAACGCTCAGGTATTTCCTTAAAGACCAAAGTTTTACCTTATGCTGTTACGTCTTAAATTTCCTTTTTCATATTTACTTAACGTCTTATCGCCCGGTATGCTCGTTTCGTTTTAAATGGCATCATTTTTATATTTTCACGAGTTACTTCAATTCTTTTTTTCATATTCTCTCGAGTACGCTTTGAAAACTTGCTACCTACTGCGTGTGCAGGCGTGGCGATGGCGTCTGACGATGGTCAAAATCTAAACGTAACCGGTAGTCGTATCGCACAATAGTCTGGGAGCTTCTATTTATTGTGTATGCCCTTAGTCAGTGGAAACGGGTGCGGGTGACTAAAATAAAAGATGGTAGGTAGCGCCACTTAGTTTTCGTACGGAAGCTCAGTCTGAAAACGGAGAAAAGAGATTGCGCGATCTTAGACGAATGCGCAGACTACTAAAAATTCAAACGCTATTTACCAAAAAACGGAACGACAAAATGCTGCACAGGATATCTGCCACCTGAAAATAAATGTACTAACACCAACTTGCTAAAAATAGAATAAAACAAAATAAGACGAAGGTAAAGATAAAAACTTGGAAACAGGTAACTCGTATATTAACACATTAAATTAAAAACGTAAGACAAAAATATGTTCAAAAAATATAACATGCAACCTGTATAAGTGCGCCACACTGTATATGTGAAAAGAAATCCGAAATTATGCACAAGTAGCAAAAAAATAATAGGGTGATTATAACGAAAATAAGCTGTAATATATAGACTATTAAGTATTATCGACCGTACTGTATAAGTAAAAATTAATTAACGGGTGAGCGGTCTGTCAAGTAAAAAAAAAACTCCTTTATTTCACTCTATATTTCATAACGAATTTGTTACTTCCTCAGGAGTGTCTACATGTTTAATAAAACCACAATATATTAAACAATATGACAATAACAAAATACTTAATTGAGAGTTAAAATTTAGCACACAACGACACTAAACATGTTAAAATTAATCAAATTTAAAACATTAAATTAAGATGATGTTGGTTTATCGTCAACCTTTTAAAAACAAATATACATAAATGTTAAAATATAAAACTAACCTATATAAAACACACACCAAAAACTGATGTCATAAAAAAATCGAAACCAACAACAACTACAAATCAAATGATACGAGGACTGGTTAATAAAACCTGGCAGGTCAATTAACCGCCAACACCGAGTATATTGCATTAGATTATACTTAGTCCGTTAGTATCCGACTTATAATTTACGCTATTAGTGTCTCCGTGGATATGCACCATTTCTAAAAAGCATCTTTTTTTGTAATTATTTTCAGCGTCCACAATTCTGACACCGCTAAAATTAAATGTATGGCCGAGATCAAGTGCATGATCTACCAGAGCACAAGATCTCTTACCAATACGGACATCACTTTTATGTTGTGTGATACGCTGTTTTAGCCATTGCGACGTTTGGCCTATGTACACGCCACGACAATCCGAACATGGTATCCTGTAGATAACATGACTATTTAAAGCCAACGGTGTTACATCTTTGGTCTTACTATATAATTTTTTCAAAGTACATCTGTTGTATTTGGCTGTTTTAATGTTCCTAAATTGTTTAAAGTGTGATATAATTGAATGAGTAAGATCACCAATATATGGAATTTTCTTGTAGCTCACACTGTCCTCAGGGACGTCCTCAGTACTGAGTACAGTGTACTCGGCAATAAACTATAACGTTCTGCGCTTTTATCCGCAAATGCGATTATACAAACAACGCAGAATTACGTTACTCTATTTTACCTCCAAGATTGCAATCGTAAATACTTAATAACCCAACACACCTAATTTATAGTCCGTCAACGAATGAATCTCTATCGCCAGACGCTAGTCGAGGCGATAGCACCGTGAAAGAAAGCCACACAGACGGTAAACAACGTATTCGTGAGAATATAAAAATGATTACATTTAAAACGAAACCAGTATACCTGGCGATAAGACGTTAAGTAAATATGAAAAAGGAAATTTAAAACGTTACAATGCCAAAACATAACGCCAAAATTCCTATGCATTTATATATGTAATTGTTTAAGCCTTTACTTGATGAAATTCCATTATAACTATTATCAGGATAAAATAAAACAAATTTTAATGAATTTCACTTTTTAAAATTCTTTGACGGAAATCGTTTACCACGCAAGTGTTCTTTAAGTTTTGGGAACAGTCGGTAATCGCTGGGAACAAATCTGGCGAATATGGGAATGCTCAACTAATTCGAAGCCTGCTTGAGCTATTGCAGTTGTTGCAATGGCGGACGTGTGACTGGGTGCGTTATCCTGATGCAAGAGAATACCTTTGCGAAACATCCCCCGACAGACTACAATTTACATGTGTTACAGTTGAATCTTATTTCTTGTGAAATTTTTTAAATAAAAGACATTTATTTACAGAAATGCGTTTATTGTAAAAATATTACGTTAAAGAAGATGCACGAAATGTTACCCTCTTATCTCAATGCACACACGAACTCTGCGTTTCATGTTTTCAAATGCATTTGACAAATGAAGGATTATATTATTATAAACTTCTCTAATACTAGTGCACAGTTCTTCAATAGAATGTTGGGCCGTTCTAAAAATCGTGTTCTTCATCGTGTGATCTGAAGACCTTAGAGGACAATTCGCTATTCGATTATCAAAGAACTCTTTCAAGCGAGCACGTATTTGTTGAGCCGTATGTGTTGGAGAATTGTCTTGTTGTAAAAAATCTTCTGTAGTTTCATCGTCATGTAACTGACTAATAAAGGGTTCTAATAAGTCATTGCGGTATCTTTCAGCATTTATTGTTCTATTAAAAAATATTAGTCCAATAATTCGTCTCCGTGACACCACTCAAACACCAATTTTATGGGGATGTAATGGTGTTTCCACAAATTCATGAGGATTTTCTGCCGATCATATATTCTCATAAATAAGAAAAACACCCTAACCACAATATATATCAACAAATACTATATACGTATTTCGGCAACTTAGTTTCCATCTTCAGTGGAATAACCTTAAAACTGAAAAAGTAATGGTAAACGTAGCGTTTTTGGCTAAGGTAAACCTTAGAAGTTATGCTCTTCACCAAATCTCCAGTGGGATAACACTGTGTTATCCCACTGGCGATTTGGTGAAGAGCATATCTTCTAAGGTTTGCTACGTTTAACATTTTTTTCAGTTTTAAGGTTATTCAACTGAAGATGGCAACTTAGTTGCTGAAATACGTACATAGTATTTATTGATATATATTGTGGTTAGGGTGTTTTTCTTATTTCTGTTTCAGATTTCAAGCCACAGTCTCCACCAATTTCGGATATATTCTCATATTTTGTTTGTTTAAATATCCCAAAAGATTAAATCACGTCTCATCAGTAAAGAAATATTTATTAAGAACATCATTATTCTAGTTATGCAAAAACCATTGGCAGTACTCGGTTCTTCTATTGTAATCAACAGGAGCGAGTTCATGAATAGTTTGAATTTTATATGGATATAATTTTTTTTTTTTATTAAGAGAAACCCGTTACATAAAATGATTAGTGACACAAAAGACGCGTTAAAGAAATGTCCAATTTTAATAACTTCTACCCAAAAGTATAAATTGAATGTTAGTAATCCTTTAGTACCAAGAATGTATAGTTTGCCGAAGATACATAAACCAGGTAACTCGATGAGACCTATCGTTTCAGGTATCAACTCACCGACTTACTTGATTTCCAAATAGTTAGTGAATGAATTTAAAAATCTACGCGTGAAACCAGAAAATTTGTCAGTTAGTAATTCCTTAGAATTTGTTAAATTAAGTAAAGATTGTGAACTGGAAGCCGGGGAAATTTTAGTTTCATTCGATGTAACGTCTTTATTCCCCTCGGTACCTATTCCAGAGACTATGAAATATTTAGAAAGCTTGCTCCACAAGAATAACATTGAACTTTCAAAAATAAAAGAATACATGAGATTGACAACTCTGTGCATGAAGCAAAATTGTTTCCAAGTAGGAGAAATATTTTATGAACAGAAACAAGGCACAACAATGGGTAACTGCCTATCTCCTTTCATAGCCAATTTATTCATGAGTCAATTTGAAGTAGAATTTAAAAATAACGCTAAATATTTCCCGAGTCTCGATTAGGTACGTAGATGACATTCTCGCGATTTTTGATACACGGAAATTCGAATTAGACATCTTCGTTAATCAATTAAATTTGAAATTTCCGACGATTAAATTTACGGTGGAAAAGGAACACAATGGCAGGATACCATTTTTAGATACTTTACTGATTAGGAATAAACATAAAATAGAAATCGACATTTTCCGGAAAGAAACCAATGTTAATAGATTCATCATCGCGGATTGAAATCATAGTTATCAACATAAGACAGCTTCCTTTAATTTCTTAGTCAATCGGTTACTAAATTTTCCGTTAACAAAAGAGAGATATGAAATAGAACTGGATTTCATTAAAAATATCGCGACATTTAATGGCTTTGACATAGAAATAATCAATAAATTAATTAGAAAAACAAAAATAAAAAATACAATCCGCGAATCCACAAGTTTGATATCTCAAAGTAACCAGGAGGAAAAGTACATGTGTTTACCATACCACCCCATCACGAAAAACATTAATAAAGTTGTGAAAGAAGGAGGTCTCCAAGTTGCCTTTCGGTCCGAAAATACTATCAAAAGTCTCCTAGGGAATACTAAAGATAGAGTTAATTTTAATTCGAAATCAGGTATACATATACGAAATTAGTTGCGATGATTGTAATTTGAAATATATACGTCAAACAAAACGACCAATAATAACCCGGTTTAAAGAACACATATCACATATTAAATACAATAGACCGGATAAATCTAACGTTGCCAACCATGCTTTAAGTACACTACATAATGTGTCGATTAAAGGGTTAAAGCTTGTAAAGGGCATTAATAACCCCCGCGATCTTGACGCCTACGAAAGCATTCATATCGCTAAAAACAAACAACACTCCATGAACGGTAATAGAGCACCGATCCCCTTCACTTGTCTCTTTTCATTCTTAGAACCATAAAAGGGTCGTCCACGTTTTAAATTGAAGTATTAACACATGTTGAGTGCCGTTTCCTTAAGAGAGGTAATTTTTGTCAATCTTTCGTTCGATATATTTCAAATTGGAGTATAAACATATGTGAATGCCGTTTCCTTAAGAGAGGTAAGTTTGTCGATCTTTTCGTTAGATATATTTTCATGTTTAAGTTAGTCTATACGTGGACGCCGTGTAAAGTAGTTGTTGCGTAATCGGTGTTCTAGCTTTACTGTCCCCATGTGCGACACCTTGATTAGTGGTTTTACCTACTGATGATGACAACTTAGTTGTCGAAATACGTATTTAGGATACGATTAATAATTGTGGTAAGGGGTTATAAACCTTTTTTAAGTTTTTACTTAACCACAGTCTCCAAAAAAAAAGACCTTTTTGGATATAATTTTAATTATTTTTTAAGAGTAGTGTGGCATGTTCCAACTGATCTGATAACTGAACTTCTTGCGACAGTTTCGCAATGGATTTCTTTGGTACGGCTTCCATTCGATGTCGAACATCTTCAATGCAATCAGCAGTTCTTTTTTTAGGTACTCCGCTCCCGAATTTACGAAATACTGTCCCCGTTTCACGAAATCTGTCAACACATCCATGAATTTAACTAGCCGTTTGTTCATACGTGATTGTAAAATTAGGGAACTGTTGTCGAAGATATGCATTGATTAATTGCATAAATTCATTATCCATTTACTAACCTACTAGTTCTAAAATAATTTTCAACAAAAAAACTTTGTGTTGTATTTCTAGCATGATAATAAATAATCTAATTGATAAGACGACTCTTCAATAAATTGACTTAACTATGACAGTTGTCAAAATTTGACTTTCGAAAAACCTTACTATTTCACAGTGTTCCCAAATTTATATTGAAATCACAGGCTCCTCTAAATGCAAATTTAATTGAAGGCATGGTAAAATATATTTCACCAAAACGAACATAGCAATAAATTTCGTAGCATTGGCACATTCGATTTTATAAATTTGTTATGTATAAGTCTCTGTCATTTTCTTACAACTGCGTGACATATAATATATTATGAAGTATCAGTTGGTTAGATACGATGTTTCTAAATGTCAAGATACATTAAAGTGCTTTCGTCCTCAATGCGTTCTTGTATTTAAAAAGAACTTATTGTAATTACTTTGTGATATTATGTATGCGAACAATGTGAATCGCGTAGAAATGACTGTATAGAGTGCGTCGTCGTTGTAATGAATTTGTTCTTGGTCAAGTTGTATTGCTTCTTTATTGCCATAATGACGATTAATATTCTAATATGTAAGTGAAATTATTTTCGTTTATTATTCTAGATTATAAAGATATTAGGTATTTTGCGTACATGTCAATTTTTTATTAAGTTGTGTGAAAATGGAATAACAATTAACGCCAATAGTAAGAATCTGTTCTTATACACCGTAACCGGAGAAATGCGAATAAGCGTGAGTAAGCGAATTTTGAGTCGACAATCCTCAAAAGAAGTTGTACAGTCCTTTGTTAAGCTACGCAAGCTGCTTAAAATAGATGCCTATTTAGTAACATCGAATCAGACGAGTACTGTAGCAGTTATCAGTAATCACTTCAGTATAAATTGGCTAAATAGGCAATTTGGTGGAAATATTATGTTAACATACGCCTTTTATTCAAATTAAGAAATCTGGCACATACTATTAATTATTATTTATTGATTTATTAAACAAGTATAACTTGAATTGAACTACAAGATACTAACATTTAAAAATTATAATAAGTGTTCAAACTGATCAGTCTTGTTGTAAAAGCTGTAGCCTTCAAGGGAGATAATTTAAGACTCGTTGCAACGTGTCAGTAATATTTAATTGAACTTCTGTATTCCATTAATCGTCCTGTTTATCTTGTTTGTTGGCTGGAGGCATTGCGTTCATTATTGGCTACACACCAAACTCAGAAATTCCAGTGGATTAGTATCTAGAAACCATGCTGGCCATGTTGTTGGTCTGTTATGCCCTGTGCTCCTATTCGAAAAGTTTTTGGCTAACCTCGCTCTCGAAATTCGCTTCCTGTGTGCAAGTGCCTTACATATACAAAACATAGGGTCTGAGATTTACTGGAACATTACCAAGAACTTCCTCTAAGATATTTAGGTATTCAATTCCATTCAGACGACAGTATAAGATTGGCCTAACACTTGAAGGTTTAAACTCTCCAGCCAAATATTTCCGGACCACTTTCTTGAATTCTGTTTAACAACGTATTGCAAAATATGGTTCTGTCCGCGTTATCATTCATGCACAATGGTTGAACTTTTCTTATATGAAATGCCTGCAAAAGATTCTGAGATAGTACTGAATGTTCTATAGTTTTACTTGAAATAATAAATATTGGAGATTTTTTGAAATACGGGTTCTAGTAGTGGATGGATAAAAATCAATAGAACTTTTACAGGACGCTAAAGGGAACTTATTAGAGTGTGAATTTATAGTGGGAAAGGATATTTGATTGAAAATTATATTTAAAAAAATAAAAACAATTTACTAACCTCGCATTTTGTCCATTTTTGAAATCAGGAAAAAAAGGGCAATTTTCGGCTAATAGTGTCTTTCAAATTGCCTAATCTATTAAGTAAACATCACTCTTTCGTATTTTTGCTATATTAACCTTCAATTTGTTTAAATAATATTGTTAAAAAGATGTGAAAAATTGCTATTTTTCTACGGCATTTTCTCGTTCAAATTGACATAACTGTAACGACAGCAGTTACAAGCTACCAACTTAAACGTTTACATTAAAATGTTATTGACGCGATGTCTATCTATATCAATTTATTTTTTCCAATTGTCATATTTAAAGGCAGGTAATGACATAACCTGAAAAGTTGAGAGGAGGGTATTCAAGTAAAAATCATATAAATTTTAATACATATATTAAACTTTATCAATCACATACACATCAATTAATATTATCACTCACAAATTTATTAGTAAATGTAAAGAAAAAATACATCCTCGTTCTAAATCTTATTTCTATTTGATGATCAATTGTAAGTTATGTCGTCCATAACAAACGCCATTTTAAATTTGACAATTGGAAAAAATAAATTGATATAGATAGACATCGCGTCAGTAACATTTTAATGTAATCGTTTAAGTTGGTAGCTTAAAACTGGTGCTGTTAAAGTTATGTCAATTTGAAAATGAAAATGACGTATTAAAATAGACACTTTTTAATTACTTTTTAATAATGTTATTTAAACATATTGAATGTTAATATAGCAAAAATATTTAAGAGTGATGTTTTAATAGATTAGGGCATTCGAAAGATACTTTTAGCCCTAATTTGTGCGTTTGTTCGTGTATTGAAAATGGACGAAATGCTAGGTTAGTTTATTTTTTTTTAATATTATTTTTCTTCCAATTTCCTTTCCCACTATAAATTCACACTCAAATAAGTTCCCTTTACGTCCTGTAAAAGTTCTATTGATTTTTATCCAGCCACTTCCAGTACCCGTATTCTCAATTCTGGCCTAAATATTAAGTTCCCGGGATATTTATCTAATGCTGGACTTCCGATCTTCATGAACAGCATCCTGAATTTGTACTGCTGCAGCAATAATTATGTATAACGGTGCCAGATTCCAGAAGTCACTAATCCAGTCTACGAAATGTGTTGGTAATGGGTGTTGCAAATGTAGATATCATGCTGCGTATTTTTCATTTGCCATGTTCGCATTTCTATTGCAAAATCCAAATACCATATACATGTCAGTGTATTCGTTAAAACTTTACATTTTACAGAATTAAGAACGACTTACTTATGGACCTACTTGAAGAAGCAAACGTCAATCTGAAAAACGTCAAAATTTGACAACTATGTAGTTTTTTATTTCAAAAAGCAACTATCGTGTGTCTGTAAATGAGCGTACGCCAATTATATATTTTTCTACCGTTGGTGGCAATATTAATAATAAGGACTAAGGTTATGTTTATGTGAATTTGTTAACTGAGTATACAACAAATGCTTTATTTAATAAACAGAACACTGGTGAGTAGAAAAATACTTTATTTTTACAAAAACTATTGAAAATGTCCACCAAGTTTATCAGTCCTTTCATACTTTCAAATATACGACAAAGTTCTTCCTGAGTGATGTTTTCAATTTCACGTCTAATTGCGTATTTAAGTTCCTCTAATGTGTGTAAGCGGTTTTTAAAAACACCATTCTTTATATGCCCGAAAAGGAAATAATCTGGTGGTCTCAAGTCTGGACTTCTCGGTGGCCACAGGCTTTGGCTGATAATACGATCATCACAAAACTCCTGCAAATATGCTATACTGGTACCTGCACTGTGAGCTGTGGCTCCGTCCTGTTGGAAATAACCCAATGTCATTTCATCATCATGCAGTTGATTAATAAATTCTGTCAAAATGACGGTTTGGTATCTCTCTGCGTTAATTGTTTCATTAAATAAATCTGGCTCTCTTATCCTTCGTCTTGATATTGCAACCCAGACTCCAAATTTTATAGAATGCAGAACTTTTTCGACAAGTATGTGTGGATTTCCGTAGTCCATGTTCTGTAATTCTGACTATTTACATATCCGGATAAATGAAACCATGCTTCATCAGAGAAAAAGGTAAATCGAGTAAATCATCATTATTTAGTTGCTGGTTAAACCACTGGCAATATACTACTCGTTGTTGATAGTCACGAGGGTACAACTGTTCAACAACAGAAACTCGGTAGGGATGCCTGCTCAAATTTTTATGTAGCGCTTTTGTGCAACTATAGTAATACCTGCAAAAGACACTTGCTTTGCTTTAAATATTTCACATATATACCTGACTGTGTTGATAGCTTCCATAATGTTTTTTGTGGACTTTGATTCATTCGTTCTCGATCATTAACAGCAGGTTCCGTTAATACTGTTGGTCGCGCTGTTGATTTACCTTTGCAAATACAGTTTTTTGTCTCAAATCGTTTTACAATTTCACGTTTGTGGTGACCAAAAACTTTATAATAGAAATTTTCGCGAGGAAATGCTTCCATCATAAATTGTTCAAAGCAAGATCGCAAATTATATGACCACGTCCCATCGTGGTTTCGAGATGAACTCCGAAAGTGAGCCATAAGAATAAATACATCATGTTCAGTGGTAAACATTTTAATAGATGTCAATAAACCGACGCCAAATAATACACAAAACAAACGACAATGGGCTCTGTTAAAATTGACATAAGCGACAATGTAGCCACTACAAATTGATAAATATGTGGGTGTGCCAACACAATTGACGTACGATCATTTACAGACACATTGTATATTGCATTAAGTTGTCATGTGTAAATTCAAATTTACATAAATGCTAAAATGTTAAAAAAGCGGTATCGGTATTAAAAGATTAGCTACGTAAATGCAATTTTACAGAATTCCTTATTCCAATTTCTCCGCAATGATTTCCATAAGCAATTAAAAAAATTTCGCGTCTAGTCGTTCGTTTTCAATTTTTGTGACCTCTAGAGGCTCAACGAAGGACCGTACAACTTTTTGAAATTGTAATTGTTGATCAAAAATCAATCGAATCTGACGCTTATCCGCAATTTTGGGGCAACTTAGAATTTGTGTAGTTATTTTTTATTTAACCCTTAACCACCGTAGCGGCTTCTCTGAGACGCATCAGGTTCTTCATTGGTTAATAATTTACCCCCTTTTTGACTAACTATACTTAGCGTCTAAGTACCTTCAAGTTGAACGTGTATCAGTATGTTTCTAGCATTTTGTGGCAATAGACGCATTTGTTTCCCTAATATAAATAATTAAAGTTTGTCCTGGATCTCTCAGACGCCGCTACGGCGTTTTCGTAAGTTTTACAAATTTTGCGCGGTTTAGTTGAAAGTGCTTTATTGTAATGGATTGTGCTTCTGGATCTACAAAAACAGTTCGCTATGGTGATCCCGACTTTGAAAATGTGATTCTACAGTGGATTGATGAAATTGATGGCGGTGAAAGTGACAATGATGATGTTTCTGTAGATCACCACGAAGTAAGTGATCATGATTCCGATTCGGAACTTGAAGCAGTGAGTAAAGAAGAGGCTGTAGTAAACGATAACGATGAAAGTCTAAGTAGTGATGGTGAAGATAATAATAACATTACAAAAAAGGTGTATTATGGAAAAAATCGCTTCAAGTGGGTGTCAACAAACTTTGTCAAGCGCAGTAGAACACAAAACCACAATATAATTGCCCAATTACCGGGCCTGCGTCCTTCTGCTAAATTGGGTGCTAGAACAGAAGTTGCTGCGGTATGGAGTTTACTGTTTTCGGAAGAAATGCTGCGTGTGATTTTGAACTGGACTAATGTCAAAATACAAAAAGAAAAGGTCAAGTACAAAAATCCGAAGAGATCAGAGCTGGGGGATTTGGATGTGGAGGAATTAAGAGCTTTCATAGGATTGTTATATTATTCAGCAGCTTTTAATTCTAACCATGAGAAGATTGAACGTATTTTTGCTATTGATGGTACGGGACGTGAAGTCTTTCGTTGTGTTCTAAGTAAAAACAGATTCGCATTTTTACTTAGCTGTTTACGATTTGACAATCCTGATGACAGAAATCTCAGACGAGAGGAAGACAAAATGGCTCCCATTTCCGAACTTTTCAATGCGTTAATTGCTAATTCCCAGGCTATGTATTCCCCAGGTGCAAATATGACCGTGGATGAAATGCTAGTTGCCTTCCGAGGACGATGTAAATATAAAATGTACATACCAAACAAGCCATGTAAGTACGGGCTAAAGATAATATGTATGACAGATGCTAGAAATCATTATTTGTATAATGCGTACGTGTACAGTGGGAAAAATTCCGATGGTATTGGTTTAAATGAAGACGAAAAAAAGTTCAGTAAACCCACTCAAGCTGTTGTGAGACTAACTAAGCCTGTTGTTAATTCTAATAGAAACGTGACAGCGGATAATTGGTTCACGTCGATAGAATTGGTGGAAGTACTCAAGAAGGCAGGGCTAACGTATGTAGGTACCATGAAGAAGAATAAAAGGGAAATCCCCCAGCAATTTTTACCTAACAGAGTCAGAAAATGTGAAACTTCTTTATTTGGTTTTACTCAAAATATGACTCTCGTATCCTACGTGCCAAAGAAGTACAAGGCAGTTGTTTTAGTGTCATCGATGCACCACACCGAAACATACGATCCTGAAACTAAAAAGGCGGAAATTATTTCCTTTTATAATTTCACTAAATCGGGGGTCGATGCATTAGATGAAAAGTGTGCTAAACACACTACTAGTCGCCGTACTCAACGTTGGCCCATGGCAATATTTTTCAGACTGTTAGATATAAGTGGTGTTAATGCTCATGTGCTTCATCAAGCATACAAAGATAATGAAAAACTTGAAAAAGCAGACTTTATAAAGGTACTTGCCGACCAGTTGGTCCAACCACAGTTAGCTAAAAGAACTCAAAACTTACAACTAAAACGAAATTTACGATTAACAATAAATCGAATTCTGGGAATCCCCGGTGAACCACTTGTTTCAAACAATGTCGAAAAATTAGAAAAACGTAAAAATTGCCTCACCTGTCCCTCTAAACTGAGAAGACGGACTAGCTATATGTGTTTTGCTTGTCGTAAACCAATATGTTTAGAATGTTGATCTAAAATGTTAATAGACTGTAAGAAATATTTCCAATAAATCAGGCCTTGTAATTTTTATCATATTTTCATTTTTCTTTAAATTTTGTTTTTTTTATTATAAAGAGGTATTCTTTTAGTTTCCAAACACCGATATTATTTTATATTATAGTGTTGTTTAAATCCTGTAAAATTATTAAGTTAAAGCGTATGTAAAAAATGTTCAAAATTACACTTCTGCAGAGAAAATACAACTTTTTTTAAATAAATTTCTTTAAATTTATTATCTGTTGACTTTTTAATATTATATACCTTCTAGTAACATATCTAAGAGATATAACGAGAAAATTATTATCACATTTTATTAATAAAAACCAAAAACCAGCGACGTCTGTGTGACGCCGCTACGGTGACTATGCGACAATTGGACTACGGTGGTTAAGGGTTAAAATATGATACTCTCTAAGATCAATATATCTTCTTCGTCAATATGTTAAAACCTTGATCCTATCACTTAAAAAATAGGTGTTGCTTCGCCGATTTAAATTTTTCTTTTTCTTTAGGAAAGAGGAGTGATTACCGTAATTTTTACTTTTGATTAGTTACTGCGGTAAATTACAGTTTTTTTACCAAAATTTATTCTGGCGCAAGTTACTATTTTTGAATAAATTACCATGGTAACATACCGCCACCTATTGTTGTTTTAAGAAATTCGCCTTATAGCAAAGAAACGTACAGAATAATTTGAAACATACATGAGTGGGTAAAACCTCACCTCATTTTCAATAATATAAGATATTATTAAAAACCTGGTGTGAAGAACACAATGAAGTTCATTACTAATATGTTTGTGAATGTTTCTGAACGTATCCTTCTCCAGAGACGCAGATACGTATTTCATCTTTCTACAGATTCGTCAGTACGTCCCTTCTGAAGAAGGATATATTCAGACACATTCACAAAAAAGAACAACTTCAGCGTAGAAGTATGTACATTCAGCGCTGCATATTAGCAAATAACCGTAGTACCTATGCCCTGTCCACATAATAACTGCGGAACTAATACTTTTACGGTCTGTTTTTTTTACTTTTGTTTTGTTGTTGACTCAATTGAATATTTTTTAATTATTTGTCAATTTTTTAGTTTTTATACTTTTCTCCTTTTCTATAATAATTTTGTTCTTATAAAAAAAAACTGATATAGCTCCCCTTGTCTCGTTTCTAACCTCCCCCACCCCTATCGAAATATCTATTTCCTCAAGAATTTTTCTTCTATGTTGCTCATATTTAATGTTTGCACCTTACTTAAAGTATAGGATAATTGGTACTTATTGTGACAATTTATATTAATTCTTAAGGGACTGGAGAAAGCAATCAAGGAGGAACGGCTGCTACCGTAAAATCGCGAAGATATTGTGTTCCATCATGACAATATAAAGCCATAATACTAGGGTTGCCAGATGGAAACTTATAGAATCCGGGACAATTCTAGGACAACGGTATGGGGTCGTGGTAGTTCTTTGCCGCCCATTACCGCTATGCGTTTTGCACTCATACTAAAATGTGTATTTCTTATTTTCGAAGGATATGTAGTTTAAATAAAACATTTATTTTCAAAAACATACATTTATTAATTATGTTTTGGTAGCGTATACAATAAGTCTTAACAAAAATAAAAAACTCTTATAAAAATAAAATTGCGAATGGATCATTTTTTTAAATATTTATCACTGGATTTTGCGAGTTTGATTAGTTTTTCTCCGTCAGAGCTTTGCAAAAGTGATAAAATTTCTGAACACGACTCGTCAAAATTGATACGAGTCTGCAGTTCGGATTTGATTAAATCCATGGACATTCGGTTTCGCTCTTTAGTCCATAAACTATTCATTTGGCTAAATACTCTTTCGCAAAAGGCATTGCTTGTTGGTATTGAAAGAACAAAACAAACTACTTTCTTTAAATTTGTAAAGTTTGTGGATTTGTTATTTCTGAAGAAATAGGCCGATATTTCGTCGCTTGGCAAGTCTTTCGGAAGCGCCTTATACATAGTTTTCAGACATGCAAACTCTGTATAAAGGGAGTCAATATTAACAGAGTCCTCTATATTCAATATCTGGAGAAATTCGGAAAGCACTTCCCAAGTCAACTCTAATTCCTCCGATTTGAGCGATAAAAGCTCAAACTTTTTATAGATTCCATTGGGACCGAAATCATATCTCTCTTCTAAATATTTAATGGCTCTTTGAAGAAAAATGTGTGCCTGTGATGTGAATTGATTTCTTTCTTCTCCATCAATTTTTCTAAAGATGGTCCTGACTTTACTCCCAAAAAAATTATCAGTCATCCTACTTTTTAATTGATCGTGAAGACTTCGCATGGCATGATCCATTTCAAAAATAGTGAAGCTCTCACTTTCTAGTAGCAAAATCACTTTTGTAAATTTAGGCAACACATTACTTAAGAACAAGAGGTAACAGTCATTCTTGCCTTCTATTTTACATTCTTCCTCATTATTTATGTCACTGCTATTACTGCTATAGCAACCTTCTGAAATAAAGTCCCATAACACCTTGTGGGAGTTGTCTGAACCTTTTTTTAAGAAATAATGTTTCACAGTAGGCCAACTCTGAATAAGGCGATCTATAGCTGGCAAAAGTGACAACCATCTTGTAGGTACATGTCTTAGCAGCTCCTTATACTCTATTTGAGCAAACTCACAACATTCTTTCAATTTTTGTGTTTTTAATGCTGATGAACTGAACTCATTATAAATTTTTATGACTATGCTTTCTATATCAACATCGATGTCTTTTAATGCATATTTCACACAATTATTTATTACATGGCAATAACAATTGGCTTTAAAAATATGTTTATTTTCTTCTTGTAATTTCTGATATACAGAATTATGGGCACCATAATTGACAGAAGCATTGTCTGCACTATATGCACTTATTTGATCCATGCTGAGATTGGCAACAATAGTAATTTTTTTAAGGCATTTATATATATCTAGCGATGTTTCTTCAGCTTCCTCGTAAAAGTCTAATAATTTCCTGCATATACCTTTATTACAATTAAAATATTGAACAGCATATGGAAATGTTTTCAAATTGCCAACATTTGATGCATCTGAGGATATTGAAAAATAAAAACAAGATTTTAAATCAGAGATGACTTTTTCTTGAGAATAGGGTCCTAAAACATTTCGAGTGATTGCCGATGCTTTTGTACGTCCACATGTCATTTTTGCTGTTATTTGACTATCTGGAATTAACTAGCTGATATTTTTTGCCAAGCAGTCCAAGCTATTGTAACTTAATCCATGTTTCACATTATGATAATCAAATTCTAATTCGGAAATGATTATAGATCTTTCTTCTGATGTGTGTTTTTTAATTAAAAAATTATTCATGCTTTGAGAAGTTTTTTTAGCCAAATCCATTTTTTTATGCTTTATACTATTGGCGTGAACCTGTAACAAAGTAACAAGCATATAACAAAATTAAAAGGAACTAGAATGTATAAAAATAAATTAGTGTCAGCGCGCGACGGCCTTCATATTGAATGGCAATATCCGAGTTACATGCTTTACACATTCCAGTAAAGTCATTCTTTTTCTCTATCCAGCCTTTAAAGCCAGGATCATTGGTCCATTTATCATTAAATCCAGTGAACCTTTTCTTACTTGTTGATGAAGTCGACAATGAATCCATGATAATTGCACTTAACTACTTATTGCACCTCACAGTTCGCACGTGCTTATTAACGCAGTTGACAAGCGATGTTTATAGGTCGAGCAATGGGAATAGAATGATTTTACAATAATGCGCCCAGTGCAGAGATGTCAGATCGGGGACCAAACATACACACTCAATTGCGCTCGGTCCATAGTGCTCTATCGCTCGGTCCCATGCACTCAAGATAAAGCTAGCGCGCGAATTTAGGAGCTAACGAAGGAGAAATTTCAATGTTTATTTCAAGGTTTGAAAGACTCTTTGAAACTTTCATTAATGATGTTGACCTGAAATCGCACTTCAAATTGTTGTTGTTAAGGATGATTTCTATGATTGTGATAATTATATGGTTGTCAGAAAAACGTTAACCCCACCTGATAGCCCTAAATATCTTAAAGTTATAATCTCTCTTAACAGCAACCCTTAATGAGCAACTGCAGAATAAGCTATTAAAACCTTCATATTTATCTACCGCAAACAAATTAATGAAACTAAAAATTTATTCCTATGTATTTCAGAATAGGATGAAATGGCAATTAATGAATAATTTTGGTGATTATAGATGAGGGTTTTGCATTTTGTGAGTTTTAAAAGTAAAAAACTTATTTTTGGTTTACAAGACCAGTATTTTTATGAAATTATTAAAACTAATGTTAATTTTTTGTTTATTGTTGTGTATTTTAATAATAAAAGTATTAAACATTTATTGTTGTATGTAGATAGTTCACTATACATATAAATACTGTCAAACAAAAAGAATCGCCTATTATTGAACTAAAACTCTTTTAATATTAAAATTCAATTTGTTTTAATGAGACGATGGCTATAAAATGTTAATTCATTTGTTCTTAATAAAAGGTAGGAAAATGTAAAAATAGAGAGTTATAAGTTATAACTGTTATTAATACTGGTAAAGGTCGTCGTAGAAAATATATAATTAATTAAAGCTCATTAACAATAAAAATTCGAAATTACTTTCTTGACAGACCAATATAAAACAGTAATAACCGCGCAAATCTCAGTATTTTTGTTTTACTAATCACGGAACTCCCTTATGGTGTATCTTTAATATTGCCAACTGATACGTGAGACTTTAATAGTAAATTGTTGTTGTTTTTTAGACAAACTCCATTTACGCCTATGAAGGCTAATTAATTATCACCTCATCTTCTCATAATATCTTTGTTTAGAGGCTAGTTTTAAAACTATTAACTCTATTACTATCAAGCCGTTGAAAATATAATACGACTAGTTTGTACAATATTGCAATGTAAATCCTGAATATGTGATATGTTTATTTATTTTTTTAAGTATACCACAGATATAATTTATTCTAATTGTATATAAAAAAAGGTGTTAATCTTGTAAATAACTTCTGAACATATCTGTATGTGCTAATAACATAATTCTAGTTAAAAATAAACAAAGACAACAATAGTTGTTTAGTATGATAAGAAATAACTATGTTGTTCTACGAAGGACGAGTTGAATTTATTGAGAATGCGAAAATCTGGTACACTGTGAAAAATAATCATACAGTGTTTATTTAGAGCAACTCTTTATCTGTCATTTGACATTTTGTTGTCGAAGTTACGTTCGTTATTACTCGGATACTTATTTTTTAAAAGTAAAAGAAAATGGAATTAACCAGAGAGCACTTTCGAATCGTAATTTAGTATGATTTTAAAAGAGGTTTAAGCGCTTATTAGTGCAAAGAGAGGCTAGATTCAGTTTTTAGTAAACAATTGGCTACAATTTACCGATGGTACAAGGAATTTGAACGCAAAGGGAATTCTGTTCAGCGTCAACAAGGAGCAAGACGTCGTCTTGCGGCCGTTACGGACAAAAACATTGCTGCTGTTAAAAAATGAATTGAAGAGGACCAAAAAACCACTTATGCGGTAATAAAGCATCAATTCAAAATTGGATCCTTAGATGTTAGAACAATAATCCACGATCGCCTGCATTTAAAAAAAGTGGTAAGTCGTTTTGTGCCGCATGACGTTTCTGACCTTCAAATAGCAGAGCGTGTAAGAATTTGCCATGAAACTTTAAATTTCTTAAATAATGGTGGGCACGAATTTTTTTTCGTTACAGGCGACGAAACTAATATTCCCTTTTTCGACCTTCCTACGATGACGAAACTCCTACAATTACTAAGAAGTAGCGATCTATGAAAAATGTTATATATGCAGAATTCTTCAGAAGTACGGGCTTAGTAAATTCAATTAAGCTAGATGGATAAAAGACAGTTACAGCCAAGTGGTACACTGAAAAATATTTGCTTGTAGTGTTGAGTAGAATTCCAGACCAGGAAATTATGCTCCACCATGATAATGTATCATCCCATACGGCAGTTTTATGTCTCCAGTTTTTAAATGAGTCCCAGAAATTTTCAATAGGATTCAAGTCCGGGCTTCGAGCTGGCTATTGCAAACGGCGAAAGTTAACCGCATCCAAATATTACTCAACCACACGTGTTGTGTGAGGTCGCGCGTTATCGTGCATTAGAGTAAAGTTGTTACGTACGAATGTAGCAAATGGTACTACGTGATTGGCTAAACACTCGTTGATGTACCTAACAGTCGTCGTGGTACCATTTTCAATGAGAACAAGCTCAGTTTTCGCGTACAGTAAAATGCCAGTCCAAACCATTATGCAGCTTCCAACAAATGCCATTCTTGGAGATATACAACACGCTCAAAAGCGTTCGCCAGGCTTTCTCCACACACGTTCTGGTCCATCTGATGAACGCAGACAAAAACGACACTCATCCGTGAACAATACGGAGCTCCCTTGATCCATAGTCCAATGTCTATGTTCACGGACGCATCGTAGTCGCTGTACACGATGAGCTGGGAGCAAAAGAGGATAAGCAGCAGGTTGCCTTGATATCTATTCGTATTCCTTCAATCTTTGGCGAACGGTTCGTGCAGAAACCGTAGTACCGTAAACGCCTTCGACTTGGCACACAATTGTTGATCGAATAGTGTAGGTAACACCATAAAACGATCTTCTTGTCGGTTTATGGTGCGAGGTCTGCCTGATTTTGCCCTTCTTGTGTATTCCCCAGTTTGATAGTTTAGCCGAATTGCGTCTCGTATGGTATGCCTGGGAATATTCAAGACAGCAGCGACATATTGAATACTGCGCCCATTTTTGTTAAAACCTACTGTTTGGGCTACATCTTCTGCCTGCATTTTGTCAGCCAATAAGTGTCAATACTGATAGTTCAAATGACTTTTCAACACAACAGATAAATGTTGAATAAAGAGCACCTAAAGATTTTTTGTGTTCGTCATGATTTTTGTTTATCTTTTGGCTGTTTTGATATATTAAATGTTTTGAATCTTTTTTAATTTCCAATTCTTATTTTATAGATAATATTTCGTGTCTTGTGAAAAAAAAAAAAAATTGTTATTTAGGTAATAATGGAGGTAAGTAAGATTTACCGGTCGAGGACTAGTTTGCGTCCGAGGACTTGCAATAAAGTTCGAGACTAGTAAATGTTACCTCCCGAACTGCTTATAACATTTTTTCCACTCCGCAGACAATAAAATCTTCAAAAATTAAATGTAATTATGATAAACGGTAACGGTAACCTCTGAATTTAAAATTAGATACATATGAAACGTAGCCTCGGAATTAAGTGTTGCTGATAAAGTGGGTGATACGAACATTTACTTATCAAGAAATGTAAATAAATATCCCAATTTTGTTAATAATGTTATTAATTGTAGGTACAAATTGTAATATTACCATAAATATGAATTAATAGAGGACATGTTCTGATGCACTTTTTTCCCCTAGACGATGTAAACAAATCACTTACGCCCCGCCCCGTTGTCATTAACGACTACAGTCAGTTCGGTAAAACCAACTTACGTCCATAAAGGCAATGTATTAATGTATGCTTATTATAAGGGGAGTGGAAAAAGGAATTTTAATTATGATAACATTTACTTTAGTGTCCGGAATTTTCTGTCCACGAATGTAGTTAAAACAAAAATAGACATATATTAAGAATAAATATATGCTGTTGTGCTATTTTACAGAAATAGAACAACTGTAGCAAGAGTTTATATAAACAATAAAAGGACAAGATTTCGATAAAAACAGAACTTTATCAACAGTGTTTCTTATTAAGACCAGACGTCAAAGGTCAAAATCTCGTTCGTATAGACATTTATAAATAATAAGAGAATTCTAGATATTCGACACAGAAAAAATAAATAATTATTATTGCGATAATTCCCAATTTAAACCATAATTGTCTTCAAGTCAATGCGTATGATATACCATATGATCATATATTTCTACCCTCTAGAAGGCAATGACATTTTTCTTTTTTAAACTTAAGTTGGTACCATAATTTAAGTTAACTTATTTTGCAGCGTGTGTGTGATATAGGTTATTTTATACTGATGAGACAGATTAGGTTTTGTCATTTTGACAAATAATTACATACAAACGTTTCAGTTGAAAAAATAAAAAGTTTAATAATAAAAACAGCTACAATAAATGTTCAAAGTGAGCTCCTTCATTTTCTATGCATAGCGCAACTCTTCGTCTCATATTATTGAAGGCATTCCTTAAATTATGTGGTGTAATTTCCTCACAGACATTTCGGATAGCATTAGTAAGTTCTTCAATTGTATGTGGACGATTCGTAAATACTCTATTTTTTAGATGTGGATAAATGCAATAGTCCATAATTGTTAAATCCGGAGATCGTGGTGGAAAGTCTACTATTCGATTATCAAAGAATTCATGCAATAATTCCATCGTTTCTCTTGTCTTATGGGCTGTTGCATTATCTTGCTGGAAATATCCCTCGCGGAGCTCATCATCATGTAATTGATTTACAAATGGTAGCAATAAATTATTACGATATCGTTCTGCATTTATCGTATTATTAAAGAATATTGGACCAATAATCCGTCTACGAGAAACAGCAAGCCAAACGCCTATTTTTTGTGAATGCAAGGGTGTTTCAAGAATTTCATGTGGATTTTCACTAGACCAGATGCGCATTGTTTGTTTATTTATATATCCTGATAAATGAAACCATGCTTCATCGGACCAGAAGGATTTGTTAAGAACGTCATCGTTATTAATCGTACCTAAGAACCACTGACAGTAATTAACTCTGGTTACATGATCGATTGGTAAAAGCTCTTGCACGCAATGAAATTTGTATGGAAATTTTTGTAAGTCTTTTTTTAAGGATTCTCTGGCAGGTCCCATATGACAGTTGTGTTTGTTGTGAAAGCTTACGAATCGATTTCTTAGGTGATTGATTTATTCGTCCCTCAACATCTGCTATATTTTCAACTGTCCGCTTTAGTGGTCTACCAGCACCTGGTTTTCGAGACACAGACCCTGTTTCACGGAATTTAACCACTGACTTTTGGACCACTGTTGTTGGAAAATTTGGAAATTCTGCCCGAAATTCTTCTATACAAGGCTGCAAGGAGTACGACCATTCTCCATTTTCTAATTTTACACCATTCCTAAAGTATGATTCGATCAGAAAAAATTTATGATTTATTGTAAACATTTTTAAGTGTCAATTAATAAATACATTAATGACAGATGAGTTTTATTTATCAGAACATACACATAATGACAGATGTATTTTATTTGTCACTACCAACACGATGTTTTCAAGAAATAATTTCATGGCTTGCTAGAGGGTAAATATAAATGATCATATTGTATTTCAGAATGCAGAAGGTGTAATTAACGTACACATAATCTAGGGGACAAGCCTTTATTTGCTAGTATTTTGCGAGCCATATATAATGTCATTTTAAATGTTAATAGAGTTTGCTGCTGGTGTTTCGACAGTTTAAGTGACAATAAGGGCTTATTAACTGAAAAATCACTGGAAATTAAAAAAGTGTAAAATTTGTTTATTTGTTATCCTGACTTTTTTGTGTATATTTTGCAATCAATTTTCTTTTCCAGTTTTCTTAGCATTAATTGAGGGTGCATAGACATCATTTAGACCGTGATACCCAATTAAAAGCTTTTAGAAGGCTTGAAAGTAGTTTAACTCAAAGGGCCGATGCAAAAGTTCTCAACACCTCAAAAAGTGTCATTGATCGTTGATGGTTGAGATATCAGCAAACAAATGATGTGCGTGAACGTCATACAGGACACAAGAGCAACTTGACTAATTCATGACAGATACTTGATACATTGTGCATTAAGAAACCACATCATTACGGCGACAGATTAGTTATGCCCGCCGTCTCCTGAGAGCTCCTGCTTTGTCGAGAGGAAATCGCGGAGGAAGATTAGAATGGGCGCACCGACATTTAAATTCGGATCAACAAAACTGGGCATCTGTTTTGTTTTCTCACGAATCCCGATTTTGTTTGCGGCCAGATACAAAAAGAACGAGAGTGTGGAGACGGCCGGGGAATGCGGAATGATTAGCTACATCGCAAACTGTTCACAGCTTCCAAGGAGATATTGTAATGGTATGGGGTGGAATATCTCTTTGTGGAAGAACTGACCTCGTTCTCTTGGATCGCTATCTAAACACCATTGGCTATCGGAACATTATCCTTGAAAACTTGTGCTACCATATGCTGCAAGAATTCGTGAAAATTTTCAACTCATGCACGAGAATGCGTGTCCTCATACTACAGGTATCATTTGTGCATTTCTTTAAAACCATGAAATTAATGTTTTGCCATGGCCAGCGCAATCAACTGATTTAAAACCCATAGATAATTTACCACCACTCAAACAGTCGAGCCTTTAAGTTGCCATTAATTTGCTCAGTCATTTGGTTCCGGCCTGATATGTAGGTATGTATTCTGCTTTGGCTAATGAAGTTGTCGATGCTTTCAAAAACAAAGAAATATGTAATAAATTTTCTGAATAAATTATTGCGGATTACTCTATTAGATCAATATTAAGAGAATATTCGTTGTATGTTAATAAATATGTACAATTAATGTATCTATTATCAGGATAAAATAAAACAAATTTTAATGAATTTCACTTTTTAATTGACACTGCAACGATCGTTTCGCTCCAACCTGAGCTTCATCAGACATATAACTTATATGTTATATATATGTTATATATATGTTATATACAGTGTGGTCATAAAGTTTGGAACCAAGCTTATAACCGCATTATTTTACATTTTTAGGAAAAACGCTCGGACAGGTGAATTTTCTTTTTTAAAACTCCATCTTTTGACATACAATTTTTTTCTATGACGCCATTGGTTTTCGAGTGATGACGTTATCAACACTTTCTTTAAATGGCAACCATATTATTTTTTTCTCGTTTTTGGTAGATCTTTATATCCACCAAATAGTGATATAAAACAATTGGTATGTTGTATCACAATTTTTTTGAAAAAATGATAAATTTAGAAAAAAATACGAAAATTTTATTTTTGTACAAAATTAAAATTAAATTAAAAAAAATACATCTGAACTTAAATTTATTGTAACAGTTAACGTAAATTTTCAAAATGGACCCCACCAACCAACTGACACTGTCCCAGCCGAGTGTAAACACTTCGTATACTCGCCTCAATTATGTCTGGGGATATTTGTGTAAGTTCTACGCGAATTCGTTCTTTTAAATCTTCTGAATTGTTCGGTTTGTTAAAATACACTTTCGATTTCAAATAAACCCACAAAAAAAGTCTAACGGAGTCAGGTCAGGAGAACGAGGTGGCCATTCTATGGCGCCTCTCCGTCCAATCCATTTATCGGGAAATATTTCGTCAAGATAGTGGCGAACCTCTACACCATAATGGGGAGGCGCCCCATCTTGTTGAAATCAAATATTTGGATGGGGTACATCACCATCCTCGTGATTTGGGAAAATAACAGCGAGCGCTGGAACCAGTTCAAATCTTAAAAATTCTAAATATTACACAGCAGTCAAATTTCCTTCAAAAAAATATGGTCCTAAAATGCGTCGTCCAATCATTCCAACCCATACGTTAACTTTTCCTCTGCGCTGAGTATGACACGCTTGAGTCCAATGCGGATTGTTCTGCGACCAATATCTGCAATTATGGCGGTGAACAGATCCATTTAGGCAGAACGTAGCTTCATCTGAGAAGATGATGTTTTCCAAGAAATTTGGTTTTTGTCACAACGTAACATTACGTCTTCACAGAACTGCAGTCGACGATCTTCGTCATCCTCATGTAATTCCTGTACAAGTTGAACATTGTAAGGACGATAGTGTTCTTTTTTAAATAAGTTGACGACAAATGAGTGAGCCACCTGATTGGCTAACGCAAGTTGTCTGGTGGAAACATGATGCCTTTCTTCTGCTTCTAGAAGCACATTTAATTTCACATCTTCTCCTACTTGAGGTCTACCTTGCCGTGGTCGATCTTTTGCGGATCCAGTTTCGGTAAACTTTCCAACTAGTTTTGGCACCGTAGACCTGGTAATTGGAGGTCTATCAGGGTGTTCATGGTTAAACAAATCGCATGCTTCTGCATGCGTTCTTTGTCTGTCCCCATACCCAACCATAATAAAAATTCCGATTCTTTCTCGCTCAGATAAATGTGCCATTTTTTATATTAGCGAAAATGAACAATTTTTACGCAATATCTCAAAAATTTAACGTCAAAATAGAAGTAAATAATTCAACAATGTTGTCGCCATAGAAACAATTTCAAACTAAAATTTTTGTACATAAATTGTATAAAAAGAAGCAAGAATGTCATAAAGAAATATCTTGCAAAAAAGTGCGTGTTTTTGTTTTTGTAAATTTTTTGCATAGTAACATGAGTACATGTGCTTTTGACGATCCGGTTTGTTCAAGAAGAATATTTAAGTCCTCACACAAGACAGAAGTGTGAAAAAACTTACTTACATATTTCAGTAAATTTTGTAAACTTAATTAGTTTTTGAAATCTTCAATTTTTGGGCGATAATTTTAATTAAGAAATGGTCTGCCACATCATGTCAATTTTTAAATAAATTGAACTTCTTTGGCCCTTTTTTGTGAAACTATTTAATGTTAAAAAAGATTTTTTAATAAGTAATTGGCCGATTGGGAAGACGAATTTCTTTTGACCTGGAGCGAATAACGCAGATTACTATTGATCGCAAAGCATTTACACTCGGCTGGGACAGTGTCAGTTGGTTGGTGGGGTCCATTTTGAAAATTTACGTTGACTGTTACAATAAATTTAAGTTCAGATGTATTTTTTTAATTTAATTTTAATTTTGTACAAAAATAAAATTTTCGTATTTTTTTCTAAATTTATATCATTTTTTCAAAAAAATTGTGATGCAACATACCAATTGTTTTATATCACTATTTGGTGGATATAAAGATCTACCGAAAACAAGAAAAAAATAATATGGTTGCCATTTAAAGAAAGTGTTGATAACGTCATCACTCGAAAACCAGTGACGTCATAGAAAAAAATTGTATGTCAAAAGATGGCGTTTTAAAAAAGAAAATTTACCTGTCCGTGGGCGTTTTTCCAAAAAAAGTAAAATAATGCGGTTATAAACTTGGTTCCAAACTTTATGACCACACTGTATATGTTATAAGTTATATGTCTGATGAAGCTCAGGTTGGAGCGAAACGATCGTTACAGTGTCAATTAAAAAGTGAAATTCATTAAAATTTGTTTTATTTTATCCTGATAATAGTTATAATGGAATTTCATCAAGTAAAGGCTGAAACAATTATATACAATTAATGTATTAGAGTTATAATGTTTAATGATGAGTATTCCGGGTTTTACATAAGGACATACTTCTAAATCACGACTTAAAAAATATTATGCTTATCTTTCACGACCATCGTTAGATACTACAGGTTTAACATCGATTGATATTCAACAATAAACTTCCATTGTACGTTCTCATTGATAAAGTTATAATTAAAATTCGTTATGGAAATGTTGTTTTGTACACAATAGCATTGTGCATACGCAACGTATTACGACCTTTAAACGATAAAGAATGTTTCTTTAAACATTAGTGATAATAGAAGCGGTTTAAACTACCTACACAAAGGAACTTTATCCTTAAACGCAATGAAGCAATTTGTCGAGTATTTTTGTGTTGAAAATTACTTCTTCTGGACCATTATGCTCCAGAGATTCTTAACGCGAGAGAGGACTCTTTTCTCTTAAATCGGTTTTGTTCGAAGTTTCCTCTCGGCCTTAATTTCTACGTATTGTGTTTGAAAGTGTAGAAGGGGGAATTTACTTCTGCTTTTTTTTACTTCTTCTTTCCTCAAACATTACCCGGGTCGTAATCTATTTAAGAGAGAATCTTCGTCCTTAACTATGATAATGTGTGTAACTTTTGTCTTTAATGAGGCGATTATTATGCAACTTTAACCATTGTAAAAGTATTTTAAAGAGCTGACTGAAATATATACGCTTTAAGAACATCCAATGAATTATTCAGTGATATGTTAATGTGATGTCATACTAACACAAACCGACTGTGCTTTTATTGTTTGAACATCATACAAGTTAATTCTCTTGCGATAGATATCCTCTTTCTTCGCAGTAAAGTTTGTGATAAAAGATAAGAACGATAAAAGCTTTAAGCATTATTTACTAAGGAAAATGAAGTTAATCTGTTGATTGTCGTATAAATATTACAAGTGAATGTGTCGGGTATATTCGCTTTGTTATTTAGTGCTTGTTTTTGGCTTAATTAATATCACTATACAGGCTTAGTTAAAAGTATGGAGACGGCGATTTATTGTCGTTGATATTCATTTTAGGGAATTATGTTCAATATAAAAGTTTGTTAAGATATTTTGATCTCCATTTGTGATTATTTGTTTTTTTTTCTTCAATTGTTTTTTTAGATACGCCTGCTCGCGCATTTTTTTTTAAAAGGGAACTGGTAAATTTTGCTCGCGATAGAGGTTTTTTTCTCTTTACAATAATATTTTTGTTTTTTTTAAATTCATTTTAATAACTTTTTTACAAGAAAAATTAAACAAATTAATAACAAAGTAAATTAAAGTAAGTGTTCAAATTGTCGTCCATTAGTAATTTGACAATGACCCAGTCGATTTACAAAACCCCGAACCGAGTTCTGTAAAAAATCTCGGGGAATTTCTTGTATCGTTTTGGTAATTCGGATTTGTAAATCTTCGATGTTATCGGGCTTTTCTTTGTAAGCTTTGTTTTTACGTATCCCCAAAGAAAAAAATCTAAAGGACTTAAATCTGGCGAACGGGCTGGCCATTCAATGGTTCCTCGTCTTCCAGTCCATCTGTGGGGAAAAAAGTTGTCCAGATATTGACGAACATTTACACCATAATGTGGTGGGGCGCCATCTTGCTGGAACCAGATACTGTCATTGGGCAGGTGTTCATTGTTTTCATGAGGATAGAGCGTAGCACTAGCAGGTATTATTTCATTTTGCAATAACTGCAAATACAGAGCCGAAGTTAAATTGCCATTGATGAAAAAGGGACCGATAATATGACCGCCTAGAATGCCAACCCAAACATTAACCTTTTGGGGGTACTGTGTATGGTGCTCCAAAAACCAAGAGGGATTTTTCGATGACCAGTATCTGCAGTTATGTCTGTTTACTTCACCGGTAAGGCAAAAAGTAGCTTCGTCTGAGAAAAGAATATTGTTGACAAAATTTTCATTATTATTGCAAATATTTAACATTTCTTCAGAAAATTGTAATCTCCTATCAAAATCATCTTCCGTTAACTCGTGTACAAGGTGTAACTTATGAGGTTTATACTTTTCACTTTTTAAAAACGACACGATCGATGACTGTGAAATATTGAAGTTGGCCGCTAATTGATTGGTTGATAAATGGGGATATTCAGATACAGCCAATAAAATATCCAGTTTGTTATCATCGCTTTTTGCTGTTCTAGGTCTACCACTCCTTGGCAAATCTTTAACGCTACCCGTTTGTTCAAAGCGTCTTAAAGTTTTACCAACAACGGATTTAGAAATTGGATTTCTATTTGGATGCGTTTCATTAAATAAATTACTAACGTCTTGTAAACTTCTGCGTCTATCTCCATAACCCAACATCATAAGTATTTCAATTCGTTCATGTTCATTTAAACTCGCCATTGTTAATATTAACAGCAACAAATTGCACAAATGAATTATTTCTGTCAAAGATTTGACGTACACAATAACCACTGATAAAATTATGTCGCTCAAGTTTGTTTATCGCTACGCTTCTGTCTATCTGCGATGTACCGAACATCTGTTAAACACATGAACCGGCTTTTTCTTATAAAAAAAGTTATTAAAATGAATTTTAAAAAAACAAAAAAAAATTTGTAAAGAGAAAAAATATCTCTATCGAATGGTAGAGTAAAATTTACTAGTTCCCATTTAAAAAAAATGCGCGGACAGGCGTAACTAAAAGACAATTGAAGAAAAAAAAAATTCAAATATTCTCAAATGTAGATCAAAATATCCTAACAAACTTTTATATTTAACATAAATCCCTAAAATGAATATTAACGACAATAAATCGCCGTCTCCATACTTTTAACTAAGCCTGTATATAAGTACTATTACTTGATAATGTTCTTGAAAAAGTTCGTTCAATCTTGCAATTACAATTTTCGCAGGCGCCAGGAATATAGGATATCTATTTAGTTATATATCGATATATAACTAAAGGTCTGTTTCACTTTAATATATTGAGGCATTGCAAGAAGGATTCTTTCTCTGAAAGAAACAAAGAATATATGTAACCTTAATATTTATACCATAATGTTTATTTCTACTTTGTACGTTAATATTAAGAAGGGGAAAGATCGATTCAAAGAATAAATACGTTATTTTGACGACAAATTTACCTAGAAATTATTAACTTATTTTTCTAATTTTTTTATTATAATGTTTATATTCATTTTTCTTTCAAATACATATTTAACGCGTGTTTATTCAAACAAATGTAACGTATTTATTTTCAAATGCATTTGAACGAGTAAGCCCCGCCCACAATTTCAACGGTGCAATAACCCGAGAATAAACCTATATTGACGGAGTGTTTGTAAACACATAAAACATATGTTATTCAACCAAAATTATTTTATAAATCAAATTGTAATTTTTTAAACTGTTTTATACTGTAAAATTGTCTAATTTAATAATATTAACAAATTTAATGCAAGTAAAGAATGGGGCGATTTAGCGGAAAGTTATGCAATTAAAAACAAATGAAAAAGCAAGCGTCGGTAATTAGTCGTCACAGTGAGAGGTCACGTTTTTTTTGTGCTCCGTAATAATTAAAATAATTAAGCGAAATTATTAAGTGCAAGAGATTTTTAATATTACAAAACGTTACACCTACCTACCAACCACCTGTGGACAAAATTTAACAGCCGCCGACCAAATAGTCCGAGATTTACGAATTTTTAAAGTTTTTACCGCCATAAAAATCTCACCGTAGCTTGACAAACATCGTTGAACGATCGAAATCGGTCATTCGCTCAAGACGCAGTCGGACTTGGAGATTTCAACAGATTTCAAGTTATCCCGAGGGACCGTAGCAGGAACATTCTCCCGTTTCCCGTTGTGAAGACGTCTTCAGAACACAGGCGCAAGAAGCAACGGAGATCATATACGAAGATTCAGGTTTTTGCTAATTTTAACAAAATTTCCCGCGCCATTTTTTTCTTGCGCATGTACATTTCTAGAACTTTACTTTGTTATTCCATAACTAACTATTTATATTACTTTCACCGATATTTTACCACTGTAATCTTTAGTCAACTTATTTAAATATTGGCATCTACTATTTGTATTTGTAAAACTTGATGCCATGTCACTGTTATAAACTATTTTACTAAGACAACACATTATTGCACCTGTCTTACACCATATTATTATACTGTACGAATACCAACCGTCGAGTGTGTCTCGCTTAATATTACTTGTGTGTCACGAAATTATTAATATAAATTTCTCAAACTTTGCAAAATCTTTTATCCCTAATAAAGTTAATTGTCAATATTTTACTTTGTCTTTTTGTAATATACTTGAGATATTGTTCCGTTCCTAACTTAATAAATTACGTAAATAAAGTAAAAGTGGAAAGAAGTGAACCTACCTTAGCCCTGAAGAGAGAAAGAAGCTAGCCGAAGATAATAAAACAGATAAGTATTGAATGAGCCCAATTTGAATTTTACATGACTTTTGTTTATGACATTCATTCATTTTATTATACCGTACGTAGAAACAATTTTATTTATCAACATATTCGTAACATATCATTTAGAGCCCAACGTTTTGGGGCAGTTATAACAGTAATTAACAATTTTATTCAATATATTAAAGCGCGTAATATAACAAATGGCACCCTAACGTTTTGGGGCGTACTTCTACTCCACACCTCAATAAAACAGTCACTCTATTGTTAAATATATTAAGAAGGAACACTTTCTCAAGTAACAAAGTTTCATGGCACAAAGAATCAATAAATTAATAAAAAGTAAAAATAAGAACAAGGAGAACCGTGGTATTCGCATTTACCATATTGTACTATTTGTTTATGTATTTGTTATTTTGTCTTTGTGGAACTTCAGAGAGAGAGCACGGTTTTGCATTTCAGGGGATTGCTGTATTCGAGACCATCGGTAAGATATTCAAAGGTTGTTACAGGGAAATATTAAAGTGCAGATTCATATTTCTTTTATATACATATATTTTTGTTATTTGTCATTGCATTTAAGTGTGTAAATTAAATCTAATAACATTACAAACAACAACATTTTACAACCAACATATTTACAATATAATTACATCTACCTGCACTAATACTAATATAATTTACAAACTAATTAAATATACTCTAAAATGGATACAAGACACAGAGCTAAGACCCCGAAAGACGCAGTGGAAGAAGACCGGAGTGACCAGGGGGACATTACAGTACCGCAAACGTCCGTTTCCGGAGAGGCCAGTGTTTCGCCTGACAGTAAATTCATGGACATGTTTAACATGTTAATGACACAAATGCAAGATTTAAATACCAAGTTAGATAACACTAACAACAAAATAGATACTAATAACCAAGAATTAAAACAAGATATATATACCAAGTTAGATACTGATAATCAAGACATGAACACTGCCAATAAAGACCTTAATAACAAATTAGATACTAATAATAGCGAACTAAAACAAGATTTAAATAACTCAAATAACGATCTGACAACGAGATTAGAAGTCAACCTAATTAATATAAATGAAAAAATAGAATTAAACAACACAAACATAGAAATGAAAGGGGGATATCGACGTACAAATTGCAAAAATAACCGCAACTCAAAAAGCCATGGAAGAGAGGATGAAACAAAAATTAGATGCGTTTAATGAAAAATTAATAACCAATATAAATCAAAAATACGAGACCAATAAACCAGAATTAGACCAACAAGTTAACATAAGAATTAACAATATTAATGACAAAAAAGTAACTAAAATGATTCCGGACCGAAAGTTTAACCAACCGCTCAGATACAAAAATAAAATAAAAACACACAATCAATCTCGAATAAAAGACGGAGCTTATCACAATTTTCTAACAAACAATACTCAGGAGTATAACACTTTTAAAATACTAACGACGGAAAGAAATAAGCTTAACATATCTATAATAGAAAATTTGCATCTCACATATACAACCAACAACACACATATAAATAATATTTACCCCCGAAACACTAGTCTAACCTTACAATACATAATTACATATACAGACATTAATAATGTACTGAATATAGAAGGTACTATAACCCATATAATTACTTACAAATATTTTAATACCTACAATATCCTAAATGTGATACTCATCATAAAAAACATTCATATAACACGAGGCCGAAGCCACATGATATTTTTATACCACGGTAATGGCATGGTAATACCAAAGGTACGTCGACGGAAAACTAACAGTTTAATATAGGCTAATAGAAGCTCGGTGTTCTATAAATACGAAGACGACCTAAGCTAAGATGGGGATACGATTTATTCATGACTGATAACTCAACTGAACGCAAAACTTTATATATTAACAAAGATATAGTAAACACAATTTAATAATAAACAAAAAAACAACATTAAGAAACTTAAAGATAAGAAACGAGTAAATAACAAACTAACTTACAATAATAAGGGAAACTTAACATGACTGGAGCTACACATTAAAAGAAAACTAATAAACAAGTATTAATATGCCAAATATTCTGAGGCAAAAGCAACATAACGTATTAAAATTATTAAGAACAAACTTAGATAGAAAAAATTATTGAAATGAGATTATATAACAAAGGTTAAAACATCTGAAAGGGGGAAAACGAAGCAATTATAAGTATGCTAAAGTTAAACAATATGAGAGAATGAGGGTAGAATATGCAAAGATTAGTATGATCTTAAAAATAAATAAAGGTATGATGCAAAGGCAAGAAATGGAAAAGATAGATTTACAAAGGATTAGAAGGAATTAATATATGATAATGGGGGATATAGAATTGAATATGAATAAATAAATGAATTATTATAATTATATGATATATGAATATTATGAAATATTATTAAAATATATAGACAAAGCGTCTTATTGTAAGGAATTTATGTATATTAAAGGTATGGAATTAGATAAGAGTAGGAATTGAAAGGCTAGGATTTGTATTGACAAAGAGAGAATTATTTATTATTGAAGTTAAAACTAATACTGAGATGAATTGGAAACAAAGATAAATAAGAAACAATGTATAAATAATGTTAAGCATATACCATCGATAAAAGATTTACCAAAAAAATTTAAAACAACCCCAAAACCGAACACCATAACTATTTACTAGTATATTTAAAGCTATCTAGCATCAGAATAGAACGCAAATAAAAGATCAGAAAACCGCCCAGTAAAAATAAGCAAACAAACCAACCAAGCATGTTATAGTCCGTAAAACAATAACAAGTACTACAGTACTATATTATATAATCTATATTAATCACAAGTTTACATTTAGACTAGGCTAATTAAATTAATCATATTATTATTAAATAAAATAAAAAAGAAAGAAGAAAATAACTACTTAATATTAAAAAGGGGTTCTCAAACAAAAGAACCCGAACAAACAAAATAAAACAATTAACTTTAACCATTTAATGACAATTACTAAATAGGGAATTATTAACTAGAATAATATAAAGAACTACTTATAGAATTTGAAATATTTTTAACGTGAACACACACATTCATTAAATTTTCATTGACCACTATACTGCATTTATATATTTCTGTCTTACTCCTAGATACGGTTGATTAAAAGCTCTCAATAAGTTTCTATCTTTTAATCAAGGGGGAAATTGAGGCATTGCAAGAAGGATTCTTTCTCTGAAAGAAACAAAGAATATATGTAACCTTAATATTTATACCATAATGTTTATTTCTACTTTGTACGTTAATATTAAGAAGGGGAAAGATCGATTCAAAGAATAAATACGTTATTTTGACGACAAATTTACCTAGAAATTATTAACTTATTTTTCTAATTTTTTTATTATAATGTTTATATTCATTTTTCTTTCAAATACATATTTAACGCGTGTTTATTCAAACAAATGTAACGTATTTATTTTCAAATGCATTTGAACGAGTAAGCCCCGCCCACAATTTCAACGGTGCAATAACCCGAGAATAAACCTATATTGACGGAGTGTTTGTAAACACATAAAACATATGTTATTCAACCAAAATTATTATATAAATCAAATTGTAATTTTTTAAACTGTTTTATACTGTAAAATTGTCTAATTTAATAATATTAACAAATTTAATGCAAGTAAAGAATGGGGCGATTTAGCGGAAAGTTATGCAATTAAAAACAAATGAAAAAGCAAGCGTCGGTAATTAGTCGTCACAGTGAGAGGTCACGTTTTTTTTGTGCTCCGTAATAATTAAAATAATTAAGCGAAATTATTAAGTGCAAGAGATTTTTAATATTACAAAACGTTACACCTACCTACCAACCACCTGTGGACAAAATTTAACAGCCGCCGACCAAATAGTCCGAGATTTACGAATTTTTAAAGTTTTTACCGCCATAAAAATCTCACCGTAGCTTGACAAACATCGTTGAACGATCGAAATCGGTCATTCGCTCAAGACGCAGTCGGACTTGGAGATTTCAACAGATTTCAAGTTATCCCGAGGGACCGTAGCAGGAACATTCTCCCGTTTCCCGTTGTGAAGACGTCTCCAGAACACAGGCGCAAGAAGCAACGGAGATCATATACGAAGATTCAGGTTTTTGCTAATTTTAACAAAATTTCCCGCGCCATTTTTTTCTTGCGCATGTACATTTCTAGAACTTTACTTTGTTATTCCATAACTAACTATTTATATTACTTTCACCGATATTTTACCACTGTAATCTTTAGTCAACTTATTTAAATATTGGCATCTACTATTTGTATTTGTAAAACTTGATGCCATGTCACTGTTATAAACTATTTTACTAAGACAACACATTATTGCACCTGTCTTACACCATATTATTATACTGTACGAATACCAACCGTCGAGTGTGTCTCGCTTAATATTACTTGTGTGTCACGAAATTATTAATATAAATTTCTCAAACTTTGCAAAATCTTTTATCCCTAATAAAGTTAATTGTCAATATTTTACTTTGTTTTTTTGTAATATACTTGAGATATTGTTCCGTTCCTAACTTAATAAATTACGTAAATAAAGTAAAAGTGGAAAGAAGTGAACCTACCTTAGCCCTGAAGAGAGAAAGAAGCTAGCCGAAGATAATAAAACAGATAAGTATTGAATGAGCCCAATTTGAATTTTACATGACTTTTGTTTATGACATTCATTCATTTTATTATACCGTACGTAGAAACAATTTTATTTATCAACATATTCGTAACATATCATTTAGAGCCCAACGTTTTGGGGCAGTTATAACAGTAATTAACAATTTTATTCAATATATTAAAGCGCGCAATATAACAATATATATATATATAACATTTGATAAATTATTGGAGTTTTTCGGCTTTATTATATGAAATATTTACAAATATTAAATTAGAATGTATGTAATTGCAGAGTAAGTGGGGATGTAAACATTGGTGTCTACAAATTACAAAGCAAATCATACGAAATTTTTTTATTTGAAAAATATGGTCTACGTTGGGACTCGCACCCAAGTCTACAGCTATCCGGGCTGTCGCCTTTACCACTAGGCCACAATAGACCCAGGTTCAAGCCATATAGAAATGCATTATGAAGTAACAGTATTAATGAATCAGACGTCAGTTATTGAATGTAGATGTCAAGCTGAAAGCAGAAGTCAGTTTTGAAAGCTCATGTCAGTTTTGATAGCAGATGTCAGTTAGCGAAAGCAAATGTCAGTTATTGAAAGCAGATGCCTGTTTTGAAAGCAGATGTCTGTTTTGAAAGCAGGTGTCAGTTATGAAAGCAAACGTCAGATTAGAAAGCAGATGCCTATTTTGAAATTAGATGAACGGCTAAGAAATTATCTAAACACTTTCATATATATATATATTGAGGTAGGTCAAGTCTACACACAAGAATCCCTAGTTAAGATAATAAGATACAGATCATTAGGTAAAATGTGAATATTAGAAATTAAGATAGTTTTTTTTGAACTGAATTCTTCATCTGTCAAATCAATAAAGTTGATTTCGCGTTTTAATTGTTGGAAATTAATTTGCTTTTCTTATTTATTTAACTTTTCTTTTGCCTTAGTCATTTTAATTATATATCATGTATTTCCGAGAACTTTCAACTTAATTGATCAATAATAATCTATACACATTCATTGGTGTAAACTGTACTTATTCAAATTAAATACAGCGGGAAAAAGCCCAATTACAATTTAGCACAAAAATGAGATTTTTATGTTCATATGATAAGTATTTATATATTAAAATAAAATATATAATTTTTGGAAGATATTTATGTGGCAAAAATAATTAAATTGTCAATTTCATTAGAATTATTTACGAGATTAAATGAATACATATTAGATAAACGGATCAGAAGCCTAGATGGAAAAAAACAAACGAGAGTGAGCGTCATGATGTAAAAATTTCAATAACCACGCCGACGTTTTATAAAGTGCTCCATCTAAAATAAGAAGAAATTTATGAAATTATATTGAAAAATTATACTACGAACCTACAAAAAAATTACCCGTATATCCAGCACCTTTTTAACGTATTTTGTGCATTGATACATCATCCAGTGCCTTATAAAACGAACTTTGCATTTCACCGAGGACAACATCGACAGAAACTCGAAGCCAGCAGGGACCCAAGCCCGCTACCGAAAACCTGTATCCCGAACGTTTTGAATTCAAGATAGATCCTGCCTTCCTGAACACCATCAAATTCCAATCTAAGTATCATTAACATCTCCTAAAATTTTGAAAACATTAAATTAGTTCAATTCATAATAGAAAACTCACAATCATAGATATTTTTCAAGATATGTTTACCAAGTTAAGTTAAAATTAGGTTTTTTTTTATAAAAATACGAAGAAGTCAGTTCTCTGGTTAGTCTATAAAGTTAGTTCATGTAATAAAATAAGATATTAAGAAAGTTATCATTGAATATCGTCACGTAACCTATAATTTATTGTGTTCAATTTTATCACGTAACTAGATGCCAATTTAAATTTATAATACATATCTATAACTTACCTGTTTATTTTAATTTAATTCTCTCATTAAACTATTTACATAATCCTTAGATCCTCTTGTTTTATTTAGTAGATTTTGCTTGAAAACACCATTATTTTTGATTTTGTTTACTATTGGTGTGCATGTGTTCTATTGACGTACCGAATCTGCCTTATGAGTGTTTTTCTATAAAGCACGACAATCAAGAGTCTCATTGTTCTAGATTAGCCTGACACTTAACAGAATATTGCCCACAAAAAACTAAGTTACTGGTTATACACAAGAACAGCTGTTTAGGTCATGTACACTTTATTATTAAAACGATTACATCGTGGATGTATATGCATATAACATATGTTATATGTTGTACAACCCCATCTATATGTAACTTTTGATAACCTACAAATATAGAGATTTATCATTCACATTTAAAAACTTAAACTTATACTAATTTAAACATTTTATGTTATAATTATAATCATTAACTACTTCTCAGTGGGAGGACTACTATATTTGGCGCCCAACGTGGGGCCATTGGAAAACGTGCTCAAGAGAACACAAATATAGAATAAAACGAGAGAGGATAAGAATTAAAAAAAAAAAAGAGAACTGTTTTCAAAATTTGTTTATTTAAGATACATAACTTTGTTCATAATTGTGAGTCTGTATTTTACTTTTCTGTGGTATTTCTTGTGTACTAGGACACCTATTTATACTCAGGAACAGGATTTGTAAGTTTCTTTCTAAAAGGGATAATTGTTCTTATAATTAACACTTACATACAAAGTCAAAAAAAGTTTAAAACAAAGACAATTTTTACGGGATAACAATTTATCTACCTACAATTAATTTACACTTAAAATACTAATATTAAAATATAAACACTGGAATAATTAAATAAAAAGGGGACAAGACAAAGATAATTTGACAAGAAGCAATTAATATACATAAAACTAATTTAACACATAACAAAAGCACTAGAATATACATATTTACAATCCTAACAATAAAATGGACAAAAGAACAAGAAGCAAGTCAAGGGAAAACCTTGCAGATAGAGAGGACCAGGCTGATCAGGGCGACGCTTCCACAATTACTGTACAACCCGACACACCGAAAGAAGAAACGAGTATAAATCTTAATTCTTTAGCTGCATTAATTATGAATATGCAACAAACAATGACGGAGAATAATGAAAAACTAGATGCTAATAATAAAAATATAAGTCAGTTAGAAACTAAATTAAATCAAAAATTAGATGCTAGTTATGAAAGATTAACAGCAATTTTAACCCAACAATTTGATACTCTTAATGAAAAATTAATAACAAATTTAATACCAAAAATAGATATCTTTAATGAAAAATCAACAATAAATATTAATCAAAAATTCGAGATTATTAATGACATAAAAATAGATCAACTTATGCCGGAACACAAAGAGATGTTGGGAAAAACAAGTAACAACTATGTATGTAATAAAAACACAATCAAACCATTAACTAATCAAAAGCCTTACCAATCGCTTACATGCAAAAGTAAAGTTAACACACATAATAAATTTCAAATAAACGATAGACAATATCACAATTTTCTAATTAACATTACTAAAGAAAATAACAATCTTATAACCTTAATAATGGGGAGAAGTAAAATAAATAATAACACATCTACTACCAAAAATATACATCACACTTTTACAAATAAACCACAAATTAAGAACATTTACTTTCAGGACTCTAACATAATTTTACAAAGCTCAACTAAACATGATGACACCTTTTATAACGGAATAAACATAGAAGAAACCACACACAATTCTATTATGTATGAATATTTTGATAGCAACAATTTCTTTAATACTATTTTAAACACACAAATCAACTCTTGTTCACCCACTTATGCAAAAACTGTAACTACACACACATCTATCATCAAAAACATGCATATCACGTTAGGTAGAGGTAATATGTTTAATACTTATAAAAATATCAATCACATACCTAAGGTACGTCGACGAAAAATTAATATTTAAATAAAGAATAGAATCTCGGTGTTCTAAAATTAGACGGACAAAGCAAAGATGAGGAGATGATTATCAATTACTAATAACAAAACTAGGTACACGAACCTTAAATATAAATAAAGATATGCTAAACACAATACCAAACAAACATAACTGTGCTTCAAAAAAAAAAAAAAAAACAAAACGATATAAGACTAACAGAAAATTCATATACAAATATATCTACACACAAAAACAGGCGAACTTTATTTACAATAAAAAGGAAAATTTAACATAATTAGAGCTTGTAAGCTTAAGGACTATTAAACAATCACTGAAAGAAAAATATTCTGAGACAAAAGCAATATGATATATATATATATATGGTAAAGATAAACTTAAAAAGAACAATTATTATACATTTATAGGTTACAAATATAAAACTAATTTATGGGGAAATAAAACACTAATAAACATGCTAAAGCTTATTAGAATGAAAGTCTTAAATGGAGTATATTATAAAAATACAGTATGCCAAGTATAAATGAAGGTATGATGGTAAGTTATTTGAAAAGAAAAGGTAGATATAAAGGTAAAAGGAGATAATATATGATATGGGGATATAAAGTATATAAATAAATAAATGAATTATAATTATTATGAATATATTTAAATATAGACTAGTGTCTTATTATAGGGAATTTAAATATTATTAGGAATGGTATTTTAGTAAGATAAGAGTCGGAATTGAATTGGATTGATAAGTATTTAAAAGGAAAGAATTATTTATTATGCAAACTAGAACTTTTACTAATATATAAATTATAAACAAAGATTAAGAATAACAAGGAAAATATATAGAATATTAAGCATGTACTATCAACATAAAATATAAATATAAAAACACAAACAAAACAACTTTACCGTAAACAGAATACCTAATGCCAGAATATAAAAACAAGCTTTTAACACAGACGACAACTATAGATATATAAACAATAGATAACAGTTCGAAAAACACAAAACAATAAGATTAATAAAAGACTAAACATACAAAAATAATTAAAAATAATTAGGATTACATAATTTACAATATTGCAATTAGACAAAGATATTGATACAAAAATCAAATATATATGAGCCCATTTTAAAAAACAAGAAATGAATTAAAGATTCATATTATGAAGAGTTTCTACTAGAGCAATAATAACAACAAGTAATATGTACAACAAATTAAAGAAAACAAAATAGGATAAATCAATGTGACTAACTTTTGGACAAGTTAATTCAATACAGTGGTATAATGTAAGATTTCAGAATTTATATTTCATAGGGATTTGTAAATAATTGGACAAGTCTGCTTGTCTAGACAAATACGCCTCGTCCAACTTATTGGGGAATTGAGGTAGGTCAAGTCTACACACAAGAATCCCTAGTTAAGATAATAAGATACAGATCATTAGGTAAAATGTGAATATTAGAAATTAAGATAGTTTTTTTTGAACTGAATTCTTCATCTGTCAAATCAATAAAGTTGATTTCGCGTTTTAATTGTTGGAAATTAATTTGCTTTTCTTATTTATTTAACTTTTCTTTTGCCTTAGTCATTTTAATTATATATCATGTATTTCCGAGAACTTTCAACTTAATTGATCAATAATAATCTATACACATTCATTGGTGTAAACTGTACTTATTCAAATTAAATACAGCGGGAAAAAGCCCAATTACAATTTAGCACAAAAATGAGATTTTTATGTTCATATGATAAGTATTTATATATTAAAATAAAATATATAATTTTTGGAAGATATTTATGTGGCAAAAATAATTAAATTGTCAATTTCATTAGAATTATTTACGAGATTAAATGAATACATATTAGATAAACGGATCAGAAGCCTAGATGGAAAAAAACAAACGAGAGTGAGCGTCATGATGTAAAAATTTCAATAACCACGCCGACGTTTTATAAAGTGCTCCATCTAAAATAAGAAGAAATTTATGAAATTATATTGAAAAATTATACTACGAACCTACAAAAAAATTACCCGTATATCCAGCACCTTTTTAACGTATTTTGTGCATTGATACATCATCCAGTGCCTTATAAAACGAACTTTGCATTTCACCGAGGACAACATCGACAGAAACTCGAAGCCAGCAGGGACCCAAGCCCGCTACCGAAAACCTGTATCCCGAACGTTTTGAATTCAAGATAGATCCTGCCTTCCTGAACACCATCAAATTCCAATCTAAGTATCATTAACATCTCCTAAAATTTTGAAAACATTAAATTAGTTCAATTCATAATAGAAAACTCACAATCATAGATATTTTTCAAGATATGTTTACCAAGTTAAGTTAAAATTAGGTTTTTTTTTATAAAAATACGAAGAAGTCAGTTCTCTGGTTAGTCTATAAAGTTAGTTCATGTAATAAAATAAGATATTAAGAAAGTTATCATTGAATATCGTCACGTAACCTATAATTTATTGTGTTCAATTTTATCACGTAACTAGATGCCAATTTAAATTTATAATACATATCTATAACTTACCTGTTTATTTTAATTTAATTCTCTCATTAAACTATTTACATAATCCTTAGATCCTCTTGTTTTATTTAGTAGATTTTGCTTGAAAACACCATTATTTTTGATTTTGTTTACTATTGGTGTGCATGTGTTCTATTGACGTACCGAATCTGCCTTATGAGTGTTTTTCTATAAAGCACGACAATCAAGAGTCTCATTGTTCTAGATTAGCCTGACACTTAACAGAATATTGCCCACAAAAAACTAAGTTACTGGTTATACACAAGAACAGCTGTTTAGGTCATGTACACTTTATTATTAAAACGATTACATCGTGGATGTATATGCATATAACATATGTTATATGTTGTACAACCCCATCTATATGTAACTTTTGATAACCTACAAATATAGAGATTTATCATTCACATTTAAAAACTTAAACTTATACTAATTTAAACATTTTATGTTATAATTATAATCATTAACTAATTCTCAGTGGGAGGACTACTATAATATATATTTATATATATATATATATAAAACAGTCTACATGTTTCTGCAATTACTACCTTTTTCAAAGAATTTTAAATTATAAATCACAGTTAATTTTTTTATTTATAAATGGTAACCAAAAACGAATACAATTCATACTAACAGCATAATTTTAATGCAAGTATTTTTAATTTAACATAGCTATCTTACCATTTTTTTAACATTTTCAATAAATATTACAGTTTTGAAAAAGGCAGTATATATAATACCGAAACCTCAACATAAATTAAATACTGTTTTAATTACCTGGCCGCTACTCCCAAGAAACACTTATTTTTTATTTTATATTATAATTATGTCCACGCAAATAAGAAATTTCTTCTATTATATATACACTTACCACCAAAATTAACGCATAATTTATTAAAATGCTTTCTCTGGCAATTTAAATGCTTCTATTTGGCTTATTCTAATATAAAATTAACTTTAGGTGCTTTTTGTGTAAAATAAAATCCAAGTAGGCGCCTGTCGTTAACTAAGACAGCTATTTTAATTCAATCAGAGAAGTGTAGTTGATAAAGACCGTATATATGTCGTAATTGTTGTTTCAATCATTTTGGCGTTTGTTCTGTTATTATTTAAAAGCATTTTTAATTAATATGAAGTTTTTAACGCGTAATGATGCCATACTAGCCACTACATTGCTCCAGCTTGGAAAAACCCAGAAGTATGTCGCAAATCTTCTTGGAGTAAACCAATCTAGCATATTCCGACTTGCTAGACGCCTTAGAGAAACTGGTGATGTAAGGAGGGGGCCAATGAAGGGTAGAAAACTACTTCGGCGGCGGATGATAAATTTTTAACGCTAAGAAATAAGTAATTAAACTTCCAGTTTCAAAAATTCTTTTATTGTAAATACCACTACAATATTGTTTCGCCATACAATGGCTTCATCAGGTGGATGAAATACTGAATATGTACAATACAAATCTGAATATTTATGTGAAAATTATTGGGGAAATGGTGGTGGAAAAATTTTTACAATCTTAAATTTAGTAAAGGGGAGTTGTTTAAATCTAGTTGATCATTTAAAGCTAATCCTAAACTATAGTATCTATTAATTTCTAAGTTTTCTACTTTTTTCTTGAATGTCTAAAATTTTGACATCTATATTAAATCTATGATTGATATCTATACAATGACTTGCGAAAGTTGAATCTGTTTTCTTTTCTATATGGCTTCTCTCGTGTTCTTTCATCCTAATTTTGAATGTCCTCCCCGTTTGTCCTATGTATACCTTATTACAATCGTCGCATGTTAACTTATAAGTTAACATGCGAAGATTTTTCCACCACCATTTCCCCAATAATTTTCACATAAATATTCAGGCTTGTATTGTACATAGTCAGTATTTCATCCACCTGATGAAGCCATTGTATGGCGAAACAATATTGTAGTGGTATTTACAATAAAAGAATTTTTGAAACTGGAAGTTTAATTATTTATTTCTTAGCGTTATTAACAAAACTATCCAAATGAGAATGAACTTCATCGCTAAGGATAATGTTATTCAATGTTCGGCTTTTCTTCACCCAATTAGTGAATTGTCTTCATCGCAAATTGTCTCGTAGCTTGAATTTCTGAGTTATTTGTGCTTTTGCCACATTAGCCTTCCATCTAAGTGCATGCCAAAACATTTTACCTCTTCAAATTGGAGCAATCTGCAATTTTTAATTTGCACAAATGGTCGTGGAAATGTAAAATGGACAGACTTAGATGGCTTTGCTTGCATAGACTATGTTCGCAGCCATTCTTGAATCTTATTTAGGTTATTTTGTAAATTTCTGGATGCTTGTTAAGGGTAGTAGGAGGTGAAGGTCTTTAGTGGGAATAGTTGAGAACGAACGGGTGTTGAAGTTTTTCAATTCCCTTCGATACTTCCACTGATAACCGCAATATTTTTGGTCGACCGTACACTACGAGGACGCTATAGAGCTTTTTTTGTCCATTGCTTGCTGAACCAGTTTTCTACAATTTGTTAATTTACCTTCGAATGGTGAACTTGTTAAGTGAATTATGGATATCAACAACGCACTTCTCAAACAGGTTCCGCAGAACTTTCCCCAAATTTGTAATGTGTTTTAACATTAACATTACGTCGTTCTTTTGTATAGCGATCCATTTTTAACAACCTCGATGACTACGGATGACAAATGTCAATCTTTAGGGCTGGCAACTTGAATATAAGAATAACTATGGGAAATTTAAATCCGGTGTACTCGATGGCCCACCAGTTATTTACTATTTTTTTCTTTCTGTATCGCTATATTGCAAGATCCTTTTTGGAAGAACAGTTAGGCAACTGTAAATTTAATAAACGTCTTGCTTTTTGTCGAATAATATAATTTACATAGCGGACGTATCTTTTCTACTCTCGACAACACAATTAGGTGTTTCACTTCAGTTGACAAGCAGTGTATTTCAGTTACAGACCGAATACATAAACTAAATAATAACGTCCACGCTTTTTAGTCTCCTACAGAGATTTCACTTCCGTTCCATAGGATTGTGGCTCGCTTTCATTGTTCTTTTCACCACCAACAGACGCTATCAGTGTATTCGTCAAATATTACCTTTTCAATAGGGGAAATGTCGGAACACAGACGACACCGTTATCAATATCGTACATACGTGCAATACTGTGCCCTGCTTTACGACGTACTGGTATATATTGTACAGCGGTGGGTAAACACGTGACAGCGGATGTACATATATAGCGTGCTTCCAGTACTTTAGACAAAGTTGTGGTTGGCATTGTTTCTGAACTGGTTGGGTTGTTCTTTCTTGTTTCGATTCGGTTCATGTATCCTCCTATCGGGTCAAATCCGAAGCGGTTAAAACTTCCTGTTGTAATCAATATGAATTTTACATTCGGATCTATTAAATTAGACGACTTTTTTGGAATTACATATTTGATGTTAATTTAGCTTAAAATAATTACGTTTCATATTAAGTGTTAGGCACTTTTAAGCAAAAGCGATTCAAAGTATCATTGAAAATGGACTCGTACGCAGTCAAAACAGTCAGTGGTACCGAAACGTCCGGATCTATAGCTATGTCTTTAACTATAATAGACTTATCTGTTTCGTCATAAAACGAAATTTATTATATTTTATATATGTTAGATATAAGTAAATATAGGATATAGAATTAAATTATAACATTTCCAATTTTGTAAATATTCAACCTTCATCTTCAAATTGTAAAACTTTCTCTAGATTCTAAGAAGCAGCATCTTTTATATTTGCAAATTTATTATTTTATGATTTAGGCCGCTTGTTTTACTGCTTAGGGTAAGCGATTTCAATAGACAGTAATTAATCTGACCATCTATTATTAAGTTCACGTTTTCAAAATAAGTACCGATTAAATCCATTACTAAAAAATGGAATTTACAACTAATACTTAACTAGTAATGATATTTTAAGGTTAGATCGCTTAAAACTCTATTGTAAACCCTGGTATTGTTGCCAGTAGGTACGATTACTACGAACTAATCACCTAGAAATTTTCGCCAATTATTATTAGTGGTCGATTTTTTCATACTTGTAATACAGTACAGAACAGTATCCATCAGAATCTTACACTAGCAACAAGAGACTCAACAGTATACATTATTAACGTCAAGACACCGGTCTCAAGAACAGTATAGTACCTAGCATCAAGGAAGATACAGACTCATTCTAACAAATTAACTCAACAATATATTAACAGTTAAGAATTTAATTTTAAGTTTAACATTAAGTGGTATTTGTGAAATTTACTTAATAAATTAAGTTTAAGTGTTTTTTATTAAATGAATAAAATATTCAGAAAACACGCCTCAGTTTCAATATAACCACTACCACCAAACAAAATAAATAACCAGCTTACACGGAAGTTACGCCCCGAGAGCGGTGGGTCAAGGAAACAATTTGTACATTATTGCAGTGGTCTCAATACATTTGAGTTATTATTATTATAATAGATCATCGTTTCTCAGCATGGGGTCGCGACCCCCAAGCATGTTTCGGTGATATTAAAGTGGGGTCGTGAAATAGCGTAACCAATAATGAAAAATCATTCTATAAGAAAAAAAATCATTTATTATAAACATTTTACTTACAATAAGTACACATGTAAAGAAAGAATTGTACAGGAAAATAATAATAATAATAATAATAATAACAACTAAAGCGCCGGACCCTATGGGCCGTGAAAATGAACCCCCCCCCCTACATGGTGGGAGGTGTTATTATCTGCTTACTAAGAATGAAGCATGTCATATGGAGGAGAGCTGCATAGTTAGGTTACGGAAAAATACCTGGAAATAAGAAATAATAAACAACAATAATAATAATATTATGATAGTTATGCCAGCCATCTTGTTCTCACGAACCGATGGGTTAACACACTAGCAACCAAGGAAAAATTGAATGTTCTTGTGAATGGAGGAAATACTAATAATAATTGTTTATTAAGCGCCCAACAGCATAGCCAAATATAGACACAAAGAAAAGGTATCGTACATGAATAAATTTACAAAAACAAACAAACAAAAATATATCCAATACACAGTTAACTTAAATCAAAAAGATAATTAAACTTTAAACTCTAAACTTCGGTCCAAAAAATATTTTACTGAAGTATTTATTCCCACATCTACACATTTGATAAATCGGACTCGTCACCAATGCATTACTCCGGCACACGGGATAGGCAAAAGTTGCAGAATTGCGAGACGCAAATTGAGGCACAGCAAAATACAGTCCTAGGTAAATGGTGAAGTAATAATAATAATCTTCATTGGTCCAACAACGGTTGCTACTGACAGGACAATGTAAGATTAAATAATTTGTGGTGTAGATTAACATTACACAAAAACATGTACAAAATAGTACTTAAAACTATATAAAAAAACAAATTAAATGAATATTGATCAATCGTATACATATATAGAAGAAAAGAAAACAAATGTAACCAATATGACAAAATAATCCAATTTATGTGTATGTAAAAATAAGAAAAAACTAATTTAAACATCATTATAAACTTTTTCAAAAGATTTACACGTAATATACATCGGTGACTTTAATAGTGCATTGGTTTTCGCTCTGGGTAACCTAAAAGTAGTGAGTGTATTTTCGAGTGTTAGAAGTGGGTATGTTGGAAGTCGATATAGGCTAATATTGTTGGACAATCAATTTCGTTTGATAAAAGGTTTAGTAAGAATTTAGCTCCATACATCTCCCGACGACAAGATAGAGATTGTATACTATGACACTCCAAAAGACTGTAGTCTGTTCCTCTGTTGCTCAGGATAAGTGCCAGTCATTCTGAAGGAGAGGTATTTTAGAAATCTCTTCTGGATTCTCTCAACGGAAATTTGTTGATAGGTGTAATAAGGAAACCAAAGTAAAGAGGCATACTCCAGCTTGCATCGTACCAAGGCATAATATCAAAATTGAGGCAATGTTGTTAAAGTTTTTACACGACCTAATAAGAAATCCCAAAGATTTTGAAGCTGAGTCGCAGATCCGCGAAACATGTGGAGAAAATGTAAGTTGGGAGTAAAAAAGTATGCCCAGATCACGAAACTCCGACTTTCTACTCACCAATTCCGATCTAGCAGAATAATTAAATATTTTAGGGCCAGTACATCGAGTATAAGAAACAACACAACACTTTGAGATACTCAATAGAATTCGATTATGTTTACACCTTTCTTTAATTATAGAAAGATTAATTTGCAATTTGATGCAATCGGAGTGTGTGCGAATGATGTTGTAATATTGTGACATAGCAACGATTTATTCCTACTTGTATTATTCTATAGTATTATTAGATTATTTCTTTCTAGGTGGGAGGAAGCAATAAACAGAAGTGGTACGCGACGAGAAAAATTTGTAAATAGTATTGATTCAGGTGCCATAATTCATGATTTGCCCAGCGATGGGTATTACAAGCTAACACACATTGGTTTCGAAAATTTTATAGCATCACGACATTGGGTTTGTAATTTTAAGAGAGCTTACAAAATAGTTTCAAGACAAGTAAATAAATTTATTTCCCGATCATATAGTACGGACTTTAAGCAATTCAAGGAAATTGCCTCAACTTTCGTTAATAGTGCAAAAGATAATTATCTTTTGCACTATTAACGAAAGTTGAGGCCCTATATTATAATATAGGGCCTGTAGGGATAGATAATACATTCAATACTGATTAGAGTTGTTTTAATCTTGAGCTACATTCCGGCGGTACTTTAGCTGTGCAGGGAAAAAGACTGTTACAGCAGTTGCACAGTTTATAGTTCATAAAGTATAAGTTTTCAATTCAAAGTCAAATTCGAAGCATATGATTCAAATCAGTACTGCAGAGTCAAATGAAGTCAGTATTCAATCGCGGAAATAACCGTCTGTCATCATAAAATATAAACGTCATATTTTGCAATATTGTCAAAATTTTAGTATGTTACTTGCAATATAACCAAAGAAAGCACATACATAACCTACATATCAAAATAATAATAATGAGTAAAGTGAGAACATGAATAGTTCAAAAGTATTGTTTCTTGTCTAGTTCTGTATAAATATATTCTATCCAAGAAAACTATGCGGAAATTATTACTTTAATATTCCAACAAATTATTTTAAATGGTATTTATAATTATAAAATCACGATAATATTCGATCAAAAATTTATTTAAAAAGAAATATTTCAAGACAGATATCAATAGTGAAATGCATAGGTATTGAAAAAAAATTTTTCGCCACACCTACTGCGTAAGTAAACAATTATGACACCTTTTTTTGAAACGTGACACTTTACATACCGTATTGACAGTTGCTATGGTAGCGGGCTGTAATATTTATTACGACCCTAGGGAAATAATAGCAATATTAGAAAATTTATGACAAATTTATTTCAAACATGATTATTATGATTAATTAACATAACTAGGAAAAATAGAATCTTGTACAAAAACTTATGATTTTGTAATATTAAATGTAAACGAACAATTAGAACAATTAGCTATCTGAACAATAGAGTCTTCTTTATTACTAGGCAAGTTTATATTTTCAATAATGTCAACATTATTAATGGTTGGATTCCTAATGGAATCATCAACTTTCTTCTCATTTTTCTGTTATCACAGTTGAGCAAACGCCTCTGTAATATTTTGTTTATATAAAATTCGGTCAGCTATCTGTACTTTATTTATCATTGAATCGGAAACATAGCTTTCTGCCACGGTGGAAGATTTCCATCCGCCGTGTCTTTTCAGACCAAGAACATCAATTCCTGAATCGGCTAATAATGTTGCCGAGGTCCTTCGAAAGGAATGTCCGGTGTAGGTAGTGGGGTTCTCCAACGACAAGTATTTTGCTATTTGGCTAGGAATTTTTGCGAGAGTGTTTTTTCCTACAGGCTGATTTCGACATTTACCAAAACTGTACTTTAAGAAAAATCTATCATTGGTAATATTTTCTAATCTCAGACCAATGTATTTTTTAATAATTAGCATAAAATTAATTGGATATTCTTGCTTCGCAATAATTGTAAAAGAACGTTTTAATCCATTTTTAGTATCCGGTATTTTAATTATTATTACATCATTTTTATTTTCCTCATCTTGAATTTTCATTTTAACTAGTTCATCTTTCCTACAAGCCCCAGCAATTCCCATAATCATAACAACCTGCAAAAAATGAACAGAATGAACACGAAAGAATCATTCTGTAAACTTACCTTCATCAACAAATATGTATCGTCGGAAGCTTCAATAAGAAATTTATTCATTTCCTCTCTTGTAAAGATACTAGACTTTTTAGTCTTAAAACCATCATTTTTACGCTTCAAAAATCCTTTCAATTTAGGATATTTTGAAATATCTTCATTTTCGTTAATAAATATGGTAGTTTTTAACATGGAGTATTCACACCATAAACTGTTTGGTGATTTTAACTTCATAGATCTATCACGAAAATATGCCAGCATTACACTTTCTGAAATACTCTCCACATACCTCTGGTGACACCAATCTTTGAACATTTTATAGGTTTCATTGTACTGTTTTTAGATTTCTCCGGCAAAATCTCAGTACAAGCTATAATAGCATCCATCTTTATTTGATTCATGTTTATAAATTTTATTTAGAAAGAAAAACTTTTGAAAATCTATTGCATATACTTTGACATTTATCAAAAATATAAATTTATATCGACACAAACATGGTTACCATAGATACGACAAAAATTCCTGACTTGATGTTACTAATGTGTATACATATAGTAAAAGTAAAGTGGAAAATCATTCAAATTCGTCTATTTAAAAAAAAAACGTAGGTATGACGAAAAATCTCATATGCCACGGTTCGTACAGTACACTTTCATGGTCTCGAATACATGCAAACCTCGACCCTACGGGTCTCGGTTTGCAATCGTATTCTCGACCATAAAACTGTACTTACGAACCTAGGTACATAAATAACTATTAGTGTTAAAAAATGTTTGCATTATTAAGAATGACATACCAACCGAAATCATTTTCTTGCACTATATCTGGGCTAAGAAGATTGGGAATGTATTAATTCGATGTATAATTTAGATTTTTACTTAACTTATATATTGTTTATATTTTAAATAAATTGAAATATATTGGAAAAGCATGTAAAAGTTATGTTCGCAACTATTTGAAAAAGAATTAAAACCTTTTGGGAGTTGTCAATACATATATGTTTTCAAATTACATTTATAAAATTATACATAAAAGAAAACATTTATATAGTCTACATTTAATATTTTATTGTTTCTTAAGAAAATAATGGTATAATAATTCGTCTTGCAGATAATACAATCCAAATCTATATTATCCATATAGCATTGCCACGAGATCTGTATCATGTAATGTTTCGTTGAACCAGTGGCAGTAATTTCTTTGCTGCTTCATATTATCTGCATGCAAATGATGCACATTAATGGCTTTTATGGCAGTATTAATGTTATCATATTAAACTTCTACAAAATATAAATAGAAAAATATTTTGTCAAAATAAGATAGTTACCTGGTTATTAATGTTTAGTGAACTTTTAGAGAAGTAAACCTGTCTGTTTCAACCAAATAAAACCTCGAAAATATTACTTGTATTATTTGCCATATGTTATTTTTAATGTCAATGGAGCATATATTACAAAAATAAATGAAAACTAATCAGTTTATAATTCTGACTCAGTCGTTTACATTCATTATTATTGGAGCAATCTCTGCCGTATCAAGAAATTGTTCTCGCTCATGCCATTTTTTAATTAAATATTCCGTATGCCTAACACAATTATACCAAGTAATTTCATCACTGCTGCAAAGCTTCATTCCACATTTCTTTAACTCTTTCATCTGAATAACCATTTCTTCCAATATTTGAATTATAATAATTTTTAACCTTAGCCCAAATCATTTCAATTGCGTTGAAGTCACAATGGTACGGGGTAACCTTAAAACTGTATGTCCACTTTCTCTTATTATTTCATCTATAATAAATATCTTCACTTCTTTATGATATTTTACTAATTGAATTAATTCATTTTTAGTCATTGCAGGTGAATATCTTTTTTTCTCAACCATTCCATAATTTCCGTTTTTTTTGAGGAGGTATTTGGTTGTTTATTTTGAATAGCACTATAATAAGGAGCATTATCCATTATTATAAGTGATAGTACCTCAAGGTTTGGTGTAAGCTGATCATTTACCCATTGCGTAAAGGAGTCACCATTCCTTTCTCCATGGTAATTACCATTGATTGTTTTTGATGGAAAAATTAGACTAGCTCCTTCAGTGAAGCCATTTTCTGTGCCAGTATGTATAATAATAAACTGTTTACCTTCATAGCCATTGGGTTTCCTAACACTTTTTATATTTTCATTTTGCCAGGATTTTATTCTATTCCCTTCCGAAAAGATCCAAGTTTCATCAAGGAATACGACCTGATGTAAGTTGAATTTAAGTTATTCATATAGTCCCTTAAAAACATATTTCTCATGCAGACTATATTTAATTTCTCTGTGCGCGCTCTCCTGTTACACTCTTTCTTATATTTAAAACCAATATCTTTAAGCAATTTTGCTAAAGAAGTTGTACTTGTATGAACAAATTCTTTCATAGCCAAAACATTGCTTAGAGTTTTTAAGGTAAGATGTTTTCCTGAAAAATTTGAACATGTAATAAATGTTTACAACATATTAAAAACATACTTTCTTTATACATGTCATAAACAGTATTTCGAACTTCACTTTTAGTTGCTTCTGGTAAGTCGTTAGTTATTGGCTTATTACAAGACCTTTTTTTGCCAGGAGACGATAAGACTGGATTCTGAATGCTACGATGTATAATAGTGTAGACTGTTCTACTAAAAATATTAAGTGCTTCTGCTACCCTCTAAATTAAAACTTATTTTATAACACCGCCTTATCTAACTGATTATGTGAATGACCTCATAAACACGGTCGATTGATACAAATGGTCCACCATTCTCTTTTTCCCGTTCAAAATAGGTTATAAGATTTAATACAAGCTGTTGAGCTTGAGAACCAAAAGGTTTACCAAGCATCTAAGAAATATTCTGTAAAATAAATAGGTTAGAAATGTCAAAGTGGTAATCAAACAATTTTGTACTTATTGCCACTAATTGATACTACTATTTATTATCAGTCTTGTTCTCGAAAGAGAAGATTTTGTACTTTTTGATAAACTAAATATTCAAAGTAGAAGAATGCTTAACCTAAAAGTCAGAATACCGAAAACAAAGTCAATAAACAACGATATTGAAATAATTTGACAACAAGTCGTATATCATAAGATTATCTCCTAGACAACCTATCCTTTTTATTTAATATAATATTTCAGAGACGTACGTCTTAACTTAAAATGACAAACGTGGGTAGTATTACAACGCGTATTCATGTGTGTTAGAAAGAGATAAAGTACAATTTGCGGTTCACACTTGGGTAATACGAACTGAAAACTTATACTTCATGAACAGTATATCTGCAACAACACATAGCTATACCATACTCCCAACAGTATCAGCTCCTGGAAAACTGCTCTTGCTTTTATTCATTGTTCTCAAAGAGCAAAGTGTAAATATCGGTCCACGCGTGTCACAGTTTTTGTTTCAACCATGGTATGTTCATTTATCAGCATCCACATCTGGAAAATTAACAAAAGAACTATTTCAGCAATGGTTTACCGATGTTTATTTGCCAATTGTGGGAGTTGGTCTGTCAATATTGTTTGAAGCATTTTTGGTCCCATACGAAGTTTATCATGATGTGCGATAGCCCAAATTAACAATAGCCAGAATTAAATAAATCTTTGAGATAATATGAAAAGACCTTTACCAAACTTGCCAAGAAAGCAAACCATCTAATCTTTCTATACAAAGCAAGACAGTATTAATAATTTAATTCTTAAACCTCCAGTTACTTGTAAACTATGGAAATTGCCCAAATACCAACTTAAAAATGATCCTGTTGTAATTAACTTACTGTTCCGTAAATGTTTAAAAAAATTAACTTATTAGTAGACTGCGGAACAGACTCTAATGAGTCATGCAGGCGCAGACACAGATTCGGTTTCAACTTTCTGGTAGTCAGTGCCCTAGCGAACGCGAAAGGTGAATGTAGGCGAGTGTCTTTCACATTTAATACACTACTATTTCCATAGATCTAGAAACACTTCTTTTCAATTGTTTATAGTAGTTATTACTTATTAATTTCTGTTGTACCAGAAATTCTTTTATTTTATTTATTTTGATTTTAGATTTTTTTAAATATTTTTTCATCAAAAAAAAATTAAGTTGGGTTTTATCATTACTATTTTATAATTTTGTATATGTAGTATACTATTATATACTATTATTATACATATATTATATATATATTATTACTATATTATACTATGGCCCCTCCAAAACGCCCGCATGAAGAACTGTTAGGCAGCTGGATTAAAGATTTTGATTTTTTTTTAATTGTTAGTGATACGGTGTAAAATTTGTTTAAATACATTTAAATGTTTAAAAAGTCGAAACTACCCGCGCGTCCAAATACTAAAATCCCGGTCCAGTTTAGTCTTAGTTTTCTTTAATACATTTAACAACACAAGTTTAGAATACTTATATTAATTGGGAAAATTATTAGTTTTGCCGAAGAAAAGAATCAAAAACGTTGAGAAGAACTGACATTGTAAGGTGTGGGAACAATATTTAATTTAACAAAGAGGTCGTATTGAGGCGCGGTTACTAATCACTCAAAATTAATTTTTATAAAACCGAGCTAATCGCATTATCAAAGATTACACAATGCGCTTCCGAGAAAGTTATCTAGGCGGTGGTGTTTTTATCATTATTTATAACATTAATTATATGAAGCTGTTATAAAAATACAATGTATAGTTTACGTATGTACGAGGTTATATCCAAAAATATCTGCATTTACCAAATCAATTTCTTAAAATTTACATAAAAAGAAAACAGCAAGTTAATCTAATCCTTTAGCCGCAATAAACTTATTAAATCTCGATTGCTCCAACCCTGAAACTATTCAATTTCAATGCGGCCCAGATCCCTTTGCAATAAACTTATTAAATCTCGATTGTTCCAACCCCGAAACTATTCAATTTCAATTCTGCCCAGATCCCTTTGCAAAGCTGTTTTTATGGATTCAATATTAAGCTTTTTCCTTTTCAAATAGCACCTTTTGTTTTCCGTTATTATCTTCGAGAGAAGTCAGGTCACTTTTGGTGTAATTTCTTCCAATTCTGGCCTATTAAAACACGATTATTTTGTTGTTCGTCTGTGACCAGTCTGAGAAGAAATTTTGTTGCAACTAGCTCCTGCACAACTCCTCATACGAAATTCGCTGATAACCGCTCCAACTGATTCTTGGCGCCTCTCACAACTCGCAGATTGATCACGCAGTTTCATTTTTCTTAATCGTTCTTATGGTAGCTTCATGAATACCAAAATGCTTTCCTACAGCCGTTGCACCTTGTCCTGTTGCAAGTTGATCTAAAATTTTAATTTTAGTATCTAAACTAGTCGCCTTCCTCTTCGTTTTTATTACAGGTGAATTATGTGACATTGTGTTAAGGCTACCAAAATATATTTCATATTAATAATGCAGATTTGAAAATTATTTAAAACTTACCTGTTATTGAGTTAATAAATCTATATGAGCACTAACTTTATTTTACTTATAACTTTATAAATATCCACAACAACTAAACGTATTTTCTATTCAACTCTCAAAACCCAACTAAACTGCGTAAAAAATACATTACGTCTTTACTTTATGCATAATTCGGGGAATCCCACTGATATACATATTGCACATTACATTGTGTTTTTTTTCCCATAAATATTTTATAAATTTAATTATTTATCTTTGTACATTTATTTTGAACTCATTTGTATATCCTTATGTATATTTGACTTGCGCCGTTGGAGCACGCCGTTTGTTTAGATGTGGACAACTTTAAAACTGTATTTTTTATGCGAAGCCATTGTGCTTGATGTATACTTTAGACACAAGTTAACTGTGAGATAAGAAAGACGTGTTTATAAAAAGATTTATCTTTCTTTTTTAAGTAACTTCGGGTTATTTTTGGTTTAATTTGTGGTTGGTGTTGTTTAATTCATTACAAACTCGTATTAAAGAGTTTGTAATCTCGTTATTTTTTGATATTTTATAACTTTCTTATCCACGTGTCTCGAATATAAATATATATATATATATATATATATATATATATATATATATATATATATATAGTAAACCTAATCAGTAGGCGATTAAAGGTCTGTATATTACTTCAAAATATATCTATTTAAAAAACTCTACATGTTTCGGCTGTATACGCCTCTTGAAAAAGGCGTATACAGCCGAAACATGTAGAGTTTTTTAAATAGATATATTTTGAAGTAATATACAGACCTTTAATCGCCTACTGATTAGGTTTACCATATCATACCAAGGTCACGAAGTTATTATATATATATATATATATATAGTAAACTTAATAAGTCGGCGATTAAAGGTCTGGTTTATTACTTCAAAGTATATATATTTAAAACAACCCTACATGTTTCGGCAATGATGCCTTTGTCAAGGATATAAAAAATATAAAATCCTTGACAAAGGCATCATTGCCGAAACATGTAGGGTTGTTTTAAATATATATACTTTGAAGTAATAAACCAGACCTTTAAGCGCCGACTTATTAAGTTTACCATATCATACCAAGGTCACGAAAATATTATATTTATATATATATATATACAGGGTGTTTCTGAATTGATACGAAAGATTTCAAAGGGTGATTCTTTAGCAAAAATTAAGGGGGGTCTTTCATATAACTTTTTGTTCAACACCCTTTTCTCTCCAAGTTACAGTCCTTTAAAATTAGGTAAAAAAATTGGTTTTAATTTAATATATCCACTTTGGAAAAATTTAGAAGAATGAAATTTGGCAGATAACTGATGTTAATAAAATGGCAGTTTTTGAGTGTTTTTGTTACCCTAAAATGTAATCACAAGGGGCTGAAAAAAACAACCCCTATAATATTTTGCATTAGAACTTTTTAATGCGCCTATATTTTCCTATTTAAAAAATTTATTTAAAAAGACAGACTCAATCTGCAACTTTTTTATGTCTTGACTTTTTATCATAAAATTGTTAGTTTGATCACAAAAAAATAAAATACTGCTCCGACTCTTTTCCCATAAATTCACAGAGAGGTTATTATTTATTTAAAAAAAATCAAGTAAGCTGCTGTCAAATGAAGTCATATGACAAAGAGTTTTATTGTCCTGATTTTCTCTAATTTCTAAACAGTTTTATAAGGACTTCAAACATTTTTCACAACTAAATAAAACTTTATTGAAAGAATGGCATTTTTTTATTTAGTTAAAGAATATTGTAAATTAGAACGGATTGAACAATAATTGTACTACTAATAACAATTAACAAATTACAAAAAAAACTAATAATAACGTGGACAAAATTTCAATTACAAAAATCATAATAAATGTTGAAAATGGCGCCCCTCGACCAAAATGCAGGACTCTACTCTTCGTCTAATTGAATTCCGTATTCTTTGAAATAATCCTGGTGTATTTCTAATAGCCTCACGTGCTACGATGATACGATCCCTTAAATCATCGATATTTTCAACGGGAGTGGAATAAACCAGTGTTTTAAAAAACCCCAAATGCAAAAGTCCAATGGATTCAAATCTGGAGATCGGGCAGGCCAATTCTGGGTGCCTCCTCGTCCTATCCAGCGATTTGCATAAACTTCGTCTAAGTAGCGACGAGCGTTATTACTAAAGTGGGCTGGAGCGCCATCATGCATGAACCATAGTTCTTGCCTAATTTGCACAGGAACATCATCAAAAAGTTGGGGTAACTCTTCTTCAAGGAAATGGCAGTATGCGTCTCCATTTAATCTTATTGGGAGAAAATATGGCCCAATTAAATAATCATCAATAACACCAAGCCACACATTCAATGAAAATTGATGTTGAAATTTAGATTCAGCAATTTCGTGTGGGTTTTCATCTGCCCATGTGTGATTATTATGGAAATTTCTGATAGATTCCCGAGAAAAGCTTGCCTCATCAGTAAACAAAATACGAGATAAGAACTGCGGAGCTTGTGTGATCATTTGAATTATCCATTAACAAAAAATTAAACGAGGTAGAAAATCTCGAGGTAAGAGCGCTTGGACTCGTTGGATATGGTAGGGATACAGCATTTGTTCTTTAAAAACTCTAAATACTGTGCAATGGCTCATATTTAACTCTCGGGCAATTTGTCTCGTACTTGTTCCGGGATTCTTCAATTAAATTAAGAACAGCCTCCTCTAGTGCTACAGTTCGTACTTCTCGAGAACGTCCGCAATCGACGGTTGTTCTTGAAAAATTTCCTACTTCTCGTAAACGTTGATGAATACAGGCGAATACGCTATGATGGGGTAATGTTCGTTCTGGATATAACTCAGCGTAAATCGACCGAGCTCTTAATCCATTTCCATTAGCACGACCATATAAAAAATGCATATCTGCCATTTCGGCATTTGTGTAATTTGCCATTTTATTTACTTAATTAGCTTTAGTTCTTCAGAGATTAAAGAATAACACAGAGAAAATCAGGACTATAAAACTATTTGTCATATGACTTCATTTGACAGCAGTTTACTTGATTTTTTTTTAATAAATAATAACCTCTCTGTGAATTTATGCGAAAAGAGTCTGAGCAGTATTTTATTTTTTTGTGATCAAACTAACAATTTTATGATAAAAAGTCAAGACATAAAAAAGTTGCAGACTGAGTCTGTCTTTTTAAATCAATTTTTTAAATAGGAAAATATAGGCGCATTAAAAAGTTCTAATGCAAAATATTATAGGGGTTGTTTTTTTCAGCCCCTGGTGATTACATTTTAGGGTAACCAAAACACTCAAAAACTGCCATTTTATTAACATCAGTTATCTGCCAAATTTCATTCTTCTAAATTTTTCCAAAGTGGATATATTAAATAAAAACAAATTTTTTTACCTAACTTTAAAGGAATGTAACTTGGAGGGAAAAGGGTGTTGAACAAAGAGTTATATGAAAGACCCCCCTTAATTTTTGCTAAAGAATCATCCTTTGAAATCTTTCGTATCAATTCAGAAACACCCTGTATATATATATATATATATATATATATATATATATTATTTCCTTGACAAAGGCATCATTGCCGAAACATGTAGGGTTGTTTTAAATATATATACTTTGAAGTAATAAACCAGACCTTTAATCGCCGACTTGTTAAGTTTACCATATCATACCAAGGTCACGAAAATATTATATATATATATATATATATATATATATATATACATATTTACGTAAGTAAAATATTTTTTAAAAGATATCTTATTATATTTAAAAGAGTTAAATACTGTATTTTCTATTGTATTAATATTATCGTATTGAGATTTAGTGTTAGTTATTTGATATAGATAGCAAAGAAGGTTTTTAACATTTCTAGTAAAAAAATCTGTAAATGTAAAGTTTAGTACGTTGGTATTTCAAGGGCATTTTTTCTGAGGCATGTAAGTGCGCATGTTTTGTAGAATTTGCTTCGTGATGTCAAGATAGTTTGTTTATTTTGTTCTCTTGGGAGAAATTAGAAATTTTCTTTGTAATTTATTATTTTTAATTTTGTTCGGTGTCGCAAAGGGTTTTGCACGCATGCAGCTGTCATTTCCATGCGTTATTTTTACCTTTATAATATTGTTAAATGATGCAATATTAATCTTTATACTCTATAATGATTTTTTTTTTTAATTTTTTTTTTATTTTTGTATTAAAGTTTCATTTAAATTTTATATTGTGATTATTATTTAACCTTACTTCAAGAAGATTACAAGTAGCTTAAAGAATTATAATTATAACATTTGTCAATACTCTTTTACTGGCGCATTATAAATTTGTAGAAGAGAAAAACCACGTTTTCCAATTGGAACCCTGAGAGGAAAGCAGTCCCATTTTGAAAGTAAACTGACTGAATATCCTAGCTCGATAGATTTGTCGTGAATGGTGGTAAAGCAACTTTCAAAATCACAGTTCACAGCAATACGTATATAATCGACATAATCTAACTCAATTGTGAAAAATATATCGTAAAGAAAAATTCCTAGATTATTGAAAATAGTGTATCGTGTTAAAACAAAATAATTCGTGTAAAAAGAGATATTTTTTTTAACTCGTGTTAAATCAAATTCGTGTAAAAAAAAATCGTGTAAAAAGAGAATTAGGTGTACTAATCAAACTGTTGAACATGGGCACAGTAAAGCTAACAACACATAATCGCGTACAACTTTACACGGCGTCCACGTATAACACTGACTTTAAAGTGAAAACACAAACTAAAATTACGTCAACATAGCCTTTTTAATAAAACGGACACACCATGTGTTTATTCTCAACGCCCTCAGCTTTTCTACCTCTTTTCTAAGAATGAAAAAGACAACTGTATGGGATAGGACCGTTGCTGATGTTTTTGACAAGTATTAACCTTTAAACGATACGTGGTGATCCGTGACCAGTGCATGGTTTGCGACGTTAGATGTTTCTGGCCTATTAAATATAATATGTGATATGTGTTCTTTAAAACGGGTTATTATTCAGCGCTTCGTTTGACCTATATATTTCAAATTACAATCGTCGCAATTAATTTCGTATGTTCCTAACTTCGAATTCAAATTAACTTTATCTTTGGTATTACCTAAGAGACTTTTGATGGTGCTTTCGGAATGAAACGCAGCTTGAAGACCTTGTTCTTTAACAACTTTATTAATGTTTTTCATTGCTGGATGGTATGGTAAAGACATGTACATATTCTCTGGTTATGTTGAGATATCAAATGAATTCACGGATTGTCTTTTTTAAATTCGTTTTTCTATTTATTTATTAATTATTTCTATGTCAAAGACATTATACCTAGCGATGTTTTTAATGAAATATAGTTCTATTTCGTATCTCTCTTTTATTAACGGAAAGTTTAGTAACCGATTGACTAAGAAATTAAAAGAAGCTGTCTTATATTGAAAACTATGATTTGAATCCGGGTGATAAATCTATTGACATTGGTTTCTTTCCGGAAAATATCGATTTTTATTTTACGCTTATTTCTAATTACTAGTGTATCTAACAATGGTATCCTATCATTGTTTTCCTTTTACACCGTGAATTTAATAGTCGGAAATTTCAAATTTAACTGTTTATCGAATAAGTCCAATTCACATTTCCATGTTTCAAAAATCGCGAAAATGACTTTCCGTGTCCGATGATCCGGTAGTGAAAGGATTGGCTATCTGAGCCTGGTTATTCGTTTTCAGTCTGTATTTGCAATAGCAATTTATTATTATTATTATTTTTATTTTTACGCATTATTTGTGATATATACCTTCATAATAATACAATATTCTAAAACTTATATGTACAATTGTTTAATGTCAACCATTAAACAATTCAGTGGCGGCTAGCGCATAAGCGCTGCAGTGCTGCAGAGCTCCCAAAAAATTGGGCGGGCGAACCTGTATTAGTTATAACTAGTTTTCTTTTACATAATTTTTCCGACATTTCTGATGTTTATGAAAGCGTAACATATTGTTATGAAAATTCTCCCCCTGTATATCAAAAAAATTGCATATTTTTCTACATCATCCTGTAGAGGACACCAAACCCTACAATTTGACACCTCAATCATCAAAATCCGACAAGTAGAAGCCGAGATATTCGCTTCCGAAATTCCAAATAATATTCAATAGGCGACCAGTGGAATAACCAACCTAATTCGCGCAATCGCTCACTTGTTCCTTATCTGGTCCACACGAGCGTGCGCTCAGAGCTCTGTCAAACACCCGCGCGCACCCCGCTACCCCCGCGGGTGTCCAAAACCAATGCGTCATTTTAGCAGGCCTGGTCGCTGCATTAAATGCAGCGAAATGCAGTGCATTTATTCCAGCGCGGAAGGCGATATGATTCGGTATACGATAGGTCCAACTCGCAACGGGCCATAGGCAACAATATACGTATGGAACGTAATGCGGTGTGGCAACGTGTGTACGAAGCCTATATTGAGTGACTTTCTTAAAATTTAAATTTATTTTGCAGAATTATTGATTTTTTTACTTTTATCTTTTAGAAAACGTTATTGTTTTTTTATTACTTAAAATTACTAAGAGTGTAAACAAAGACAGTATACATTGAAGCGAATATTCATTCAATTGTATTGTCATGAAATTGAATTTGTCAATCGTTGTTAAATTTGTTAGAATGAATAGATATTTATATTTATCGGAAAATACTAATACTTAAAGCAAACAAATAAGGTGTAGTGTTTTGTTATAGGAATGAGGAATGTATAATATCCATTTCTTCCTGCATATTGATTATGCAGCTGATGCTTTCGTAATATGCTCATATTTGTATTTCTACTATTATCGTGATGTTATTATAATACAGATACCAAAATTTCACGTAATATTTCCATCAGCCTTTTATTAACAATAAACAAGTAAAGTACAACTTCGTAGGTCGACAAACGCTCCAGTCTTCGTCTTCATTATCACTGTATTATACATGAACTGTAGGCTTAGTTTTTCGTAGAAATTGAAGTACGTGTCTGTTCCTTTGTAAAATTATAATAAGGGCAGGGGTTAATTTTATTTTGGCATTTTTAAAAATGCAGAGATCAGTTTTGCGACAGCATTCAGCTAATTACAATCTAAAATAAGAAACATTGTAACGTATTTTGGAATTGTGAATATCCGTAGGTAATAAAAAAAAAAGGAAGTATAGTTTAATTACAACTGTAGCTTCCTCCTGGTTTGAAGGAAGTCGGTATGTATCGACCGAAGTATAAGTTGAAATAATACAAATATGAGCATATTACGAAAGCATCAGCTGCATAATCAATATGCAGGAAGAAATGGATATTATACATTCCTATAACAAAACACTACACCTTATTTGTTTGCTTTAAGTATTAGTATTTTCCGATAAATATAAATATCTATTCATTCTAACAAATTTAACAATGATTAACAAATTCAATTTCATGACAATACAATTGAATGAATATTCGTTTCAAAGTATACTGTCTTTGTTTACACTTTTATGGTATACTATCTTTCATATAAAGTAATTTTAAGTAATAAAAAAACAATAACGTTTTCTAAAAGATAAAAGTAAAAAAATCAATAATTCTGCAAAATAAATTTAAATTTTAAGAAAGTCACTCAATATAGGCATCGTACACACGTTGCCACACTGCATTACGTTCCATACGTATATTGTTGCCTATGGCCCGTTGCGAGTTGGACCTCTCGGTATTTAATATTTTCGCGACTATTTTTACGGTGCGGCGAGTTTAACGTAAAAACAATAATATTAGAGACTCTTATTTTTTTGTGTGACAATTGACAATCGTTCCAGAAATCCATTACTTCAGTGCGGAAGGCGAAGAAAGCACGATAAGATCGATGGGAGACAACCTCTTACTGCCCGTGCAAGGTAAATTTTTTTGTAAAACTTGCAGAACACCTTAAAATTTTTAGCACGAGCCGCCACTGAAACAATTATTATAGAATTCAACATTCAATATCATTTCTTTCGCAACCATTTGAACAAACATGAGGTACATTATCGTTTGCAATAAATATTCATTAAATGCTAATTACAAAAACTACTCATTGTCAAGTAGTAGTTTATTTATTCCAGCCGTTTATTAAATTTTTACAGACATTTAATGCGATAATATCATTTCCTTCCGTTACATACAAATAAACAAACAATACAGGAGAGTCACGGTATTGTTTCGCATAGGCAATGAATTATTATTATTATACGTCGATGCGAGAGTGATATCATACTTGGGAGGACAAATTGAATGCAGGTAGCTGTCGACAATAATCGATCGTTGGCATTTTCAGTGTAGGAGTAAGATTTTTTCCAATCCCTCCCAACAGAAAATAACACTCGCCCTACATAAGCCACCACACGTGCCTGATGTGAAATCATATGATGAATAATTTGGTTGTAGGTAGTTAATGCTGTTGGGACTGTAGGAACTAAATTAGCTTATACTGAATGCCTATTACATATGTATCCGTACGCCAAAAACAACGTAATCACATGTAAAATTAATGGTATATGCATAGAATATATATATATATATATATATATATATATATATATATATATATATATATATATATATATATATATAGATATATATGAATGTAGACCTACGTGCCTGAATTTTTAGAATTCATCAATGGGCAGAGTTAATTAATTAGCATAATTCTCATGACTACGGGCATTACAATATGGGCATAATAACACGAAACAAATTAAACGTCAGTACAAAATTAATGTTAAAACCTTATATTTATGCCTATTTACATTACATTTACATTATGCGAAAATGTTATCAATTGTAATACATACATTCGCTGTTTCCTGTTTTCTAAATTTAACCAAAACTTTCCTGACCGCGTGGAGATTTTTTATTTTTCTATTTACGTACGAAAATTTGAACTAGCAGTCAATATGTTCAATATTTACACCAGCTTATGTGTATATTATCGACTAAATTCTTAGAAATACGAGGGTAAGCTTAAAAATTCGGTAACTAAAGTATAACAAAAAACACTATCTCAGTGAAATGTGCGATACATTTATTTAGTCGATGCTCAAGTTTTTTTATGCCTTCATCACAGTACTCATTTTCCTCGAGCTCCTCAAAATAGTGGTCAACGGCAGCTATCAGCTCATCATCCGAAGCAAATCTCATACCGGCGAGGTGTTTCTTCGGTTTGTGGAACAGATGATAGTCCGACGGAGCTTAAACCGGCGAATAAGGGGGATGCTCAAGCGTTTCGAATTTTAATTTGGCCAATTTCTCCTTGACAATTCCGCTCGTATGACCTGGAGCATTGTCTTGATGGAAAATTATTTTTTATGCTTTCTTCCGGGTCTTTTTTCGACGATAGCTGCCTTTAATCGATCCAAAAGTTTAGAATTGTATAGTGCAGTAATCCTTTGTTCCTTTGACAGATAGTCGATAAGCAAGATTCCCTTCACATCCCAGAAAACTGAAGCCATCACCTTTCCTGCGGATAAACTGACTTTGGCCTCTTTTGGTGTCAGTTCACCACGTTTTTTAGTCCACTGTTTTGTTTGCTGTTTATTTTTTGGTGTGTAGTGGTGGACCCAAGATTCATCGCACGTCACAAATTTGTGCAAAAAAATCTATTGGATTTTGCCGAAACCGCTCCAAAATAACTGTGAAACATTCCACGCGTTTGTGTTTTTGCTGTGTTGTTAGTAAACGCTGCACCCATCTATGACACCGCTTAGACATGATTAATTCAACATTTAAAATGTATGACACCCGTTCTTTGGAGATGCGTGTAGTCTCAGCAATATCTTGATCAGCTTCCACAAATTTCAAAACTTTTTGCATACTTTCTGCAGAAGTGGCTGTTTTAGGACATCCAGAACGGGGATCGTCATTTACGCTCGTACGACCTATTTTAAATTCGTTCACCATTTACAAACAGTCTTAAAACAAGGAGCTTCCTCGCCTAACACATTTACCATATCAACATTAATTTCTCTAGGCGAAGAATACTTTTTCCACAGGTATTGAATTACTGCGTGAATTTCGATATTGTCAATTTTTAAGAAGCTACAAAAGTACTCTGCTTTGAACGAGTGTACACAACAAACTACTTGACAGATCGACATGAAGTTTAACGCGTATATCATTTAAACATCAAGCTATACAATAGCGTCAAATATTGATTTTACATAGTTAAGTTACCGAATTTTTCAGCTTACCCTCGTTAGCGTTGTTTGTTTCTAGGACGAAAGTGTTTCGAAAAAAAAATATTATGCGTATATCAATATTATTTTAAAATCGTGTATACAGGGTGTTTTAGGATTATACGAAAAAAATTAAAATTTCGGTTCAGGGCGCCAAAATAAGAGAAAAACTTCCTATGAAGCTATATCCTAAAATGCCTTGTTAAATAGTTACAGCCATTCAAAGGGTCTAAATCCAGGTTTTATAATTTTTCTCAAACTTTGAAACAGATACAAAACTCATGTTTAGTAATTGTGACCAGCTAAGGAAATAACTTCTTACAAATAATTTTATTTATGTTCTAAAACCAGCAAATGCGAAAAACAGAATACATAATAAGAACATATAGGATTATTAACAGTGACAAACAGTAACGATAAGAATTTAAAGAATTTGTTCAAAAATGTTTCCCCCAGTCCGCATTCAATAAAATAATCTGACTGATAGAGCAGTAAAATTATCACAAACTCAATACAGAAAAGATAACATCAAGGAAATTGAAACGATCTTAACAGATAATAACTATCCATCGCAACTTATAGAGTAAACAGTTAAAAAAAAGAATCCACCAAATATAGAACACTGCAGACACCAGTAACAATTTGAACAATGAAACAACATATACCACGATTCCATATGTTCAACAATTATTAGAAAAAATTAAATATACTTTAAAAAAATATGATATAGCTACAACATATAAACTTAGCAATACTAATAAACATCTATTTTCTAAACTGAACTAGAAAAAAATCGAGAAACACATGTCATCTATAAAATACCATGTCGCGATTGCGATAGTCACTACATAGGTCAAACTAAACAATATTTATGCAAAAGAATACAAGCCCACAAATACTCCAAAACAGATGAAATTGCTTTATTTACACACAAACTGCAACGCGATCATTATTTCGATTTAGAAAACACACAGATAATCGATAAAGAACAACACATAATTAAAATGGAAATTAAAGAAATGATTAATATTAAACAAGAAAAAAATTCAATTAACAACAGAAGTAACATAAAAAATCTAAGCAGTATATACTATAACTTAATAATGTAAAGTAACGATCTGCAATTTACCATCATGAATATAACGTGTGTTCATTTGAAAAGTCAATCTAGGTTACTTTGAAATTTTGATAGAATAAGACGCATATATTAGTATGCGTTTGTTGTTCCGTAAACGTAAATCCAAATGACATTTGATAATGTCAATCACATTTGTTATTTATTTGTATGTATGAAACTGTCAAAATATACGACTTCGTAGGTTAAGTCGTAAATTTTAATTTACGACATACTTCAAAATGTTCTCAGTAAATCACATGCTACTAGATTGACTTTTCAAATGAACACCCGTTATACAATTGTTATATAAATGTCTATCATATGTTATTTAAATATCTGTGCACTGGCTTATCATGCTGGCAGTCCCGAGTTTTGAGTTCGGCCTTGGCTGTCCGAGAAGGTTTTCGTGGTTTTCATTCTCGTTCTAGGCGAATGCCGACAGCTTAACATCTTAAGTCGCTCCACGGGCGCATACGTAATAATAGCCCATGGCTTACCAATCCCACAGTAATTGGAGTGAAGCTATTTGGGAATGCTAAGGCTTGAATTATGACAACTTAACATATATAAATATGACATTAATATACTGTCATTTATAATTTAAAATTCTTTGAAGAAGGCAGTAATTGCCGAAACAAGTAAGATTATTTTAAATATATACATATTACAGTAAATCAAACCTTAAATCGCCGACTAATTAAATTACTATATATAGTATAGAGAAGATCTATTTCTTAGGCGTTTATTTAATATATCATTTGATAAAATTCTTGGAGTTTCGGCTTTATATTGAATATTTAAATTAGTAAGTTATTTCGCAAAGTAATGTCAATGTAAATATTGCTATCTACAATTACGACGCTAATTATTCGAAGTTCTTATTGAAAAAATTTCGCCCTGAAGTAGGATTCGAACGCACGTCCATGGTTTGCCGATTTTTTTTCAATAAATTAAAGAATATTATTACTTCCTCCACTGACTTCTTTTCTACTAACACTTTTTATGAAACAAAGTCACATCAAGGTTTAGAATTTTACCGAACTTGTAGTATTCGGCAGCAACTTTTAGGTATATAATTCGAAATTCAGCTAAACATTCCATTAATTCTCTGATTATTTCAAAAGTACGATTCGATAATAAAACTTTTGTGTTCTTGAGAAAATGGCATCTTGGTGGTTCTTTTTTGTGAATGTGTCTGAGAATATCCTTTCTCCAACAAGGGCGTACCGACGAGCCTGTAGAAAGGCGAAATACGTATCTACGTCTCTGGGGAGGGATATGTTCGGACACGTTCACAAAAAATATTAATAGTGAATCTGTATTTGTGTTCCTCACACCAGATTTTTAATAATATTTTATATTATTAAAAATACCTTTGTATTAATTTAGAAAATGTCGACTAGATGCAATGACATAACAGACGGCCGATTTGTTAAATTAATTTTTGAATTCACAGCGAAATCAAGGCAACTAAAAGCAGTTTTTCTTTTTTGAATGCACGATACAACGTATGTTAAATATAATATATTAGGACTTTTCCTGTTTTCAACATCATTTTGGCCAAAGCTGAAACAAATATTGAAATTCTTTAAACGAGTGTGATCCAACTTTTGTTGATTATAATTTTATTGCATTATATCCAAGCAAAGTGTAAATAGTAAATATGAATCGATTGGTTAGTAATGATTTTAAATAGACACAAACAGCACCTTGACATTCTTCTCTTGTGTGATGTATGTTAATGACCTAGAATGTACATGGTATGGCCGATGTACACTTATGCTTGGTTATTTAATTATTATAACTATTTGAATTACAAAAATATTAACGAAATACATATTTCTAGAAAATCAAATTAGAGATACAAATACATAAGCACATATTCTAAAAACGAAGCAATATTTAAAGAACGAGAAAAAATTCGTTTAAATATTTTTATTAAGCGAACATAAATCGATAACCCTTTTGTCTTTGTTATGAACTTATTTAATCTAATTTTTATATATTTAATTTTGATGTTTAACCACAATATTCCGTTTTATGCATATGTTTGGTTATACTAGAATTAAACACTTCATTTAGACGATAAGAAATGCTCTTTGAAGGCTGTTTCGGTGGCCTATTTTGTTACTTCAACATGGCCTTTATAATACCCACAACGTGTAATTTTAGAAATTTCCTTTCATCTTCTCTTTATCTTTCGCGTATGTTAAGTGAGGCTTCCAGAATCCAGAGTAACACACTTTCATGAAAGGTTGAATTAATAAATTCCTTGTTTTTCATTCGCCTGGAAATAAATTTGCGGAATTTTTAATTTATACCGTATTATCTTAAGGGAAATTGAAAATAAATTTTTCTTACTTTTTTGTATAATTTTGATTGATCAAAAAAGTATTTTAATTATTATTAGAGACATGCCATAATTTCGTAAAATGTCTTTCTTTGGAGACTGTTGCTAAGCAAAAACTTTAAAAAATGCATAAAACCCCTTGTCACATTAATATTTGTATTTTAAATACGTATTTCGACACTAAGTTGTCATCTTGAGTATGTAAAAGTAATAAACGAATACGAGGATGCGTTGACTTATTCGCGTGATCGCCTAGAGTTGGCCGTAAAATAAAAAAAATACACATCACGTTTTGACAACCCATGCTTTGTTAGTTTACTGTTTGATAATTTGTGACAAAGCGTGCTTCATAGACAATTTCTTAAATTTTACACTGCTACTAATTGAGTTGAAATGAATAATTTTGAACATCGTGCATTGATTTTTTGGTGATATTTTAAAGAAACGCATGTTCTTTACCGAAATTCATGATGATATGCGCGATACACTGGGTGAAGGTTGTCCTATGGGTGTATAACCGTAAAAAAAAATGTGAAAATGAATTTAAGCGTAACAGGAGCAGCTTAGAAGATGATCTCCGCAGTGGACGGCCGAAAAAGGCTACAAGTCCAGAAATTGTGGACAAAGTCCACGATTTGTTGCGAAGTGACTGACGATTGAAACCGTTCAAAATAGCAGAGGCAGTAAGTATTTCAAGGGAACGGGTGCTTTATATTTTGCATGAAGAACTTGAAATGAAAAAGCTTTCAGCAAGATGGATGCCGCGTTTAGTGACGACGGAACAAAGACCTGTTCGCTGTTAAATGTCTATGAATAATTTAGAAATTTTTAAACGCAACACAACAGATTTTTGCGCCAATTTATTACTTATAACAGTTATAACAAAATATGGGTTCATTATTATACACCCAAATCTAATGAACAGTCGAAGATGTGTACCAAACGTGGAGAACCAACTCCAAAGAAGGCCAAGTCAGGGATGCAAAAGAAATATTGTTTGCTAGACTATCTTCAAAAGCGCAAGGCCATAAGCGGCGAATATTACGCATATTCGCTAGAGCGTTTCAAGGCAGCTATCTATAAAAAGCGTCCAGGAGGGGAACCGCGCCGAATCGAGAAGTTGGTCGCTTCGACATCTTCCCCACACACCACTCTCGCCCTTGCCTTAAAACGAACGTTGTCGATTCAAATCGGTACTATGCTAAATCGTCATCGATTCCCCTTCCATAAATTTGCAGTCGATTTCCTCAGCGCACGAAGCCATAAAATTTAGTAAAGTGCTAATGTATTTGACATCCACATGCTGCAAATGGTTCACATTTGCAAATTTAAAGATAATGAATAAAGACGGCAGACTATGTGCCCGAACAGTAGCGTGATGTGGAGGGATCGAGTAGAGGCGTACGGCGATCAATTCAGTTACCGTTGAGACGTTGTAAGCGATACATTGTTAACACAATCGTGTTGAAAATGTCGAGAGTGCGTAGAAACAATGCATCGACTCGGTTGCATGCTAACGTAGTAAAGAAATTTTTACATCGGTTTCCCGATTTAATATATGACGGTACCGTAGAGAAATGTTTAGTTTGTGAAACAACTTTATTAACTTGGAAAGCAAGTCAGTGCCAAAGACATATAAATAGTGACAAACATAAATCGAATAATAGTGGACGCAGATCATATAATAAATTTGTGTGTGATTTAACAATGATGTTAATTACGACCAATATACTAATGCAGAAAGTGGAACACCCAATGTTTCGTCAGTTTTGGAAGAAATACAATCCTACGTGGAAATTACCAACAAGAAGTACGCTACGGAATTACGTACCGTCAGTGCGTGAGAGAATTATAAATTGTACGAAAAATACGGTAAAAAAAAATTTCCGTGGTTAACAATAGACGAAACTACAGATATTAAAAAACAGTCCATTCTAGTACGGACGCTGACTCCGCAAGGACCTTCTCCTCCTTATTTACTAACCTGTAAACGAATGCAAGGGTGTACTGCCAGAGCGATATATGATGTATTAATAGAAACACTACACAAATTTGAGATTTTACCGAAGCAAGTGTTAATGTTAGTTACCGATGCTGCCAAGGTTATGTGTTCCACGGCAAACTTACTCAAAACGATTTAACCAAACCTGCTTCATGTCACATGTTTGCTTCACGCTTTACACCTTGTAACAAACACTATACGTACAACTTATCCTGATGTGGATCAACTGATAGGACAAACGAAAGCGGTTTTTCTTAAATCTCCGAAACGGATTCGGCTATTTCATTCGCTGTGTCCTGATATACCCGAGCCGCCGCAACCAATTCTTATACGATGGGGTACTTGGTTAGAAGCAGCATTTTATTATTATAAACATTTTGAAAAAATTAAATCAGTGATTTTACAACTAGATGCCAAAGAAGCAGCTGCAATACGGCTCAGCCAGGTTCAATTTAACAATCCTCAAGTTGCAGCAAATTTAAAAATTATTTACGACAGTTACGTTCCAATACTGGACGCAATAAAAAATTTACAGAACACTGCGCTGTCCTTATCGGACTCATTAGCAATTATTGACCACGTAAAACTAGTGCTGCATATCCTTGAAGATGAAAAAAGTGATTGTGTCCGTGAAAAATTTAACAGTGTATTAGATAAAAATGTAGATTTTACAAAATTAGGGCAACTTTTTACCAATACTGAAGATCCGTTGTACAGATACAAAGAGCGCTTTAACTATGCAAATATAACATCTCTCAACGTCGAACAATCCTTCTCTGTATATAAACATATATATATACGTCGCTACGTATGAACCTTTCCGAGACTAATACAGAAACATATATTATGGTGCAGTTTTTTCATCGCGCACATCCGCATTTTTTTGCAACAATGTAAACATGTTGGGTAAGTTATTTATGTTTTTTCTTAACGTTTTGTATAGGGATTCGATATATTTATTTTTAAGTAAGCGCACTGTTATTCTGCTAAACTCTCCACGCAACGCTACTGCTGGGGCCATAGTCTGCCGTCTTTAATAATGAAACATAAAATATATTAACAATAATTTTAAATTCAATTATTACGAATAATGTAAACGGGGACAATTATTTCATTCATGCGGTACTTTCTTTTATATAATGTTTCGAAATTTTTTGTTTACTCGCTTATACTTATACAAAATATGTAAAACTGTAAATATGTAACTAATACTCATCATGATAATTTATGTCCGTTTTAAAATATAATATTGAGGAGTTAATTGATAAAATACGTAAGTTACAATCACATATCTCATCACATATCTGAAATAAAATATTTTACTTAGCCGTTCTTTAAGCTTTGCATATTCATCCTTTAATATGCAAAGTTGAATGTTTTTTGAATGAAATCCTTTAGGATTTACGTAATTATGTTTTTCTACTGCCGGGGCTAATATTCGAATATGAGTGCTGTCTATCGCGCCTAATACTCCAGGAAATCCCGTTACATTCTAAAATAATTTCTTCACTGTGCGTTCTTCTTCGTCTTCTGTGGAAATTTAACCCATTCATTCATTTACTAAATTGGCCACCATTAAATTAGTAACTGTATTTATACAGTGGGAAGCAGTTTGCTGACTGACAGAAATATTGTAACTTTGACCAATTAATTTTTGATAGCTGCCGGTGGCATAAAATGACAGTGTTTACTGGCAACATAATGACATCTATGTGTAACGTAATTTAAAATAACAATACTAATAAAACGAAAATTAAATGAGCATGTAAACCACGAAATAAATAAATAAATAAAATAACAATACTAATGAAACTTAATTTTAAATAATAAAACGAAATTTAAATGGGCATGTAAACCACGTGAATGACACGATAAGCAAAACACCAGAGCGAGAACTCCAACATTTTTAGGGTGATCAGTCATAGGTTGTCGATTTCCCGATCTTAAACGACCTCGTTGTCGATACTGCTAAAGTGTTTTGGCATAGTGTCACATACAGCCCGACTCGACAAATACTCTCGATATCACTATAGAGGCGATTGCACTGTCGATTCGGCGCGGTTTAACTGACTAAGTGGTTTTTTACCATGATAAAGCACATGTGTATTCCAATACGCTTGCTGCAAAGAAAATTTAATAATTAAAGTTCGAATTAGTACGGCATCCCCCCCCCCCCCCCCCCCACATATTCGCCAGACCTAGCACCAACTTTTCATCTATTCCTTAAATTATAAGATTTTCTTGGAAGTAAAAAATTTTATAAATAAAGAGCTAATTTTAACACTGAACGATTATTTGGCAGTTACAGCAAAATCACTTTCTAGACGGAATAAAGAAGCTTGAACACAGATGGACGAAATGTATTGAACTAAGAGTAAATTATGTACAAAATAAAGTCCTCCTAACACAAAAATCACCAAACACTTTACAAATACACTGAGTTTTAAGGAACTTAAATTTAGGTAACTTACCTCTGTTCCGAAACGACGCAAATGTTCGTTCTTACAATCTCTTCTTATATCTATTCTTAAAAGTCATACAAGCAGGTATAGGGAATTGGACCCTTATCGGCGTAGGTATTATTTTCGCTTTTAATTATATTAGTACTTAGACATATATATTACTGTAGTAAAGGGTTTTATACCTTTTCTAATTTAAAAAAAGTAGTTTTGTAATTTGGTAAGTTTATCTGTAATACAAAATAATACAAATCTGTATAAAAACAAATTTGTATCTGTATATGCATGGACACACAGTACGTATTTACCAGCTTTTGCTTCAACTACCAGACGCATGCGTTTCTGTGTAACCACTTTGTCAATGATAGATTTACGAAGCAAAAGACTATAGGTACACTTGCGGTCATGTAGTAAGTTTTGTCCTATCCGAAGACATCAGATAACCTCGGTTTTGTCCGTCAGATGGCATGAGGTTATCTGATGTCTTCGGATAGGACAAAACTTACTACATGACCGCAAGTGTACCTATAGTCTTTTGCTTCGTAAATCTATCATTGACAAAGTGGTTACACAGAACCGCATGCGTCTGGTAGTTGAAGCAAAAGCTGGTAAATACGTACTGTGTGTCCATGCATATACAGATACAAATTTGTTTTTATACAGATTTGTATTATTTTGTATCAAAGTTTGATGTGAATTATCGCATCGACATGCAACTTGTTTTTTTGCTATACTACGCCACCTGGCGACGAGTTAATGGACTCACAGTAATATGCGTATTTTTTCTTCTTTATCAGTAATAGCTTTGCTATTCGAGAAGAAACACTTTGCACCGGCGTGGTCGGTTTTGTCCGTCAGATGGCATGAGGTTATCTGATGTCTTCGGATAGGACAAAACTTACTACATGACCGCAAGTGTACCTATAGTCTTTTGCTTCGTAAATCTATCATTGACAAAGTGGTTACACAGAAACGCATGCGTCTGGTAGTTGAAGCAAAAGCTGGTAAATACGTACTGTGTGTCCATGCATATACAGATACAAATTTGTTTTTATACAGATTTGTATTATTTTGTATCAAAGTTTGATGTGAATTATCGCATCGACATGCAACTTGTTTTTTTATCTGTAATGTCGATAGTTAATTGTATATTATCTGTTCTGAAGTATTTCAATAATAAATAACGTATGGGTTGCCGTTATTTTATCTATATCCGAATTTGCAACTAGACCACTATAGGTTTTGTAATGTGGCGCTGCCGTTTGTTGCACGCTGTAACAAATTCAGCTTAACCGAGGAGACGATGGTATGGCGCGTTTTATAGTGGCTCGAGAAGTTTAGAAATGGAACTTTTTGTTAGCATTTTAACATATGATGAAACCTGACTTTTCGACTATATCGTGCTAAGTAAAGCACATGTAATAACTAAACCATTGCATGTTAGTGAATATATCACAAACATGCAATGTCCTACTTATTCATCAACATTAGCTTCCTAGTTATGATCTTTCGCCATATTGCTTAACGTATTGTAACCAGGTCACTAGGCACTCTCACTAGACACACTCAGATGATATATAAACTAGAGAGTAGTATGTCTCCACAGTCAGAGTGAATACCATTCTAGTGCATCATATTTATGTATTATTTACTGTTGTTATTTCGTTATTAAATTAAATGTTATTATTTAATCGTTCCAATGCACACTGTTAAACCTGATGTCTAATGGAACTGCCTCGGCAACAATGTTACCTCCGGCACCAGGTGACATTACACGCACATCAAAGCCTAGTCCTTCGAAAATGAAGGTACGCCCGCGTCTATATTGGAATCTCGTTTCGTTAAGAAGAAAATTATACCTGTCTTCTTTAACATTAGGTGAGTTGTGGAAACTGATGTAGTGCTGGAATCACAAAATACAGTCACCATAAAGTTGTACATCGGGGAGTGCCTGTCCAGTGACTTTTTCCACCACGACATTTGCATCGAGTAATTAGCAAGAACCGGGCTGAAGGTGTTGGAATAACCACCCAACAGACCTAGATCTTGCTATTTGGGACTTCGCGCTGTTTTCCCAATTTAAGAACAAGTTAAAAGAAAGTCTTTCAACGATGAGTATCCCTTTAGGACGTGACATGGCTGGACAAAGGCAGCTTTCAGAGAGTTAATTTTGCTACTGATTTCGAAGAATGAACAAATGCACAGAATGTAATGGAAATTATTTCAAAAGATTGCGAATATTAAAGCTCTATTGCAAAACTTTTCTAGTTCTCTTTGTACTTATATGTACGAGGGCGATTCGTAAAGTAAGTTCCGTTTCCGCATTGTAAACAGAGGGGTGGGGATATGGGCGCGATCGAACCGCTGCGTTGTAGTCTGCTTGTGTAATCTGGTTCAGCGTGAGTCTGGCAATGCTACTGAGAAATTTCGTTCGGACATTCTTTCGTGCTATTTTGGTCGTTTAAAATGACTGCTCCAATTGAAAATCCCGCCAACTGTGAATTGCATGCTGTTATCCGACTTCTGTGTGCAAAGAACATGAAAGCTACTGAAATTCATCGGGAACTTTGTTCTGTTTGTGAAGAAAATTTCATGAGTGGCAGCGTGGTTAGAAGCGTATCTTTTGGAAAGGGCGTCCATGATGAAAAACGGAATGAAAGACCAGCTATTGTGAAGAAGGAACTTGTTGGTAATGTCGACGAAAAAATTCGTGATAATCGGCGATTCACATTACAGAACTGACTGCCTTTTTCTCTCTAATTTCACGTACAATTTTCTACGAGGTTGTCACTGAACATTTATATTACCACAAATTGTGTTCGCGATGGATGCCAAAACTTCTTAACGAAGACCATAAACTTTTATAATACGTTGAAGGTGAAGATTAGCCTATGTTAACATTGAGACGAAAAGACCGTCAATGCTGTGGGGTCGCTCTAACTCGCCTACGAGGCAATTTTTAAAGTGCCGTGAAACTTTTTCTGCCATAAAAGTCATGGTCACAGTTTTTTAGAGCAAGAAAGGTGTTCTTCTTGTAGACTTTATAGAACGAGAGACCACAGTAAACACTGACACTTCGACACTTTCAAGTAGCACGAAAGAGCTGTTCTGAACAAACGACGTGGATTATTAAGTTCGGATATCGTTTTTCTCTCTAACAACGCCCGCCCCCATACCGCTGCTCGTACGGTAGGCTTACTATATTGAGTATTTAGTGTTTGAGCATCCAGCCTTTATTTGGGTCCTAGTGAATACCATTTCCCTAACATGAAGAAATGGCTTAAGAGCCAACGGTTTCAGAGCGATAAAGAGCTGCAGGACAGCGTTACAGCATGGCTTAATTCACAGGCAGCAGAGTTCTATGAAGAGGACATTAGAAAGCTGAATCATCAATATGAATAATCTCTCAATCTTAATGGCAACTACGTAGAAAAATGGCATAAAGTAGTAGCTGTAAGTTGTATATAATAAAAACCTCTTCATATATTGTGGTGTTTTTTTAATAACGAAAGGGAACTTACTTTATGAATCGTCCGCGTATATTCAGAAAGTGTACATTGATTCTAATTACGTAGATTATTATAATCAATACAAAACATACCCATCATACATCATGACATGAAATGAAAATGTATAATTCCTGGGTAAAATATGTCCAGGTATTTACTAAATATTTAACGCGAAAATGACACTAACTGTTGCAAAATATGAAACATAAAGTATCGGTATATTTAATTTGAATTTTTTTAATGGATTTTCGTTCGATATAGTCGTAAAAATAAGTACAAACATAAATCAATTTTTGCCCAGATTAATATCTATTTTTATAGAAACGTAATTGAAATGCGTACACAATCATTTCAGCTATTAATTTATAGTTATTTGCAGCTGCTATTACGACATTCGCTCACCCTGACGTTCTCCCTACAGTTATTAAATCTGGATACACGTTGACGTTACACTCCTGTTGCTGTAGAGGTTCCTTTATTTATTGCCATGAATTAAACTCCCGTAATTTTAACCTTCACGATTCACGAATTTTAAACTATTAATGAAGGGGTGAGAGTTTAATTTCTAAATCGTTGACGAAGGAAATACTTGTTGAAACTTCATTATAACGATAAGAAATAAGTACTAAACTTCTAGTTTCAAAATTTCTTATTGTAAATGCACTACAATATTGTTTCGCCCTTACAATAGCTTCAGGCTTCATAAGGTGGATTGAAATACTGAATATTTAAAATACAAGTTTAAATATTTATGTACAAATTATTGAGAAAAATGGTGGTGGAAACGTTTCTGCAATCTTAAATTTAGTAGAGAGGAGTTGTTTAAAGTTAATCCTAAATTATTATATCTATTAATTTATTAGTTTTCTAACTATTTCAATTTTTTGATTTTATCTTGAATATGTAAAACTTTGAAATCTATATTAATCATTGATTAATTTTTAAACAATCATTTGTGAAAGTTGGATTTATTTTCTTTTCGTATTGAACGTCCTCCACGTTTGTCCTATGTATACCTTATTACAATCTTCACATGTTAACTTATATACACCAGAGTTTCATTATACTTTATCTTTGTTGTTTTTAATAATGTTCTGTGTTTGATATATGTTCCTTATTAAGTTTTTTTAATAAAAGTACCATTTTTTCCGAAGTGATTGAATTGTAGGAATTGGTTAGATTGTTTTTAATTTTGGATAAACTCAAGAAAGGGTTTTAGATTTTTATTGACTATTCAGGATGTTATTGATAATATTTATCGAGTAACCATTGTGTAATGCTATTGCTTATATCTTGTTTAGTTCGAGGTCGAAATTACTTTATAGGTACGTTAATTAATCTATACACCATTGATTGGTATGCTGATAATTTTTATGTTATAGGATGAAATAAACTAGCGTGTATTGTGGTGTCTGTATGTGTTGGTTTGTGGTATATAGCGAACTCGTGCTTATTAGTTTTCTGTGTTATGGTTAAGTCTAGAAAATTAATGCTTTCATTTATTTCTGTTTCTATTGTAAATGTTATTTTGGGGTGAATAATGTTGATATAATTATGTAAAGTTTTTAATTGTCTATCTGAACCATCAAAGCAATTTAATATGTCGTCAACTTACCTAAGCCAATAGACACGATTACTAAGAATGTGTACTTATTTTAATTTCTAAATTGTTCATTAAAATTTCCTAATAAGGGGCTTAGTGGGTTCCCAATTGCTAGACCTTCTGTTTGTGTATGAAGCCATTGCATGGCGAAACAATATTGTAGTGGATTTACAATAGTTTTTTTTTTTTTTTAAACTAGAACTTTAGTACTTATTTATTTGTTTACTGTGTATCTGATTAACTGGTTTATGAAATGCGGATCAGAGTTAACGAAAATAAATCTGTTCATTTACCACAAGAAAAGAGGTTACTGTCCTGCAATGTATCTAAATAACTACGCTCTACCTGGAAAGGAAGGCGTTAAATACCTAGGAATGTACCTTAACTAGAGACTAATATGGCGCAAGCATTGTAAGCAGGTAGACCTTAAACATAGTAGACTTTAATGGTTAGTTGGTCAAAAATCCTGTCCACGGAAAACAAAGTCTTGGCATACGGAGTATCAGTGAAATCCATTTGAAGTTATGGAATATAGCTTTGGGATTGCTTTCGTCTCTAACATGGAGGTATCAGAAAGATTTTGGTCTAAAGTACTCCGAATAAGTACCAAGGCTTTGGTATGTCCCAAATAGTATCATGATCGATGATGTGAGAATAAAAATTGTGAAGATCGAAATCAAAACTTTGTCCGAAGAATATGCAGAAAGATTTAGTAATCATGCCAATTCTCCAGTAACCACTCTAATGATATGATCGATCAGAAGGTGTTGCTTCAAGCGGTTCAATATATTTTTTTATTTTACTATACACAAGCCTGTCATTGGGCGGTTTTCTACGTGTTAATATATTTCAAATACACATTTATTTATACACTCCGCAAAAAAATTATGGAATCACTCAATTTTCATTAAAATTTTTGTGTTTTTACAAAATTTGGTATTCTATAACTAAGTAGTATGCAAACATATTAAAAATAGAACAAAATACAAAGGAAAAACCAACGACTGCAACTTGATAAACATAACAATTGAAAAACTAACACCAACGCAAAGAATTTAATTAACGGAAACTTGAACTAATAATGAATATTTCCACCTCAGGCCCGTATTGCGGCTGTCATCCGCCTAAGCAAAGACTCAATAAGACCTTTGATATAGTCTTGACGCACCTGGTTCCATTCTTCAGTGAGTGCTGCTTCTAGCTCTTCTAGCGTTCTTGGTGGAAATTGTCTGGTTCGTAGTGCCCACCCAATGTCGTCCGAGACATGCTCTATCGGATTCATGTCCGAGTTTGTAGCTGGTCACTTCAAAATACGTATACGTATACCTCATTTAAGTAATTTTGTACAATGTTGGCGAAGTGGGGGCGAGCGTTATCATGCATTAAACGGAAATTCGAGCCTATGTAAGGTGCAAATAGAACCACAAGTGGTTCTAAGATAATCCTTATGTACCTATTCGCAGTCATAGAGCCATTATGAATAACCTCCAACTCCATTTGCGCCTCGGAATATACACCTCATCATATCATAATCATAATAATTAATAATATTAATATCCCCAGCTATATAGCTGGGGATATTAATATGAATCGTTTTATTATACTAGTTTTTATGTTTGTACTATCAATGATGTTATTAATTATTAGTCCCAATCTCATTAGGATTTTATTGGGGTGAGATGGGTTAGGGCTAGTTTCTTATTGTTTAGTGATTTATTATCAAAATATTAAGTCTTATAATGCAGGTATAATTACAGCCTTAAGAAATCGTGTAGGGGCTGTAGCGTTATTAATGGCTATTGCGTGGATAATAAATTATGGAAGTTTTAATTATATTTATTATACGGACTATACCGGGTAAAGTTGTAACAATGAAATTTTACGTACACATGTAGTATGCTACAGTACATTTTCTAATTTTATTTATATATTTACAGGGTGTTCCAAATTTCCGCAACCACTTTCAATTTCTTTTTTTTTTTTAAATAGATTGCTATACTTTCTTGTTATTATGATGATAGCCACAGAAATTATCTTTGCAATGATATATGACAATGTGCACTTACAACTGTTAGTTTTGGTTTTATTGCAAATTTTGTTAAAATCTTGACAGTTGCAGCGTCTAACATTTTAAGTCTTAGCCTGAAAATGGGTGCAGTGCCTCACGTAACTTTTTTGTTACCAATTTATGGACTAACACGTTATATGTTTTGAGGGTGAACAACGTGACAACATATACAGAGTGTTAAATATGTCGTGCCAAAGTTATCGAAGTTTAAAGGCTATTTTCTCTTTTTTTTTAAATAGAACCTATAATTTTTTTATTAGTCAGCAAATTCCTTGTAAAATTGCCGTTAAAATGGTACCAATAACATAGTACTTATTTCTAGTATTTTCGAAGTTATAACCCTTTAATGGGATATACCTATGTTTATAATATTCAATATGCGGTGCATCTAATAGTTGGTTGGCCATGAAATGATATCAAACAAAGTAACTTTTACAAACACCTGTTTCTTAATTCTTTATTATTAGTTTTAGAATTACATTTTGTAATTTTTCCATAATAAAACAAAATTAATTTAAAATGCGTTCAAATATATTTCTATTCTGCTCTACACATGCTCTTAATCGCTTCTGCATCGACAGACTTACATTTTGAGCCATGTTGTTTTCACTTACTTGAAGAAAAGCGTTTCTGATTCGTTGCTGCATGTTCTCTGCCGTTGTAGGAGGTGTTTTGTAAACTATATTTTTTACAGTAGGCCACAGAAAAAAATCACAAGGGGTTAGATCTGGTGACCGCGGTGGCCAGCTTATAAAGCTTCCTCTCCAAATCCACCTATTGGTGAATACCCTATCTAAATGTGTTCTTGCAGCAGCACCGTAATGTGCAGGTGCACCATCATGTTGGTACCACAATCTCCTTATGACGTTATCTGGTAGGTCTTCTAACAGCAATGGTAAATTATTTTGTAGGAAATTTGTGTAGATTTCACAATTTAAAGTATTATTAAAAAAGAATGGATCTACAATAGTGTTTCCTATGATGCCTCCCCAGGTGTTAACACTCCATTTTTGTTGGTATAAAATGGGTTGCACAAAATGAGGGTTTCTAGTGTCATAATAATGAGAATTTTTTCTGTTTGTTATTCCACAATTAGCAAATGTTGCTTCATCTGTGAAAAGCACATGATCTAGAAAAGTTAGATCTTGTCGTAATTGGAAAAGTAGCCATTCACAACAAACAAGTCTCCTTTCAAAATCCGTTTGTAATAAGCCTTGATGATTTTGAATTTTGTAAGGGTGAAATTTATGTTTTTTTAAAATCCTTCTTACAGCAGTGACTTCTATCCCGTGTTCTTTCGAAATTATCCTTGTAGATACGCGCGGATTTTCCACAACGGACTGGACGACTGTCACTTCATTATCTTCTGTAACCATAGACTTAGTTCTTTCATGTTTGACATAATTCACTGAACCCGTCCGAAGAAACCTTGTCAACAAATTTTCAAACGTCTTAATATCTGGTGCTCTTCGGTGAGGATACTCCATAGCATATGTTCTTGATGCTAAAAGTGGATTTCTATTGCTAGCGCCAAGAACAAATACCATGTCTATTAGCTCCTCCTTCGAAAAATTCATTCTAATGAAACACAACTATGAACTATTACGGCATGGAAATAAAAAATAATGACAACAAAACGATATAACTGACAACAAGATAACAACTAATAACGAACAAACGGAAATTGATAATTAACTAACCGAACTTAAATTATAACAATTAAACGCGATTACAGTAAAGAGAAACTATTGAAAAACACTTTATATGGAAATTTTAAGTAGATATTTGACGTTTGGTTACACAGCAATTTTTGCTTAATATCATTTCATGGCCAACCACCCAACTATTAGATGCAGCACCGCATATTGAATATTATAAACATAGGTATATCCCATTAAAGGGTTATAACTTCGAAAATACTAGAAATAAGTACTTTTTCTGTGGCCTACTGTAAAAAATATAGTTTACGAAACACCTCCTACAACGGCAGAGAACATGCAGCAACGAATCAGAAACGCTTTTCTTCAAGTAAGTGAAAACAACATGGCTCAAAATGTAAGTCTGTCGATGCAGAGGCGATTAAGAGCATGTGTAGAGCAGAATAGAAATATATTTGAACGCATTTTAAATTAATTTTGTTTTATTATGGAAAAATTACAAAATGTAATTCTAAAACTAATAATAAAGAATTAAGAAACAGGTGTTTGTAAAAGTTACTTTGTTTGATATCATTTCATGGCCAACCAACTATTAGATGCACCGCATATTGAATATTATAAACATAGGTATATCCCATTAAAGGGTTATAACTTCGAAAATACTAGAAATAAGTACTATGTTATTGGTACCATTTTAACGGCAATTTTACAAGGAATTTGCTGACTAATAAAAAAATTATAGGTTCTATTTAAAAAAAAAGAGAAAATAGCCTTTAAACTTCGATAACTTTGGCACGACATATTTAACACTCTGTATATGTTGTCACGTTGTTCACCCTCAAAACATATAACGTGTCCATAAAGTCCATAAATTGGTAACAAAAAAGTTACGTGAGACACTGCACCCATTTTCAGGCTAAGACTTAAAATGTTAGAGGCTGCAACTGTCAAGATTTTAACAAAATTTGCAATAAAACCAAAACTAACAGTCGTAAGTACACATTGTCATATATCATTGCAAAGATAATTTGGGTGGCTATCATCATAATAACAAGAAAGTATAGCAATCTATTTAAAAAAAAAATTGAAAGTGGTTGCGGAAATTTGGAACACCCTGTAAATATATAAATAAAATTAGAAAATGCACTGTAGCATACTACATGTGTACGTAAAATTTCATTGTTACAACTTTATTAGTTTTCATGCTAAGCTCCGCCGACACACTATTGCCGCACCCGGTATAATTAATTCATTGGAAATAAACGTAATTGTTTGGTTAGTAATTTTAGTGGCTATAACGAGGAGTGCTCATATTCCATTTTCTTCTTGGCTGCCTGCAGCTATAGCTGCTCCGACTCCTGTTTCTTCTTTGGTTCATTCTTCTACTTTAGTTACAGCTGGGGTTTATTTGTTAATTCGTTTTAATGGGGCTTTGACTAGCCCAATAATATTATTTTTATTGTTTATTGGGACAATAACTATATTTATAGGGGGTTTGAAGTTTGATTTAAAAAAAATTATTGCCCTGTCTACATTAAGACAGTTAGGGTTAATGATGGCTATTTTAGCATTGGGGGAGTATAAATTAGCTCTTTTTCATTTGCTAACACATGCATTATTTAAGGCTTTATTGTTCATATGTGCTGGGTGTATAATTCATAACTTAGGAAATTTTCAAGATATTCGATATATGGGGGGCCTGGTAGTTCAGTTGCCTTTAACATGTGCTTTTTTATTATTTCTAATTTATCTTTAGGCCTGTTCCTTAAGGCCTTCTTCAGAAGGCCTTAGAAGAAGAAGAAGAAGAAGGCCTTCTTCAGAAGAAGTTCCTTAGGCCTGAGAACAGGCAATACCTAGACTCGTCTGGGAACAGAATGTAAGCCCAATCTTCAGTGGTCCAATCACGATGATCTCTCGCAAATTGTAGTCTGTGAACTCGATATTCTCTAGTGAGGATGGGGCCTTTGGCCGGTATTCTTTCACGTATTCCTTGTTCTTTAAGTCAGATCCTTACCGTCTGAGAGCATTGCACGGCAAGATAAAAACGAGCTGCTTACCGTGCGAAATGTAAATGTTATGTCACATTTACATTTCGCACGGTAAGTAGCTCGTTTTTTATCTGTCTTGCAGTGCAATGCTTTATTCGCAAGGCTGTAAGTCGAAAATAGCGATCGCCTATGGTCGTAGTTGACTGCCTCCTACTTTGTCCTGGTCTCCTGTTATATCCCCCAATTTCTCTATACCTGTGCAGCACTTTCGAAATTGTCGATTGTCGAACACCTAAGACCTTACGAACGTATCTTTGATTCCTACCATAATTAATTAACGAATTGGCTTGGACAATTTCTTCGAGATTCAAAATTGCGAGCATTGCGCATTAGGGGTCCATCATTCATCTTTACCAAACCAGACATGAAGGTTCTACATGGAAACACGTGATAAATGTTAAAAGAGAAAACTGTAGTTTTAAACTTACCAATTTTTGAATTAGAATAAAAATTAATTTGAACTCCTGCCTGACAACGTTATAAAACCAAAACAAACAAACACTATTGTAACGATTTACTTTGCATAGATAAGGTGATTCCATATTTTTTTTTGCGGAGTGTACTATCTTTGTACAGATTGTGAATAAATTTGCATGTTACGAAAATAGAGTATGGCTTGTTCATACAGAAAACAAAATATAATACAAATGAAAATAGATAAAGCCAATACTTACAAGTGTTATGTTCAAAATAAAACAAGTACGAAATGTTTTTAAAAATCACTAGAATACTATTTTATTATTTATAATACATTTATTATACATGGAAATGTTTTAAGTTTCTTACTGTACTACGTACCCTTAACTAACTGTAATATACCAAAATGTGCGGTTATATATCGATAGATTATTTGTTCGTAATAAATTTGTATACAATATAAACAGGATGTTATTCATTCAATATAAAACGTGGTCACAAAGACGTGTTAAATAAGCAATATTTGTTACTGACAATCTGCATGAGAATAATACATGAAATGTGTATTTGAAATCGATACGGATATTAGACTGTTAACAATGATTCATATGCTTATCAAAATATAGAGATTGCAAACGAATGCAGTAATATACATTAGAAAAATAACACGTTACTTATTAGTGGATATGTATATGTATATATGAAACAAATATAAAATATTAACTTAAATAGATATTCATATATGTATGTATATGTAACACTGTTTATAGTATATATAACTCAAGGAAGGAAACATAATATTGATTAAATTCTCTAAAACAAATTTATTTTGCAAACAAATATTTATAAAAGCAAACAGAAGATTAACAGTAGTAAATAGATTATTAAGATACAAGAATTTATTTAAAAATGAAAGCTATAAGATAAGATTATATAATTATACAGATATTTTGAACATTTATGACACAAATTCTAAACAAGAAGATAAATAATTTAAGAAGATGCAAAAGGCACATGATTAGAAGAATACTAGGAAGTGAAAATAGAAAGAAATATTATCAGCGTATGGTCTACAAGGAAAAAAACAGTTATTACACATATCTGTGAAATATAAATAAACAGTTAATGTACTAAAAGAATGCAGTCTTGATTCATAACATAGTAAACTACCAAAGCTGGTCTCAATACCAAAAATCAGAATGTTGCAAATATTGTTGATTGCTTCCAGCCGATTATTTATTGGTGACGAAATTGTAGATATTGTAGTTGAGTATACTAACCAAAAAACCGAGTTGTTTTACGAAGACTACAATAGAAAGCATTCCGAAAAGCAATAGACCTGACTTGCAACAACCTGATGAAATGTATGATGTTTCCGGCATTTTGATTACAATGGGAGCCCTGAAAGCAAAAAGGGAACCATTATCATTTCTTTGGAGAGTTAAGATGCCTTGTGTTCGCAGCCAATATTTACTGCTGCCATGGCATGTGATAGGATCAAACATCTGCTTTCTTTTATACGATTTAGCGATACAACAACAAGAGCAGACCGTCGAAATACAGACAAACTTGCAGAAATGCAAGTTTTTGACAAGTTTGTAGGTAATAATCCAGGCTTGCACCTTACCATAAGTGAGCAACTTGTTGCATTTAGAGGAAAATGCCCGTTTATAATTTATATCAAATCAAAACCAGCAAAATATGGTTTAAAAAATATGGGCTTTTGTTAGTCTAGCAACCCACATATGCAATGAATCTTCAGCTATATTTAGGAAAGAAAGCTAACAAACCGGAAAAAAAAGCAGGAAAATGTATCCTACTTGATCAGAATAATTGAAACATACATGAGTAGGTAAACCCCACCAGTTTTGTATAATACAAAGGTATTTTTAATAATATAAAATATTACTAAAAATCTGGTGTGAAGAACACAAATGCAGGTTCACTATTAATATTTTCTGTGAACGTGTCCGAATATATCCTATCCCCAGAGACGTAGATACGTATTTTGCTTTTCTACAAGCTCATCGGTACGCCCCTGCTGGAGAAAGGATATTTCCAGACACATTCACAGAAAAGAACCACCTCGCCCTATCACCATAATTATCCAGACCGAGCGCAGAAGTAAATTCGGCGCTACCTGTTGTCAGACAGCCGAAGTACCTCGCATACCGTCCACATAATTAATGTGAAGTAACGACGCCCTTCCAAAGCTTAGCACAGCCAATCTCTCTAGAAAACTGCATTTTGTTTGTGCCTTCACTCATACTACGGCTTAACCGCATGGGCGTACCGATGAGCTTGTAGAAAAGCGAAATACGTATCTACGTCTCTGGGGATAGGATATATTCGGACACGTTCACAGAAAATATTAATAGTGAACCTGCATTTGTGTTCTTCACACTAGATTTTTAGTAATATTTTATATTATTAAAAATACCTTTGTATTATACAAAACTGGTGGGGTTTATCTACTCATGTATGTTTCAATTATTCTGATACATTACACATGCGGTTAAGCCGTAGTATGAGTGAAGGCACAAACAAAATGCAGTTTTCTAGAGAGATTGGCTGTGCTAAGCTTTGGAAGGGCGTCGTTACTTCACATTAATTATGTGGACGGTATGCGAGGTACTTCGGCTGTCTGACAACAGGTAGCGCCGAATTTACTTCTGCGCTCGGTCTGGATAATTATGGTGATAGGGCGAGGTGGTTCTTTTCTGTGAATGTGTCTGGAAGTATCCTTTCTCCAGCAGGGGCGTACCGATGAGCTTGTAGAAAAGCGAAATACGTATCTACGTCTCTGGGGATAGGATATATTCGGACACGTTCACAGAAAATATTAATAGTGAACCTGCATTTGTGTTCTTCACACCAGATTTTTAGTAATATTTTATATTATTAAAAATACCTTTGTATCCTACTTGATTTACAGTTTGACTTTAGTCGAAGTTACAGGATCACAACCGATAATTTTTCCACTAGCATACCATTAGCCAATGAGGTTTTAATCGCGGCCTTACATTATATACACTCAGACAAAATAAAAAAAAAATTCCACAAATATTACTGTTAAATAGAGGCAGGGCGGAAATGTCTTCAATATTTGCTTTCAATGAGGACTTAACCAGAAACCGGACACATCGGGTTGAAATGACGCCGTCATTACGACGGACGATATAAATAGTCTGCAACATCTGTAAGTACATCACGCAGTTATTGAATGCACTATTGATCTGGTTGCGACGATTGCGACGTTTTTTGTTGGATATTTACAGCTAAATTTCTATTTTCATGGGCGAAGATAGAAGCGTGTGGGTTTTAATAATTTAGTCTATTTAGATTATAATTTGTAAGATAAATAAAGTGCTGTGAGTTAGTTTCTTGTTTTCATAGTTTTAACTGTTAATTACATCATAATTTTTGTGATAGATCCTGTTTAATATCGTTTGATTGAATCTACTTCTCCAAATTATTTCGAATTGAATTGAATTTCGTTCAGTTTCAATAACTTACGCATACATTTTTAGTTTTCATTTATTTCGATCTAGAGCATTGTTTAAGTTACTTTTTCAGATATGATATGTAAGAACGTCGAGAACGGCATCGTAAAACAATGGCGAGTTGGATTGAAGGTCATACTGATTGTATGTACATTGTCAGTGATTCCGAAATTTATTGCAAAATCTGTAAAATATGGTTAAAAAATTCCATGAAATCGCACGTACGTCACTTAGCATCGCAAACACATGCACAGAAATTGGAACCGTTGGAATCTGACAATTTTAACAAAGAACTGAAACTTTTATGGCGTATAATATTTCATTAAATAAACTTAACAATCCCACTTTAAAAATATTTCTCCAAAAATATACTGGTTGAAATGTTCCTGATGAATCCACCTTACGCAAAAGTAAGAGCAAAGAGTAAAATTCCCGTTTATAATTTATATGATATCAAAACCAGCAAAATATGGTTTTAAAAATAGGGAGTCTAGCAACCTCATATGCAATAAATCTTCAGGTTAATTTAGGAAAGAAAGCTAACAAACCGGAAAAAAAAGAGCAGGAAAAACGTGACTTTGGTCGAAGTTACAGGATCACAACCGATAATTTTTCCACTAGCATACCATTCAGTTTTTAATCGCGGCCTTACATTATCTACACTCAGACAAAATAAAAAAGAAATTCCACAAATGTTACTGCTAAATAGAGGCAGGGCGGAAATGTCTTAAATCTTTGCTTTCAATGAGGACATAACACTGACTTCCTATGTACCAAAAAATGGTAAATCAGTAATTGTACCGAAGTCGCGATCTTCGGTACAATTAGCCAAAGTTGGAAGTCAAGATAACCCCTGATCTATCTTCATTTTCAAGACGATCTACAATATGTCCCAGGAAAAAGGACAAGCAAACAAGGAACTGCTCAGATCATAGTATTTTATTTAAAATTATTACTTGTACTTTTTGTAACGACAACGAATAAATTAAAACTTTTAAATAATTAGGTAAGTTTATTTCTTCTACCTAATATAATTTTTTTTGTCGCAATTTTTATAATTACTGAAGAAATATTACAGAGGGTACTATGATGCAACATACAGGGTTAGTTAAAAGTATGGAGACGGCGATTTATTGTCGTTAATATTCATTTTAGGGAATTATGTTCAATATAAAAGTTTGTTAAGATATTTTGGTCTACATTTGAGAATATTTTAATTTTTTTTCTTCATTTTTTTTTAGATACGCCTGTCCGCGCATTTTTTTTTAAATGTGAACTGGGAAATTTTGCTCTACCATTCGATTGAGAATTTTTTTCTCTTTACAATAATATTTTTGTATTTTTAAAAATCATTTTAATAACTTTTTTTTAAGAAAAATTAAACAAATTATTAACAAAGTAAATTAAAGTAAGTGTTCAAATTGTCGTCCATTAGTAATTTGACAATGACCCAATCGATTTACAAAACCCCGAACAGAGTTCTGTAAAAAATCTCGGGGAATTTCTTGTATCGTTCTGGTAATTCGGATTTGTAAATCTTCGATGTTATCGGGCTTATCTTTGTAAACTTTGTTTTTTACGTATCCCCAAAGAAAAAAATCTAAAGGACTTAAATCTGGCGAACGGGCTGACCATTCAATGGTTCCTCGTCTTCCAATCCATCTGTGGGGAAAAACGTTGTCCAGATATTGACGAATATTTACACCATAATATGGTGGGGTGCCATCTTGCCGGAACCAGATACTGTCATTGGGCAGGTGTTCATTGTTTTCATGAGGATAGAGCGTAGCACAAGCAAGTATTATTTCATCTTGCAATAACTGCAAATACAGAGCCGAAGTTAAATTGCCATTGATGAAAAAGGGACCGATAATATGACCGCCTAGAATGCCAACCCAAACATTAACCTTTTGGGGGTACTGCGTATGGTGCTCCAAAATCCAAGAGGGATTTTCCGATGACCAGTATCTGCAGTTATGTCTGTTTACTTCACCGGTAAGGCAAAAAGTAGCATCGTCAGAGAAAAGAATATTGTTGACAAAATTTTCATTATTATTGCAAATATTTAACATTTCTTCAGAAAATTGTAATATCCTATCAAAATCATCTTCCGTTAACTCGTGTACAAGGTGTTACCTTATAAGGTTTATACTTTTCACTTTTTAAAAGTGACACGATCGATGACTGAAATATTGAAATTGGCCGCTAATTGATTGGTTGATAAATGGGGATATTCAGATACAGCCAATAAAATATCCAGTTTGTTATCATCGCTTTTTGCTGTTCTAGGTCTACCACTCCTTGGCAAATCTTTAACGCTACCCGTTTGTTCAAAGCGTCTTAAAGTTTTACCAACAACGGATTTAGAAATTGAATTTCTATTTGGATGCGTATCATTAAATAAATTACAAACGTCTTGTAAACTTCGGCGTCTATCTCCATAACCCAACATCATAAGTATTTCAATTCGTTCATGTTCACTTAAACTCGCCATTGTTAACAGCAACAAATTGCACAAATGAATTATTTCTGTCAAAGATTTGACGTACACAATAACCACTCAAGTTTGTTTATCGCTACGCTTCTGTCTGTCTATCTGCGATGTACCGAACACCTGTTAAACACATGAACCGGCCTTTTCTTATAAAAATGTTATTAAAATGAATATAAAAAAAACAAAAATATTATTGTAAAGAGAAAAAAATTCTCTATCGAATGGTAGAGTAAAATTCCCATTTAAAAAAACTGCGCGGACAGGCGTAACAAAAAACAATTGAAGAAAAAAAAATCAAATATTCTCAAATGTAGATCAAAATATCCTAACAAACTTTTATATTGAACATAATACCCTAAAATGAATATTAACGACAATAAATCGCCGTCTCCATACTTTTAACTAACCCTGTATATTAACAGTTTGAATACTTTAAACAAGCTGAAAACGATAAAACGTCTTGAGATACATCCGATTTTAACTTAATTTTTTTAACTCTGGGCGGGAAAGGTTAACACAAGGCAAAAAAATATAAGAATCAATGTTTTTTTTTAACGTAAAGGATTTCATCGAATACCTAAATAAGCGTTTATTCTTCAAAAATTTGGAGTTATCTTAATATTTCTAATAGTGGTCCTAAATGTGTTAAGAGGTCTTGGCCAGTAGTTCAGTGTCAAGATAGCATTAAATATGTACGTAATTAGACTGCCTTCCTGGGTAATTATTTTAACGTTTTTGGAATTATTTTGATTTTTCCTAGAACTTTTTTGGGATTTAAATAGTTCATTTCTTTTTGAACTGCTTTCGAAGATAACTTTTTTAATTACTGGTACATTTAGAAGAATAGAAGATAAATTTCGTTATATTTCGTATGAATTAAACTAAAAACAACAAATTTTTATTTCAGTTCAGAAAACATAATAATTCAAGAAAAAATAAACTCTTTATTGAGTAAAAGTTTACTAATATTTTCAATATAACTTAACGTTATGTGTCGACCTCTTTTTGCACGACTATTGGAAGCAATTTCCTGTCATTTAGGACAAACACGATTCCTTGAATGAAAGAACAGAATAATACCGGCGAACAAAAAAAAAGAATGATAGAAACGAGAAAGAAGAAGAATGAGAGCTCGTTTTCTGCTGCAAACAGGTTTTCAGATTGGAATTTCATCTCGTTATTGCGGAAACTGTTCGGGTCCTGAATATACGCGATTATAGTTTTGAAGCGCATAAATCTTGCTCTGCCACTAGTAATAATAGTTGGTGCCGTTGTTGTGGCATTATGCATCGTGAATTGGGTAATTTGTCATGGATGTGACGGGTTTTCAGTTTGTCGGGAATGTCCGATTCGATACTCGCCAAGAACGTTAACATTTAGAATGAAACCATGTATCGCTTGTTATTCATATAATCCGCTCATTATATCAAGTTTTTTTTTCGTATTTACGTTCATTATTTATCAAGTCTTTATTTAAATGTTATTATAATCAATATTATAAAGAATGTTCTTTGAATGTTCAGCTTAATAGAGTAATAGATAATATGTTATTCTAAAAGTGTTGGGCATTACACTTTCTAGAAATAATTTCCATCAAAATCAAACGATACATAGGTAATCCTATTGAAAAGTCTATCTTTGGAGACTGTGGTTAAGTAAAAACTCAAGAAAAAAGGTATAAAATCCCTTACCACAATTAATAATAGTATCATAAATACGTATTTCGACAACTAAGCTGTCATCATCAGTAGGTAAAAACCACTCCATCAAAGTGTGGCACATGGGGCACAGTAAAGCTAGCCCATACAGGGTGTTCCCTGAGGTAACCGACAAACTTACACAATGTGTTCTAGAGGTGATTGTGAACAAAAAAGTTCAGAATTAAGAAATACTGAAAAAACAAGTCTATCAACGGGAGGAAACGCACAGACGACGTTTCGTTCTAGTTGGAACTTTTCAATGTACGGTATTCCCTCGATGACGGACATTGCTTTTTCATTTCTATACTTTCTGTATATATAGTTAACATTTGGAATTTACTGCAAGTGAGAATTAATGAATATTAAATCACATTCTTACATGTAAATGTCGACTTATTTAATGCGTTCGAAACTACAATCCGACAAACTAAGTTTGTACCAGTATGCAGAACACACCCTTTCGTTCGGAAGTTCGTTGTCGCGAAAGGGTGTGTTCTGCATACTGGTACAAACTTAGTTTGTCGGATTGTAGTTTCGAACGCATTAAATAAGTCGACATTTACATGTAAGAATGTGATTTAATATTCATTAATTCTCACTTGCAGTAAATTCCAAATGTTAACTATATATACAGAAAGTATAGAAATGAAAAAGCAATGTCCGTCATCGAGGGAATACCGTACATTGAAAAGTTCCAACTAGAACGAAACGTCGTCTGTGCGTTTCCTCCCGTTGATAGACTTGTTTTTTCAGTATTTCTTAATTCTTAATTAACCTAATCACCAGGAAGTTCGTTGTCGCGAAAGGGTGTGTTCTGCATACTGGTACAAACTTAGTTTGTCGGATTGTAGTTTCGAACGCATTAAATAAGTCGACATTTACATGTAAGAATGTGATTTAATATTCATTAATTCTCACTTGCAGTAAATTCCAAATGTTAACTATATATACAGAAAGTATAGAAATGAAAAAGCAATGTCCGTCATCGAGGGAATACCGTACATTGAAAAGTTCCAACTAGAACGAAACGTCGTCTGTGCGTTTCCTCCCGTTGATAGACTTGTTTTTTCAGTATTTCTTAATTCTTAATTAACCTAATCACCAGGAAGTTCGTTGTCGCGAAAGGGTGTGTTCTGCATACTGGTACAAACTTAGTTTGTCGGATTGTAGTTTCGAACGCATTAAATAAGTCGACATTTACATGTAAGAATGTGATTTAATATTCATTAATTCTCACTTGCAGTAAATTCCAAAAAAGTTCACTTAATTTTTTTTGTTCTTTAGATTTCAACAAAAGAGGATAACTGTTTCAGTAATGTATTTAATCATGAAATTACATAACAATCTAATAAACTAATATTATAGCAATTGCTCAAAATGTTTGCCTCTTCTCTGTAAACATGTTACCAGCCATTACTTAAGCTGAAGCTCGTTTTACAACAAAAAAATTATTTCAATTTTTTGACATATATGAAATTTGAGGTTATACTATATTTATCTAGCCATGACTATACGTTACATGTATCAAAGTATCCATGACTACAAGAACTTTTATAAATATTTTATATAACATTTTTATAACTAAATCTTGAATTTTAAAGCAATATTTTAACCGCAAAAGCACGTGTTAAAATTTTCCTGGAAGGTAAATAGGCTGAGAAGGCCTTCTATTATGGCCTGCGCGTTCTCGTGACCTTTCGCTCTTGGACTTTTTCTTTTGGAGTTGTCTAAAAAATCGTGTTTAGTATAACGGTAAGCGAAACACTCGAGAGGAATTGATCGAAAGAATGTGTAGATTCCTTGTGAAATGAACTTACAGATACTAACTGGAAACAGAATGTGGCCCAAAGACTAGCAACCTGTTTAGAAAGAAGAGGCGAACATTTCGAGCAACTGTTATAATATTTATTTATTAGTTTATTATGTAATTTCATGATTAAATACATTACTGAAACAGTTTCTTCTTTTGTTGAAATCTAAAGAACAAAAAGAAATTAAGCTAAAGTGCATATTAACTTTTTTGTTCAAAATCAGCTTTAGAACGCATTGTGTAAGTTTGTCGGTTACCTCAAGGAACAGCCTGTATAATAACGCAAAAACTTTTCACGGCGTCCTCGTATACACTGACTTTAAAATAAATACACAGACTAAAAATTACGACAACTTACCTCTCTTAAGAACACGGCAACACCCTGTCTTTATTATACAGGCTGATTCAAATTAAGTGCGCACTATTGCTATCTCGGTTATTATTGATTCTAGAATGTAGGTTAAATTAGCGAAGTATTAGTGTTTTCAACATTGATTAGCATGAAGTTCATGAAAAAAAATTGAATAACGCATTTTCGAGAAATTTTGAAATTTATAATTTTTTTAAATGGAACAACCTGTATATTTTTTAAAATTCTGAATGCTAATGTTCTTTGTAATATAAAAGTTGCAATACACTATTGTCCTAAAACGAATAATAAAGTAGTTATAGCAGTTTCTATTTCCTTCTAAATGTTGTCATTGCTCCGCTAACTTTTGACAAAACAGATACATATTTTGTGTTTAATGTTTATTTTAACATATTACAGCTTACAAAATTAAATTAAAAAGAAGAAAATGTATGTATAATTTATAAATACTGCTCAAAGGTGTCACCTTCCTGCTCAATACATTTTCGTGCCCGCTTCAGTACACTCTGGGTGGCTCTTAAGATTGTCCTTCTATCTAATTGGCGAAAAACTTCTCTGACCTTGTCTTGCAATTCGCTCACGTTGTCGTATCGCGTTTTGTACACCTCATTTTTTAAGTATTCCCAAAGAAAAAAGTCTAAAGGTGAGAGGTCAGGGGAGCGTGCTGGCCATTGAATTGGACCATTTGTACCAATCCACTTTTCGGCAAAGATGGTGTCGAGGTAGGTTCGCACTAGGTGATAGTTGTGTGCAGGAGCACCGTCCTGCTGAAAGTATAAATTTTGGCGCATCAGGTAATTGGCGTTATGAAAGAAATCCTCTAGAACGTTACGAATAAATTCCAGATATCTGTGTCCTGTCAACGTACCATTCTAGAACAGTGGACCAACGACTACCGAACCAATTAATCCGCACCAAACGTTAAAACTAAATCGAACTTGTGCAGCATGTGGACGAACTATTAATAAATTGTCTTGAGACCAGAAGTGACTATTTTTCTTATTAAACATGCCTCTATTTGAAAAATTTGTTTAGTCACTCCATAAAATACACTATGCTCCATTCAAATTTTCATCAAAAAAACTAACAAACCAATGCCAGAAAGCTAATCTCCCTGGCTGTAATGTTTGAGAGGTTCTGAACTTAAAGTAAAACTTATACTTATGCTTTTTCAAAATTCTCTGAACTGATGAATAACTTAATGCCAGCCAATTCCGTAGCATCCCTAATGGAAAATTCGCGATGGGCTTCAAAATATGCTAACACTGTAATTTCTACTTCTTCGTTGACGACGATATTTTTCTTTGTTCTTTTCTTTCTAAATAAGCAATCATGCAGTCTAAACTGATTGTAGAGTTTTCGAAAGTATTGTCGATCTGGCTGCTGTCGTAAAGGATAGTGTTTAGCATAATATTCGCTAGTCCTTATTGAATGTTTACGACATAAAATGTATGCTTCCAACATATCGCATTTCTCCAAGTGAGGAAATACCATAGTGAAATATTGTCAAACACTAAGCAACGAAAGTAAAACCAAAATGTTTAGAAAAATAAATAGAGAGCTAATGAACACAACCAAAATAAAAATAAATATTTTTAATAACTAAACGTGCGAAAGATTTATATTCAGTACGTTATTGGCATTTACAAAGGGCATACTATTTGTTCTGTTTAAAGTGAAAGAAGCTTACTACTGATTTTACAGAATGAAAGAGTATCTTTGACATCAACTAAATTCCACCGTAAATACTTTATTATTCGTTTTAAGACAAAAGTGTATTGAAACTTTTATATTACAAAGAACATTAGCATTCAGAATTTTAAAAAATATACAGGCGTTCTATTTAAAAAAATTCTAAATTTCAAAATTTCTCGAAAATGCGTTATTCAAATTTCTTTTCATGAACTGCATGCTAATCAATGTTAAAAACACTAATACTTTGCTAATTTAACCTACTTTCTAGAATCAATAATAACAGAGATAGCAATAGTGCGCACTTAATTTGAATCAGCCTGTATATTCTTACGCCCTCAAACTTTTATAGCTCTTTTCTAAGAATGAAAAAAGACCACTTTATGGGATCGGATCGTTGTTCGAGTAAACGTATTACATTTATTTTTAACGATATGAATGCTTTCGTATGCGTCGAGATCTCTGGTGTTGTTGATGGCTTTGACAAATTTTAAACCTTTTAACGGACACGTTGTGATCCAGATGAAACCCATTGTGATGAAACCAGAAAGTTTGTCAGTTAGTAATTCCTTAGAAATTGCTCAATTGATTAAAGATTGTAAGCTGGAAGACGAGGAAATTTTAGTTTCATTCGATGTAACGTCATTACCTTCGGTACCTATTCGAGAAACTTTGAAATATTTTGAAGACTTACTTTATAAGATAACATTGAGCCTTGAAAAGTAAAGGAATACATGAGATTGACTCTCATGTATTCCTCTCTCTCTCTCTCTTGCATAACGCAAAATTGATTCCAAGTATTTAAATTTTATGAACAGAAATAAGGCAAAACAATGGGTTATTGCCTTAATGGGTAATCTCCTTTCATAGGTAATTTATTTATGAGTAAATTTGAAGTAGAATTTAAAAATAACGCTAAATATTTTCCAAGAGTTTGGATCAGGTACGTGGATGATATGATCGCGATTTTGATAAACGGAAATGTGAATTTAACATGTTCGTTAAACAGATAAATTTCAAATTTCCGACTATTAAATTCACGGTGGAAAAGGAAAACAATGATAGGATACCATTTTTAGATACATTATTAATTAGAAATAAGCATAAAATAGAAATCGACATTTTCCGGAAAGAAATCAGTGTCAATCAGTGTCAGATTCATCACCGCGGATTCAAATTATAGTTTTCATTATAAGACAGCTTAATCAATCGGTTACTAAACTTTCCGTTAACAAAAGAGAGATACGAAATAGAACTAGATTTCATTAAAACATCGCTAGGTATAATGTCTTTGACATAGAAATAATTCATAAATTACTTAGAAAAACGAATTTAAAAAAGACAATCCGTGAATTCATAAGTTTGATATCTCAACATAACCAGAGAAAATGTACATGTCTTTACCATACCATCCAGCAATGAAAAACATAATAAACATAAATGAAAAACATTAATAAAGTTGTTAATGAACAAGGTCTTCAAGCTGCGTTTCAGTCCGAAAGCACCATCAAAAGTCTCAGGTAATACCAAAGATAAAGTTAATTTGAATTCGAAGTTAGGAATATACGAAATTAATTGCGACGATTGTAATTTGAAATATATAGGTCAAATTACACGCTCAATAAGAACCCGCTGTGAGGAACACATATCACATATTAAATTGAATAGACCAGAAAATCGAGCGTGGCAAATCACGCATTAGACATTTTGGCAAATTTCATTCAAGAATTTGTCGACAGACTTGCATATTGTCAAGAAGTGAACGGTTATCATTTCGAAAACTTTCTTAACTGATATTGATTTTGTTTATATTTTTGTGTGTTCATTTTTCTTGTTCTCAATAAAACTTGCATTATTAGATTTAATTAAATATCTCTGTCGTTGTTGAAGAGCAAGGTGCTGAACTTTATTATTGCTGAACTGCCAGACCAGAGCTCTATTGAAATTCGTAGAAATATACAGGGTTTTGCAAATTAGTTACATATATTTTACGACGCTAATTATTCGAATTTTTTAATTGAAAAATTTCGGCCTTAAGGAGGATTTAAACCCACGTCTATGGTTTGGCGGACCATTGCTCTGCGACTAAGCTATTAAAAATAGTGGTTCCGAATACATTGGGAAGCCTTAAGCTACATTAAGGAAACAGATGTTAATATTTTTTGCCTGTAATCGGCACTTGTTTCAAATTAATTGCATTTTCGCGAAATAATGTAAATGTAAATATTGATTTCTACATTTTACGACGCTAATTATTCGAATTTCTGAATTAAAAAAATTCGCCCTTAAACAGGATTCGAACCCACGGCCGTGGTTTGCTGGACCATTGATCAACCACTAAGGGCTATGTTTCTGAATAGATCGGGAAGCCTTAAGTTACAATAATTAACGTCGTAAAATGTAGAAAGCAATATTTACTTAAACAGGCTGTTTTATTGAAAATAAAAAAGTTAGTGTCATTTCCGGCTAAACCGGAAGTCTGAATCGAATATAAATATGCTCCTCGAATTCCCTATTTGCATTAACTTAAATGTGGAAAATTTTATTCAAATATAAGTGGCCGTATCAAAGATATTCAAACAGATCCATACATTTGCCCCTACCCCTTTATACAATATTTAACAGAAATAATTGTATTCGTGAAAATGAAAATATACTTGTTAAATAAAAATATTATTTAAACAATATCCAATTTAATTTCAACAAACAAGTGTTTATCTAAATCAGAATTAAATTCCTGTTAAACAATGATGAGAAACACGGTTGAGAGTGAAAACCATGTAATTTGATTGTTTAAAGAATCTGAAGTAGTGTGCGTGCCTTCTATTATTACTGAACTATACAAATCCTGGAGCGATTTCGTGATACACGCTAAAAATCCATGATAATGGACGGGTGCAATAATTACACCTTATTTTTTCCCTCTAAATAAGAGCGTATTTCTTTTGTTTGATGTTTTCCTGTTAATACTAAAGCAAAATTTATTTAAGAGAGAACAGTAGTTACGTACGAGGGTAAGGTGAAAAATTCTCGGCCTGACACTGAGATGGCGTTCAAATTAGCGAAAATTCGTGATTCCTGCCTGGATGCACCTGTCATTAGTTCGTATGGCAAGTTTCAACTTGTTCCGTCAAGTAGTTTGTTTACACGAATTTTCGCAGTAGACGTCTTGCGTGTTTTTCGTTAAAATGGATAAACTTGAATATCGTGTGGTCATACAATTCTTCGTTTTGGATGGATTAACCCCTGAGGAAATTCATCCGAAGTTTACAAAAGTTTACGAAGACTCTGTTTCTTCAATGTCAACCGTTAGAAAGTGGGCAGCTGATTTTAAATATGGTCGCACTTCCCTAGAAGATGACTCACGTCAAGGACGGCCAAAAACAGCAACCATACCGGAAACCATCGAAAAGGTGCACGATATCAGATTGGATGATAGGCGTGTGAAGGTGGGTGAGATAGCTGATGCCGTTGCGATATCGGAAAATAGGTTGCAAAACATCTTGCATGAAGAATGCGAAAGCTCTATGCAAGGTGGGTGCCGCATTTGCTGAATGTCAATCAAAAGCAAATGCGCAAACGACTTTCACAGCAATGTTTGGACCGATTTAATAGGGACCCGATCGATTTTGTGCGGCGATTTATTAACATGGATGATAAATGGATCAACCACCACTAGCCAGAAACGAAACAGTGTGTGGAAGCTGGTGGTTCAGCGCCAAAGAGAGCGAAGTCGATTGCATCTGCCGAAAAGGTCAGGGCCAGTGTGTTTTGAGATGCGAAAAGGATCCTGTTAATTGATTACAGAACAATTACAGGCAAATATTACTTCAACTTTCTTGGCCAGCTAGATGACAAAATTCGCGAGAAGAGGTCTGGCTTGAAGAAGAAGAAAATCATGTTTCACCAGGACAACGCACCTTCTCACAAAAGTGCGTTGGCAATGAGAAAACTGCAGGATTTGAGGTATTATTTGCTCGGCCATCCCTCCACTCTCCTGATTTAGCACCCTCAGATTTCCATCTGTTCCCAAACTTGAAAAAGTTTGAGAAGTTAAGGCTGTAGATGGATATTTCCACAGCCTTCCAGACTCTCACTTCCGGGAAGGAATACTGTTGTTGGATAAACGCAGGACCAATTGTGTTGAAGTCAAGAGAGAGATTATGTATAAAAATAAAATCATTTTTTAATTGGAAATCGCAGTCTTTCGTTATCAGGCCGAGAATTTTGCACCTTACCCTCGTATATGGAAAGGGTTATTCAGATTTGATGCTCACCATTAGGATCTCGTAAACTATAAGAGATACACAGATGGTTAAATTGAGGCAAAGTTGCGAAAATTAATGCGGATTAATATGCCGCAAAGAAATTTGCATTATCATTTTTCGTTTTTGAAATTTTTGGTATAAACCAAATTTTCACATTTTCTTCTTTCTTCAATAACTTGGTTGTTATGCAACGAATTGAAAAACCAAAAGCACTTCTCTATTAGAACTTTTCCTGCTGCATTCAGTGGTGCCCATTATTTTTCGATACAACGTTTCTCACTTTACAACTGTCATCAACTAAAAAAAATTGAATACGGACCTGGATTTTAAAAGCGCTTCTGTGATTTCTACTTATATTTGCAACATTATTGTGAGGGCATTTCTTGACATTGTCAATTATTTCCCATCAAAATTTATAATACATAAAAAAAGATTACGGGCCTGGACATTATACAAAATGAAAACTTAAGAATTTATTTTTCGAAATGAATTAAAACCCTCTTTTAAACAGCCTGTATGTAGAAATTGCAATTGAATTTGTAATTATGTTCTATGCAGTGATTAGCAAAGGTAGAGTCCGATTTTATATCTCTATAGCTTCTTTGATGTTCGGATATCCAGGTTCACGTGGTGTATGGATTATACCAAAACAAAATAGTATAATACATGTACTACAATTCTGTTGTTAATGTTAATTAGAATTAGTTCAACACTTGTTTATTACACTTGTCTGATATATGAGTTTATTACTCTATGCATTTATGTACATACGTGAATATGTATAAATTGCATTATCTAGTGTTGAACATCGCTAAATTAAAGGGCAACGGATTGAACTAATTATAATGACACATGAATGCGCTCATAAACCCAATTATAATATTTTAGAGGTCACGGATAATTGCTAATCAAGAGTTGGTCGGTGCCCATAATTCAATTATACAAATTACAGAATAAATCAAATATCGTAATAATCTGTCTACTGTTAAATTATCTGTAATGCGGTTACCCGAGACAATTTCTTGTTAACAGTTACATTTGTTAATTTCCAAGGATGATTTCTCTTGGCAATACATAAATAAAAACTATTAATAAATAGGTAAACATGTTTAACAATACAGTTTATTACCGACTATTTGCTTTTATTATTTTATTGCTTAATTTCGGCAATTTAATTGAAAGGAAAACTAATTATTTAGGTTAATTAACAAAATTTCCGAATAATCCTTATTTCCCTTTCTTCGAATGTCTTCGTTTTAGATATTTTATTTTTAATTCTTCAGTAAAGTACAAAACCGTTTTACACGTTTCTTAGTTTATTTACTGCATGTTCAAATGCTAGTTTTTTCCTTGGTTGTAATTTCCTTTCCAATTATTTATACAAAAGATAAATAAGATATGTTTACCAGGGATGTCTTTTTAGTGTTGTAAGTAACATAAAATCACAGTGGATCGACTCAAAATGCTTGATTGCTTTTCAAAATATTGTCCACAAAACCTGATATACTTGTGCATTCGTTCAAATCAATTGTGAAGCAGTTATTCCAGTCTTGGAAGTGGGATAGTCAAAATTGTCGTTTTAAAGACATCTACTGCTTCTTGCAGCGACTGGAATCGTCGACCACGCATTCCATTCTTGATCATTGGTAACGTAAAAAAATCGTTAGGGCTTAGATCGGAACTACGGAGGATGATATAATAATTAGATATTTTGCTTTTCCAAAACTCAATTAATTGTCTTTCGAGCTGTGTGCGAAGTCGCGTTATCATAATGAAGGATGATTCGCCGTTGTGGGTTTGTTTCTCGGAGCACGACGATTATTTCTGGCAAAGAAACGGTTGCGTACCAATCTGCATGTGTGTCGATAAAGATGGCGGCAGCGTTTGCCTCATCAGATCATGTAGCTACAATTCCTTTACATCGAAAAACGGTTACAGTAAGTAGACTTCCTCTAATTCGGCTACCTCGGGACCGGACCTTAGACTGAACGAAAAAATAGCCGAACGAACTGAATAAAGCAATAATCTTCTGTATATGTATATATAATGTTCTAAGTGTTTTTTATTGTACACAAAACAAATTACTTAGCTAAGTCTACTTAGTACTTAACCAAGACACAAAATCAAAAACAAAATGAATCTTAACGTTTTATGGGCTTACAATAATAAAATATACAGGGTGTCCGTTTATGGGCTTACAATAATAAAATATACAGGGTGTCCGGGAAAATGTGGGAAATCTCTCGGATACAGATAGAACATGAAAAAATAAGATGACAAGTTCCTATAAATTTTTTTCTTACCGGCCCTTCCTACGGAGATATGCGTCCCTGAAGGACGCTGCTGGAAATCGGTTTTTCTTGCATTTTTTTAAAATTACTTAATATACGCAGTGGTGTCCCAGGAGGCACCTTAACGAAATTATTGAAGAATTTCATAAGAGAGTTCAACATGGGCTCCGTGAAGTCTAATACACTCGCGGGCACGACGAATTAAGGACTGTTGTACCCGCAACAATAACCCAGCCGTGTTCCTTATCACATCACAATGAAACGTGATTCTCTGCAGAAGTTCCTCCCTAGTGTCGACCGGAGTGAAATACACCAATTTTTTGAGTTGTCACCACAGGTAAAAATCCAATGGCGTTAGGTCGGGAGATCGAGGAGGCTAGGCAATAGGTCCTTCTCTACTTATTCAACGGTTTGGATGGACGTTATTCAGGTGCTCTCGCACACGAACGCTGAAATGAGTTGGTGTGCCATCGTGCATGAAGTACATGTTTCGGCGGGCTTCAAGTGGTAAGTGCTCTATTAAATCTCGAAAAGCGTTCTGAAGGAACTTCAAATAAAGTTGTCCATTCAATCGTTCTGGCAGTACGAATGGTCCAATCAAAAAATTGTCAATGATTCCTGTCCAAACATTAATTGATTGGAACTGATGTTGATGCGAAACAATAGTGGCATCACCCCATACATATGTGTTGTGTAAATTGGTGATACCATTTTTGGTAAACCTTGCGTCATCCGTGAAAAGAATAATGCCTTTGAAGTTTACATTATTTCGTAGCTGATGCAATCCCCAGTTTGGAAACTGCATTCTACGAGGATAATCTTCAGGAGTCAGTTCATGTATTTTTTGCAAATATATGGATATAACAGGTTTTCACGAAGAACTTCATGAATTATTGTTTTCGAAGTATTAAACTGTGTGCTGATAATTGCCGAGTGCTTGTTGATGGATTATCATCTTCTCGGTGGCCACAGGCTTTGGCTGATAATACGATCATCTTAAAACTCTTGTAAATATGTTATGCTGGCACCTGCAGTGTGAGCAGTGGCTCCGTCCTGATGGAAATAACCCAATGCTATTTCGTCAGCATGCAGCTGATTAATAAATTCTGTTAAAATGAGTTGAGTCGAAATGAGTTTTGTATCTCTCTGCGTTAATTGTTTCGTTAAAGAAAACTGGCCCTATTTATTCTTCGTCTTGATATTGCAACTGACAGATGATTCAAACAACTTTATATTCCAACAAGATGGTGCTCCGCCTCATTGGCATAATGAAGTGCGTCGGTATCTAAACGAGGTGCTACCTCAACGTTGTATATGCCATTGTGCTCAAACAGATGTGGCATTGTACGCGTGGCCTCTCAATTCTCCCGATCTTACCCCGTGCGATTATTTCCTTTGGGGGTAAATTAAAGATAGGGTTTACGTACCACCATTACCTACAACGCTTGAGGAACTCAGAAGACGCATTACTGCTGCTGTTAACAGTGTCGACCGAGACACCTTACAGCGTGTATGGACTGAACTGGACTATCGTTTGAACGTTTGTCGTGTGACTCGAAGAGCCCACATTGAACATTTGTAATGATATGCTCACAAACTTGATTATTTTCTCTGTATATAGACATGTCATTCTATCTATAATGCTTTCTGAAATATAGCTTTCTCAAACCCGATGATTCTTTTGTAGTAGCCTGTATAATATAACGAATATGAGTATTATCGATAACCCGAAAATAGGAGAATATTTTGACCAATAAATTTAAAGAAAATTATAAGATATTGTATTGTAAATAAGACGCCAGTAAAACGTCTGATAATTATACACCAACCTATTTCTTCCTAAAACTTGCTTTCTCCTTGTAAATAATATATATTACAAACAAATTTTTCCTTGTCTAACCTTTTAGTACGGTATAAATACATAATGCCAATATCATGTGTCATGTTAAAGGTCGTCGACCACAATACATTACGTCAAAAAGAACGGCGATCGCATCCTGAAAGTTTACAGTTGAACGGAAAAAATGTAAAAGGAGAAAAATAATAAATCGTCGCCTGACTTTTCCCCTTCTCTTTCTATTCTCCGATCACCATGTATATCGTCTACGGAGGCTTCCTCTTGCCACTGCTGACCCCGTTTCGCATCATTAATAATTCATGGCGCTGACAACACAAGTAAATAGTAATACGAAGATGACTTTAATTTAGCCTTAAAATGGTGCATTTGGTAACTGATTGTGTTTTTGTTGTTGTAGTAGTATGAGTGATTGAATGAAGAATGAACAACCGTTTTCGTCTAACCGGAATGTTAATTTTATAACTGGAATACGGCATGAAATTGAAATGGAGATAAATTGTTAGTCATGCATATCAATGCAGATAAAATTTATTTCCCTTTCGTTTAACATGAATGTGACAAATATGAACAATATACACTGTGTCCCCGGATGGAGTTGACAAGAGGAAAAGAAATTATTTTTGATTTTACGACAAAAAGTCCTGTTTCTTCCTCCTGGTTTGAAGGAAGTTCGGTATGTATCGACCGAAGTATGAGTTGAAATAATGCAATAGTTTTTGAATAACAATAATATATTTACAAATTTAGTATTGGAGTTCCGTTAACTTAATACAAATGCAGTATCTGGTCTTAATACTAAAGACTGAGAAAACTGGCTAATAAATAATATTTGCTCCTATTTAGATCACTGAGATCTTAGTAGGAACTGTTTGTTAGATCACTGAGACCTAAGCTAGAACTGTAGTTAACTAGAAGAGATCGTACTTGGAACTGTAGTGAGCTCTAAGAGATCTTGTTTGGAACTGTTTCTTCATTTACTTATTTTTCGGCAAGAAAGTTTTGTCCCCACAAGTTACAAGAAAGGGAGAAAACAACGAAATTGATTATACGGAAATTTCCATACAATTATTTTTACCTTTCCAAGAAAAGTATATGCTGTAGTTTCCAACGTCATAAATGTATTAAAATAAACAATATACGACGGAAACCCTTAATTATAGAAAATAAAATAATTCTTAAAATAATAAATATACAATACACAGGAAGTGCGTTAGAGATAACATAATAGTTCGCAGAATCGCATCGAACCAAAACGATTTAACCTATTATAATAATATAATACTTTATCTATAACAGGAAATATATCAATAAAACTTATTCTATTACACAATACATTTACAACTGCTAAATCCATGGGTTAACCAGAGGGTTGTGCCTGTAATAAAGTAAATAGTTTTTATGACTGTAGAAAACAAGACAATTAATAAAGAAATGTAATACCTGACCAGGCCTAAAGTAGTTGACAACTTTAAATATATCCGAACTCCAAGAATCTTTTCTGTATACATTTTATAATTTAAAACTAGGATTGAATACATTAACATAAATATACCTACATCTGTTTGCTTATATCTATATGAAACTAAAAATACAAAATTAAATCTATTTTTCCCGAACAAAGTCATTCTTTATAAAAAAATTCTCTGGTTGTTATTATATTGAACTGTCAAACGTCATTAAGTGTAGATTTTTCACTTCAGTTATTCCACGCTGGTTTTACAAAATGTTAACCATTGAAAAACGTATTTATTTTGTTAAATGTTATGGCATTGGAAACGTATCTTACCGATATGCTATAGACATCTTTCATGAAAAATTCCCAAATACAACGAAGACGATACAGCTACACTTTTGGCATTAGAATCAGTGATAGAAACACCAAAGTTATCTTTACCGAAACGATCACAAAGACTGAATATTAGTAAAACTCATCCGCAAAGAATTTATAGAGAAAGTTCAGCCGTTTAAACCAAAGCTCCGACATACACTTGAAAATGGAGATGAAGAGAAACAATTGGATTTTTGTTTGTGGGTTGGTGAGAATTACCTTATAGATACAAATTTTCAATTTTACTGATGAATCTACCTTCTGCACTAATGGTCGCGTTTCATCACAAAACAGCCGCTATTGGGCTTTTCAAAATCCAAATTACGTCATTGAAAAACGAAGCCAACGTTACAAAAAAGTGAATGTTTGGTGCGGATTTTTTTACGATAGAATCATGGGTCCATATTTTATTGACGAGAATTTGAATGAACATGTTTATGTGCGTCTTTTGGAAACTTACTACTGCCGTTTCTAGATAATTGGCCGCTAGAAATAAGGCGCAACATTGTTTGGCAACAAGACGGGCGCCCTGCACATTCGACGCTTTTGTTAAGGCAGTGGTTGACAAATTAATTCGATGAAAGATGGATGGGAACATTTGGACCAAATGAATTTACTCTTAAATGATCTGACTTATTGTTACACTTATTGTTTTTTTTTGTGGGCTACTTTAAAACAAAAAGTTTACGCACATGACCTGCCTCAGGATCGACAAATACTAAAATCATGAATACGGGACGCGCTGATTGAAATAAATGAACCACAAACCATACGTAAAGTCTATGGTGAATTTATTAAAAAAAAAAAAAAATGCAATAAATGGTATTGAAGCATTTTCATATTATGTTAATATGAATTGTAATTAAATTGTCAAGTCCTGGTATCTTAATTTGCTTGCGAATCATTTAAATACGTTCAACGGGTACGTATATCGCTGTCTGTGTTTAAAATTTGGCAACTGTATCACCCCCCTTATCGTTTTCTATGCCGGCGGGTGATTGTGGGATTTAAGCACCGACCTTCGTGGTATTAAGTTAAGTCTTGTAAAGTACTGCAAATCTTCAGTAAAGAAAGCTATAGTCACGGCTTTTCGACATATCGTTATATCGCACAAAGCGGATCAAGTCGAAAAAGGGATTAAAATTATTAGGAATAGCCAATTTTATTTGAAGCGACTTTAAAAGTTTGGGGAAAATAAATTAAACCAAACTGTGTGTTGAACGGCGTTCCAATCCGATCTTCGGAAAAGTAAGCTCTCTGTTAAAGACTGCATCTAGGCACTGCATCCTATAACATCTGGGACTATGACGGGGTTTAATTGACTGGTTACCACCAAGCCAGAAAGAATAAAAACCGTATCCTGGCGAGTTTTTCTCTAGTTTTAACATAATTTTGCCGTAGTCTATGGTTTTTCGTATTGTTATAATTTATTTTTTCTTTTGATGAACAGTATGAATATTTATATAAATTTATATAAATAATTCAATATTCTTATGCTAGTCAAGACTTTAATATATTACATTTTTATAAATATAGATATTAATTTTTAGTTATTTTTTCCTTTGCCTTTAGGTTTTCCCATTTAAAGATTTCTTTTCAGGTTTCTTCAAAAATATTTTTTTCCTCTTGTCAATTCCATTCGGGCACCTAACTGTCGTTTTTGTATCAATTCACAAAGGTGTTACATTTATAAAGAAAGCTTTAACACTAACGTATTTTAAGAAAACAAACTCTACCGTATTTTCCTAATTGTTCACACTATCTGAACATCATATTCGAATTTTGGAATGCCTAGCTTTAATTTTGTTTGAAATAAATATTTAAAATATGTACGCGCTGAGTCATATAACCTACTTTTAACCAATATACTCTGAAATCGCGTACGAGAGAGATTTTAGTGTTTAAATATTTTGTATACATCAACGAAATTCACCAAATTTTGTATTAAAATGATTACTTAATTACTTATAGATTGGCGATTAAATAATAGTATTATCTAAATTTATTTCACTTTTTTCTTTTATCTATACGATTCAAATCTAGTAAATTTGTTATTAATTATAGTTATTATGAATTAACGGCCTAATTAAGAGATTATGGCATGAGGGAATGTTATTTCCTATGCCGAGGCCTATTATCCACAATTATACCTACTAATGGTAGATACCTACAACGTTTTATTTGATTTTAGTTTCTAAAACATGCAAAATAAAAAAAAAATTGGAAAAAATGAAACCGACTTCTAAAAAAGGACGCAAACAATAATTTTGCTCCAAAAAGAAAAAAACAAATCTATTTCTTATTTTAGTTCATTATTTATTACTTTTATTAGATAGAACGGGTAAAACTAACCTTTTGGAAGTCAAATTTAAAGCAAAAAAGAGGAACATAAGATTAACCGACACACTAAATATGTAAACACCACAATCAACTTAAGCTTTTAAATAATTATTATTAATAATAAAATAAAATCATTTATATACAATATGTAAAAAAAAAGTGCTCAGAGTTATACTTCGTGTAGATAAAACAATTTCATCGAAAAAAAACCCAAAATGTGCTAGTCAAAAATGTTTATTTTTTATTGTAATTTACGTATAATTAGGTATGGTAAAAAAAAGTAGTATAACTTACTACATAAGATTATGATTAATTAAGATTATAAATAAAACAACCAAAAAATAGTTTTTAATCAATATTATATTAATTAATTATGTTTTCAAAATGGCCTCCTTCACATTCGAGGCACGCAATAGCCCTGAACGTCATTTGTCTCGAAGCACGTTGAATCATATCAGGGTTTTGTTTTAATCGCTCTGCACAATTCCTTATCCTATTTTCTAATTCTTCTAGTGTGTTCACCGGGCTACTGTACACCTCTTGCTTCATTGTGCCCCACAAAAAATAATCCAGGGGAGTCATGTCTGGCGACCTTGGCGGCCACGCAACTGTGCCACCTCGTCCGACCCATCGGTGATAATTTTCATTTAGAAATAATTTTACTGGCCTAGCGAAATGTGCCGGAGCGCCGTCCAACTGCAGCCACATGTTTAGACGCATATTCAATAGCACGTCATCCAGAAACTCTGGTAGTTCATTTTGCAATAATTCCAAAAATCTTTCACCATTTAAAATTCTAGGAAGAAAAATAGGTCCAATTAATTAATTTCCTATCAATGCGGCCCAGACATTGACAGAAAACTGTTCCTGGAATGAGGCAGGCCTTGCTAAGTGTGGGTTTTCATCGGACCATGCGTGTAAATTTCGAAAATTTGTTATTCCATTTCGTGTAAATTTTGCTTCGTCCGTCCAAAGAATTTTGTTGAAAAATTCTGGATTTCTTCTCGTCTGTTTCAAAATCCATGTTGAAAAAATACAACGCTGTACATAGTCTCCTTCATTAATATTCTGTACTCTTCGATAATGATATGGCCTAAGTCCATTCGCTTCTAAAATCACACCCACTGTAGATTTCGATACATTAAACATAAGCGCTAACTGTCTGAGGCTAATGGATGGATTGCGGAAAACCTCGTCCAGGATATCTTCTTCTGTATTCCCTAGCTGCAGTGCTGCAGCTCTGCCTTGTCCTCCCATATTTCTCCTTCCTAGTCCGTTCTCGCTGAACAATCGGTGAATTGTAATAAATGTCCGGTATGTTGGAACTGGCTGCCTATTCGGGAAGGCTGCTATGTACGCTCGACAAGCAACTCGAGCCACTCCATGGTGTATGCAATAATAATAATGAATATCAGCAATATGATTATTTTCAAACATTGAAAGACGCGCCATTTCAGTCCTTAATAACAGCAGCGATCCTCATCACGTGATATTCCTACAACACAATACAATACAATAAATCTGGTCATTATCCTTTCTAAATCTGTTTTTATTTTTTTAATTGACACACTAGTTGAGAAAATATCTATTATTTTCGCAATGAAGTCTGAGCATAGGGAAAAAAACTTCAATTTCAATTACAAAAAAAACTAAACATTTTTGACCAGCACATTTTGGGTTTTTTTTCGATGAAATTGTTTTATCTACACGAGGTATAACTCTGAGCTCTTTTTTTTTGGACACATTGTATATATATTATATATAATAATATCTAATGCGTCGACTGTTCCGTGATTACAAGAGATGCAATATTTCGTCCGTACAACAGAATTGGACTAGGGGTCTCGTTTACGGCTTCGGATTAATTCAAACATGTGAAGTAAAAAAAAATATAATGCTAAATAGATACTTATGTGTTATACAATGCTAGTTTTGTACAGCGCCAAAGAAAAAAATGGAGTGAAAGATATATGAGTATGTGAGTAATGCTTTCATATAAAAAATTGCGGTCCAATGTTCACGTAGTGACGAGAAAATTATTTTTCCTTATCCGAGTCCGGCCCTGTCGCAGTTAAATATATAGACGGCAATGCGGCTTTCCACCTCTAATTCATCAGTAATTCTCTTTACCGAGTAATTATATTGTTCTATCGGTATTGCCAGTACCACACACAAATTTAATGAAAAAAAATATATATAAATAATTCCATGCAAATAATGAAAAACCAGGTATCTTTCCCATTGGACACGCCATCGACCTGCTACATAAAGCTTTTTATTTTATGACGATTTTTGTTTTATTATAAACATAATCATTTTATTTTCAATGAAGTTTAACGTTCATATAATTTTAATCACATTAATTAATTGTGGGCTAGGTTTGTCGACATATTTGATATAAAGACTATTATTGATATCCACAAAAAAATAAATTATTATAAATAAAAGCACCATATATGTGGGCATAATGTTTTGAAAAAAAAATATATATCAACATTTACTATTTGTATGAATAAGAACTGTTATCGTCTAACAATATCTAGGAATTTCATCGATTTTTTTACAGGTCAAAGAACTTGAATTACAGCTTATTTCGATAAATATAGAATAAGTGAAGATATGGACCAACTTTCACTACATTTTCGCCCTAAAAATTTGGAAATTTTTTATGAATTATAAAAAAAAAAATTTTTGATTTTCACTAGAATACTTATATTCTTAAGATTCGTATAGGTATTCAACGGTAACCCTGTATACTTTATTAATAGATATTACATTTATATTATAAATACGGGAAAATGAAAGTATATGTAAACAAATTCCGTAGATCAAGTTATGCAAATAGAAATTAGAAATTCTCTGGCACGGACAAGATGTGCAACTCTAGTGATTACGCTATTTTCCGGTAGGAGGTGACCGACAGGTAGAGCTGTGTTAACAGCATAGGAGACTTTTCTCATACAATAAAAGTTGTGGCGTTCTCTGTATAAGTATGAGTCGCGTAGTTGCTGAATTCGTTGAGCTATACAGGATAATTTATATCAGGAGGTGAATAACGAAAACTCGCGAAATGAATATATCGGGTGTCTCAATAAAAAGGCACAATTTCATTTGTGAATAAAACACATAAGTTACTTGAAAATTTGAAACATTTTTATTTGCAACTTATCAGTATACATTGCACTTACACGTGGAAAACAATATCGGACAAAATGTCCGCCTGAACTTCGTTTACAAACTTTTACTCTTTTTACAAAATTATTTATGACATTTACGCACATTTCTGGATCGATTTCCATAATAACGCGCTCGAATTGATTCTTTAACTCATGGATTGTCCTAGGATTATTCATGTAAACACGTGATTTCAGGTATCCCCAGAGAAAAATACCACACGGTGTCATGTCGCATGATCTTGGCGGCAATTCTGATCTCCCTGGCGTGAAATGACACGCTCCTGAAATCTCTCAGTATGACAGGCGACGCCATCTTCTGGGAACCACTTATTTTGGATGTCTATGCCGTCCAATTCGGGTCAAAGAAACTCACGTAACATGTTCCGATAACGTTCGCCATTCACCGTAACTGCATTACCTGCAGCATTTTGAAAAAAGTAGGGCCCCATCACACCACCTGCATAAAAGCCACACCATACAGTTGCTCGTTGTGAATGCATTGGCTGTTGAACTGTTATGCGAGGATTCTCGTCGCCCCATATCCGACAGTTATGCCTGTTGACAAAGCCGTCCAGGTGAAAATGCGCCTCATCAGTAAAGATAATCTTTTGTGCGAAATCCTCATCCAGATTTAGATTTTCCAACACACATCGAGCGAAGTCACGCCATTGTAAATGATCGTCTAGCAATAGCTGTTGCGTCAGTTAAGTGAAGTGAAGATGAAAGTCCGCTGTCAGAATTCGTTGCATGGTGCTCTTCGAAATATTCAGTTGCTGTGATCGACGGCGAATCGAAGTTCGGGGATTTCGGGCAACACTTTCCCTTACTGCAACAATATTTTCAGCAGATCGGCCGGTACGATTTCTTCTTGGTGTCTTTGCATCATTAACTGAACCACTTTGTTGAAATTTTTGAATTACTCGACGAATTGTCGATAAATTTGGTACGTTTCGTCGACCGTATATTGCACGCAATTTTCGAAGTGTTTCTAAGGAGCTTTCACAGTTCCTGAAGTAAGTTGTGACAATGAAAACGCGTTGTTCGACAGTAAGACGATTCATTTTCACTAACCGCAATATGTCTAGTTGACAGCTAACCAAAAACACGAGTTTCCAACCGATTGGTACGAAAATGGCGCCCTTTTTAAATTGTGCATTCTTATTTGGATACCGATATTTTGACAATCATTGTGCAATAATTTGATGAATAAATACTATATTTTTGATAAAACCCTAAGGAAATATTTGGTATTAATGTTATAAGGGTATTCTTTGGTATATAGCGATATTTTCTGCTTCTTGCTTTCATAATTAATCTTTCGACAAATATTTATTATTGTCTTCATTGCATGGGCAAGGAAACAATATGACATTATTTCAAAAATTGGCATTATATTACTCGCTTTAAAACTTCACGATAAAACCTATCACTGGTTGTTGCTAGGGAAAATGTATTGTGTGTGGATAGTGTCCTTGAGGTGGTAGAAACAAATTAGTATCATCTTTACGTTTCGACTATTTTTCCAATCTTGTTCTAGCGATCTCCATTCAGCGTTCAAAACACTGCGTTTCGTCAAAAGGAAGGATGGTTTTAAATACGTTCATGTTCTTGGAAGCAGTTTCAGTGCGATTTTTACAATACCTACATTTCATATATATTTTCATCGTAAGTCAAATTGGGGTGAACAAAGAGTGAATTCAATTTAAGAAGGCCCAAACTTTAGGAAAAAATTTTGCTCAGAATCTTCTAGACATTTTTCGATTTTCTTTAATAAAATTACGTGTTTTTTGAAGGATTCAGAAGTAGAACAAGGGGAAGGTTATAAATACAATAAACAGTTATTGAGAGGAATGGGGAATCTAACAACGAAATACATGAAACAAAAATTGGAAAAGCATTTATTGCATTGAAGGTATATTTTTTAGGAATTGGAGCAATTCAAAAGGTAGTAAAAACACAAGTCGTAAAGAAGATAGTTTGGCTAGTATTGCTATATGCTAATTAATCATGCATGTAAATAGGTAAACATAGGTAACGCAACAATAAAGAGGTTTTTAAGGAAAATTCAAAGCTAACAAAAAGAGATAGGAAATGAGACGTTCAGATATCTAAACACAAAAAGAACCAGAGAAAAGATGTATGGGAAAATATCAAAGAAAAGACGAAAGATAGATTTAGACGAGGAGAAGTATGTAAGAACATAGAATAACTTAATTTCACCAGTCTTATGCTTAAAGGTAGAAGGAGTTGTTATTAAGAAAAAACATGAAATGTTTTTTTTTGAGGAAAATTCAAGGCAAAATAAAAAGAGATCAGAAGTTAGACGCAGATAGTAGCTTATACGAAACCAATAGGGAAAGTAAAAAAAGATGTAGAGAGAAGATGCATAAGATAAAAATATAAAAAAATGGCGAAAGGTAGACTCAAATGTCGAGAAATATGTTGTAATGCTATAGTTTGCGTGGGCGGATAACTAATTTTAATATCAGGAAAAATTTAATTAATGAAAAATTTGCTTTTAATTCGAATTTTGGATACGCTTGCACATTGATTCTGGCCTGAATACAAATTGCCGGTTTCGGAATGTATTTGGGATAATTAGAAAGGTAATTAGAACGATATCCTTGCTTTGAATTAATCGGGAAATTCATAAATTTGATTACTTTATTATTAACGAGTTTGGCAGTTATGCCTAGAGATGGCGTTGACACGGATTGTCTGATATGCATAAAGAAGGTTGGCATTTCTAAAGAAACCAACCTGTCTTCGCGGTTTAAAATTACTAGCTGACAGCTGTAACATTACTATAATTTTTAATAAGCTCAATAACGGGTTACTTAGCCGGAAATTTCGGATTACGGGTTTGTGTGTTTCTTCTACTTCGACGTGCTTTAATCCATTGTTCGTATTTCTAGTGCGTTCTTTCGTTGATTGTTTTTATTCTATTGTGGATGTTCAAGCAATAAAAACGTAAGTAACTTTCAAATAATCTAATTTTATTAAATAGGCATATCATGATTCTTTCAATAAATTTATAAATAAATCAATATATCCTACAAAATAGAAATATATTTATTTAAAATAATATAACCTTCGAAAATATACATGTACAAAAAATAATCCTAATATAGGAGAGAGAAAAAAACAAATGCAAAAACAGCTGTATCGCAAGTACATATAAAACTTGCGTCTCCTTTTGTATGACTGCTCGGGTGGCAATAAATTTGTATTAAAACGAAAACGTCAAATTATGGGTAAATAATTACAAAATCTATACATTTATATATCTGTAGAAGATTAGAATTATATGTAAAATTTGCCACATGACAAATTCTACTGAAAATAAACAACAATTTTTTGTAAATTTATGATTTGCAAATTTAAAATATCTATAATTGTTTGAATCATATAATCATTTCGACGTTTAAACTTATACGGAGAACTTAACCAAATAGGAGTATTTACAATATTCGGATATTGGGATACGAATTCCAATCGGTCTTCTTCTTCACTTTCTTCTTGATGTCTTTTATATTTTTTATTCTTGTGATTGTGTCCTTGATTACCGCCTGGATTGGATTGTAAAGAGGATCGACGGGGGTCGCAAGTAGAAAATTCATACGGATCGTTGCTTCCTTCCACCATAGATTCTTCGGGATTTATCGTAAATTCTTCATTTTGTAAAATTCCAATTTCACTAGGTGTGATCCTTTTTCTCCCGGCGATTGAATAGTACAATATCCTTCTGGGATGTTCCATGAAATATTTTGTGAGGTTGAATATATATTGGTTGGTAACATCGAAGGTTCGTCTAATTCTGCGTGAATTTCGTTTGATAGGCAATCCAACAATTCTGGAACATCGACAATATCCTCCACTTCAGGAACAATCGTGGATAATGTGGGCATGGTCTTCGTGCCACACCCAGATGAAGCAACCTCCTTTAAATTTTTGTTGTAGACATCGAGTAAAACATCTTTCATTTTGCTCGGTAGGAATGTCTGGCAATACATCATGAATAAGTTTTTTTCCTTTAAGAGCTCCACAAACTTCTCGAATGAAATTTCTGACGACACGTCTATTTTCACGTCCTTCATCTCCTTGGATAGCTTCCGCAGTGGCATCAAGAAGTTCTTGCAAATCCTCTTGCCAGTTAAGTACTGATCCTTGACACAATGAGATATTGACATTTCCAACCACATGATTAGAAGAGGTACTTGAAATGGATCCATCCAAATCAATTCTATTAAATTTAGTAGACACTCCTGTTGACAATTCTCCAAAGCTTCTATCCCAATCTCGGTCTGTTGTAAGAGAGGTTGTGCATCCAGCGTTGTCATGGTTACTTGAAGATAGCTTTAACAAATTAATGATTATTAAGAGTTGCTGAATGATTCTCCCAATCATCCAGATTCATGCTTCGGCAACGTGAATGTGTACCGATTACAATTGGTGGCATACTCATTTCTGCTTCAATTAAATCATTAAGAATACAAGTTTATTTATAGTAGCTGTTGGATACAAACACCATGTACAATGGGTGTGTTGAAGTTGATGTTCATGTATATACCATAGAGCGACGTCATAGTAATTCATTATAAGTTTTTTAAATTTAGTTATGCAATTTTTACAAGATATATCGCGCACTTTCTATCGATTGTATCGTAAATGAAGATAAATTGACTACAATTAAATTCGTAGTTATGATGGGTGGAAACTTCATATAACGGTTTATATGCCCAAGTTGGAAACGTTTCCAATATTTTTCCATTAAAAGAAAATTTTGCAATATTCGCACTACCGATTGGTGATAATTGTTGAAATTTTAAAAGCGAATTTCGGATGCCATTAAAACTACTTACCAGAATAATTGAAACATACATGAGTAGGTAAACCCCACCAGTTTTTGTATAATACAAAGGTATTTTTAATAATATAAAATATTATTAAAAACCTGGTGTGAAGAACACAAATACAGATTCACTGTTAATATTTTTGTGAACGTGTCTGAAAATATCTTTCCCCAGAGACGTAGATACGTATTTCACCTACAGGCTCATCGGTACGCCCCTGCTGGAGAAAGAATATTTCCAGACACATTCACAAAAAAGAACCACATCACCGTAATTATCCAGACCGGGCGTAGAAGTAAATTCAGCGCTGCCTGTTGTCAGACAACAAAAATATTAATAGTGAACCTGTATTTGTGTTCTTCACACCAGGTTTTTAATAATATTTTATATTATTAAAAGTACCTTTGTATTATACAAAACTGGTGGGGTTTACCTACTCATGTATGTTTCAATTATTCTGATACATTACACATGCGGTTAGTCCGTAGTATGAGTGAAGACACAAACAAAATACAGTTTCTAGAGGGATGACTGTGCCATCTTTGGAAAGGCGTCGTTACTTCACATTGGTTATGTGGACGGGGCGAGGTACTTCGGTTGTCTGACAACAGGCAGCGCTGAATTTACTTCTACGCCCGGTCTGGATAATTATGGTGATGTGGTGATGTGGTTCTTTTTTGTGAATGTGTCTGGAAATATTCTTTCTCCAGCAGGGGCGTACCGATGAGCCTGTAGAAAGGTAAAATACGTATCTACGTCTCTGGGGAAAGATATTTTCGGACACGTTCACAAAAATATTAATAGTGAACCTGTTTTTGTGTTCTTTACACCAGGTTTTTAATAATATTTTATATTATTAAAAATACCTTTGTATTATACAAAACTACTTACGTTTAATCTGCAAAAGCCGTCAGACTCGTCATAATATCCGTCTGGATATAAATGAAAGATTTCGGTTGTCGAAGCTTCACTAGTTGGAATTATTAAATTTTGATCTTGCTCTTCTGGTATATTAGGATTACAATTAAATTGAACTGAAGTCATTGTAAATAGTGTTTGCTTACCTATTAGACTACTATAACACAAAGTGAAGGTGTGGATGGAAGTGAGAGTTTATATATCTATCGCTGTGGGTGACCTTTCAATTTAATTTGCATTCGAAGCGAGAGAAAGGTTTTTACCTTTGGTTTTTACCAACAACAAGCTGCGGCCGAGGGGGAAAGCGGGGAGGGGCGAGGGCGAGGGGAGCAATCATGATCATGAATCCGGACACATGACGCTGTTGCGTCGATTTGTTATTTTGTTATTTTTATATGCAGCAGCAGGATTCTACATAATTTTAGTTTTTTCTAAGTTTTGTTGGAATTTCGTGTATTGTTATTATCACCATCAAAATTGGATTCCCTCTAAAAATCGGAATATGCTTTTTTAGTCACGAATATGAGCAGTAAAAAGAAAAAATTTATACGGATTATTCGTTTTTTTTACGTTTTAATAATGCTGGCAACATGTCAACAATGCTCACGAACCCATAAAGCGCAATTTTTATGTTCAATGGATGATAATGGGGCTCGTGTTTTCTGAGTGAAGAGCAATTGCCCGATGGTTCACTTGGCGTCGGTCGCCGCATAGTCAAATGACTCGATAATATTCGACTATGCGATCATCGGTGTAGGTTACGGTTGTTTATGTAGATATTTAACTGCACGGCGCTGAAATTTTATTACGAGAGAACGGAGGCCAGATATATTGATATCTGAAACATTCATCTTCGCGGCTCGTTAATTGTACATTTAATACTGCTGTGATTATTGTTGACGTTAATATCTGAGTGTTAGACCGAAAGTTTTTAGAGTGTGACAGAAATTATTTATGCAATCGTTTCCGTGCTAAATATTATGTTAATTAGTTTAGGCATTACTGTGTTGTTTCGTCAGCAGTAGTGCGTTATTAAGAAATTGTCTTACTTGTTATGTTAATGGCAGATAATTGGCTATGATGGATCTTCATTTATATTAATCGACTGGCGTGCAATTTGTAAGAAGGATATAACATTCGATGTTGTTGTTTTAAAATACAAGATAAAGATTTATTAGTTGTCATGTTAGGTCATACATTCAATTATGTAATTAATAATTAAAGCGAAATACAGACTGTCATAAAGTATTAAGTCGCTGCATGTGAAATGTTGTTTTTACCATTCAGACAGAAACAGTGCGAAATATTGCAGGATATTTGCAGGAAACTGATATTTGTAAATGTGAATAACTCAATCGGTTTTTATGGTAGGTTGAATTTTCCCTTTAGTATTTTCTTATTCATCATTTTATGAATGACATAAAATGACTGTGAGTGAAATACTCATTGTAATCTGGTTTGTAGGGATCGGCAGTCAGAAGTACATTCCAGGAAGGGACTATTCCTGGAATCGTTGAACAAGTAACGCACACTCCACTTTGTAATGTCAATAAATTGTATTTGACATTTAACTACAAACAATTTGCAATTATACAAAAAAAGTTTAAGTATATCAATACGTTAAGCACGTATTACGCATTTGTTACAAATGAAACAGACATGCAATATACACGTCTGTAACTGTACACATGGACGTACAACTCGTATTTTCCAGCATTTACTTCTGCTTAAGACACGTGTTGCTGCCATTTACTATTAGGCGTCATCAGTGCCGAAAGTGGCATTGCTACTTTCGGCATAGTCTCTTTCGTCCGTCAGATGTCACTAGATTATATGGTGCCACCTGATAGGACAAAATTTGCTAGACCTTATGAGGCGATTTGTTTAAGCTTTACTTCACTAGATTAACTGATGACGCCTAATAGTAAATGGCAGAAACACGTGTCTTAAGCAGAAGTAAATGCTGGAAAATACGAGGTGTATTGTCCATGTGTGCAGTTACAGACGTGTATATTGCATCTGTTTCATTTGTAATTTGCAATTGTTTTTATCATTTATATCAACGCTTGCACGAATATTGGCACTAGGATCGGACATGAGAAGCCGATGACTCATGGGCCACGGGTGTACTATTGAAAATTTGTATTTTTAAAGAGTTTTTAATTTTATTTATATAATTAGAAAACAAACGGGTGGTGATCTATAAAATATGAAATACATTTTTATTTGTTCATTTTGTAGTTCAAGTTGAGTAAAGGAGTATTAATATAAACTATCAATACTTTCTCAAGGTTCTCTTCTGTAAAATATATTCTCTTTGAATGAAATACATCCTTGTAGATAGAAAACGTCCTTCCTACATCGCAACTAGTTATAGGTGCATACTGGAAATATTCTATTATTTCAGCGTATTTAGCAGTTAGATTTTGAGGCATTGTCCCCATGCACAATTGCCGCAATGTTATTAAATCCAGATTTCTATTAAAAATTGTATCTAACTTTTGCCTTTTGGAATATTTTTCACATTATTAATAGCCACATCTAATGTGGTTAATCAATCATTTAATTTGATATTTTGATTTTCAAAATAAGTGACTAGTTTCGGCAAATTTCCAAAGTGTTCCTGAAGAAAGTACAAGTAATTTTTTAAATTTGGAATTTGTATTAGTTCCTTACACTCAGAAATACTGCGAGCATCGTCATTTAAACATGTAACGAAATTTTGTAAACTATTGAAATTGTCTGCATAAAAACTAGTAGCTTCCAACCATGTTCCCCATCTAGTTATTACTGGAGAGGGAGGCAGTGACAAAAATGGAAGTTTTTCCCTGTAAAGCGCTACTCTCAATGGTGCTTTTCTGAAAACTTTTTTAAAAGCGGATACAAGTCTATCAACTTCCAGAAAAGTGTCTGAGGAATGAGGGGGGGGGGTATAAAATTACATCTTTAAATGAAGAACTTAAAATAAAAATCAAAGTGTCCGAGCATTTTTCTAAAATACTTTTTTCAACATTTTATAATATTTATGCGTTACTTTCGGGAAGCTCTGTATAACCAACATGATAAATAAATGAATGTTTACGTGTGTATAAAAATAGACAAGAACTAATTTAAATATCACTATAAACCTTGTCAGTAGTTTTACGCATAATAATATAGGTACTGGTGACTTTGGAAATGCATTTGTTTTCGCTCTGGGTAATCTGAAAGTAATGCACTTGCGAGTATTTGAAATGAGTACGTTGAAGTCAATATATGCTAGTATCGTTGGGAAATCGATTTCGATTGATAAAATATTTAGTTAGAATTTAGCACTATACATTTCACGGCAACAAGATAAAGACTGCATACTATGGCACTCCAAAAGACTGTTGAAGTTCGTTCTTCGTTCAGGATAAGTGCCACTCACTCTGAAGGAGATACATTTCAGGAATCTCTTCTGAATTCTCGCAACAAAAATTTATTGGTAGATGTAATAGGAAAACCACACTAAAGAGGCATACTCCAACTTGCATCGTACCAAGGCATAATATAAATACTTAATTGCAGCGATGTTGTTGAAGTTCCTACACCAACTTTTAAGAAAACTCAATGATTGAAACTGAAGCAAAGATTCACGAAATATGTTGAAAAATGTGATTTGCGAATCACATGACCACATCATGTACCTCAAACTTTCTAGTCTAACTCTGATTTGGCAGAATATACAGCATTGACAGAGGCGGTACATCGAGTATAAGAAACAACACAACATTTTGAAGTATTCAATAAACACAATTCTTAAATTATAGAGCGATTAATTTCCAATGGAGTGTGTGCAGATAATGTTGTAGATTTTAAGATCATCAGCATACGCCGAATTTCACAGAAAACGCTATGGTGTAAAAAGCACGATGTAAATAAAGAAAAAAGTGTTATTATTTGTAACAGATGTTGCATATACGAAGGCGCAGCTGGTCGGCTTTTACAACAAACATACAGTAGTATGACGCACATGCTCTTCATCGAGTATCAGAGAAAGTCAGAAAATGCTACCCGAATGCAGATAAAATGTTAATCTTCTGTTCAAGAAGTTTGCTCTTGCATGCAGGTGAATTTATTTCGTGAAATACTGCCACATGTGCCACTACCACCAGAACCTGTTAGAACGCGCTTTGGCACATGGATAGAAGCAATATCCTATTATCACATGCATTTTAACGACGTTACAAGTATAATACAGACTAGGCTTAGAGCAGTATTACAAGAATGCATTAAAGTAAATGAAATGACAATTCCTATTAAAAGAAGTAAAATATTTGGGAATGATAGTAAGGACGAACTGAATTAGAGAGAACACATTAATTATATAAGAATAAAATGTGAAAAAATCCGTAATATAATTAGAATGATGTCTGAAGTAAGGCGGGAAATTGATATTTTTACTACAAAAGAAAATGTATACTGCTTGCATAAAATCGGTCCTGGATTATAGGTCATCTCTATACGGAAACGTCACTAAACAGCAACTTCAACGTCTAAATGAAATTCAAAATAGAGCGAGCCCTTCGAATATATGTTGTTGCTATGCGGTCTACACCCATTGAGGATCTCTGAGTCGAAGCACAGGAACCACTCATGAATCTACGGAGAAAATTTGAATTATAATACAAAGGTATTTTTAATAATATAAAATATTATTAAAAATCTGCTGTGAAGATCACAAATACAGGTTCACTATTAATATTTTTGTGAACGTGTCCGAATATATCCCTCCCCAGAGGCGTAGATACGTATTTCGCCTTTCTACAGGCTCGTCGGTACGCCCCTGCTGGAGAAAGGATATTCTCAGACACATTCACATAAAAGAACCACATCACCCAAATTATCCAGACCGGGCGTAGAAGTAAATTCAGCGCTGCCTGTTGTCAGACAGCCGAAGTACCTCGCCCCGTCCACATACTTCGAGGTACTTCGGCTGTCTGACAACAGGCAGCGCTGAATTTTCTTCTACGCCCGGTCTGGATAATTTCGGTGATGTGGTTCTTTTTTGTGAGTGTGTCTGAGAATATCCTTTCTCTAGCAGGGGCGTACCGACGAGCCTGTAGAAAGGCGAAATACGTATCTACGTCTCTGGGGAGGGATATCTTCGGACACGTTCACAAAAAATATTAATAGTGAACCTGTATTTGTGTTCTTCACACCAGATTTTTAATAATATTTTATATTATTAAAAATACCTTTGTATTATACAAAACTGGTGGGGTTTACCTACACATGTATGTTTCAATTATTCTGATAAATTTGAATTGTCTAAGTATATACTTAAATGTCGTAAAAGTACAGCTCATTTATAGGAATATCTATTCCTATTAGCCATATTAGACCTTACATTAGCAAATTCTGGGAACAGAAATCTTCGCCTCGTTTAGCAGTAGCTTACAGAGATGTGGCAAAATTTAATAGTAGCACTGAAAATGAGGCAATCCTAACTATCGGTTACTTTGAAAGTTTGCAACCGATTCATGTTACATTTTCTCCATATATAGACAACATTGTATTAAGCAAACAAATTTTTCGGTTGGCCAAGGAATTACTCTCAAAATTTACATTTTTGTTTACTGATGCTTCAAAACCCTTAATTGGATGTGGCTTTTATGATCATGAAAACAAAGAAAGTCAAAAAATTAACCCAAATAACGTTTTCCGAGTACAAACACAAAAACGGAAAAACCAAAATAAATAAAAGAATCAGTTGTAAAATAGGCCTAATAAAGGGGAATTGCCGAAATATATATGATTGTTGAGTAAAAGTCTGTATTTTTATATTTAAAAATTTCCATAAGTTTTCTTCTAAGCGATTTATTGTCTGTGTGTAAAATTTTAAAGTTATAATTATAATTATGGGCTTCTTCTCTCAGTTGTATTGTATAATGTGACTCATTCTTGTTATCAATATAATTTCGTTCATGTTCTTTGATTCTTTTAAAAAAGGATCTACCTGTCTGGTCTATAAACAAATTTTTTATAAAGGCCAGACAATTGTAATGGAATTTTACCTCAATAAAGTGGAAATTAAGTAATATTACTTTTTCATTTTTACTTCATTTATTTCTTATAAAATTAGTGTTTTTTAAATCTAAAATTAATTTTCGCGACTTCTATAAATCAAGTAACATTGTAGAACAACGTTGCTATAATAATTCTGCATTTTCTTTTATTTATTGCAATTTAATCTGCCCATATAAACTTCCGTGAGTAACTGTACGTAACTTTAAATTATTTAATATATAATTCCACATTATTAAATATGAAAGCCGGTGTCATAAGATCACATATATTGCATTCATATCATGTTCATTTGCTCTAGTAAACATTCATTACGTAAGAAACAGCTCCATTATAGAAACGCATGCGTTACGTATTATTTAAGAAAGGACAACGTTCACGGGATCTTTATTAGTCTAATGACCCTAATGTCGCAGACGTGACACACTTTACACCTAGAGCGTAAACTTCTAATAAGTAGTCTCATTGCCTTGCTCATTCCGTTACTGTCAGCGCTACTGTTGTTCCTTCCTTTCTCATTTACCTCTCTTGCTTTCCTTCCTTTCGCCGTATATTTTCACAGTAGATTAAACGTTAAACTCACAATTACACTTCACTTTCTTCTCTACGACTTAATGACAACTACACTTTCACGTACTACTTATTTGCTATTTCAACCGACTTCCAAAAAGGAGGAGGTTTTCACTTCGTCTTGCATACTTGCATACTTTTTTAATACGATGTGAAAGATAGGATATCGTTGTTTAACTAACACGATGTGTATAATACAGTAATACGAAAATGTTAAAGGACATATCTATACCGTATGTGTTAAATATCATTAGGCATAGAGAATCAACGTATGAGTACATACAATGTATACGTACATGAGAAAGCCAGTCCAATGCCAGCGACGACTGACGATTGTCTCCGATACCGATTGACTGGAAATTTTGCATTCAGTCTAGCTGCGGCCGTTACAGTTTGAAAGCGTACAATAAAATTAATGTATAATGGCTCTTTATACACCCACTGAAAAGCTTCAGTTAGTAAAATGGTTTTATGCTGGCAGGTCTGCAATGGAGTGCATGAATTTGTTTGCGCTGACTTTTGCAGACCGTTCTGTACCTTGCAGACAAACAATTTATAATATTATAAATAAATTTGAAACTTGTTTCTGTCTCAATAACTGTACGAAATGCAAACCAAGAGAGGTATCACCACAAAAAATTGAGGAAAGAGAACGGCGGGATGTATTAATTTGTAGTATTGTGGAAATTGATAACACGAGATCTACTAGAAGCGCTACCGAGGAATTGGGTATAAGTAACACAACTATTTCACGTATTTGGAAACGTAATGGTTTAAATTGTTTCAAATATTCGAAAACTCAAGAAATATTTCCCGAGGACAATTTCCGGAGAATGGAGTTTTGTCAAGACGATATGGAAAAGATTCATCGAGATGAAAATTTCGTTAAAAATATTCTCTTCACCGATGAATCAACTTTTCCATTACACGGGAAGCACAATCCCTCTGTTCTTCGATATTGGGCTTCGGAAAATCAGCACCGGCATTTTGCAAATCGCACTCAGTATCCTCAAAAACTAAACGTTTGGGCAGGTATTTTAGGTGACCATTCTATAGGCCCCTATTTTATTGATGGTATATTGAATGCCGACAAGTATCTCGAATTACTGAAAAATCAAATACTTCTCGCCATTCAAAACATTGGAATAAATCAGGAAATTGTTTGGTTTCAACCAGCACATAATGCAGTGAGGGTAAAGGAATTTCTAGGAAATACTTTTCCTGACCGTCTTATTACTGGAACAGGAACCATTAAATGGCCCCCGCGATCTCCTGATCTATTTCCAAATGATTTCTTTTCGTGGGAATATCTAAAAAATATTGTTTATACTCATGAAGCTGGTAGAGCAGAAAATCTAGTTGCCTTGAGAGAAAAAATAACTGAGGCTGCGAATTCACTAACTGTCGACATGTTAGCAGATGTAAGAGCTAATATCTACGACCGCCTAGGACAATGTCTTGCTGTCCAAGGAGGAATTTTTGACTCTTGTATAATTTTTATAATCCCTTTCTTTTATTTTATTAGGATTATTCTTTAATTTTATTAGAATTACGCTTTTGTACGCTGCGACGCACCGCAGCTTAAAAATTTCCTGCATCTACTGAAAGAAATAAGAAAAGCAAATCCCTTGCAATTCGTAAATGTTATTTTAGAACGCATTACAAGTACCTATGTCGATGGTCAAATGATTACTGCTAACTTGTATTTGCGAAACAATCGGAGACAATCGTTGTCGGCCATCGCGGTCTTCGCCGGCATTGGATCGGTTTTTCCATATACATATACATCGTATGTACTCATACGTATTCCCTATGCCTAATGATATTTGACACATGCGGTATATGTATATCTACTCATGGATATACACAACGCATACTTATTTTGTATTGGTGAGATCTCTACGTACAGACACGTGTTTCGAATTCATCCTAGTTCTCGTCAGTGTACTTCGAGAAGAAGCACGGCAACGCTTGCATTTCTGCTAATAATAAACACAATCTTGTACATCACGATCACACTAAAATACTTTTATTTGTGATATTAAATAAAGAAAATTTAAGCTTTAAAATACTTTAAAATATTACTAAATACAAAACATACACTCACTGGCATAAAATTCGATCCATGCACTAATTTGGTTATTTTTTCTTAGTTTTTAAATGTTAGTTCTTTTTTTTATTGGTTTGAACGGTAAAGCAATTAATGCTTTAATTTTGCCTTTTTTTATTAATAAAATTTTGAATACAAGCTGAGCTTGTTGTTTTATTGTATCTTTATTAAATCAAATGACATATTTATTGATGTCACGATGACACTATCAAAATAATTTTCAAAAATTAAGGTTAAGTTACCAGTATGATAATATGGATAAAGTTCAGACATATATTTTCTATTTCAATGCCATCTTGGACCCAGAAACTTTATGATATCGCGGTATATTCTAAAGTTTAATTGTAATAACTACTTAATCTTTACATATTTTAATAAGTACTATATAAATAAATAATGTATATTTTATGTTTGAAGTTTTGTAAATATCGATGTCTAGGTGAACCACGTTCAGTTTCTATAAATATTATATTTTATTAACCATAACACTATATTTTCTATCACTATTGTCTGTCGTACTAACAAATTACATTTTTACAGATATGTTTTCATGCTATACTAATCCGTGCCAAAAGGACAATGGTACTATAGGTAATATATTTTCTTAGAGCGATGTTAAAAAAACGTTGCTTGAGGTGGCTTGGGTATTTATTTTGTTTCACTTGGATTCGTCATGGGAATGTCAATATTTCATTATATTGTGTTTCTAATATAAAACGAAGTGTATATTGTGTATAATAATTTTATTGTCTATTAAATCATAATACAGCGCTGTATGTGCAATAACTGCTTATATTATTTGCTATGTTTATGTTGTCTTGCTAATAATAATGGATATTTGTATTGTTATAGAATAATGTTGAAATTAGTTTTTACTAATTCGCCCAATAAATTAATCAACTAAATAATTTGTTAATAATTAACAATAGAATTTTTATATTTTCTTCAATAATAAATGTAATTGAAAGGTTATAATATTTTGGCGGTCGAAATACTTTGATATCTAGTACTGTTCCGAGTTTTGGCAGCATTGAAGGGACTTGTGTATTGCAACAATAATATTTAGTTAAATTGAAATTATAATATTTTTTTAAACAAAGTGCAATGTTACAGGATTGTTTCAGCTTTTAGTTGTAGAAATTCGTTATAACTATTATCGGGATAAAATAAAACAAATTTTAATGAATTTCACTATTTTTAACTATTATTAAGTATTTAACGTGCATTTTCAACTTTAAACCACAACATAACCAATTAGTTATTACTAATTTTATTAGTACATTATAAAAACGTTCTTCAAATTCTAAGAAAGCGATATGCTTTGCATTTGCAAATAATCGGCATCTTTTTCCAAGTTTATTAATTGCTTTATACATCAGACCGCTTGTTTTATTACCTTGGATTATAGTGAACAAAGGCTTTAATTTGGATATTGTTTATATATATATAAATTTTATTACTCTAACCAAGGACGATCCAGAACTACATACTTATGTTTATGACACCTACTAATACTTGATTAGTAACAATATTTTATTATTTGTAAGTCAAGATTAGATTTTTAAGACATTATCTTAAACCTTGGGTATTGTTGCTTGCAGGCACAATTTCCACGAAATGAACACACAAAAATTTCCCGTTATGACGTAAAACGTTACACTATCGATCCAATACGATTTCAATATGTAATAGTGTGGGGGTAGTGGTATATTCCTACCTACTTGTAAAACAGTACAGAATAGATCAGCATGAACTGAAACACAGCATCAACTCAATAACATTTGTATGAAAAAAAAAACACATCCGTCCAGAAACGTGCAGATACCGATATTTCACTGTCGTTACAGATCATCAGTACACGATATTCGGACATAGACATGTAGAATCAACGCAACAATTTTAGCGACAATTGCATGTGAGATGAGATTTGAATAATTGTCATTTCTCACTCCAATTAAATTCAATCAACTCAATATCTGTACAAGACACACAGTCTTGAGACAACAGTCCTCTTCATCATAACAATCAAACTTTAACAAGAGACACCGGCCTCAACAACACTTTTATGTTAGTATAAGTCGTTTGTTGATCCAAAATAAATGTATATAGTGTAAGTAAATATATTTAAATGAAAGTACATTTATTCATTTAACAGTCACCGAAGATTTAAATAATAAAGTGGCATACAGCCTTACAACCTATGCACGGTGAAACAACATTGGGGTCGCGATTCTAGTAACTGACGTTGAAGCATACAGAGTTTCCAATGGAAAACGAGTGTCTCTCCTCGCCCTAAGAAGGCACGTCAGTGACATTGTTTTTTTTTTTTACAGTGAGGATATAACGCGATCAGAGTTTGTTCAAAGTTGAGCAACTGTAAACTCTGAATATTACAAGAGTGTACTCCAACGTTTCCGAACCGAAGCACGGGGAAAGAGACCAGAAAAATGTAGTTTTTGTCCTAAAAAAAGGTTCCTCTCTGTCCACATCCCCTTTACTATCCTGATTTAGCACTAAGCGACTTCTTACTCTTCTAAAATGAAATCGGTTTGACACCATTTCCGACATTGAGAAGGCCACAACGAAGCATCTGAAGGGCCTTCCGAAAAAGCGTTCCAGAAATGCTTCTAATCATGAAATCAAAGTTGTAATAAATGCATTGCTAGTTGTAGAAAGCAATTTGATGAAGATTAATTCAAATTTGATGTAAGCTATTACTTTATTAGTAATGAATAGAGTGGACCAACCCGGAGCGATATTGGTAAATATTTCATATAAATGCCGAAAAACTCCAATAATTTATCAATTTATATACAATGTGTCCGGGACAATGTGGGAAATCTCTCGGATTCAGATAGATCATTAAAAAATAAGATGACAAGTTTCCATAATTTTTTTCCTAGCGGCCCTCCCTACGAAGATACGGCCTCCTAAAGGACACCACTGGAAATCAATTTTTCTTGAATAACTTTTAAACTACTTATTATAATTTAATGAAAATTTAATATGATAAACAGCAGTAAGGACCTCTTAAAATACTGCCCTTAAATTTAAATTAGCTTGTTTAGTTTACCAGGGGCGGACTAGTTTGTACATTTTAATGCTTACATTTTTAACGCCCTGTATGATAAAGAGTTAAAAAAAACAAATTTGGATACCTTGAACATTAAGCTAAAGAAAAGGTACTCTTGTTCATTGTCGATAAAATGAACCGTTTTCGAGAAAAAATAATAATAAAAGAATTAATGTTTTATTTCTATTAAAAAGAACCATGATTTCTAATTTATTTTGTCTGCAACAAAGTGTGATACAAAAGTCATTCCAGGAACAAAAAAGTTTTAGTTTAGGTTATTTAATCCGACAAAATTACAAAGATTCTTAGAAATGCAGTTTTGTCCCAGAAAGGCACCTTAACAAAAATTATGTTTAGAAATGTACTCACTAAAGCTTGCAACGATTGAACCTAAATACGCTAATTAGAAATAATCAATTAAAAACTTCATAAGTGGGTTCAACATGGGCTCCGTGAACTCTGATACACTCGCGGGCACGACGAATAGAGGACTGCTGTACTCGCCACAACAACCCAGCATTGTTTCTTATCACATCACAATGAAATGTGATTCTCTGTAAAAGTTCCTCCCTAGTATCAACCGGAAAGGAATACACCAAGGTTTTTAGATGACCCCACAGGTGAAAATCCATTGGCGTTAGGTCGGGAGACCGCGAAGGCAAGGCAATGGGACCTCCTCTGCCTATCCAACGGTTTGGATAGACGTTATTCAGGTGGTCGCGTATAGCAACGCTAAAATGAGGTTGGGCCCCATCATGCATAAAATACATGCTTTGGCGGGTTGCAAGTGGCAAATGCTCTATTGAATCGAGAAAAGCGTTCTGAAGAAACTGTAAATAAAGTTCACCATTCAATCGTGGCGGCAACACGCATGGTCCAATCAAAAATTGCCAATTATTGCTGCCCAAACATTAATTGATTGGAACTGATGTTGATAATGATGAACGACAGTGGCATGAGGGTTTTCATCAGCCCATACATGCGAGTTATGTAAATTTACAATACCATTTTTGGTAAACCCTGCTTCATCGGTAAAAAGAATAGTGCTAATGAAGTTTGGGCTTGTTCGTTGCTGATCTAACAGCCAGAAATCATGGTTCTTTTTAATAGAAATAAAACATTAATTCTTTTATTTTTTTTTCTCGAAAACGGTTCATTTTATCGACAATGAACAAGAGTACCTTTTCTTTAGCTTAATGTTCAAGGTATCCAAATTTGTTTTTTTAACTCCTTATCATACAGGGTGTTAAAAATGTAAGCATTAAAATGTACAACCTAGTCCGCCCCTGGTAAACTAAACAAGCTAATTTAAATTTAAGGGCAGTATTTTAAGAGGTCCTTACTACTGTTTGTCATATTAAATTTTCATTAAATTAGAATAAGTAGTTTAAAAGTTATTTAAGAAAAATTGATTTCCAGTGGCGTCCTTTAGGAGGCCGTATCTCCGTAGGGAGTGCCGCTAGGAAAAAATTATGGGAACCTGTCATCTTATTTTTTAATGTTCTATCTGAATCCGAGAGATTTCCCACATTTTCCCGGACACATTGTATATATATATATATATATATATATATATATATATACATATATATATATATATATATATATATATATATATATATATATCTATATATTAATTGATAAATTATTATTGGAGTTTTTCGGCTTTTATATGAAATATTTACCAATATCGCTCCGGATTGGTCCACTCTAGTAATGAAATTATTCACCGTATTTTTTGACCTCACTTCGTAGTCAGTGTTATTAACTTTACGAAAAGGAATTTATTGTAACCTTAATTTATGTTTATGTCTTGCAAATATTTGTTTAGGTTTTTGTAGCGTTAAAAAATCCTATTTATTTTTCTTGAGTTTAAATTTTTTTCGCAATTCATTCATTATTAAAAACTACAAGACCTCAAATACGTCCGCTAATGAATACTTCAACGTCGGTTTCGGTGTTTGCCTTTTTCGTCAATAATTGATCTCCCGAACCGGTATTTTGGCTCTTTCTGCTTTTTGCATCCCGAGGCGTCGTTCGAACAACCTTTCTCTTCTGTCGACTTGTTTTCCGTCTTCGTTCCCCTCGAATTCACGAGGTCAACCGCCGAAATTCGATAGGTTATTTTTACGACATTAATCCCGTTACAATTACTCTAGCAGTAGGAAACGGGAGAGGGTTATCCACCCCCATCGTTACACACCTACGGAGAAAGATTGATGGGATCGCGATCGGAAATATGATTTAAAAAGGAATTTATTTCAATTTTGGACGTAATTAATGTTTGAACGGTTAAGCTGACGTAAAGCTCTCGCTACGGAAGAAGATAAATTTCAAAGTTCGGATGTGATTTTTTTGTTGTGAGTGATTTTAAATTGAGTTTTTGTTACTTTTTTCCTCGATGTCGAAAAACTGATTGCTTTTTAATTTGTAAGAGGCATTGCTAGATGTAATTCGCTTTTAATGTAGCGATGTTTGATTGTATTCACTAACTGTAAATTTCCTGTACGAATTTTACGAGGGAGTGTTTTTAAGTTGGCGGAATAGTAGGGTTAAATGTTAATGAGGGAGCTCTTTCAGGTCGTAGTGTTTTCAGTGACTCCTTATTAGTATAAATATAAAGTCTTATGATAATTTCGTCAGTAATAATAAAGTAACTTAATCGTGAAGCAACTGTGAAATATGGAGAAAATCGAGTATCGTGTCAATTATAAAGTTCCTTATACAGCAAGGAAAGTCTGTTCAAACCATATTGAAAGAGATGTAAATCAGTTTACGGGAATTTTTGCTTGGTAAAATGGTTTATAAGTGGCACGGTCGCTTTAAGCAGGATTGGGTATCACTTAAAGACGACCCATGACGCACAGTGGGACAGAATCGTTCAAACGTGATCGAAATTAAAAATCAATATTTTCTTTTCAAGCGCAATTTTATATCTTGCCTTTCTCTTAGTATAATTTACCTTATGAGAAAAATTAAAGGAATAGGAGCTGTAAACATTTAAACTTCGAAAAAACGCAGAAATGTGCCGATTTAAGTTTTCGTTTCAAGGCACCACATTCCTGAAGGAGTTTCGCCACTTCTTTTGAAGTGCTTAAAATCACCTGCTACCTAATATATCCAAGATACACACTGTTGGAAAAAAGTGACGAGCACACCCTGTATAATCTGAAGAAGTGGTTCTAACGCATTGAAATTTGGTATGGAAGTAGTGCTAACGTAGCATAACTTACCCTCACCTGGAGAGCGGCGCAGCCCTGCTGGGAAGGGATGCATTAATACCGGAAGTATCCCCGCGAGCGGCGCGTACCACCGCTACACGACGAGGGATGGAGTCAATAAGTCGTTGTATGGTAGTGGGAGGGATGTCCAACCATGCTGCTTCAACTCGCCTCCATAACTCCTCAACGTTACCCGGGGTAGGCGGATAACTTTGAAGTCTCCGACCGATCATATACGTGGGCGCCGTCGAACGTAGGGAAGCACAACGGCCCGTAGCACCTCATCTAAGTACCGGCGAGCCGTCATCGTATGCTGTATACGCAGCAGACGTGTACGCCCACCATGTGTAATAGCACCCCGTACCATAATGCCCTGCTGGCGGTGGATAGGGCGTGGTTGGATACACTCCTCGAGGTGACGCTCATCACGTCTCCGATGAACCAAAATTCGCGCGTCATCGGTGCTCAATTCGAATCTTGATTCGTCGGAAAACAAAATGTGCCTCCACTCGACAAACTCACTCATGTCTAGCCTCCACCCACTGGCGCCGTGTACGGCGGTGCTCGCGAGTCAGTGGAATCCGCTGCAACGCACAGCGCGCTCGCAGTCCACTTTCTAGCAAACGCCCCCGTACAGTTCGCGTAGTGAGTACGCCTTCCCTTCTTGCTGGCCAAACGGCTCCAAGTTGTCTTGAGGAAGACGTACGCGACGCTAAAACGTTGTGCACAAGGGCGCGATCTTCGCGTGTTCTGCTCGCGCGGGGCCGTCCCGCTCGCGGCTGAAGGCGCGTACGTCCTTGCTCTATCCATTCTCGCCATGCCCGCTGCACTGCCGATAATGACCGCTCGAGACGGTGCGCGATATCACGGAAGGATACTCCTGTCATGTGCATCCCCACAACCATTCCTTGCTCAAACTCACTCAGATAACGCGAACGGCCTCCCATCACGCACAAAGTACGACTACAACTACCAGCTTCCACCACACTAACAATAACCGGTTTCTCCCTCCCCGCATGGGTCTCCATGGAGACAACGTATTGCAGTTGTCGGAGGCACTCAGTAAAAAATGCAGCTATAGAAAAAGTCAAAACTCGCTGCGCAAACTCGTCTAGAGGAAACCTTAATGCTCCGCTAAATCTACGCATTTATCTTGAGACTTTCAGATTATACAGGATGTGCTCGTCACTTTTTTCCATCAGTGTATGATAAAATTATATATAGGAGATTATATGCATTTGTTACAGAAAATAATATTATTATTAATTAACAGACAAAATGGTTATATGAAAGATAAATCCACTTCAAGAGCTATTTACGAAGTTATAGAAGGGGTATTGAGTGGAATAAGTGAGGGAGATGAGACTACGGCGGTGTTCATGGATCTATCGAAGGATTTCGATAGTGTCAGTTAATGCAAGCTGTTCACCAAACTTGAACGTATAAATATCAGAAGTCTATCACTGGACCTAATGAAATCGTATCTGTCAGATCAAAAGCAACGTGTAGTTGATGAAGGATTTGGTGCTGCTATGTATTCCGACTGGGGCCCACTTTAAAGAGGTGTGTCTCAGGGTTCGGTGCTGGGCTCCTTGCTCTTTCTTCTTTATACCAACAAAATACCGGCAATTACTAACCACCTAACAACTGTATGCGAATGTCGCTGCTGTGGTTGTGAGGTCTCTTGGTGATATCGGGGAGGAAATAATAAGAGCTACGAGAGAATTTAAAGAATGGTTTTCCAAAAACGACTTCAAACTTTAAATAAAACCAAGGTTATCCAATTATTACAAACAAATAAAATATCCCATGAATTATCAAGGAGAAAAGCTTATCTTTTGTGATAGCACTAAATTTCTGGGAGTATATGTTGATAGCCAACTAAATTGGAACGTACCTTTTGAAATCAGTAAATAAGAAGTGCTTTATAAAGAAAACTTGAGGTGATAGGGACAAGTGGGTTTCATATTTGGCATTGGCGTACAAATATTAATTAAAAACAAGTTTCAAATCATAGTTAGCAGAGCAACAAATTTAATTGTTGGCCAGTGTTATTTATAGCGATCGTTTGTGGGGTAATACATAAATATTTGGCTTGACAGCAAAATTTCAAAAAATAATTGTCAAAGTTCTAACAGACACGTGCTATTGAAATCGACAGCAAGATACGTCGAAAAATTTGAAAAAACTCCTAATGTAGCGAGAGAACATGAAACTCGGGATGGTTAGTATTGTTTGTTAATTTGATGGTAGTGATTTAGAGATACACAGATAAATAACTTCTAATTTTACTTACCTAAGAAATCATTCGAAAGCCGGTTTACTTGAAGAACGTGTTCTGGGTTTAATAAATGTAAATAATCGTTTAAGCCTTCACAAAATTGGTGCAGGATTAAATGTTTCAAGTTCTGCAGTTTCTAGGATTTTAAAGAAACATAACTTTCATGGCTACAAACCTCAATGCCATCAGGAGTTGTTTGATATAAACGAAGTATTCTGTGACAATTGCAGGAAACAGAAAATGACTATTTCAATTTTTTAAAGTCAATTTGTTTTACGGACGAATATACGTTTACATTAACTAACGAGCGAAATAAGCAAAATACGCACATCTGATGCCAGGAAAATCTTAGATATTGTGTAGCACCACGCGTGCAGTGCCCTCAAAAAATTAATGGTTGGAATATCCTATTCGATAAAATTATTGGTCCATTTATTATTAATGGAAAGCTGCAAGGGTTCATCAGAAGGTATTGTTCCAACACAATGTCTGTTCTGGATTAAACGTTAGAAGTTATTTTGATGGAACGTTTTAAAATCATTGGATTGAGCGAGGCGGTGCCATTAGCTGGCCAGCCAGATCTCCGGATTTGGCTTCTTGAGACTTTTTCTCAAGAAGCATGTCATATAAGTGGGCAATATTTCATGTTAAAAATTAGACCCTTACGCTAGCGCCTCTGATGTTGATATGGTAGTATTAAATTCGTAAACAACCGCGATGGCGGCATTTTTAAATTACTATATTTTTTGTTCGAAATATGATGCAAATACATGTTTCGATCTTGTTTGATCTCATCAGTGCGATATATCTATAAATATAGAAATCACAGACAGGTATATACGTTAATACAGGCTGGCCAAAAATGATCGAAGGGGTTTGAGTTCATTATAACTTCTTATTTGAGACATAATTATTACATTTTTTTAAATTTTAAATACAGTATATTAATGGAGAATATTTTTAATTTAATTATGAAAACCAAAATACCGGCAATTACTAACCACCTAACAACTGTATGCGAATGTCGCTGCTGTGGTTGTGATATCGGGGAGGAAATAATAAGAGCTACGACAGAATTTAAAGAATGGTTTTCGAAAAACGACCTCAAACTTTAAATAAAACCAAGGTTATCCAATTATTACAAACAAATAAAATATCCCATGAATTATCAAGGAGAAAAGCTTATCTTTTGTGATAGCACTAAATTTCTGGGAGTATATGTTGATAGCCAACTAAATTGGAAGGTTCCTTTTGAAATCAGTAAATAAGAAGTGCTTTATAAAGAAAACTTGACGTGATAGGGACAAGTGGGTTTCATATTTGGCATTAGCGTACCAATATGAATTAAAAACAAGTTTCAGATCATAGTTAGCAGAGCAACAAATTTAATTGTTGGCCAGTGTTATTTATAGCGATCGTTTGTGGAGTAATACATAAATATTTGGCTTGACAGCAAAATTTCAAAAAATAATTGTCAAAGTTCTAACAGACACGTGCTATTGAAATCGACAGCAAGATACGTCGAAAAATTTGAAAAAACTCCTAATGTAGCAAGAGAACATGAAACTCGGGATGGTTAGTATTGTTTGTTAATTTGATGGTAGTGATTTAGAGATACACAGATAAATAACTTCTAATTTTACTTACCTAAGAAATCATTCGAAAGCCGGTTTACTTGAAGAACGTGTTCTGGGTTTAATAAATGTAAATAATCGTTTAAGCCTTCAGAAAATTGGTGCAGGATTAAATGTTTCAAGTTCTGCAGTTTCTAGGATTTTAAAGAAACATAACTTTCATGGCTACAAACCTCAATGCCATCAGGAGTTGTTTGATATAAACGAACTATTCTGTGACAATATGCAGGAAACAGAAAATGACTATTTCAATTTTTTAAAGTCAATTTGTTTTACGGACGAATATACGTTTACATTAACTAACGAGCCAAATAAGCAAAATACGCACATCTGATGCCAGGAAAATCTTAGATATTGTGTAGCACCACGCGTGCAGTGCCCCCAAAAAATTAATGGTTGGAATATTCTATGCGATAAAATTATTGGTCCATTTATTATTAATGGAAAGCTGCAAGGGTTCATCAGAAGGTATTGTTCCAACACGATGTCTGTTCTGGAGTAAACGTTAGAAGTTATTTTGATTGAACGTTTTCAAATCATTGGATTGAGCGAGGCGGTGCCATTAGCTGGCCAGCCAGATCTCCGGATTTGGCTTCTTGAGACTTTTTCTCAAGGAGCATGTCATATAAGTGGGCAATATTTCACGTTAAAAATTAGACCCTTACGCTAGCGCCTCTGATGTTGATATGGTAGTATTAAATTCGTAAACAACCGCGATGGCGGCATTTTTAAATTACTATGTTTTTTGTTCTAAATATGATGTAAATACATGTTTCGATCTTGTTTGATCTCATCAGTGCGATATATCTATATATATATAGAGAAATCACAGAAAGGTATTTACGTTAATACAGGTTGGCCCAAAATGACCGAATGGGTTTGAGTTCATTATAACTTCTTATTTAAGACATAATTATTAAATTTTTTTTAATTTTAAATATAGTATATTAATGAGGAATATTTTTAATTTAATTATGAAAAATTATATTTCGCAAGTGGTGGCCATTTTTTGCTTCGCATATTCGTGCTCTTTCCAAAACATTTTCCATAACCTTTCGGAAAACTTCAGGTGTTATGTTGTTGATTTCGTCGCGTATATTATTTTTTAATTGCTGTATGGTTCGAGGCTTATTAATATAGACTTTTCCTTTCAAATAACCCCAAAGGAAACAGTCTGAAGTGGTTAAATCTGGTGACCGCGGAGGCCAATTAAAATCGCTTGTACGGGAAATAATTCGTTCACCAAAGATGTCGCGTAAAAGAGCCATTGTGTCCCTCGCAGTGTGCGCTGTGGCCCCATCCTGTTGGAACCATACTTGCGGATTGTTTTCCACGGCTGGTCTTAAAAAATTTACCAACATTGTCCGATATCTAACACCAGTGATGGAAACGGCGACACCGTGTTCATTTTCAAAAAAATATGGGCCAATTATCCTTTCCGACGAAACACCGCGCCAAACGGTACACTTAAGTGGGTGTAATTCTCGCTGTTGAACTACTCTTGGATTTTTCGTAGCCCATATCTTGCAGTTTTGCCTATTAACGAACCCATTTAATTGGAAATGGGCTTCGTTGCTCATAATTAAATTATGAATAAAATCATGATTTTCTTCTGCTTTTTGACGAAAATAAATTGCATAATCAAGTCGTTGCTGGTAATCTGTCGGTTTCAATTGTTGAACAAGCTGAATTTTGCATGGAAACATTCTTATTGTATGCAAAATTCTCTGCAGCGACCCTCTTGAGAGGCCAAGTTGTGTCGAACGTCTCCTGGTTGATGTTTCCCCATCTTCCCGAATACTCTCCTGTACCCGTTCAATATTGTCATCCGTGTGCACCGTTCGTCGTCTGCCGGCACCAGGAAGGTTCCTTACTGCTCGTTGTTCTCGAAAATTTGCAACCAGTCGGTTTATTGTTGACTCTGAGGGTCCAACCCGCACATTAAAATAACGACAATATGCACGCTGACTCAAAACAATGATCGTTGATTTGAGAAATAAAGTTCAACGATTTTGGCACGTTGTTCAATTGTGTACTGTTCCATTTTAAATTCCCCAAGTCTTCTTTACAAAATACTGAAAACAAAAAAAAAATTATAATAAAAAAGTTATAAGGAATTTTGGTAATTTTGGGCCAGCCTGTATAAATATAGAAATCACAGACAGGTAGTTACGTTAATATAAGTAAAAATTAATTCTGTTATTAAATAAATTTAGACTCTATGTAAGAAAAATAAATATTTAAAATTCTGCAATAAACTATCATCATTAGAAGACCGATAAATGTCATCATGAAATTTCCTAATAATTAAACTTATAGATATATTTAACAACTGCTCTTGAACTAAAGTTTGATGGTCGGATTTAACACAAGTATACCATAAAAAACTTACCTTCTGCAAAGTTACCAACATTTTCTTGTGAATAGAATTTACTTGGCCAAAAGATTTTAACGACACAACCATCTTATCGTAAATGTTGCACACATATAATACTAAACTAAGAGTGGGATAAAGAAGATTATTTGATTCACCAAATTCTTTAAACATTGTAAATGTGTGCCGAGGTTCTACGTTAGCAGAAGATGATAAAGAAGATTTAGAAACTTCACAATTAAGCTTTTTTTGGTAGAATCCACATACATAGGTGACAGCTTGCTAATTAAAATCATTCTCATCATTAATCGGAATATTTAGAAAAGAATCTTCTAATTTATTCGTATCCAATGTACTAATCTTAACATTTTTAGTCTCAATAGAGGACATAAATGATTGCAGATTAGTTAAGTAAGATATGCCCACTATCCTCGTCACAATTGAACCCGATGGAATGAGAAGACACTAAATGATTCAAAGTGATTCTCGCAATTTGTATTGAATGGGAAGCAACGTCAATACCTGAAAAACTTTTAACAGAGTTCAACCATACCTGTTTTCTACCATCATCAGAAGGGAGAGTGAAGAAATCTTTATTTTGATAACTCGATTCAGGAAAAATATTGAAATAATATCGATTTTCTCAACATGGAATTTTACAAAAATTAAATAAATGAGGCTTTTACTTGGTGAAGATCCATATTAATACGATGTAAAATAAAACAAAACAATTAATTAATTTGTTTAATCTTCACGTTTTTGAAAACGTATATTTACTAAACGTTTTCAAAAACGTGACGCCTTTCGCTAACACTGTAGCTTTATCAAACGACGATGGTATAATGATTATTCTACAAATGAAATGAGTGTATGCACATAAATTTGGTAATTACTATATAAAGAAAGAAACGATAAGCTGTTGACAAAGAAAGGAAGAGATTAGGCATACAAACACAATAATTACATGGAAAAACCCTAATTAAATAAGTTTAGTAAAGGAGAACAATTTATATCTAGTTGGTCATTCAGTAAATTTCCAGATTTTTTATTTTATTTATTTCCGGGACTTCCAAGAGGTCTAATTTATGCGATTTATTTTGTACATGTAAGATTTCAAACACCGTATCGAATGAATGGTTTTCAGATAATAAGTGATTTGAGTAATTAGAATCTAGTTCTTTGTTATCATAACTACGTTTATGTTCTGAAATTCTAGTTTTGAAATTTCTGAAAGTTCTGCCAATATAAATTTTGGCACAATTACAAGCACATTTTAATTTATATACCCCTGATTTAGTACTATTATCAGGATAAAATAAAACAAATTTTAATGAATTTCACTTTTTACTTTACACCGTAACGATCGTTTCGCTCCAACCAGAGCTTCATCAGACATACAGGGTGTGTATAAATTGGCGGACCCACTACACGCGGCGAAGTTCTTCGTTAAATTCGGAGTCCAAAATCCTAATACGAAAATGTTGTACCATGCTCCATATCTTTGCACGAGGTTCCTAAAGTTCGGACTTTCAGTCTTGAAATAAGCATTATTACTCAATATTTGTTGACAGAAAGAGCTACAATTTAGACGAAAGAAGAATTGTTGTTATTATCCTTTCGTTAAAGTTTTCTTTTTGATTTTAAAGTTTGTTTTTAATATTTGTTTATTAACTAATTTTGACGAAAAAGACATCTGACAACGTTGTAAAACAATAAGTAGGCAGCCTAATGTTGTTCTAGTCAAATACATTACTACTGTCAAATTCATTCTGAAGACAAAGGAAGCCTGATACATCGTTTTAGGATTAGGACTTTTAACTCAAAATTTGACCAAGAATGTCGCCACGTGTAGTGGGTCCGCCAATTTATACACACCTTGTATAACTAACTTATGTAAAAATTTTTACAAAAATGTAATTTATTAACTTTTGAAGATATGGATTTATTGTTTTTAATGAACCTGGCTAAATTGTTGTCTGTTTTAAAGCATGTATTTAGGTCTGAAGTTTCTAAACATTTTTAAATTTTAATTGAAGGTTTTCCTAATCTACGTTAAACTTTTAAATTGATTATTGCTATTTTTACTCTTATCAGAAGGAAATACTTGTTCTAACGTTTGCTTGTACATTTTCTTAGCTATAATATTATCAATTAAATTTGGGTCATAGTTATTATTGACCGCTATTTGTTTAATAATATTTAATTCTTTGTTGTAATTATTAGTCGTTAAAGAAATTGTTAAAAGTCTGTGTATCATACTATTGTAAGCTGCTATTTTATGGTTATATGGGTGGACTGAACTATTATGAATTGTTATATCAGTATGTGATGGTATATGAAATATGGAGAAATCATGTTTATTATTTATTTTTGAAACAGTAAGGTCTAAAAAGTTGATAGAGTTATTTTGTTCATAACCATAAAATAGCAGCTTACAATAGTATGATACACAGACTTTTAACAATTTCTTTAACGACTAATAATTACAACAAAGAATTAAATATTATTAAACAAATAGCTGTCAATAATATCTATGACCCAAATTTAATTCATAATATTATAGCTAAGAAAATGTACAAGCAAACGTTAGAACAAGTATTTCCTTCTGATAAGAGTAAAAATAAAAATAATCAATTTAAAAGTTTAACGTACATAGGAAAACCTTCAATTAAAATTAAAAAATGTTTAGAAACTTCAGACTTAAATACATGCTTTAAAACAGAACAATTTAGCCAGGTTCATTAAAAACAAATCCAAATCTTCAAAAGTTAATAAATCAGGGGTATATAAATTAAAATGTGGTAGTAATTGTGACAAAATTTATATTGGTAGAACTTGCAGAAATTTCAAAACTAGAATTTCAGAACATAAACGTAGTTATGATAACAAAAAACTACATTCTAATTACTCAAATCACTTATTATCTGAAAACCATTCATTCGATCCGGAGTTTGAAATCTTACATGAACAAAATAAATCGCATAAATTAGACCTCTTAGAAGCCTTGGAAATAAATAAAAATAAATAGTCTGAGAATTTACTGAATGACCAACTAGATATAAATAGTTCTCCTTTAACTAAACTTATTTAATTAGGGTTTTTTCCATGTAATTATTGTGTTTGAATGCCTAATCTCTTCCTTTCTTTGTTAACAGCTTATCGTTTCTTTCTTTATATACCTGTAATTACCAAATTTATGTGCATACACTCATTTCATTTGTAGAATAATCATTATACCAATGTCATTTGATAAAGCTACAGTGTTAGCGAAAGGCGTCACATTTTTGTAAACGTTTACTAAATATACGTTTTATATAGTGAAGATTAAACAAATTATAATATAATAATTGTTTTGTTTTATTTTACATCGTATGGAATTTTACATTTATATTTGTGCATACTTGGAAAAATCATTATAAAAGTAATTTTTTAATGCAAAATATTAAAATTAATTATTACTACAACAATTAATAATAATCAAACACTACACCATTATGACTTGTATTTTTATTGTATCCTCGTGCACTATTGCCATGTCGCACACTCTTATAGTTAACCATATTTATTCATAGATTTCTTAAGAAAATGAGCAACGAAGACTTTTTGGTGAAAATAACGCTAAAAACTCATTCTTCATGCCAAAACCTTCTTTGATGTTTGATTATAATCCTTTTAGGTATAGAGACTACAAAGACTTGTAGTCATCAGTAGGTAAAAACTACTAGTTAAAAGTCGCACATGGGCACAGTAAAGTAAAGAAAAACGCTTCCGCACAACTACTATACACTGCAATGAGTCTTTACAGGGTTGCAGTGTATAGTAGTTGTGCGGAAGCGTTTTTCTTTACTTTACTGTGCCCATGTGCGACTTTTAATTAGTAGTTTTTACCTACTGATGATGACAACTTAGTTGTTGAAATACGTATTTAGGATACGACTAATAATTGTGGTAAGGGGTTATATACCTTTTTTAAATTCATAAAATATATTCAATTTATTATTTTTGAGTATGTTTTGATTGTAAAAATAATATACAGAAAATATTCGTTTTATGTTTATACGAATCTTAATAAACTTGTTCATTACAAATGTATAGCAAGCGCCAATTAAGTTGGCGCGAGGAGAGGGTGCGCAGAAGCCGTTTTTAAAAACTTCCACCCCCACTACTCAAGTAATTGTCAGAATACATTTGTCATTGACGTTTGACGGAAATAATGTCTTTGCTAGGGGATCAAAAAGTGATACATGCTCAGAGGTTAGAATTATCTGACATTTGATGTAAAACCATATACAATTCTTCCCACTACTTCTAATCCTGCGTGAACTTACCCCTCCTCGCGCCAATTATTGGCGTTTGCTATACCTATCTATATTATTGGCTAAAATCTTAACGAATCAATTTTTTAAAATAGTGCTACTGATATAATGCCAAATCCCTATGGTACGCTTTGAAAATGCGCACTCTGTATATTGAAGAAGAAAAATAATTCTGTACTTTTATTTTCTATGCTTTTCCCCGATTCCGCCATTTTAAAAACACTCCCCCGTAGTTTTCTTTTAAAATGTTTCGATTTATTTTTCGCCAGAGTTTAACGATGGGAGTGCGCACAGAAAAAATATTACGTGGAACGAGTGATAAGTTAAAATACGTCAACACTGGTTATATTTCCATTGCTTATTATATTTTTACGTCACTATAATATCTGAATTAGACTCGTTTATTGGTGAGTTGACGCAACGCATAATGAAATTCTTTCATTCTCCCTTTTTCTCAATCTTGATTTGTCCATCGCTGAAGAAAAACCTCCCCAAATACTCTCCAACATGCTCGATCTTTTGATATCATCAATCCATCTAAGTTGTGCTTTATCTCTGTTTCTTTCAAACGTTTAAGGTCTCTAGCACGTGATTTCTTTATTTCATTTATTGTTATTGTGCCACCGTGTGGCAACAGAACCATTTAAGTGACATACCGTGTTCAATAACATCCTCATTATTGGTTTTTTATCGGATACGATAATATTTTTTGTATTCTTTTTATATTGAGCATTCACCATTTAGTTTTCGCCTAGCTTCCGTTATTTTATATATGTTCTCGACCTGATAGAAATAATAAAATTTTATTTTTTAATATAATTGCCATTAATTTCAATGCATTTATTACACCAATTAATTAATAATTTTATACGCTTCTGTACCCATCTGAGGTTTTCTATTCAAAGTGTTGCATTGTGGCTGCTGACAATTCAGTATCGTAATGAAAATGACGTCTTTGACGGTTTTTTATTTTATTTTTTTGTAAAATTAATAACAGAACTGTACGGTGTATGAACACAAATTAATACAATGTTATAAACATGTCTGTACATATGGACATGCACAACGTATTTAACCCAAGGGCCACTTCAACTACAGATAGATATGTTTCGATCTCACGATCTCCTCACTAATGACGTCGAAAGAGTAACTATTCGGTACATTAGTATTCCTTACACGACTATTTGATTACTTTTGGTACATATCTTTACACTCGTATTGGATTACTTTCGGTACATATCGTTACAATCGTATTTGATTCCTTTCGGTATATATCGTTACATTTGTTTTTGATTACTTTCGGTCATGTCGTTAGACACGTATTTGATTACTAGAGTTCGGATTTTATGTAATAAACATATTTTTTATTATTAGGAATATCACCCTAATATTCTACACTGAAATAATGCGGTTAACGGTATAAACAATACATAGTTTGCATAAAATTAAGCTTTAGTTCATATTCTTAGTTTGTGTGCATAAACTGAATATTTTTTATATTTTCAACATAAAATCCCATATTTTTTATGTTCGTGGTCGCTATATTCCAAATTTATTAGTTTGTGTTCTTAACCAAAATATTTTGCCAAAGTCTTTTTTAATCAGCACGAAAGAGTTAGAGAAAACCAATAGCGTAGAAATTGTTCGCTTTGTTAATGAATGTTTGATGACTTTCTTTGCTCCAGATATTTTGCCGATTGATAAAATTCTTCTGTTCGTCACAGATGCGGCAGCGTATGTGACTAAAGCAGGGGCAAATTTAAAAATGTTTTACAAAACATTAATCTACGTGACTTTTGTCTAGTGCATGGAATAAATAGAGTTTACTAGGTAATTAGAGGTCAGTTTCCTTTAGTTAGTTCTTTAGTTTCGAACGTAAAAAATATTTAAGAATGCACCTCTACAAGTGCAAGTATATAAAGAAAAATAGCCGAATGATCCGCTACCTCCTGAACCGGTAATTACCCGATGGCGAACGTGGTTAGACACAGCCATATTTCACGCGAATAACTATAATCACATAAAAAAGCATTGTATTAGATTTTTTCTGATTCAGCTGAATGAATTATGAAATCCAAACGTTTATTCGAAAAACGCGATATTCTAGATCAGTTGACGTATATTAAAGCCACTTATAGATTTTTAAGTGGATTAATTAAAAAACTGACCAAATATCTTTATTACAGTCAATTTCTATTGTAGAACATTGTGAAAATTTATTCAAAAATGTTCCAGGTCGACCTGGTAAAGTTATAGTAAGTAAATTTGGTAGTGTTACAAGAAGGAATGATGGTTTTCAAAAGTTAACAGAAATATAAAGGTTTTTATCATTATCATTAATTTCGACTGTTAAAGATAATAATTTACAATTTATTGCCGCACTATGTATGGCATATATCTGACATTTGTCACTACAATGTGTCAGAATAGTAAGCAAACTATACTTTTTCAAGAAAGTAAGTTTGTAACGTACTTTTTAGCTGTAAGTACCTGATGAAGTCACTGTGCTGTCGAAACAGTTGTTGGGTTACGATTAAGTATTAAAAAGTGAAGATTTTTAACCGTAGTTTTATTTCTATTTTAAAGTAATAGTATATTACGTAACAAGAGTTGTAAATAACCCATTACCCACGAAATGAAAAAGTTTCATGATTGCGTAATGGGCTTACAACTCGTGTAACGTACTATACCTTTTCTACGCCCACTCATTTTCTTCTATTAAATAAAGGACAGCGCAATTATTTAAACTTTATTATAATAGTTGTTAATAACAATTGAACAATTATTGTAAATCGATTGTGCCTTATTACTTAATCGTGATGAACGGTTATTTATAATTGTAGTACTGCACGGTACATCAGAAGACGAAGATTGATAATTGGTAATCGCCTCCGATATTCGTAATGCGTTGTCATTTTTATTTTTAAGAGATTGATTCACATAGCCTTCCGCCGCTGTAGAAGATTGCCACCCACCAAGTCGCTTTAATGATAGCATATCACCTCCTGCATCAACTAATATAGTGGCTGATGATCTCCTAAAACAATGGCCAGTATATTGCTTTCGTTCCGGCAGTTCAAGATATTCAGCAATTTTACGTGGTGTACTACCGATTGTGTTTATCCCCACAACCTGTTTCATGCATTTTCCATTTCCGTAATTAAGAAATAAAGGAAGTTCCATTTCAGCAGGACGCAAATTCATGTATTTTTGACATGTGATATAAAACGTTTCTGGTACTACAAATGAACGTCTCGATTTAGTTTTAGAATCTGGAATATCAATTATCAAGGATTTTCCCGTGTCCTGAATGTGTTCCATTTTTATATTTCTAAGTTCTTGTTTACGGCAAGCCCCGCTTAATCCAATAATGAGGATAACCTGAAAAGAAAAAAACAAAAACTCATTTTTATGTGATGATAACTATACAATTTTAATTCTTTACCTTTGACAACAAATGTTTATCGTCTGGGGCATCTTTCAGAATCTTATTAATTTGTTCTGTAGAAAAAATTTTCGATTTTTTACTTCTAAATCCATCCGATTTCCGCTTCAGTAGGGCGATTAGTTTTGGATAATCTGCTATGTTAATGTTATTATTAATGTTTAGTGTAGTTCTTAGCATCGAATAAATGGCCCATAGAGAAGAGGGCTTCATAGTTTTTGATCATTCTTCAAAGTACGCAAGTAAAACATTCTCTGAAAAGGATTTAACGTTATGCTTGTGTCGCCAATCCATCAATTTTTTATAGGTAATTTCGTACCTTTCTTTGGATTTTAGCGGTAACAAATTATGTGGCAGCTTGGGCTTTTTCTAAAATCTCCGGTGGAGTGCTCATAATTTCATAACTTTCACTACTATTAGACATATTCGTAGATAAAGTTGAGAAAATGTTCGGATACAATAATATTTTGTTAAAGAAATTGACAATATAAATGACATGACATTTATTTCCATAGCATGATACTTAAGAAAACGTGTCCTATTTTTAAAGAAATTGCATAATGTGTTGCCTACATTTAGGGTCATCACTCTTTCAATCCAAAATATATCTTGCTAATGCTAAAAGTTTTATAACAAAATAATTTGAAACATACATGAGTGGGTAAAACCACACCAATTTGTATAATACAAAAGTATTTTTAATAATATAAAATATTATTAAAAATGGGGTGTGAAGAACACAATACCAGTTATATATTTGTGAATGTATCTCCTCTCCAGAGACGCAGATACGTATTTCACTTTTCTACACGATCGTCGGTACGCCCCTGCTGGAGAAGAGATACATTCAGCCAAACATAACTACCTTGCTATCAAACAGAAATTATTAAGACAGAGCGTGAAAGAATATTCAGCGCTGTCTACATAATAACTGCCGAACTAAGCAACGTGTTTCTATAGACGGTAACAACCATATCTATAAAAACTGTATTATCGTGTCTTCACTACTTGTCGGGCGAACCGAACGCGTATATAACAAAATAATTTGAAACATACATGAGTGGGTAAAACCACACCAATTTGTATAATACAAAAATATTTTTAATAATATAAAATATTATTAAAAATGGGGTGTGAAGAACACAATACCAGTTATATATTTGTGAATGTATCTCCTCTCCAGAGACGCAGATACGTATTTCACTTTTCTACACGATCGTCGGTACGCCCCTGCTGGAGAAGAGATACATTCAGCCAAACATAACTACCTTGCTATCAAACAGAAATTATTAAGACAGAGCGTGAAAGAATATTCAGCGCTGTCTACATAATAACTGCCGAACTAAGCAACGTGTTTCTATAGACGGTAACAACCATATCTATAAAAACTGTATTATCGTGTCTTCACTACTTGTCTGGCGAACCGAATGCGTATATAACAAAATAATTTTAAACATACATGAGTGGGTAAAACCTCACCAATTTGTATAATACAAAAGTATTTTGAATATTATAAAATATTATTAAAAATGGGGTGTGAAGAACATAATACCAGTTATATATTTGTGAATGTATCTCCTCTCCAGAGACGCAGATACGTATTTCACCTTTCTACAGGATCGTCGATACGCCCCTGCTGGAGAAGAGATACATTCAACCAAACATATACTTTTGTATTATACAAATTGGTGTGGTTTTACCCACTCATGTATGTTTCAAATTATTTTGTTGTATACGCATTCGGTTCGTCCGACAAGTAGTGAAGACACGATAATACAGTTTTTATAGATATGGTTGTTACCGTCTATAGAAACACGTTGCTTAGTTCGGCAGTTATTATGTAGACAGCGCTGAATATTCTTTCACGCTCTGTCTTAATAATTTCTGTTTGATAACAAGGTAGTTATGTTTGGTTGAATGTATCTCTTCTCCAGCAGGGGCGTAACGACAATCCTGTAGAAAGGTGAAATACGTATCTGCGTCTCTGGAGAGGAGATACATTCAGAAATATATAACTGGTATTGTGTTCTTCACACCCCATTTTTAATAATATTTTATATTATTAAAAATACTTTTGTATTAGCTAAAAGTTTTTATGTTTTTCAATTGACTAAATTTGTGTAAATAGACCAAATAAAGTTTTACGTAGATAAAAATTTGATTGCAATTTGATTAAACCAAGAAGTTTAAGGTTTTCTTCTCAAAACGCACGTGTATGTTATGAGATAAATACATTTTTATGTTTCGTATGTGTTTATTCAACCAATTAATTTTATAAACGGTAAACAGATAAATAAAAAGAACATTCGAAAATTAACTCTAAAATAACAAAAATAGTTTGTTCTTCAATTCTTCAACAATAAATAGGTAATAAAGATATAAGTTCATAACTTATTTCAACAAATTTTCAAACAGACCACTCCTTTCAGCTAAACAATAACCTACTCTGCCATAGAAACCCTCGTGAACATTTAATAACATTTCGGGTGTAATCCTATAAAGTGCTTCTGCTGTCTTTTCTTTTAGTTCTGCTAAATTTCTGGCTCTTTCTTGCTAGAAATCTTTGGTTTCTGATTTTATATGTCCCCACAAAGAGAAATCATTTAAGTAATTTCGTACATTTCTATAGTTATGCGCAGGGCATCCATCTTGTTGGAACCATATTTTATCAAAATGAATGTCGGGCTATTCACCAATGGCAGGTATAATATAGTTATGCAGCAAATTTAAATATTTCTGTCCATTTAAAATCCCATCTATAAAAAAAAGGTCCAATAATATTATCTCCAAATAACCCAGCCCACACATATAGTTTTTGGGGCTACTGTGTATTTACAGCATAATCTAAATGACGGTTTTCGTTAGACCAATATCGCGCTCTTGATGGATTGTGCTTACCGTGCAGTGTAAAAGTACTTTCATCATTAAAAAAAATATTTTTGATGAAATTTGCATTAGCTTTCTCAAATATTTAATCGCAAGATTCCATTCTTTGCTGTTCGCTATCCGGAAATAATTCATACGCTTTTTCGTAAATTTATAAGATCGATATTTATTTTTCTTTAAAATGTTTCGAACTGTTTTTGCAGTAAAACCGAATTGCTCTGGTAAGTCCCTGCTCGATGTTTTGGAGTTTCTTCTGCACTAGCGCAAATAACTATCTCGTTCTTCAGAATTGGCAATATTAGCTCACCTAATCCTTTTGTGATGCTGTGGAGAAAGACAACCACCAGTTTCAAATCTTTTTATAATTTTATGACTAGTACCACACAACGGACGTATATTGTATGTCTCTCCAAATAAATGAAATATATTTCTTATTGGATTACCTCTGTGATACAACTTTATAATATACAGTTTTATAATAAAGCTATATTCTGCCAGTTTATATTAATAAATTAATAAATAATACTTTGCAAAAACTCAAAATGGACATATTACAACAGCGACATATTGCAATCACTTAATAGTACGGCCCACCCAATTTCTTGTGCGGTATTTTCAGTTTTCAGTATTTCCAGTTGTCTTTACCCTTGGGGTATATTATATGTATATACTATAAATTTACGCCTACAAGATATCATATTCATTGCTTATATGTAGATACTTTAAAGCATACTCCTTCAAAATGAACCTGTCAAATATAAACAAGGAATTTTGCAATCCAATTTACTAGCGTAATTATAAAATTCAGATTTACAGAATGTACAGCCGATTTAATTATTATAAGTAAAAAAAATTCAAATAAGCTGATCATATTTACCAATGATTATTTTTAAATTAATTGCATATTTGCAAATAAATACAAAACTGTAACATAGACAAATACGATACGCAATCGGGATTTAAAATATAATTTGATTGGATAAGATCAGTAGTCTCGTTAGAAATTTGGTTGGGGAAAGCTGGAAATATTCTTTTAATTGTCTATTTTTAGCCAATATTTCGCCAGCCAATTGGTGTGCTTCAAGAGGGTAATTAAGTTGTATCTAACACAAAATATTATATAATATCTATACAATAAAAATGTACTTACAAATTGAACTAATGTGAGGGAAGGTTTTACGACAGCATACTTATAATAAATAAAGTGCCAACAAATACAATTATGTTAGGAAATGAAAAGGTAAAACACGTTTTTTTTAATCCGTCAACAATTAACATCATTTTATTAGTTTACTCTTTATCTGTAATTACATGCTGTCGCAAAACGTTTATATGTCATTACATATAAACAATTTGTTAGAAAATTATATTTCTGTGTTCATTTTCGCTGTAAATAAAGTTTGAATAAAGATTTTCATTTGTTTAAAATATTCACTTCCATAAGTAATACAATATTCGATGCAATTTTTACTAGTCTAATAACTGCAATTTTCTTGTAACCATGGAAATTACTAAAATTAAGCTTTTTGATTGGTTAATGAAGATGAGAGATAAATTAAATAGTCAAAATAATCAAAATATTAAAGTAATCAATGTAACCAAAGTAGTCAAAGTAATTAAAGTAATTAAAGTAATCAAAGTAATCAAAACAATCAAAATAATCATAGGATATATCTCGAGACCTGTTAAATTTTTCGTAGCTGTTTTTAGAAAAATTTTGATTAGCAAATGTTTGAGATTTAATAATTTATATTAAACAGCTAAACAGCTATATTTAAAACAGCTACTCGCAGTCTACCAATAAATTTGACAGGTCTCGGTATATAACCTATGATTAATAACTTATTAAACTCGTCGGGAACATTTGATTAAAAGCAAAATGTGGAAAAAATATAGCTTTATAGTTTGTGTGATAAAATTGACAGTTCGAGGGCTATATGTTAAGATTATTTCTCAAATAACATATACCTTATCAACAATTTAACAATTTGTGTCAAAATTATATCATCGGCAATAACTTATTTTATTAATCAATTGCAGATTGAGAGCTTGAGGTGTTATTTCCCAAATACCATATACGTATATCCCATGGACAATTTGTGAACCTGTATTTTTGTTTTATATAAATTAATTGATGTCCTTCAAGTCAATTTCTATATTCTCATTTATGCATTTGCATAAAATTAATGAATGTATGTATGTAGTATGTGTTACGCAATTTATTTATGTACCAATAAAACGAAGCTCATAATATTATTATTCATTGAATTTAAATGTTTGTATATGTAAATAAACCGGTGACTAAATATTATAATAAATGTTATATGCAAACTAAATTACCGGGAAAACGAATATAAGCATGCACTAAAGCGAAACATACCTATATGTAATTTAGACAAGTTTTCTAGCAGTAACATAGTATGCATGCCGTTAATATTAAAGTAACAAATTATTACTACATATATTTCTCTGTTACATCTGTGGTAGCATAAGTTAACTTAGTTTAAGCCAGATAACCGCGCAATGCATTCATTTTAATGTAATCCATTATTGTTGCGGTGGATTGTAGTAAATCTTGACCAGAGGTGTAACAGCTGTTCAGCTTACTCAGTCCAACAGTTTGATGTACACGTCTGTACATATCTATATTAATCTCGTAAATATTTCAAATGCCTTTATATTATTAATGTGTCCGTTCTTTGAGAGGAAAATTGGCAGATTTTGTTATAAAGTTCATACTGTTTGTTCATCTTGATCGTAATTGCCTTACATGAAAGTTAATGTTCTTGCGATAACTGCTTAATTTAAGGAAAACTATGAAATAATATTTATATTTAGAGAATTCTTGAATGTAAATTTTAACCAAGTTATAAATTTAAAAATATACATTATCTATATACAGTATGGTCATAAAGTTTGGAACCAAGCTTATAACCGCATTATTTTACATTTTTAGGAAAAACGCTCGGACAGGTGAATTTTCTTTTTTAAAACGCCATCTTTTGACATACAATTTTTTTCTATGACGTCATTGGTTTTCGAGTGATGACGTTATCAACACTTTCTTTAAATGGCAACCATATTATTTTTTTCTCGTTTTTGGTAGATCTTTATATCCACCAAATAGTGATATAAAACAATTGGTATGTTGTATCACAATTTTTTGGAAAAAATGATATAAATTTAGAAAAAAATACGAAAATTTTATTTTTGTACGAAATTAAAATTAAATTGAAAAAAATACATCTGAACTTAAATTGATTGTAACAGTTAACGTAAATTTTCAAAATGGACCCCACCAACCAACTGACACTGTCCCAGCCGAGTGTAAACACTTCGTATACTCGCCTCAATTATGTCTGGGGATATTTGTGTAAGTTCTACGCGAATTCGTTCTTTTAAATCTTCTAAATTGTTCAGTTTGTTAAAATACACTTTCGATTTCAAATAACCCCACAAAAAAAGTCTAACGGAGTCAGGTCAGGAGAACGAGGTGGCTATTCTATGGCGCCTCTCCGTCCAATCCATTTATTGGGAAATATTTCGTCAAGATAGTGGCGAACCTCTACACCATAATTGGGAGGCGCCCCATCTTGTTGAAACCAAATATTTGGATGGGGTACATCACCATCCTCGTGATTTGGGAAAACAACAGCGAGCGCTGGAACCAGTTCAAATCTTAAAAATTCTAAATATTGCACAGCAGTCAAATTTCCTTCAAAAAAATATGGTCCTAAAATGCGTCGTCCAATCATTCCAACCCATACGTTAACTTTTCCTCTGCGCTGAGTATGACACGCTTGAGTCCAATGCGGATTGTTCTGCGACCAATATCTGCAATTATGGCGGTGAACAGATCCATTTAGGCAGAATGTAGCTTCATCTGAGAAGACGATGTTTTCCAAAAAATTTGGATTTTGATCACAACGTAACATTACGTCTTCACAGAACTGCAGTCGACGATCTTCGTCATCCTCATGTAATTCCTGTACAAGTTGAACTTTGTAAGGACGATAGTGTTCTTTTTTAAATAAGTTGACGACAAATGAGTGAGCCACCTGATTGGCTAACGCAAGTTGTCTGGTGGAAACATGATGCCTTTCTTCTGCTTCGAGAAGCACATTTAATTTCACATCTTCTCCTACTTGAGGTCCAGCTTGCCGTGGTCGATCTTTTACGGATCCAGTTTCGGTAAACTTTCCAACTAGTTTTGTCACCGTAGACCTGGTAATTGGAGGTCTATCATGGTGTTCATGGTTAAACAAATCGCATGCTTCTGCATGCGTTCTTTGTCTGTCCCCATACCCAACCATAATTAAAATTTCGATTCTCTCTCGCTCAGATAAATGTGCCATTTTTTATATTAGCGAAAATGAACAATTTTTACGCAATATCTCAAAAATTTAACGTCAAAAATAGAAGTAAATAATTCAACAATGTTGTCGCCATAGAAACAATTTCAAACTAAAATTTTTGTACATAAATTGTATAAAAAGAAGCAAGAATGTCATAAAGAAAAATCTTGCAAAAAAGTGCGTGTTTTGGTTTTTGTAAATTTTTTGCATAGTAACATGAGCACATGTGCTTTTGACGATCCGGTTTGTTCAAGAAGAATATTTAAGTCCTCACACAAGACAGAAGTGTGAAAAAAACTTACTTACATATTTCAGTAAATTTTGTAAGCTTAATTAGTTTTTGAAATCTTCAATTTTTGGGCGCTAATTTTAATTAAGAAATGGTCCGCCACATCATGTCAATTTTTTAAATAAATTAAACTTCTTTGGCCCTTTTTTGTGAAACTATTTAATGTTAAATAAGATTTTTTAATAAGTAATTGGCCGATTGGGAAGACGAATTTCTTTTGACCTGGAGCGAATAACGCAGATTACTATTGATCGCAAAGCATTTACACTCGGCTGGGACAGTGTCAGTTGGTTGGTGGGGTCCATTTTGAAAATTTACGTTAACTGTTACAATAAATTTAAGTTCAGATTTTTTTTTAATTTAATTTTCATTTTGTACAAAAATAAAATTTTTGTATTTTTTTCTAACTTTATATCATTTCTTCAAAAAAATTGTGATGCAACATACCAATTGTTTTATATCACTATTTGGTGGATATAAAGATCTACCAAAAACGAGAAAAAAATAATATGGTTGCCATTTAAAGAAAGTGTTGATAACGTCATCACTAGAAAACCAATGACGTCATAGAAAAAAATTGTATGTCAAAAGATGGCGTTTTAAAAAAGAAAATTTACCTGTCCGAGCGTTTTTCCAAAAAATGTAAAATAATGCGGTTATAAGCTTGGTTCCAAAGTTTATGACCACACTGTATATAAAAGAGAGTGACGTTAGTTAGTACGCATATAACTCAAGAACGCCTGGACCGATTTCGAAGATTCGCACCAATTCGGACTAGTCTCCGGCCAAATAAGAATAATACCCAAGAAAATTCCCGAAATATCCCCGAAAAAAAAAATGATCAAGAAAATTCATTTTCCCATACATTTTGTATGGAGAGATTTTACTACGCCATCTTCATGATAGATGACGTTTATGTTTACGTTACGTTGTGACTCGGTCAACTGTATGTCGCATGTTCCCGTGTCGGAAAACCATCCGCTTTGATCGTTTTCGCACCTGAAAACAAAACGAAAAATATTGTTTATCACAGAGTGCTTCAATGAGGGAAAATACAATTCAAAATCGACCCGACCGCAACCCATCCAGCAAATATTCCAAAACAAAGAATCAATTTCAATGGACAATTGACCACAGATTTTCTGCAATTTGAAATGACGCAGGGCAACGCCTGCGAGACGAAGTTCCACGGGTCCACTATAATGAATAACACTAACATTCTCTTAATTATGTATATAATTTTTATCATTTAATAGTTCATTTATTATTCACATTTTTAAATTTTTTTTCAAATAAATATGAATTACCTGCACCGATCTCCTTTAAATATTATCAAGTACCTGTATTTTAAACATACCCATAACAATAATACATAAAATATCTAAATCAATACTTTTCTAGGCAGAACGAAGTCTGCCGGGTCACCTATTTAAATATAAATAAAATTTGAAGGCAAAACAACCTTTGCCGGGTCAGCTAGTTTCTAAGTTAAATAAGTAACAAAATATTTGGTTGCCTAATAAAATTCAACGAGAAAGTAAGTGAAATAAGATGCATACCTACAAAATTAAACTTTAAAAGCATTAAAAACAATGAAGAAGCTTTAGAAACAGATTTATATTTACGAATAAAGATAATTAACCCAACATACACGGTGCTACCCGAAAATTCCCGGAATATGAAAAAGAAACAACAAATTGTTCATACAACTTCTTCCTTACCATTCCCTTCAAAAGTATTCTTCTTCCGCATGAATATTCCGATTCCATGAGTGTAAGCACTGTTACAAGTCTTCGCGTGTTAACCTGTTCAACACTGCCTGCGATTCGGTCTGGATCTCTTCAATCGTCTCAAAATTGCGCAGCTTCAACTTTGGAAACAGGAATAAGTGAAAAAGGGCAAGATCTATGGAGTAGGGAGGGCAGGGTAATTCTGCCGCCTTCGTTGAGGCACAGATAAGTTCTTTAGAGATGCCGTAAAAAAACATAAAATCATGAAGGTTGTATGCATCCTAGACGTTTTATTACAAATTTTAAGATTATATAGAGCTCTGTGGGGACAAGTGGAGAAAGGGAACACATCATTATGCTACATGATTGGCGGGCATACTCTATATGCGTCGTAGGGTTCCATCCGGGTTCAATTTCGACTAAAATGCCGTGCCTTCAGCCTCTTCAGCTATACGGTATAACTTATCTGTGGTTGAGGTTCAAGTAGCGTGTGTGTTGGTGTATTGTCGTGGTGTAGGATGCACGAATAGTTGCGCCACTTGGCAGACCGTTTGCATCGAATGTTTTCTCTTAGTCGGCGTAGAGCATCCCAATAAAATCGTCCATTAACTGTTTCGCCAGGTGGTAGCGATTCTTTATACACGATGCCGTCAGCATCAAAGAAGCAAACCAAGTTGCTTCGAATTTGCCGTGCTTTTTTTCGAACGTGGTAACGATGGCGTCTTCTACTGCGATGACAGCTATTTGTATCGGACATCCATGTTTCGTCGCCAGTAATGATTCTGGTACTGAATTCGCATCCGTTTTGGCAGTGTCTTTCAGCTTTGTGCACACATGAACACGGTGCCGTTTTTGTTCAATGCTGAGTAACCATGGCATATACTTCGCAGCAATACGCCGCATCTTACAAATGTCATTGATTGTTCTCATTCGTTCTTGCAGGACAGCATCAAGTACTTTGGCCTCATTTTGTGGCGTGCTTCTCGTCGATGGACGGCCAGAACGTTCCTCATCGTCAACCGACACATGTCCATTTTCAAAACGATTGTACCACTCATAAGTTTGCGTCTGGTCTATATCTTCCTCACCAAACGCTTTCTTAAGCATTCACAGAGTTTTCGCTGCCGTTTTACTAAGTTTGAAGCAGAATTTGATGCACGTTCTTTGCTCTTTCACATCGGACGTATTGTCGCAGAATAACTCAAACACAACTCAACAAATAAAAACACAAAAACTGTTTATCACCACCTAACAAAGTACCGTTTGACACACTGCCTTAGTTTAGACGTAGTTCACACCATCTAGTGCTATAGAACTGTACTACTATCCCTTCTGACACCAGATTCAAATTATGGGAATTTCTCAATAGCACCTCGTACATAGCGATACAGTTGAGTTTCTTTAATATACCGATAAGCCATTGATGTGATGGTTTTGTGAGTTGTTTAAAGTGGCAGTTTGTGTTTATAGAATCGTAGAAGCTGTCTGCATCAAGAATAAGAAGAAACATAATGACCGATAATACTCAAGTGACTCTAAAATTTATAAACTCTATTATCAGGCTGAAACTGGACAAACTCTTTAAACAATCTTTCAAACTGGTACCTACAAGGCAATTCACTGACATATCCAGGTACTATAAAATAGTAATAAAAAATACTTTATTTTTCTACTTAGCTCTCGCTTTGTTTGCTCATTTTTCCTAACGGTTTGGCAGTTTCTCGATGCCATTACTGTAAAGACTAGCAGGGCGGGTGTGGGACTAATTGCACAAGAACGCCTCCATCCCGGCACTATCGAGGAAATAAGGAACATGTATATAATAAATCAGATAATTATTCAGGGTAAGATACAGGGAAGAAGAAATATAGGAAGAAGACGTATTTCTTGGTTAAATAATTTGAGACAGTGGTATAAATGCAGCTCCATTGAACTATTCAGAGCAGCAGCATCAAAAATGAGAATAGCCGTGATGATAGCCAACCTTCTGAGAGGAGATGGCACCTGAAGAAGAAGATATAATAAATGAACAACTATTTTATTTGTAATGCTTAAGTAATGCATGTCGTATCTTAATATAGAAACTAAGGAAAGTAAATAGATATAGAGATTCTTGGTAAAAGAAAAACCAAACACACTCTGTTGGTTTTCCTTTTTCTCCAAGGGGGTAGGTGTAATAACTCAGTACATGGTCATGTGCATGTAACACTTTAGCAAGGCGATAGCCTCGACTTTAATACGAAACGTTAGTGTATTATATAAACACGGCCTTACTCCATATTTACTACATACACAAGGCTTATACACCAGGGTTATGCACTTGCATCTAGAATAACTTGTAAGTAACACAAGGATCTTCTTATGTATATAAGGTAATAGATTAAGTAGAGAGGAGATAGTCTCAACTAGTCAGTGGCACGAACTGTGGATACGTCATAGTACCCCTTTCTACCCCTGTCTTAGTTGATATAATTATTATGTATATATCTTTGTAAATACGACTGTTAACCATTTTTAAGTGTTAATTAATTATAGTATGTTAAACAAACTTCGTACTTGTATTGTTTGATTATTCACCCTGCCACGAACCTGCACAACAATGTGTTGCACAAACGGCGCACATTACATGGCGATCTTCCAGCCACATAGGACATTACATGGCGATCCCGCCTTAGGGCGATTCTGCCTCAGGGCATAAGGCCCCACATTACACTACCCTTCAAAAGCTTCTCTTAGCAGTCCATGCATATAATAATCACACGGTGATAGGTCGCGACCCTGTGGGTGTTCAAGTGCCTTCCAGAACATATCCCCCAAATTCAGGCGTGTTTGATTTGCCGCACGTGGCCGGCCATTGTCGGGTAGAAATGACGTCCCTAATGGGTTGTTCTTGTCTTTTGTGCTATAAGCGACTTTCAGTTAGTCGAAGAGGGTAGTAATAAGCTGCATTAACTGTTCTCTGTCCAAGAAGAAAATTCAGCAAGAGGACGCGTTTTTAATCTCAGAATACCGTCGCGAGAATTCTCCACACGGACAACTGCGTTTTTGCTGTGACTAAGAAGACTTCTTCGTGTCTCCGCCCTTCCTTACTCGCCTGTTTCCTTTCGGGAATGTAATAATTAACCAAAATCTCGTTACAGGTCACAATTCGACTAAGAAAATGGTCGAATGGGTACTCCCAATCCAAGACGTGATTTCAGCGACGGTGAGGCGCCGACAATTTGCAATATGGTCACAAACTGCTCGAATGTGTGTTGCCAATAAACTCGCCCTTCTACTTCTGACGGCCAGAACGAATATTTTGCTGAGGGCTCCCATGGTGCATTCTGCCAAGGATTTTAATAGTTAATAATTTTTCTGCAGACACTTTTGGCTAGTTTGTTTCTTCGTTTAATGTCTTTTTTTCTTTTCTTTCCCTATTCTTTTGTATTACGGTAGTTTGCTATTTTTTCTGAATTATGCGTCGTTGTCAATGTTTTTACCTATTTATTATTTGTTTATAACGGGTGTTCATTTGGAAAGTCAATCTAGTAGCATGTGATTTACTGAGAACATTTAGAAGTATGTCGTAAATTAAAATTTACTACTTAACCTACGAAGTCGTATATTTTGACAGTTTCATACATACAAATAAATAACAAATGTGATTGACATTATCAAATGTCGTTTGGATTTACATTTACGGAACAACAAACACATACTAATATATATATATATATATATATATATATATATATATATATATATGCGTCTTATTCTATCAAAATTTCAAAGTAACCCAGATTGACTTTTCAAATGAACACGTTATTACAGAGCGTATTCATGTGTGTTAGAAAGAGATAAAGTACAATTTGCGATTCACATTTGGGCAGTACGAACTGAAAACTTATAACAAGTGTTCATTTGAAAAGTAAATCTAGTAGCATGTGATTTACTGAGAACATTTTGAAGTATGTCCTAAATTAAAATTTACTACTTAACCTACGAAGTCGTATATTTTGACAGTTTCATACATACAAGTAAATAATAAATAATAGGTATTTATTGAAAACTGTAACAAATATTGAAAATGTTGTCCTTCAAGATCAATGCACTTTAAAATCCTCCGTCCAAATTTTCTGATGATATTCTGCAACGTTACTGGATTGTTTTAATTTCCATGCATTTCTGTTCGATTCTCTGTAGCATATCATTCAAATTCAATATAGGTGTTCGAAATGTTATTTTTTAGATAAGGCCACAAAAAGAAGTCGCAAGGTGTTAAATCGCATGAACGTGCAGGCCAGGCAATTTCAGTATTTCGACTAATTATACGCCCATCAAAAAAATCTCTTAAATAATCCAAAGATTCTGCAGTACAGTGACAAGGTGCTCCGTCTGGTTGGAAATATGCATTTTGAAGTTCATCATCATGCAACTGATTGACAAATGGTTGTAAAACTTCCGTACGGTACCTTTGAGCAGTTAACGTTCCCTGACAGAATATTGGTCCAATGATTCGCCTTTGGCTTATTGCTGCCCAAACACCAATTTTCTCTGGATGTAGCGATTCTTCATTAATTACATGTGGATTTTCACTACTCCAAATTCTTGTATTTTGTGAATTAAAGTATCCCGTTTTATAAAACCATGCTTCATCAGTAAAGATGACTCTTTGCGAAAGTTCTCCATTATTGTTCATATTTACAAACCAATTACAAAACTGTAGTCTACGTGGGTAATAAATTTCTAACAATTCTTGTACTACTGTGACACGGTATGGATAAAGTTGCATATCTTTTTTTAATAACTTGTGAGTGGTACCAACAGAAATGTTTATTTCTTGAAACAGATGTTTGTGGTTAATTTTCCATTATTTCTTCATCACGATTGACAACTTGAGGTGTACATTTCTTAACTGCTCCGCTGCCTGATTTTCTTAAAAGACTACCAGTTTCAGAAAAAAGTTTTAAAGTTCTATCCAAAGTATTCTTAAATTGTATATAATCTATTACAAAATGTGGAAACTCAACTTGAAATTCTGCCATGCAATCTTGAACTGAATAAACCCATAAACCATCAATTTTATTACCACTTCGAAAATAAGCCTGGACTAAAAAAAATGTATGTTCTAAAGTGAAAGCCATTTTAAAACTGAGAAGCAATTTATTTAAACCAGAATCGACGCACGATTATATTATGCACTAACTGATATTTGTGATTGACATTATCAAATGTCATTTGGATTTACGTTTACGGAACAACAAACACATATTAATATATTTGCGTCTTATTCTATCAGAATTTCAAAGTAACCTAGATTGACTTTTCAAATGACCACTGTTATTGTCTGCATTAGGGTAACGTGTTGAACAATTTAATAAATATTGTTTATCTTTCCGGTGATATAAAACCCCTAATCGAACCGATTACAAATTTCAATAAAACAAATGTAGGTGTAGATTTCCGCGGTCGTTCACTAGATGTAGATCTCGGTTTCCGGGTTGGAACCGCGTAGGCGTAATTGCCAACGTTTCGTCCACTGTTTCAAGCGACATCTTCAGGGCTGTACGTAGATGTTCGTCGTTTCGCAGTAGCTTGAAGAATGCTATGACAGAGATCGGCACAACTTATATAGGGGGGACCGGGTCAGATGGTGGCCTGCTATTGGCTAGGGACAATGAGCCTATAACATGCGTCGTATAGGCGTGGTAATTCTTAGTAGAGTTCAGTAGAGTTTGCCACGTTGGATGTAACGTATAGCCATCGTCTCTATTGAGATTGCGGGGATGTTTGTAAATTTCAATAGATTCACGGATTTTCCTAGGGAAATAATGCGATTCACGTGACAGAAGATTGATATATTTCAATAGAATTTGATGACCGGAGTTGAGTTTGTGTTCTGCCAGCGCTGAACTGGCTATATGTAACAGTCTAGTACAACGTTCATGTTCGGACACACGCACGCCGACTGGTCGCTTAGTTTCGCCAATGTACACACTGCCACACGAAGCTTGGAGCGGAGATATTTTGTCTTTAACCAAAGGTGAGAGGTCCGAAAATTTAGATAGTTTTGATTTTATTTCTATTTAGAACCTTTCCTATATGATCGGTGATACCTTGAATATACGGCAAGAAGGTGGTGCTGATGTTAGGATCGGGTTCACTACGAGGTTTGGGGTTACGATGTCTCGCTATAGTACGGTGTATATCGTGGGCGTTACGCCCACGACATACAATATACTGTAGGATCGGGTTCACCCCGAGGTCTGGGGTTACGATGTCTCACTATAGTACGGTGTATGTCGTGGGCGTAACGCCCACGACATACACCGTACTATAGTGAAATATAGGAAAGGTTCTACATAGAAATAAAATCAAAACTGTCTTCAGACCCCATTCTAAAGTTTCGGACCTCTTACCCTCGGTTAAAGACAAAATATCTCCGCTCCAAGCACAAGGAGTGTATTGCATTTTGTGTTCGTGTAGCAGCGTGTACATTGGCGAAACTAAGCGGCCAGTCGGTGTGCGTGTGTCCGAACATGAGCGTTGTACTAGACTGTTATATATAGCCGGTTCAGCGCTGGAAGAACACAAACTCAATTTCGGTCATCAAATTCTATTCAAAGATGTCAAGCTTCTGTCCCGTGAATCGCATTATTTCCCTAGGAAGATCCGTGAATCTATTGAAATTTATAAACATCCCCGCAATCTCAATATAGACGGTGGCTATACGTTACATCCAACGTGGAAAACTCTACTGAACTCTACTAAGAATTATCACGCCCATACGACGCATGCCATTGGCTCATTGTCCCCAGCCAATAATAGGCCACCATCTGACCCGGTCCCCCCTAAATAAGTTGTGCCGATCTCTGTCATAGCATTCTTCAAGCTACTGCGAAACGACGAACATCTACGTACAGCCCTGAAGATGTCCCTTGAAACAGCGGACGAAACGCTGGCAATTACGCCTAACTCGACGCGGTTCCAACCCGGAAACCGAGATCTACATCTTCAATGAAAGAAGTCATCTAGATTACCAAATTTTTTTCATTAGCCAAACACACCGTATACTAGACAATGATTCTATACTTCGATGTTTATTTGAACAAAGCGAGCCTCTATTATCGTTAATAAAGTTGATTTATTTTTTATTTACTAATATAACTCTAATTGAATTGATTGAGTATACGAATAACGGAAAATAGATTAAGTTGTTAAATGGGATCCTTTAATTTATTGTTATAAATCAATCGTCAATGGGGCCATTTCTTCGAAGACACATTTATATAGATTACGTAGTTTCTCCTGCACATAGGAAGTTGGCGAATAACTCCATCAATCCGTTATCCTTTCAAGTTTTGTTCCGTCTAACTGGATTGCTAATCTAGTTATAATCCGTTTTCGTGACCCGACCTCATGTTACATGTTCTGTCGTAAATAATTGGGTTCCATTCGAACATCACCGCACCAAAAATATTAAATACAAATCACTAAATATTTGTTGTTTAATTCTTTCTTTTCTCTTTCATTGTATCTTTACGTTCTTAGTTCGCCTGGGAAATTTATTAACTTCAGTTTAGGCAGTTTAACAGACAGGGATAATATGTTTTTATTAAATCTGAAGGTAAAATTACCTCCAATATTGCACCATGTCCTCAATTAAATTTTCATTAAGAGTAGCCTATAATTAAATATAAATTTGGGAACACTGTTGAACAGTAAGGTTTTTCGAAAGTCAAATTTTGATAACCGTCATAGTTAATTTATTGAAAAGTTTTCGATTATTTATTATCATGTTAGAAATACAACACAAAGTTTTTATTGTTGAAAGTTATTTTAGAACTGGTAGATTAGAATTTAGACCTATTAACTTAGTAGCTCCATATGAAAAAGTTTTGGAAACATGTGCAAAAGTCCAATTAATGGAATATTGTGAAAAAAATTCTCTAATTGAGTCGAATCAGTCGGGGTTCAGAAAATATCATTCATGTGAAACGGTTGTGCTGAGTGTTTGCGATGCGTGGGCGAAAGTAATTGATAAAAGCAAGTTTGCAATTTAGTCTGTTTAGATTATATTTCGAGTGCTGTGAGTTAGTTTCTTGTTTTCATACTTTTAACTGTTAATTACATCGTAATTTTTGTGATAGATCCTGTTTAATATCGCTTGATTGAACCTACTTCTCCCAATTATTTCGACGTAAGTGTGCATTGAATTTGGTTCAGTTTCAATAACTTACGCATACATTTTTAGTTTTCATTTAAGTAGATCTAGAGCATTGTTTAAGTTACTTTTTCAGATATGATATGGAGGAAAGTCGAGAACGGCATCGTAAAACAATGGCAAGTTGGATTGACGATCATACTAATTGTATGTCCATTGTCAGTGATTCCGAAATTTATTGCAAAATCTGTAAAATATCGTTTAAAAATTCTATAAAATCGCACGTACAACGTCACTTAGCATCGCAAACACATGCACAGTAGTTAGAACCGTTGGAATCTGACAATTTTAACGAAGAACTGAAACTTTTATGACGGATAATATTCCATTAAATAAACTTAACAATCCCACTTTAAAAATTTTTTTCTAAAAATATATTGGTCGAAATGTTCCTGATGAGTCCACCTTACGCAAATATTGCGTTTCTAAGTGCTACACGAAAGCAATAGAACACATTAGAAGTCATCTTTCAAATCAGTACCTCTGGATAAGTGCCGACGAAACTGTCGATAGATTAGGACGCTGTGTGGTAAATGTTATAGCGGGTATACTATATCCAACTATTCCATATAACGCATATGGAATAGCAACAAAAGTTATAAATACAGTTGATGCGGAAACAGTTGCTAAAACCATTAACGAGAATATTCAAAAAATACTTCATTCGGACGACAGGTACAAAGAAAAGTACTTTTATTTGTGACAGTGCTGCATATATGTTAAAAAACAGGCAAACTATTAAAGGAAACACATCCTAATATGCTGCATATTACTTGTGTAGCACATGCTCTCCACAAAATCTGTGAATATATCAGAGACACCTTTCCAGAAGTTGATAGACTTGTATCTGCTTTTAAAAAAGTTTTCAGAAAAGCACCATCGAGAGTAGCTCTTTACAGGGAAAAACTGCCATCTTTGTTACTGCCTCCCTCTCCAGAAATAACTAGATGGGGGACTTGGTTAGAAGCTACTAGTTTTAATGCAGAGAATTTCGATAGTTTGCAAAATTTCGTGGCATGTTTAAATGACGATGCTCGGAGTATTTCTGAGTGCAAGGAACTAACACAAATTCGACATTTAAAAAATCAGTTGTACTTTCTTCAGGAAGACTTTGGAAATTTGCCAAAACTAATCACTTATTTTGAAAATCGAAATCTTAAATTAAATGATGGCTTAACGACATTAGATGTGGCTATTAATAATTTGAAAATTATTCCAAGTTACTTCGGATGCGGCCTTCGGCAAAAGTTGGATGCAGTGTTTAATGGAAATCCAGATTTAATAACATTGCGGCAATTGTGTATGGGGACAATGCCACAACATCTAACTGCAAAATACGCGGAAATAAAATAATATTTCCAGTATGCACCTGTAACCAGTTGCGATGTAGAAAGGACGTTTTATATTTACAAGGATGTATGTCATTCAAAGAGAACAAATTTTACAGAAGAGAACCTTGAGAAAGTATTGCTAGTAGATATTAATACTCCTTTACTCAACTTGAACTACAAAATGAACAAATAAAAATGTATTTCGTATTTTGTAGCCGTATATATATATCCGTTTTATTATTATAAGTATATCTATATAAATCAAATTAAAAACTTTAAAAATACAAATGTTCAATAGTACGCTCGTGGGCGATGAGTCATCAACCTCTCGAGTCCGGTCTCTAGTAATTACAAAGTGTTTCACAGTTCCGATATATATTGCTAAATGTTTATTATGTATAGATAAATATTACAATAGACATGTATTTAAGATTTTCACGTATTTACTGAACCAACAAAAATATAATAAAAGCGATCAAAATAGAGTATATTGCTAAATGTTTATTATAGGTATATAGATAAATATTACAAAAAACACACGTAATCGAGGTTATTCATATATTTAATGAACCAACAATGATATTATAAAAGCGTTCAAAATAGAATATTGAACCATTCATAAAACTTGCTAATTTCCCTCACACACTTATTCACGGTAAGCAAGATACCCATTTAAAATCCTAAAAAGCCTCCTTTAAAAATACCTGCAAATATATTAATTTTAAAGGCATGTTAAAATATAGCTTAAACGTCCATTATTACTGTATACTTTACTTTATTAATGAATGCTATTTATGAAGGTGTAGTTAGACGACTAAATTTATTATTTTTATTCTCTTTGCAAAAATTTTCCTCAGATATACCGCGTAGATATTCTCCGACGTATAATTTCAAATTTAAAGATTTTTCAAAAGATTTGATCAACATATATGTTTGAACAGCCAGGAGGATCATTTGGCAAATATTTAATTAAACCTTGATAAAACAAGCGATATACGACACGACATTATTATATTTGACTCAGGTAAATGTAACAGTTTAGATAAATATATATATTTTTCTCAAATAAAATTTCTATAAGATACTGCTCTATTGTGTGATTATTAGAGAACGGACACACTTACCACATGACTAAGTTCTCTGCATACAATAGCCATTGTCCATTGTTAACGCTGCGAAAATCAGGTGGCCGAGAAAGTCAAACACAAATACTTCATTGTATTACGCCGGGATGTACTCAGCGAAGTTTATAAACATTTCGAATTGCCGATTACCTTTAATGGATATTTTTCCTCCGAATACAATAGCTCTGTTGTCATTGCAATCGCAGCGGACCAGATGGCCGGGAAAGACTAACAAATACTTCATTGAATTACGCCGAGTCATGTGGTAAGAATGTCCGTTCTCTAGTGATTATATATTAATATTGCAACTCGTAATCTAGGACACAGAACTATTCAATACCGATTACGTGTCCAAATATTAATGTATCACAACACAATAGAAGTATTCAATTTAAAAATGGTATTTTACAAGAATTTTGTTAGCGGGAAAAACATATATATTTGTTTGGATTGTTACATGTACAACAAGTAACATACATAATGTTTTTCCCATTGCTTTATCCAGGTTTAATAATAGTAATTAGAATTGACACAACGAAAATTCGATTAGTAGCGCGCGCTTCGAAAAGGTGTAAGGGGCTTATTTAGCAGATAATAAATCTAAATAAACACTTACAGCATTTTCAGTACACAAAAAAATAAATTCAATTAAATATTTGCAGCGTCAAGTATGTTTCAACAGTTTTGTTCGTGTAACCGTGCAATCTTCTCCACTTTCATTCTTTCGTTATGTAACACAACATCATGAATTTTTTCAACCATTTCTACAATGGTAACACATTCTGATAGTCCGCAACGTTCATCATGTTTGAGACTTGTTTACGTCGCCACGTTTAGAGCAAGCGATCCAGTGACAAATCGTAGCCTTCGAAGGAGCATATTGCCCAATGTTTGCAACACATCAGCCAAAACCTCAACGGTGTTCATCTTCTTAAAAAGAGTACTGAAAATTGCACCATTCCTAGTGATTTTATTCATTTTACAACTTTCAGTAAACTCGTCTTCTTTAAGTAACTATATCTGTCAAATTAATCGTCACACGATGGTGAAAATTTTAAACTTGTAGAAGCATGGTCTACTTGAAAATATTACCATTTTTATAACAAGCAAACATTGATAAACAAGTCTCATCTTCCGTTAAATCATCCTCGTACATATAGGGTGATTCATAACCTATACAACAAACGTAAATGGGTCATCATTAATGCTATTTTGAACAAATAAGTTCCTATGTACATGTGGCAAATCTTTCATAGTTTGCAATATACTGTTTTTCTAAATTAACCGTGCGCAAACTCACAATACTACAAATAGAGTACAAATATTTTTATTAATTAAAGTTGCCATAAACATTAAATTAAATAGTATCTAATTTGATAAATTCTCATAATGTGCTCGATGAGCTTGAATACATGCATCTAAAGAATTGTACAGACGATTAATATCGTTTCGTGTGCGCATACCATTGGCACAGTTAATATTTCTGTCCAGTAATTGGTCACGAATTTCAGTCTCCACTGCATACACATTTCATTTTAATTCTCCCCAAAAATGAAAGTATAATGGGTTGAGGTCTGGTGAACGTGGTATCTATTGCACTGGACCACGTTGCCAATCCATGTTTCTATAGATAATTTCTCCATTTCTCCATCATGTTGTAACCGCATATTCTGTGTATTAAGTAATGGTGCAAATTTCTGAAACAAGGATTCCCTCCCACCCAAATATTAATACTAAAACGTCGCTAATTTCTTCGCTGTCGAGTAGCATGTCGATTTTCTAATGACCATCAATGTTCATTACGTGTGTTGTTGAGTCCATCGCGCATAAACGTTGCTTCATCCGTCCACAATACATTAGATAGGAATGCTAGATGTTCTGTTATTTGATCTAATAGCCATTGACAAAATTGCAGTCTAACCTCCATAATCTCTGTTCGGTAAAGCTGGCACTGTTTGAAAATGATAGGGATGAATCATCTCGCCGTATAAAACTCTCCATACGGAACTTTAGCTAGAATTTACCTGTCGTGCTATTTGTCGAATAGTGATGCGAGGGTTTGTCAATTACAACATCGACAATTGCTTCTTCCACTTTTACTTTACGCAATACATGGACCGCTGGTATGTTTAGCAATATATAACCAATGAAACAGACATGTAAAATACACATCTGTAACTGTAAACATGGACAACACACCTCGTATTTTCCAGCTTTTTACTTCTGCTTAAGACATATGTTTCTGCTATTACTATTAAGCGTCGTCAGTTAAGCTAGTGAAGTAATTTAAAAGCTTAAATCGCATAAGGTATAGCAAATTTCGTCCTATTAGGTAGCACCATATAATATTGTGACATCTGACGGACGCAAGAGACTATGCCGAAAATGGCAACCCTTCCCTTGACCGGCTAAGCCGGTACAGAAGGGAAGAAAATACGCATATAGGTGTAAGTCCATTAACACGATGCCAGATGGCAGTAAATATACAAAGAAGGTTTAAGTATATCAATACGTTAAGTACGTATTACGCATTTGTTACAAATGAAACACGACGCTTAATAGTAATAGCAGAAACATATGTCTTAACCAGAAGAAAAAAGCTGGAAAATACGAGGTGTGTTGTCCATGTTTACAGTTACAGATGTGGTATTTTACATGTCTGTTTCATTTGTAACAAATGCGTAATACGTGCTTAACGTATTGATTTACTTAAACCTTTTTTGAATATATAACCAGTTTCTTGGGTTCTTTGAAAGGTTCTTGAAAATACTTCTCGTTCTGGTTGTCATTTAGCTGGAAACCGTCGTTGGTATTCTCTGCAGCATTACGAGTATTTCCATAATAAAAACCATAAACAAAAATCATATTCGTATATTCAAGTGAACTAAAAGATGCCATGTGTAGAGGTTCTTTATACGTTTACAGAAAAATAGAGTAAATGTAGTAACAATTTGACAATTCTATTACATTCATTCGTTACTAGAACACTAAGTATGCCGCCTACCTCGTATGATACTGTACTGCTTTCATTCCAACTCGTGGAGTGCATTTTATGCAATTAAATATGTAGTATTGTGAGTTTGCGTACGGAGAATTTAGAAACCCCAGTATATCGCAAACTATTAAAGATCTTCCACATATAAATAGGAACTCATTTGTTCAAAATAGCATTCCAGATCACCCATTTACGTTTGTGGTATAAGTTATGAATCACTCTATACATTTTTCAAAAATAAATAATTATTTTCCTAATTAAATGACGTTCAGAAAAGATGTAATGGATTCAATAATTTCTTAAATACCTTAATGTATATTCAGAGGTATTTCTGACGTCAAATTTAATTTATTGGAACATTTGCTATGATGAATATTTACTTGCTCGATATTTTATACAGGCTATACTAACAAATGCCGACAATAATCTAGATCCAAAAAATGCAAACGAAGAAAAATTAATTGCTTGTATAACTGTTTGAGATCAGCATTTTTGAGATACTCCAATTCCAGAAAGGGCACTCCAGGTGGTAATGTGAATAAAATCGGTTGCTAAGCCCACACTGTCAGAATTATATGCCTGCCAAAGTATCAACATCAACATGTTAGGTTAAGGCAGATGTTACACCACATACATATAAATAAATATACCGCTCCTGATCCACTGCGCATTTGTACGGAGTGCGGAATAAAAGGAGATAGAATTTGACGACATTTTTACGTATTTCTTGCTGTTTAGGCAACCCAGTCAGTGCTTTTGTATAATCTGATAGTAGTGTTCACAGGTAGTGTTTACTGTTTATTTATATACATGTAACGTTTTTTTTCAGTTCCGTTGATTATTGAGATCCACGTTATATTGTGTTTATTATTTTATTGTAAATAATAAAATAAAATAAAACAATAACTTTGTTTTACCACTTTATTATTACTTTATTATTATTATATTTATTATTATTATTATCACATATAATCGTGACCGCGGTTTCGACATACAATGTCATTATCAAACTGCAAAAGTTACAGGCCTACATAGAACTTATAAATGACACAAAAAAATATATGGGGGTGGTTTATGATGTTATTTAAAATTACTACCATATACTTAACTATTATATACAACATTGGAAAAGAGGTGTATATATAAGATCCAACTGTTCATTTAAAACGATATCTATTGTATTGTTCCGGCTTTTAAAAATCTCTAGGGCCTCTAAAATATTTAATTTACGACCTTTCTCGGCCAAATGCAATATTTTACGGTGACTAAATGTATGTCTTTCTGTAATAAGATGGTTTGCGAATGTTGAATCTGTTTTCTTTAGTTTATATGACCTCCTGTGTTCTTTTTCCCGTATAATAAAACTTCGACCAGTCTGACCTATATATACACTTTTACAATCATTACAATATAACTTATACACTCCTGATTTGTTATTGATATCTGTTTTAGGTTTTGCGTTAAAAATGAAATTACTTGTTTTTAGATATGGTTTGTAAGCTATACTAACATTACTATTATTTTTTGAAATTATATTTCCAATTTGTTCGCTTATTTTACCGAAGTAAGTTAACGAGACAAATTGTTTCAAATTAGCACTATCTTTAGGATATACTAAACTAAGGGCCACTTGTAACTGTTTTTTCTTTAGTATACTGTCATGTTTTATTTTATTTTATTATTTTAAAAATGAATTACCACAAAGTTACGGCACGGCTACCAGTATTATTTTATTGTAGTTTAAAATAATATTAATTCTATTTTAGTCTTAAATATTTTATGTTATATAACTGTGCCGATGTTTGTATATGACTTAATATATATAACTTTCCTTTTAATAATTATATTTAATGTAAGTTTCGACCTCAAAATGATAAAACTCTTATTTAGTAGCGTGTGTCCGTTTTTCTTATAATTCCGAGGAAAATATTGAAAACGATATTTTACTAACTAAAATTGTTGTAATAGGAAACGAGAGAAAAATGTAAGTTGAAGTGCCAACAAACCTTTTTATTTTACATCTATTGGGATTGTTTTTAAGAATAAAAATTAATTGGTGTTTGCCAATATTTAAATATCACTTGGATAATAATAATGTCAATTTTTATGCGAAAATGGACCCTAAAAATAACAATATTTAACATCGTTTAACGAGATTATTGAAACAAAACGAAGATTGGTATAGCATAAATAGTTTAAAGCGATATTTTATTTGACCAGTAGCACACACAATTTACACGATAATCCTGTATTTGACGTGTTCTGGACGTATAAAAAATAAACAAAATGTAAGGTTTTTTTTTTTTTTTAATTTGACCTAAGGGTACGTTTGCAACCTTTAGTGTATATGGTAAATTAGTTCCTTTGAGGTCCTTTAATGATTCCTAAAGTTTTATTAATTTTACGGTCTGTTGGAAGGATCTTATCTTTAGCCCATTCCGAGTTTTTATCTAAAATAGCGGTTTTCAAACCACTAGCTTGACACTGACACGAGTCACATTGACGTTCCCTGGGCGAATGCAATTGTTGGAGATATACATATTAGCAAAAATTAAAGCGAGCACAGGTATCTCGAGTATTTGCAGACTAGCTTATTGTCCAGTAATAAATGGATGGAATTTTGGGCATTTACCTTGATACCTGCAGATGTTTTAACACCAAAATCTTTGTTTTTGTCGTTCATTTGTTGTTTGTTTTATTTATTTAATGCTAATTTAGTTCCAATTTCAGTTTCATTTATGTTTTTTAATGGTGTTTCTGAACACTTAATGCATTATATCTTGAAAATTTTCTTATGTAAGATATCAAACATTTAGCGGTCGAGGGGTTTCTCAAAATCGCGGAAAAGAATTAGGAGTTGTCATTTGAGAAACAACAGATACGTCATTTCTTGGAGACAAAAAGTTGTAAAGGGGTGATTATGGTATGAAAATGTGCGTTTTTATAAAACAAAATCGACGTGTTTCGGGATTTTTTCATAAAATCACTTATTTCAGTCCCATTCCATTCCATACTTTCCGGACACGATATTTATTTGCGCACAAAATCAATTAAAAATTTCGAGATAAATGCATGGGATACTGTACGTCGATAGCTCCTTTATCTTATTTTTAAATCGCAAGAACATGGTAAAGCTGTCTAACTCTAATAATCTTCCACGGTTTACACAATCGATCTAAACCATTTTCCGAAATCACATAATGAATGTAAGTGGTAATATCAGGTTGTTCATCTAAGCGGTTAATTTGAGTTGGATTGCTGTTGACGGCGGATTTGCATTGCCGGGAGGATGATGACGAGAATCGGATGATTTCTCCCGTTAAGTTGTTGAAGACAGTGCTATTGGAATTGTCATGAAACCCTGAGAGTTCTGCACGAGACGGATTAGTTTATTTCGTAATGAATTTCATGTGTGTATTCATGAATATAGTAGCGTTTTTGCGTACTTTAATTAAACACCACAGAAGCGAAGCATTTCCTTTTTTTGCTTTCGAAATGTATAATTTACGTCTTTGGATGTATTTACATAGAGCTCTAGTATTTTTTTTTTATATTTTGAATACTATACGCGCTTCCTTTGTATATGGAAGTTGGAATACCTTTTAAAACTCATCGTGTATATATTTATCGTTATAAAGATATAAGGAACAATTAATATACAGGGTTAGGTAAATGTATGGATCCATTCGAATATCTTCGACATGGCTATTTAGATTTTAATTAGATTTTTCATAATTAATTAAATGCAATTCGGGGATTCGATGAGTATATTTATATCCGAAACAGGCTTCAGCCGGAAACGATGTTAAAATTTTTATTTTAAATAAAACCTGTATATTTTTATGAATATCAGTAGAGCTCTGCTCTGGCAATTCAGTAATATTAAGGTTTGGCACCCTTTTGTTTAACAACGTCAAAAACATTAAATTAAAGCTGATATTTTAAAATCATGTTTATGTTTAATAAGTAGAGACCGGACACGAGAGGCCGATGACTCATCGCCCACGAGCGCACTATTTAAAATTTGTATTTTTAAAGAGTTTTTAATTTTATTTATATAATTGGTGGTGATCTATAAAATACGAAATACATTTTTCTTTGTTCATATTGTATTAACTAGCAATACTTTCTCAATGTTCTCTTTTGTAAAATTTGTTCTCTTTGAATAAAATACATCCTTGTAGATAGAAAACGTTTTTTCTACATCGTCCGAATGAAGCATTTGGTGCATATTCTCGTAAATTTTAGCTACTGTTTCCGCATCAAATGTATTTATAACTTTTGATGCTGTTACATATGCGTTATGTGGAATAGTTGGATGTAGTACACCAGCTATAACATTTATCACACAGCGTCCTAATATATCGACAGTTTCGTCGGCTCTTATCCATAGGTACTGATTTGACAGATGGCTTCTAACGCGTTCTACTGCTTTCATGTAGCACTTAGAAACGAGCGAAATGAGTGCAGAACTACGAGCGATGTTATAGACTATTCATATGGTCTATGATAATTTAGACCTTATGCGTCCGGTCTTTATTTGTAATAGTTCAATTAACTGAAAAAGAACGTATGGAAATTCTGATGATGTTTGGTTTTGGTGACCGCGTCAGAACTCATGTAGAAGTATGCGATTTATTTAGCAATTTGGATCAAGATCGGAGATCGGCATGCAATATCACCAACTGTCGTTGGTAAAACTGAGAAAGTATAACTTGACTGGAAATATTAGAAAGTTGCCTAAAAGTGGACGACCAAATGTTGAAACTAATGAAGTTATTGCTCAAGTTATTGCTATAACATTAGAAGAATTACCACAAACTTCTACTACATCCCTCGCACTAAACTATGATATAAGTTGCCGATCAGTAGCCAGAATGAACAATACCAATGGTATAAACCACGTTAAGTGCAAGAATTATTGGTATGGGATTATGATCGTAGAATTGAATTTTGCGAAAAAGCGATGGAGATTTGCAAAAACGATCAATATTTTGCATACAATTTGTTGTTTCGTCACGAGGCTACGTTCTGTTTTAATGCTAGTCGCCACAATTTTTGGTATTGGTCAATAGATAACGCTCATTGGTTACTAGAAACGCATACACAACATCCCCTGAAATTAAACATTTGGAAAAGTCTTTCTTTAGAGACTGTGGTTAAGTAAAAAACTTAAAAAAGGTATATAACCCCTGACCACAATTACTAATCGTACCATAAATACGTATTTCGACAACTAAGTTGTTATCATCAGTAGGTAGAACCACTAATCATAGTGTCGCATATGGGATACAGTAAATCTAGCACATCTGATCACGCAACAACTTTACACGCCGTCCACGCATACACTAACTTAAAAATAAAAATATATCGACTAAAAATTACGACAAAATTACCTCTCTTAAGAAAACGGCAACCACATGTGCTTATTCTGTTATGTTAATGTTAATGTTTTTCGTCATAGGATGGCTTTGACATAGAAATAATCAATAAATCAATTAGAAAAACAAAATTAAAAAAGGCAATCCGCCAATCCACAAGTTTGGTATCTCAAAGTAACCAGGAGAAAAAGTACATGTGTTTACCATACCATCCTATCACGAAAAACATTAATAGTGTTATTAAAAAACGAGGTCTCCAAGTTGCCTTTCGTTCCGAAAATACCATTAAAAGTTTCCTAGGAAATACCAAAGATAAAGTTAACTTGAATTTGAAATCAGGTATATACGAAATTAATTGCGATGATTATTATTTGAAATATATAGGACAAACGAAACGATCAATAATAACTAGATTTAAAGAACACATATCACGTATTAAATTCAATAGACCAGAAAAATCTAACGTTGCCAATCATACTTTAAATACACAACCGATGTCGATTAAAGGGTTAAAACTTGTCAAAGCTATTAATAATCCTCGAGATCTTGACGCATATTAAAGCATTCATATCGTTAAAAATAAAGGAAACACCATTAATGTAGAAAAGGGTCCGATTCCCTATAGTTGTCTCTGTTCATTCTTAGAAGAGAGGTAAAAAGGTTCAAGATGCGCAGAGAGAGAATAAACACTTGTGGTTGCCGTTTCCTTAGGAGAGGTAATTTTGTCGTAATTTTTAGTCGATATGTTTTTATTTTTTCAGTCAGTGTATACGTGGACGCCGTGTAAAGTTGTTGCGTTATCAGATGTGCTAGCTTTACTGTGCCCCATATGCGACACTTTGATTTGTAGTTTTACCTACTGATGATGGCAACTCAGTTGTCGAAATATGTATTTAGCATACGATTAGTAATTTTGGCAAGGGGTTATATACCTTTTTTAAACGTTTGGGCTGGTATTTTCAGAAACTGTATTAATGGCCCTTTTTAATTAATGGTACACTAACTGGACAGAGACATTCGACTTTTAGATCTTTTACGTATTTAGGTTATTCCTAGTATTGAGCAAGATGGGAAATTACCTGTAAGTGTTGGAACACTATGCCTTTAATGTTAGAAGTTTTTTAAACAAAACATTCCCAAATCGGTGGATTAGTCGTAGAAGATTCATTGAATGGGCCCGCACGTTTCCAGATTTAAATCCCCTAGATTTTTTTCTATGGGGTCATTTAAACTCTGTGGTTTATACTAGACGACCGCATAATCTGAACGAGTTACCGCAGAGAATAATTGAGGATTTAATTGAGCAATTAATTCGTGACGAGGCTTTGGCAAATATCATTCAAGGATTTGTTCGCAGACTTGCATATTATCAAGAAGTAGAACGATCATCGTTTCGAAAACTTTCTGATATTAATTTTGTTTATATTTTTTGTGTTCATTTTACTTGTTTTCAATACAATTTACATTATTAGGTTTAATTAAATAGTTTTGTCGTTGTTGAACAAAAGCGTGCCTAACCTTATTATTTCTGAACTCCCAGAGCAGAACTCTATTGGAGATCATAAAAATATACAGGGTGTTTTATTTAAAATAAAATAATTAACATAATTTCTGGCTAAATCGGAAGTCGAATTTCGAAATAATTATGCTACTCGAATTCCCTATTTGCATTAACTTAAATATGGAAAATTTTATTAAAATCTAAATAGCCATATCAAAGATATTCGAATGTGTCCATATATTTGCCTAACCCTGTATTGTTAACTAAAACATCACAATTTATAATTATTCATTATTAAAAGTTATTTTAAAATAATGTAATTGATGTAATTTCCAACACTGAAACTATTACCAATGAAACAGATATGCATTACACATCTGTATCTGTATACATGGACATACATCTCGTATTTCCCAACATTTATTTCAGCCCAAGATACGTGATTCTGTCTCAATAGACTACGTCAGTTTGGCTAGTGAAGTCAAGTTTGATGGATCACCTAACAGGTATAGCAAATTTTGTACTATCAGGTGATACCAGATAATCTAGTGACATCTGACGGACAAAAGAGACTATGCCGAAAACTGAAACTATATCTAAAATTGAAAAATTACTATAAAGAAAAATAAATAAATTTATGACAACTATACTATGTTATAAGTATTCCAAATATTGAATATGTGCGGGGGATGTTGATAACTACTTAACATACCATATAAAACGCCGCAATATTTGAGTATAAAATTTTATTTGTTCCACATAATTTACTTTAAGACTTAAACATCCAACAGAACGTTCAAAAAGAAATTCTAAACCGTTTAAAAAAATTCTATTTAATTATTTCTAAATCTATCTTTTATCTTTTACATATATAAAAGGCAAAGTTCGTACCTAATGTTTGTCCTTTATAGACTAAATTAGAAGAAGGTTTAAAGCTATTGAATTCCTCGATTCGACCAGTAGAAAGAAAGTTACGGTCCCAATAATATAATATCAATAGTAGTAGTTCTATTATTTAAATGTCGATGGCGCCAAAAGAAAGTACTGCTCACATTGAAGTTCACTAGGTTAGAAATGCTATCGCGCATGAGTAGAAGTAAGCTCGTGTCTTTAAAATTTAATAAAGACGAAGAATTAATTACTCGCACTTTGGAAACTCTTACAAGTATAAAAAAATTGTAAACTATGCTCTGAGAAATAGAGATTGTATAGTATACTTGTGTTTTTAGCTTTTATTGTAACACAATTCTATGAAATTTAGGTACTTGCACCGTTTTCAATATTGTGAATAAAAATGTCTTGTTTGCTTCTTATATATTTTGTCAATATTTCTTTAATTACATAGGTTTAATTTATTTTTTTTTCTTTCCAGGTAAGTTAGTATATTAATCAACTTTACTATCACCATCCACGATAACTGAGTTTAGATTGCAAGCGTAAGTACCATATACTTATTTATTTTGCCACTAAATCTGTACAAGATTTTGGGAGAGAGATAATAAAGGGCTTTGGTATGTTATGCCGTTGTACAATGTTCGAAGTCCTACATAAATTATTTTAACGATGTTTATTCAGTACAACGATACTCATAATCCTTCATCTAAACAGCAATTTTCTATTTAATGTATAATTGCGATTGAGATTTGTTGAACCTTATGCATCTCGTGCAATTTATGCGGTATTGAATCACCATGTTTATTCACTTGTTTAAGCTTCCGTAGTTGTTTTTGTATAGTTAAACAAACAAACTTGACATGGATCTTCATCTACGTACATGTCTATATACAACTTCATAGTTCAAGTACAATCCTAAAAAATTAAATAAGTTTTATACATTCTTCCAACCACGTACAGAAAAGTAAAACAGAACACATACAAGGTGTCTCGTATCGTTATGTTCAAATTTTAGGAGTGTAAAGTAGACTTCATTTCAAGTAACAAAAACACAAAACTTGTATATCCATTTTTATCTGTCTCAAAGTTACAGATCTATGAATGTGATTTTCAGATCATGAAAAAAATGTAATCCTAAAGTCAATACAAACTGATTTTATAGAAAAAAAGTTATACGATTCAATAACAGGCCTGTGATTGTTAACGTCGCATAATAAAATGTTATCCTAAAATAAATAAACACGTGTCGTAGTGCATACAGTAATTTCTTGGAGATCTACAAGAAAAAGTACTGGAAATTGATTTATGATAAAGAAGGTTCTTACTTATTTCGTAAGTGCTGAACCATGAATATCATACAATAAACAAATGTTCAGATGACTGTTAACCTTGCATTTTTTAATAAAGGATTACATTACGTTTCAGTTCATACAATAGCTTATTAGTGAGTGGACACGTTTTCTTTATTCAAAATGCTTACCGATTTTCTTCTCAAGAGTATGCGGACATGCATTTTGTGTATGGCTACTGTAACGGCAGTGCACGTCAAGCAGTTATTGAATACCGACATCGGTTTCGCGATAGACGCATTCCTCATTACAGAACATTTCTGGAAGTACACAATTTCGGGAATGCGGACTGCGTGATTATCTTTTCGACCGAGGAGTAAATTTGCCAGCAGACTTAGAGGAAGAAGCAATAGTTATTGTTACAAGGGATCCAACTCTCAGTGTACGTCGAATCGCTAGACAACTAGGAGTGCCACGAACGACAGTTTGGCAAATTTTAAAACGTGAGGGCTTATATACATACACTATCGCAGGAGATACGGTTAGCTTGAGGCAGACCACTATGCTCGTCTAGTTTATTCTACCTGGATATTAAGACAGTCACGGCTTCATTTTAATTTCTGTAGAATAGTCCTCTGAACAGATGAATCTACGTTCACGAGAAGTGGTGTTACACATTTGAGAAACCTGCACAGGTGGTCATAAGAAAATCGCAAAGCTATACGCCCATCTAAATTTCAACATGAATTTTCTCTATTAACGTTTAGGCGGCTCTAATCGATGACTTGTTGATTGGTCCTGTCGTTCTTCCTGGGAGGTTAAATGCGGACAACTACCTTCATTTTGTTATTGACGAACTGCCGGGTCTTTTAGAGGATGTCCCACTGAATGTTCGACGAGACATGTGGTCTCACATGAATGGGATACCACCACATTTCGGAATTGCTGTCCGAAATTGGGTTAACGTCAATTATCCAAGATGGATTGGTCGCGATGGACCTGTTGCATGGCCACCCAGGTCACCCGATCTTAATCCCCTTGACTTTTATTTATAGGGAGTACATGAAAAATTTAGTCTACGCGCAAGTTTCGAACACAAGAGAAGAGTTGTTGGATCGTATTCACCTGGCTGCCGAGCAAATCCGACAAAACAAATATGCAATTCGGATAAGTACTTCTTCTGTTGGCTTACGGGCACAAGCCTGCATTCAACAAGGTGGTGAACATTTCAAAAATATTGTTAATTGAACTTTTTTAGATAAAGTCAGTTTGTATTGACTTTAGTATTACATTTTTTTTCATGATCTGACAATCACATTCATAGATCTGTAACTTTGAAACAAATAAAAATGGATATACAAGTTTTGCGTTTTCGTTACTTGAAATGAAGTCTACTTTACTCTCCTAAAATTTTAACATAATGATACGGAACATCTTATATAGTGTCAAGAACAAATAAACAGCGCAATACCAAATTAGTATAGTAATAGGAATAGTTTAAAAAAAAATAACTAAGCTTTTGTAACTATTGGTATTTATATCAGAGATGCGAAATCCTTTTCTTTTTATTTTTGAACTTATACAGAAATAAGACAAATAACCCTACTAACTCTTATTTACAAAGCCCTGGCAAATTTGACAAAACGACTAAAAGAATACCCGGAGAAAATTATCGGTGACAATAACTGTATACGTATTTGCTTTATACCAGTGACCTGCCTACAACATGAGTCATAACTGTTACTTGATCTTCAGTCCTCTCTCATGTCATACTGACCCGGTGAAAGCATCCAGGAATATCTAAGACAACATTAATAAAATTCTATCTAAGCCCATCTTTATAACATTTTCATTCCTGAATGGGACTGGCCCACCTGTGCAAATTAATAATTGAAACCTACTTCAAGGTGAAGAGGTAAAATATAACAAAATAATTGGAAACATAATTGAGTAGGTAAAACCTTATCAAGTTTTGTATAAAACAAAAATATTTTTAATAATATAAAATATTATTAAAATTGAAGTGTGAAGAACAAAATACAAGTTCATATATTTGTGAAGGTATCTCTTTAGAGTGGTAAACACGTGTTTTATCTTTCTACAGAATCATCAGTACGTCTCAGCTTAATAATAATATTTTTTTTCTAATCAATAGAGATCGGACACATCAGGCCGAAATTACGATGGACCATATTAATAATCTATAACATCGCTTAGTTATTGAATAGCACTATTCATTCGATTAACCGCGCATCTATCTTTTGTCGTTGAATTATGACGCAATTAGTTCAATATTACAGTGAAATTCCCTTCTTCATGGGCGTAGATAGAAGCGTGAGGAGTTTTTATAATTTATTTTATTCATTACTTTCTATTTCGTAAGATAAAGTACGGTGAGTTAGTTTCTTTTTTCATTGTTTTAACTGTTAATTACATACTTCGTCATTTTTGTAATAGATACTGTTTAATATCGTTTCATGGAATCTACTTCTCTCAATTATTTTGACGTAAGTGTCCAGTGAATTTCGTTTAAGTTTCAATAACTTACGCATACATTCTTAATTTTCATTTATTTAGATCTAGAACATTGTTTAAGTTACTTTTTGACATATGATATGGAACAACGTCGAGAATGGTATCGTAAAGCAATGGCGAGTTGGATTAAGGGTCATACTGATTGTATGTCCATTGCCAATGATTCCGAAATTTATTGCAAAGTCTGTAAAATAACTTTAAAATATTCCAAGAAATTGCACGTAGAACGTCACTTAGCATCACAAACACACACAGAAATTAGACCCGTTGGAATCAGAAAATTTTAACGAAGTACTCTGTGAAACTTTAATGGCTGCAAATATTCCATTAAATAAACTTAATAATCCCACCTTCAAAACATTTCTTCAAAAATATACTGGTCGAAATGTTCCTGATGAATCCACCTTACGCAAATATTATGTTTCTAAGTGCTGCACGAAAGCATTAGTAGAAGCCATCTTTCAAATCAGTACCTATGGATAAGTGCCTACGAAACTGTCGATATATTAGGACGCTGTGTGGTAAATGTTGTAGCTGGTGTATGTAATAGAAAAAATGTATTTCTGAATGCAAGGAACTGGTACAAATTCCGAATTTAAAAAATCAGTTGTACTTTCTTCAGGAACACTTTGGAAATTTGCCAAAACTAATCACTTATTTTGAAACTTAAAATTAAATGATAGATTAACCACATTAGATGTGGCTATTATAATTTGAAAAATATTCCTATATAAATTCCTGAATAGTGACTTCGGATGTGGCCCTCGGCAAAAGTTAGACGCAGTTTTGAATAGAAATCCAGATTGAATAACATTTTGGCAATTGTGTATGGGGACAAAAACTAAATACGCGGAAATAAAAGAATATTTCCAGTATGCTCTTATTACCAGTTGCTATGTAGAAAGGATGTTTTCTATCTACAAGGATGTATTTCATTCAAAGAGAACAAATTTTACAGAAGGGAACCTTGAGAAAGTATTACTAGTTAATATTAATACTCCTTTACTCAACTTGAACTACAAAATGAACAAATAAAAATGTATTTTGTATTTTATAGATGACCAATCGTTTGTTTTACAATTATATACATTAAATTAAAAACTCTTTAAAAATACAAATTTTCAATAGTATGCCCGTGGGCGATGAGTCATGAGCCTCTCATGCCCGGTCCCTAATTATTACACACGTCCTGGACTTTTGACGCATTACCATCACCACCAATTATTATTTAAACATTTACAGCATTGTTGGGCCACTCCAGCTAGCCCGAGAATCAACACACGTCAACACGAGGCACAAGCGTCAATTTTGTATCAATTTGGCGCTCCCACGTGCTCAGATACACCTTAACCCTATCTAGCGTTCTCGTAACACAACTTTTATTAAATGGGATATTTCTCTGAACTTATTTCTTTCTAAAAATGCTTTCCTTAAATCGACGATATCAGCAATAGTTCTTACACATATGCTGTTGCGCATAACATATAAATTACTTCAATAATCATAAATCAATGAATTAATTTCGATAAAATCTGTTCTAGAAAGTAACAACTCCGAACTAACAAGTTTTCGAACCCAAATCGTAACAGATAGGTACGAGACTAATGAATTACATCGGCTTTCGAATTTTCTTGCTGACTCGAATGGAAATGCGCGAATGTAAATCATCGCAGGGATATTATGGTTCGAATGAGCGGTCCTCGGACGACCATAAATTTAGCTTGAAAAATGTCAGAATATAGAGATTTAAAACACATTCTTCCTCGATTCTATAAATTCACATAAATTTAACAAATATGCCATTGCACTTCCGACTGCCACCCCTCATGTTGGCCTCGCCGTCACTTCCGGCTTTTTTTGTTTCCCCCATTCTTTGTAATTTGCTTTATATGTTTATATCCGATAAGGCGGAATCGCCTTGTTTTTTTTCCCCGCTTTCAAAGGGAAAATATGTTTAATCTGACCAAAACAAACTGGTAATTCTACATAAAGAAAAGATAATTAACAAGTAGGTTGTTTTTCCATAGGGGTTTGATATCGATTTTACAAAAGCCAAGTTCGTTAATTACACTGTGGGATTTATTCTACAATATTCTTCCATATTTTATTTTATTGTATTTAAAAAGGGTACTAACATTGATATCTTTAATTATCTTTAATTACACTGGTCAACAAATTTTCATTTCTTTTATTTTTCTTTAGAAACTATGTATAGTTTATTTCAAATTATAAGAATATAACTTTGAACGGCTCTAATGCTTTTATTTCACCATCTGCATCAATAACTATCTGGCCGCTCAATACGATTATCTTTTACGCAAACAAACTGCTGAGGTCCGTAATGACAAAATTTAAGTAAATTGTAATTACTGCAATTTAGATGAAATAAAATTTAATAATAATATAAGTACCAACAGTTATTAATTTGAATATATAGTACTTATATATAGTTAAAAAGTCATTAAATTACAATTTAGATGAAATAAGTGCTTATATTTATTAAACAAAATTTAAGTAAATATAGTTAGGAGAGTTGGTATATATTACATCTAATATTGAGTCTATTTATTATTTATTGTTAATCGTTACTGCTGTATGTCGTTACTGCTGTATGCATATTTGATTTTTCTCTCTTTACTTAACGAACATGTGGCGTCCTTTTGCTGAAAGTGTTAGTGCTTATGATGTGGATAGTAATGATACTGTTGGAGCACGACAGAGAAAGCATATATCAGAAGATGCAAAACAGATAATTTTCAATGTCTATCATACCCTGATGGAAGAAAATAACGAACTACAAACCCAGAATATTCAACGAACGTCGCAATTAACCAAGGTGCCATTTGGAACAATATATAAAATAATTAAGAATAACGCAGGGCCTCGAAAGCAAAGAAGTGACAAAGGAGCACCGAGAAAAATTGAAGAGTATGAAATTGATACTATTAGGCAGCAAGTATACTCCTTCCACAGAGGAAATGTTGTATCTACACTTGACTGCTTACATAAAAGAATCAGTGATGAGCCTATAAATATTCAGGTTCTAAAGCAACCTTGTGGCGGACACTAAAGAAAGCTGGTTTTAAGTTTGGCACATAGACAAACGTCGCACAATTATGGAAAGCCCGAGGTTACAGAAACTTCGATATGAATACTTAACGGCAATTAGAAGGTATAGACAGGTAGGACGATTAATATGTTATTTAGACGAGACGTGGTATGACATCCATGACACAGTTTGCAAAGGTTGGGTGGATAGTTCAAGTATGTGTCAGTTGGACGCGCCGGTTTCGAGAGGGAAGAGAATAATCATTCTTCATGCTGGGTCAGAAAAAGGATGGATCGGACAGCCGCTATTATCTGCTAAAAATGTTAAATCCTCAAGTTTAGATTACCATGAAGATATGACCTCATCTTTATTTGAAGAATGGTTTTGTGACACTTTGCTTCCAAATTTACCAAAAGATAGTGTGATAGTGATGGACAACGCTCCGTATCATTCTCGACAGCAAACCAAAGTTTCTACAAAATGTAATAATAAGAAAGATATTAAAACATTTTTAGAAGCAATTATATTTTGAGGATCATTATACAAAAAAAACAATTAATAGAGGTGATGAAGACAAAAGAATATTTAAAGAATTATTATGTGGATAACAGAGCCAAAGAAGCAGGACATACAATTTTGCGTTTACCACCATACCATTGCATTTTCAATCCCATTGAATTGATATGGGCCCAACTGAAAAATACCATTAGACAAACAAATCAAACGCCGAAATTTAGGGAAAGCAGTGTAACACACATAAAAAATGCTATGGAACATATAACTGCTGTAAATTGGAAAAATGCTGTTAAACACGCAATAGCAAAAGAGGACGAATATATGCGCATGTACAAAATAGTAGCACCTTTGATTATAAATTTGCAATACAACACCGGTTTGCAAGACGACTCAATCACAGATGATTTATGAAATGCGGTGACACATAAAAATTTTATTGTGTATTACAAATAAATTAGCTTTATATATCTATATGTATCCACTACACATGTTGCCACACGATTTGTAATTTTTTCTATGTATATAAACCCAATGTACAGATATTTTTTATTATATACTTGAAATTAACAGCGTTTTATTATTATATTCTAAGGCCCTAATTTATAGTCAATACGGCCCCTAGATTCATACATTGGAAATAGGTAAACCGTACCTGTTCAATAAGGAGACCAGGTTTAATAATTATCATTGCAGAAGGTGGTGCAATAAAAGTATTAGAGCCGTTCAAAGTTATATTCTGATAATTTGAAATAAACTATACAATGTTCGTTTCTTTTGTAGTTCTAACAATAGTGGTAACTACAAATTTATTCTGGTACGTCAGGTTTTGAAAAAAAGATATTGAAAAGTAAATGAAATAAGATTAATTAGTATGTACATAATGTATTTTATGTATGTATGTACGTTTGAGTTTCGGTCTGAAATATGATTATATTACGGAAACGGTTATGGGTAGCTCTTGGAAATACAATTTTAGAAGACCTTCCTATGACCAGATAAATGATTTCCTTTCTGCTGTCGATTGGTCTATTTTACTATCAGATGATTTGCAACTGGGTCTTTCCTATTTGTATCGAACTTCACACTTCGCTATCCACAAATTTATCCCTAAATATCTAGAAAATTCTGATAAATATCCTATATGATTTTCGTCTTCAACAAATAAATTAATAAAGAAAAGAACTAAATTTTATAACAAATTTAGAAAAGGCAAGGACCATAATAACTATCTCAAATACAAAGAGTTAAGATTACATGTTAAGCAATCTATCGACAAGGACCACAAAATGTTGGTTTTATTCTCGTAGCAATCGACGCCTGGAGATGTACGGGTTTGTTGATTCGCAATGGAAAAAATCAAGTCTACCCCAACGGCTCAATTATAATGGAATTGAATCTGACAAACTTGAAGAAGTGCGTGATATGTTTGCAGATTTTTTGGAACAGTATATGTTAGCCATAATGATACGGCCACTCATTTTTCTAAACTTGATGTCTCATTTTACAAATCCATTTACTCTTAATAATGTAATCATTGACAGCGACATTGTGTTTTCTAAACTTTTCTCTCTGAAAGTTCGTTTCAGTCCTGGACCGGATGGTATTCTGGAATATTTCCTCAAAATATGCAGTTGTACTTTATCTCTTCCTTTGTCAATTATTTACCAGCTCTCTATAAAATTAGGATATTTTCCTGGCCAATGGAAATTTGCTCACATTTTTCCAGTTTTCGAATCTGGTGACAAATGGCGAAAAAATTAATAATAATTACCATCCAATATCGTTACAATCAAACATTTCAAAGGTTTTTGATTATATTGTATCTAGTTCTATCTATGACACCTTCCGTGAAGTAATTCACGTTAATCAACATGGTTTCTTGTCCGGTTCTTGTCTGGCCGTAGCTCCCAAACAAACTTATTACAATTTTGCTTCTATATTAGTGACGCACTGGAGTGATGATCTCAAGTAGATACCGCTTATGTCGATTTTTCTTTTGACCGTGTTGATCACAAGCTGTTGGTCCACAAACTTGCTCTTTATAGAATTGGTGGTATCTTGATTTTGTGAATTGCCTTTTACCTATCTCATATATCTCAAATACGTAAGTTGTCATTGAAAGCATCCGGACTTATATCGGTTATTTCCGGTGTTCTTCAGTGCTGCCACTTAGCACCATTTCTCTTTCTGCTTTTGATAAATGATTTATGTAAATATTTCACTTGTTCCAACTTCTCGGCCTACGCAGATGATTTGAAAATATATAAATGTATGGACTCATGTAATGACGGTAGAGCGCTTCAGGATGATATTGATTTGCTAGCCGCATGGTGTATGAGCAACAATATGTCTCTTAATCTTGCAAATGCCGTATTATCGCTTTTTCAAAGAAAAATAATACTTATGTTTTTACTTTCATGTTGCAAGGTACTGCCCTGGAAAGAGAATACATTGACAAATATCTAGTATAAGTTTAATTAGGAAAAATACAGTTCCCTTGAGTTAGTTATTATTGTCAATTTGACATTTTTTTATGTGTATTGAATTCATGATCGCGTGATAACCTATTGCTGTACACTTTTCAAACAAATATGTGACCATTTCTAAGTTAATTCATTTGTTATATCATTGTGTACACTTACCTGACTACAAAGCTATATTAAACCATTTATTTTACTCCAAAATCATTCTTGTTTTTTTTATTGAAGTAAATGTCCAAGCATTTATTGCATTATTTTGATTTACCAGTACTAAACAGCATATCGACAGAAGTACATGACTCATCCTATTTTTAACTCTTTATTGATAAGTTTTAAACATGCATAAGCTAGTCGGAGTATCCTAATTTTGGGCCTTAAATATCCAAGCAAAGCAATAGTGTACCAGAGATAAAGCTAACTGTGATAAGTACAATTTTTTTTAAATTTATGAATTAGGTGTGAATATGTCATTAGTCAAAGCGACATCTGAGAATAAGTAGAGCCGATAACACCCAGTGGAAAACGAGTGAACTCTTTCATCTCCAGGTATATTCAAATATATAATATCACCAATATTCTCTCAATTATATTTCATAATTATTTATATCTCTGACCCATTATATATCAATATATATGTAAATATATATATATACATACATACATACATAATATACCAACTTAGTTGCATACGTGTACATATTGCTGTGAACTTTGCTTTCAAATATATATTTATTTAAATGATTGCTTTTATGGGCAGTTGCACAAGCATAATTTTGTTGAGACTCTGTATAATCCGTGGTATCTCAGGGCTATCTTTTGGTTACGCAACTAGGCCTAGCGTTTAAAGTAAATGCAAAGAAATAATACAAGAGGTTATCGTTTAAAAATATTTTATTGTTTGTTCGTATTTTCACATCTCATTTTTGTTGTAATTTAAAATATTTCATTCTTAACCTATATCCTAACCTATGAATGCAACTTTAATAATACAAATATTCTTTAGTAAGTCATACACGGATAGTATTGGAGTTTTAATTCTGATTCAAAAATGAATCTCGCAAGCAAAGACTCTTGAGGATTTTACTCACAAAAGGGGGTATTTGCCCCGCAAATGCTGAGATTAGTACTCGAATTCTATCTCTGACTGAAATGTGGATCTCTGGTCCTACAAAGCGAGTGTGCTATTCAGCGCCTATTTAAGTGAAAACGAGTCCCTACAGAATAGGATATCCTCACACTGTATAAGTATTTTCCTATTTTCGCGCCTATCGCTGAACGTTATGAATTTTAACATTTCAAATGGCACAGCTATTTCGAGAACATCCAGGGAACACTACTTCCTCTTCGTTAGACTCCAATATCTGGCCTAAGATACACTTTAACTGTGTATTTATGACTAATTTAATATTTAGAATAATGATCGACATGCATTTTCTAATTTAACTAACTCTAGATGCCCCAATTTTTATCGTGTATAAAATTTTACTTACTCAAAGTTAAATTGTGCACACAAAATTTTTGAACTCCTCCTTGGTATATTATAAACTTTTATAATAATGATGAGAATAATAAGGATAACAATATTGATTATTATAATGAAATTAAACCTTTATTTATTCTTACTTAAATTTAATGCCATTAGGCTTAAATTTTTAGATTATATACTATATTCTAATTGAGATTTTTGAAATCAATAAGCGTCAAAGTTAAACTGATCAATTCGAAAATGTATCGTTGAATCTTCTATTTTGCGGTGCTTTTCCGCTTTTATACGCAGCGTTCTTTTCTTCTACGAATTCAGTTCTTACTTCAAATAATTTATTTCTGTTTTCTCTAATTTTCATAGTTATTTAATATTTCCACCCCTGTGTATTTTTATTTATCATGGGTAATTTTTATTTTTCCATGTCTATGGGTTGTCTCCATGTGTATATATTTCTTCCTTTGGTTGTAATTTTGATATTTGTACATTTTATTCTAGAATAGTGAATTTTTAGTCTCGTCTTCTCCGAATAGCTTCTCCTGCTCGTTTGTACAAGCAGATTTTACGCGGAAAATCGTCTGCGCAGTACACCTTTTCCCGTGGTATTTTCTTTCTCTTTCTTGTTTGTATGGTGTCGTCTTGTCCTTTGCTTTCTCTCGCATGTCCTTTTGATGCGTCTCACAATATGCCTTGTCACATGACTTTGTTTACATCGTGATATGACTGCATTAATTACTTTAATTTTGATTTTATGCTATTTGTTTACTTCTTGTTACTGATATTCTTGCTGTTTTAGATTTTACTGGTCCAGATTTCCCGCTTGTATGGCTTATATAATTAATTTCTCTTGTTTTAAAATAGCATTGGACGTCTTATGTCAATGCATCCATTTTGACAAGGTTATATTCATATATAAAATATAGTGAATTAAAATTAAATATGGTTACTAACGTTATTACTGTATAAAGAAGATATTATTTAATATTTTTTTATGATCTTACTGGTGTGTATAGCATGTTTTATTGATTTACTTACATTTTAAGCATTTAGTAATCAAATTAACCTAAAATTTATTGACATAACGTTACTTGTTTACCTATTAATTCTTGGAAATATACATCGAAAATTTTAATACTACATTAGGATATGATATACGAGGTGCATTTAAAATACACAACCTCGGTTGATTTCTTTTTAATTTGTTTTTACTTATCCAGTTATGTTTAATTAATTTCTATGTTATTAATTCTATTTTTAATTTGCACCCAAAGTTAATTTCACAGCACTATGTACACTGTTTTCAAGTTGTCTCTTAGCAATAGTTTCGACAGAATGGCAACTGCCTCGACATTACGGTGCGCAATGATTTTTTATCTGCCAGCACAGTTATCGAATTGCTATGTGTGATTTCAACAGCTGGAAATTCCCAATCTTCATGTACATATGTAGCATGTTCGCGAATTGGAAAAACCATTTGCTAGGTTTGTTTATGTATCAGATGGAATAACGAAGAATATTGTGTATCCAGAAGCATTGGGGCGATAGATTGATTATAATGAAAATATCATTGATTCTTTGTTTAGCTAGCGACTAAACAAAAATTTTATATCTGTCAATGGCAGTTAACACAAAGCAAGTTTTAATTTTTCTATAGAATGTGACCGAGCAATGCCGGGCTACGATTATATAATGAACGAATAATATAATTAGCGAATTAAATAACAACTCCAATAATATAAGATTAATCAAGATATGCATAATTATTTTGATTAATCTTATATTATGCAGAGAAAACCGCGTTTAAAATTAGATCAAGTTATAATTTATTAATTACATTTTCAATTTTGTAGAAATGATAATTAATAGGGGACAAAATCAACAAATTGTTAAATTCATGTTTAACAGTTGATTAGAATTAATGCAGATTATTCATAAAATGAGATATTGTTATATAAGTTGAAATTTTAATAAATGAATTTTTAATAAACTGTAAATACTTGTATTATTTATCTTAAAGTATACCAAATTGGGATGATAAAAGAGAAAGAACCAAATTTGACCCCCTTTCCTGCCATCTCATTCAATATACTTGCTTACTAATTATTTTGAAATTTTATATTTTGCAACTAAAGAATTTAAATCTTTAATGAACATATTTTAACAAAGCATACATTAGAAAGTATAAATATTATTTATTAATTTCCAAATAGTATTGATTTTTATTTTATTATAACCTCATATAAGAATGAAAATATTTCCTTTTTATAAAAATCTCCAATCTTTCTCCAGTGAGTACTTTCTCTCTGAAATCGTCATATCACAAGGCAACTCCAAAACGACCCGCTTTCAATTTCACAATCTAAATATTTGCTACGGTTCCTAGTCGTAAAAGCACAGATTCTCCCTCTTCCAGTTCCCTCAGTCCTCACGTCTTATCATTTCTCTAGAGTTTAATTTCCGCGCTTACCTGTTTCATGTTTAATTTCGAGAAATTAAAGCACGCTTGCGACGCGTTGTACACGCGCGTTCGCTACATTTCCGACTAGGCAGCGTTAGGACGTATTCGTTTGCCCGTTAGAAGGCACAGCACACGGGTGAATTAATAAACATTGAAGTCTCGGAATAACAACGACAATAAACGCCAGTTGTTTGTTGTCGCCTTTGTTAGTCGAAGATTGGTAACACTACCCTATGCGTCTCGGATTCATTTGAATTTAATATTAATCAGTCTGTGAGATAATCGCGATTTAATAATCGTCTGACCCAGCCCCCATCAGTGTACGCCTTATGAATTCGTATTCAAGGCGGATCAAATTGAATTGAATTGTATGTTCCGCTAAATATTCCCGAAGTCGATTAATTGTTAAACGTAACTTTAGATTGTTTCTTTAATTGACTGAGTATTATAATTTACGAGGGCAGTTTGATGGGAGAGTGATTTTCCAATGAATTACTTTTCCAATTTTTTCAAACCGTTGAAAAGGAAATTTTTCGGCAACTCTACAAAATATGCATTTATCTCGGATAATAACCTCTGCATTTACAGTTAGTCTCGACTTACACGGTTTCGAGTTACACGGAGATAAAACACTGCCCAATAACATCAATAACAGTTCTGCCAGGTGGAAAAATGAAAAAGCGGTAGATTTAGATATAAAACGGTAGATTTATTTTAAATCTTTCTTACATATCAAATAGGTTTACACGATCTTTATAAGAGTTTTGTACAAAAGAGAAAACAAGAAATACTTATTTAAGAAGATTTTTATACAGAAGATAACAAATACAATTTGCATAAAGAATAATATTTGTTCTATAAGAGTATTAGACAAGATGTAGGATATACAATTAACATCATATACGTAATATGGCTCTTCATCGCTGATTTTCGTGTCTAAAATTTTATTTCAATATCTTTTTTAATTTAACATATAGTTACATGGTTCCACACATTTGCCCATCACTGTATAAGTTAACCACCTTCACTTTTTAGGATAACACTGAAATCTGAAACTCAATAAGATAAAATTATTTTGACATTGCAGTTGCGCTTGGGTCAAATAAAAAATGAGGTTTATGCACCTCCCGTGCAAAACAGAGATTAGCTTATAACTACAGTAAGAGACAGTAAGAGAGTTTCGAAACTTGAACGCTGAGCAAGTAAGAAAACTACAACTACAACAGACTTAAGAAGAGTCATGCTTTGTTTATATCGCAAATCATTTTGAACATTTGCGAATATCATTATTAACTCATTCTGTCTTTAATATGTTGAAGTACAATTTTGGAAGTCTTCCCAACTTTTGAAAAGTTACTCTCCCATAGGTTTAATTTAAATAGGTCACAAATCGACAAGCTGTAATGGAGATGAAATATATAGCACAAAAGGTGAATGGCCAAAGACAACGAGCATGCACGAGTCGTTCAAAAAAATATTATCTTTTCAGCATTTCTGAAGACCATCTTTATCCATAATCTAAGCTTGTGTTCTAATTTACTAACTAATACATAATCTAAACTTGTGTTCTAATTTATTAGCTAATAAGTAATAATTGTTTACATTTGTTCTCATAAAATTGAAGATTAAAAATTAAATCAATTAATTTTTTTTTATAATACAAAGGTATTTTTAATAATATAAAATATTATTAAAAATCTGGTGTGAATAATTTTTTTTGACTTATTTTAATTTAAACATAATGCATATAAAATAAATGTTCATCTTACCTTTTCTTCTGTTTGTTCGGCATCAACTTATTATAATACTGCACAAGGAATCTAGAAAAGCAATAAAAAGTATAACATTCCATTTAAAATATCAAAGTTCGGTATGAATTCCGGTATAACCGGAAGTGGTTCATGAGTGTAAATATTTTACTTACACAAAGTATCAGGATTGGGTGCCACAAATTTTCAAAAGCGTCCTAAGGCGTTAACATGGAAAACTTCTAACGAACGGATTACGTGAAAAACGCTGTATATACCTCGAGCGGTTGCTCTTTAGAAGGGTGCCATTCGGGGAGTATTAGAAATACGGCCTTGAAATTTTCAAAAGCTATTCTTGAAAGTCTAAGCTGCCAAATAAGGCAATCGATTTTTTGAAAATGTCGCACTGGTATAGCCCCTGAAGACATTTGGTTCCAGCAAGACGGTTTCTCGGCTCATAATGCGTGAATTGTTAAGGAATTTTTAAGAAATACCTCTCATAATCGCGTTAAAAGTAGAAATTACAACGACATTTTCTTATGGGGATACATTAAACAAAAAGTTTATAATGCCCCTCACGAAAGGGTACGTAATATAAATGAACTGCGTGTTAAAATAATAAACGCTTTTCGAACAGTAACTCCTGAAATGCTGGCTAACGTCCGGCAAGAACTTTATAACAGATTGACGTATTGTCAAGAACAAAAGGGTGAATTATTTGAACATCAAATTTGAGTTTGTTTTATATTTTGTTACTTTAACTGCTAGAACTTTAATTTATTTTATATCTGTAAGGAGAATACATGTTTCGTATTACGCCACTGTAAAAAAATTAAATAAGATATTTTTAAAATACACATTATGACTTTAATTGAACAATACTCCCGCCTACTAAAGGTTAACTGTCGATAAGCCAGTTACATCAACGCGCACCGGGATACCTCCACATTCTCCACTACAAATCAAACATTTGGCATCGCCGCAATTTGTCTCTATTTTATACCTCACTCGCTCTTGCTATTTCGAATACGGAGATAAAATTTGTCGACTACTGTATAATTTAATCTTTCCATTTTTCATACGTTGTCTTTTTAGTTCAAGGACATCCGGTATAGAAATAACAAAGCGTCGATTATTCCAAAAACCTGACAGCGAAATAAGGGAGAGATTGTGTTGTTGGCGACATCTGAGCCTACGAAACCTTCATTTATTAATCATTTACGCAATCAACAGACTTTATCGGCTTGAAATTTACATACGTTTTAGTTCAAATAAATTCAAGCATGAATCCTCATGTTATTTCCATATAATTATGACTACACGACCATTGTACAAATGTAGTTAGAAATTAATGTTTAAAAAATTTGCTATAAAAATTGTTCTGTTTCTAGTAAATTTTCCTCTTATTTTAACAATATTGTTTAAGCACAAGCACAGTCGACATTCCTTTAACAGCTTCCGTTGTCACTGCCTAAGATTGCTTTGATCGCTCCCTATAAACATTTTACGAGTTCCCCGATTGTTTTCAGTGAAATAATTTTAACCATTATTACGGTGATAAAGTCATGTTGAATAAGATATATCAAAGTGAATAGCCGTTGTTTATATCTCAATAAATTATTGTTATTTATACGAGATAATTTCAGTGTCTCACAAGGAAAAGAATTAAATCTATGCAGAAATAAAGAGAACCTTCTAAAATATATAATAAAAAACACTATGAATAGAATATTTTAAGACATTTTAAGAAATTTAAGAAATTTTTATTTATACACAAATTTTGCCTCGGACATAAGACGATACATACGAGAAGAAATTTTTATCTTCCGAGACTAGGCATGAAAGCAAAAGATTAGACCATCAATAAAAATTTCAAAAAAAAATCATAAATTTTTTTCTTAATTGCTTTCGTAATGAACTCTATTGTCAAACTCAAAACAGTATCGAAATAAGCTTCATTTCGAAACTTTTTTCAATTTTTCTAGGATTGCATTGTTCGAACACACAAATAAATATCTTATTGCTGTCATTTGACTTTAGGAATTCAAGTACGCAACTGGGGTGGAGTACAAGATATATTAGTTTCTCATTTATGTTTATATTTTTAAATAAAATATCAGGTAAACTTAACGAAAATTAATAAATAATAACTTGATTAATTATTCGAAAATAAAACACTTGGCTTAGTTTCACGACTTCTTTAATTAGATATACTAACAATTGTTTCGGCTATTAGGCCATTATCAAAGAGCTATCTAAAACTAAACTTACTCTACTTAAGGTTAACTTATATACCTGTGTTCATTATGGGTGGGAGAATGTGGGTAATTGATATTTAAAATTGCATCGATATAGGGGGTATTTATGAATTCTAATGCGTGTTTGTGATAACTCGATTTTGTTTTTGGGCTTTTTTAATTTCAAAACTCTCTAATATATTTAACTTTTTTACTTTTTACTACATTATGAATGAGGTTACCGCTATTTATATCTGGTAAAGTGGTTCTGGTCTATACAATGTTCTGCGAACCCTGTGTGTTTAACACTATATTTTATATCTCTAATATGTTCTGTTAACCATTTATTAATACATCTGCCACTCTGTCCGATATAAATAGCTTCACAATTCTGGCATTTTATGGAATATACTCCTGATTTATCTAAGTTATCTATTTTATCTTTAGTATTATTCAACAATGTACCTAAATTTACTTTATTTATCCACACTATGTTAATGTTGAGTTTCTTTAGTAATTTGTTTATTTTCTGTGTTATGGGGGGGGGGGGGGGGGGGGTATAGGTGATTACATGCCAACTAGGTTTCTTTAATTCGTTTATTTCTGGGTATAACAATTTTTGAAGTATTTTCCTTTCTTTATGTTTTATCAACTTAACGATGATATCTGGGTTGTAACCATTATTTTTTGCTATTATTTTAATTGTGTTCATTTCATTATTAAAGGCTTCCTTATTTAGTGGTATACTTGTTGCTCTATGTATATAGCTATGGAAAGTTGACATTTTAATTTTTTGTGATTGATTTGCGCTAGCGTGTACTATATTATCCGAAAATGTTGGTTTTCTATATATCACAAATCAATCACAAAAAATTAAAATGTCAACTTTCCATAGCTATATACATAGAGCAACAAGTATACCACTAAATAAGGAAGCCTTTAATAATGAAATGAACACAATTAAAATAATAGCAAAAAATAATGATTACAACCCAGATATCATCGATAAGTTGATAAAACATAAAGAAAGGAAAATACTTCAAAAATTGTTATACCCAGAAATAAACGAATTAAAGAAACCTAGTTGGCATGTAATCACCTATATCCCCCCCATAACACAGAAAATAAACAAATTACTAAAGAAACTCAACATTAACATAGTGTGGATAAATAAAGTAAATTTAGGTACATTGTTGAATAATACTAAAGATAAAATAGATAACTTAGATAAATCAGGAGTATATTCCATAAAATGCCAGAATTGTGAAGCTATTTATATCGGACAGAGTGGCAGATGTATTAATAAACGGTTAACAGAACATATTAGAGATATAAAATATAGTGTTAAACACACAGGGTTCGCAGAACATTGTATAGACCAGAACCACTTACCCTATATAAATAGCTGTAACCTCATTCATAATGTAGTAAAAAGTAAAAAGTTAAATATATTAGAGATTTTTGAAATTAAAAAAGCCCAAAAACAAAATCGAGTTATCACAAACACGCAATTAGAATTCATAAATACCCCCTATATCGATGCAATTTTAAATATCAATTACCCACATTCTCCCACCCATAATGAACACAGGTATATAAGTTAACCTTAAGTAGAGTAAGTTTAGTTTTAGATAGCTCTTTAATAATGGCCTAATAGCCGAAACAATTGTTAGTATATCTAATTAAAGAAGTCGTGAAACTAAGCCAAGTGTTTTATTTTCGAATAATTAATCAAGTTATTACAAGAATGTTTCACCAAGAAATATCTGCGAAGTCAACCAATGAAAAAATAATAAATAATATTGTAAAATACTAGTCTTTCTTCTGTGAAATGTTTGTCTGTTTGCGGGGTTCTTACATAAAACTAACGATAAGTTAGACATACACTATATTAATAATAAAAACATATAACAACTTAAAACTAATTACTAGAGAACGGATGCAATTTCCATAAAACGCAATCGGCATTTAGGAATTGTGTATAACGTCGCTCAGTACACCCGGCGTAATTCAATGAAGTATTTTTTTGACTTACTCGGCCACCTGGTCTCGCAGCGATAACAATGGACAACCCAGCTATTGTATTCGGAGAATATAGTGTTTGTCAGTGGTGTCGTGTACGTAGATAAAATAAATAAGTTTATCGTATTTCGTAAAAGAAATAGCACGTACATTCCTTTTCTTTTCATTTAAGCAACATCTTCCAATTATTTCCAGTATTTCCAGTTATTTCCAGTATGCACCTATAACCAGTTGCGATGTAGAAAGGACGTTTTCTATTTATAAGGATGTACTTAATTCAAAGAGAACAAAATTGACAGAAGAATACCTTGAGAAACTATTGCTAGTCAATATTAATACTCCTTTACTCAACTTAAACGACAAAATGAACAAATAAAAATGTTCCAATTATATAAATAAAATTAAAAACTTTATAAATTCAACTTTTCAACAAATAAATATGTATTTCGTAATTTTATAGATCACCACCCGTTCGTTTTCCAATTATATAAATAAAATTAAATATTTTAGAAATACAGCCTTTCGCCAGTACTGCACTGGGCTTTGCGTCATGTGGTAAGCGTGTCTGTTCTCTACTAATTACTAACAATAAGCATATTTATGTATTTATGTTTATGTAAGTTCACTCGGCGATGCTTTGGTATCGAATGAATGGATCCCTTCCTCAACGGCTTATATATCGGCCGTCGAACATCTCTCGACTTTTCTATATTTATTGCGAAGGTGCTAGAGGTGTGATACGTGACGTACCGTTGGATGAGTCACCACAATATTAATAAGTATCAGAGAATTTAATTTTAGATCCAACATCTTATTTAATATTAAGTAATAAAAAGAAATCTAAAGAGTCCGATGTGTAATTTTATTTTTAATTTTAAAGTATTTAATAAAACCGATTTGGTACCGCACGAAGTAACTAGCTGTTGCATCGAGAGTCCAATGAACCCTACTAACATCGTCGATAACGCGCGTTCGCTATTTGTTCATGAATCATTCTTTCTTCCATAAATAAACCTTTCTTTATTCATTCATAGAAATGTGTAGGTGCATAGTCTATTCAGTCAATGTCACACAAACTAGCGTACGAGGATGACGTTTTTAAAATAAATATTAAATAATAGGTTTTAATTATTTCTATTAAGCGCGAAAACAATAATTTTCATAATTTCTATTAGTTCACTTTCGAACGAATTCGAGAATCTATGGTTTGTCGGGCTGCGATGGAGGGACGTCATTTTGAACATTTATTACGAAACTGCTTAAATATTTCTTTAATCTGTATGTGTTTACGTAATAATTAGAGACCGGAGGCATCGGACCGAAATTACGACGAACCATATAAAAGTCTATAAGATCGCTAAGTACAGCACGCAGTTATTGAATGCACTATTGATCTGGCTAGCGCGCACATCTGTTTTTTGTCGTTGAATAGTGACGCAATTACTTCGATATAAGAGTTAAATTCCTTTCGTCATGGGTGTAGATAGAGTGAGGAGTTTTTATAAATGATTTTATTCATTAGTTGGTATTTCGTAAAATAAATAAAGTGCGGCGAGTTAGTTTCTTTTTTTCATTGTTTTAACTATTAATTACATAGGTACTTCGTAATTTTTATAATAGATTCTGTTTAATATCGTTTCATCGAATCTACTTCTCCCAATTATTTCGACGTAAGTGTCCGGTGAATTTCGTTAAGTTCCAATAACTTACGCATACATTTTTAATTTTAACTTATCTAAATGTAGAACATTATTTAAGTTACTTTTTCAGATATGATATGGAACAGCATCGAGAATGGCATCGTGAAACAATTGCGAGTTGTATTAAGGGTCATACTGATTGTATGTCCATTGCCAATGATTGCGAAATTTATTGCGAAGTTTGTAAAATATCGTTAAAAAATTACAAGAAATCGCACGTAAAGCGTCACTTACCATCGCAAACACATACACAGAAAATAGACCCGTTGGAATCTGACAATTTTAACGAAAAACTCTGTGAAACTTTATTAGCTGCAAACATTCTATTAAATAAACTTAACGATACCACCTTCAAAACATTTCTCCAAAAATATACTGGTCGAAATGTTCCTGATGAATCCACCTTACGCAAATATTATGTTCCTAAGTGCTACACGATAGCAGTAGAACGCATTAAAAGCCATCTTTCAAATCCGTACCTATAGATAAGAGCCAACGAAACTGTCGATATATTAGGACGCTGTGTGGTAAATGTAGCTGGTGTACTAAATCCAACTATTCCATATAACGCACATGTAATAGAAACAAAAGTTATAAACACAGTTGATGCGGCAACAGTAGCTAAAACTATTTAGGAGAATATGCACCAATGCTTCATTCGGACGACAGGTACAAAGAAAAAGTACTTTTATTTACAATTGACAGTGCTGCATATAACAAGTGTTGATTTGAAAATTCAATCTAGTAGCATGTGATTTACTGAGAACATTTTGAAGTATGTCGTAAATTAAAATTTACTACTTAACCTACAAAGTCGTATATTTTGACAGTTTCATACATACAAATAAATAACAAATAATAGGCATTTATTGAAAACTATAACAAATGTTGAAAATATTGTCCTAGATCAATGCACTTTAAAATCCTCAGCTCAAAATTTCTGATGATATTCTGCAACATTACTGGATTGTTATTAATTTCCATGCATTTCTGTTCGATTCTCTGTAGCATATCATTCAAATTCAATATAGGTGTTCGAAATATGTTATTTTTTAGGTAAGGCCACAAAAAGAAGTCGCAAGGTGTTAAATCGCATGAACGTGTAGGCCAGGCAATTTCAGTATTTCAACTAATTATACGCTCAGCAAAAAATTCTCTTAAATAATCCAAAGATTCTGCAGTACAGTGACAAGGTGCTCCGTCTTGTTGGAAATATGCATTTTGAAGTTCATCGTCATGCAACTGATTGACAAATGGTTGTAAAATTTCCGTACGGTACCTTTGAGCAGTTAACGTACCCTGAAAAAATATTGGTCCAATGATTTGCCTTTGGCTTATCGCTGCCCAAACACCTATTTTCTGTAGATGTAGCGATTCTTCATTAATTACATGTGGATTTTCACTACTCCAAATTCTTGCATTTTGTGAATTTAGGTATCCCGTTTTATAAAACCATGCTTCATCAGTAAAGATGACTCTTTGCGAAAGCTCTCCATTATTGTTCACATTTACAAACCAATTACAAAACTGTAGTCTACGTGGGTAATCAATTTCTAACAATTCTTGTACTGCTGTGACACGGTATGGATAAAGTTGCATATCTTTTTTTAATAACTTGTGAGTTGTACCAACAGAAAGGTTTATTTGTTGACTCAAATGTCGAACAGATGTTTGTGGTTCATTTTCCATTATTTCTTCAACACTATTGACAACTTGAGGTGTACGTTTCTTAACTGCTCCGCTGCCCGATTTTCTTAAGAGACTACCAGTTTCAGAAAAAAGTTTTAAAGTTCTATCCAAAGTATTCTTAAATTGTATATAATCTATTACAAAATGTGGAAACTCAACTTGAAATTCTACCATGGAATCTTGAACTGAATAAACCCATAAACCATCAATTTTATTACCACTTCGAAAATAAGCCTAGACTAAAAAAAATGTATGTTCTAAAGTGAAAGCCAATTTGAAACTGAGAAGCAATTTATTTAAACCAGAATCGACGCACGATTATTTTATGCACTAACTGATATTTGTGATTGACATTATCAAATGTCATTTGGATTTACGTTTACGGAACAACAAACACATACTAATATATTTGCGTCTTATTCTATCAAAATTTCAAAGTAACCTAGTTTGACTTTTCAAATGAACACACGTTATGTTAAAAACAGGCAGACTATTAAAGGAAACATATCCTAATATGCTCCATATTACTTGTGTAGCACATACTCTCCACAGAATATGTGAATACATTAGAGATACCTTTTCGGAACTTGATAGACTTGTACCCGCTTTTAAAAAAGTTTTCAGAAAAGCATAATCGAGAATAGCTCTTTACAGGTAAAAACTTCCATCTTTGTCACAGCCTCCCTCTTCAGTAATAACTAAATGAGGAACATGGTTGGAAGCTACTAGTTTTTATGTAGAGAATTTCGATAGTTTACAAAATTTCGTTACATATTTAAATGACTATGCTCGAAGTACAAGGAACTAATAGAAATTCCAAATTTAAATTAAAAAACTACCAAACTAACCAAATTAAAAAACTAATCACTTATTTCGAAAATCAAAATCTCAAATTAAATAATGAATTAACCACATTTGATGTGGCTATTAATAATTTGAAAAATATTGTTAAATATATGTAAAATTGTCTTCGCACGAGGTATACGCCTGTTAGGATAATTAACTGTTTTAAATAAATTATGTGTTTTTCAATAAAATGTATTTAAAGTAAGAACGAAAAACAGAAATATTTGACAATTTGAAAAATGTTACTGGTGTATAACTGGTTGCCTACTATGCCGCCACCATGCATTTATGCCTATGTGTAAAGGTAAATGAAATAAAGTTAATGCATTATACCTATGTGTAATGACAAAAGAAAATCCCGGTATAGTTTATAAAGTAACATCTAAAATTTTTCCGAAAACTTTGGGGCCTTACGTTACTCTAAAGATACTTTACAATAAAAAGAAAGTACCATAAAAGAAATAAACCTGTTAAGGAAATAGTCAATAGAAATATTTCGCAATTTCAAGTAGCTAAACAATATTACGAACACTTAGAAACCCATGAGATGTAATTAAGTAAATTAGATCAATTTAAACAAATTCTATTTCTGCTATTCACGTAGAAACACTTGTTATATATTCTCCGACCACTTCAGTTTTAACGAGTTGAAATTTTATTTAAAATGTCAGTTTCAATTAAAAGTTTACAGTGAGATTTATTCATAATCAAATTTTTTAGCGTATAACGACAAACTTTCAAACGAAATTTCCTCTCCAGACTAGACGTTTTCATTCTGTATTCCGAGCACGTTTTCTAGCGCCACATTCTGAATTGCCTATTCAAGCGTTATTTCGGACTAATCGCGATAACTGGCCAATTTTCTTATTCCAAAGATAAATCTTAAACGGATATCTCGAATACCACTTTGTCGCTACTTGAAAATAATGCAAAATTCACAAGCTTTTTCTTGCAGATATAAAAAACGTGTTTTTACTAGTTGTAGATACAACAGAATAGGCCTAGGCGGCCTCGGACTAATTCAAACATGCGAAGTAAAAAATATAATACTGAACAGCTACTTTATATAGCTAGTTTATATAATAATTACGGGCGAATGAAAGTATATTTAAACAAATACCGTTAAATTAATTTTTAATTTTATAAAAAATCGTAATAATTATTTTGATGCACTTTTATATACCTTGAGTTTTGTACATTATAAGTAGGGACCGGAGACGGGAGGCCGATGACTCATCGCCTACGGGCGTACTATTGAAAATTTCTATTTTTAAAGAGTTTTTAATTTTATTTAGATAATTGGAAAACAAACGGGTGATCTATAAAATGAAATACATTTTTATTTGTTCATTTTGTAGTTCAAGTCGAGTAAAGGAGTATTAATATTAACTAGCAATACTTTCTCAAGGTTCTCTTCTGTAAAATTTGTTTTTTTTTTAATGAAATACATCCTTGTAGATAGAAAACGTTCTTTCTACAACGCAACTGGTTATAGGTGCATACTGGAAATATTCCTTGATTTCAGCGTATTTAGCAGTTCGATTTTGAGCAATGTTATTAAATCTGGATTTCTATTAAAAACTGCGTTTTTTGTTTTGCTGAAGACCACACTCGAAGTGACTTCGGACACTTCGAGTATTTTTCAAATTATTAACAGCCACATCTAATGTGGTTAATTCATTATTTAATTTAAGATTTCGATTTTCGAAATAAGTGATTAGTTTTGGCAAATTTCCAAAGCGTTCCTGAAGAAAGTACAACTGATTTTTTAAATTTTTAATTTGTATTAGTTCCTGGCAGAAATACTTCGACCATCCTCATTTAAACATGTAACGAAATTTTGTAAACTCGAAATTCTCTCCATAAAAACTAGTAGCTTCCAACCTTGTTCCCATCTAGTTATTACTGGAGAGTGAGGCAGTGACAAAGATGGAAATTTTTCCCTGTGAAGAACTACTCTCAATGGTGCTTTTCTGAAAACTTTTTTTAAAAGCGGGTACAAATCTATCAACATCCAGGAAGGTTTCTGATATATTCACAGATTCTGTGGAGAGCATGTGCTACACAAGTAATATGCAGCATATTAGGATATATTTCCGTTAATAGTCTGCCGGTTTTTAACTTATACGCAGCACTGTCTCTGACAAATAAAAGTATAATTACTTTGTACCCCGTCATCCAAATGAAGCATTTGGTACATATTTTCGTAAATGGTTTTAGCTACTGTTTCCGCATCAACTGTATTTATAACTTCTGTTGCTATTAAATATGCGTTATATGGAATAGTTGGATTTAGTACACCAACTACAACATGCACTTCACAGCGTCCTAATATATCGACAGTTTCGCCAGCTCTTATCCATAGGTGCTGATTTGAAAGATGGCTTCTAATGCATTCTACTGCTTTCGTATAGAACTTAGGAACATAATATTTGCTTAAGGTGTTGGGATAAGCCTGTTGGAATAATTAACTGTCTTAAATAAATTATGTACTTTTCAATAAAATGTATTTAATTTAAGATTTAATTATAAATGAAAAACAGAAATATTCGATAATTTGAAAAATGTTACTCGTGTATAACTGATTGCTTAATGCCGCCACCATATATTTACGCCTATGTGTAAGGGTAAATGCAAAAAAAAAGGCAATGCATTGTACCTATGTGTAATAAGTAATAACAAAAGAAAAACCTGGTATATATATACAGGGCTAGTTAAAAGTATGGAGACGGCGATTTATTGTCGTTAATATTCATTTTAGGGTATTATGTTCAATATAAAAGTTTGTTAGGATATTTTGATCTACATTTGAGAATATTTGATTTTTTTTTTCTTCAATTGGGGACTAGTAAATTTTACTCTACCATTCGATAGAGAATTTTTTTCTCTTTACAATAATTTTTTTTTTTTTTTTAATTAATTTTAATAACTTTTTTTATAAGAAAAGGCCGGTTCATGTGTTTAACAGATGTTCGGTACATCGCAGATAGATAGAAGCGTAGCGATAAACAAACTTGAGCGACATAATTTTATCAGTGGTTATTGTGTACGTCAAATCTTTGACAGAAATAATTCATTTGTGCAATTTGTTGCTGTTAATATTAACAATGGCGAGTTTAAGTGAACATGAACGAATTGAAATACTTATGATGTTGGGTTATGGAGATAGACGCCGAAGTTTACAAGACGTTTGTAATTTATTTAATGATACGCATCCAAATAGTAATCCAATTTCTAAATCCGTTGTTGGTAAAACTTTAAGACGCTTTGAACAAACGGGTAGCGTTAAAGATTTGCCAAGGAGTGGTAGACCTAGAACAGCAAAAAGCGATGATAACAAACTGGATATTTTATTGGCTGTATCTGAATATCCCCATTTATCAACCAATCAATTAGCGGCCAATTTCAATTTTCAATCATCTATCGTGTCATTTTTAAAAAGTGAAAAGTATAAACCTTATAAGGTACACCTTGTACACGAGTTAACGGAAGATGATTTTGATAGGAGATTACAATTTTCTGCAGAAATGTTAAATATTTGCAATAATAATGAAAATTTTGTCAACAATATTCTTTTCTCAGACGAAGCTACTTTTTGCCTTACCGGTGAAGTAAACAGACATAACTGCAGATACTGGTCATCTGAAAATCCCTCTTGGTTTTTGAAGCACCATACGCAGTACCCCCAAAAGGTTAATGTTTGGGTTGGCATTCTAGGCGGTCATATTATCGGTCCCTTTTTCATCAATGGCAATCTAACTTCAGCTCTGTATTTGCAGTTATTGCAAAATCAAATAAGACCGGCTTGTGCTACGCTCTATCCTCATGAAAACAATGAACACATGCCCAATGACAGTATCTGGTTCCAGCAAGATGGCGCCCCACCACATTATGGTGTAAATGTTCGTCAATATCTGAACAACGTTTTTCCCCACAGATGGATTGGAAGACGAGGAACCATTGAATGGCCAGCCCGTTCGCCAGATTTAAGTCCTTTAGATTTTTTTCTTTGGGGATACGTTAACAACAAAGTTTACAAAGATAAGCCCGATAACGTCGAAGATTTACCAATCCGAATTACCAGAACGATACAAGAAATTCCCCGAGATTTTTTACAGAACTCTGTTCGGGGTTTTGTAAATCGATTGTCGATTGTCAAATTACTAATGGACGACAATTTGAACACTTACTTAAATTTACTTTGTTAATAATTTGTTTAATTTTTCTTGTAAAAAAGTTATTAAAATGAATTTTAAAAATACAAAAATGTTATTGTAAAGAGAAAAAAAATCTCTATCGAATGGTAGAGCAAAATTTACCAGTTCCCATTAAAAAAAAAATGCGCAAACAGGCGTATCTAAAAAAACAATTGAAGAAAAAAAATTCAAATATTCTCAAATGTAGATCAAAATATCTTAACAAACTTTTATATTGAACATAATTCCCTAAAATGAATATTAACGACAATAAATCGCCGTCTCCATACTTTTAACTAACCCTGTATATATTAGAAGGAATTTCTTATTTTCTTGGCCGTGATTATAATACTAGATAAAGAATAGGTGTTTCTTGGGAATGGCGGCCGGGTAATTAGAACAATATTTAATTTTGTTTACGTTTCGGTTCTATATATAGAGCCTTTTTCACAACTGAAATATTTATTTAAATGTTAAAATGATGAAAGTAATTTTAAATTAAATGTATTTACATTATATTGTACTGTTTGGTTACATTTCAACTACGACTAATTATGTTACACTTATTGTTTAGTTTCATTTCAAAATACAACAAAAGTTCTTAGTGACCGTGATTGGAATGTCTGTTTATTATAGCTTTTGAGGGATGGAATGTAGGTAGTGTCACCACAAGCGTAGGGTCAAGGAATAGTACAGCCCTAAAGAAAGATAAAACCTCAATAATTATATCAGAAAAAAATAACAAGGCAAGAAATATATTAGGAAGCATCCATAAACAAAAAATTCCGTGAATGACAGTACAGATGTAAACAACCTGTCGACAATATACTCGCCCATTATATAAATATCATACAAACATGTTTAAATTAAAAACACTGGGGACCCACCGCTCTTCTGTATGTAACTTGAATGTCTATAGTAAAATTTCGTTCATAAAAAAAAATAAGGCCAAACCTAAAACTATTATATTGATTTTGTATTTTAGATTGTCAACCTTTTTTTTTAATATAACTGTACATATTGCCACTAGTTTATTGCAAAATGCCTCGATGGAACACAAAAAACAAAAAGGTAAATATACTTGTGTACATGTATTGGAGTCTTTAAGCTAATAAGCAAGAAGGTGAAAGTTGTGGATTTCAAACCACAAAAAAAGTCCCGAAAAATCTTAATATAAATAAATAGTGCCAAAAAAAGTATATTTTACAGATATACACTACAAACTTCATACCTATATATACCAAATATATTAGGGTAACGCACTAACATGCTGACCCTAATATAGGAGATTTTATTATCGAAGGAATCTGTTTTTATACCGTGGGTTAATTGTGTATTACCTCCCACTAACGCCATATTATTTCTACTAAAGGGAAATAGCAAGTATAGAGATGTTATTTTTAAAACGAAATATGCAAACACCTGAAAGATGCACATCCACAAAGAGTAAGTATTAAATTATTTAACGTTTTCTTTTATTATCTTAAGCACTCAAAGAGAAAACAAAACTACTGAAATGTGCCTTTTAAAGCTTGTGCCGAATACCGTCTTTTGAGTGTCTTTAACTTATTAATTCCTCGGCCGAGGTTCACTTTTCATTCCAAACGCAATATGATCTTACCCGTGAAGGATGAATATTGCAAGTTGATGCTCGGTCGCTAGACGCATTCATGCGCACTTTCCGCAGAAAGAAACGATCGCGTTGCCGTTTTACAAGCAAGCAGGGGATCATGAAATATGAAACGGGTGTTGTATTTTTCATCCGTCGACTTTCTACGGAAATGTGTTCACTTCGACGATAGGTAGGTGATGATGTAGCAAAAGCAAATGTACCAGCACGATATATTGGCAGTTTGTGCGTCCTTCAATTTTAATTTTATAGCTCCTATGCTCGCTCGGCGTCGCCGAAAATTGTTAAATTCATGCTTTCGTAAAAGTGCAGCAAAATTTTAAACGAATTGGGGGAAAAAGTTTTATCGTAAATGTTATGCAATTCGATTTCTAGGTTATATGAAATTACGTGAAAATTAGAAAATTTTACGGGCAATACTGGAAAGAAATTTGTTTCCCAGGCATTTTATGTAGCTATAAATCATAGCCAAGGATATAAATTTACATATGTTATCTGGATCCTTGAATATAAAATTTTTTACGCGATTTTTATATGAAAGAAAAAAAATAAGGAGAAGTAATTTTATTTATTTTGTTTATGGCAGCCCCATTACATTTATATTTCTATTTCAATTAATAATTATTCATTCTATAAGTGCTTTAGATAGCATTTTGTCCATGCAACAATGTTTAATTTTCTTAAGTGGATAAAATTCATCTAAAACACGCATGCAATACTACGTTTTATCCACAATTTAATGGAATGAAATTTAAATGAAAAATATTCGTTTTCATAAAATTAAATGTGTCAGGCTGTCATACTTACTGGTTGCAATGATTTTTTCATTATTTCGCTAGTAGATAATTGGTCACTTTATATGTTTTATAAGTGTGGATAAAACTCCTATTATAATGTGATTGTGGATAATAGCTATTTATGGTATAAGTGAATAAAGACAAATTTTATCCACGAAAAAATTGTTTAGCGCACGAGGTGCAAGCCGAGTGCGATAATGTTTTTGAGTGGATAAAATTTGCTTATTCACGTGTATCATACAAGATTTTTTCCAATTTTGCAAAAGTTTCAAAAAAATTTATTGATTAGGTAATTTATTTACATGAATATTGATTGTACTATTAATAATTTGATGAATTCTTAAACCAGGAAAGTTGACTCTATTTTCGTCAGAGTCAAGTACAGTGCAAGCTAAGTAGACTCTACTTTCGTCAGGGTCAAGTGCAGTGGTAGTTCCAGGCCTTTCATTTGAATTTCCATCTGTCAAAATTTTTTTTGACGTGGACATTTTTTGAGCAATTGATTCGTCGATATACTGTTCTGCTACTGTTGTCAATAGCAGTGTGAATAAAGTGTTGCTAGAAACATTTTATTCACTGTTTTGATTAATTTTATTCACCTTTATGATTAAAATGTTGTTTTGATAATGAAATTCAATATATGTAATGATCATTTTAATAAGTAAAATTGGAAAAAACTTATTTATTTATTTTACAAAATAAGGAGTAACTTTTCTATTTTTGTGTATGTGGGTCTGTCCTATCGTCTAGGGCTGAACGTTAGTCCTTGCGTCCCTTTGTCGCTTCTAAAGCCACCGATGTCACGGGCTCTTGTGTTTTAGTTGCGGGACGTTTTGGATTGTCATTTTGTTTGCTCCTGGGTCAGTTATTAAGTGGTCCGTAAAGGTCGAGAGTCGGGGTTCTATTTGGTCCGCGTTGGGGGAGATGACGTTCTATGAGGGGCGTAAAAGATAACCCAGGCGTCAAAACCGCCACCTTCGAACGTGGACGTCCCTCATGTCTCAGCAAGAGTCTCTCCATTGGGGTGTTAATTGAGACCGCAGCTCGCCCCCACGTGCCCTGAACCAATCCGCGAAGATGGTCTTCGAAGCTCTCTATATTGAGGTCCGCCCTCTATTGAGTGTTTCGTATATACCAGGTGGCTTCCGTTTAACATTTGTTGCGGAGAGTCTCCAGGGTCTTCATGTTTGTTTTGCCGATAGTCACCGATGCCAAGGCACCATACGTAAGCTGCGGCCTCAGAACTGTCGTTTCGATTTGTAAATTTTCCCCCTTGGAGAGCAGACTCTGACGCCCCAGGAGCGGCAATAGGCGATTCCATGCTCCAAGATATTTTCTTTTGATGGCCTCCAAGTCAGCATTCTGTCAAATATCAGGCAGAAGTATGTAGTCTGGGACCAGGCGAGTTCTATATCGCCGATCGTGACAAAATCACTAGGTGGTGCAATTTCTTTTGGTAAATCTAATGGCGACACATTTGGACTCATTGATTTTGAATCTCCACCTGTCAATCTATGTATGTCAGTTAATAAAACTAAACTTGATTTATTATCCAAAATACTACATAGTCTCAATTATATTAACATTTTAACAAACAATTTGTAATAATAATAGTGCCCGTAACTTACCTTGCAGACCCTTGGGGTAATAACATGGTTGACTTGTTTACCACTGGAGCCATTCAGCACACTAGGATGGTAACGTGGCTAGCGCTATGCACCGACTACCTATTATTATCTAAGAGTTTTGCCTCCACTTACTAATTTTGGTTAGCCTGAGTCGAGCTGAGACCCAAAAACAATATTATTGGCTACACCAGGGTTTGAACGTGGTTCATCAGATTTATAATCTAGTGACCTACACACCAGAGCAACACGGTCCTAAATAATTTATAATACGGAATTAATAATGAGTCTAGGTAACAGAAAATTGTGAAAATTTAGGAACAGGCAAAACCGTAAGTCTCTAGCGCTGGGTACTATGTATCTGGCAAGATAGATTTATTTTCACGTAGTTACCCCCATAACCTCCTCCATTGATGAAGCCGTAATTGAGGCCAGAGCAGGTGGAGGTTGCCCATAGGGGGATGTGTTGTCACCTCTGTTGTGGGCGATGTGAGTAGATTATCTCATTTAGAGACTTTCCAATGAAGGCTTTCATTACCTGGGATACGCAAACGATCTAAGAATTGTCGTCCGAGGACGTTTTGCAGGAGTTGTCTGAGAACAAGCACAAACTGCCCGCAATACTGTAGACGTCTGGTGTAAAAAGGAGCGGCTATCAATAAACTCTCAGAAAACACAAATCGTCGCATTCACAAAAAAAAGACCGTTAAAATGCTTACAGACGCTAGTGCTTGGAAATACATAAATTCCATTCGCCAAGGAAGCTTAAGTATTTGGAGATACTGTTTGACCAAACGCTTACGTGAAATCCTATTGCAGAAATCAACAATAAAATAACCATTGCCTTAGGCATGTGTAGGCGAATGTGTCGTAAAAACTAGGAAGTCCCAAAATGACACTAACGCGACAGATGACGACAGCTTATCATTGATTTAAGTGCCCGTGTCTATATACGATAATTAGAACATTATAAGCTGTTGAGCAGTTATAGGGTGGCCAAAAGCGAAGCAAAAAGGAGTTAGTAAATGCTTAGGTGGGATACAGAGACTAGCATGTTTAACTATAACAGGGATTATGAAAACAACTCCTACCGGGGCGATGAAAGAGATATTAAATTTGCCACCTCTAGATATCCATATACAAGGAAAACCAAGGTTCGTAGCCTAGACACTAGGCCCCAAGGTAGATTACATTAAGGAAAATTGAGTCACGCCATGATCCAGAAATTCAACTTTGATAAGAAATATAAAATATTTGTACCAAATAGTGAGGAGTAGAAGGACTACTGGAGCTGGAATATATGAGCTCATAGAAAAGACGATGACCTAAGTGAACCACCCTAAGTAGAGATGCTATAGTGTTTCAAGTGTAGGTGGCCACATCGAATAACTGCGTTAGGGAAATTAACAGACAGGGCGGAACGAATCACACCGTCGTCATCTCCTACGACAGCATTAAATGCACTAGACTAAGTGCAAGCTAAATCTAAACGTGTATGGAATTGTGTGTGTGTCCTAAAAGCGATATTAGCCTGGGTCCCAAGACACGAATACCATAATGACAAGTCGGTCGAATTGGCTCGATATGGCTCTTCGATAGCCTTCATAAGACCGAAGCCTTACCTTAGCATTCCAAAAACAATTATTGAAATTTCCCTTAAAAATTAGGCTGAAAATAGATTCAGAAAAAGGAGGAAGAGCTCCTCGGGCAAAATAGTTCTTTAGAGAACTTTTGCCTAAGCTTACAACTAGAGACAGAAACTCTGTGAAGACGATAGTAGGTCTATTAACGGGGCATTGTAAGCTTAACAAATATATGACTAGTATGGCCTTGGTAGATAAAACAGTAAATAGATCCTACCAAGTGGAAGAGAAAACTGCAATCCATCTGCATTAATATGCTAATACAAAGGTTTAACAAGAACGCGATAGAGGATTAATACACTAAATCAGAACTGTATTTAAAAAAACCCGCTCTCGAAGCTGCCAAGCTTAACCAAAAGATCAGAGCTGGAAATAACTGTAAATCTTGTTTTAAAACTGTTTGACCTGAACCAACCGACAACCCAGTTTGTTGAGCGAGACTTCGTGTCGAAGCTTTTGGAGCATCATTCATTATTTATCTAACATTATTGATCACTTCTTGTGTCCTGTGTAGAACGACAACAAGGTTCTTGTCGTTCTACACTCCCTGTTTATCAAGGAAACTGTAACTGTTCTATTGAGTATCTTCTGAAAAGTATTATAATGAAAAACAAGGCTGAGAAATTCATTTTGAAATTCCGTTATATAATTAGAGGAGTGCTTCATCGGTCTTTTGACCATTTCGAAAATACAATTCACGCTTGAATGCTTTGCATACGATATTAATATCGTGTTAAATACCATTTTAAAATGGAAACAATCACAATGCTATTTTTGATATCAGCCTCTGATCATTTTTGACGGACAACATTTGACATTTAAAATTTAATATAAATCAATAAACTTAAGTTAGGGCATACGATTTTTTGTTCAAATCCTACTTGACGTCGGATTTTTCTAAACATTCGTTGGAAAATTTAATTTATTATTTTCGAATTCTACTGTAAATTGTATTTCGTTATTGATTGTGTTGAGGTAGTTATTGAATACACTATCAAATACCATAATTTATGATTCATAAGTAAAGACGGCAGACTATGTGCCCGAACAGTAGCGTGATGTGGAGGGATCGAGTAGAGGCGTACGACGATCAATTCAGTTGCCGTTGAGACGTTGTAAGAGATACATTGTTAACACAATCGTGTTGTAAATGTCGGGAGTGCGTAGAAACAATGCATCGACTCGGTTGCATGCTAACGTAGTAAAGAAATTTTTACATCGGTTTCCCGATTTAATATATGACGGTACCTTAGCGAAATGTTTCGTTTGTGAAACAACTTTATTAACTTGGAAAGCAAGTCAGTGCCAAAGACATATAAATAGTGACAAACATAAATCGAATAATAGTGGACCCAGATCATATAATAAATTTGTGTGTGATTTAACAATGATGTTAATTGCGACCAATATACCAATGCAGAAAGTGGAACACCCAATGTTTCGTCAGTTTTGGAAGAAATACAATCCTACGTGGAAATTACCAGCAAGAAGTACGCTACGGAATTACGTACCGTCAGTGCGTGAGAGAATTGTAAATTGTACGAAAAATACGGTAAAAAAAAATTCCTGTGGTTAACAATAGACGAAACTACAGATATTAAAAAACAGTCCATCCTAGCCATTCTAGTACGGACGCTGACTCCGCAAGGACCTTCTCCTCCTTATTTACTAACCTGTAAACGAATGCAAGGGTGTACTGCCAGAGCGATATATGATGTATTAATAGAAACACTACACAAATTTGAGATTTTACCGAAGCAAGTGTTAATGTTAGTTACCGATGCTGCCAAGGTTATGTGTTCCACGGCAAACTTACTCAAAACGATTCAACCAAACCTGCTGCATGTCACATGTTTGCTTCACGCTTTACACCTTGTAATAAACACTATACGTACAACTTATCCTGATGTGGATCAACTGATAGAACAAACGAAAGCGGTTTTTCTTAAATCTCCGAAACGGATTCGGCTATTTCATTCGCTGTGTCCTAATATACCCGAGCCGCCGCAACCAATTCTTATACGATGGGGTACTTGGTTAGAAGCAGCATTTTATTATTATAAACATTTTGAAAAAATTAAATCAGTGATTTTACAACTAGATACCAAAAAAGCAGCTGCAATACGGCTCAGCCAGGTTCAATTTAACAATCCTCAAGTTGCAGCAAATTTAAAAATTATTTACGACAGTTACGTTCCAATACTGGACGCAATAAAAAATTTACAGAACACTGCGCTGTCCTTATCGGACTCATTAGCAATTATTGACCACGTAAAACTAGTGCTGCATATCCTTGAAGATGAAAAAAGTGATTGTGTCCGTGAAAAACAGTGTATTAAATAAAAATGTAGATTTTACAAAATTAGGGCAACTTTTTACCAATACTGAAGATCCGTTGTATAGATACAAAGAGCGCTTTAACTATGCAAATATAACATCTCTCAACGTCGAACAATCCTTCTCTGTATATAAACATATATATACGTCGCTACGTACGAACCTTTCCGAGACTAATACAGAAACATATATTATGGTGCAGTTTTTTCATCGCGCACATCCGCATTTTTTTGCAACAATGTAAACATGTTGGGTAAGTTATTTATGTTTTTTCTTAACGTTTTGTATAGGGATTCGATATATTTATTTTTAAGTAAGCGCACTGTTATTCTGCTAAACTCTCCACGCAACGCCACTGCTGGGGCACATAGTCTGCCGTCTTTATTCATAAGTGAAGTTAATATTTATCATGGAAACTATTTGTTTCAGCTTCATAAATATTGATAAACGTCATTCTTCTTAAATATGACCCTGGCACTAATGATATTTTCTTGTTATGTTATATATCTGTCAGCAGTCGAATGAACATAACACCGCTGTTATCTTTTCTCTTTTTTTGTTTATGCTTTAGGCACTTAGAAGTGTATCTTTTGTTTATTGGATCAGTCCAAGTTCAGATATGATATAGTATGCATTTCGGATTTTTATATTGGAAGATAATAATTATTCATTCTAAAACTTAGCGCATTACTACTCGACTGTCTGTAAGATGAATTCAACAAAAGTATCGAAAATTAAGGTAGAATGTGTGTTAAAAGAAATAAAATACTAACTATTAAAACAACTAAATGTTTTTGATTTACTGAGTAAATTATAAACAAAATTTACACATCCGAAATTATGCTGAAAGAAATAACTAAAGAAAGTACAGGAAAATATAAGGCAGTAAAACGGAAGGAAGCGAAATGGTGCCATTAATAATAGGCTTACCAATATAAAAACAACCATTACATAATTATCACATTCTTTTTCATTACCAGACGTCAGCATTGCTTTAGCTTGTTAGTTCCGCGGTCCTATCCACAGAGAAAAAAACATGAAAGATTCGCTTCACGTAAACAACGATGATTTCTGTGTATATATGTGTGTGATAAAACATGAAAGAAAGAGAAACAAAGAAGCGCGACTTTCAATGCTCGCCCACCATGATCTGTAAATTTTTATTTAAAATAACTGTTTTTTTTTTGCTTTTTATCTAAGTAATTCCTTCTACTACGTGTATATGTCGCTATAGGAATGTAACTTTTTTATGGTCACGTTATTCAATGGCTTCGTAACGAAGAAAATATGTATGCCGCCAATATAACTGTAAACGATGTTTTTCTGTAGTGCGTTTAAGTTGTGAGCGTTGCACTTTGTTTTAGGAATTTGATGATTCAAAAACGATTTACTATGTTTTAGAACAATATGTACAGTCTGCTGCAAAAGTAATGGCTTTCTGTTCAGACATATTCAGTTGCTATTTTATTTTTCAGTTTCGTTTGGTGGTTTTGATGATTGTATTTTTATTATTAATGAAAAATAAACCTTATAAAATGAAAAGCTGTTATTCTCTACAATATTTCGTAACCTTATTCGACATTTTCGAACATGGGAAAACCATTCCTAGATACACTAAGTAATTAGAAATAAGGATGTAATGGAAATCGACGTTTCCCGGAAAGGAGCAGAAACTAATGTCAATAAGTTTATCACTGAGGATTCAAACAATGCTTCCAACAACAATTTTCTAGTCAACCGGTTGCTAATTTTTTTGTTAGCAAAGGAGAAATATAAAAGAAGAATTAGATTTCATAAAAATATTGCAAGATACAATGGTTTTGACACAGACATAATTAATAAATTAGAAAAAGCTATTTTGAAACAGACAATCCGTTATACCACAAAAAGTTTGTGTTTACCATATCGAATTACGAAAAAAATAGTGTTGCTAAAGAACGGGATTTTCAAGTTGCTTTTCAGTCCAGAAATGCTATTAAATCTCTTTGGAGAAGTGCGAAATATAACTGTAAATTGAAATACACAAGTCAAACAAAACGTTCAATAGTTATAAAGAACATATATCGCATTTTAAATTCAATACACTGGATAAATCAAGTGTTGCTCGTCATGCATTAGAAACCAATCATAATATAACGGTAGATTTTTTTTAAATTAAAAATATAAACAACCAAGGGAATTGAACATGTAGTAGTATTTGTATAATTAAAAATAAAAGTAACACTTACAACACGGATAAGTATTCAATTCCATATACCTGCTTGTACGATTTCTTGCGAGGGTGGATCAAATATGAACCGATCTTTGTTAGTTACTTTTTATTGAATTATAATTACAATAAATGAACAATATCTTATGTTTCTATATACATTCCATCCTTCTGAATATATTTTTCCCAGCGGCTGGGTAAAGTCTTTATCCCACTTTCACAAAAAAAAGTAGAACGTGTATTTAACCAGTTGCACACGAATTGCTCCACTTGATCGTCGTCATCAAAACGTGCTCCTCCCATTGCATCTTTTAATGGCTCAATATATGGTAATCACATGGCGAAAGTTCTGAACTGTATGGAGGGTGTACAACGGCAATCCAATTCATTTTTGTTAGTTTTTCTAGTGTTCGAACAACTGTATGCGGTCCGGCATTGTCAGAGTAACACTTGTCGTATCGGACATCCCTGTCTTTTGAACCGATAGGCAGCTCGAAGACGCTCCATAAGATTTCAATAATAATCTACACTAACGGTTCGCCTTTAATGAAGAAAATCCAACAAAACACCTCTATAATCACGAAACACTGTCGCCAAAACTTTACCCGCAGACAAGCAAGTTTTCGTGTCAGCAGCGTTTCAGAAATTTAAAAACAAACAGTTCGCTGGTTTTCATTCAAGAGCCTTGGAACCCATCTTACCGAAATTTTTCGAAACTGAAGTTTTGTCCTAATGATATATTGGGTACTACCATAGCGTATTTCCACTGTTTGTTGATTTTCTGCTATGGTCAGTCGACGATCTGTCGCAATAAGGTCACGAATGGCGTTAATGTTTTCATGAGTGGCGCTTATTTTTGGTCGGCGTTGGTAAGTATCGCTTTGCACGGTATCTCGTCCTCCGCGAAATGTTTTATGCCAAAATTTCACTTGTGTTTTGGACAATGTTTTTTCCCCATATTGATTATGCAATATTCGCCAAATTTCAGCAGGATCAACATTTTCTTTCGTAATAAATTTTGATGACGAAGCGTTGTGCAACCAAACATGGTACTACACTTTCGCTTATCGTTAGAACAACTGACTGTACGCAGCTGCACGACAGGCGGCGACCTGGCGTAATACATCAGACTATCCCCTCGTACCACATAACTACGTACCTGTCTCACGAGTGTATGTTACTCGCAGGACGGATAGGTCGGTTCATATTTGATTCACCCTCGTAGAATAGCTACAAGTAGAGGGCGTAAAAGGACATTGAGTGTCATTTCTGAAGAAGGGCAAGCAATCTGAGTTTAAGTTCCTTAAAATTTAGTATATATGTGGACGTCCTGTAAAATGTATTGTGATTTTTGTGTTAGCTTTGTTGTACTCCATGTTCAATGCTGTTATTTTGATCTACTGAGGATGACAACTTAGTTACTGAAATAAGTACTTATGATGCGAATATTAATGTAGTACAGACTTTTTATACCTTTTTTGATATGTTAGACTCTACTGTGGTAAATGCTTGGAGACTGTACAGACCTTTGTAATAAACAAAGCAGGTCATCTATTTACACACATTCAGTGTACCACTTAGTTACAACATCTTTCAACATAATAGTTCTTGTATCTAGGTTAGCATGTCATTATGTAAACCAGGTCACACTTAACTATGTTAACAGGAGTATAGACAATATATAAACTGGGAACCAGTCTAGTCAGAATCAGTCAGTCGAGTCAGACAGTCTTCTGTATCAGACCTGACTTTGTCATACAAGTTCACTTCGTGACTTGTAATGTAATAGTTTTTGTTAATTTAATTACTAAATATTATTATTTAAACGTTCCCGAATGAGTCATTTATCCTACCGATAACACGGTCTCTAATGAGCCGCCTCGGAAACTAAGCCATGACTAGGACCACGACCTCACTTGGCGATCCGAACAGCCACTTCTGATATGACATGGCAATCCTGCACTCTTTGATATTACATGGTGACCCTGCCTTTAGCTAGATGGTCAGATATTACACCTTTATACACAGAGAAACCCATTGCACAGCTGAATATCAGGTCTGAACTTGTTCCGAGACTCATTAGTGCTAACAAATGTAAAAAGCAGTATGTCCGAGGACGTGGTTCCACTGCGGTTCCACTGTAAATATAGATAATGTCGGTCACATAATTGAAAGAAAGTATATATTGCTATGAACTTTTCCCCACAAATATTTTGATAAGTTTAATTATTTATGAGTGTATTATTATTTTGAATATTTGTAGATTTGACTTGCGCAGTTTGAGAATGCCGTTTGTTCTGCTGTGGACGATTGCAATACTGTATTTTTTTATGCGAAGCCCGCGTGCTAGCTGTATCCAGACAAGTGTTCAGTGAAGTAAGAAAAAGTATTTATTTAAAGATACATCTTTATCTTTGTTTTAGTAATTTAGGTTTTTGTTTTTTGATTTAATTGTGTTTTTGTGCGTGCTTATATCATTACCGATTTATTTACGAGTTTGTGAATCTCGTATTTGATTTTAACACTTTCTTACTCATGTGTCTCGAGTATATGAATATATTTTTTACGTAAGTAATATATTTTATAAAAGATACCTTAATTTTATATTGAACGAATTGAATATTGTAATTTTCAACTGTATTATTATTATCGTTTTGAAATTTAATCTTTGTTATTTGATATAAATGACAAAGAAGGTTTTTTAAAATTTCTAGTATAAAAAAATTTCTGTAAATGTAAAATTTTTAGTACGCTTGGGATATCAAGGGCATTTCTTTTTAACATGTGGTTGCACATGCGTTAGAGTTTGCTTCGGCCTGTCAAATAGTTTGTTTATTTTGTTTTCTTGGGAGAAATTAAAAAGTTTCTTTGTAATTTATTAGTTTTAATTTTGATCGGAAATCATAAAGGTTTTTGATCGCATGCTTCGGTCACTTCCATGCGTTATTTTTACCTTTATAATATTGTTAAATGAGACAATATTAATCTTTATACTTTATAAAGATAAAAATTTTTTTTCTTTTTTTGATTTTTGTATTAAAGTTTCATTTAAATTTTATTGTGTTTATTATTATTTAACCTTATTTCAAGAAAACAAGTAACTTAAAGATTTTACTATATTTTTTCTCAAATAAATTTTGAGTGGCGCTCAACTAAATTAATCTTTTGTCCACATTTCCGATTGGAACGCTGGGAGGAAAGCAGTACCATTTTGAAAGTAAACCGACTGAGTATCCTAGCTGGATAGATTTGTCGAGAATTGTGAATAATCAAATTTCAAAATCACAATTCATAGCATATATGTACCTAGGTATAATTACAGATCGACAAGTAAAATGCGAATGCTAAAATAGTATATTAAAACACAAGTTTCATAACGCACCATTTTTCCGCACGAGTTCAGTTTAGAAAACGAGCCGCGATAATGGCGAATTTTTTAAGGAACGACTGCGACAAAATGCCTTATGAAACGTTTCTTAGTACTGTTCTATTTTGCACTTTCTACATTCTGAACTTGCTGCAAATGAGAATTAATCACTATCAAATCTCATTTTTACATGCAAATGTCGCCTTAGTTACTACAATTTGGCAAACTAAGTTTGTACCAGTATGCAGAACGCAACACGCCGCGACTTCAACCTTCTTGATTGTTAGGATAATTAAAAATTCGTGAAAAGTCACGTCTACCCCTGGAACGTACAGATGCATTTCACTCTTATTGAAGCTCGTCAATATACGGTATCCTGGAGACAGATATAAGCTTTCACTTTTATACTTGGTGTATATATAGTTCATATTCTGAACTTACTGCAAATGAGAACTGATGATTATTAAATCTCATTTTTACATGCAAATGTTGCCTTAACTATCCTAACAACCAGGAAGGTCGAAGTTGCGGCGTGTTGTGTTCTGTATACCGGTACAAATATAGTTTGTTAATTTGCAGTAATTAACGCATCACATAAGGCGACATTTCCATGTAAAAATGAGATTTAATAGTCATTAATATATAAATATTAACTATATATACAGCAAATATAGAAGTGAAAGGTCCTATCTATCTCCAGAATATCGTATATTGACGAGCTCCAATAAAAGTGAAATACATCTGTACGTTCCAGTGATAGACGTCACTTCGCGAATTTTTAATTATGCTTTTTACATTAAAAAATTGAAATTATTTAATTTGAAGGTTCAGTTTTATTTTTATGTAAAGTATGCAGTTGGTCGCATTGATACTTGACATTCTCAAATTTAAATGTTGCTATCTGCGAAATATTATTCCTTAATTTTCGTCAACATTACTCTATACTTTACTTAATGATATAAAGGTGAGTGATATTGAAACTAATATATCTTGTTGTCAATTCTATACAATATACGTTGTTTGTTTAGCCTACGTACATATATCATATCTGTCAAATGTACTTAAATTCTTAAAATCAAATGACAGTAATGATATTTCTTTCTGTGTTCGAGCAACGCTAACATTGAAAGAAAAGCAGCGTATCGAAATGAAGCTCATTTAGATACTGTTTTAGGTTTCATAATGAGTTCGTTACGAACGCAAAATAGAAAAAAATATTTTCGAGCGGCGTGGTCTGCAATACCGTACTATAAATGAATGTAAACAGACGGAGCAAATTACTTCATAGAAACAGAGCTCAGGGAGACATTCTTTATTTCTTTTTTTACAAAAATTAACTTCCTACGCTCAATAAAGTTTTAAGTGAAATAAAACAGCGTGATGATGTACCACAAATGGGAACATTAAATAAATTCATCAAAAAGGTTAGATCATTTCACATGTATGAAGTTTTAGTTGTCTTTATTATTATATACACATACATATTAAGTATGTATATATATACATAGAAATACTTTAAAAGCGTTACGTGGAAGAGGTGAGAAAGTGCGAATTGGATGGTCTAATTGATAATGTAATTAAACCTTTTATTATCTCTCTTTGTAATGGTGTAGTGATAGTGAAAGTTTAACAAACAGCAACTGATTAACATTTTATGTGATCAAATTATATAAATGAAATACGCTTTATTCACATTTGCATTCTACAAATAAGTATTTTATTAATAATTACCTACACTTTGTCCGTTTTCAGTTTGCAGTCACATGACTAACTATGTCATACTATCTCAGACACAGAATCTATATACTTTGTTTTTCAGATATATTGAGCTACAAATATTCAGAATTGAAACGTATGTCATTTGATACAAGACATACGTCTTTGAAATTTCTTCGTAGCAAAGACAGAGAAAAATAATATTAGCATGTCTTGTATAATATGAGATACCGACAACTGTTTTAGTCAAAAAAGAAAATACGTATTTATCGACATATACAGGTTATGTTTAGTGCGCTCTACTTCTTGTTTGTATTTTTCCGTTGATATTTTAAGATTTCTTATTTATCTGTTCTTCTTGCAACAATAATAGTCAGTTTCGAGTAATTAATCGTAAGTATTTAACGTAATATTTCTTAATTAAATTATTTTACTTTGACACTGACAAATTACATTTTTTGATAAATTGATATGCATATCGCAAAATGTAATTTTCATAATATGAGTGATATAAAATTTCATGTTTGTGTTCTTTTTGTTGTAGAATATGCCAGGTAAACGTCTAGATTCACAGGCACAAAATCTAGTTGCCAACCTTCTTCATTATTTTGAAGAAGAGAAATATAATAGAGGTCCATTATTGTCTGTTGATTCAGTTTATGAGGTAAGATAACACTAAATTAATATCTTTAGATTAATGAGGAAAAATATTTTTAGAGTAGCAAGTGCTCTTAAGATCTCTGTCCGAACCGTTTACAATATCAAGAAACGTGGGACATCATCACCTGGAAAACAAATACCCCGACGTAAACCAAAAACCAAAGATTTGCCAGAAAGCTTGAAAATGGAAGTCCGAAATACTTTATACGACATGTTTCATCAAAGTATTCTAAGCAATTTTATTTTCATAAATGATTTATTTTTTAACGATATACTTTTTTAGAAAAACATGTTACATTGAAAACATTGAAGACTGAACTGGAAACTAAACAAATGGTGCAAATAGGAAAAACATCTCTTTCCATTTTACTCAAACATATCGGTTTCAAATATAAAAAAGATGATAATAGAAGAGCATTAATGGAAAAACTTGATGTTAGTGTAATGCGAAGTGTATTTTTAAGGAAGTACATTGAGAATACAAATTCTGTTTTGCGTCAAGTTGTCTTTTTAGATGAAACATGGATATTTTCCAAAGGATCGAAACCGTAAAGAGAAAGTTTATGAAATTGATGAACTGTTAAGAAATGCAGGACATGAAATTCTTTAGACTGCCACCATACCACTGTGACTTCAATGCTATTGAGCTAATTTGGGCAAAAGCAAAAACATATTACAATGTGCACATCGGTAGGGCTGGTTACACCGACGAAAAGGTGAAAGAAATGTGGAAGGAGGCATTACATACATGTGATAGTAATACATGGAGTAACTGCATAAGGCATACTGATAATTTAATAAAACAATGGTATGAAAGAGAAAACTGCTTGGTAGACTTGGATATAGATCCAGTAATAATCAATGTTACAGAATCAGACTCTGATTCAGATTAATATATGTAATTGCAACTAAAGGTGTCATATTTTATGTTAGTACAAGATAACATTATTTTCTGTCTATGATAGTGTTTTTATGATTGTATTAGAAAGATTATATATTTAAGCTTCCATGTAAATATGTTTTATTCAAATAAATATTTCTTATTAGACCGATTATGAATTAGATGAATTATTTGCTATTTCTACATACTTCTATTTTCTAATATGCTCAGTTAATATATGAACAACTCAAGAGTTTTCAGATACAACCAACATAAATTGCGAAGATAAAGAAAATAGCTTTTGTCACATACTGCACTACTGTTGTTCATTGAGTTTAGTATGCTGTATGGCATTTTAAAATCAGGTTTTAATAGTCTTATGCAGAATAACATTAAAAAATATCAGCGCTCACTTGTGCAGTCACATGCATATCTGTTAACACTAGAATAGAATAATACATAATACAATTTCGCTATTTTGTATTTATTGTATTGATTAAAGTATCTGCATTTTATTAAGTTGAATAGTTTTTATATGAGCAAGTTTAACAAACAGTTATGATAATTTTTTAACATACTGATTCCAAATGAAGTTATATCTTCAATGGTTTTACTTAGCGTAGCAATGTAATAATTGAACTGTATAATTAATTTATACATAATACTAATAGTTCTCTATAGTTTTTGTAAACAAATGAATTATTCGTGTAATTATTATTAACCATTTTCTTGGAAATAATAATACCAATATAATCAAGGTGAGCTTTTATTTATTTAATTTCTAATGCAAAAAATTTGATTAAACATATGAAACAATCAAAATTTAGCTTCCTATTTTCTTATTTCCCAACCTTTCTGTTCTACTTTTTGGTTATATTGAATTGCTTTGTAATTCATTTATGTTAGTGAATTTCTTCTCGTATGATTTCTGCAATTTCCAGATTATTTCTTATTCCAAATTTATTTAATGTGATTAATGCTAGAAGTGAAGCATCTGTTTACAATACATGAAAAGCTGCATTTTTTACATGTACCTTTGTCTTCTTTAAAGAATATTATTTTATATGCGTATTTGAGATTTAAAACTTCCAAAGTTAGTGTTTATACTTCAAAAATTTTAGGTTATGTCATACGGCATCGTTCCAATTTCATTACCATTACATTGGTCAATAACATCGATTGATTAAACATGAAAAACATTTAGAAAATAAATAGAAAACATTATGTATTGAAATAACAATTTTATGTTTATAAAATACTTAAACCTCTTTTGACTCAAAAGTACCGACTAGATTCATACTACTAAAAATAAATGAAAATTGATCATGTGACTGCAAACTGAAAACGAACAGAGTGTATTTACGTTATAAAGGCTTATCTCTGTATATGTATACATATATAATTTAAATTATGTCAATATAGCAATGCAAAATACTGAATGAATAAATACTTTAATGAAATATAAATATAACTAGCTCAATTATGTAAACTTTGAATATGCTAATATTTAAAACAAGAGCGCTTCTTAATCTCAGGTTATGGTCGGTTCTAGATACCAAACAGTTCAACAAACATACATAAAACAAAAACAATTTCATAGAGTAATAAATAAATATATTCAAGACAATTATTTATTTCTTATACAAGGTACAAACATGCACTTAATATACTATGTCAAAACATTAAAGAATATTAGGTTACTCATTTAACCCCTTTTACTAATTATACAGTGTTAGTAAAAAGTCCCGGAACGGTCGAATAACTTTGTTATTTGAAAATTATGATTTCTGAAATTTGGTACGGGGGTATAGTTAATATAAATGCATTTTATGCAATACACTTAATATTTTTTTCACTTCCGTTTAATCGGCAATACGTCCAACTTTTTTTTTTAAATGGAACGGCCAGTTTTTTTAACACTATTGAATGCAAAATAAAAAACAACGTTCAGGAAGTTTTAAAATGTTTATTTTTATTCACAAGAAAACAGTTAAAAAATTAAAAAGTGTCCTAATACAGAAAAATCAAGGTACCTGTCTATTCAGGTTGCGATTACAATAATTGTTCAAAATGCTCTCCATTTACAATTTGACAAAAATGTAAACGGTCAGTCAAATTTCTTATTGAATTTTGTATTTGTTCTGGAGTGATGCGATTGGCTTCTTGAACTATTCTCTCTTCCAATTGTTCAAGATTATGGGGACGATTTTTGTACACTTGACATTTCAAGTGACCCCAAAAGAAAAAATCTAATGGCGAGAGATCTGGCGAACGTGCTGGCCATTCGAATGCTCCTCTACGTCCGATCCAACGTCCCGGAAAAATGTCATTCAAATAATCGCGGACATTATGGGCAAAATGGGGGGGAGCTCCATCTAGTTGAAACCAAAAATGTGCTTTAGGGTGATCACCTATGTTTGCATTTGGGAAGAGGGCCGCAAGTGCTGGAACAATCTCATTTCGCAATAAATTTAAGTAGACGTTGCCAGTTAAATTTCCTCTTATAGAAAATGGTCCTATGATGTTGTTTCACAAGACCAGCCCAGACATTCACCTTTTGAGGACGCTGTGTATGGACTTCTTCAATCCAATGCGGATTTTCAATTGACCAGTAGCGACAATTATGTCTGTTCACAGTGCCGTTGAGACAAAACGTTGCCTCATCTGAAAAAATGATGTGATCTAAAACATTAGGCTGCTGCTCGATCAATTCCGTCATTGTTTCGCAAAATTGTAGTCTACGATCTGGATCATCTTCAGTTAACTCATGGACGGGATACATTTTTATAGGCTTTCATTTTTGCTGATTTAAGAATTTTATGAGCAGATTTTTGAGAGATCTCATGAATTTGACCTAATTCTGTTGTGGACACGTGATGATTTTCTTCCACTGTAAGTAACACATTCAAACTAGTTTCTTCATCTGTTGCTGTTAATGGACGTCCCCTTCTAGGTAAATCCTTCACCTGACGAAATACTTCAAACTTTTGAATTGTTCGGCATACCGTACTTTTACTAATGTGACGATCCGGATAAACAGTATTAAACAAAATACGAACCTCTTCAAAAGAACGTTGACGATCACCGTACCCACGCATCATTAATATCTCAATTCGTTCTGATTCAGTAAGTTTTACTGCCATTTTCAAATGTGTTAATGTCTAAAATAAGTAAATTTATAGCGATGCAAAAGTTAAAACGCTTTTAAAATTGTCAAATGTGACAGCAAAAAGAATGAAAACACTAAACAACAACTATTTTCAAAGGTACCTTGATTTTTCTGTATTAGGACACTTTTTTAATTTTTTAACTGTTTTCTTGTGAATAAAAATAAACATCTTAATACTTCCTGAACGTAGTTTTTTATTTTGCATTCAAAAGTGTTAAAAAAATCTGGCCGTTCCATTTAAAAAAAAAAAGTTGGACGTATTGCCGATTAAACCGGAAGTGAAAAAAATATTAAGTGTATTGCATAAAATGCATTTATATTAACTATACCCCCATACCAAATTTCAGAAATCATAAATTTCAAATAACAAAGTTATTCGACCGTTCCGGGACTTTTTACTAACGCTGTATATATAGTTGCCTATACTATAATCATATGACTATTGAAAACTAGTCGAATAAAAAATGGAGGTTATATTAGAAATTATTATACTAACAATGAAATTCTATGAATATATAATGCTTAAAAATAGTATTTTGCCCCAAGATAACGTGAGTTTAATGATATACTAAATAATATGGTTTAACAAATGAAGTTTCTTTTAGAAATTATGCATATATAGTTCCACCTGGAAATACCTGTTGTTAACGGAGAGCATGAAGTTTTCAGGACTAATATATAAAAGGTTCGTAGGTGTTCAGGAAATACCAGGCTGGCTCTGTAAAGGTTGGTCGTTTGTGGTACTCTTTACGTAGGACTGCAAAGTTTCCTTTACGAAGGGCCACTTTCGGAATAAATTCTTGAATAAATGAACCAGGTTTAATTAATTTAGCACTTTTAAATGGTTCTTTGTTTTCTAAATATGGTTTATGTAATTCTTTTTAGCCAATGTTTCCAAAATTAACTGGCTTTGAAACAGGAAAATTCTTGATATATATTATTATTGAAAATACATCACTTTTTCTTTCGGAGACAGATAACTACCGCAGGAAGCTGGTGATAATTAACTATATTTTTGTAAAATTTTTCTAGAAGTCCAAATAATATGAATAAAGTAATTTTATCCATCTTAACTTAAAAAGGTATATAACCCCTTACCACAATTATTAATCGTATCCTAAATACGTATTTCGACAACTAAGTTGTCATCATCAGTAGGTAAAAACCACTAATTAAAAAGTCGCACATGGGGCACAGTAAAGCTAGATAACCGCTTACGCAACAACTACTTTACACCGCGTCCACGTATAAACCAGTCTATACGTGGACGTCGATCAAAATAATTTTCAAAATAAACTTCAGCAGCTCTAGTAGAATTTTTCTGGCACTGAATGTAACATTCAACTATATCACGCTTTTCTACGTTAGAAAATTCCATACCTAATGCAAACTTATGATTAACGGCCGTTTGCACCGCTTATAGTTAAGTTACAATTAAATTAATTAATAGTTAATTGTCAATGTTTGACAATTAACTTGACTTAAAAGTAAAAATTAACAGCTCTCACTTCTGTGACTCAACGTGAAAGCAATGTTAGTATATTTATCTCGACTGCTCCAACGAACACAATTGTAACTCAGATTTTTCGTTTTTTGAATTACAAAACACCAAACCTTTTTTTTTTTTAAGTTTTTATCTTATAACGTGAACAATCATAGAAATGTCTATATCCTCTTTATTTTTTAAAATAACCATATCAAACCTTATATCATTGTAATCAGCAAAAAATAAGCTTTTTAATGATGTCAAAACTAACTATGGTTTCCATTTAAAAAAACACAAGTTTGTGTCATAACTCGATAATGGTGAACGAAAAAAAAATATTAGCTACATAGTTTTATTTGGCGTAAAATTATCTAAAACTTTTGTCTGAACACTTTTTCTCTAAAATTACTATTAACCATGCTAAGCATGTTTAAAGAAAATCGTAACATTTAGTTTTCTTTGAATATCTAGTAAGCCATGAAAGCAGTTTTAAATCAAACTCGTAAAACTGCGCATCTTTCCTCATTTAAGCGTTTTTCTATCTCCAGTAGTTTCTGAGATCCCAGTGCTAAACATTCAAAAAAACTCGCCTGTATATTATACATTATTTAATAAAAAGTGTTAAATCCGAATTATCTTGAAGTGATTATTTCATATTTATTACGTCGAATTGGAACTAGAACTCACTGTTAAGTATTAGATTTCACAATAATGGCAGTTCTAATGATAATTATAAGGTTTGTTCGAATCATGTAATTCTGGAATTACAAATTCCGCGAACTAGTAGTATTCCATTCGAACTTCCAAAAACTTATAATTCAAATTCCTAACTATCTCTGCAGGTCTAAGCAGAGAACAGGTATTTGAAATACTAAATGGCCCAAGCATGCGTGAATCGGGGCGTGTCTATTTTAACCACATTTTACTTTTAGGTTAAACTGTTCCTTTAGTAGACATATTTAGAACAGAAGTATGGTTAGATTTTGCTCTTGGATCATTTTTTTTTGTTTTTATTCATTTATATTTTACATGTTATTTACTGTAGGTTATTCAATTTAAGGCTATGGTTTGGGGCATTATTAAAAACTATAACACATTTTATCCTCTCTTAAAATGCCTATTTGCACCAAATCTTTTCTAAAAGATACAATTATAGTTAATCTGTTTTGGGTATTATTTTTGGAAAGGTTCCTGTTGCTTTAGTTGTTCGAGTAGTTAGTTCGAGGGTCTCTTAGGAGGCGAATTTTCGTATACAACGATGCAACAAGAAAAAAATGTTTTTATCATCGAAATTTTTGTCCATAAAGTATTAGGCGGAGTAACTCTTCGATAGCATAGATACATAGACAGTATTCGTTTATTGTTTCTACTTTTCTTCTGTTGTGGCAAGTTTGAAACACTTGATATTCCTTTTCGAAGCGATCCTTGGTCTTTTCTGGCAATAAATTTGAACTTAATTCGGCCGATTTAGCAGAGACATTTTCTTCGATATCTTCTTGAATGCCCATCACGTTTTATAACGAATTTTACAAGTAAACAACTGCTCTCACTAGTTGCTAAAGCCCAATTTTCTTGATAAAGGAAATGTATTTGATTTTGATAGTTTTGACGTTTCATAAAATCTGACGATGACAATTTAAACACCGTCAAATTCGAACAAATGTAGGTTGTGTTTTATAGGTATTATAAAAAATATACAACAATATATGGCCGATATTGCATATAACGAACTCGGGTAGTTGTTACGCCTCTTCTTGACGGCCTCGGCTACAAAAATACTTCTCCGCTATAGCTTTATGTCGTGGTATACTATTTATACTTATGATTTTGACACATTCAATTTGCGTGCGATATCACCGACAGAAAAGCTTAGACTTTCGCTAAACTTTTCAATTACTCTTTTCGTCTTTATTTTATCCAATGGACCCGGTTTTCTGCCAGGACCTGTTTTTCTTTCAACTGACAGAATTAATTTATAAGTTGCCAGTACCTTTTGAACCATTAACTTTGCAATTTCTAAAGTTTTTTAACTTTGATTGAGAAATATCCTTATTTTTCATTTACGAATTCACAATTATTTTTCGTATTTCAATTCTTTTTGTCGATATTCCAACTAGTTACATTTCTTCAACAACCAATTGCCTTCAGTTGAATTTACACTTCGTAAACAGCGATCTGTTAAAATGACAGGTGATTACATTTTATATTACTTGAATTACATCATGGTTGATTTGATTATTTTTTCGTGAACTCTTTAGTTACAGTGAGCGCCAAAATGTACAGCACTGGAGCAATACATACATTACTTATTACTATTTATAAAAGAACACACTATACAGCACAAAGTTTAGAATATATTGTAATAATTAATGTGAATAAAAAATGTTTACTGTGGTGTGACAAAGCATTCACTTTAATTATAGGTGATATAATTAATTTAAAGTTTATACTTTTTCTATATTTTGAATTTTTTCACTGTATAAAGTAAATGCATTTTGTGTACATTATATACAAGTGTCCCATATCGTTATGTTCAAATTTTAGGAGTGTAAAGTAGACTTCATTTCAAGTAACAAAAACGCAAAATTTGTCGATGCATTTTTATTTGCTTCAAAGTTACAGATCAATGAATGCGATTGTCAGATCACGAAAAAAAATCTAATCCTATAGTCAATAAAAACTGATTTTATTTGAAAAAGTTCAATTAATAATATTTTCGAAATGTCCACCTCCTTGTTGAATGCAGGCTTGTGCCCGTAAACCAACAGAAGAAGTACTTATCCGAATTTCATACTTGCTTTGTCGGATTTGCTCGGCAGCCAGGTGAATACGATCTAACACCTCTTCTCTTGTGTTCGAAACTTGCGCGTAGGCTAAATTTTTTATGTACCCCCATAAAGAAAAATCAAGGGGATTTAGATCGGGTGATCTGGGTGGCCATGAAAGAGGATCACCTCGACCAATCCATCTTGGATAATTGACGTTAACCTAATTTCGGACAGCAATTCCGAAATGTGGTGGTGCCCCATCCATATGAAACCACATGTCTCGTCGAACATTCCGTGTGACATCCTCTAAAAGACCTGGCAGTTCGTCAACAAGAAATTGAAGGTAATTGTCCGCATTTAACCTTCCAGGCAGAACGACAGGACCAATCAACAAGTCATCGATTAGGGCCGCCCAAACGTTAATAGAAAATTCATGTTGAAATTTAGATGGGCGTATAGCTTTGGGATTTTCTGATGACCACATGTGCAGGTTTCTCAGATTTGTAACATCACTTCTGGTGAACGTAGATTCATCTGTCCAGAGGACTGTTCTGCAGAAATTAAAATGACGCCGTGACTGTCTTAATATCCTGGTAGAATAAACTAGACGAGCATAGTGGTCTGCCTCAAGCAAGCCGTGTCGTCTGCGATAGTGATATGGATATAAGCCCCAACGTTTTAAAATTCGCCAAACTGTCGTTCGTGACACTCCTAGTTGTCTAGCGATTCGACGTACACTGAGAGTTGGATCCCTTGTAACAATAGCTATGCTTCTTCCTCTAAGTCTGCTGGCAAATTTACTCGGTCGAAAAGATAATCACGCAGTCCGCATTCTCGAAATTGTCTGTGTACTTCCAGAAACGTTCTGTAATGAGGAATGCGCCTTCGGGAAACCGATATCGGTATTCAATAACTGCTTGACGTGCACTGCCGTTATAATAGCCATACACAAAATGCATGTCCGCATACTCTTGTGGAGAAAATAAGGCATTTTAAATAAAGAAAACGTGTCCACTCACTAACAAGCTGCTGTATGAACTGAAACGAAATGCAATCCTTTATTAAAAAATGCAACGTTAACAGTCATCTGAACATTTGTTTATTGTATGATATTCATGGTTCAGCACTTACCAAATAAGTAAGAACTTTCTTTATCATAAATCAATCAATCAATCAATTTCCAGTACTCTTTTTTGTAGATCTCCAAGAAATTACTGTATGCACTACGATACGTATTTATTTATTTTAGGATAACATTTTATTATGCGATGTTAACAATCAAAGGCATGTTATTGAATCGTATAACTTTTTTAAGTAAAATCAGTTTGTATTGACTTTAGGATTGCATTTTTTTTCAATGATCTGACAATCACATTCATATATCTGTAACGACTGTAACTTTGAAACAAATAAAAATGGATATACAAGTTTTGCGTTTTGATTACTAGAAATGAAGTCTACTTTACACTCCTAAAATTTGAACATAACGATACGGGACAGCTTGTATATCTTGAATTAATAATTAATTAATTGATCGATTGTACATTATCGGCACAGATGAATCGCACCCGATACGGGATAGCGCCTGTTCTGCAGTCTACTTATTACTTATACATTTTTATTTCTTATGTAGTGTACATATCCAGAATGTGCACCATTGCGCTATAGACACTGTTCATAACGATCATACAAATAACATATTCGACAGCACAAGTTGTAGATTCCTGAAAAACGAGACTCTTCTTCTCCCGTAATGCGTTCACAGTTTTGGGTAGGTCTGTACGCTGAACACTTTCTACTTTGGCATTCCCCATTGGTAGGCGTCCGGTGGTGTAAAATCAGGGGAATGTGATGGGTAGTTTAAATCGGTTCCTTGAGCATTATTCGTCGTTGAAAAGTTTCTCGCAGCACTGATATAGACTAATGAGCGGTATGGCTGATCGCCCCGTCTTGTTGAAACCACTGGCTTTCCATCCGGGGGTTTCTGCCACGACAAAACTCAAAGAAATGGCCTGAGAACCATATTCCAATAACGTTCCTGAGTAAAATTAAAAGGTATCACCATCCTCAATGAAATACGGACCAAGCATACCGTGTGCTAGTAGTGCACACTATATCGTCACACGCTCACTATGTAGCGGTTTCTGGACGACAACGTCTGGCTTCTCAAAATAAAGGAAGCGAGTTGCTTGTGCTTATTGATACCCTCCATGTGAACTAAACATTACGCAAAAAATCTGGATCTTTATACACCATAGCCAAAATTCGTCTTCAATACGCAACCCTGGTATACATATCTTGTTTGTCAATTGTTTTCCAACCTGAATTCGGTACGGAAATCCACATACATATTTAAACAATCGCCGAAGCGATGTGTTGCTGATATTCAATTTCAAGGACGTTCGTCGAAGACTTCGCTGAGGTGACTCCAAAATCTGATTGACGATAGGGTACTCATTTGTTCTCACAGTAACTGGCCTACTAGATCTTCCCTTCCGTTGGCAGTGTATTCTGCCACGAAACCACGTGTGCCACGTGTCACGAAATTTCTTAACATTAGAAATTATAACTGCTTTGTTTGGTACCGCTTTATGAAATTGTTCGTGATATTGTTCCGCTACTAACTTTAAACTCGGCCCACCCTGATAGCCGCTTCTGTACAAGCGAAAATAATGCTTCACAATAAACACTCTTTCCTCCGTCGTAAGACCCATTTTTAACTCTAACCTCACAGCACAATGTTCTTTGGACTTATACGAACACATAACGCTGATGCAGTGTTGGGAGATGATACTAGTTAAATGTCACTGACAAGGCACGGAAAAATCACTAAAATGGAAACATTTAAAAAAAAATCACCAAATATTTTATTTTACTAAAATAAGATACTTTATTCATAATTATAAATAAATATTACACATAATTAAGAAATATATATAATCTATAAACAATTTAAACATATAGGTATTCGACGATCGAATTAAATCGTGGAAAATGGATTTCAGGAGTTATATAGGTATATTTGCAAATGTTTCTAATACAGAATTCTCACATCTACTGCTTCACCACCGTACATGTTTTCAGAATTAAATCTTTCATATCAATTAAATCATACATGCTTGGTTTGGGATTAAAATTTTGACAACCGTTATTCATATGGTATCTTAATCTTAAAATCGAATCAGCCATCTTTATTGCTAACTTATTTCTTAATTTGTCTTTGACAATATTTACTACAGAAAACGCTCTTTCTACTTCTGCATTTGAAAAAGGCAGGCTTAGCATAGCTAATACAAAATATGATATATGCGATATATACGACGCTATCTTAATAGCAACCTGACAAAGCCATGCAATTATTGCCCTACTCAAGATAAGTTATGATATTATAGGTGTAGATGGCACCACCACAGAGTCAACAAACAAGTCTCCAACAAAATCACTGACAAAAAATTATCGCTAAATTTGTCGTTGATGGCTTAAAAAATCACTAAATTTAACGATAAAATCACTGAAGTCCCAACACTGCGCTGATGCTATAATACGCCGATAAGCAGACATGCGCATAAATACGGCGCGCAATCTAGTAAAAGTTATTGAAATATCATTGCCTCTGTACTACAGAATACTTTAGGTAGAAAATTATAATGGATAATACTTTTAATTTGTATAAAGTGTTGATTGAATATGAATTCGTATTTATTCAAATTATTAATAACTTTTGACATACAATTTTAGGGAAAATTTTGATTTATTTAATTGAATACTGATTAACCAAACATGCAAGCCTTCAGCAATTACAATTTATAAACAATTGCACAACAATATGTAAATTGTATAGTATTTACAATAAAATTATACAATAATAAATATGTCAAATTATATTAATACATTGTTAAAAAACAAATACTAAAAAATTGTACAGTAGCAAAGGACAATGTGAATGTTTCATGAACCATTAGCTCCCCGGGGTATCGTGGTTTGAAAACACAAATACACGTTTAATATTAAACTGGTTTGCGTGTGTCTGCTAACTGCCAAAACAAAATAATGTGTATTTGCTAGCCCTATTACCCGAAGCTACTCAATTTATACTGAATGAACATGCATTTTAGGTCTGATTGATTATAAATAATTTATTAATTTGTGTATAGAAACGAAGCCTATTTGATTGCTTTTATTGTATTTTACGCAAATAGGACTACATGAAATGACTTACGGCTTTATATGGCATACATAATGCAAGAGTTTTTATTGTAGCTGGCAATAATATTTAAAGAAAGAAAGGTGATAACTGTTTCCTGACAATAATAATAACAATATTTTTTATACCCAATAAATATGTGGGTTGGGTGAAATGTTTCACGGCGTTAGGCTGAGGAAGTGTGAGCAAAATCGGCATAATATTTTTTACATAAAATAAAATAGATTATACTCTCCACCGAAATTAGTAGTATCAGATGGGTAAATCGTTTTAAATTCTGCACATTACGAGATGTATGATTTGCTCTTCAAATTATTTATTGTCAAAATAATACATATTGAAAAATGTTTAATTACAATGTATTTTATAACGGAATAGTTATTCGTTTGGGTATTTATCTGACAGTAAATCAGTGACACTATTACCTACGTAATTGTTAGAATTGATAACTATCTGTCTCTAACCATAGTTGCTATCTACGAGGTATCGTCTGTACTATTTGTTCGAGTTTTTGTGGTGTAATTTTTAAAACCGCTGCGTTAATTTTGTTTCTGACTTCGTCAGTATCTTGAGGAGGCGTTACATAAACTTTCTCCTTAATGAAATCTTAAACAAAAAGTCTAGGATTGAGAACAGGCCATAAGATAGGACCGCCGCGACCAATCCATCTGTTTGGGAAGTGTTCATCCAACCATTGTCTTACATTAAGAGCATAGTGTGCAGGAGCTCCATCATGTATGTAAATCATGTTATGGCGTATATTCAATGGCATCTCGTCAATAACTTGTTCCAATTCATTGAGATGCCCATTGGCATCAAGAAGATTTGATAGATGAATTGGCTCAACGGCCCGGATATTTATTATGCCCAGCCAAACGTTATTGGAAAACCTCCTTCGGTGAGCATATTCTCGAAATGGATGCGGATTTTCATCCGTCAAATGGTGAAAATTATGGGTGTCAAATACATCCATACTCCCATCGCTCCAAAGAATACATCTTAAAAAGTTTCTATCTTCTTGAATCCTATTTAAGATTCTATTGCAAATATTTATTCGAAAAATGTTGTCGTTTTCACAGAGTAGCTGAACTTTACAAACATGATAGGGACGAAGAAGGTTTTCTCGTAGAACTAACGAACTGTCTTATTACTAGGGATATTTAAGGTTGATGCTAACTGTAGGGTACTAACCGAGGGATCTTCTTGTACTGCGTCTATAATTTTATCTTCCAGTCGTATTGTACGCGTTTCTCTTGGTCGACCAGCATTAGCATTTCTTTTAGTAACCGAACAGAGTTTCACGTAGATGTTGATCTAGCCTTCGAAATACAGTTCCACTACGATGTCTCCGATTTGGGAAGCGTAGGCGATATTCACGGTCTGCCATATTAACATTTCCAAAACGGAAAACCTATACCATGTACAGCTGCGAGTAATAAATTTTGGTCGTCAATGTCATTGTAAAATTATGCGGAAATATTCACAAGATGAATTTTTGCCCTGATTGATTATAGCCATTGTCAATGAAATGTCAATATAAATTTGCCGTTTGTCAAAGGCTTGATTTTTGAATTATTTTTAATATGGTCTCAATATCGTATTTTAACAAGGTAAGGATTACTTGTAAGGATTATTTCCTTAATAGAAACTGGACTCTCTGAAGCTACGTTAGTATCTCGTCTAGAATTTGCAAAAAATTCTGTAAATTTTATTATTCAACAGATTAAATTATATAATTAATTGACTTGGCAGATACATGTTGAAACTCCATTATAAATTATAATAAAACACGTTTATACGTTTGTTTCAAATACGTTTTAATAACACTACAATTGTTTCGCCAAACATTGGCTTCATCAGGTGCTGATAGTCTGATAATACAATAAAACAACTTAATATATATAGTCTCACACTCATGTATGTAACACATTAACAGTGAGGATGTATTGTAGATATTAGAATTGTAGGAGGGGTGAAAAATTAAATTCAGTTTGTTCATTTAACGCTACGCCTAATTTGTTGTATCTATTGATTTCTAACGTCTCCAATAAATTAAGTTTTTTGGCTTTTATCCTGTACATGTAAAATTTTATAATCTATATTAAATTTATGATTTAACTCTAAGCAGTGGTTTGCGAAAGTGGAGTCTGTTTTTTTTGTTTCTATAACATTTTTCGTGTTCCCTTGTCCTCTGTTGGAAGGTACCCACATATGACCCACATATAACTTTTAACACTCACAAGCCAACACAGGGTGTTTGCATTTTCGTCACCAAGGTAAGAAAAGTGATAATCGGACATGCATTTTCGTCACCGTCCTGAAAAGCAGACGTTACTTACACATGCATTTTCGTCACAGACCATTTTCTTATCTTATTAAGTAGGTACTTAGCAATTGAAAATGAAACGAAACAATTTATATAACACAAGATTGTTTATTCAAATATACAAGGTGTCTATAAATTGGCGGACCCACTACACGTGGCGACATTCTTCGTCAAATTTTGAGTTAAAAGTCCTAATCCTAAAACGATGTATCAGGCTTCCTTTGTCTTCAGAATGAATTTGACAGTAGTAATGTATTTGACTAGAACAACATTAGGCTGCCTACTTATTGTTGTACAACGTTCTCAGATGTGTTTTTCCTCAAAATAAGTTAATAAACAAATATTAAAAACAAACTTTAAAATAAAAAAGAAACCTTTAACGAAAGGATAATAACAACAATTCTTCTTTCTTCTAAATTGTAGCTCTTTCTGTCAACAAATATCGAGTAATAATGCTTATTTCAAGACTGAAAGTCCGAACTTTAGGAACCTCGTGCAAAGATATGAAGCATGGTACAACATTTTCGTATTAGGATTTTGGACTCCGAATTTAACGAAGAACATCGACGCGTGTAGTGGGTCCGCCAATTTATACACACCCTGTATATACATAGGTACAGAGCTATATAAAAAATATGTAAAACATAATTTTATGTAAAATAACAATGATATGAGAGACATTTAACTAGATGTAACCTGCTTATTTCATTGTTTTGGTATTGTGTAAGCATAGACTCAATAAATTTCTGCCTTTTTTTAACTTTACGATTGTGAATTTTTGTAGGCATATGCAAACTTTGTATTTTAATATAGGTATCTATTTGAAATTCCTTCAATTTTTCTATAAAAACAAATAAATTTGGATGATCCTTGTATAACGACTCGTTAAAATGTTTATGGAAGGATTCACACGCATTTGTTGTTCGAGTTAAGGTAGCTGAATGCTCTGCCCAGATTGAAGGCGGAAAAAGTGATTCGTCAGAGATATACGTATCAACCAAATAATCAGCATATTTAACTAGTCGGTCGTCTTGTGGCATATTTGGTATTAAATCAAAGGCAAAGCATTCACCTACCTCTTCTGGACGTAGGTACATAAGCGAAACTCGGCCCTCCTAAGTACCTCGTAATAGCCCGTTGCTTAAAGGAGTAATCCGTAATTAAGCACTTTGGTGACGAAAATGCATGTGTCATAAATGCCCCAACTATTGCGCACGGTTTATCTACCTGGTCGGTGACGAAAATGCATGTATCCCCAACACATAGACCCCCGATTTTGACCCTTTATCCGTTTTATCTTTGTCATTCCTAATATATTTTTGGACTGAGTTATTAGTTTTGTAAGAAATAAACCCATTGCTAACTTTTTTGATTAGTTTACCTGTTTGTATTTCCTATATATGTAATGGTATTGTACTGTTTTTTTATATTAGACGGTATTTTAGGGTAGATTAGAGAGAGAGCAAGTTTTTTCTGTTTTTGTTCGAGAATTATCTAAATTTACTGTACCTATATCCATTATTGATTGCTATAGTGTATATTCTATTTAATTCAATGTCAAAATTGATTTTGTTCATAGGTACGTGAATAAGCCTATGTATCATAGATTCGTATGCTGCTAATTTATGTGAAGTGGGGTGAAAAGAGCTCGCGTGTATTGTTGTGTCTGTTTGTGTAGGTTTGTGGTATATTGCAAAATCGTGTCTACCTGTGTTGTTTGAAATTGTTAAATCGAGAAAATTAATAGATTTGTCTTTTTCTATTTCTGTAGTAAATTTTATATTAGGATGAATCGTGTTAATGTGTTCTTGGAACATTTTTATTTGCCTCTCTGTGCCCTTGAAACAAACCAAAACGTCATCTACGTACCTGTACCAATAAATGCATTTGTTAAATAGCGGGGATTTGCGAATCTCATTTTCAATAGAATCCATAAATATCTCAGCCATTAGGGGACTTAACGGGTTTCCCATCGCTAATCCCGATGTTTGAGTGTAATATTGATGGTTGAATCGGCAATAATTTTGTTTAAGACAAATATTTACTAAATCTAAAATTTCTATCTTGGTAATAGCATTAACGTGGTTTTGTTCAAGTTTCAGAGAAATTAAATTTAATACCTCCAAGGGTGGAACATTCGTGAACAGATTGGTGACGTCAAACGACACGTATTTGCTATTATGAGGAATATTAATATTAGAAATCTTACTAATGAGGTCATGTGAATTCTTTATAGACCACTTTGGTTTGAATTTAGTATGATATAGTATTATATTTATTAACTCTTTACACAGTTTTACACAAGGGGCCTTGACAAAGGAAACTACATGCCTTATGGGCATGTCTGTTTTGTGTACTTTTATTAATCCATATGTTTAGGCGGTTGTGGGTTCATGATTGTAAGAAAATGCTTTTGGTGATTATTGAAAAGTATTTCTGAATTCTTTAACGTATCTTTTATTTGCTCTTTAAAACTATTAGTAGGATCTAATTTTAACTTCGTAAATGAATTATTATCAAGAAAATCTGTCACTTTTTTATTGTATTCAGATTCCGAAATAGCAATAACTGTATTACCTTTGTCTGCCCTAGTGAAAATAATATTATTATCTGAAGATTTTTGTTTTAAAGAGTTAATAGTGTTGATGTCTTTGTTAAAATTGTTAGAAATAGAGTGGTTTTTAATTATACTATGTGCTATATATTTGTTACTTAAGCTATCGTTGTATTTACTTAACGCCAATTCTGTCTCTACCGCTAGATTTTCTAAGTGTGTTTTCTTAATTTGAGGTTTAATGTTATAATTGAAACCTTTAGACACGAGGTTCTGCTCGTCTACGTTAAATTCCGTGGTTGTTAAGTTCTTAAAACGCTCAAAGAAGGTGAAGTTGTGTGTAAAGTCTTTAGGGGTGGTACTGTAATTACTCCGTTTTTTTAACATGAGTTTATCTATCTTACTTTTTTGTATTAAATATTTTTTATGTATCAAAGGCTTAATTTTACATTGAATATCTTCGAATAAAAGGTCAAACTCTAGGTTAGAAAGTCTAAAAGTTAGTTCAGAATGCAATACCTTAATATATGCTGACAAGTTATCCCCTTTGTTGTAGAGAATCTTCAGTTCTTCTTTTATCCAAATTTTTACTCCCGCTTCGATTGCTTTTCTAGCTGCTGTGTTGTTCTGGGTGGACTTGATGTTTATGTGTTTCGGTGTAATTTGTTCTTCCTTGCACTTGTGTAAAAACCATATATTCTGTTCATTGATTTTCTATCTCAAACGCAGTTTGAAAAACCATTTGCCTTGATCACCATAACTGGCTGATTTTAAATAATTAATTGACTTGGCAGATACATGTTGAAACTCCATTATAAATTATAATAAAACACAATAAGTTGTTTTATTGTATTATCAGACTATCAGCACCTGATGAAGCCAATGTTTGGCGAAACAATTGTAGTGTTATTAGAACGTATTTGAAACAAACGTATAAACGTGTTTTATTATGATTAAATTATAGGTTATTATAATTACGACCGTTTCGCAATTCAGCAACTTACATTTTGTCAAAGAATGATATTGACGATCAAAATTTATTGCTCGCAGTTGTACATATCGGCATATTCATTAAATGTAAAGTCCATTATGAAGAAATAAAGTAACAACAAAAGAACGATAAAACACAGTAGTACAAGAAATTGAAACAATACAAAACCCACCAGGATGAGCCTGGGATGTTACTCGAACGAACCTCGCTAATACTAAACCTCCTATACAGAGAGCAGTCTGAAGCGATTGAACGACCAATTGCCCCGTTAAAACGTTGTGACGGTATCAGGTATAGTATGCATGTTATAACAGCCCCACTATTTGCTTGCTCGATTGCATTCGTCCAGGAGATGTAGTTATTTCTATCGTTATGAATAGCACATTATGTGTATTCCCTTTTAAATTCAATTCAACAGTGGCGTGTACGACAAAATATACATTTATATATTATTTCGTAAGATTCGTTGAAATAATCGCTTAAAAAATTATATCCGCTAATTTCCAAATTGTATTCTTCATATACATATATGCATTTATTATTCTTGAGATAGTATATTTTCTATTCTCTTCTATAAGGGATTGTTTCTTTATTGTTTATTATGGTTTCGTTTATTTCAGTGTTATTTGGTTACAACGTTTAGTATTTTCTTCTTTTGTTTCTTCTTTTTAGTCCATTTCTTTCTGTTCTTAGTAGTTCTCTTTATCTTCATTGACTATGGAGAATTCTTGTAGGGCGACCATGGTAGGATGGATTAGAGGCATATTCGTAATTATATCGAGATATATTGCAGTGTCTGTTCATTAAGTTTAAGGCGTCCACAAAAGTGTAATATACAGAGACATACTTCTTCGAAAACTAATAAAGATAACATATGACCATCTGCACCTCACACTTTTAACGAAGAACTGTGTGAAGTTATCATGGCGGTCAATATCCCATTCAAAAAGCTTAAGAATCCAGTCTTCAAGAGGTTTCTTACAAAATATACTGATCGTCACATACCAGATGAATCTACTTTACGTAAATACCACTTACCAAAATGTTACTTGAAAACCATTGAAAAAATACGAACCAACCTATCTGGTTATTATGTGTGATATGTGTTAAATGTAGTTGTTGGTATTCTTCATCCTAAAATATTGCCAGTCGTAAATGGTGAAACAGTTGTAGAAGTAATTGGATCAATGTATTCATAATATTCTGTCATCGGATAACAACTAAAAAGACAAGATATTTTTGACTGATGCAGCAGCTTATGTATTAAAAACAGGGAAGTTATTAAAGCAATCTTGTCCCAATATGCTAGACGCACATGCACTACACAGAGTATGTGAATACATCAGGGGTCATTTTCCAAATGTTGTTAAGTTATTTTCATCATTTAAAAAGATATTTCTAAAAGCTGAGACAAAAAGTTGATGCCATATTTAGCAAAAATACAGATTTTAATATATTTTATCAATTCTGCACAGAGCCGATTGAAAAATCTATACATTCGAAGTATGGTGTACCTTTGCAACATTTTAAACACGCACCCATCACCAGTTGTGATCTGGAACGGACATTTTCTATTTTTAAAGACATTTTAATTACCTAAAAGAACTAATATAACACAGGAACACTGAACAACTTTTACTTGTTCATAGTTTTACACTTTCAATGTTTCACAGAAAATACTTAGTTTTGAGTTTTGTCTTTGTAAATTATTTTCGCTTATCAGAATTGCTTTTGTTTTAGCAGGAGTTGCTGCCGATTACCAAACCGTTTATTACATTCGCTCTGTTGTGCATTGAAACATACATATTAACCGTATATCTAAGTATGTGCCATTTATGCAGGTGCTCACACGTATCAAATTGTTCGAAGCTCACGGATCACTTACAGAAACAAACCTATTGCGAATACAAGGCAGACGCCTACGGGCTATGAATCTTGAATCGCTCGAGTCGGCTTTCTGCTCATATATTTTGTAAATGAATTCCCGCCAAATCTAGTTTGCTTAATTAACAAATATATTTTACATTATTACATTTTTTATACCTATATGTTTTATATATGTTCGCATGTTTTTGTTATGTAGCTTTAATTACACAGGCCTGCATTTTTCAAGACTTTGAACGTTGATTTAAAAATTTTAACTGTTTTCTAGTAATTGGGAAGCGCTGATTTCAAATCTGCTTTTATTTTTTTTGTATCACGTAAGGTTATTTTTCAAATCAGTAAAATTAAAAAATATGGAAAATACGATTTAGTTCATTTATAAGCTAGTTTTATATTATATTAAAAAGAATACAAAAATATACACATAGATACTATTAGAAATAGTTATTTATTCTTTATGCTTCTTAAAAAAACGTTTTCGTTTTTCAGAAAAGCTTCGTTTGGTTGTTTTTCTGTCATATTCAGCTAAAGAGAAGAGATCTTCTTCTCAATGTCCAACAGTAATCGGCCATCAGGTAGTTTCTGGGGCAAACAAATTTTTTTCTTTCAATCTAGACCCCAGTACTTCAGAAAGATCTTTTGAAAGTCCCAAATCTCTTACTAAATCATTCAGTTCGGCTTGTGAAAATAGCTGAGGTTGGTTTTGACTTGAGGTTGATGGTTCAAAATCACTATCCATCTGTACGGAGCCGGAAGTTGAAGAGGTTTCAATATCTTCTTGTGGGACTTTGGGGGGTATAGGTATAGGTACATGATTACTGTGAGGAACTGGTCTGATAGATGATTTAATATTGTTTGGGTACAAAATACGTTTCAAAGTTTTTCTATTATGCCCCTTAATATCACAAAGAGCATCTTCAATGCAATCTTCATGATGATTTTGCGGTTCTCTCCAAACCATCGGTATTCCAAAAGGAAGGCTTTTTCTATTCCCTTTGGTCCAATGTCTTAAACCTTCTTCACATACCTTACAAACAACGTGCGGTGCCCAATCTTTATCTTGATCTCCTAATTTGATTTTGAAATAAGCATAATATGCATTTTTCACAAATTCACCAATTGGTCTCTTAAACTTTTCAAGACGAAATATCCACAAATATAACAGAAATCATCTGGTTTGTTTTTGCAACACCGGCTAGACATATTTTTAAGCAATGTTTATTTATCAAATACCACGCACAACACTAAAGACAAATTAATTTTACTTGTTTATTGATCGACACTCAGAGCTATAATGAAGTAAATGACATTAAAATATACATTTTGTTTGGAGTGATAAACTTGAAATCCTTCTTCGCAGTACTAATAAAGTGAAAGCATAATAAATAGGATTTAGCAGGTAAAAATTCCCGCAAATCTTGTCCAAAATTAATACATGTAATAAAAGATTTACATCAGGTAATGAGAGCCTATTTAACAAATTTCTTTAAAACCACAACAGAAAATCATTTTTGGGTTAATACCTAGAATTTGAACTAGTACATTCATTTTAAAATGTATTAAAACGCCTATTATAAGTTTTTTTTATATTTTTTTCTTTTTCTTTTGTTCAAAAGAAAATCTGTGGGTGGTAGAGACTAACTGTATTTGAATTAGTTATTGCTATATAAAAACTGAGCTTAACAAACAAAAATCACGTCATCACCAATTTTATGCTGGCCTGTGTTATTTATTGTTTACCTAACGTATTCCATGATTTTTTCTCTTTTAACTTTATTGACATACACGCAGGTTGTATTGATTACCAAATAAACACGAAATATTCATCAGAGAGAACAGATTTATTTTATCTGTTTTTACTGTGGTGTACTTTATTTGTGAAGTTTCATTAGTACGTCCATATGAAACGGAATAATTGCATGTCAGCACAAACTTTCACAATATGTGAACATAAATTTCGCGAATACAGGATTTTTTCAAAATAAAAATTGTTCATATCGTTGATGTTGGTGAAATATCAGTGCATTAGTATTAGTTTATCTATTTCGAACAGGATTTATTCGATTACTTGCTAACTTCACAATAGTTTCGTAAGTGGCTCATAATTCGTGGATATCACCTATTAGTTAGATGTAATCGATCCTACAGTAAAACCTGTGTTAACGGTCACCTGTCTAAAGCGGCCACCTGAGGTAGCGGGTAGTTTCAAAGTTCCCTGGATCGACTATAACGAAATTCCCATATACGAAAACCCGTTATTTAAGGCCGCACTTATAAAACGACCTCGGCCAAATAAACTCAAATTCAAAGACATCTGATGCCCTATAAGGCGTTTCCAATATACTCGAAACCAAGGTCCTCGTGGCTCAGTTGGTTAGAGCGACGGTCCGGCAAACGGTAGACTTAGGTTCAAGTCCCAACGTGGACGAAAATTTTTCAAATAAAATTTCGTATATTTGCGTTGTAATTTGTAGACAGCAATGTTTACATTCACATTTACTTCGCAAAATAACATACTAATTTGAAAATATTTAATATAACAGCCGAAAATTCCAAAAATTTATCAAATGATACATATACAAGTATATGTATGTGTGCGTATTTATATAATATTTACTTTAATTAATAAAATAATGAAAAATGTCTTAAAACCAATTATGTATTTTATTTGTAAGACGGAAAACCCGACAATCACGGCTACCTTTATATAACGGCCAATATTGTTTCTTTTTTGGTGGCCGTTATTGTCATGTTTTACTGTAATTACATTTTTAAATAGTTCATGGTTTGAAGCAAATACTTCTAATAAAAATAATAGTAAATGCATAAGCTATTGATTTTCCTAGTAATTATTGAAATAACATGTTGAATAAGCACCGCCCAGAATAGCAAGTTCATATGGTGAAACCCTTTCGTTCAAAGATCAGAGTGTTATAACAAGGTTTTATTCCTTACATGGAGCAACAAGTTCAAGGAAAACAGTACGTCATGTCCTTCGACTACGCACCAGCTGATCGGACAACATGATTGCGTCAATAGAATAAATGGTTATCCGGAATTGGCGATTGTCCGAGAAACAGGCAGCTTCCAATGGTCAGTATCTCCACGTAATTCATACATACGCTGCTACACGAAGACCTGAAATGAATATATGGCTTGAACGGTGTAATGTATCAGGAAATATTAACATCTTCCACGGAATGCACGATGCTTTCGTTCACAATAGATAAGCAATTCAAACTTAATTTAAAAAATGCAAAAGTGCTTGTTTTATTTGAAAAGAAATTCAATTCTATTATAATTACATTATCGAAATACAGACCACGGGAAACAACATGTAACAATCCAAGTAATACGAGGGATGTCTTTTAAATAAGGTCCGTTTGTGAATGAGAGTGAGAACGACGCGCGATCGCTGCAATGCACATGCGCGTCTGCCACCAATTATATAAAATTTCTTTTATCAAATCAGTTCCTACATGCTGCGTTAATTGAATTTTTTTGTCGCATCGAATCTACAATAATTAATTGCAAGTATTAAAACGTAAACAAATATAAACTTACAATTTTACCGCAATACTTACAAAACACTCTGCCATTATCTACACAAAATTCAGGATAATCTTTTATCTAGATCGACACATGTGAAAATGATTTCAACATATCAAAAATAACGAGGTAAAATTACGTGTACATATACATTCGAGAACTAACTAAACACAAATAGCGATATGACTGATCTATAGGCCAACCTCATTGCTCGTAGATTCACTGGAACTTCCCCGACTAGATAAACACAAATCTGGGAATTTCGCTGTACGGTAATGCTAAAGCAGATTGTTGGCGTGATTTTGATACATTATGAAGAAATGGTTTTATACAAGGTGTCACGTATCGTTATGTTCAAATTTTAGGAGTGTAAAGTAGACTTCATTTCAAGTAACAAAAACGCATAACTTGTATATCCATTTTTATTTGTTTCTAAGTTACAAATCTATGAATGTGATTGTCAGATCATGAAAATAAAAATGTAATCCTAAAGTCAATACAAACCGATCTTATTTAAAAAAAGTTATACGATTCAATAACAGGCCTGTGATTGTTAACGTCCCATATTAAAATGTTATCCTAAAATAAATAAACACGTGTCGTAGTGCATACAGTAATTTCTTGGAGATCTACAAAAAGAGTACTGGAAATTGATTTATGATAAAGAAGGTTCTTACTTATTTCGTAAGTGCTGAACCATGAATATCATACAATAAACAAATGTTCAGATGACTGTTAACGTTGCATTTTTAAATAAAAGGTTACATTACGTTTCAGTTCATACAACAGCTTATTAGTGAGTGGACACGTTTTCTTTATTCAAAATGCCTTACTGATTTTCTTCTCAAGAGTATACGGACATGCATTTTGTGTATGGCTACTGTAACGGCAGTGCACGTCAAGTAGTTATTGAATACCGACATCGGTTTCCCGATAGGCGCATTCCTCATTACAGAACGTACACAGACAATTTCGGGAATGCGGACTGCGTGATTATCTTTTCGACCGAGGAGTAAATTAGCCAGCATACTTAGAGGAAGAAGCAGTAACTATTGTTACAAGGGATCCAACTCTCAGTGTACGTCGAATCGCTAGACAACTAGGAGTGCCACGAACGACAGTTTGGCGAATTTTAAAAAGTGAGGGCTTATATTAATATCACTATCGCAGGGGCACGGCTTGCTTGAGGAAGAGCACTATGCTCGTCTAGTTTATTCTACCTGGATATTAAGACAGTCACGGGTTCATTTTAATTTCTGCAGAACAGTCCTCTGGACAGATGATTCTACGTTCACGAGAAGTGGTGTTACAAATCTAAGAAACCTGCACAGGTGGTCATCAGAAAATCCCAAAGCTATACGCCCATCTAAATTTCAACATGAATTTTCTATTAACGTTTGGGCGGCCCTAATCGATGACTTGTTGATTGGTCCTGTCGTTCTTCCTGGGAGGTTAAAAATTCCAATTACCTTCAATTTCTTATTGACGAACTGCCAGGTCTTTTAGAGGATGTCCCACTGAATGTTCGACGAGACATGTGTTTTCCCATGGATGGGGCACCACCACATTTCGGAATTGCTGTGCGAAATTGGTTTAGCGTCAATTATCCAAGATGGATTGGTCGAGGTGGTCCTGTTGCATGGTCAACCAGATCACCCGATCTTAATACCCTTGACTTTTAATCATGGGGTACATGAAATATTTCGTCTACGCGCAAGTTTCGAACACAAGAGAAGAGTTGTTGGATCGTATTCACCTGGCTGCCGACCAAATCCGACAGAATATGTATTAAATTCGGATAAGTACTTCTTCTGTTGGCTTACGGGCACAAGCCTGCATTCAACAAGGAGGTGGACATTTCGAAAATATTATTAAGTGAACTTTTTTAAATAAAATCAGTTTTTATTGACTTTAGGATTACATTTTTTTGCATGATCTGATAATCACATTCATAGATCTGTAACTTTGAAAGAAATAAAAATGGATACACAAGTTTTGCGTTTTTGTTACTTGAAATGAAGTCTACTTTGCACTCTTAAAATTTGAACATAACGATACGAGACACTTGTATATTTTTTACGGTACACTTTAAAAATAAATGATAAAATATGCAATTTTATATGAAATATGCTCAAAGCAATAATTATATGCAAAATATGCAAAACAAAGGTAGTCCCAAATGCTTTCGTTTTATGTAATCCGTATAATCTGCATGTATTTTGATATATAAAAAATATACATTTTCATATAATCCCTAGCTTTAATAATAAAGATAAAGCATTCTTAACGAATTTTTATATTCAATGTTTAACAATGTATATTTAAAAGGAATTTTTTACATATGTTCTGCATTATAAAGAGAACGATATATTTTATCAATGCATTGCAGAGAGCTCATGTTTTTATGTTTTGTTTGATCGGTATGCGGCCTATATAGAACATTCACTCAACAATTTTAAACGAAAACATTAAACGATAAAACCTCGTTTTGGAAAATTTTCGTTGAATTTTAATACAGAACGAGATCTTTTGCATAATTTTTAAATTAAATTAATTCACCGAAATGAACCATGTGCACAAATTCCAAATTATATAATTCCAACCACATATATTTAGAAGATAGTAACGACATAATTAGCATTGAGCCCGAAAATTAATTAACTGAATTTATTTGGTGAAAATAAAAAAATGCTTCGTGTCTACACGAAATGACACACTGTCCAAGTTCTTGTTTTATTAATTATCGTAGTTTTGCTTTTGTTTCTTGTTCGTTACTTATAAGAAAGTTTAGGATTTATTACTGTTGTTTTTCTTGACGGTTTACGTTTAAAATTCATCATTCCTACAAGATTTCTTAATTTTTTCTTATAATTTATTGCGTTCGTATGCAGCTCGAGTAATATATTAGATTCTTTCTTTGCTTAAATCACATCACGCATAGGTTCGATATTATCTACTTCTGCTGTAATAGGACCTTTCTTGATGACAAAATAAATTCCAAATTTTCTTTTATTATTGATTATTGACTTTTAGGTTCTACAGGGATCTAAAAGATTAATTTTACTTAGGCGATCTTTTCAATCTTGTCTTATTAATCTACAACAATCTTAATATATTTTTCTTAGTGCCATACACGGACACATATAAGTTGCGCCAAAGCACTTGAATTAAACGTGGAAATAAAATTTTAGGGATTATCCGACCTCCAATGAACAATGATCATTAAATATTTTGCATACGAGTTGCGCCTAGAGAATACAATCCCGGGATCCCGCCCGGGTATTTATCCTGTAAATCCCAGGACTGTTCTTGGCTAATCTCGGGATTTTCGATATTGCCATTTTGCATTCCGTAATCCTTCGCGCCTTGACATTAACCTTACCTAGATTATATTAAGGGCATTTATTACATAAAGATAAAAAATCAACCTTAGGTACGCCGTACAATAAAAGAACTACACAGGTACAGCCCAAATAATATGTAACTTCGAAGGGACTTCCCCGCCCGGCATACTTCAATACAATACTGTTAAAGTAATTCCCCAACGGGCCAACAGGGAAATCACCCGATCACCTCACATGATATATCATAATATTGTTGCGAGGGATTCCCCGTCGGGGATTTCCTCTACGAAAGTATAAATACGCTTATTAGGATTTACTTTTTTCATTTATTATTCTACCAGCGACAAAGTTACGCAGGTTACGTCATTTAAATTTAAAAGTCAATTATCTGAAAAACTAATTTTAAATGGCGGGAGACTGTTCAACATAAAAAAACAGCGATGCCCTGCCATTCTCAAGACTTTGGGTGGATCGACCAAGGGATTACATACACATTTGTCATCAAAACATAACATTAAGCTTTTAGCTGACGTTAATCGTTTAACAGCTTCAACAAGTCAAGATTCTGAAAATCTGAACACAGCAAAACGAAAGTTAGAAGATTATTTTACTAAACGTGCCGACGAGATAGCCTGGATTATGTTTTGGCAATAATAATTGCATTAGATGGCTTTCCATTCAGTATATTCATAACTAGACGATTTGAGAAAATTGCTCATAGCGAAATACACGGATTTACCAAAATCAGCCGTCACAATTTGAAAGCGCGTTATGAAATACAGTGAAAAAATCAGAAAGCAAGTAACTGCAGAATTAAAACATTTGAAAAGTGCAGGTGAAAGTTTCAGTCTATCATTCGACGAGTGGACATCAACGTCCAATAAACGACGTCCAATAAATACATGACTGTCAACAATCATTCATATAAAAAAAATTGAAGCTTAGGACTTGTTCCTATTCATGGAAGTATGACGGCTGAAAATTGGCTTCGTATATTGAAAGAGCGTCTAAGTAAATTTGATATTTCCCTGGAAACTGATATCGTGGCTACTGTAACCGATAGCTTTAACAACTGTGTCTCGCACATGGTATCAATTTGGCCGTCTGTGATGTGCTTTATAAAATAAAGAATTATTTTCACGACAGGCAAGACAGCCTTACCTCAGACTCAGATGATACTATAAACGAACTAGCTGTGACTGCTGATTATATGAACGATAGCGATGATAATGACAATTTAGAAGACTTAGACTGTCCAGAATCAGGTTTAATCTTAATGTCAGAAAATTAACTTGCACGAGAACACATACCAGAGTTAACGAAAGATGAAAACATTAATGATCTGATAAAGAAAATCCGCAAAGTTGTGGTGTGTTTCAAAAGATCACAATTGAAAAATGAAACAGTAGTTCAAAAATATGTGAAGCTTGAACATGAAAAAGATCTGTCACTTCTTTTGGACTGTAAAACCAAATGTAATTGTCTTTTAACCATGCTGGAACGATTTTCTCTTTTAAAAACCTTCATTCAAAAAGCTCTTATAGATCTCAATCATTCAATCCGTTTAGAAGATACTGATTTTGACTTGGTAAATAAAATTGTTGATGTGCTAACCCCAACTAAATTAACAGTAGAAGCAATATGTCGACGAGATGCTAATTTATGCACAGCTGATGCGGCTTTGAAATTTTTTATAAAACAATTGTCTAGCAAAAATCAGCACTCGCCAATAAAATGAAAACATCCTTAGTGGAACGTATAATCCAACGACGGAATGATGATTTAACTAGTGTGTTGAATTATTTACAAAATCCATGAAAAGATTTCATACAGTTGTTATCAGATTTGGAATGGCTTGACTTATTTCCAGTTCCTACATAGGCTTTAGTGATGGCGCAAATAAAGAGTATTGTTAAAAGACTAAATAGTCGAGATGACACGGAAGAGGAAGAATGGTCAGGATCACAAACAGATGATGAACCAACGCAACAAACCTTACAACCCCAATTGACACTAAAGGAAAAGTTACAGCTGGAATTTAATAAGAGTATGGAATCCCAGATCCTGAAGTACAAAATGAATCGGGGTTGGTAAATGGTGTTAGACGCGAAATGAGCCTGTTCGAAAATGGAGGAGTTTGTTGATATCACTTAGAATTGCATCTAAATATCTATTGTCTATTCCTCCAACCAGTGTAGAACCTGAGCGAGCGTTTTCAGCTGCTGCTTATGTTGGCAATAAACTACGAAGCAGGCTTGTAAGTCAAACATTGGATGCTTTGATATTTCTGCGATTGTATTTTCGAAATTCTAAATAGTTTTTTATATTGTCTTTTTTGTTCCTTATTTTAGTATATTGTGTATTGTGTAGTGCAACAATTTTAATAAATAATTTAAAAAAAATTACTTAAGTTTTTTTTTCATTTGAGCCCAATTAGAAACCACATAATCTAATCCCGGGATTACGCTTCAAAAATCCCGTAATCCCGTGGTTGGAAAACGTTCGGGATTGTATTCTCTAGTTATGCCACAGTATACGGGTTGCGACAAAATATACCCCGAGAGTGGTTAATGTTCAATGTGAAAGTAAAGTAGATATAACAAACTTTTAAAGTTTAATATAATTTATTTATGCTATCATTACACTTTGAAGTTGAAAGTAATAAACTAAAATAATTACCACTAATTACCACAATTAAAAACCGAAATATATATACGTATATTACGGGCGCACACGAATTGCGGTTCCAGTACATGAATAATCCAAGTCATTAAAAAGGGATTGTAAGCCCTTGCTTGAATTGCGGTTAATAGATATTTATCCTAATTAATTCCAAATAATTTACCAAAAAATATTAGTGATATTCATACTTATTTAGAAACTGTTCCCGTTAAAACGACTAAAGAAGAAAATTTCTTGATTATTAATAACAGTGAATCAAATATTATCGTTTTTTCATATTATAGCAATATTGAGTTTATGTGCGAACAAGAACTATTATATGTCGATGGGACATTTGATTATTGCACAAAGTTTTTCCTGCAACTGTTTACTATACACGCTTTCAAAAATGAAATATATGTTCCTGTTGCATTTTGCTTATTGAAAGATAAAAATAAAGCTACATACACAAAGCTGTTCCGAATGTTAACCGAAAAAAGCATGGAAATGGGATTTATCTTTAATCCAAAAAATATAGTGATGGACTTCGAGCAAGCTATTCATAGAAGTTCGTTAGAATGCTTTCCAAATGTGAGAATAATTGGTTGCAGATTTCATCTGACTCAATGTTGGTGAGTAACGAAAATTAATTAATAAAAAGGAAAAGTTTAAAATAATTATACTTCTCAAACATGTAATTGTTACAGGTGGCGCAAAATTCAGCAATTGGGGCTTACTAACGAGCATAAAGACACTACTTCAAGTATCGGAGATTGGTTACACAATCTATTTGGTTTAATATTTTTGCCTCCAGTGGAAGTGGAAAATTCCTTTGTTGAAGACTTTATGGCGGATAAACTTGAAGACGGAAGAATAGATGAACTTTGTGACTATCTTGTAGAGAATTATAAAAATATTTTCCCATTTTCATTTTACTTAATGTATCATAATAAGAAGTCATTTTCGTAAGTAAGTATTTATATTTTCTTTGACCGCAATTCGTGCGATAAATTAATAAGTTTCATTTATTAAATATTCTTGGACCGCAATTCATGCATCGGATTAGAGGTAGGGATTATCTTGACCGCAATTCAGGTTGCCCCTATATTACACGGAGCTGGGCAAAAATTTATGTGAAACGCATTTAATAAAATCTATTTTAATAATTGTCTTATACACATATAGTTCATCGATTTTATGTTTAATACGAATGCTTGCTTGTGTTTTACGTCAGTTCTAATTTTCTTCGCAAACTTATTTGCTGTATTAATTTTAACGTATATTTATAATTGCTGAAAAAAACAAGTCAATCAACGGGAAACGTACAGACGGCGTTTCGTTCTGGTTGGAACTTTTCAATGCACGGCATTCCTCGAAGACGGACATTGCTTTTCATTTCTACACTTTCTGTATATATAATTAACATTTGGAACTTACTGCAAGTGAGAATTAATGAATATTAAATCTCATTCTTACATGTAAATGTCGACTTATGTGATGCGTTCATAACTACAATCCGACAAACTAAGTTTGTACCAGTATGCAGAACACACCCTTTCGCGACAACGAACTTCCTGGTAATTAGGTTAATATATATTTATAACTTTAAAAATTTAAGAGCATTTCTACAAAATTTATAATGTTCGGATGTGAATTATAAAAAAGATTGCTAAATTTGGAATGAAATGATTCACAATTATTTGTAGTTTTAGTCATTAAAGAAGAGGCAGAAGCCCACACACTGGAAGGAAATGCAGCGTTTTTATCAATATAATTATTTAGTACTTAATCGCAAAATTCTATCACCCTATCATCGTCAGGTGCAGATTCAAATATCTCCGTAAAACATCCGCCTATATCATCTGGTTTTAATAATGACAAACCAAAAAGTTGTTTTAAAAAATGCTAATTTCCGTTTTCTGTGATGTATTAATTTTTCAAACCAAGTGATTGAATATTTCTAAACTAAGCCTGACTTAAGTGAAACTGACCTCTCGTAATTTTTGTAATTGAACACAATGTGTTGACAGATTTATGAATTGCAAATTCAAAATCAATAACAATATCATCGGGATTAAAACTGATATAAGTCAGGCGCGGCTCGTGATGACGTATTTTGGTTTGCAGTACAATGATCCGAGTGCTTCGTGTATTCTCGTGTACTAAATGTAACGTTTGCTTAGTAAACACCGAAAACACACGAGGCACTCGTATCATTGTACTGCAAACCAAAATACGTCATCACGAGCCGCGCCTGATAAGTTATGCATTTTTCTCTAATAAATTTGTTTAGGTATGTTTCACTGGTTTTATTTGGTAATAAGCAAAACACTAAAGGCACATAGTGTCCGTTTTTATAACCGTGAATTGTAAATAGTTGAAAGAAAAATTTTGTGCAAAATTCAAATGTACCGTCTATCTAGACTGAATCCGTTGAACATAGGAAATTCAAATTTGTAAAACAAGAAAATATTATAATTTGTGTTGCACTATCAGCTACTAACAAAAACTTTTCTTCTTCACTTGTTTTTGGTGTCAAATTCTTCACTACATCAAAAACCTCGTCCCTGTTCTTCGATAATGGAGGTAGAATACGTCTTCATCAGCTTTTCTCTTGCAAGTATTTGAAATTACTTTTCTTGTTACCTTTTATTCGTCTGCTTCATGGTTGTGAACATCGTGCTCTCTTGTGACTAGGTTATTGACTGTGTAAATTTTGGCTTTACAATGCAGTCGTTTTTGGCAACATCTCCACGACGTTTCACTACTTTTTAACACTTTGTCCTTTGAAAATGTGAAATTTTCGTATAATAGCAAATCCATTCCACGTTCACTTTTTATCACTGACACGGACATTTTCGTAGTGTATTCCGATATTTCCACTATTAAAAAGGGAACTAAACTATGAAAACTATGAAAAATTGTATTCCGATCTTTTCGCTATCAAGAGAAAAAATAAACTAAACTAGGAAAACAGGGAACCAAACTAATTTTGGTTTTGTATATTCGGACCATTTGTAATATTAATGTTAATGATCAGATCATTTAAAATTCGATTAATGTTTGTGTCATTAAATAAAGTCTCTCGCCTAATTTACTTACAGACCTAACAGACCCTTTTGGACATGCAGGTAAACGGATTATTCTTGCGCCGAGTTTATTCTAAATATTTTTGTCAGTGTTTTTCTTGCTTGGTGGGAATTTTGGGAAAATATTTTAGGTATGTATTCTACAAAGAATTCAAATAAATTTTACCTCAAAGTAGCCCTTGGAAATTATGATTATGTCTTAGCTTGTTACTAATTTTAATAGGAATTTTGTTGGTTATGAGATGAGATATTTGATTGAAATGACAAATGTCAAAATAATAAAACGAACATTTTTAAGTGAATGAAATATGTTTATTTCCAACAAACAAGCAAAATTTTATAAAAATTGTTCAAAGTGTCCACCACCTTGTTCGAAACATTTCTCACATCTTCTTCTAATGGAGGAAAAAGTGTTTTGTAGTATCGCATTGTCAATTCCATTCATTCTTTCAGCAATTCTGATTTGAAGGCCTGCAAGATCAGGTATCTGTACTTGATAAATTGAGTTCTTTAAGAATGGCCATAAAAAGAAATCACATGGGGTAATGTCACAAGATCTTGGTGGAAATTCATGTTCAGTGTTTAAACTTATCAACCGATTTTGAAAAAATTGCTGCAGAATATTAATTGTTTCACCTGCTGTGTGTGCTCTAGCTCCGTCTTGTTGAAAGTAACCCTGTGTTATTTCTTCGTCGTCAAGCTGTTCGATAAATGGCATAATAATTTCTTGTCGATACCTTTCTCCTGTTAAGGTTCCGTTAAAAAAAATAGGGCCAATAATTCTCCTTCGACTAATCGCACACCATACACCAATTTTCTGCGGATGAAGTGCGGTTTCAACAAAAAAATGATGTGGTTTCTCATTAGTCCACATCCTCATATTTTGTGAGTTCACATATCCATTCAGATAAAACCATGACTCATCAGAAAAAAAGGTTTTGTCAAGAAGGTCATTATCAAAATTATTTAAGAACCACTGACTAAACGTTATTCTTCTGGGATAGTCGATTTCCTTGATTTCTTGATAACAGGTCATGTGATATGGACATAAATGTAAGTCCTTTTTCAAAATTGTATGACATGTGCCAATTGACACACCCACTTGTTGTGATAATGCTCGTACGGAAGTTCTTGGTGCATTATTTATAATTTCTCTTACATTATTAACTAGCTCTTCTGTATGCTTTTTCGCCCGACCTGCGCCTTCTTTCTGTTTAACACTCCCTGTTTCTCTGAAAACCATAACGGAATGTGTCACTGTGTGCCGAAAACTGTCATAATCAAAGATGACGTTAGGGAACTCATTTCTAAATTCTTCTAAACAATCTTGAAGAGAATACTGCCATTGTCCGTCAATCTTACGTCCGTTTCGAAAATAAGATTCTAGCATGAATGATTTGTGTTGTATAGTAAAAACCATGTTAAATCAATTTTAAATTACAAAGCAATTTTTGTCAACTATGCATCTGTCTAATTGACAACTAATGCAAATTTAAATTATTAATAATCATACGTTTTTAAAGGAATGGCCTACTAGAGGCAAAGCTTATTTGAACGCTTTTTATATAATTTAATCTTTCCATTTTTTCATACGTTGTCCTTTGATTTCACCACTCGATATATACCTGTCCCTATGTTTCCCATGCGCATTGTTAAATTTGTTTGAGAACGACATGTTTGGTTTTAATGTTGAAACTGTAGTAACGCTCCATCGTAACTCAATATACGAGGCGTGGCTATGAAATAACGAGACTGATGCTGTAAAACTTTTTATTTTAAATTTATACATATTTAGTTATTATCACTTTTAATATATACTCCTCCTCTATCCGTACACCGCAGCATTCAAATTTGCGATTGTGCAAAACAGTTCTTCTCTGAGCTCCTTCATGATTCATGTCGCTTTCTCTTTCACAACTTCAACGGTCTGAAATCTTGTTCTCTTTAATGCAGATTTAACCTTGGGAACATATAAATGTCACATGCTTCTAGGTTAGCCTAATGAGACAGATGGTCTGACACTGAAATGTTACACTTGTCTAGAATGTCTTAGTATGCACGTTGTCCTAAAAAAGGAACTATTACTTCTCTTCCACAAATCGGATGTCCTGTTTTTCTGATATTCTCGCGAAATTGAGCAAGAAACTCAAAGTTGTAATGCTGATCAACAGTTTGACGTTTAGGAACCAGGTGAAGGTACACAATATCGAAAGATATCGGAAAAAAATCATAATTTTGATTTGTTCTTCTTCTTCTGTTTAGGGTTGGATGCCAGCACGTCCAGGCACTTGAGCACAATGCTCTACTATGCCCAATAGATCTTTCAGTTGTACTCTGTTAGTCTTGTGTTCTCGATAAAAGCCACTATCCTCCTCTGGGGAAGTTTAAGTACACTCGTAGGAGCCAATAGATCGCTTCCGAAATATTTCTGAGCCCTTCAGTTCCTCACACGTACATATTACATGAAGGCTAGTTTCCTCCTGTTTTTCACATCTCCTACACCAGGGCTCGCTAACCAAGCCCATGCTGTACAGATGCTTCCTTAAAATACAATGTCCGGTTATTAGGCCGGTAATTATTTTTTAATTTCTTTTTTGTTACTACGAATTAGGTTGGCTGAAAACCTTCCATCCAGATCACTTAGTAGTGTTTGAGTATGGAGTTGACCTTCCGTTAACCTCTATTTCTTTTTATGTTCTCTTTCTAGCGATAACCAGGTCTACCTTTTAGCGGAATCCTTAGCGATTCCACGTACAAGTTCTGGTCCTATGAAGTTTCTATTAGTACCTCCTTTGCCCAGATCGTCGGCTATCTCATTGCCTTTAATTCCCTCATATTCTGGCACCCATATCAACGACACAGTATTGTCTTGTGCCAGTTTATTGAGGACCTGTTTACAATATTTCACCACTTTACACCTGGTAGATGGATTCATAACGGCTTTAATAGCTGCCTGACTATCAGTCATTATGTTGATTTTTTGTTTGCGCAACCGGCTTCCCGAATTTCCTCGGCGCAGGCTGCGACTGCAAACAATTCGGCCTGGAAAACCGTGGTATGTTTCTCCAGACATTTGATTTGCTCATTCGCGCTTTTTTAGTTCTCGGTGAAGTTGGGCTCTTCCACTGCATTGATTGACGCTTGGTCTTTGGATCATAGGTAAAAAAACAAGATTCGTCGCTCTTTCAAAGAAGTTTGAGTCGTCTTCAGTAGCAATCGAAAGTTCACGTTACACAGCTGTCGGTCGTACGATTTTGGTGCATGCATAGTTCGTCTGTAGTAGCCTTTTTCTCATTATTTTAGAGCCACCCCTCGTATATCTATTTTGAGTTTGGCGCATGCGTAATTCGTCGGTAGTAGCCTATGTCTCGTTATTTTATAGCTACCCCTCGTATATCCATTTTAATACGTGTAGTTTAAAAAAAAATGTACATTAGTGAATTGTTGATCAAAAATAAAAATCTATTATTAAATCTGTTAACGTATGAATAAGTAAAACATATTTACATTTGCATAACAAAAATACACACATTCAAAATTAATTACATCTTATTTACATCCTTTAATCATACTAATCAAGGTCAATAGAGAATAATAATATTATTGCTTTGGGCAAGATTAGTATTTATTATAAACAAAAATATCTGTAAAGCATATCAGACGCAAATTAATATTAATGGTCGTTTTCATGCTGTTGCGGCAGAAGCGTGACTGTAATTCCTTATGCTTCATTTGCGCTATTTACTAGAAAAAGACGGATAATTACGTAAATAACCAAGTAAAAGTCCCAAGCTATTCCATATGAAATAGACTTCTACATTGCTAATAACAATATATTACATGATTTTTTGCCTCAATTGCAATAAATTGTTAAACGTGGATAAAACCGACAATTACTTATAAATGTTATGACATCCTATGATATCGTAATTGCTTTAAACGTGCGCAGCAAAAATTTGCAAGTCTTTAATATTAAAAAAAAAATAACATGTTTTTACGTTTATATATCATTTATGTAAAATGTATTTAAAATTGTAATAAATATGATTAACTTTTCTACTTTCGCTCAATCAAAAGCAGTATACTCGATTGCGACATCGTGTTCTGAAGACAAATAATTTGGGTTTCACAGCTTGTTTTACAAAATTAAATTTTTAATATCAAAAATATGAAAAAGCGGATATGAAGAACGCAATCCAAGTACACATTTATGTGAAAATTGCTATTCAGATATGCAGATAAGTACGTCTTCACAGACCAATAGCATTTCTCTTTCTGTTACGCCAGTATTATTTAAGTTGATTATAGTGAAATTTAATAAACGCCTGGTACTGTTTGTTACAAATGAAACAGACATGCAATAATATACATATCTGTAACTGTACACATGGACAATACACCTCGTATTTTCAGCATTTACTTCTGCTTAAGACACGTGTTTCTGCCATCTATAGGCGTCGTCAGTCAAGCTAGTGAAGCAATGTATACAAATGATACAAATCTTTTAAGAACAGATTTGTATCTGTATATACATTTACGCTGAAATCGCCTACAAGATATAGCAACTTTCGTCCCATAAGGTGGCACTATTTAATAAGTGACATCTGACGGACGAAAGAGACTATTCCGAAAAAGGCGACCTTTCGCTTGACTAGCTATGCTAGTACATGAGCGAAAAAATACGTATAAGTGTAGTCCATTAACACGAGCCAGATGGCGGTAAATATACAAAAAGGTATTTTGTATGGTACTGTTTGGTATTGTATTAATTTGTCTTAGATTAAGGAAGTTCTAAAGTTATTAATGCAAGCAGTTTTACTACAGAATTATTGAACTGAGCGGTATTGATATCTGGTCCTATGACGTTCCCTTTAGTACCATTCTTGACCAGTTCGTCTCATTGCCTTAAATTCCCTCATGTCCTGGCACCCATATTAATGACACAATATTGTCTTGTACAAGTCTATTGAGGACCTGTGTACAATGCTTCACCAGTTTAGACCTGGTAGATGGATTCATAATGGCTTTAATAACTGTCTGACTATCAGTCATTATGTTGATTTTCATTCATACAGTATTGCGGTATTTATTGTACATCTTATGTATCTTCTTCTTCTGTCTTCTTCTGGGCTGGACGCCAGAACGTCCAGGCACTTGAGCACACTGCTCTTTGTACTATCCCCAATAGATCTCTCAGTTCCACTCTGTTAGTCTTGTGTCCTCGATAAAAGCCACCATCCTCTTCAGGGGAAGTTTGAGTACACTCGAAGGATCCAATAGATCTCTCCCAAAATATTTCTGTCTGAGTTCCTTCAGTTCCTCACACGTGCGTATTACATGAAGGCTAGTTTCCTCCTGTTTTTCACATCACCGACACCAGGGCTCGCTAACTAAGCCATGCTGTACAGATGCTTCCTTAAAGGACTATGTCCGGTTATTAACCCGGTAATTATTTTAATTTCTTTTTTGTTACTACGAGTTAGGTTGGCTGAAACCTTTCCGTCCAGCTCCCTTAGTAGTGTTTTGGTATGGAGCTGACCTTCCGTTAACCTCCATTTATTTTTATGTCCTTTTTCTAGCCATAACCAGATCTCCCTTTCAGCGAAATCCTTAGCGATTCCACATACAGGCTCTGGTCCTATGAAGTTTCTATTAGTACCTTCTTTGGCCGGTTCGTCGGCTCTCATTGCCTTTAATTCCCTCATGTCCTGGCACCCATATCAGCGACACAGTATTGTCTTGTGCCAGTTTATTGAGGACCTGTTTACAATATTTCGCCAGTTTAGACCCGGTAGATTGGTTCATAATGGCTTTAATAGCCACCTGACTATCAGTCGTTATGTTGATTTTTTTGTTTGTACAGCCGGCTTCCCGAATTTCTTCGGCGCAGGCTGCGACTGCAATTTGGTCTGGAAAACCGTTGGATGTTTCCCAAGACATATCGATATCTTCCTTCTAGGGCACATTCCGCATATGCCTGCACCTGCCCCCTGACTAGATTGTGATCCATCTGGTACCAGGTTCCAACACCACAATCGCTTGAGCGACTTTTTGCCTTTTCCCTGATCGATATAAATATGTTCAGCTTAGCTATAAACATAATCTCAGGTGCCATACTGTCCGCCATCTTACGTATGTCTCGCGGTGTATGCGTTTTTGACATCGCAATGGATGATATACGTTGGTGACGAACTAGACTGGCGGAGTCATTCATGTCAGATTCACTTGTCACCCATGCAAACTGTCTAAATATCGCTGCTTTACTAATGAATACTGATGAAACATATGCAAAAGTCGACTTTAAAACAATTCTGATTAGCAATTTTACGTTTTATATCAAATAGGCAACGACGAGAAACTTCAAAATAAGATAAATTTTTCGTAAAATGTTTCTTTCGGCAGGCAATTTATTCATTCAGCCTAAAAGCAATAGTAAAAATAAGTGAAACTTCAATTTTTCTCCAAAAATAATCAATATCTCAAGAGGAATTAAATTTATGGTTACGCTAAATGCATAAAGTAATAATTTCATATCGAAATTTATACAAAAAAAAACTCAATATTTTTTTAAAAAATATATATTTTTATAATCATGTGTTTTTCAGATATTTTTTTTAAATTTGTGATTTAAAAAATTTAAATTTAATTAAATTTAAAAAATTTAAAATGATATTTTACGAGAGAGATATACTTAAAATGCGTTAATATTAAATCAATATATTTACTTGACTAATAATGGGCAAATTTTAATTAATTATTTTTTTCAATTTTCCAAGCTTTCGCGTGTCTGTATATATTGACAATGCTGAAACACAGAGGCTACATAACATAAAATTTTTAAATCGTATCTGAATATACGTTGTAAATACGTAATTTCATTTTCCCCATATATTCTGTTGCTTTATTTTTTTATACTGTATGTCATTAATTTTAAACTAAATATTTAAATACATACGTAGGAAAATTTTCAAATTCTTTTACTACTACTAGTTTTTTTTATGTTAACACTTATAATACTCCAGAGATATAGGAATAAATATGTTGTATTTTCTTGTCAACTACTATACTGTACAACTACTATACACATTAAATTTAATAGATCACAAAAATATAGCCTGTCCAATCATGCATGTCGGTAGTGAGAAAATGTGGCTCATCTGGTATAGGTCTTTCACGATAACAGACGAGACACGTGATAAATAGTTACAAAACAGGGTTGACAAATTTACATTGCTTTGAGTCAGCTGTTGTTAGTAATAATATATGAGGTTAGGTTTATGTCATTTTAAAATATTTACAACTTATAATATGCTTTATGTTATTATATATACAAAAAAATACAAACAAAATAAAAATGTATATGTGAATCTATTTATTTTGGACTACATATACAAAAATAATATACAGAAAATCAAAATACATAGAGATTAAAGGGCTTGTAACATTGTGATAAACATATGATATAAATAAAAAAAAAACAATATTAATATGAAATACATACTAATTTTATTAAACATTTATGCTGTCTTCAGAATCAGAATTACTTTCATTGATTATGGTAATGTGTCTTGCCTTTGAAAACCCAATGAATATAATTTTTATTGAATATTACTTTTATTTTTAATAGTACTATGATAACGCATTATTTAAAGCAATTGTGGAGGGTTCTTCTAAATTCACAAGAAGTTGTTGTTCAAACCAGTATAAGAAATTGTTCCTGTTCCTGTCACCGTGGTGGCCCAGATGCTGTCTAATTGTTGTAAATATTAATTCAGCTTCAGGAATAAATCCATTAGAATTACATGCATGTAATACAATGTACCTATAACAAGATAAATACAAAATAGAAATAAAACTACGGTTCAAATCTTCACTTTTTAATATTTAATCGTAACACGACAATTGTTTTGCCAGCACAGTGGCTTTGTTTGTAACATGCTCTTTAGCTGTAAGTACCTGAGAAAGCCACTGTGCTGGTGAAACAATTGTCGTGTCATGATTAAATATTAAAAAGTGAAGATTTGAACCGTAGTTTTATTTCTATTTTAAATTTTGGATGTACATCAAGTAAAAGCCGAATCAATTCAGTTAAGATAAATACACTTTACGTACTAATAATATTCTGTTTGTAATAGATTGTACCTTTTACCACCCTCTTTTGTAGCTTTGACTGTTTATATTGACTCATTTTGTAAAGATTTGCAAATAGTTCCATCTTGGAAAACCTAGGTTTAATCGAAGAAACCAAACTAACATAAATGCTCATGTTTCATATGAACATATTGTTGCAAGAACGTAACACGTTTTAATACAATATGTGGGAATTCCATTAATGCTCGATTTAGATCATCCTTTTTGTAATGAAAACCTATTCCATGTAATATTTTCCATAAAGATGTATTACCACCAGAAAAAAGTTCCTTTTCGTTGAGGATATTCAAAGATGAAATCGTAATATACTGTTCTATAATTAATTGAAATATTTATTTTATAAATATAAGTACTAAATTACTTTAAACTTACTGTTTTTATACATGTCATAAACTGTGTTTCTAATTGCATATTGATTAAAATCATCAATATCTATGACAGGCTTTAGTCCGTTTTCGCTTTGGACTAGATGGTTTAACCCCCATTTTTGACACAAGCAGACAGCGGGAGTAATGTCCCCTTAACTATTATCGCGTTCTATTTCGAAATATTAATGATCGAATGATTTTTTTCGCTTGTTTTCCTAACGGTCTAGGAATGATTTAGTTGCGAAAATAACTGATCTTATATATAATATCGATTTATAAATAAAATGAAATAGGTAGGAACTTCTAAATATGAAATTGTAAACAACTTATTTGAATGACATTTGACGGAATTCAAGCCGGCAACCATGCCCAGTTACGGTAACATATTATATTCACTTAATAGAGAGAAATACTAGGATTATTAGGTATTATTGTAATTTGAATGTTACTTGTTCCGAAGTAACTGTTTATCACGTGTCGCGTCTGTTATCGTGAAAGACCTATAGGCCCTAACTGTTATATTATAGGGTACTAAACATGTTTACGCATAAAATTTGTTTTAGTAAACTAAATATACATTTCTATTATCGGCTAAATAGATTTTAAGTGAATAAATTTAACAATGGCGAGTTATTTAAATCTAAGTGGTCGTTAAGTAAAATTTGTGTTTTAATTTCTTGATTTCTAAACTTTCCAGTAAATTTAATTTATTGCCTTTATTTTCTAAATGCAGAATTTGAAAATCTTTATTGAAGGTGTGGTTTTCTTCTAATAGATGATTCGCAAAAGTGGAATCTTGTTTTTTATTTCTAAACGAAGAACAATGTTCGGCAATGCGTTTTTCAAACGATCTTCCTGTTTGACTAACTTATATCTTACCGCATCCACACATTAACTTATAGACTCCAGATTTCTTATTTTTATCTATTTTATCTTTATTGTTTTTAATATGTTTGGATAAATTATTATTAGTTTTGAAAACCGTGTTAATATTAAGTTTTTTTAAATAACTTGAAATATGCTTATTAAGTATCCCAGTGTATGTTTGTAATCTAAATTTTGAAGTTTCCTTATTCTTTATTGCAGGATATATCATAGAGATTGCTTTTTCAAAATAGGCATCTGCTTTCTAATCTGACGTTTGCTTTCATAACTGACACCTGCTTTCAAAACAGACAACTGTTTTCAATAACTGAAATTTGCTTTCACTAACTGACATCTGCTATCAAAACTGACATGAACTTCCAAAACTGACTTCTGCTTTCAACTTGACATCTACATTCAATAACTGACAATTGATTTATTAACACTGTTACTTTATAATGCATTTCTAAATAACTTGAACCTAGGTCTATTGTGGCTAAGTGGTAAAAGCGACAGCCCGGCAAGCTGTAGACTTGGGTTCGAGTCCCAACGTAGACCATATTTTTCGATTAAAAATTTCGTATGATTTGCTTTGTAATTTGTAGACAGCAATGTTTACATCCCCACCTACTCTTCAATTACATACATTCTAATTTGATATTTGTAAATATTTCATATAAAAGCCGAAAAACTCCAATAATTTATCAATTGTTATATTTAATAAACGGCTAAGAAATTATCTAAACACTTATTTTCACTTGTTTTCATATTCAACAATATATTTTCGGTTATTATTAAAAAAAATATCGTCAGCTGCTTCTAAATGCCCCGCTTTGTTCATTATCTATAATATCGCAATCAGTTTTCGTCAAGAAATTTGTATAAAACTTACATGCACGCGTCCTGCATAATTGTTTCGAGTTGAATCGTAATTCAGAACTACGGATACTTTGTAATACTTCACTTTTGTTTTTACTTTTGCATGTACGATTTTTATACATCCAGCGTGCGTCCGATATCACGGACAGATACCCTTGAATTTACCTTAAATCCTTTTTGGTTACTTTTTCCGGCTCTATTTTATCCATTCGATCCGGGTTTCCTCGAAAACTTTTTTCATTCAATTGACAGAGCTAATTTATAAGTTGCCAGTTTCTTATGAACCGTTGATTTTGCGAATCCTAAAGTTTGCACTAACTTTGATTGAGGAATATCCTTCTTGCCGTTATACGAATTAAATATATTTTTTGTATTTCAATTTGTTTTGTCGACATTTTCAACAATTGTGTTTCTACAATAATTTAATTTCTAATGAATTTACGCATTTTATCTGCCAAAGTAACAGATAATTACATTACCATTATTAAAATTGAAATCTAAATGAAAGAAATATATTATAATATTACTATATTGTTAATTATATTGTAATCAAATCGCTGCAAATTACGTATTTGAAAAAGGTTCCCATGGAGAGATTAAATCATGGACAGCCGCTCTTAAGATCAATGTTGTGAGTAAAAAGAAAACCATTTACAGTGAAAGCTCCTATAAGCGAGCAGTTACGGTGCCAGCTTTTTTGCCCGCTTATGGAAGGTGCCCGCTTAAGAGAAAACTTTATTACATAAATAGTAATTAGTTTTTTTATTAATAAATGTATATAATATGATACGTACAATAAATATATGTAAATCGTTGCTTGACGAATGAGATACTTGTTGAAACTTCATTATAACGATAAGAAATAAGTACTAAACATCTAGTTTCAAAAATGTTATTGTAAAGCCACTACAATATTGTTTCGCCATACAATGACTTCATCAGGTGGATGAAAAACTGAATATTTAAAATACAAGTTTGGATATTTATGTACAAATTGTTGAGAAAAAAATGGTCGTGGAAAAATTTGTACAATCTTAAATTTAGTAGAGGGGAGCTGTTTAAATCTAATTGGCCATTTAAAGCTAATCCTAAATGATTCTATTTATTAATTTCTAAGTTTTCTAACAAGTTAAATTTATTGCTTTTATCTTGAATATGTAAAATTTGGAAATCTATATTAAATCTATGATTAATATCTAAACAATTATTTGCGAAAGTTGAATCAGTTTTCTTTATGACTTCTCCTGTGTTCCTTCATCCTAATTTTGAACGTCCTCCCCGTTTGTGTTATGTATTACCTTATTATAATCTTCACATGTTAACTTATATACACCAGAGTTTGATTCTTTGTCTATTTTATCTTTGTTTTTAATAATTTTCTGTATAGTATTGTCTGTTTTAAATGATATACGTTCCTTATTAAGTTTTTTAATGAAAGTACCAATTTTTTCCGAAATTTTTCCTAAGTAAGTGATTGAATTGTAGGAATTAGTTATATTGTTTTTTAATTTTGGGTAAACTAAAGAAAGGGCTTTTATATTTTTGTTGACTATTCAGGATGTTATTGATAATATTTATAGAGTAACCAATATTTAATGTTATTGTGTATATTCTATTTAGTTCGGAGTCGAAATTACTTTTACTCATAGGTATGTTAATTAATCTATACACCATTGATTGGTATGCTGATAATTTTTGTGTTATAGGATAAAATAAATTAGCGTGTATTGTGACGTCTGTATGTGTTGGTGTATGGTATATAGCGAACTCGTGTTTGTTAGTTTTGTGTGTTATGGTTAAGTCTAAAAATGCTTTTATTTATTTCTGTTTCTATTGTAAATGTTATTTTTGGGTGAATAGTATTGATATAATTATGTAAAGTTTTTAATTGTCTATCTGAACCATTACAGCAAATTAATATGTCGTCAACACACCTAAACCAAGAGATACAATTATTACTAAACGAAGGATGTGTACTTATTATTATTATTTCAATTTCTAAATTGTTCATGAAAATTTCGGCTAATATGGGGCTCAGTTGGTTCCTCATTGCTTGAGCTTTTGTTTGTTTATAAAATTTATTTTTAAATTGAAAATGATTTTGTTCCAGGCACGTTTTTAAAGGCTGTAAAATTTCGGTCTTTATGACAATGTTTGTGTTATTACATTCTGGTTGTAAAGTGATTAAATCTATTACCTACATATATGTATGTAATATGGACATGCAAACACGAAACCTTTAAAAAAAATCAAACAAAAATACGAAATTTATTTAGGAACAGCTTGAAAAAATCTACTCGACTGCTTAAGCTTCCGTTGCTGTTCTTCCATACGGCACTTCTGAAAATGACATTCAATCTTCTTAATTTCATCAACAGCCACATAGTCGTCTTTAGAAAAGTTTTTCCGTTGTCTAATAATAATAATAGTCTTTATTACCCAACAGATACAAAAATCCACCTAAAGGATAATATAAAATTACAAAAAGAAAAAACATATGTGACCTCCTCCGAGAAAAGGGACCTAGTGTGTCAAAAAACGGGTTTGGACTTAAGAGTGGATTCTGGTACCTAAAAGGGTGTAGAATAAGATGAAATGAGTTAGATTTCTGATAAAAATTTATTTACCCCATAAAAACTTGAGGAAATCGATAAAAATGAGAAATTTTTTTTTTGACAATTTCAGTTTTTTCTTTTTTCGGCGCTTTGACTTCAGCTTTCTTTTTCTCGTGATCCGGTGCTTCGATTTTTTTTTTCTTGCTGGCAGGTTCAGATTTATTTTTCGATTTCTTTTTCGCTTTGGGTTCACTTGGTTTAGGAGCTACAAAATCCCGTTTCTGTGAATCAGTACATAAGACCCTGACATTCTCATACAAATACCATTTGCGATCTAACGATAAACCGCTTGGTGCAATGAGCGGAGGTAATTCGTTTGGTAGCTCAGCCGTTAATCGCAGATTAAATCTTTCTTCTTCCGAGTCCACAAGTTCTTTACATACAATTTCGTTTTTTTTTGAAGTCAAAGTGCTGGTACTTGGTAATACCTAAAATGCAAACGTTTACAAAATTAATTGAAATGAATTTGAAAAATTAAAATCACAAAATCGCGACAGTTTACCTGGTAATCTTTTGTAAAATCCTTCGAAATGAGTATCCCATGTTCGCCACTCTACTTCACTTCCATTCACAGCGTTGTTAAATTTATTACTGCTAGATCTATTGACCACATCTTCAAAATCTTGGTAGTAATCTACATTTGAGCGACTATATTCTAGTTTTATTAATCCGAAAGAGCGATCGGGACTGAACTTGGTGTGGCCAGTTAGGAGGAAATTTAATGATATCGATTCGTTTAAGCCAGAATCCACTCGCCAGGCCAAATAATGCATCATTGCATTATTTTTATTCTGTGCTACGCAGTTATCACAAAATAAAACTAAATTTTTAACGGCATTCTTCGTGAAGTAATCGTGAATTTGGCTAATGACAGCATTAGGTCCTTTTCCTATTTCGAACTCTTCGTCTAATAAATAGTTCGACTGAACGTTAGTGAATTCATTATGAATACCAAAAATTGAACATTTACGAGCTGCTTTGAAATATGCCTTTCCGACTTGTTTTGTGCATAGTCGAAACTCACTACAAGAGTAGAATAAGCATCACTCATCTTGCAGCATTGTTGGTAGAATTCACGCTGGCGTTTCGCATGGTCAAGATGAGTAGCAGCCATTCGTAATTTTGCTTCTTTTGTATCTGAATCAGATTCTTCCAAAACTCGTCGTAGCATCAAGGTATTTTGTTGACAGACGTCACAAAGATCAGTTTTCGGTTTCATAGGCGAGATGTAAGGGCAGTACTTCATCTAAATTTTGTAAAAAGTTTTAATTGCGATTTTATCATCAGTAAGACAAACTTTCTCAAAACGACGATAAACAGCACTTTTTGTTTCACTGGATGACAGCAGCATTACTTTACAGTCTTTGTAGTTTGGCATTCTACCAGGAAGAGGTATTGCGAATTTTTCAGCAAAATTTTGAATAAATTGAACGATACGAGTAAGTGATTCCGATGATAACACACGCGATTGCCGTTTTGAAGACTTGCCACTTAGTTCATGTTTTCGTTCAGATAAGCCAACATTATCACTATGTCGAATCAAATTTTTATAACGTTTTAAACCAACATCGTAAATAAAACAAAACATCTTTCTACAAATATGAATGCCACAAAATAAGTACATTGTATCAACTCTGGATTTATTTTTTACCCTTTGGCCATACTTCTTCCGACTTTCAGTATTATAAACGGTTTCGAGCGATAAATGTTGTCGATGAAATTCCAAATGGCTCAAATGGATTAAATCTTGTTCTGGTTTACTTAATTCTTGGAAAATTGCCGGCTTTGTATAGCAAGATTTTCTGGAATTATCTTATTACATTCTTTCGAACAACATGTTTCGGATTTTTCTCCGTACATCAAGTCGATGTTCATCGACTCTTGTATATCTTCAACGGATTCCTCCAATTCGGATATAATATTGGATTCGGAAACATCATGCAAAAAACTTTGATTTTCAGTTAGTCCCGAAGTATTAGCACCGACACTTTCAGATAACGTCATATCGATCTCATCATCGACATAAACCTAGTCTTTTTAAATCATCATCAAAACTGTCAGAAATATCCATTTTTATAAAAATTACTTCAAATTAACATCAGCTTAGTAACAAAATTACAAAAGAACCAAAATTGCGAAACAACTTTTGAGATATTGATAACACTCGTTATACAGTTGGCACAAGACTGAAGCGTCACTTTATTCTTTTCCTTTCTTATAGTTATTTTTATAATGTTCTTCGTATTAGTATACGCACATCAACCCTTTGCTGAGAGCGAACAGAGAGCGGCGTTGTTGCGTCGGTCACTGGTTGCGGCTTAAGAATCAAGTATCGAGATCATAACAAACAGAGCAGCAACAATAGCAAAGGTATTATCACACTAAAAGCTAAAAAAAATACGTCACCACATAGGCATGACGTCACCAAAGTCGGCACCCAATCATAACTAACCATACCAAATCGCATCTCCCAACTGAAGGTGTGTTCACAGTGATAATACGTTATGAAACTTTAAATGCGTTTTTCTCAAAACTTCATTTTCACACACTAGGTCCCTTTTCTCGGAGAAGGTCACATATGTTGCAGTGCAAACTAATTTACTTATTTAAATCCTAAAAACGACAATATGACATACTAACTCACAATACCTATTTGCGTTTTTCGCCATATGGACCATTGGGGTCTTAGCCAAAACATTAGTTCTGGCACGAGGAACTGAAAATGTAGCCGATGAACGCGTGCCGTAATTCGGTACAATAAACTGTACGTCACTGAGTAGTGACGGAGAATCAATTTTGTTTGTATCAATTTTGATTAAAAAGTTGGCAACATTTTCATTAATTGTTTTATTATTTAGATTTATTACTTAATCTATAAAACTAACGTCAAATTTTAAATAAATTGTTAGCGGAAATATTATAACCAAAATAAACATGTGTGATTAATTTCGATGCGAATTTTGAGTAATATTATTTTACAAACGAATCATTCGCAATCGATCATGCGGCGAATATATTATGGAAATTAAAGCGATGATTTTGATAATGGTAACGTAACTTGACGTGATGTAATTAATGTTGGAGAGGGGTGTATAACAATTCTAAAATACGGCCACACTTTCGCCAACATCAGTTACGTTTTCACATAATTCATAACGTAATTTTATGACCCACGAACGAACAGGCAATGCAAATACGAGGGTTTTTATTATTGTGTTAATACACATACGCACATATCGTGTTATTTATTATTTATAGTATTTGACGATTGCGGTTTTACGCTCGTATTTGTGGGATAACACTTCGTAATTTTTGTATGATAAAAGTTTTCGTTAACTCATCTGCTGTCATACGTAGCAGGGAATGTCAATAGATGAAACTCTATTTACAACAAAGAACCCGTAATTTAATTTTTATGAAAAACGTATCTTTCTTGTAGTCCGGGTGGCAGCGACATAAATTTACGGGTGAACCCGGCAAGCTTCGTTTTAATTGTTTTAATAGCCTACATGGTAAGGAACAGCGCAGTGACAATCTTCCGTCATACTATCACGAAGGAGAGTGGCAGAAGTGTAGGGTTTATACAAAAACCTACTTTTTGAAAAACCGGTTTTCGAATTTCCATATTTAATTTATAGAAAATAACAAAAGACGAAATCAATATCAAAGTCAAAATATAAAAAAAAAATAAGGATTACACATTCATTACTTACACAAAATAACGAAAACAATAATTTCAAATAATATTGAAAATAATAAAATAAAATAAAACAATAACTTTGTTATACCACTTTATTCACATGTAATAGTGACCGCGGTTTCGACATACAATGTCATTATCAAACTGCAAAAGTTACAGGCCTACATAGATCTTATAAATGACACAAAAATAAATGGGGGTGGTTTATGATGTTATTTAAAATTACTACTATATACTTAACTATTATATACAACATTGGAAAAGAGGTGTATATATAAGATCCAACTGGTCGTTAAGAACAATATCTATTGTGTTGTTTCCGCTTTTAAAAATTTCAAGTGACTCTAAAAGATTTAATTTACGACCTTTCTCGGCCAAATGCAATATTTTATGATGACCAAATGTATGCCTTTCTGTAATAAGATCGTTTGCGAATGTTGAATCTGTCTTCTTTAGTTTATATGTCCTCATGTATTCTTTTACCCGTATAATAAAACTTCGACCAGTCTGACCTATATATACACTTTTACAATCATTACAATATAATTTGTACACTCCTGATTTATTATTGATATCTGTTTTAGGTTTTGAGTTAAAAATGAAATTACTTGTTTTTACATATGGTTTGTAAGCTATACTAACATTACTATTATTTTTTGAAATTATATTTCCAATTTGCTCGCTTATTTTACCGAAGTAAGTTAACGAGACAAGTTGTTTCAAATTAGCACTATCTTTAGGATATACTAAACTAAGGGCCACTTGTAACTGTTTTTTCTTTAGTATACTGTCAATTACGCTACTTTTATAACTATTGTTTACCGCTATTTGTTTTATAGTATTGATTTCACGAACAAAAGATTCATTAGACAAAGGAATATTTAATGCTCTATGTATCATAGAATTAAATAATGAATGTTTGTGTGTCTTAGGGTGTAGTGAATCTTTGGGAATAATGCAATCAGTGAAAGTAGGTTTACGATATATATCAAATTTTAAGCTCTGATCTAATTTGTTTAATTTTAAATCCAGGAAGTTAATACTGTTATTCTCTTCTATTTCTACTGTAAAATTGATATTAGAGTGGATTGAATTTATGTAGTTCAGAAATGTTTGTAGTTGTCTATGAGTACCCTTAAAGCAAGCTAGGATGTCGTCTACATACCGATACCAAAATTTAATATGTTTTTTACCTAGTTGTGATGAAAGAATTTTTTCAGTAATATGCTTCATGAAAATTTCAGCTAATAGAGGACTTAGAGGTGAGCCCATTGCCAGACCTTCTGTTTGTTTGTAGAATTTGTTGTTAAATGTAAAGTAACTTTGGTTGGTGACTACTTTACATTTAACAACAAATTCTACAAACAAACAGAAGGTCTGGCAATGGGCTCACCTCTAAGTCATCTATTAGCTGAAATTTTCATGAAGCATATTACAGAAAAAATTCTTTCATCACAACTAGGTAAAAAACATATTAAATTTTGGTATCGGTATGTAGACGACATCCTAGCTTGCTTTAAGGGTACTCATAGATAACTACAAACATTTCTGAACTACATAAATTCAATCCATTCTAATATCAATTTTACAGTAGAAGTAGAAGAGAATAACAGTATTAACTTCCTGGATTTAAAATTAAACAAATTAGATCAGAGCTTAAAATTTGATATATATCGTAAACCTACTTTCACTGATTGCATTATTCCCAAAAATTCACTACACCCTAAGACACACAAAGATTAATTTTTTAATTCTATGATACATAGAGCATTAAATATTCCTTTGTCTAATGAATCTTTTGTTCGTGAAATCAATACTATAAAACAAATAGCGGTAGACAATATTTATAAAAGTAGCGTAATTGACAGTATACTAAAGAAAAAACAGTTACAAGTGGCCCTTAGTTTAGTATATCCTAAAGATAGTGCTAATTTGAAACAATTTGTCTCGTTAACTTACTTCGGTAAAATAAGCGAGCAAATTGGAAATATAATTTCAAAAAATAATAGTAATGTTAGTATAGCTTACAAACCATATGTAAAAACAAGTAATTTCATTTTTAACGCAAAACCTAAAACAGATATCAATAATAAATCAGGAGTGTACAAATTATATTGTAATGATTGTAAAAGTGTATATATAGGTCAGACTGGTCGAAGTTTTATTATACGGGTAAAAGAAAACATGAGGACATATAAACTAAAGAAGACAGATTCAACATTCGCAAACCATCTTATTACAGAAAGGCATACATTTGGTCATCATAAAATATTGCATTTGGCCGAGAAAGGTCGTAAATTAAATCTTTTAGAGTCACTTGAAATTTTTAAAAGCGGAAACAACACAATAGATATTGTTCTTAACGACCAGTTGGATCTTATATATACACCTCTTTTCCAATGTTGTATATAATAGTTAAGTATGTAGTAGTAATTTTAAATAACATCATAAACCACCCCCATATATTTTTGTGTCATTTATAAGATCTATGTAGGCCTGTAACTTTTGCAGTTAGATAATGACATTGTATGTCGAAACCGCGGTCACTATTACGTGTGAATAAAGTGGTATAACAAAGTTATTGTTTTATTTTATTTTATTATTTTCGAAATGAATTACCACAAAGTTGCGGCTACCAGTATTAATTTTCTCAAATACTATTTATATTTATTTCACTAATTTGAATTTCTTCTAAGAAAACAGGATTTTAAACAACATAAAATATCCACTGAAAGGTGGCTAAGTCTTGTTCTTATTTTAGGCACAATATTGCCTGAAATTGAAAATACTCGTTCACTAGCCACTGAGCTTTGAAGAAGTTGTTGGTTCTTTTATTCGTTACCTCAAATAATGAAAATTCGGCATTCAGTGTCTTTGGATTTCTAAGTTTTTCTTCTGGGTCTTGAAGAGCCTTATGAATTGATTTTTCCAGGGCTTTCTTTAAAATAGCATTACTCTGACTCTGATGAGTAGTTTATTCTATGTGCTCTTCATCAGAATCGGTTTCCACATAAGAATTTGGAAATATTCTAGGCAATATCTTTCCAGATAACTTAATAATTTCAGTTTTTGAAACTAAAGAAAGTACACTAGATTTCTTTGCTGAACTGGAAATGTTTTGTGGATTTTGCAAATACGGCGAACATTTCAAGCAATTGTTATAATATTAGTTTATTAGTTTGTTATGTAATTTAATGATTAAATACATTACTGAAACAGTTTTCTTCTTTTGTGGAAATCTAAAGAACAAAAAAGAAATTAAGTGCATATGACCTTTTTTGTTCATTATCACCTCTAGAACACATTGTGTAAGTTTGTCGCTTACCTCAGGGAATATCCTGTATATAGTACATACGTAACTGGAAATTTTGAACTTAAAGTAACACTGTTGCCGATTTTCCCGATATTTTGATATATGAGGAATTGTGGTTTGAAACCACATTATAAAGAAATACCGTAAACTCTGATTTATAAATATTCATTTTATAATTTTAAAATTATGGCTTTATACTACGAAGAAATTATGTAATACCGTTACCGGAATGACGGCATTGCATGGTAATTGGCATTCAGAGTACAGAGCTTATTGTTTTCCTGGAATTCAACATATTCTTTCGTAAACTGTTTTACATAGAAATCGTTATTCTTTCAAAGTTGAAATTAATGAATGCTAAAATACTTAAACACTACTAAGTGAATAATATTAATGCTACTAATAAGTATTATTATTAACATCGCCATCCTCCAACAGCTTAACGCACCCGCGAAGTAATTTAAAATATTTTACATTCGGCGTTCATCCTAAATTAGAATGAGAACAACGAAAATCTTTTCGGATAACAAGGTTTCAGATTCGATCACGAGGCCTCTGGCAAATTGGTCGGCTGACCTAAAATATACTATTGTTAATGGATGTTACTGATGGTTTTTAATCAACAATATTACTGTTAGGGCATTAACAGAGTCCTAAAGAGTGCGATTGTGACATATATTTCACGATTGGCTTCACCTGCACGTGTCGGGATTGACGAGGAAATATCAGCAAATGTCACTTGAATGTGTCCAAACAGGATTATTCTTGAAATACCTCTCTTACAAACACGATGGCATATATCCACCTCGTGGCACTGACTACGAGATTTTATTAAATAATCACGGTTGCACTTCCCTAAGCCAAAGAAGTGGCAAGTTTCTGATTAAACTCGTTAACTATCATGTGAATTCACTTCCTTTGCTCAGATAAATTCATTTTCTGCTTCCAAAGTATAACATTAGGTCATTGGTAGGGACCGGACACGAGAGGCCCATGACTCATCGCTCACGGGCGTACTATTTATAATTTGTATTTTTAAAGAGTTTTTAATTTAAGTTATATAATTGGAAAACAAACGGGTGGTGATCTATAAAATACTAAATACATATTTGTTCATTTTGTAGTTTAAGTTGAGTAAAGGAGTATTAATATTAACTAACAATACTTTGTCAAGGTTCTCGTCCGCATAATTTGTTCTCTTTGAATGAAATACATCCTTGTAGATAGAAAATGTTCTTTCTACCTCGCAATTGGTTATAGGTGCATACTGGAAATATTTTATTTCAGCGTATTTAGCAATTAGATTTTGAGGCATTTTCCCCATACACAATTGCCGCAATGTTATTAAATCTGGAATTCTATTAAATAGACGCAGTTTTTAACTTTTTTTTACTCTTGCCGAAGGCAACATCTGAAGTCACTTGGAATATTTTTCAAATTATTAATTGTCACACCTAATGTGGTTAATTAATCATTTAATTTTAGATTTTTATTTTCAAAATAAGTGATTAGTTTTGCCAAATTTCCAAAGTGTTCCTGGAGAAAGTATAACTGATTTTTTAAATTTGGAATTTGTTTTAGTTCCTTGCACTTCCTACTTCGAGTATCATAATTTAAACATGTAACGAAATTTTGTAAACTATAAAAATTCTCTACATAAAAACTAGGAGCTTCCAACCATGTTCCCCATCTAGATATTACTGGAGAGGAAGGCAGTGACAAAGATGGAAGTTTTTCCCTGTAAGGAGCTACTCTCAATGGTACTTTTCTGAAAACTTTTTTAAAAGCGGACGCAAGTCTATCAACTTCCGGAAAGATGTCTCTGATATATTCATAGATTATGTGGAGAGCATGTGCTACACAAGTAATATGCAGCATATTAAGATATGTTTCCTTTAATAGTCTGCCTGTTTTTAACATATATGCAGGACTGTCACTGACAAATAAAAGTATTTTTCTTTATAACTGTCGTCCGAATAAAGCATTTGGTGCATATTCTAGTAAATAGTTCTAGCTACTGTTTTTCGCATCAACTATATTTATAACTTTTGTTGCTATTACATATGCCTTATATGGAATAGTTGGATGTAGTACACCAGCTACAACATTTACCACACAGTGTTCTAATATGTCGACAGTTTCGTCGGCACTTATCCATAGGTAGTGATTTGAAAGATGGCTTCTAATGCGTTCTACTGCTTTCGTGTAGCACTTAGAAAAATATTATTTGCATAAGGTGGATTTATCAAGAACATTTAGATCAGTATATTTTTGGAGTAATGTTTTGAAAGTGGGATTGTTAAGTTTATTTAATAGAATATTCGCCGCCATTACAGTTTCACATAGTTCTTCGTTAAAATTGTCTGATTCCAAGGGGTCTAATTTCTGTGTTTGTGTTTGGGATGCTAAGTGACTTTTACCTGCGATTTCTGGGAATTTTTGAACAACATTTTACAGACTTCGCAATAAATTTCGGAATCACTGGCAATTGACATACAATCAGTATAACCCTTAATCCAACTCGCCATTGTTTCACGATGCCATTCTCGACGTTGTTCCATATCATATCTGAAAAACTAGCTTAAATAATGAAAATTAAAAATGTACGCGTAAGTTATTGAAACTTAACGAAATTCACTGGACGCTTAAAGTTAAAACAATGAAGAAAAGAAACTAACTCACCGTATTTTATTTATGTTACGGAATATAAACCAATAAATAAAATAATTTTTAAAAACTCCTCACGCTATCTATGCCTATGAAGTAAAGAATTTTTCTGTAAAATTGAAGTTATTGCGTCGCAATTCAACGACAAAAAATAGATGTGCCGTCAACCGAATGAATAGTGCTATTCAATAACTGCGTGTTGTACTTAGCGATGTTATACACTATTTATATGGATCATCGTAATTTCGGCCCGATGCGTCCGGTCTCCAATCATTGGATACATTTTATATTCCTAAGACGCCTACCTACGTACACAAATCACCATTACTGCATATGTGGTATAATGTTCACCGGCTGTAACCTGATCCATTCTGGAGAGTATAGTGTTATTGTTTTTTATCTTTGCTCTTATTTAATTAATTTATTGATTTTTTTTCTCTTAATGAGCCTGCTTAGTTTGTATAAATAATTTAAAATTTGTATATATGATCTAATAGTGACCCTCCAATTGGATTTTAAGCATCTGTTGGGTAAATAAATGTTAGATAGATAGATGGATAGATGCTCTTTATTCAGTGGTATATGTAAATGTGTTGAATATGTCAATATAACTATATCAAACAAAAGATAAATTAACATATAGAGGAAACAAACAATAGTGTAAACAGTAATAGAATGATTATAAAATATGTACATATGCACTGCCACAATTTTAAATTAAAATTAAAGAACTCATTCATGACATAAAATACATTATCAGTTGACATCTTCTGCAGTTCTCTTTTAATACTTCTAACCAGTTCCTTTAGGTAGGTTGAAATATGATTGTACGTTCCTATATCTGTAGGTATGATTGCGTATTAGCCTTCTTTGTTGTCTTTGTTGCTTTCTTCCCCACCTCGGTCACCGATCGACATCTATCCGTTGTGAGATCATGGATTGAACTCCTGGACTCGTATACCACGTGTCCTTTATAAAACGGCGTAATTATCGTTCTCTTACAAAGTCTCTCTTTTGTTCCGAGCCCTTCGTACATATGGTTTTTTTTAAGAACCACGTAATTTTATTGGATTTGCACTATTTTTAATAGGTGGTCCTAATTTGGGGCTACAGTAGTTAGCACAGGTTTTTTTGCCACCTTCGACGACCCTTCCCCCGATTCCTGGTGGTCTCACGCATTAATCAGCGGAAAATCCGGATCAACAGCTTCCGACACCACCGGAATCAAGCTAAGATATCTTATCTTTATATTGTTTTAATTATTCTCTTTGTTAATTTGAAATATTAAGTAATTGATTAGTTTTATTAGTTGAAAATACCAGGAGGGTGAAATTAATGTTTAGCTCCTTTATTAGTATCAAAATTCTGCGTTCAAACGCTAATTAATTAATTTTTCTTTTCCTTCTGTCTACGTAATTTTAAATTCAGTATCCTATTAATTAATTAAATGCTATATAACTCATTTTCTCTATCTTTCCTTGCTAAGTTTCAAAGCTTACACATTATTCCATTCATAAGAAGTTAACGTGAAATTTCGTTCATATACCTTTTTTTGTTTTTACAAGAAATCGACCTTGCAAGTCTATCTACGAGTTCGTCGTAGAGTTTGTTTCTTTTATTTGCGTAAGTCATATTTCTTGCATATACACGTTAAAAATAAATTTTGTTACTTTTTCTAAAATTTACGTCTTTAAATTTAAATATACATTTTCGCGTTTATTCGATTGGTTTAAATCAAATAATTAATTCACTACTGGATATTAAATTTTTCTCTATTTTTTTTTATTGTGCTTGGATAATTAATCATTTATTCATTTCAAAAATATTATAAAACCGAGAACCTTTATCTAATTTATTTCAATACTCATCTTTGTAAATTTTAAATTAAAATCTTTTTTTTATTATTTAAAATATAATTAAGCCTCCATACATACAGTGTGTATAAGCCAAATGGAGTAAATTCATTATTTCGGTTACTGTACATATTTATAAAAAATCCCGAAACATGTCATATTTAATTTATAAATTAACATTCTTGAACGTGAAAATGCGATCCCTACCTTCAACCCCCTTCGAATGACAGGTACAACCCCCATTTTTTTAAATGGAAGTATAGGCGTGTGATATATCGTTGTAAAGGTCTCTTTATTCTCTATTCAAAAATGTTATAATTTTCATGTTTGTTGCAACAATTAAGATAGAATAAAATAAAATCATGTTGTTATCGAAATTCGCAACAATATACTCAAAAAATAAAATTTAATGCAAAATGTAAAGAAAAATTTAAATTTAAAACGCCAGAAAAAAATATGAATGTCAATGAAGTAGATGCTCATTTGCGTTTATAAAGATTTAATACATACATCAAAGGCATCATTGCATTACTTACTTCCCGTTTAGGTCTTCATAATAAGAAAGTGAGTAAAAATCATACCAATGTGCTTTTTAGATGGTATCCATTAAAAATACTTTAAAAAGTTTCCGTGGCAACATTAGTTTGTTTAAAACGCCTTAGTAAATTGTTTTGTATTTAAAAGTTGTCATTTAAATTGACAGTTTGATAATTTTAGTTTGAATTTCGTAAAATACAATTCTGGGAAATTGTTAGATTAACGGAAATGCATAAAATAACAGTCATACAAATGATTGGTTACGGAGATAGAACCCGAACACAACAAGAAGTAACCCGCCTATTTCATGAGAAATTTCCTGATTTACCGCCTATAGCTCAAGGAACAATAAGTACGATAGAGAAGCAGTTTCGAGAGTTTGGTCATGTAAGGCAGATAAAAAACCAGCTGCCAATGCACTGAGTGATGAAATCAAAGTGGATGTGATGCTTGAGTTTATGGAAAACCCACATACATCGAGTAGACATGCATTCACTACATTAAATGTTAGCCATACATCGATAGTAAACATATTAAAAGAAAATAAAATGCATCCCTATAAAATGATATCTACTCAGGAGCTTATGGAAGACGATTTTGATAGAAGAACTTATTTTTGTGAGCGAATGATGGACATGCTGGATAACAATATTATCAATTTAGAAGACGTTATGTTTTCTGATGAGTGCACTTTTTCTCTTAGCGGTCATGCTAATCGGCAAAATTGCCGCTACTGGTCTACGGAAAATCCTCACTGGATGAGGGAAGAACACACACAATACCCAGTAAAAGTTAATGTTTGGGCAGGTATTGTTGGAAACCATATCATTGGTCCCTTTTTCATTGAGGGCAATTTGAATGGCGATCGTTATTTGGCACTACTTCAAAATGATGTCATTCCAACTTTGGCAAATTTATATCCTGATCCAGGAAACCCTCAAGTTCCAATGAATACGATATGGTTTCAGCAGGATGGAGCACCACCACATTACCAACGCAATGTCCGGCAGTACCTCGATGCAATATTTCCCAATCGGTGGATAGGAAGGCGAGGATCGATAGAATGGCCAGCGCGATCACCTGATCTGACCTTACTTGATTTTTTTTTATGGGGATATTTGAAGAGCATTGTGTACAAAACTAAACCTTTGGATTTAAATGACTTAAGAGAACGAATAACGCTTGCGATTAGGTCGATCACGCCTGATATGTTAAATAATGTTAGAAGACAGTTTTATTTAAGATTAGGATGTTGCCAAGACGTTCATGGTGAACATTTTGAACATCTACTTCATTGACATTCATTTTTTTTTTTTGGCGTTTTAAATTTTTCTTTACATTTTGCATTAAATTTTATTTTTTGAGTATATTGTAGCGAATTTCGATAACAACATGATTTTATTTTATTCTATCTTAATTGTTGCAACAAACATGAAAATTATAACATTTTTGAATAGAGAATAAAGAGACCTTTACAACGATATATCACAAGCCTATACTTCCCATTTGAAAAAATGGGGGTTGTACCTGTCATTCGAAGGGGGTTGAAGGTAGGGATCGAATTTTCACGTTGAAGAATGTTAATTTATAAATTAAATATGACATGTTTCGGGATTTTTTATAAATATGTACAGTAACCGAAATAATGAATCTATTCCATTTGGCTTATACACACTGTATACCAGGTCTGCTCATTAGATCGGGCTTATAATGTTTTAATTATATATGTGAACCAGATAAATACGTATTTTGACGGGGTTTATTAATTCTTTTTTTTCCTGGGTAGAGTTTATACAGCTTGTTATTTATTTTTTACATACATGCATTTTTATTACATACATACATTACATACATATCTATATTATAAACATGCCTTCTGATAACATTTAGATATATATTAGATATTTCTCTTGTTTTTTTTTTCTGTTGTTAAGATCAAATAAAATAAAGCATTGTGTTACTGTGTGTTGCATTCGGAACTTCTTTTTTTCCTTTCTATATCGTCTCGAACGGCTTGGTTGCGATATTTATCCTGTAGAGATAGATTGCAGGATTATTGGGGCTATTAAAAAGAAATAGTTCATGTGCTATTGGAATACTTACTTACAAAACAGTATTCATATTTAATTTTTAATTCCGCAAAGTAACATATTAAATTTTAAGTAATTTTGTAAATAAATTTATTGTTAATTCATAGTGACAAAATAAAATTGAATTATGCATTTAGATTTGGTTCAAAGTAATTTTAAAATGATTGTATTTCTTCACCATATCATTAAGGAGCTGATTGTTAATGTATATATGTATATTAAGTGTACATGTTTAAATTTATTGGTCGTGTTTAATTTCACTCATTATCCCACTTGAACGAAAATAACCGACGACAGACCTATCAGTCCGTTCCCAAGAATACAGTTTACCTCCCTTATCGCGAACACTTAAAATCTAACAACACTTAAGAAATGTAATTATACATCTGGAGTGGTATATTGTTCGCCGCCTTTCAAAACAACACGTCTCTCCTTCAAGATAAACGCGAGTGTAACGAGTACAAGTGGGAAATGAGATATTCTTCAGATGTAAAGAACAGATGTGCGTCTTAAAATCTAATTGGTAAAAATACACCATCCACTGAGAGAGAGTGACGTATTCCATGTAATAAGAATAAGGATGTATTTCTTTTTATTCGTTTACGAGGAAAGAGAACAGTCAACACAAATAAACTTCCTTTCAAGTATGACTGTCGTTATTTATTTATTCGAAATCTAAATACATAGTTCTTAAAGCCTTAAGTGACGAGCAAATTATGTATGTTAGAGTAAAATTTAATAATCTACAAAAAATACAGATTTCGCCAGAATAAGACATATTTATAATAACAGTGCTCGGTATCTTGCAGATACCGAATTGCTGGAGACTGTGATAAATTTTGAAACAGAAAGAAAAAAGAAAAATCCCTATCCACAATATAAATCAATAAACTTTAAAGACATATTTCGGTAGTTGAGTTGCCATCTTCAGTAGAACAATCTGAAAAAGAAAAACAATGTTAAACGTAGCGTCTTTGGCCAAGGTACAACCTTCGAAGATATACTCTTCACTAGATCGACAGTGAGATAACACTGAGTTTATTGATTTATATTGTGGGTAAGGATTTTTCTTGTTTCTTTCTGTTTCTTGTAGATACGTTTACTTGTTGCAAAGACAATTAAAATTATGGAAACATTACGTCATTTGATGTCGTTTTCACTAGATAATAGTATATTATGCAATATTATGCAAATTATATTGATAGCTATAATTTTAACTAGAAATTGTCCCTCTTTAGCGAAATATAATTATAATTGCAATCACATTAATGGTTAAAGTTTATATTATGGATCATTTACAGTTGTTCATTGAATATTGAAGTCGATTATTGTATACATTTCCTAGTATGGGAGTAAGTCAACCACAATACGCTACAGTCTACGTCATTTTAAAAGCAGAATAGGTTTGCAAATGACGTTTATGTACAAGTGTTACATGCACTAAGAAAGCTATCAGAGTAGGTTTCAACAACAAACAATAATATTCAATTTTGAACCTCATATTGTGAAAAGTAAATGAATTTGCACACCGGTCCGTTATCAATACATTTCGTGTTTTAACGTAATTAATCTTATCTAAAAACGTTTTAAGTTATAGTTTTGTTTACGTTTTCATATTGTTATAATCTTCTTCCGTGATAGCGATTAATTTCCTTTATCTGGTCTGGTAAATACTATTTTGTTATCTGTTTTTTTTTATAGAGTTTGGAATTGTATTCTTATTATAGCATCTTAATTTTGGGTAAGCACGAAGTTTTAATACATCTTTTGTTAAAAATTTATTATACCCAGCGTTTTTATTACCTTTATTTTTGACTAATTCTGTTTCTATTTATTACTCACTTTTCCAATTTATAATTATTAATTTTGAGTATTATGTTCTGTTTACATCTTTTAGATGAGATCTTTTAGTAAATTATTCTGTTACGTGACACCAGTTGTGTTGTATTTTTTACCACGCGGGAGCGCCAAATTATTTAAAGATGGACGGTTATGGCCTGTGTTGATCATTCTCACTGCGATATCTGTTCTCGCAACATCGCAGTTGAGACAACATACGACGAAATATCGTCAAGAGCGAAGCCGGAAGAAATGGCCGGGCGAATTATTAATATAACAAACCTTAAACTAAATCCCAACTTTGTTGAACTCTGGCCACCTGAACTACTACAACAAACGCAGGCGATAATCGACGAAACGCACAGCGAAAGCGGCGTGCAAGAGCTACTACGGACTTCACCGAGTTTATTTATTATAAACCCAGAACAACCGACGATACAAGTAGAAATACCAGATCCCGAACCTACCAAAAAAGAAAAACACTCCAGAAAACAGAAAATGAATCATCCGGAAAAGAAAATCGAAGACTTCATCTACCCGAAATTCACGAAGAAACCGAAAACAGACGAAACAACTTCAACAATCGAAATAAAAAATTCGTGCGACGTCCTCGAAAACAAAACCGAGGAAAAGATGGAAGAAGAAACCTCCGAACACACTCCACAACCGTCAACATCGAACAGCACACCCAGGGTAAGTGATAAGACACACACTACACTTAACACAAAAACTGAAACAAAAAAAACACACAAAATCGCACCAATTATCATAATCGAGAAAGACAAATGGACATACATACGACAATTACTTAAATCAAACAGCATTAACACAGTAGAAAACAAAATGGTGAAACCAGGAATACACATCGAACCGACAACAGACGAAGACTACCGAAAACTCAAACACACACTAGACAACGAACAAATACAATATTACACTTTCCAATTAAGAAGTGAAAAGACACTAAAGGTGGTGATGCTTGGCATTCCCACCTTTATAACAGACACTGACATTACAGACGACTTGACAGACCAAGGATACCCGACTATAAAAATTAAACGGATGAACGGCAAACACGGCGTACCTGCACCACTGGCATTAATCGAACTGACGAGACAGTACAAGTCAATTTACAATTTACGCGACTGCTGCGGACTTGCAATAAAAATAGAACCCCTAAACAAACGGACTGACATTATACAATGCCACAAATGCCAGACATTCGGACATCATCAAAAAAACTGTTACATCAACTACAAATGCATGACGAACACTCGACACACTTATGTACAAAGACAAAAACAACCCCACCAAAGTGTGCAAACTGCGGTGGTCCACACTTATCCACATCCATCAACTGTCCAAACAACCCAAACAATCCTACAAACAAAACCGCACCTCAACCTAAATACATACCAGCACCACCCCCAACAACAAATCCATGGACACAAAGACAAAACAAAACAACACCGAACACAGTTGACGAATTAGCACTTGCCTTAGGCAACATGCTAATAACACTACACTCGACTAACGCAACAAACGAACAGATACAGTACTTTGTAAAACAAACACAGACAATAGTAACACTCTACAATAAAAAACATTAAACACACACACAACTTAAACGCAAAAAAAAAAATTAGATGATGACCAGCAAACGAACATATTTGACTTAAACGCAAAAAAAAGCGATTGACACACGGACTTTACACAAACACAATACACACAGGACCGCACAAAAAAACACAACACACGATTAATTATTGATCAAATTCAAACACATCACACATCACAACCCTGGGATATACGAAACAACGGAGTGGATATGGAGGCAACTTCGACCACAAGTCAAAATTCAACGACTCATACACGCCTGTGTTGATTTTGTTGCGGGTTAGCTAGCGTCCTAAGAATAATGATAATAGTTTGAAATAATGTGATTATGAACATAAAAGGTCCAGGACGCAGTGGCGTAGCTAGCATGGGTGGCACTCGGTGCGGACATTCAGGTGTCTGCCCAGGAATGAGAACTGTTAAAATTATTTAAAAAATTGTAAAGCTGTAGTATGTAATTGTATAACTGCCACTTGTAAACCTTTAAATCTAAAACAAATAATTATTTAGTTCATAGATTACGAGCATTTACAAATTATCACAATTCAAAAATTAATCTAGTATGGATACTTTGATTAAAATGACTTCAAACCTAAGTAATTTATCGTTGGAAAACATTGTGATGGTTTGCGTAAGTTTTTATTTTTTTCCACGGTCGGGTGTCACCCCCAAACAGGTGGCATCTCGGGCGGGCCGCTCTTGACGCCCTCTCCTAGCTACGCCAGTGCCAGGACATATATATACGCGGGATATTTGTTAAATAAGGTCCGTTTATCAATGAGAGTGAGAATGACACGCGATTGCTGCTGTGCGCATGCGCATCTGCTCCCAACATGCTTTGTGCACGTTTATACGCCATCTGCAACGGTACTATATGTCTGTGTGCTGAGCTGTAGAAGTTTCTAATGTTTAAGGAAATTGAGTCGTCCGCTGATTGTGAGATGCGATCTGTAATTCGATTCTTGATTGCAGAAATTTGACAGTAGCGGATATTCACCGTCAGATTTGTGAAGTTTACGGTGAAAATGCTATGAGTGACAGTAAAGTTCGAAAGTGAGTGAAAATGTTCGAAGATGGACAGGTTAATGTGCTTGATGAGCCAGGCCCTGACCGACCTTCTCTGGTTTCTGAAAATTTGGTTCGTGAAGTGGATAAAAAATTCGAGAAGACCAACGATTTAAGATTTCAAATATATCAATTGATTTTCCATAGGTTTCAAGGTCAGTTTTGCGAACAAACTAAAATATCGGTGGGTTTCAAGACTGCTTTCTAATGATCACAAAACAAAACGATTGGGCACCGCTTTATCGTTTTTGACTCGATACGATCAGGAAGGAGATATAATTTTTGGACCACATCGTTACAGGAGATGAGACTTTGGTGTCTCACATGACTTCTGAGTCCAAGCAATGATCAATGGAATGGCGACATACAACGTCGCCAACCAGAGTGAAAGCCGAACTCACACTTTCAGCACGAAAGATTATGGCAACTGTATTTTGGGACAATCGATTTTAATGCGTTTAGAAACTCCGACGTGCTGTACCAAACACGCAGCGTGGCCTACTGCTTTCCAGCGTGATCTTGTTCCATGACAATACAGCGGCAAATTTAAAAGCCCTTAGGGTGGTACGCAACCACGGTATAAATTTTAGGGTTAACTGGAGTGTGAATTCTAAAAGACTATGAAAAGCATATAAATAACGAGTGATCATTAAGATTCTCACTCGTAGCAGGCCGTGTATATAAAAAGTATGTCGTAACTTAAGTCAGTAAGATGTTAATTCAAACGTCTATCAATGTCAATCATATATCATATATATAGTTTGATCAAAAGAAAAGATGTCTTTTAACGATATGCATAAACCTTTTCTGGTAGAATGTTCTTCCTCACATCTTTTATACAAATTATAAATATATTTAAAATAAAATCCAATATTTTAATTTATTTTATGACAATCATGACGTTTGAAAGCAATTGACTGAGCTCTAGTAACTTAAGTTACGACATGCTTTTTGTATACATGGCTTATTTGAGTGAAAATTTTAATGATCACTCGTTATTATTGAAGCATTGTACATTCGTTAAATGAGTTTGATCGTCAGTACATAAAATTAAGCGACAGAAATGGAGACAAAATTTTATCTCATTTATGAATAGTAAGAATAAAATAAGGCCCAAATGACATCATAATGTATACCAGATGTAGCAACATCTCGAGACATATCGTGCGAGGGTAACCTCCGTTTATGTGTAGCGCGATAAGTAGTGGGAGTAGCGCCACTATTATAACATCAGTGTGCGCAGTAATTCAGTACGCATTCGCACGCTATCGATTGCCCTGAGCACATCGATAGTAATAGAATAAATACGACCGATATATTATATTATAATATATATTTACGACAACGAAGCGAAACCAGAAGAAATGGCTGGCACCAACGACAACGCCCAAAGTTTAACACTGGACATCAAGAACATCAACACCTACGAAGAACTGCAGAATACAATCGAGAACTTTGTCAAGACTATGCACAACGTCTTCGAGAACAAGATGAACGAGCTCAAGAAGAACGAAAAACCACCACGAAAATCCAACAAGCGACAAAAGACAGAATCACCGGATATAGAAACGAGCAACATGTACGAAGCACTCCGCACGATCGACGAAGATACGAAGAAAGAAGAAACAACGCCAATGGACAGCAGCGAAGAAGAACCGACAGACTCCACCTCCGCAGCGAAACGCGGGGTAAGTACCAATATCACTAAACACACAAACACACACAAACAGCACAAAACAATCACAAAAACAGTAACCAACACAAACCAAACACCCAAAATGCCCACTATCTCCCCAATTACAATCACTGACCCAACACAATGGTATCGAGTCCGAGAGATCATGAAAACACACAGCATTCAATACACACAAAGTAGATTCGTCCCGGCCGGAGTCCAAATCACTCCAACAACAGAACAAGACTATCGCAATCTCAACCGAATTCTCAACGAAAAAGCCATTCAATCCTTCACATACCAACTCCGTAGTGAAAAAAAATTAAAAATCGTCATCAGAGGCGTACCCCAATTCCTGACCGACGAAGACATCAAAGCCGATCTAGATTCTAGAAACTATCCGATCGCAAAAATCACTAGGATGAACGGTAAAGACCGCCTTCCAGCCCCCCTTATTTTAATAGAAATAGACAAACAATACAAGTCAATTTTCGACATCCACACAGTTTGCGGATTAGAAGTAAAAGTAGAGTCCCTCAGACTTAGAACAGACATCGTACAGTGTCACAGATGTCAGAAATTCGGTCACCAACAGCGTACTTGCAACGTGAATTTCGCGTGCATGAAGTGCGGAGAGTCACACTCGACGCATGAATGCACAAAGCCGTCAACCACCCCCCCCTAAATGCGCAAACTGTGGCGGAGCTCACCTCTCGTTCAGCTTATCATGCAAAAAGAATCCAAATAACCCAATAAACACACCAATACAAACACACAAACTCATAGAAGCACCACTACCAAAACACAACGCGTGGACTCAAAGACAACAGACAAATAACATCACCGCAACTACACCCACAACCCGGGAAAATACACCAAAACCAACACTTAACTCACACGAAAAAGCTGACGACACAATTGCACTCATGATTGGGAAACTATTCCTAACATTCAGCGACAAACCCTACACCCCAACAAGCACAAAGCTTTTTCGAACAAACAAATGAACTTACAAAACTTTTCCACGCACGCAAACAATGAATCACAAACACAACATTAAAATAGCCTATTGGAATGCACAAAGCATAACACACAAAAAACATGAATTACACGTATTTTTAGACGAACACCAAATAGACGTAATGCTGCTAAATGAAACACATCTAAAACCAAGTCACTCATTAAAAATACAAAATACAAAACATACAGACACGATAGGCCGGTACAAAAAGGCGGCGGAACCGCTATACTCGTACACGAAACAATAAAACACAGCGAACTTGAATACAAAACACTCGATAAGATCGAAAACACAGGCATACAAGTAAACACAAAAAGGGGACCGATAAACCTTTACGCAAGTTATCTTCCCTCCGGATTAGACATAGTAGAATCAGACATACAAACGATCTTCAATCAAAACACACCTACAATATTTGCGGGAGATTTTAACGCGAAACATCAAAACTGGAACTCGAAAGTAGCCAATAAAAACGGTAAAAAACTAAAGAAAATAGCACAAGACAACAACCTCAACGTAATCGGGCCTGTGGAACCCACACACATACACATACCAACGGGTACTAGTGACGCATTAGACATTGTAATACTCAAAAACATAACAACAACACATACAATAGAAACTATAAACGACATTTCCTCAGATCATTTTCCAGTGATATTAACGCTTGACATGGACACCACTAGAACAAAAAATACATTTAATAAGACAGACTGGGGAAAATTCAAAGAATCCCTAGTACTCAGAACAGTAAAAATTCACAACGCGAGAGACGTTGATCAAGCAGTTATTGCACTGGAAAATGACATAAAAAACGCAATCGCACAAACGACAAAAACGAAAACCATCGACACAAAACTTAACATCCCGACTGAACTAAAAATAAAAATACGAAACAAAAAAAACATACTTAAAGAATATAAAAGAACGCTAAATCCGGAAATAAAAACAAAATTAAACGCGATAACTAATGAAATAAAATCTGACATGATCGAACACTTTAATAAAAACTGGAATAACAAAATTGAATCCCTTAACACGCAAGATCAAACACCCTGGCAGATGACAAAAGCCCTAACAAACACTAAAAACAAAATTCCACCGCTAAAAACCGCAAACGGACCGGCAATAACTGATAAAGAAAAAGCAGACGAATTCGCGAACGCGTTAAAGAGACAATTCGAAACGAACCCAACAATACCGAAGCATAACACATTTTCAAACCAAATTGAACGGCAACGAAATACACAAATCGATATAACAGATGGAGAAATCGACGCCACAAATACTGACGAAGTGGAAAAAATAATTAAAAACCTCAAAAACCGAAAAGCCCAGGGAGCGGACGGGATAACTAACATTGCAATAAAAAACCTACCTAAAACTGGTATACAAATAATAACTGACATAATAAACGGAATAATAAAACACGGACACTATCCCGCGATTTGGAAACACGCGCAGATAATAATGATCCACAAACCTGGAAAAACAACAAAAACAACCGCAGATTACCGGCCAATCAGCTTACTTCCGTCAATAAGTAAGCTGGCAGATCGCGTGATACAGACAAGACTTGAAAATGAAGTCGAAAACAAAAACATAATCCCAAATTTTCAATACGGTTTCCGGAAAAACCACTCCACTACACAACAGGCACTAAGACTGACAGAACACATAACCGAAAAAATGAACATATCGACATCAACGGGCGCAATCTTTCTCGACATTGAAAAGGCCTTCGACCGGGTTTGGCACGCCGGCCTCATACACAAAATGAAACGTCACAAAATATCAAACACATTAATAAAAATAACCGACAATTATCTCAAGAACCGTACATTTAATGTCACAATCGGAAACGAAAAATCGATAATCGAATACATAGCAGCAGGAGTACCACAAAGATCCGTTCTCGGACCGCTCCTGTATAACATATACACTTCGGATATTCCCACAATAGAAAAATGTAATATCGCACAATACGCAGACGACACCGCTATATACATAAGCAGCAGACGAACATCGTACATACACAAGCAGTTACAAAACAATCTAGTCCTCCTAAAGGACTGGTACGACAAATGCAAAATTAAAATTAACCCATAAAAACCGCGGCAATTTACTTCCAACACAGAAAGCGACACAAAAGGCCGGACGAAGTCAAACTCGAAGGTCACACAATACACTGGCAGGAAAAAGTTAAATATCTCGGGGTCACAATGGACTCACAACTAACATGCACGGCACATATTAAAGAATTAAAACGAAAAATAGGGTTCACAACACACGCACTGTACCCTATACTAAACGGCAAAAGCAAACTAACACTGGAAAATAAAATATTAATAATAAAAACGATAATACTCGCGGGCGCAACATATGCCGGAGAAATATGGCATCAAGCCAGCGAAAAGCAAAGACAATCGGTACAAGGGAAAATAAACAGGGTTATTAGACTCGCGATAAATGCACCGCGATACATGACAAACGCGCAGATACATAAAGAGATGAAACTCGAAACACTGGAAACAATAATATGCAAACGAACACTAAAAACAATAGAAACAATAAAGTCACACGAAAACCCCACAATAAGGAAAATAATAAACCCAAAACGGAGACTAATTAAAAAAGACGGACTTAAACAAATTAAAAGACGCGCAGAGGATAATGATATCCAATTAGCCGCGAAAAATATCAAAAATTAACAGATAAACAGAGATCAACACAAACACACAAAAATGTAGCAAAACACACAGCATTCCACATAGGATAAACAAACGTAACACACAATAACACAAAACATACACAACCCCGGGTAATGAAATTGGAGTGGAAATGGAGGCAACTTCGACCACCAAACAAAATCAAAAGGACTCATATAATTCAGTACGCTTCTAGCTGTGCCAGAAGCAGTATCGTACGGTCGCTCGTTCTCGAATTCTAACCTGTAAACATGTGTGCCGCAATAAGAAATCCCGCCAAATGTGAAGTGCGTAGCGTAATAGGATTCCTTTGTGCGAAAAATCACTTAGCAGCTGAAATTTATCGTGAATTGTGTGCATTATGTAACATTATGAGTGAAGGTGTAGTCCGTCAGTGGATATACTTTTTTTTATGGAAGCGATGAAGCCAGGAGCGGTAGGCCATCTCTTGTCAGTGATGACTTACTGAACAGAATGCATGAAAAAATTCGTGTGGACCGTCGCTTCGCAATCTCAGAACTTTCCGATCATTTCACTGAAATTTCTAGGAGCCTTCTACACGAGTTAGTGACAGGAAAGCTAGGCTATCACAAGTTTTGTGCTCGTTGTACACCAAAACTGCTTACCGACGACTACAATATCAAAAGAATGAGTTCTGCCATAGACTTTCTTTCTCGGTATGACGTCGAAGGAAAATAATTTTTTAACAGGATCGTTACTGCAGATAAGACTTGGGTAGCCTATGTGAATGCTGAGACAAAACAGCAGTCAATGTAATGGGGTCATCCGGTTTCTCCAAAGCCAAAGAAAGTCCGTCAAACTTTCTCTACTAGGAAATTTATGGTTACGGTGTTTTGGGATAGTAAGGGCATCTTGCTCGTTGATTTTATGGAGCGTGCTACGACAATCACTTGTGCAGTGTATTGTGAAGCTTTGAAAAGACTAAGACGCGCTATTCAAAACAAGCGTCGTGGTCTACTGATATCTGGTATTGTGTTTGTTCACGACAATGCTCGCCCTCACACAGCTCAAAGAACAAATGAACTTTTGACCAAGTTCAAATGGGAAGTTTTTGATCATGCCTCCCTACAGCCCGGCTCCCAGTGATTTCCACCTGTGCCCATACATGAAGCGGTGGCATGCATCTCAGCGATTCGCCAATGACGAAGAGCTTCAAAACGCCGTGACCGGTTGGCTGCGTTCGGAGGCGGTAGATTTTTATGCAGAGGGTATTTCAAAAACTGTTAAAAGATATGACAAATGCTTGAATTTGCTTGGAGGTTATGTCGAAAAGTAGAGAAAAGTTGTAGTTTTAAGATGTATATAATAAAATTTTTGTGTCTCAACTAGTTTCATTTTTATTTCAAACCGGAGGTTACTTTGTGCACTATCCTCGTACTATGACTTTGATAACATTTTGAAGACGATCGGTTAAATATTATCAAAACCATGCTAGAACATTTCTAATTATGCCATATTTTTTCAGTTTCACTAGAAGTAATTCGACGCTCTCCAAAATGTAATAACAATATATTAACAAGTTGGTTTTAGTACTACGATCAAGAACGAATCCATGCAGTTCCAAAACAATTACATTAGAATAAGATGCAAGTAATCCATCAGCTATCAAAGATTCAAGTACCTTGTCAATAATAGGTTATTAGTTATTAATAGGACGTTAATTACGAATGTCCGATATATCACACAATTCCTAAAAAAAAACATAAATAAAAAGCATTTATATCTGACTGAAGCGTAGTAACATCTCGAGACATTGGAATTATAAATTAAGTTTTCCATTGTTGGGGTGCAATGACAGAATCCAACGAAAAATTATGTAAAATAGACAGAGTCCACGATAATATTATTGTAATTTATCTAAATAGATATCTATATTATGATAATATATAATAATTTTAATAAAACTACTATATAAATGCAACATCATTCACAGTACATTTACAATATAGGTTATAGATTCTGGGCTATGTCATTTTTTGATCCCGTTTATGTTTGGAGTTCAGTTGAATAATAGAAACGATGATCCGGTCACTAGTAATCGCTTTCTCGGCACGGTTATTACTTAAAGTGGTTCGCCCATAACGTTGACCTCTTGATCTTGAAAATCCAGCTCGAAAATACACTTACCTATCCCGTTTCTTTGCGGGTTAAGTGGGCGACGGTTGCACGGAGAAGACATGATCTGCTGCATTATGTTCCGCACGATTTATGCGCGAATAGATAGCAGCGAGACCTACTTTATCACAGTTTTTTCGTCGCGTCATGATGATAGCATCGGATTACTATCTTTCTAAAGGAAAAAAATTAGAGAGCGATTTGCGAAAGGAAAAATCTTTATTTTTTTTTACACAAATATGTTCGATTTATGATTGAAGAAATACAAAGACATAAGTTAGTTGGGCATTAATTGACTTTTAATCTTTATTTATGCGACATTCGAGTTTATCTGCCCCAAAATAAATATAGAACACTTTGAGGTTACGATGGTGCTCATAAATTCATGGAAGAGATTGATTTATTTTTGTACGCGCCTAAACATTTTTTTCTGGTTATTATTGCTCTTATGAGGCGTAGCTATAAAATAACGTGACTGTTGCCGTAAAACTTTTTGATGTGAAACATCTAATGGCGCGCCACGGGAGTAAACTCGGCTCTTGAATGCCATCACGAGATGACCGCTCAATTAGTGCCTCCCTCTCTTCGCCATAACGCTGGCGCTCCCCTCTTTCTGCAGCGGGTATACTACTGTGTGTGAGTGTATATCGGTGAACGTTATAACCTGTGTCAATACTGGCGCCCCCTCTCTCCGCTATTCCTACAAGCTATACACTAGGCATTCACCGCTTTTACGTGTGTGTGTGCGCGCTATAGTCGCTTTACTTGTATACACTGCGCGAAATATAAAACCCGTATAACTCTTATAAGTATAAAATCTGAGTTTTTTATTTGCGTAAACGGGACAAATATATTCGTACTGGCACTTATACATTTCATAGGTTATACATACATTCCTACTATCTGTAAAACTTAAGACAAATTTGACAAGTCAAATAAGACATGTCAAATTTGATAAGCCTGGTTTATATTGATAATATGTTTGCGTACGGGTTCGTCCTTTCGAGCATAACAAAGTATTTCCAACCGAATATGTTGCAACATTTTATTGGTTTTAAATATTTCTTTACTTTATATTCCCTTCTTTAAATAACAATCGATTTCGATGTTTTGTATCTACCAGGCGTCCCCTGACGACTAATTTTTTTATTTAAAATTTATGCATATTTAATTACTAGCCCCTTCAATAACACTCCTCCTCTATACCTACACAACAACGATGCTCCATGCAATGTGTAATAATAAAAAGTTCACGAAAACTGGCTTTTTAAAAATGTTGCGCTATCAAACAACCCTCCTCGGGCTTATCTTGCGTGGGTGGGACGATCTTAAATTGACAAAAGAGCCAGTCAGTGCCAACGGCTTAAAACTAAGTGAAGATGATCGTGCGATTCTTATCGAAACGTTGATAAACTAACTATAAATTAAAAAGGGTACCACTGCGATTTAAGGGCTGGTTTCCGAAGAGGTATACCTTACGCGGAGATCGTACTTGCGCTAACGAACCAACCAAGGAAAGAATAGAGTAATTCCAAAAACAGGAAATGATATGAAGTAAATGAAAACGTGCTACTTTGAAACATCTTGATAAATTCACGATGAAAAAAGAATACTTGGTTATATGTTTCACTATATACAATTAATTTAATGTATTTACTAATTTAAATAAATATATATAATTACTAAACATCTTCACTCTATATTTATAAATTCAAAATCCACAAAGAACTAAAAGAACAAAAAGTCTAGTACGGCCTGTATATCCCAGGCTGTATATACAGGGTGAGTCGTGAGGAATCGACCAAACCCAAGGAGTGTATTCTACTGGTGAAAGTAATGTAAAAAAACTCAAATGTTTTTATCCGATTTTTATTTGTTTTCGAGTTATAGCGTAATTAAAAATGTAGATTTAGTATACCATGTTTATGTATGTATTCGTAAAAACAGTGAAACCCCGGTAGCAATTCATTATAGGGAAGTCTTCCTAGCTGAAGCACTACCTGTTCGTGGTTTTACGAACTAGCGGTAGTGACATTGAAAACAGTCGAGAAATAGTGTAGAGTAGTTTGTATGCCTAATGCGTCTAATGTCACTACCTCAAGTTCATCGTTGATATAGTGAGGGCGCTGCCATCATAAAAAATGTTCCCTATACCTTGGAGTAAATTATAACATTGTGTTCGGGTATTGTGACATTGACTTGACGTTTGTACGACTATAGTGTAACAAACTAAAATGCCACACACTTATTCTAATTTAGAATATGCTAATATGGTGTTTGTTTATGGATTTTGGGAATGCTACAGCTGCTGCTAATGAATATCGTCAACGGTTTCGACATCACAGACATCCTAATAGAACTGTATTTATTAGTGTATTCAACACATTGTGCGCGACCGGAAAGCTTGCCAGTGTAACATAAGAGGCAGAAGAACGAGGCAGTCGACAACAATTACAAGAAGTAGAAGATATTCTGGATGTAGTAGAAGAAGACGCAACTACCAGCTCACGGAGAATTAGTATTCAATTGGGCATTCCACAAACAAGGATAATAAAAACACTCCACGATCATGGCTTACGTCCGTACCATGTACAAAGAGTACAGCACCTACAACGTGATGATAATCGTAGACGTATGGAATTTTGTCGATGGATAAATGATAATCCTCGTTTTGTATCGCGACTGTTTACGGATGAAGCGACATTCACCCGTGACGGTATTAATAATTGTCATAACCAGCATGTATGGTCAGACGAAAATCCACACGCAACAGTCGAAAGTAACTTTCAACATAAATTTTCGGTAAACGTGTGGTGTGGTATGATCGATGGTTTTTTAATTGCTCCTTACATTTTTGAGAATCGCCTCACGGGAGACACCTATTTACATTTTTTTAGAAAATGAACTGCACGGACTGCTAGAGGATGTTCCCATAAACATCAGAATCCAAATCTTCTACCAGCACGATGGAGCGCCTGCACATTACGCTCGTGCAGTCAGGCAACATTTGGCTGAAAGGTTTCCAGGGAGTTGGATTGGACATGGTAGTCACATTGGTTGGCCTCCTAGGTCTCCAGACCTCACGCCACTCGATTATTGTTTATGGGGCTGGTTAAAAAATGAAGTGTATCAAGTAAAAGTGGACACTCGTGATGCACTAATTCAACGGATTATGAATGCTGCTGACAATATCAAACATCAACCTGACGCAATCAGGAACGCAACCAGCGCCCTTGGTAGACGATGTAAAAAATGTTTTGAAATGAATGGCGGTATTTTTGAAAATATATTATAAAGAACGATAATACCAATAAAATACAAAAACTTCAATGTATGAAATTTTGTTTATTTTTAATTACGCTATAACTCGAAAACAAATAAAAATCGGATAGCAACATTTAAGTTTTTTTACATTACTTTCACCTGTAGAATACACTCCTACAGTTTGTTCGTTTCCTCACGACTCACCCTGTATATATCCAGTAACAAAAACTGTACAGATGTTAATAATCAGAGAGCGGATTGAAGCGATTGAATGACCAACGGCCCCTATAAAATATTGTGGCGGTATCATGTATATAGTATTCATGTTATAACAGCCCCACTATTTGCTTGTTCGATTGCATTCATAGAGCAGATGTTGTTATTTCCGTCGTTATTGTGTCTATTCATTCCTAAAATTCTATTTTACAGTTTCTGGTTTCGTTTCTTTCAGTGTTATTTTGTTACAACTTTTAGTATTTCAAAAATCACTTTTATATTGTTATATTGTATATTTATCCTATAATTTTTTATAAATATTAATTTTAATTTAGTACCTTATTTTTGGAGTAGTTTTCGTTTCTTCTTTTTAGTCCATTTCTTTCTGTTCTTAGTATTTCTCTTTATTTTCATTAACTATGGAGAATTCTCGCAGGGCAATCATGGTAGGATGAATTAGAGGCCATTCAGATTGGTTGCATATTCGTAATGATACCGAGATATATTGCAGTGCCTGTTTACAAAAGTGTAATGTGCAGAGACATGTTTTATCGAAAACTCATCTAGATAGATGTCCACCTGACACTTTTAACCAAGAACAGTGTGAAGCTTTCATCGATTCCAATATCCTATTCAAAAAGCTTAGAAATCCAGTCCTAAAGAGGTTTCTTGCAAAATATACTGATCGTCATATACCAGATGAATCCACTTTACGTAAATACCACTTACGAAAATGTTATTTGAGTACCATTGACAAAATACGAACCAACCTATCTGGTCATTATTTTTGGGTAATTTCAGACGAAACGATGTATGTAATGGGACGATATATGTTAAATGTAGTTGTTGGTATTCTTCATCCGACAACTTCATACCAACCATACTTAATTGCAACTAAAATATTGCCAGTCGTAAATGGTGAAACAGTTGCAGAAGTAATTGATCAATGTATTCATAATATAACAATAATAATAACTATAAAGACATATGCTACTATTTTTGACTGATGCGGCAGCTTATATGTTAAAAGCAGGGAAGTTATTAAAGCAATATTATCCCAATATGCTACACGTTACCTGTGCAGCACATGCACTACGCAGAGTATGAGAATACATCAGGGGTCATTTTGTACATGTTGATAAGTTAGTTTCATCATTTAAAAAGATATTTCTCAAAACTGAGACAAAAAGCTGATGACATATTTAGCAGAATTGGTGTCCAGATTGGAATATATTGTATCAATTCTGCACAGAGCCCATTGAAAAATCTATACATTCGAAGTATGGTGCACTTTTGCAATATTTTAGTCACCCTCACATCACTATTTGTGATGTGGAACGGACATTTTCTATTTTTAAAGACGTTTTAACATCTAAAAGAACTAATTTAACACAGGAACACCTTGAACAAATATTATTTGTTCATAGTAATGTTTTACACTTTAAGTGTTTCACAGAAAATACATAGTTTTGAGTTTTGTTCTTTGTAAATTGTTTTTATTCAAAATTCGATACGCAATTCGCTTGTTAGCATTACTTCTGTTCCAGCAATAGTTACTGCCGGTTACCAAACCATTTATTACATTCGGTCTGTTGTGCATTAACAGATACATATTAACTGCATATGTAGGTATGTGCCACTTATGCAGCTCGCCACACGTATCAAATTGTTCGAAACTCACGGATCCCTTACAGAAACAAACCTATTTCGAATACAAGGCAGATGTCTATGGGCTATGAATCATCAATCGCTCGAGTCCGCTGTCTGTTAATTATCCATTAAAAACAACGAAAGATGGAGATTGAAGCACATAAATATCGTAAGAAATTTAGCGGAAAAACACTCACCTACAGATGTTTAAGGATACAATTTAACCTACGCCAAGAGAACAACGCCAATCCAATCAGATAAATTGAGATTTCAACAAACTCTGTATGCCGCTTAATAAACCACCTATTTCGGTGAAAATTTACTTGATACAAATAACCGACAGCGACAACAAACAGAAATACAACTTGTCAAACCAAGGTTCTTAATGGCAGTGCCCGAAGGTCACACGCAAACTTGTGTCCACTCTACGCAGATGTCGAAAAAATTCGACTCACGCACGATATATACATAACAGGCCAGAATATCGTAATAAGAAATAACAATTATTAATTACACAGGCCTACAAAATTAAACTTTTTGACAGATGTTTTTATTTAACTGATTTTATATAATTTTGGTAGGCTGATTTCAAAAATTCTATGCATTTATTTGTATCACGTAAGGTTTTTTTGCAAATATTAAATGAAAAAAAACGATATTTCTAAAAAAATGTATTTGTTTATTGAGTAAAAAGGTGAAATACAAGTTAAAAAAATGGAAAAAAATACTTTACTCAGTCTTTTTTAAGTGAAATCTTTGACTTTTTGCCAGAAAGCTGCGTTGTCCGGACATTCGGTTGTATGTTTTTAAGGGCATATCCCGTTTTAACATCCAGCAATAGTCCGCCATCATCGTTATGCTCCATCTGCCTTGGTATCGCCGCTCCATTTCCTTAATGTCTTGGTGAAACCTCTCTCCCTGTTCTTCGCTAACTGTTCCAAGATTTTCAGGAAAATAGTTCAAGTGTGAAAACAGGAAATGCACTTTCAAACTCATATTACATTCTAGACGATGAAATTGTTGTAACATATTTTGAACAATATTTTCGTAGTTTTCGTCCTTAGAGTTCCCAAGAAACTTATCAATTACTTCTTTAAATGAAACCCAGGCGTTTTTCTCGACATTGGTCATTGTGTTTTGAAAATCCTTGTCTTTGCATAATGTTCTTATCTGCGGCCCAACAAAAATACCTTCTTTTAACTTGGCATCGGATAAGGCTGGGAATGTCTCGCACAAATATTTAAAACACTGTACATTTTTGTCTAGGGCTTTAACAAACTGCTTCATCAAGCCAAGTTTGATATGGAGAGGAGGCAGTAAAACTTTTTTGGGGTCAACCAATACATTTTTGCTACCAGGTATAAGGCTTGTTCTAGAGGGCCATTCTATTTGAGTCCAATGTCTATCCCTTACTCGACTATCCCACTCACAAATAAAGCATGGAAATTTTGTATAACCTCCTTGTTGTCCTAGTAGCATGCACAGCACTTTAAGGTCGCCACAAAGCATCCACTGATGTTCTTGGTAGTTTATCTTCTTTAAAAGAAGTTCAAAATTTTCATACGTTTCCATTAAATGTACCGAATGGGCAACGGGAACCGAGGCCAGCTCGTTACCATTGTGCAATAAAACGCCTTTTAAACTACGCTTACTTGAGTCAATAAACAGGCGCCATTCTTCTTTTACATACGGCACATTTCCTAATTTTGAAATTAAGTCAGGAATATTGTTGCAATACACTAGCGGTCCGTCTTGAGTAAAATATTGACATAACTCTTTTTCGCGATCCCGGTAAAAGCTTGATGTGACGCCACGTGCCAGTAAATGTTTCTCACGAAGTCGGGAGGCAAACAATTCGGATGCATCCTTTGGAAGGTGCAAATCTCTAATTAAATCATTTAGTTCGCTCTGGTTAAACACTTCGGGCTCTCTGAAATCTGGTGTGAAATCTGAGTCATTTGGGTCGCAATTAGATTCCTCTGATTCTGACGATATGACGTTTTCTAGTGCTTTTGGGGCGGTAGGTATCGGTACATCTGGTCCATGAGGAACTGGTCGAATAGCAGAGTCAAGATTGGGATACACAATTTGTTTCTTATTTTTTCCGTTGAATCCTTGAACATTACACGAACAAAAATAACAATCGGCACTGTGATTTCTAGGCTCTCGCCATACCATAGGAACACCAAAGCTTAAACATTTCTTCTTACCTTTTTGACAGTTTCTTAATGCTTCAACGCAAATGGAACAAACAGTATGAGGAGCCCAGAACTTGTCTTGGTCGCTAATTTTTACACCAAAATAAGCGTGGTATACATTTTTCACAAACGAAGTTAAAGTTTGCCTCTGCTTTACTACGACATAACTACCACAGATATAACAAAAGTTATTCGGATTGTTCACACAATGTCTTCTTTCCATATTTATACGTTCTAGAACAGTTAAAATACGCAACAACGAAGACAACGCGCGCGCGGACATAGTAGCACGGCGACTAACACAACCAAACTGCACATAAGCAGGTTTCAACGTTGTATTGACGCTTCTGCGCCGACTCTGTTGCTTTGCTGAGAAATCTAATATTAACCAGTGATGCCAAATCACATTTAATTTGATAAAAATCAATTCATTTAAAAATCATGCCTAACATGGAACAAACATATTCTTGTCATAGGTATGTATGTATATTAATAAATTAACATTTTTATCATAGAGTCATAGAGCAAAAATATAGCGTTTTTTGGAATAAGGGCCCCCAAACATATACAAATTGGCAAACAGCTTTCAAACATCAAAATCACTGTAGACCTGTGTTATTAATTTAATGAAGGGATTCATAAACTTAAGAAACGCAAGCAATGTATTATATTATAGTGCATAGAAAGAAGAAAGGAAGTACTTGTAAAAGAATTATTAAGTGAAATGGAGAAGATAACATGTGACGTGGTTAAGAGGATAGCCAAAAACAGCGAATTTATAGTTGCTAGAACAGCTTAATTAATTAGTAGAAAGAAACATCAATCTATACAGTAACACACACATAACAACTTCCTCGGCTAGACATGTGAAACTTATTTTCCAAATGTATTTCGTAGCTTTGAAAACATTTACATATTTGCAGTCTGTTGTATGTTAAGATACGTGCCGATGATCTTTTTTTCCCTGTTTGCGTTTCAAGTTTTCATCCGGATCGGATTTTGCATTACTTTGCTTTTTTGAATATTCAAATATACTCATAATCCTGAGGGTAAACTTTGTCCCGGTGGATTTTAGGATGGACGATTTCGGAGTTGTCCGAAAGAATATTATCTTTTTGAATTGAAAACGAATTATATTATTTACAAAGTGTTTGAGAGGAATTTTTTTGCGAATAATAAACAAGAGAATTCTCATATTTTTAATTAAATAAATTTAGTTATTATAATCCAAGGAAGGATAATATTTAATAATTGATTAACACGTTGTCGTTAATAATTCCAATTTTAATCACTGCTTCATGTGTACTTTTCCTCTGATTGAATGTATGGTACTCGATGTCACCAGTAAAATAAAAATATATATATAAATACGTTTCTTCGTGTGGCCTAAATGAGTCTTTGACGCATTTAATTAATCTGGCTTTCGATTCAACCATTTTCAATAGAGGCTTGAGGACGCCAATAGTTAATCTCTTCATTACGTATCCAATTATCATCTAATTGCATTAAGCCCAAGTTTGTCAATGCTATCTGAATATGCTATGTTAGACAGATTAGATATAAATAATATAATTTCGTATTAACGACAGTGTTACTGAACCATAAATACACATATTTCTTTTATTAAGTATGTTTCTGGGGATTTATATTGCCGGGTATACCTTGATGATATATAGGGACCGGACACGAGAGGCCGAAATTACGATGGACCATATAATTAGGCTATAACATCGCTAAGTACAATACGCAGTTATTGAATAGCACTATTCATTCGGTTGCTTTCTAATGCTTTACATTATGTAGACAACATTAACATTTTTAATGTAGTTTTAAGTGATGGTGATATCAAGCGTTTACAAGAAAGTATTTATTTTATCATTTATAGATCTAGCATTAATATAAATTAATGCTTTTTTCATGTCCTTTACTAAAAAATTTAAACCATTGTGGTCTTTCCTGCTTTAAAGAGAATATGCTCACTCTATTTTACTCTGAAATTAACTATGGCATTCGTTTTTGTGATCAAAAGCAGCGATATTAATATCATTTATCTACATGAGTGTTATATGAGCGTTACAATAACACTCATTTGAGTTGAGTAATGAATTCCATTACGCCACTAGTGGCGTAATAAAAAATTTAAAATCTTTAATTATTCAAATTTTATTAAAATTAAAAATACGCAATAATAGGTTAATTTAACTAAATAACAATTATTTCTGATAAATATTAATTACACAATTTTTACAATCCATAAAATTAATGGGACATGAAGTCGCCTGATCTGAATTCTTGCTGACATTTAAATTTTGTTGGGAAATCCCTGTTATAACTTGTGGAAAGCAAGCTATCTTCCAAGAAGGCTGAAATCTTGGTAGGAAGTGTTGGTAGCACCTGTGGTACCTTCATTGTCAGTAATCTCTTCTCCAAGAATTATCGAGGCTGTTTTTTCTTGTTTTCAACTGCGCTTAACTAAAATATAAACATCTAGCCGACAAACACGACCTAACACAATGCATACAATGAACCTGCTTATCTTCAAATTCGCAATATTTCTTTTGTAACTCGGTGCGTCTCGTAAAAAAAAACTTTTCGTTAACATCCCTTACAGTAAGTAATTTATTTGTTATTACTTAAATCTTATCGGACTGTATGTATTAACAAAAATGCTGAGTTGTATTTCATACGAACACGTGTTCTTTATAAAACCCGATCTGTTTTGAAAACGTTCGTACGTATATATTACTTATACTGAGTAGGATTCTGGAATGTAGGGAGAATCTGGCAATTCTGCTCATAAGCTTTTAAATGAGGATCTTTCTTTTAAATGTTTTGCAGGCTCGATCCCTCAGCTTGAAACTTTAAGCTTAACTTAATAAATGTGGTCAATAAAACTAACAGAGACTCAAGCAACCTAAAAATAAATTAAAATTAAAAAAAAAAAAAATAAAAATTCAAGAATTAGTTATTAAACCGTAAAAATAAAGAAAGGAAATAAATTTCTTGTTAATTCATGGTTAAATCCAGTGACAAAGCGCTATTTCACCGTGAATATTTACTTTAAGGTTAAATATAATCCGGTTGACATAAGGTATAATTTCTCGTTGTCACTGAAGAAAGAGAATTTTAAAATAGATATTTGACTAGAGATAATGTAACCGAGAAATGCATTTTTCAGACAACTAAAAACAAACCGCATATAATTAGCCCGTCTTTTCAAAGTTCCTGAAGTTAATTCCAATTTTAGGAGCACTTCAAGGAAGACGTAAATATTGAAAGAGCAAAAAATCCCATTGTTAAAAATACGTCTCTGCGCTTTGAGCGCTTATCCGAAATTAGCCGTAAGAATTCTTAGCTCGAGTATATCTAATTGTGGCCATATCGTATTTTAAGGCACAGATGGGAAATAAAACTTCTTTTCATACGTCCACAGATGCCGCTAAGTGTTCCATTAACTTAATTGGGGTAAATTATAAATTATAATTAACAATTAAAGATAGGATCTAGTGTGTATGTTGTTTTTTTATTTTTCTTTTTTTTTTTGTTATAATTCAATATTACTGTATACTTTAAGTTACAGGAAAGAGAATAATAATAGCAATCTCAAACCACAATAAAGTACATGTATTATTTTATGTTAATTTGCATTTACTTAAAGTAAAAAGGTGTGTTCCCAAAGTAAGAATTATAATTTAGTTGAGTGCTTCTAGGATTGTTGGCTGAAACCGCCCAGAAAAACGCCTTTGGCATTACTTTCTTCTTGGTCGACGTTTCGTCCACCGTTGCAAGGGACATCTTCAGGGCTGCTTCTACTGTTGCTACATTGATATTGATCCAGTACCGGCAACAGTAGTAGCAGCCCTGAAACTGTTTTAGTGCAGTAACAGTAGAGTAGCAGCCTTGAAGATGCATCTGTGGAAGAAACGAAGGGACCCATGCCATGGACACGGTTCCAGTCTCCAGATTTCCTAAAGTAATCATGCACACCGACCACGAAAGCCTCCAAGTCAGATTTTAACTTAGAATCTCAATTTATTAATTGAGTAGTCAAAATATCGATTTTTCTTGGTTGTTACTAGAGCCCGGCGAACGACGCAATATCGGTCTCTAATTCAAAACTCATCAATAGGAAGCGTTATGATTACCAATACTATTTATCTAGTACGATTTCTTCGAAGCTAAGCCATTGTACCGCTTACTGATGATAGCGTACGAACGATTTTTTAAGCCCAATATAGACAGAAACAAAAACTACTAAAGCAGCGTTCTTATATTTGTATGTGTAAGTGTGTTTTACTGAATTTTGTGTCGATAGTCATGTTTTTATCCATAGCCACGAACGTAACATAAGGATAGTTATTGTTTTAGAATAATATATTAAAAAATAAGTTTCATAAGGCACCATTTTGCCGCACAAGATCAGTTTGGGTGTCATAATGAGTTAATTTTGAACGCTAAATAGGAAAAATATTTTATTATTATTATAATTATTATTATGATTATTATTATTATTATTATTATTATTCACGATTGTTACAATATACGATAATATATTTTTCTAAATGTTCAGGTATAAAACTTTGTCTTTTCGAACTTAAAAATATTTTTAAATTGTGAAAATGATCTTTCTACATCGCAATAGTTCACTGGAGCATAACTGTAGGTACTTAGAATAGAGATGGCACTATTAATGTTATCATTTATTAAACTTGGTATTTGGTTAAGTCTATTTATTATATAACCAGGGTTCTGATTCAACACCTTGTTAGAATAGTTTTTTTTTACTTTTAAACCGAATTCACCAGGTGCGATATTTAACTTTTGAATAGCGTTATTATATATTTCTAATGATTGTCGTAAATGTAGTTTTTGACTTTTTATATTCTTTATTACACGAAGAATAAAATCAAAATATTCATGAATAAATGATAATTGTTTAAGCGAAAGAGTTTTTGTACTAGCGTTTTACTAATTGATAAACTTTTCACCGTATCTTGCAGACACATTACCACATTTAAAATTGTCACTATTAAAAACACAAGCTTGTATCCAGATACCCTATCTAGTAATAAAAGGTTGAGGAAGCAAACTTAATCCGGGACAATGTTATTTGTAAAATTGTATTTTGCTGGGAGCTTTTAAGAAAGTTGTTTTCGTATTACTAATAAAATTTATTTACATCTGCGAACTCTTCTCGCACAAATTCACACAAGCGATGTAAAGAATGTGCAAAACAAGTAACATGAATCATACAGGTAAAAAAGTTTGTAAATTTATCCCTGGGTGGAGCATATAAGTTACAACATCAATTACTAATAGAAGAGCTTTCTCTTTCTTGTCCGGAATTATGGAAACTAGACTGCTTTTCACAAATTCCGTGATAGATTGAAAATTTATGGTAGACAAAACTTTATTAGCAACTAAATGAGATTTTGGAGGTTTGGTTGATTCTAGCGTACCTACAATAACATTGCTGATTGACCGTCCCACTGTATCTGTAGTTTCATCCACTGGCACAAAGATATTTTTGCTTTCTATGTCTTTTTTTGTTTCCTGTATCTGTCAGATAGATGGAATCTAGTTTTCTTCTTACAGTGCTTTCGTCGGGAATTGATTTAAGACAATACTTTGCCAAAAAAATTTCAAGCCTGGATAATTGAGTTGTTTGAACAGAATATTTGAGGATACAAATGCTCTATACAGTTCCTCACAAAAATGGTTACTGTTGTTTGTATTTTACATAGTTGCACGCATAAGTTGAACGTTTAATATATGTTTGTTAGAGAATTAAAAATTGTTAACGTTAGTTTTTTTTAGCGATTAAAATCACACGAACAAACACTATGCTCCAGTGAATTGTCATAGAACCAACTTTAAATATCTGTAGATGTACACACATACATATTGCTATGAATAGTGGGTTGATGATTCAGCACGCCACCATCCACAATAAGTTCTCCCAACTAGGTTTTCTCAGCCGGTGAATCTTCAAATCTGAGACCTCTAACTTCTCGGGTTCCACTTAGGAAAGACGTGTCTAAAATATATAGTTGAGCGCCAGTGAAATGTTCACAAAAATTTATTTACTTATCTAAACTAATATTATAAAGAGGAAACATTTGTGTTTTTGTATATATGTTTGTAATGTTTTCACACAAGAACTACTGGACCGATTTCAAAAATTCTTTCACCATTAGAAAGCTGCATTTTCACTGAGTGACATAGGCTATATTACATTTTCCATAAAAAGGGGGTCCCCAATAAAAATGCATTAATGTAAGCCAAGGTGTGAAAAAATTAGTCACAAAAAATCTGCCATCGCGTACGCTGCGGAAACTATTGTTGATAGAACAAAAAAATTTTCTACAGTATTATAGAACGTATTAATATCTACAAAAAAGTCCGCGAAACGATATGTCCAACTACTGTAGTTATGCCACTATAACTACTTTTTTACATTTTAAAAGTTAATAAAAGTGCCGACAATAATCAAACCATATTATCCATACCTCTGTATTATTCCTTATCCTATTAAATGATATTTTATTAAAGACCATTTCAATACCAGTAAAATACTTTTTAAATTATTAAAATCGGACATTCCATTCAAAAGATATAACGAATTTAAAAATGTCAATCTAAAGAAAATAATGTTATAATATAATGTAGTAGTATAGCGATGGCCATATTCATTTTGTTTGTAATAAATTGACAATCGAAAAATTATAACTGGAATAAGAATAGTATTGGCAGAAGGAATTTAATAACAAGTTCAATGAGAATGACAAGTAATAGGAAACAGGCACAGAGAAGCTGTTATAGAAAGAAGTTAAACATAAAGTGATATAAAATCCAAAAATTAAGGATCACAAGAAAGGAAGATTAAATATTTAAGAGAATACAGTCACTATTGTATTTATTCAAGATAGGATCGAAGAAAAGAGAACATATACGATACAAATTTTATTAAAGAATTTAAATTACACTGAGATATTTGAAAGGTGACGTTTTTGAAGTAATTTCGACAATGTGTCAAAAGCCAAGTGACAGGAACATTATTAAAATAGCGGGTTACATTGTTTATAAGTGATGTTAAATAAGTAAATGGACTAAACAAAAAATGTAATCAATTCATCAGCTTTACAATTAAAAAAAATATTTTTTTGTCAAAAACATTTTTTTTCCTTTAACTTCACATAGTCACAGCAGCGAAATTGGATGATTTGTTTTCCCAGTGAATTTATATTTACTATAATATATTTATCTCTTTTCTCATTCATTTCATTTCAGATTGAGTCACAGCGAAGCGTGGTCGGGATTAGCTAGTTTTATATAAAATTGATTCCAAACTAATTTCTCTTTAAGTTTCTTTTAAATATATTCCTTTATATAGGTATAAAATATTTAACAAAATTGGAGTGAGTAAATAAAACAAACGCAGATTAAAAGGTGAAATAAAAATATATTATATTAAATACAAAAATAAAAACAATAAAAAATATATCTTCACAAAGTATAAAGATGCTGTACCATATAACAAAGATACTTGAGGTAAAAACATTCATTGAAAATTGACCGCTAGATGAATGGAAAACATCCTCCTTAATGACTCCGCTCAAACTTATCTAAAATAATCAAATTTAATATTAAATTCTCCAAAGAAAACCAAACTGAATACTCAAATACTGATACGCGAATAAAAAGTACACATGTGCAATCACCAAGCACAAAAAAACCTGACTCCACTCGAACAAACTTTCATATATATATATATATATATATTTTAACAAAGAATTGTTAATACTAAACTGTATTATCTGTATGCTTAATAATTAAACCTCTTAACTACTATCTTTAATACAATAGAAATATACTTCTGTTAAGTATGACGTCATAAAAATTTTATTCTACTTACAAGAGTAATGGAGACTTTTACGAAAAAAGGTGCTTAATCAATTTATTCATCAAAAACCGAGAATTTATCCCTATAAATGTCGGGAATTTAATAACTCTACAACATCAACAATAAAACACTTTCAAAAATACAAAACCCGAACTAATTTAAATATATAAAATATATATCACGAAGAAAGCAACCTTCTCGTTTTACAGGCAGAATTCGTCTCCACAAAACAACCTCGATCTCTACATGAGAGCGAGACCGGATAACCAGTTTTTCCCACTAGTTACCACTCGCAAAATTTATAAACATTTTCAATGTACAGTCCTGTCACATATTATTTTATTTTAAATATTTTATTTTTTAAATAAAAATCCATAGCAATATGTATAGACGCACATACATACATGTTTCAAAAGAAAAATAGCAAATTGAATAAAAAAATGTTTTTAGATATGTAGAGACAAGCATTTCTTTCATTGAGTGCTCCCTGAATTACTACTAGCATTTTTAATGACTTTTATTTGCGTTATAGTTTTGAATGCGTTTTTGAAAACTAAAATAAAATATTTTTTGATAAGAAAAAAGCAAGAAGTGTCAAGTGGACCTAAAATGCCAGGCTCTAGTTATTACAAATGGATGAGATTATCTTATGATAAACATGTAATGTAATAGTTCTTTAAATACTATTTTATTACTAGTACTAGTGACCAAAAGCGATAGATTTGTACGCACATAAGTTAATCAGTCGGTGATATTTAAATTAATTTCTATTTGTTCTCTTCAACGTATCTACCGGGTGTCCTTGGAAGAAAAAGACAACGTGTGAAAACGGAAAGAGTAATTATCTATAATATTAATCCATAATATTTCCTGCAAATTCCCTCGCGAGAAAAAAAAAATGAGGAAGATATTTATAAAATATTTGTCTCGCCACTGCATTTCAAGAAGTGCGACGGACATAAAGTTCCCCAGCATAAACTTAAGATAAGAACTTAAGATCACGTTGTGTCGGCACCTTTTGATTTTTGAAATGAAACTGTAATGCACGAAGGCATTTCCGCATGTTCTCTTTCTGTCTTAAACGTGTACTACAGTTAGTGTAAGGGATATCAGATGGTTTAATTTTTTGAATAATCTCACTTGCAACCTGCATTTAGTAAAGGAAGAAATGACGCGATGGGGAATATTTTATTTCAATAATTTTGGTTACCGTTCTTACTGCTTAATTTTATATTGTGGTAGGGACGCAGTATTAACGGAAGTGTCCCAGTCTGGGTATGGCGTTGTATATTACGAGGGACACCTTTTATATTTTTGCGTTCGACCACTAGATGGTGCTTTTGACATATGTAATAACTATATTCTCAATGTTTGATATTTGTCAATGAGAAATCCACGATAGCTTTGAAATTAAGTCAGTAGTTTGTTGACTGTGACAGTTTTAAGACAGTGAATTTGTAAAATAATGGAGATTACTCGTGAAGGTTTTCGTTGGATAATTTTTTAAGGTTATAAGAAAGACCTAACTCCACAAGAACGCATTATATCGCTTCGGTCAACTTTTGGTAATGAAGCACCATCAGAGAAGGCAGTTTACAATTGGTTTGCGGAATTTCGTCATGGTCGTGCCTCAGTGAGTGATGAATCACGTAAAAGTCGATCAAAAACTGTTGTGATTCCAAAAAACATCGATCCTGTGCGGAAAATGATAGAACACGATAGACATGTGATTTACAGTGAGGTAAAGGCATCTCTTGGTATATCGCAGACAGGAATTCATTCGATTTTACATGAACATTTATTTGTAAAAAAAATATGTTCCAGATGGATTCCGCATAACTTGACCGAAGCACAGAAAGCAGCTCGTGTCAATTGGTGTGAAGAGATGCGCAAAAAATTCGACGTGTGAACCGCAAAATCCGCATACATCGTCACGGGTGACGAAACATGGATATATGAGCTGGAAACCAAGTAACAATCTACTGTATGGGTGTTCCAAAATGAACTGAACCCCACAAAAGTTGTTCGTGAAAGGAGCACTTCCAACAAAATGATCGCTTGTTTTTTCGGCTGTACAGGACACAATTCCTTTAGAGGATCGAAAAACTCTTAACGCTGAATGGTATACAGTAGTTTGTTTGCCAAAAGTTATAGACGAAAAGAACAACCGAAAACGTCGCATTATTCTTCATAACGACAATGCGAGTTCCCATACAGCACGTCTAACAGTTGACTATTTGAAGGAGAATAGTGTTGAAATAATGTCCCATTGTCCATATTCACCTGACTTGTCACAGAATGATTTCTTTTTGCTCCCAACTGTGAAACAAAAAATGCGTGGTTAGCAATTTTCAACACCTCAAGAAGCAGTCGAAGCCTTTGAAAACCATGTTTCTGAGATACAACCTTCAGAGTGGAAAAAATGTTTTCAGAACTGGTTTGTACGCATGCAAAAGTGTATAAATAAAGGCGACTATTTTAAAAAACAATAAAATAGTTTGTTGCCAATAACTTTGTTTTCTTCTCAGATTTTGTAAAAATATAAAAGGTGACCCACGTAGTTATAAGGCTTTTATTGCTTTTACACGAAGATATTGTAAAATATTACCTATTATCAAATCGTAATCGTAGCGCTTTTTTGTATTAATTTTCTTTATGTACTTAATTACTCTATGTATTTCTTTATAGGTAAATAGCCTACCTTACAGATAGGTCCAATTGCCTAAGAGTTTCTAGGTGATTCCTAATATCGTTTTCTTCTTCTTCTATTAATTCAGTTGGAAATGGTTTAATTAATTTTTCCAAATGTTCTGCATAAGCAGATGGCTTCTCGTTATCGCTGCTTGTCCATTTACCGACTGCATCTTTTATAGATAGTATCCATGCCATATGGTCAATATTAAGTTTTTCCGGAGTTTTCTAGTCTTTTAAGGAATTCCTGAATTGATGAATTTTTCAATTCTAACAGCAATTATTATTTTTTTCTTGTCATTTACTGTTTTATTTGTTTCCACTGCACTAATACTTACGATGAGTCTGTTAAAGTTTATTTAACATATAATAATACTTACGCTGTTGTCCTATATTTTGTAGAAACTTCTATGTAAATTTATACATTTAAACCATTTATCAATTGCATTTATATTATATTATTCAGAGCTTACTAAAGTTACGGTTTTTTAAATATTTATTACTTTGTATATCCCAAATCGCCTCTTTTTATCTTTAAGTGTAAGCTTCTTTAGATTATATTAATTCCTACTTAAATTGTGTAATTTACGAATTGTCAACATACATAATCCTCAAGCACACTTCAGACAAAATGTTCTAGCGAATGCTAAGCCGAACTATTAATAAAACAGATAAATTTAAACCATTTTGTACACAATGCGTACTTGAATTAATCACGTTATACGGAAAACTTATCTTACAGTCGCAACGAATCCGATAAACGTCAAAGACATTTTAACCGAAGCTTACTGAAGTGTAATTTTTGCCTTTAGTCTTTCCGAGATCGGAACGTCAATCGGCTGGAATAAAGGCAAGGGATTAGCTATGATTAAATTATGATAGATGCTTACACATTTCTCACGGCGGCTAACCTCGTGATATATCTTCGTTTTCGTTCTGTTCGTTTATCTACTTCTTGTAATTCTATTACCGAAACTCATTGTAAAGATTAGTACAGATATATTTCATAGGAATATACTTTTAATATACATTGAAGTTACGAGGGTTGTCAATTTAATTCTCGTAATGTAGAATTGGAAGGTGTGAATTCTTTAATTGGAAACATTCTTTTTGATATTTTAATCTTGTTATTAATTGAGTCATCCACGTAGCTCTCTACAGTTTGTGTTGACTTCCATCCCCTTGCACGTTTCAAAGTTAAAGTATCGCCACCCCCATCAACTACCATCGTTGCTCCAGTCCGTCTAAATGAGTGACCTGTATACAGTGCAAGCGTTTGTAATCCCAAATATTCAGCAATTTTCTTAGATATCCTTTTTGATATTTTAATCTTGTTATTAATTGAGTCATCCACGTAGCTAGCTCTCTACAGTTTGTGTTGACTTCCATCCCCTTGCACGTTTCAAAGTTAAAGTATCGCCACTCCCATCAACTACCATCGTTGCTCCAGTCCATCTAAATGAGTGACCTATATACAGTGCAAGCTTTTGTAATCTCAAATATTCAGCAATTTTCTTAGATTTTGTGCCAACAGTATGCTGATCTTCATTTAGGGCGACACATTTTTCATTCCGGTACGTCAAGAACAACCGCAGATCCTTACTTTTTTGAGGCCGTAGAGCCGCATATTTTTGATAAATAACGCAAGGTTTAAAAATACACCCACCGTCGGTTATTGTAAACCTTCTAGTTAAATTTTTGGTATCGCATAAGGTGACAACAATATATTTATCCAAATCCTCCACGTTATTTAAAGTGAGGGATAGGATCTCATCGCACCTACAACAACCAAATATACCAAAGATGGTAATGACTTTGGCAAGCAACCACTTCTCGTCAGGTGTAAAATTTTCCACTTGCTCCTTCGCCAGAAATTTTGTATTCTTGAGACAGATCGTTCATTTCGTCTTTTCAAAAACAACTTTATGACATCTAGTTTTTTTAAACATTGTTCAATCACATTGTTTTCCTTTTGAAAATTTTTGAAATCGCGTTCGTATCTTATTATTAAGATTTTTCGGGCAACAAACTTCAAGCCACACTTGCTGCTCCATCAATGATAGCTTGCGGCACACTGATTTCAATAAATCTTACTAGCGAAATATACCAGCAAAAATACACCACAAACGATAAATCGAAATGACATGACTAAACAACAAAATAAATGACATGCGTTTCCAAAGCAATACGTCTAAAGTATTACAAACGGGGGCTTGTGCTGGATATCTGGATGTGGATGTGCCGTGCTAATAATAATGAATTTATTCTACGATAAATAAAATAATTAGTGGTGCTGGTGAAGTTTCTTCAAATGTCCAGGACGTGCGTGATGATTGTTAATTAAATATATATATATATATATATATATATAACTTACTTACTAAATAAATAAAACACATAAGCGTTGTCCTTAAAGTTTGTATTTATATTTACATAAGAAAGAAATTGAAATTGTTATATTTAAAAGTAATTAAAACAAAAGTAATATATACACAAGGAGCGGTATTAAATATGTAATTGAAAATTAACACACAATACTCTGAAACGAACGATTAATTGAGCAGTAAATTGAGGGTTAATTGAATACTATTAATATAAAATAATCTCTGTATCGAACAATACAGAGTTACTTTTGGTTGGCGGGGATGGTCACGTGGCCTTCGCAGATATACCTGGTCAAGTATATGTAGAGCGATTCTTAGAAGCGAAAGACACCGGGCGGCATCGTGGCGTGTACTTGGACAGTACGATGAGTAAGATCTGTGTGTTACGAGAGTTCTAACGAGCAGCTATCTGATAGTTTTTGTGTCGATAGAAAAGGTCTAGAAAAGATCTGTTTTATGACCTGTCGAAGAGAGGGTCGATATCTTGAGTAATAATTAATTAAGAAGCGGGACCTGAAGATGTGTTCTATTGATGGCATAAATATTATTAAAATAACGCTTGTGACATAAGCTTCCTAATGATATGAAACACCACATATGAAAGAAGATGTATATAATTAAATTAAAACAATTTAAAATGAAATGTATCTAGAAAGAAATTCCACAGTAACGTTGTTGGGTCAGGTAGAAAACTAAGGGTTACTGACGGTCAGGATATAACAAAAGAAATGCTTTCTCTTTGCAACGAAACTGTACAGAAGAAAAATGTCTTACGTTAAATATTTTAAATCGAGATATTTAAAGAAGATTATTAAAAATGGGGTGTGAAGAACACAATACAAGTTCATTTATGTATTTTTGAATGTATCTTCTCCAAAGACGTAGATACGTATTTCACATTTCTACATGATTCTCAATACGCCCCTGTTGGAGAAGACACATTCAAACAAACATAACTACGTTACTATCTAGCCGAAATTATTCAGACAGAGCGTGAAGGAATATTCAGCGCTGTCTAGATAATAAAAGCCGAAGCAGACGTGTTTTCTATAGTCGGTAACCACCGTATCTATAAAAAACTGTATTCTCGTGTCTTCACTACTTATCGGCGTGAGCCGAATATGTATATGACAACATAATTTGAAACATACTTGAGTGGGTAAAACCTCACTACATTTGTATAATACCAAAGTATTTTTAATAATATAAAAAAATATTATTAAAAATGGGGTGTGAAGAACACAATACAAGTTCATTTATGTATTTTTGAATGTATCTTCTCCAAAAACGTAGATCTCGTCTCGTCGATATCTACGTCTTTGGAGAAGATACAGTTTTACAGTTTACCAGTTTTATGCGGTAAAATATATTCGTAATACGATGGCATTTAACAAAGACTAAAAGCTTAATGGATTAGGATATGTAAAATCATATATTACAGATATCAGTATGATTAACGCTCAAGATCACGTATGTAAATTAACAATTAAATACTAATGAATCAATTGAACAGTACCTGATATACATTATTCTAGATTAAAAAGCAAGAAAACGTTATTGAATGGTCCTTAATAAATGTTTAGAATATTCCAATTAATAGAAATCACTTTGGAAGTAGGATACATGAAGGATAGCGAGATGAGATACATGTTACATAGTAAGAAACTCTTTTACCATGCTATTAATGTTAAATACTCTAAATTATTATTGCTTATTTTGCATTTAACGATCTTTATTCTGTTTTAACGTACTTGACCAAAGGATTTAGCATTTGATTACTCTTTATCTCTTGATTCATTATTCACCACTGGAAATCTTATCATTACACAAAAAAGTGCACTCTCGTATAAACCGCACTGACATGCAGACGATTTAAATTTAGCACTGGCAATCCTGCACAGATAGGGCAGATGAAAAACGAGTCTGAAATACTGATATGCCGGGCACATATGCAATGAATTATATTATTACCTGGCGATCGGTAAATCCGGAATTCAGTCGATTTTCTCATTCGGAGGGCTTCCTACGTACGGTACGTGTTTTGTGATATGCTCGTCGAAAATACGGGACACGATCATCGCACCGCTCATATATCGGTTTCGGTCAGGTCATTTTTCGTGCCGTCGACAGCACGAACGTAATGTTAGCGGATATGGGTGTTCGGAGGAAAAGAGTTGATTTACCGTAGATATCTGTGACCCGGGCTTCCTTTAATGACTACATAAAAACAACCTAAACGCTATCGACTGTCAAATGAACAGACATTTATATCCCTACGCGAAACATATTTATAGACACGTTTATGCTATATATCTGCCTTCATGTTCTAAATGAAGAGATGTCTATCGACAATGAATTAATGCCATTAAATAATGTGCCACACCAACATGAAAATATAATAAATAATATTTATTTATAACTTTGATTTGATAATCGTACTTATTACATTATTTTTATTATATAACTTAATATATTGTGACTACGATAAAAAGGTTGGAGATGTACACGTTATGATAAAAATGTCTGAACTCAGTTATTTATTATCGTATTTTAAAATATTAGAAAATCGAAGAAAAGGTTTTCCAAACACTGCAAAATGGTGTACAAAACCAGTTATTTTGAACGTTTTTATTTGTTAGACAACAACATCGCCATGTGAAGTTTTTGACAGACGTACTTAGGTAGCTGTATACGGATATGTCTAACATTTTTGACTTCATAAATTACAAAATTTTATTTAAAAAAATAGCTAACGTTGCTTGTGTCTTTCGAGGGTAGTTCGGAAACCACGTGACCTAACAAAGAAAACAAAGAAATTCAAGTCTTCGAAATAGCTATTTACAGATGCGATTACCTCGGAATTAGAAAATCTCTTACCGCCGAGATATTTTTTCAGGTTTGAAAGGAGATAATAATCGCTGCACATGACAGGTGCGTTATTCTGGTGGAAAAGCACTTCCTTCTTTGCCAAATGAGGCTGTTTCTCTTTGATTTTATCACTTAATTTTTGCAACAATTTTTTTCTCTTTTTTTAAGTAGCTGAGCAAGATAATTACATGAGACTCAAAAAAGCCGCTGTCATAACCTTTCCTACTGACAAAACTGTTTTTGCTTTGGTAAACTGATAGTGATTATGAAACCGTTAACCTTTTTTGCCGAATGCACGTTTGAGAGGAGGAAGCAATTTTATTCGGCGGTAGCTTAATACTCTTCTTTAGATTGCATTATGCCATTTTTGTTGATGTTGCGTATTTTTGTCTTTGAATATTCTTTTTTGTCTTGTATTCAAAATTTTCGTTGTATGAAAACTTGTGATGTTAGTCACCGGTGTTCGCCGGGGAGTTTACGCCAGGTGCGTTTATGCGTCCTAGTATTGCTTTAGGGTCTTAGCGATCCCACGAACCCGAGCTTGGCCCACTAAACCAACGTGGACGGTGCGATATGGTTGTATATCGCACCTTCCAACCAGTGGCGGTTAAGACTGGTACAGCGGGGGTTGAGAGCCCCTCGAAGAGTTCATCTCCGGGATCATGGCCAGTGGTTGAAAGCCTGAGCTGGTTACAGATGTTTTATCATCGCCGGGTGAGCACCGTATCTGCTCGGATACTGACCTGCAGAGTTAATGATTTAAATAGATCTCCCATCCACATGTAGAGTGTTGAAGGTTTCTGCGATATCAGGCGTGCAGGTAGCTCGTTTGTTGCGAACGGGCACGCTGATTGAGTGTATCTCAATCCAACTGTCATTGGTGGCTATGGTGAACGTCCTGCCGTCCCTGGCAGGTTTCACCGCATTAACTATCAACGAGGCACTAGTTGTACTCATACGATCGCCCTTGAAAGTAGCGGACCACTTACAAATCACTCTTTCATCAAATTACCCTCGTTTCTATTACCACAGCGCAACCAAATGAAGAAATGTCACTAATCAAAGCAAATGATATATTCTATAATCTGAAGTTGCTATTGAAGTTCTAGTAACATAAAAAAAAATGGAGTTGCTACATTGTCTTAGTGCAGGAGCACATGCCTTTAACTGATTAAATCAATGTATATTCAGTTAAGGACCAATACAAATATTCTCCCATATCTTTCTTCTATGTGTACTATGCGTTCAACTAATTCAAATAATTGTATTTTTAAGGCAGTTCTGTCTTAACCAATACTATTAGTCAGCCATGTTTGAATATCATTTTTATTAGAAGATGATGGACTTTTATTTTTAATAATACTATGATAACATATCAGATACATTATCTAATACAATTGTGGAAGGTTCTTCTAAATTCATGAGACGATGATATTTAAACCAGTATAAGAAATTGTTCCTGTTCATGTCACCATGGTAATTCATATGCTGACTATTTGTTGTAAATATTAATTCAGCCTGCTGGGGGGGGGGGGTGGATTGAGTAGCTCCAAAACTCCAGTAGCCGGTCCCAAGATCGGATAAAAGAGGAGGGTTCTGCGATAGGCCAGTAACCTATCCAGGTAAAAGGTAGAACCACTTACACACCTTTAAGCGACGCCACGGATTGGACTGATAACAAAGATGACAACCGCAAACGTAGAAAGGAACAAAGATTGGGTATACGAGAACACTTAAAAATTTTCTACGTGGAACGTGCGAGGATTAGCACATAAACTGGATGAATTACAGGAAGTACTGAATGAACATAAGATACAGATAGCAATGATAACAGAAACAAAAAAAAAAGCAAAATGGTTCGCTAGACCTAAAGAACTATACTATGATATATGCTGGGGTGGAACAACAACAGAGAGCATCGGCAGGAGTAGCGGTGTTAATGAACAATAAATGGAAAGATAGAATACAATATTATAAGTGGGTGAATGAGAGAATTATAGTTATAAGTAGAGCTGAGGATGTTTGCGGTATAACCATGGTTATATCATATAACCATAGTAATTTACTATGGTTACATGATATAACCATGGTTATACCGCAAACATCCTCAGCTCTAGTTATAAGATACAGAGTAGATAGAGGACATCTGAGCCTAATCTGTACGTACGCTCCTGAAGAAGGGAGAAAAGAAGAAACAGAAGTATACTACCAAATACTTCAGTCAGAACTAGACAAAATAAACAAAAATGATTACATATTAATGGGTGGAGACTTGAATGCAAGAATCGGGAACAGACCGGTGGAGAATGTAATGGTGACTAACGGATAAATAACGCTAAACAACAACGGCAAACAATTGATAGATTTTGCCAGCTACAATAATATTAGGATTATGAACACATACTATAAACACAAAAATATCCATAAGATTACCTGGTCAGCCAGAGGGCAAAGCTCTATAATAGATTACTTCCTTTCGAACCAAAAAACAGCATCACTCTTTGAAGATACAAGAATATTCAGAGGAGCAGACATTAACAGTGACCACTACATGCTAGTAGCAAAAATAAAACTACTAACTAGATGGTACAAACAAAAAATAAATGTAGATAACCAAAAACTGAAGGTCTACCTTTTGAAGGAAGATTCGATAAAAACACTCTACCAACAGAGGTCACAAAAATACAATAAAGAAATAAACACTACTGACCTGATACTGACCTGCAGAGTTAATGATTTAAATAGATCTCCCATCCACATGTAGAGTGTTGAAGGTTTCTGCGATATCAGGCGTGCAGGTAGCTCGTTTGTTGCGAACGGGCACGCTGATTGAGTGTATCTCAATCCAACTGTCATTGGTGGCTATGGTGAACGTCCTGCCGTCCCTGGCAGGTTTCACCGCATTAACTATCAACGAGGCACTAGTTGTACTCATACGATCGCCCTTGAAAGTAGCGGACCACTTACAAATCACTCTTTCATCAAATTACCCTCGTTTCTATTACCACAGCGCAACCAAATGAAGAAATGTCACTAATCAAAGCAAATGATATATTCTATAATCTGAAGTTGCTATTGAAGTTCTAGTAACATAAAAAAAAATGGAGTTGCTACATTGTCTTAGTGCAGGAGCACATGCCTTTAACTGATTAAATCAATGTATATTCAGTTAAGGACCAATACAAATATTCTCCCATATCTTTCTTCTATGTGTACTATGCGTTCAACTAATTCAAATAATTGTATTTTTAAGGCAGTTCTGTCTTAACCAATACTATTAGTCAGCCATGTTTGAATATCATTTTTATTAGAAGATGATGGACTTTTATTTTTAATAATACTATGATAACATATCAGATACATTATCTAATACAATTGTGGAAGGTTCTTCTAAATTCATGAGACGATGATATTTAAACCAGTATAAGAAATTGTTCCTGTTCATGTCACCATGGTAATTCATATGCTGACTATTTGTTGTAAATATTAATTCAGCCTGCTGGGGGGGGGGGGGTGGATTGAGTAGCTCCAAAACTCCAGTAGCCGGTCCCAAGCCCGGATAAAAGAGGAGGGTTCTGCGATAGGCCAGTAACCTATCCAGGTAAAAGGTAGAACCACTTACACACCTTTAAGCGACGCCACGGATTGGACTGATAACAAAGATGACAACCGCAAACGTAGAAAGGAACAAAGATTGGGTATACGAGAACACTTAAAAATTGCTACGTGGAACGTGCGAGGATTAGCACATAAACTGGATGAATTACAGGAAGTACTGAATGAACATAAGATACAGATAGCAATGATAACAGAAACAAAAAAAAAAAGCAAAATGGTTCGCTAGACCTAAAGAACTATACTATGATATATGCTGGGGTGGAACAACAACAGAGAGCATCGGCAGGAGTAGCGGTCTTAATGAACAATAAATGGAAAGATAGAATACAATATTATAAGTGGGTGAATGAGAGAATTATAGTTATAAGTAGAGCTGAGGATGTTTGCGGTATAACCATGGTTATATCATATAACCATAGTAATTTACTATGGTTACATGATATAACCATGGTTATACCGCAAACATCCTCAGCTCTAGTTATAAGATACAGAGTAGATAGAGGACATCTGAGCCTAATCTGTACGTACGCTCCTGAAGAAGGGAGAAAAGAAGAAACAGAAGTATACTACCAAATACTTCAGTCAGAACTAGACAAAATAAACAAAAATGATTACATATTAATGGGTGGAGACTTGAATGCAAGAATCGGGAACAGACCGGTGGAGAATGTAATGGTGACTAACGGATAAATAACGCTAAACAACAACGGCAAACAATTGATAGATTTTGCCAGCTACAATAATATTAGGATTATGAACACATACTATAAACACAAAAATATCCATAAGATTACCTGGTCAGCCAGAGGGCAAAGCTCTATAATAGATTACTTCCTTTCGAACCAAAAAACAGCATCACTCTTTGAAGATACAAGAATATTCAGAGGAGCAGACATTAACAGTGACCACTACATGCTAGTAGCAAAAATAAAACTACTAACTAGATGGTACAAACAAAAAATAAATGTAGATAACCAAAAACTGAAGGTCTACCTTTTGAAGGAAGATTCGATAAAAACACTCTACCAACAGAGGTCACAAAAATACAATAAAGAAATAAAACCAAACAGAAAATCAATGACGAATGGAACAATATCCAAGAGATAATAATGACAACGGCTACTGAAACCCTTGGATATCGAAAACAAAAAATTAAAAGCAAGAAACTGAAATACTGGAACCAAGAAATCAAAGAAATGATCACCAAAAAGAAACAAGCATATTTGACATGGACACAGAACAAAACAGAAGAAAATAGAATAGCATATAAGAGCATAACAGCTGAAGTGAAGAGAATATGTAGAAAAAATAATCAAGATAGTTGGGACCGATTTGCTTCAAATGTAGAAGACGATATACACGGGAGACAGGAGTTCGCTTATAAAATTATGAATCACCTGAATAAAACCGAAAAAGATGATGCGAAGATCAACATCATAAATAAAGACGAATGGCTGGCATATTATACAAAGCTCTGGACAAAGGAAGAGAAAATGGAAAATCCAGGAAATTGAAACGAAAAAGATGATGAAGAGGATAGAAGTGTAGACCAGATAGAAATGGGAGAACTAGAAGAAGCACTACAAAAAACAAAAAACCGAAAAGCCCCAGGACAAGATATAAACCCGGAACTTCTCAAATTTGCCCACATAGAGGTGAAATCAAGATTCTTACAACTACTAAATAAATGCTGGAGAACAAAAACAATACCTGACAGTTGGAAGATCGCGAAGATAACACCAATATTTAAAAAAGGAGACAGATCCAACTGCGAAAACTATAGAGGCATATCCCTGCTAAACACCGCATATAAAATATATTCAAAAATAGTGACAGCCAGATTAAATAAAATAGCGGAAAATATTCTTATGAAGGAACAGACGGGTTTTAGAAGAGGAAGATCTTGCACCGACAATACTTTTACAATTAAGCAAATAATAGAGAAACATCGAGAACATAACAAACAAACACATACATAACAAACAAACACATATGTTGTTTATAGACTACAAAAAAGCTTTTGACAGAGTAATAAGAGAAAAACTATGGGACATACTGGAAAGACGAGGAATACCTTTACATTTGATTAAAGTTATTAAGAGTATGTTTTCTCAAAGATTACCATAACCGATAGCGAAACGGAAGCGGCAACCGTCAACTTAGGACTACGACAGGGTTGCAGCCTGTCACCTATACTTTTTAATATATATATATATTGATGACGTGCTACGGGAATGGCTGACAAATACTAAGCACTACACACATGACCTAAACAGACAAAACTACCTAATGACCATACTCTTCGCCGACGATCAAGCTCTAATAGCCAGTGACGAGGACACACTTCAAAGAGCTGTCTACGACTTAAATAGAATAACCGAGAAATACAATCTAATGATATCAACAGAAAAAACTAAAGTAATGGCCTTCAGCGGAAACGAAACAGTGCGATCAAAAATAATAATTAATAATAAGCCAATAGAACAAGTAAAAACATTTAACTTCCTCGGATCCACTATATCGTATTTATACGATGACACGGATATACACACGAAACTAACAAAATTCAACAGAATAAATGGCACCATAGCCAGAACACTAAAAAATAAAGTGAGGAAGGACACGCTGTTAAAATTCTATAAAACAATGGCAATCCCATGTGGTATATATGGGAGTGAAAGCTGGACCATTACCAAAGCGAATGAAAGAAGAATCCAAACATCGGAGATGAGGTTCCTAAGAAGAGCAGCAGGCTACACAAGAATGGATAGGAAGAGGAACACAGAAATAAGACAAGAACTTGGAGTTGAAGATGTGAACGAGATGATAAGAGAATACAGACGTAAATGGAGAGAACACGTAGAAAGGATGGAAGATGATAGGATTCCCAAAAGAATATGGAAATATAAGGCGAAAGGAAGAAGAGCGACGGGACGCCCACGGAAAAGATGGGCAGACCAAAAATAAAGGTCGTAACAGGCTCAAAGCCTAATACGTGAAGTAAGAAGAAGAAGAAGAAGATTAATTCAGCTTCAGGAATAAATCCATTAGAAGTATTCGTAATACAATGTATCTATAACAAGATAAATACACATTATGTACCAATATTATTCTGTTAGTAATAGATTGTACCTTTTACCACCCACTTTTGTAGCTTTGACTGTTTTTATTTGACATATTTTGCCGAGATTTGCAAATAGTTCCATCTTGGAAAACCCAGGATTCATCGAGGAAAACAAACTTACGTAAATACTTATATTTCATATCAACATATTGTTGCAAGAACGTAACACGTTTTAATACAATACGTGGGAGTTCCAACGGGCCAATAGAAGAATCACCCGATCATCTCATATGATATATCATAATATTGTTGCGAGGGATTCGTCGAGGATTCCCTGTACGAAAGTATAAATACGCTTACTAGGATTTACTTTTTTCATTTATTATTCTACCAGCGACAAAGATACGTCGTCAGCGTGGAGTTATTTTTTATTTGCGAAAGACGGGAATAGTGCTAAATGTAAGCGATGCCCTGCCATTCTCAAGACTTTGGGTGGATCGACTAAGGGATTACATACACCTTTGTCATCAAAACATAACATTAAGATTTTAGCTGACGTTAATCGTTTAACAACTTCAACAAGTCAAGATTCCGAAAATCTGAACACAGCACCGCCGCCAGCTAAACCAAAGTTAGAAAATTATTTTACTAAAAGCGCCGACGATAGCCTGGATGATGTTTTGGCAAGAATGATTGCATTAGATGGATTTCCATTCAGTGTATTCATAACTTCAGACGATTTTGAGAAAATTGCGAAATACACGGATTTACCAAAATCAGCCGTCACAATTCGAAAGCGTGTTATGCTCTTATGTAACTGCTCTTTCTGCTCTTTCGACGAGTGGATATCAACGTACAATAAACGATACATGGCTGTCAACGTTCATTCATATAAAAAAATTTGGAGCATAGGATTCGTTAATATTCATGGAAGTATGACCGATGTAAGTAAATTTGATATTTCCCTAGAAACTGATATCGTGGCTACTGTGACCGATGGACCGAACGTTATGATAAAGGTGGGACAACTTGTTTGCACTGAACAACCACTGTGTCTCGCACATGGTATCAATTTGGCCGTCTGTGATGTGCTTTATAAAATAAAGAATTATTTTGTACCCTACCTCAGACTCAGATGATACTATAAATGAACCAGCTGTGACTGCTGATTATATGAACGATAGCGATGATGATGACAATTTAGAAGACTTAGACTGTTCAGAATCAGGTTTAATCTTAATGTCACAAAATGAACTTGCGCGAGAACACATACCAGAGTTAACGAAAGATGAAAACATTAATGAGCTGATAAAGAAAATCCGCAAAGTTGAAGTTTATTCCAAAAGATCACCATTGAAAAATGAAACAGCACTTCAAAAATATGTGAAGATTGAACATGAAAAAGAGCTGTTACTTCTTTTGGAGTGTAAAACCAAGTGGAATAGTCTTTTAACCATGCTGGAACGCTTTTCTCTTTTAAAAACCTGCATTCAAAAAGCTCTTATAGATCTCAATCATGAAGATGCTGATTTTGACTTGGTAAATAAAATTGTTGATGTGCTGACCCCAATTAAATTAACAGTAGAAGCAATCTGTCGACGAGATTAGCATCTCGTCGACAGATTTATGCACAGTTGATGCCGCTTTGAAATTTCTTATAAAACAATTGTCTAGCAAAAACTCAGCACTCGCCAATAAAATGAAAACATCCTTAGTGGAACGTATAAGGAAACGACGAAATGATGATTTAACTGGTGTGTTGAATTATTTACAAAATCCACGAAAAGATGATTAAAATCAGTTATTATCGGATTTGGAATGGCTTGACTTATTTCCAGTTCCTACACAGGCTTTAGTGAGGGCGCAAATAAAGAGTATTGTTAAAAGACTAAATAGTCGAGATGAAGAAAGGTCAAAATCACAAACAGATGATGAGCCAAGGCAAACCTCCCAATCCCAATTGACACTAAACGAAAAGTTACAGCTGGAAATTAATAAGAGCATGGAATCCCCAGATCCTGAAGTACAAAATGAATCGGGGTTGGTAAATAGTATTAGACGCGAAATGAGCCTGTTCGAAAATGGAGGAGTTCGTGTATATCACTTAGAATTAGCATATAAATATCTATTGCCTATTCCGCCAACCAGTGTAGAACCTGAGCGAGCGTTTTCAGCTGCTGCTTATGTTGGCAATAAACTACGAAGCGGGCTTGGATGCTTTGATATTTCTGCAATTGTATTTTCGAAATTCTAAATAGTTTTTTTGCATTGTTTTTTTGTTCCGTATTTTAGTATGTTGTGTATTGTGTGGTGCAACAATATTAATAGTAATTACTTAAGTTTTTTTCATTTGCGCCCAATTAGAAACCACATAGTATAATCCCGGGATTACGCTTCAAAAATCCCGTAATCCCGGGATTAAAAAACATACTCGGGATTGTATTCTCTGTTTATAACATAAATAATAGAAAATATTACCTGTTGAACAGCAGAAAGCGCGAGTAATATCCCATTATTATCGCGTTGTGTTTCGAAATATGATTTAATAATAATAATAATAATAGATATATTTGCCCAACAGATATACATCTAATTACAGGACAATATAAGAATTTAATAATACAGTTCGTGTGTTACATATACTTAAAGAAGGCAGAAGTAAATAACAAGTGGTGTGAGGTAGTTGATACAATGCTATACGATAAAGCTATTGGGAGTGTGTATATTAGTTAATAGGATGGGTAGGGGGGTAGAAAATAGATCAATACTTTTGTTGGCTGTGAGAATTTCATTGCAAATGGTACACATTGAATAGATCGGGGATTTCCGCAAAGTATTAGTTTTAGGAGTTTGGCAGTATAATGCGGTGTACGTACGCGCGGAGCGCTGTGGTGTCGCGAAAGGCAGCTTACCTAGTGGTTTGGGGGCATCAATGTTATTGTGTAGTAAGTTGCAGAAGAATGTAATGCTGGTTAATTTGCGACGGTGTTCCAGTGAATCGAAATGAAGTAATTGTAGTAAAGTAGTATGATCGTATCCCTGCCGTGGGTATTCGCCATATTCTTTAAAATGTAGATATTTTAAAAATCTGCGTTGCATTTTTTCAAGTGACTCAATATGAGTTGTATATATAGGAGACCATACCAGTGAGGCGTATTCTAATTTAGATCTCACGTAACAGTTGTATAACTGAATAATGGTATCAGTAGACGTGAAGCTTTTCGAGTTGCGTATAACAAACCCCAAGGTCTTGAGAGATGTAGACGTCACGTAAGATATGTGTTCCGAGAAGGACAATTTGGAATCGAATACAACTCCCAGATCTTTCACAGTCGAACCCCGATTCATACATGTACCGCCCCACTGGTAGTCATACACTATTGGTTGAGACTTACGAGTATAGGTAAGTATATTACATTTTGGCACATTCATCGCCAGCTTATTGTCATGACACCAGGCAAGAAGTTGATCAATATCCCCTTGCAACTCAATGAAATCCTCTATTGAGTTAATTTCCTTGTATAGTTTCAGATCGTCTGCAAATAGCAGCTTCTCGCAGGCAATCGCGCCACAAAGATCGTTAATATAAATTAAAAATAAAAGTGGCCCCAAGTTACTGCCCTGTGGTATTCCCGATGTTGGGCAGAATATTTTAGAGGAATGTCCACGATATGTGACCAACTGCCGTCTGTCGCAGATGTAAGACCTCATAAAGCAAGTCATGGATGGAGAGAATCCTACAGCGCCAAGCTTCTGTAATAGGATGTCGTGATCTATTCGATCAAAAGCCTTGGTGAGATCCGTGTACACGACGTCAATTTGTCCATTGTTGTCAATGGATTCAGCCAGAGTTTGCGACATAATTGTTAAATTAGTAACTGTCGATCTCCTATTGATAAAGCCATGTTGATCTTCAGACAAGTGGCATCGAACACTGGAAAATATATAGGTATACAGACAGATTTCAAATACTTTCGCGAAGTTATTAATAATTGCTATGCGTCTATAGTTCTCTACCCGGCCTGTGTCCCCTTTCTTATGAACAGGAGTGATTCTAGCCACCTTCCAGCAATCCGGGAAGGTATTGGTTTCTAACGACAGATTGAAAAGATAAGTTAATGGATGGTTAATTTAGTTGTGAAAACAACTGATCTTATATATAATACCGATTTATAAATAAAATTAAATAGGTAGGAACTTGTAAATATGAACTCGTTGTAAACAACTTATTTGAATGATATTTGACAGAATCCAAGCTGGCATCCACGCCAGTTCTGGTAACATAATATATTCACTTAATAGAGAGAAATACTGGGATTATTAGGTATTATTGAAATGTTACTTGGTCAGAAGTAACAGTTTATCACGTGTCTCGTCTGTTATCGTGAAAGACCTAAGAAGTATGTAATGAAGTATTTTTTATTGAAGAAGTTCACTACTTTCTGACTTGAACTGATATTTGTACCATAATCTGTTGTTTTTAATTTTGGTTGTTTGTTCACTGCATATCGAACCATTTTACAACTTTATATCACTGTAATCCATAAATTAAAATATTCCAATGATAATATCTGGAATATAGTAAAATATGTTCTTTTTAACATTACAACAGACATTTACAGTTACTACAATCTCTCCACCGAATTTTTGAACGAAATTTAGAGATATATTTTCGAACGTAGTTACAAAGAGGAAAATTCAGGTGTTTTCGTTTCCGAACGATAATAACTTCCTTCTTGCTTCGGATTCGAGATGTAGTCTTCAATTCACCGGAATAATCGAAATACTGAGCTTCTGGCAAAATTAACGCCTTTCCGATCTGTTTTTCTCAATCGACGTTTACGTTTCGTTGTTAGTTCTGGTATCTGTCGTTGCCTACAAACCTTTACTGGTTATTGCCACGTTAAATTAATTGGCAGAACTGTTTCTGTACGAGAGTATTCAATTTTTTACGTTGAACGATGAACAGATTTATGTATTTTTGTATTTTTGGTTTGACTTACTCCAAAATAATTATTTTCCTTTTTTTTTGTATAAAATAATTACTTTTATGTTTAAAATAAAACTTTTTGTATAATATCGTAGTATTATTATGCAGAACACAATACAAGTTAGTTAATATTTGTGTGAACATTGCTTTTACTCACAATCGGTTAGTAATCTGTAGATTTGTACCCTTCGGAACAGTCGGGAAGCGACTTATTGCTTACCTACTTCACTTTCCCAGCTATAGCCGGAAAAGTGTTTTCCTAGCTGGCAAGTGTCAGTTCATTAGTCACAAATATGACATCATTGTCATTTTGGCATTAAAACATGTTTTTAAGAATAAATTGGAATCAAACTCTGTATTTATTTAGTAAAGAAACAATAATAAACCTATTTAGAGTTGTAAATATTAATGGTTACATTAGAATTATCATTACTGTTAACTGTTAAAGAAAGACCATGTTGTTGCTTAAAATTATACTGTTCATTTTTAGAAATCGACGATCTTGATTGTTCTACATTTGACAACATATTAGCAATTTTTACTCTTCCATGTAATGAGTTCTCCACATATCCTTCAGCAACGGTACTTGATTTCCACCCCCCCTAATCTTTTCAACTGTAGAATGTCTCCACCTGTATTTGCCAGTAATGTCGCTGAAGTACGTCTGAAACAATGTCCTGTAAACCCATTAACGCTTTCCAGTTTTAAGTAAGTTGCTATTTTTTTGGGAAAATTTCCAATAGAGTTATGCCCAAAAGGATGTCGTGTAACTTTGCCATTCCTCATTTGTAAAAAAAATCTTTCAGATTCAATGTTGTTGCGAAGGTCGTAGTATTGCTTTATTACTTTCATCCATTCCGGTTTTATGATTACGAATGTACGGGAAGAGTTGGTTTTCGTTACAGGAATTACTATTATAATTCGGTTTTCTAAAATATCCAGATCACTTATTTTCATTTTTAAAAGTTCATCGCATCTACAGGCTCCAGAGATGCCAATAATTAAAGCAACCTAAAAGAAATATGTAATTTAACATAAATTTAATATGCATTGAATAAATTAGAATGTTACCTTTTGAGGAAGATATTCTATCGGAGCGTTGTTGAGAAAATTATCAATGTCTGCTTTGGACAGAACGCTTGACTTTTTAGCTTTGTATCCCACATTCTTCCTTTTTATGTATGCTCGCAATTTTGCATAATTACTGATATCAACATTTTGCCTAATATTAAGAACTGCTCTCAACATCGAATACCTTGACCATAATGTGGAAACTTTATTTTGTTTACTTAATTCAGCAAAATAAGCAAGGAGTACCGTTTCAGAGGTATGCTGCACACCCTTAATCACGCACCATTTACTATGCTTTTTTCCGGAATCATGCCTTCAGTAGCTTTTTCTGCAGCTACTCGCAGTTCTGGTGGGGTGCATTCAAGTTCACTGTCGGACATATTTCTTAGTATACACGTATAAAGATTTTTTATTATTAAAAATGCCGTACTATATTTTGTAACTGGCAAAATAATTACCTAACTCTCAGATTCAACAAACTTATTACATTGCCTAGCAACGATTTTACAAGTATCTTCCTTAAAACAGTTTATCAAATTATCTTAAAAATAAATACCGATACTCATGTATTATTATTATTATTATTATTTAAAATAAAACTTATATAGAATTACTAATAGTAGATTGTGAGTAAAATCGTATACATACCTCGGGAGAACTCATTCCAGCCTCGCGTCTGCAGCTTACCTCGGTGCTTTGCACCTCGGTAAGCTACCTTGACGCTCGGCTGTAATAGAGCGCTTCCCCTCTCGGTATGTAATATACTATTACAGAAATGCAGATACATGTTTCATCTTGCTGTAAATTTATCAGTGTATGATGCTGGTTATGGTAAAATTCACGATAAAACTCCCTAGCTACGTAAAAAAAGTCACAAAGCCACAGTGGAAGAACACTCAACGCCACCCATTGACCAATGTCAATATCACAAATGCCAAATCAAATATTGCCGTCCACATGACGAGTGTGACAAAACAAGTGGCTACCATCGGACAATCACAGCTGTAACTGCCGGAAACTGTATTAACGTAGCCCCATTATCAGTCGAATTATATCGACACCGTATATAAAAAGGAACTTGAAACATAAGGGGTGCGGAAATAGATTTTGACGAATATGAGAGCGTTGCTGTGATACAGTGGATTGGAGGGGTAGACTGGTTTGTCGCGTTGTCAATCCGTGTGACGTAATATTTCAGTAAAGATGAATATGTGGCCTGTTAATGAACGTGTTTTTGCCGTTACGGCTTATATCAAAACCAAGTCAATAATTACGGTTCAACGAGGATCTCGCCGAGAATTCAGTATACAGAGTGTTTCCGATTAACTTAGCTACACTCTAGGAGCGTATTCTACTAACCAAAATAATCATAAAACTTCATATACAAAATTTACAGAAAACGCTCTCTTAAATAAACTACTCAAAAATGAATAAGGAATTTTTACTTTTTTGTATTTTTTAGATAGTATGGGTAAATATTTGTAGTGTATTATATTAGATACATAATTGTACACAGCAATTTAAAATTTTCAAGAATATTTATTCAGAAAAATCGTTAGATTACTAAGAAATGATCAAAAATGAAATAAGCAACATTTTTAACAATAGCTAAAATAAACATTTTTCTGTAACAATTAATTCTAAAATCGTGTATAATGGCCACGGACATCTCTCACAGCTGTACATCTTCGGGGCATACTCATAATGCAATTAGTAATGTGTTCTTGTGACACTCTTCTCCAACACAGCGGTAAAATTTCCCGCAACTGTTGTACGTTAACTGGGGGTGCAAATGTGCTCAATTGGATTCAAGTCGGGAGACGTTGGTGGTAAAGGTAGATGGTTAATATGGAGGTCATTTATTGCTTGCATTACAATTTGTGCACGATGAGGTCTTGCATTATCATCAATAAAAACCATGTTTTCATCCACAGCCTCACGAAAGTCGGCCACATATTGCTGAATAATGTCATCTCTGTATATGTGTCCATTGACATTGTTTTCAAAGAGATGGAGGTTCGTACGTCCATTCAAACTAATGCCCTCCCACACCATGATACTACCGCCGCCAAAAGGCACCACAGCTTTTGTAAACTTGCGTCTATAACGGTCTCCTCGAGTTCTCCAGACCCTTACTCTACGGTTATTACTAAATAAGCAGAATCTGGATTCATCGGTGTATAAACCATGCTCCCATTGAAAATTTTCTGCTAGTCGTTGGTTAACTCAAGTTCTTCTAGCCATTCTATTCGCATTAGTTAATTTTGGGCGTCTCACAGGCCTGCAGCTATTAAGATCCATTTCCCTCAGACGGTTTCTGATGGTTTGATCCGAAACTCTAACTCCAGTGGCGGCACGTAACTGTGTTTGCAACCATACAGCACTTCTAAACGGATTCATCCTTGTCTGAATTCGTATGTAGCGGTCTTGTCTCTGATTTATTTTCCTCTCAGATCCACTACCGGGTCTTCTCCTTGCAGATCCTACCTGTTGGAATCTTGTTAGAGCCCTACTAACAACACTTGGAGACACATTCAAAATTGCGGCAATTTCAGCTCCAGATTGCCCTCGCTGATGCAATAACGCAATTAAATCAAAAGTTTCTTTATTTAAATGACGTCTTGGCATCGTGAGAATGTGAAATGACGTTTAAAATGAATAATACTTGTCAAAAAATGCGATTTTTATAATTTTGTATTCTAAATTAATTTAAGGTTAAAATACAAGATTCAATATTTTATCAGGCAGAAAAGACATTTACCAAATAAAATGTCCACAAACGACTGTGGACCTTCTAATTTATCTATAGTTTGAGAAAATACGTTAAATTTAATCGAATTAATTAGATCTGTTAAAAAAAGATCTAATTCCCTATTCATTTTTGAGTAGTTTAGTTGTGATGATTTTTCACTATTAATAATTTCGCAAATTATGGAATATAACTTTATTATTGTAGTACTTATAACATTTTATTATTTTAACGATTGCTCGAAGTGCCCACCTTGGGTAATAACACAGGTCTCACAGCATCTTATCATCGATTGTCTTATACGGTGAAAAATTCCAGAGGTCTCGTTAATGATTAAAAACCATTCTCGATACGTTGTCGGAAAACTTGCGCATTTACAATTGGTGTTTGATATACGATTCTTTTTAAATGTCCCCATAAGAAAAAATCACATGGATTGCAATCAGGTGAGCGTGGTGGCCATGCAATCAGTCCTGCCCTTACAATCCAATGATTCGGAAATCTCGTATTCAAGAAATCTCGTACAGAAACACTGAAATGTGCATGACCCCCCATCTTGCATGAACCATAAATTTTGGCTTATTTGCAATGGTACTTCATCCAGCAACGCTTCTAACTCTTCTTCTAAAAACTGCCTATAATACTGAACATTAAGTTTCGGTGGTAAAACCGCTGGTCCTAATAGATAATTGACAAGTATACCGGTCCAAACGCTGTAGAAAAAACTTTGTTGATGTCGAGTATGTGCTATTGATTCACGTCCGACCATCGATGATTATTACGAGCATTCATTATTCCATCTCTTGAAAAACTGCACTCATGGGTAAAAAGAACACTGTTATGAAAATTAGGGTTATTGCATTGTTCTAAAAATCAACGATAAAATTGCAATCGTGGAAGAAAATCGTCATCTGAAAGCGCTTGCACTGTCTGTACACGAAGCGGGTACAATAAATGGTCATGCAGAACATTCCAAACAGTCTTCGATGAAATACCAACATCAGCAGCAATTCGTCTAGTATTTGTACTTGGGGCAGCATCAACTATGTCAAGAATATCTTCTGTAGCAGCATTACGAAATGTGCGGTTAGCCCAACAGTCGAAAGAAACCTTAGCGAAGGATCCTGTCTCTCCAACACGACGATGAACAGTCGCAAAAGTACCATTAGCCGCACAATGTCGCACTGAATATGTTTCACGACACAGCCGGATAGCTTCTGGGGAATTTCCGTTCCCACGACCAAAAGTAAAATGGATATCTGTTATTTTTGAATTTGTGTATTTATACATTATGAGAAACTTAAAAGAGTTACACTTCAAAATGATATGTATGTATGAAACTTAATGTCAATATTAACATGGCAATGTTTGTCTTTATCTTTTGTCTCTTCGTGGACGAGATTTCGGGAGGTGGAACATCCTTCGAAAGTCAATGCACCGATTGCTATGATCATATGGATGAACGTTATTCAAGCAATCGTTAAAATAATAAAATGTTATAACTACTACAATAATAAATTTATATCCCATAATTTGCGAAATTATTAACAATAGTGAAAAACTATCACAACTATTTAAGAAAGCGTTTTCCGTAAATTTTATATATGAACTTTTATGATTATTTTGGTGAATAGAATGCTCCCCTGGAGTTTGGTCAAGTTAATCGGAAACGACCTGTATGTTAGGTAAAATTCTTTCACGTAATTTAATCATAGACTAGTACCATAAATTCCAAGTAACCGGTAGTATTTTAGCTGTTTATAAAAGAACAAAGAAAAGTATGAGAACTCCGGAAACCATTGAGAGAGTGAGAAAAGCGATAGTTCGCATGCCAAAATGCTCAGCGGGGCGTCATGCACGAGCCTTCGAATTATCAGACAGGACCATCTGAAGAATTTGACCGCAAAGATTTACGACTTTTCCCAAATAAAATACAAATTGTACAGAAACTTCTACCGATTGATTTGCCTTCGATACTTGAATTTTGCAACGTGTTCCAACAGTTACGAGGGATGCCTTATATTTTGAAATAGAGAACAGAAACTAAAATTAATCATCGTACATGGCTTTATTGTTTTTCAAAATATCATTAAGATCAATACACTTTTAAATAATCTCACGAAAATGTTCGCTAGTTAATTCTATTTTTAGGCCGAGATGATTTTTTTAAGTCACAAATAGCGCCTGTACGTCAAAAGGTTCTGAGGAAGTATTCTGTTCAAAATGTCGAGCATTACGATACAGACATTGGTTGTCAGATGGCAGCACCAGGAGTTATGTCGTAGTACATACAGTATAGTATACCTATAGTTACGCTATACGGTAACCGTGAGAAATGCAACCTTAGCGTCTTTTCTTGGCGTTACTAAGAAATGCTCTCGAGTCGCTCAGATAAGAGAAAGTATAAATATACAGAGAATTTCACTTAAGATGCAATATACAAACATGTATAGGTTTTTTATTTCCATAGAAACTAGGTAATACATTCTTACATTGTCCCTCGTAAAATGCAACATATCAATATAATTTGACATTAGTTAAGTCAAAAGTAGCAGTATTTCTATTTCGATATTAGCTTAGTATCAATCTTAAATGATATACACAAAGGAAGAGAGAACTCAGTTAGTGACATGGTATCTTTCGGGATTCAATTCAATAAACGATATTTATCGGAAATGTAGTTTTAATCCTAAAACACTACATTGAATTAAATAGGCTTTACTGTCAATAATTTGACAAAACAACCATGAAAGATATCATGTCGATCATAACTATTACATATTGCATTTTATGTGGGACAGTGCAAGTGCATAGTATTTTCGAATCTATGGTTACTACATTCATATATTGCAAGTTACATGAAATTCTCTGTATGTAACAGCGTTTTATTCATTAATATATACTCTGTATTCCTTATAGTTAGGTAGCAATAGTATTATATTCACATTTTGTAAATTTTGTAATTGTTTAATTAAAATAAAAACTTTTTTTTGCAATTATAAAGTTATTCAAACAAAATTCCAGGATCGTCTATTCCCGAAACATAAAAGGCATCTCTCGCACGTAAAGATTCCGAAATTTTGCGTACTATGCTTGCTATGATAATGTCAGATGAAGCCTATTTCCATTTATTGGGTCGCGTCGATAAACAAAATTATCTGGGCTCGAGAACATCCTATAATATACGAAATTCCTCTACATTCTGTAAAAGTGACTTTATGGTGCGGCGTTTCAGCGTTTGGCATTTTGGGCCCGTTCTTTATCAAGGAGAACGTACTACTTCCACGAATACCACTCATTCCGACCGACATGGCGGTCAATTTCAAACGACTTCAATTTCCAATATGCCTTGCGTTTGTTATGACTATCAATAAATCACAAAGGAAATCTTTGCAAGTGTGCGGTTTGAATTTAGAAAATGATTGCTTCTATCATGGACAATTAACGTCCCATGCTCCAGAGTCGGTAAGCCGTCTAATCTTTATGTTTTTGCAGTAAACGGACAAGCGGACAATCCCCTAAAATTTAATAGAATAAAAATATTTCTTTGTCAAAAACATCTTTTTTTATTCCCTTCCTTTCATTCAACATAGCCACGGCAACGCAAGGCAGGCTATTGAATTGAATGATGTATTTTCTCGGCGAACCTGTGTTCGTTACAATAATTTTATTTACATTCCAATTCATGTCATATCAGATTGAGCCACAGCGAAACGTAGTCGGGTTTACCTAGTAAAGTGATAAAAAACAAAGTAATAGTTTTTTTGTGTATCAATATGATTAACTGTCGCGAAGTAACGTCACAACTTTTTTTAAAGTGATTACTTATTTCTTAATATGACACTAACGTTTCAACAAGTATCTGCTTCGACAATCAACAATTAGCAAGTTTGCCTAGCTATACTTATTAGATCAGACTTTGCTTATCAATTTTTAAAAAAAAATTATATTGTGCTTTTCAAAATTCATATGCTGTTCTGAGGATACAGACCTATTATCAGGAAACCGCTTATTGTATAATTTCATTGCATTTCGTTCTCACTATAATGAACTGGACTGTACATTCATACATGAGTGGAACATCTACTATAAACAGGTCGCAAATCCTCAGTAACTTTAACATTTCGACAATAAATACGTTTTGATTTACTACGAACATGTCAGCTGGTCGGTAATAATTTTTACGTCTTCACAAGATTACGTCAACGCATAGGAAGCGCTTGAAAGCAAAGCGTACGGTTATTAAACCGTAATATTTTAAGTATAGCTAAGATTGATGGAATTTACGACCGTGCGTTTTCGTTTATTTGTTTCCATAAAACTGTACGTAATTTGAATTATTTATTTATATAATACGTATAATTGCAATAACTTGCTCTTGTTCCTGTTTATTGCAACAAACGGTACGGGAGTAATGACTTCTTGTAGTAGATGTAATTAATCTTCGTGTTAAACCAGAGAACGGTTAATTTATTATAATGTAAAAATTCCAAAGTAATTAGGAATAACAATAATTTTAAATGCATGTTATATAATTATTACGGGCGAATAACGGTTTCTTATTTAGAATATTTAAATGTATTTAAACAGGAATTACTGTTTTAATTTATGTTGAGAATATAAAATTGAATGTTATCAAATTCTGACAATTTTACAAGCGGTAACAACAATAATCAAAGTCTACTAAAATTTTTCGATTACATCAGGAAAATGGTTGACACAAAGGCCATAGCGTTTTTTGTTTCTAGAATGAAAGTGCTTTAGAAAATTGTTAGACATGTATCGAAAGTTATTTTAATGTTCTATCATTATTTAGTTTTTAACCCAATTACTACCAACGTCCTTTTAAAAGGTCGGTACAGAAATCTTTTTTTTTGTACAACTTAAACTACTTTCCGAAAAATGGTGCTCTAGTCTATCATTAAACAGAGCATGTACAACGTCTTTCCAAGATTTGCAGCAGTGTAAGTTTTGAAGACTTGCAGATATTGTAAATTGTGTGTGAAACATTTTTTTACGTTCTGTCATGGACAATTGGAGGTAAGAATAATTACGTAATTACAAACATAACATTACTATTTCTTTACACTGATGAGTTGGTATAGTCATAACTTTATGGTTTTACACTTAGACATCTTTGTTTTTTGCTTCATTTTTGCAACATAACCTTACAAACACAACCGTCCTTTTAAAAGGACAATGGTTAAAACACGTACTATTTTGTTTTCAGTTATTTGAAAAGACCTCTTACACTCCATGAGCTATTAGAAGAAGTAGAATACATTGATGATGTTCACAGTATAGCAGACGCTATAGCAGTGTTTCCTTCCGTTAACGCTAATGAAGAGGTTACCGATGAAGACTCGGGAGATGATGAAATTGTTACTATGAACAATCTTCCAGGTGGAATATTGAATACCCAAGCTGAAGCTATTTTTGATACCGATCACGATAGTGATGCTGATATCCCATTGTCACATTTTAAAAAATATAAAAAAAGACAGAAAAGTAATCATTGGGTTAGGGAAGACATTACAAATAATTTACCAAAATGGCAAGATGAAAGTACGGCAAATAATAATATGTCTTCCTTGGACTTGTTCAGTCTCTTTTTTGACGAGAAACTTTGGCAAATTATACTAAATTATAGTAATCTTTATGCAGTGCAACATAACAGAAATGGAGATATTACACTAGATGAAATAAAATGTGTTTTTTGGCGTACTTATTTACAGCGGTTATACAAGTGTCTCAAGAAGATCTTTGTATTGGAAAAACAGCTCTGATGCTAATCATCAAATTGTGTACACCGCAATTTCGCGGAATCGTTTTAATTTTATAATGCAAAACCTACACTGTTGTGACAATACAAATCTAAAAGTTGGTGACAAATTTGCAAAAGTTAGTCCACTGTTAGAAAGATTAAACCAGAAATTTCTTTCTTTTGCCCCTATACAAGAAAACCATAGTGTAGACGAGTCCATGATTCCGTATTTTGGACGGCATGGTTCGAAACAATTTATCAGGGGCAAGCCTATTAGATGGGGTTTTAAATTTTGGATGGCCACAACTATAAACGGCTACATAGAATGTTTTGAACCATATCAAGGATCCACCACAAATCTTTCAGAAAGATACAAAGACTTGGGTTTGGGCGCAAGTGTTGTCTTCTTTTGTCATTCGTTGACAAAATAATCGCAGCAAAAGGTCAGCTGCCTTTTCATGTCTACTTCGATAATTTTTTTACGTCGTGGGAGGTACTTTTGGTGCTTAGAGACAGAAATATAAAAGCTACTGGTACGGTGAGAGAGAACAGAATTCCAGTATCAATTATAAGGTCTGGTAAAGAATTGAGAAAAACAGAAAGAGGGACATTTGAATATGCTTTAGAACGGGAGGAGAATATAATAGTCTGCCGATGGAATGATAATAATATTGTTACCATTGCTTCCAATTGTAAATCTGTACTACCAACGATTAATGTGACTCGATATTCTCAAAAAGAGAAGAAGAAAATATCTGTGCCTCAGCCCAAGTTGGTAAAAAAATACAATCAGAATATGGGTGTAGTAGACAGGGCAGATCAGAATATCAGTCTTTATCGCGTGAGTATCAGAGGAAAAAAGTGGTACTTTCCTATAATTTGTTGTAATTAAAATTACATCGACTATCTTTAGGACGTGTCCCAGTATAATTTTTAACTTCTGCTAAATTTTCCTTTCTTATATCTTTACTATGATTATCATCTATTATACCTGGTGAAGCCATTTGATTATTTCTATTACTATAGTTACTTACTCGCTGAGAACTTGAATATTTATTATTATTATTATTTTCTATTCTGGCATATGACGATCTATTAACACTGCGATCTATATAATTATTCTGATATCTTTTACCATATTCCATGTCATCTAATCTTTTCAAAAGTTCAATAAATTGTTGCATGTCACTTATATTTTGAATGGCTACTGCCTGACTAATTTGTGCATCAAAATGAGTACTTAATTGGCATATTAGATCTCTATCAGTGATTTTTGGTTGCAAATATTTTAAAATTGAGTGTCTCCTCATAACATACGACGCTCGTGACTCATTACTATTATTATTATATCTACCAACTAATAAATCATTTCTTACCCTCGTTTGTCTTGTTGTTCCCCAGAATTGACTGGTAAATCTGACCTCGAACTCCTCCATCGTCTTCACCTCATCCGAGATCATGTCCCACCAGGTCATTGCATCATCCTTGAAACAGTTCCCTATTTTCTGGAGCTTCTTTTGGTCCCCTGGCACATCCTCTAGACTTTCCTTTAATTTTTTTAGAAAACCCATGGGATTTGTATTTGCCATACCATAAAACTTCGGCAATGGTTCATTTTGTACAGGTACAGGGATGAACACAGGCACACTCTCTTCACTCTTCTCTTTTCTCACTTGTTCAATTTGTTTCTGCATATACGTTAGTTTCTGTTCCTGCCATTCTCTTTTTTCCTTTTCTTCTAAAAATTGATCTACGCTCACAGTGTTTTGTGGTATGTTAGGTTCATTTATTAACGGAAGTGATTCATCTATTATGTCTTTATCTGTTTGTTTACTGCTATTTATAGGTACCATTTGATCTACTATCTCTTCCAAATTTCTCTCCATATCTACTTGTCGTTGTTTTATTTCCATTTGTTGTTGTTTTATTTCATTGTGATTTTGTTGCATCGTTTGTTTTATATCCATTATCATTTTCATCATAGCATGCATCATATCCATTATCCCTCTACTGTTACCACCTTCCTGTCCTGCTTCATGTATGGGATTTAGATTGAGGTTACTTATACCTGCACTCGCACCTTCTAATGACTCTTGACTGCCAATTAGTGGTGGCTGTCTCCATTCATTTACATTCGAAATACCATCCATTTTGCTTGTTATTGTTTACTATTTCTTCAATATAACTCTTTTAATTTAGTTATATTCACGTGACACTTTATACTCTCCAAATTTATAAATTATCTTGTATTTCCAAATTATTTGCTTAACTTCATTCGCCGACACGCTGGGCTGCCAAAATTGTGCAGTGGAATTTGCTTTGAAATTGCTTATTAATTTTTTATTCACACTACAGCTTATATCGCCGGCTAATCAGTCTAGTAGAATCCACGAACTGCCATCTCATGAATCGTTCCTTGCGGATCGGGATTAAATTTCGTTTTCCAAAATAAAACCATAAACACAAATAAAACACGAATCAGTTCCTTTATGTTGGTGTAATTAAAAATAAAAATAAAAAAAAATCCCTCTACAAAGTGTATAGGGTGCTAAAGCATCATCAAACAGTAGCAATGGAGGAAACACTCTTTGTGAATAATGACTCGCACACAGAGAAAAACCTCTTTTGAATCTCGATCAAACATAAAACTAATAAATACTAGTGAAATCTGTCAAGTTTAACCTCTAATGTGACCCCTTCAAACAAATATCAAAAACAAATAAGTTTTCAAAACTCACGAAAATTGAAATTTTGTCATGCGCCAAAATAACATAACAAGGTCAAACCCCACTACAGAAACTCCAACCTTGAATTCAAAATGTTCTCGAAATATTATTTTAAGAAAAAAAAACTTCCCTTACAAAAAACATGACAACTTTCGCTAATATCCATATACTACTTTCAAATATAAATTATTACAATAAATACATGAAATTATAATAATGATAATAATCATGATATCAAATATATAAACAAAATAATTTTTTATCAACTTACATAGATCTGTGTGCGATTTTATAAAATACACGAGAGATATCTTTTTCACAAAATTTCAAATAAACATAAAACACTCGCATAAATCGAATTAAGATTAACTTGCACCTTACACTAAATGCAAAAACAAAATACAACCCGAATTTATACAACAAAGAATAAAATTGATTATTTTATCCTTTACTAAACCGAACACTTTAGCAGTCAAGATATCTCTAAATCAAAATGAAATTTCCATATCCGCTTGTCCATTCCCACCATCTATAAAATCAAAATCTATACAGACAACACATTTTAACAAATACAATATCCGAAAAAGCGGCAAGTTCAATCCTTTGGACAACCTATATATACAAGGGCTAATCATAATTTCATACATTATAAAATTTATTTTATTTATAAAATAATATATATATATATATAACGATCCCCGTCTGAAATAAATAAACATACAACTGAGATAGCTAATTTTTTTTAAATGTCCCTATTACTGAGTTCGATATAGTTCAATCATTTTCCTTACTTGTCCAAGGAAAATCCATAACAATATGTACATAAAGTAAATATATTTTTACATTTTAAAAGCATTCGGGCTTTTAATGATCAAAATACATTTATTGATTTATATTACAACTATAATAGTTATAGTTATTATTGAAAGTTCAATTGCTATATGAATTACTCGCTGCACTGTTTGTTAAAACATCGTTAATATATTCTTTTTTGGATTCTCCTCGTAGTTTTGCAATTACAGTGAAATATTTGTTAACGAACATCTCCGCTAACCGGGCGTTTCCCTTCGACTGACAATTTTCTTGTTCCCTTGAATTTTCTATAATATTTATTAAAATTTAAACTCTATTTGCCGGACACTGCCTTGAACGGATGCGGACAATACTTTATATGGAACATTGTTCAACAAAACTCTAGCGATTATATATCTGCTGGGTATTCCCCTAGAGTTATACGCACAGCAGTACATATATTTAGTATTAATTAGTAGAGCAGACCAATTTCCGTACGCGCTATGTGCGCCGATGTGAGGATGATTGTATTGCATCGGAACTAATAAAAAGCATTCAGTATGCGTTTGGTACTTGCTTAGACTGCATGTAAGTGTAAGCATACGTAATAAAATGTCGTCGACACGTAAATCGAGAAAACGACCGTTGTCAGACGAAGTGAATAAGTTTATTATGGATTTCCCGGACTTAATATACGAAGGCTCTAAAATTAAATATTTAGTGTGCAATACATATCTAATGTGTTGGTCAAAAACACATGATAAAGAACACGTAAGCAGTTCGAAGCAGAATAATAACAAAATTAATCGACAACAGTTTATACATGAAATATGTGTAACTATGATTGTGTGTACACTGCCGTTTACCTTGTTAAGTAATGATTCCTTTATTTCATTTTGGAATAAATACGCGAATCAAACATTACCGAGCACGACACAACGTTACGAAGGAATTTACCATCGGTGCGTAAACAGGTTGAAAATAAAATCAAAGCCGAATTGAAAAATAAAAAACCGTGGTTATGTGTGGACGAAACAACTGACAGCGAAAAACAATCTGCAGTTAATGTGATGGCGCGTAATATGGAACCACATCAACCAATGTCTTCAATTTTATTAGTATCCAGACGACTAGAACAATGTAATGCCGAAAAAATTTCAAAGGTGCTATTAGATACTTTGGAAAAATTTAAACTTTCGAAAGACCAAGTATTAATGTTTATGACCGATGGTGCCGCAACCATGTGTTCTGTAGGCCGGTCCCTTAGAAAATATTGTCCTAACTTGTTACATATTACTTGTAAACTCCATGCTCTACACCTTGTGGCAGAACAGGTTCGTAGATGTTATCCAGAGGTAGATGCTTTAATATCGAGTACAAAGGCAGTATTCCTGAAATCTCCAAAACGTATTCGGAAATTTCACGAATTGTGTCCCCACGGGCGGGGTTTTACTATCATGAACATTTTGAAAAAATTAAGGACGTGGTTTTATCATTCGATCCACAAGATAGTGCAGCTATCAATACAAGCCAGAAAAAATTTCAAGATGCCCAGATTAAAATGGATTTACAAAGTATTCGTGAGAATTACTTGGGACTAGAAGAAGCAATAACAAAATTAGAAAATTCGTCGCTGTCATTAGAGGAATCACTGAAAATCGTTAAAGATGTTCACGCACAACTGTGTGGTGTAGAAGACGCAAAAAGTGAAAGTGTTCTAATTAAATTTGAAAGTGTTTTAGACATAAATGCAGATTTTGACACCTTAACACGTATTTGTGAGGGCACGTCTACAGATGCGTTAAGTTGCTTAAAAAAGTATTTTGATTATGCGAATATAACATCACTAGATGTAGAACGCTCGTTTTCCGAATATAAACCAATTTTTTGCCCCACGGCTGTTTTTCAGAAATAACCTTAGAAACGCACCTGATGTTGAAAATATACAATCGGGTCTCTCCAGTTTGTCAATCCTTGGAAGACGCTTAAAACGGTAAGTGTTTTTTTAAATCCTCTGTCCTGCACACAATCACTGATTTCATACATTTTACATTTTATTTATAGGTACATACAGCGCTGCTATAATATGTACTATTCTTATTTTTCTTGTGTTTATGCATATTACTTTAATAGCAGAAAACCAAATATATATTTTAATAATTTCTGATAGAATAAATGTCTCTGCTTCTATACTTATATCGGTAACAAGCTCATGTTGCGTCCCTATTCTATCGCCTATTCTAATATATTACGAATTACACTCCCATACCGGCGCTCATGGCGCGCACGGAAATTGGTCTGCTCTATTAATTAGTATACTGCAGTGATAAGCGGTATTAATGTAATCATTATAATGTCAAATAAACGAAGAAATATTTTAATACTTAATCAAAAAGTGAATGTTATTAGTGCTTTTAATAAAGAATTAGGATATTATTAAAAAAGAGAACGCGTTAATCTTACAGTGGAGTTCAAATGCCATTGTCAACCAAAAACGAACATTATTAAAGACAGAAGGTTTCAATATCGATAAACTATGTTATGAGTGGTTTCCGAGAGCAAGAAATAAAGGAATTCCTATATCGGATATATTGAAATACATCAAAAGCAAAATAAATTGCTGAAAAATTAGGCTACAGTAGATTCCACGCTTCTGCTGGTTGGCTGCAAAGGTTCGGGCTTCGTCACAATATCAGTTTTAAGGCAATATCAGGCGAAACTGCAAATGTTAATTTAGTGATGTTAAAAATTTTATTGGAAAGGTCCCACTTTTTCAACCTAAAGACATATATAACGCTGACGAAATAGGACTTTTTTTCGAATGCTTTCAGACAAAACTTTATCTTTGAAGGGCGAAAAGTGTATCGGTGGGAAATTATCAAAAGAACGCGTTACCATCTTACAGTTTGAGAACATGGTCGGAGAAAAAGAGAAATTGCTTGCGCTTGGGAAAACGCATAATCCAAGGGCGTTAAAAAATCTGAATGTGAAATCGTTTCCTGTCACATATAAACCAAATAGGAGAGTGTGGATAACCTGTGACATCATGAAGGAATGGTTGCAGGAATTTGGTCATAGCATTGGTGTACAAAAAAGAAAAATTATACTATTTCTCGCAAACGCCATCCACAGGATCTCAAGTTCGAAAATACTAAAATAATATTTCTTCCGCCAAACACGACATCGGTCTCTCAACCCCTGGACCAAGGAATAATAAAATGTTTTGAAGGCTACTGCAGCACAGCAGTTTCAAAGAACACTTGATTAAAAATTGATACCGCGGAGTCCGCTTATCAATTATCAAAAACCATAAGACATTTTAGAAGTTAGGTATCTATTTTATTCACCATGGATGGAATAAAGTTTCTTAATGTACGATACAGAATTGTTTTCGTAAATCTAGAATTTCACTCGAAAGCAATGACGATGATCACGAAAGCTATGATGTGGAAGATGAGTTACCGCTTTCAATGCTAGCAGAAATGCTTAAAACAATAAGGGAATGCAGTTTTAATACTGATGCTAATGATTTCATTAATATGGACGACAATGTAGCTGTTAAAGATGATACAATGGAAATTTTAATTGATGAATCAACTCCTGTTGGAGAACATGTCGAAATAGTAGACTAATCTGAGGAAGATTCAGAAACAGAAATTGACCATGAACCGACCAAATCATATCAAGAAGCGGTTAAGAAGACACAGCTCTTAAAAGCATTTGTAAAGAGGAATGAATGAAAAATTTAGAAATTTATTTAAAAAATGCATTAGTAAAGAGAAAAGTGAAACAAACCAGTATATTAGACTTCTTAAAATAATTAACTTTTGGTTATAAATTTGCAAATTTCTATAAGGTATTTACCTACATATTGCTATGAACTGTGCCTTAGCTTAATGGTGCAGTTCACAACGAATGTCCAGTAGCTCAGTCGCTCAAACTTCAAGCTGTAATCTCCTTATCTCAGGTCTTACTCTCGAACAAGCAAGATACGTGTAAAGAAAAACAATATAGCATTAAATAAAATTCACAATCTCCTAATTTATATTTATTAAAAAAAATTAAAAAAAGAAAAAAAAATCCCTTTACCGAGTGTAAAGGGAGCTAAAGCAAAATTAACAGTAGCTAGGAGGAAATAGTCCTTGTGATAAATGACACGCACACGGAGAAAAACCCCCTGTGACTCTCGAACAAAGATTTGAAATAAAAATAACAACAAAATTTATCAGATGTCAACAAAACCATTAACCCTAAATTCAAACGTCAAGATAGAAATTTGTCTATCTTACGCGTAAAATAAAAATCTTACAGTCATGCCGTACACTTAACATGACAAAGCACAAAAGTTTCCCCACCTTCTATTCGTATTAAAATATTTATATGAATAAAAACTAAACTCCACAAAAACAGTCTGACAAATTTTCTAGATATTTTTCTGATTATAAAAAATTTCACAAAATTACAAATTATTAGTTTATAGAGCTCTTTTCAATATTTAAATTATAATATTTAAATAATACCTACATTAATTAATGTATCGAAAACACAACACGAGAGATTTTTTTCTTCAGATAGGTGTTTTAAATTAAATCTATTACAAGTATACAAGACTTGTAAAACCACGACAAATGAATTTTAAAATACAAACGAATCACCGAACAAACAAAACGAATTATTCAATATATATATATATATATATATATTAAACAAAATTAAGTCTTGTTTAACATTAAATCAATACAACCTATCTCAGAAGGCACTAGTGAATCTCTAAAATCTAATTCCAGGAAACGCCAGGGCATCCCCACCTAACATAAGAAATCAAGATAGCGATAATATATATATATATCTCTGTACTAGATATGACTTCCAGGTTGGCGCCGACTTTGAACATCAAACTAAGCCTGGACGATCTACAGTCATGGATCAAAATCAAACATTACAAAATTTATCATTTACAATTTAAATTTTTATCGTTATCAGTCTGAAATAAAATACACATAATAAAATAAAATACATTTTTACATCAATGTTCTTCAAATAATGTTCAATATAATTTTTCTTCTTTTCTTCTTTCTTCTGCAGGGAAAAAACCACTGCAATATGTCCGTACATAGATGCATATTTAGTTTTATTTGTTATTATTAGTATTATTATTTATTTCATATATGTATATTATTTTAATAATTTAATACTAAATGCTCTTATTTTAACTTTCGTTTTCTATTGAGCGTACAACAACTGTGAACGCCAAGCTAATCCGAATGCCACTATGTGATAAAACTTGTCAACCTTTGGGGAGTATCTTCGTCCCATAAAGCTATGATTGGATTCTGTTCATCTTCGCTTAAAATTAAAGCACTACTTTTTCTTTTCTCGCCAAAGGCTTGCAGTTTTCTTCTTTTTGCATCTCGTGCATTACTTGCGTCTTTAAATACAACATCTTTAAATGGATTCAAAGTTGTTCCAAGTTCCTTGCGAAATTTTTCCTGAAGAAGTTTGGCGATTCTGTTCCGCCGAGTCTTTACTACACCTTCTTAGTATTCGGACCCGTCTTACTTTTTCATATTAAAGGTAGAATCATTAAGAATTTCTGCTACCTGAGGTATAGAAGTATCTTCATTAAGTAAGCAAGCCCTTTCCTTACAGAATGCTTCAAACTCCTTCCACACGCAAGTATTCGCTTTTATTGCATTTACAGGCAGTAATGTACGAATTTCTTCACCTATTTGACTCGAGTTTGATTGACCAAAGCGAATAAAACACATTTTTAAAGTTAAAGTGTTTCCATAATTGACATTAGTGCGTCTGTCAATTCATTTTTTTTTACGTTAGAGATGTCATATTTACGGTACTTTTACAACCTCTATTTTTTATCGTAATTCATCCAAAAATTATAATTTTTTTGTTCTTGTTGTTATTATTTCGGCAGGAGTTTCAATTGCAGCAGCCATTTTAAACAACCAAAATAACACAAAAGAATGTCACGTGAATCGCATTATTTCCCTAGGAAAATCCGTGAATGTATTGAAATTTACAAACATCCCCGCAATCTCAATAGAGACGATGGCTATACGTTACATCCAACGTGGCAAACTCTACTGAACTCTACTAAGAATTACCACGCCCATACGACGCATGCCATTGGCTCATTGTCCCCAGCCAATAGCAGGCCACCATCTGACCCGGTCCCCCCTATATAAGTTGTGCCGGTCTCTGTCATAGCATTCTTCAAGCTACTGCGAAACGACGAACATCTACGTACAGCCCTGAAGATGTCCCTTGAAACAGTGGACGAAACGTTGGCAATTATGCCTAACTCGACGCAGTTCCAACCCGGAAACCGAGATCTACATCTAGAGAACGACCGCGGAAACCTACACCTACATTTATAAATTTAGGCTTAATTATCATTAAACGATTACATGTGATTTACATATTTGAAATCCAAATTCGCTTTTCATAAATATAATTTAATAATTACCTAATTAACACGTAATTTGATAAAAACTTTATTGAAATAGATAGATTTCTTTTTTATTAAATATGCCGACAAATATATCCATCAAATGCGAAATTCTTTTAAGGCCATAATAAAGTAACTAATTACATAATTAGAAAGTAAAGTATCGACAGCCTGTAATAAACTGAATTTCGCATGTTCCAAAGCGCGGCGCACGTCCTTTGTACTTCTTCCGCGCACGGTCTACAAAAAATAAAATATTAACATGAAAATTGGCCAAGTGACACATCTGTATAATCTGTGGTGTTACTACAGTTGGCCTTTTTTAAATACTCGGACTTCTCCTTCTTTGCAATAATTGTAATGCCATTTTGTCTATTTCATTTGGTTTTATAGATTAATTTCGGTACTATTAGTGAAAAAAGGAAATCATTTTGCAATAAAATTAACTAATATGAGTTAATATTACCCCAAATGCAAATGTTTTTTTCGGTGATTAAAAATTAAAAGTTAATTAAGAACAAATATATTATTCCTTTTATTTATATTCAATTGTGAAGCTATAAAAATTGAACCAATAAAACAGTAAAACTCAAAAATGGTATTACAGAAGTTGAAGATATTTTCACGAAATTATTCCTTTCGTATTTAATTACAATCATTCTTTGTTCCTTTGTTATTTTTTCCCCATTCTTCTTTGAAAGTCTAAAACATAATTGTACCATACTTTATTCTCTTGTTATTTTTCTGACACACTTTTTCAAAGTTTAAAACATAATTCTATTTTTCTCCTGCAATTTTTCTTGTTTAAAATAATTACCTCAACATAACAATTAACAAAAAACAAGGTACTTATTAAAAAGGAAAGCTTTTATAATGTATTTATTGTATAAATATTGCAAGTACCAACTTAAGGAGAGGACAACAGAAGTGCTCTTTAATTGGATAAGTTTATAAACAGAGGCTTCACGGTCTGCAGTATCAGAACAAAGTTTGTTCAGTTTAATATTTTAACATCAGTTTCATGGTTGTTATCTCTCCGGTTTGTATCAATTATAACGATATGATTTTAGGGACGAGGCCGTGTTTGAGAGTTGAAAATTTGTTTTCGTATTTTAAAGGAAACATGTTAAAATTTGTCTGAAGTACCCTCTGCATTAATCTGCCAATTAAAATTGTTTTATGGAAAATTCGTAATACAGTGAACGAGGGGAAATCGAACGTTAAACGATTTTATTTTGGGGATTATTCCAGTTTTAACGAGTTATTAAATTTAATTAAACGACATACTTTTTGCAAAAAAAATTGTAGAATTTTTCCTTTAAAGTCGATTAAAAAGCAAAGAGAACTGAATTAATTAATTATTTTTTTTTACTGCTTTTTAAACTCTGTTTGCAGTTTCTAACTGACTTTTAAACTGCTCCATAGCTTGCTTTATTAAATCAATAAAAATGCTGTGACAAACATTATGAAAAGCATTTATTTATAAATTTAAAGTTTATAATATCGAAGTCTGCCACATACTTGTTGACCGACAAATATGTAAGTTCAGAATTAGAATAAAACTGTGCAGAAAGCGAGATGATTTAAATGTGCCAAGAAAGCTAATGATGATAAAAGTCTTACAGATACTAAAATTGGAGTTAGAAAGTCACCGTTTGAAGGAATTTGGGGATGATTACACAGGTCTCCAAACAAAAAACCGCACAGAATTTTTAACCTATCTCCATTTGAAATATACTTGAGTGTGTAAAACCTCACAATTCGTATGAAACAAAATCATTTTAAATATAAAAATTCCGAAGTTTTACCCACTCAAGTGCATTTCCAATTATTTATGTAGCATATACGACACTATACGCTACTGAAACCTGGTGTTTAACAAAAAAGACAAATACTTGTCGAAAGAAATTTTGTAAAATAAATGACCCTGTAAAGAGTGATGGCGTGTGGCACATACTAACTCTGAACTGAGAACGCGATATGAGGAACCAGGTTTATAAACTACTGTAAGAATCAAAAATATAGATTGGATGGGAGACGTTGAAGGACCTCCCACAGTATCAAGAAAATAGAAAGAAACCCGGAAGGAGAAACAAGTAGAAGTCGACTGACGCTTAGATGGAGAGAGGAATTTCGCTGGGATCTAGCACCATTGGAACCAAAGCAGTGGAAAGAGAGAAGAGCGACTGCAGAGAACGTACGCGTGTGATGAGCTCTTTCAATATTTGGGCCGGTATTTAAAAGACGCCAACTTTAAATATAAAAACATTAAATCGCGCATTCCACGCAGTGGAAAGAGAGCAGAGGGACTACAGAGAATATAGGCGTGCGGCGAGCTCTTTCAGTATTGGGGCCGGCATTTAAAAGACGCCAACTTTAAATATAAAAACATTAAATCCAAGTTGCTTCTCATTCAAAAACGCATTGATGATCGATTTTTGTGGGAAAAATTATAGTTGAGATTGAGACAATGTAGTGTTTGTCAACGGCGCCTCACTTTGTATCTGGATTCTCAGAATAAAGTCATAGATGGTACAAGTTAATGCCCGAACAAATGTTCAACGTCCTTTAAAACTTCATGTATGGGGTTGCTTTAAGGTGGGAGGTGTTGGATCGTTATACTGACTTTCCGGGAATACGAAAATCTAGAATATTGTGTAAATTATTATAAGTGTTCTGCCGGTTGGTGAGTACTAAAATCACTTCCACATTAAAAAATATTTTCACCCTTTTAAAAGAAGACTGAAATACAAAGGAAAGTTGTAACTTGCCCATGTCTTCAAATCCTTTTCAGCTTCGGAATAGAGGCTGTCCTCTTCTTTGCCTTTGTGTACACATATCTTAGTGACAATATAAATTTCAACAAACAATTAACGTTTCTATGTTTTTATTAATACCAAAGTATTTTTAATAATATAAAAAATATTATTAAAAATGGGGTGTGAAGAACACAATACAAGTTCATTTATGTATTTTTGAATGTATATTCTCCAAAGACGTAGATACGTATTTCACATTTCTACATGATTCTCAACACGCCCCTGTTGGAGAAGACACATTCAAACAAACATAACTACGTTACTATCTAGCCGAAATTATTCAGACAGAGCGTGAAGGAATATTCAGCGCCGCCTACATAATAACAGCCGAAGCAGACGTGTTTTCTATAGTCGGTAACCACCATATCTATAAAAAACTGTATTCTCGTGTCTTCACTATTTATCGGCGTGTGCCGAATATGTATATGACAACATAATTTGAAACATACTTGAGTGGGTAAAACCTCACTACATTTGTTTAATACCAAAGTATTTTTAATAATATAAAAAATATTATTAATTAGTAGGTTTTACCCACTCAAGTATGTTTCAAATTATGTTGTCATATGTTTTTATTGTCAATTACTTGAGGATCCGCTATTAGACCTCTGATATCAGATCACTCAATAACAAAGGTTGGTCACCGAAGAAAATAAGAAAAAATAAGTCTATTTTTGCGCCATATTTTCTAGCATCATACTAAGCTGACGCTTTATTATAGACGACAATGTATATTGGTTTCATCCATTACTTCATTAAAGCTGATGTTCATGGAATGGAGCCGAAAATTTTATAAAAAAAAAATAAAAATAAAAAGATTTAAAACAAAATTATCTGACAAAGTCTTGTGTATAGTATTTCAGGAGACACACTGATTCGTTGGCCACAAATTTAATGATTTACAAAGGCATTTCGTGTAAGATATCTTTGCAAACTGGCTCGCTTGGTATTGCCCCAAGAACTCAAGACTTTACCTACTTGTTGGGATGAAACCAAATTGGCCATCCACATTATAATTAATACTAGCTGAAGTAGGTATATGAACATTCATCATTGTTTCAACAGGATATACGAGGTGCTACTCAAAAATTACCGGAATGCGAAAAAAAACAATAAATTGTTCTTTCAACTTATTCACTACCATCCTCTTCAAAGTACTCTACTTCCGCATGAATACAATGATCTCAGCGACTTGCCCATGATAGAAAGCAGTGCTGGAAAGCTTCGCGTGCTAACGTGTTCAACACTGCCTGCAATGCGGCCTGTATCTTCTCAATCGTCTCGAAACGGCCTCCCTTGAGGTTTAGTGTCAACTTCGGAAACAGGAAGAAGTGATAAAGGGCAAGATCTGGGGAGTAGGAAGGGTGGAGTGGTATTTCTGCCTTCGGTGATGCTAGAAACTAACGCACAAGTGACGGGTAGGTTGGGGCATTGTCTTGGTGTAGGATTCACAAATTTTAGGCCGCATGCGTCGAATGTTTTTTCTTAGTCGCTGAAGAACATCGCAATAAAATCGTTCATTAACTGTTTCACCACGCCATAAAATTTTCGGTGAGAATTCAACGTAGCACGGATAAGTTCCTAGCAGCGAAGCTGTCTTGAGGTAAGGGATTTTGCTGAAAGAGAGAATGTTTCATCAAAATATACTGGAAGAGTACTGACAATGAGGACACCGGCAAATATTTAACGCGTCAGACAACCACTTCAACGCAATCTGTTAGGTCTAAAAAAAACATTCCATTGTTTTGCAAATTACTGAAACGAATCTACTGAGAATCTTACATGATGCTTTACATTTTCACCCCTATAAAATGCAAGTCGTTCATAAGTTGCAAGGTGGTGACCGAGATGCCCAAAGAACTTTCTACAGGAATATGTTGGAAATTTTGCATCAAGACCAAAATGCGATTAATTCTTTATTTATGTCCGATAAAGCGCATTTTTATGTCAGTAGAAGTGTAAACAAACAAAAGTGCCGTTATTTGGCGGCTGAAAACCCACAACAATTACACGAAAAACCGCTTCACTGTATGGTGTGGTGTTTCATCATTTGGAATAGTAGGGCCGTATTATTTCGAGGAAAACGGAGCGTTACATTTTCATGTTAGAAACATACCTATGCTATCAACTACGTAGAGTAAGATGAAGACACATTTTTGTCGAACAAGATGGTGTCACACCACCTACAGCAAGGCAAAGTTTGATTTCGTTGCGGCGAATGTTCCAAACAGATTCATCTCAAGGTTTGGAGACTTACCATGGCCATCATAATCCCCCGACCTGACTGCGCCAGATTTTTTCTTTTGGGGGTAACTCAAGCAAAAAGTCTTTGAGAGACGCCCGCGGACAATTCAAGATCTTAAAGAAGCCATTCAAGAAGAAATACGTGCAATTAATTGTCCAATGTTACAAAGAGTAATCCATAATTTCAAGAGCAGACTTGAACAATGCCTTGAGCCAATGGGGGACACTTGAATGACGTTATTTTTAGGAATTAAAACTGCATATAATATAGTTCTCGTTTATCACAAATTTGTTTAATTTCGTTATTTTTTGATCTTGAAGTGAATGTTTGCAAGTAGATCATACCTATTGAAGAATCGTACAATTGCTTTAATAATGCTTAGAACTACTTAAAAATACACACACAAGAATATACAAGTATATTTATTTTAAGTTAAAATAAAAACTTGTATATATTTTAAATTGTACATTTAACGTGTATATCAGGTCGAATGCTCAATAGGGAATAGATTTTGTTTGAGAACGTGTGCTTATTTTATTGAGTAACAAATTGTAATTTTATTCATTATACGTCATTTTTTATTAAAAGCTGCATTGCAAGTTATTGTGTTTAACTGTGGAACGACACTTTACTTTAGATGAAATTAATTGAGCAATAGGTCATCTTGAAGGTGGCATGCGGCAAGTCGAAGTAGCTGAGCGGATAGAAATTTCCCAAAGTGTCATTAGCCGACTGTGGGGGCGTTTTAGGGAAGTCGGTAGTCCGGCGAAGGACATCTAGGTCGTTTTAAATGCTAGAAGGCAATCTATACTAACAGCACTTGAGTTGGTTACGGAACTACAGCCTGCCCATAATTTAATTGTTAAATGAGATACAGTGAAAAATCGTCTCCATGAAGCTGTACAACATTCTCGACGACGAATCAGATGTCCACCTCTCTCCAGAGGTAATCGCGGAGCAATTTTATACTGGTGTCAAGAATTTATAAACTGGGATGAAAATGCTTGGGGTACAATTTTTTTTATAGATGAATCCTGATTTGGATTTCATCCTGATTCTCGTCGGAAAAGGGTATTATAGCGATCTGGAAATATGGAACGTTTGAATCTTGTCCAGGAAGTACATAGTTACAGAGGTGGCACTGTTCTGATATGGAGCGGAATAATGATTGGCCGTCTAACCGAGCTCATTTTTTAAACTGATTTTTTTGACAATTCAGCAATATTTGGATAATATTCTTCAGCCCATTGTGCGTCCATTTGCCGGTACTGTTGGTCAAAATTTCTATCTGATGCACAACAATGATCGTCCACATGTCGCGCGTGTTGTGATGGACTGGTTAACAAGCGGAGGAATTGGTGTATTGCCATGGTCAGCACAGGTTAACAAACGGAGGAATTGATGTATTGCCATGGCCAGCACAGGTTAACAAACGGAAGAATTGATGTTTTGCCATGGCCAGCACAATCTCCGGATTCGAATCCCATCGGGCATGTATGGGACATGCTTCAGAGAAAAATTACTCCATACATGAGCAATATTCCTATACTGTTAGATTCAAGGAGCTTCTGACAGCAGAGTGGACACGTATACCATAACAACATATAGATCATGTAATTCTGTCGATGAACAATAGGTGTATGGCTGTGTTTAATCAACGTGGAGATCAAACTATATTAAAATGTTTTTTTTTAAATTTCTTTCTCGAAAATTGTCTGAAATCAAATCTAAAAATATTGCATTGTTTTAATTGCTTAAATTTTCGAAATATCTTTTTGTTTTAGTAAAGAATTTTGCATTAATATGTTACATATTTAAACAATAAATAACCTTAAATATCAATATTCTTTGAAATCAGTTATTGCTAATAGGATAACAAGTTTGTTATCACAAATGCGTAATACGTGCATAACGTATTGATATACTTAAACCTTTTAGGATAACAAGTGTTCATTTGAAAAGTCAATCCAGGTTACTTTGAAATTTTGATAGAATAAGACGCAAATATATTAGTATGTGTTTGTTGTTCCGTAAACATAAATCCAAATGACATTTGATAATGTCAATCACAAATATCAGTTAGTGCTTAAAATAATCGTGCGTCGATTCTGGTTTAAATAATTTGCTTCTCAGTTTTAAAATGGCTTTCACTTTAGAACATAAAATTTTTTTAGTCCAGGCTTATTTTCGAAGTGGTAATAAAATTAATGGTTTATGGGTTTATTCAGTTCAAGATAGCATGGTAGAATTTCAAGTTGAGTTTCCACATTTTGTAATAGATTATATACAATTTAAGAATACTTTGGATAGAACTTCAAAACTTTTTTCTGAAACTGGTAGTCTCTTAAGAAAATCAGGTAGCGGAGCAGTTAAGAAACGTACACCTCAAGTTGTCAATCGTGTTGAAGAAATAATGGAAAATGAACCACAAACATCTGTTCGACATTTGAGTCAACAAATAAACCTTTCTGTTGGTACAACTCACAAGTTATTAAAAAAGATATGCAACTTTATCCATGCCGTGTCACAGCAGTACAAGAATTGTTAGAAATTTATTACCCACGTAGACAACAGTTTTGGAATTGGTTTGTAAATATGAACAATAATGGAGAACTTTTGCAAAGAGTCATCTTTACTGATGAAGCATGGTTTCATAAAACGGGATACCTAAATTCACAAAATACAAGAATTTGGAGTAGTGAAAATCCACATGTAATTAATGAAGAATCGCTACATCCAGAGAAGGTGTTTGGGCAGCGATAAGCCAAAGGATTGGACCAATATTTTTTCAGGGAACGTTAACTGCTTAAAGGTACCGTACGGAAATTTTACAACCATTTGTCAATCAGTTGCATGATGATGAACTTAAAAATGCATATTTCCAACAAGACGGAGCACCTTGTCACTGTACTGCAGAATCTTTGGATTAATACAAAGGTATTTTTAATAATATAAAATATTATTAAAAATCTGGTGTAAAGAACACAAATGCAGGTTCACTATTAATATTTTCTGTGAACGTGTCCGAATATATCCTATCCCCAGAGACGTAGATACGTATTTCACCTTTCTAAAGGCTCATCGGTACGCCCCTGCTGGAGAAAGGATATTCTCAGACACATTCACAGAAAAGAACCACATCGCCCTATCACCGTAATTATCCAGACCGAGCGCAGAAGTAAATTCGGCGCTGCCTGTTGTCAGACAGCCGAAGTACCTCGCATACCTGCACGTTCAAGCGATTTAACACCTTGCGACTTCTTTTTGTGGCCTTATCTAAAAAATTACATATTTCGAACACCTATATTGAATTTGAATGATATGCTACAGAGAATCGAACAGAAATGCATGGAAACTAATAACAATCCAGTAATGTTGCAGAATATCATCAAAAATTTTGAACGGAGGATTTTAAAGTGCATTGATTTGAAGGACAATATTTTCAACATTTGTTATAGTTTTCAATAAATACCTATTATTTGTTATTTATTTGTATGTATGTATGAAACTGTTAAAATATACGACTTCATAGGTTAAGTAGTAAATTTTAATTTACGACATACTTCAAAATGTTTTCAGTAAATCAGATGCTACTAGATTGACTTTTCAAATGAACACTTGTTACTTATATTTGTAAAAATATCCTTAGACTTTTCTTGTATGTTCTAAGTTATAATATGTAGAATTTAATGCATAAAGCGCGAGAATTTTCTAAGTCCAGCCCATACCGTAATTATCAAATTAAAGAATATTCATAACCAATTATGCAAACATTCATATTCTTTCAATATTCTAATCGTACAATAGGCCGTAAATTGCTTTAAATTATTCCCTGCATATTTCCGAACTGAAGTAAAGTACTTGAGTTAAAGGTCCCACAGTTTAGGTGACAGACGAGTTGGCGCAAAGTCTCGTTCAGCCAAGAGGTTCGTTAAAATTTTACGGCTATTGCTTTTTTCATTTCTCCTTCTTTCTGTACGAGTCCGGTAATTTTAATTCCTGTTGTTCGATTTTCCACTATCGACGAGAAAATATTTTCATTTTCTTTCCGAACCAGTATGTCATAAATATTTCAGAGCTCATAAAAGCGAAAACTTATCGAGTATGACGTCAACAGGAATAAAGGATTTACTCACCCCTGTTCCAAATGTTTAACTTGAATAATGAATGGTTTTTGCCTGGGGTAAAGATATTTTGCTTGCAATAAAAGAAGGCTGTAATTGTTGATTCTGATTTACTAGAAACCTTCTCTTGAAAAGAATAATAAGAAAGAAAAGATCGTGTTGGAGTTTAGTAAATTCAATGTGTTTGACTTCCAACTTCAAGGCAAAAAGTTAATAAACGGTTTAATAGTACATTTTTTCTTTTAACAACGTTGGATTATTACTAGAATTCTCAGATTTTCCCCACATTCCAGAATCCTACTCACAAGGGAAGATCCCGAACCCGGAAATTCACAAAATTATGAAACTTACATCACATGTGGGTATGTACTAAGCAATTTTTTTTTGTCTGCGGAAACTGACTGGATGAAATGGATTTTTGAAAACTGGAAATTTTCCATTTTACCTCTGCGCATAAGTTAACGGTAAAAGACAGAGAAAAAGTTTTAACACAAAAAATGTTTGCTTGAATGAGTTTTATTAAGTAGCCAAGAAAAAAAAAGAATACAAATCTGAAAACACGTTACAGTTAACCTTTATATCGAAATGACAAATAAAACCAGCGATATTCATATATGAAAACGACAACGTTGAACTTTGTGTAACCTAATACAGTAAAAGTTCCTAAATACTACAACTATAACATGTACACTTATTACTTAGAGACCGGATCCGAGAGGTTGATGACTCATCGCCCACGAGCGTACTCTTGAACATTTGTATTTTTAAAGTTTTTAATTTTATTTATATAATTATACTTATACAGGCTGGCCCAAAATGACCGAAGGGGTTTGAGTTCATTATAACTTCTTATTTAAGACATAATTATTAAATTTTTTTAATTTTAAATACAGTATATTAATGGAGAATATTTTTAATTTAATTATGAAAAATTATATCTCGCAAGTGGTGGCCATTTTCTGCTTCGCATATTCGTGCTCTTGTAATAACCTAGTTGAGTAATGTATCGTACTACTTATCGTAGTCAAGGTGCGACCCCGGTCTTGTTTGTAGTGTATTCAAAAACATGACCTCGGTCCATCCGATTTACATACACAAGCGTTCTCAATACACATTACACGCTTTCAGCACTTGTTGATATTAAACTAAGGACACTAGTCAAAAGGAGCACACTCTAATGTATATAAGACGATCCATAAGATCAGAAGAGGGAGTCACAGACAGTCAGAGACAGTCAGGCATAGTTAGATATACAGTATGACATAGCGAGCGTAAGATAGAAGCCTCCTTTCGACTACTGTCTATATTGTTAATTATGTATATAGTTATTGTTGTATCGTTATAAGTGTTACCTAATTATATGATGTTACACCAACGTTACCTGCCTATTATTTAATGCATCAACGCATCTGCGAACCGACGCAGCGGTGTGGCCCCGCAGGACCGGGTCACATCACACTCTTTACAAAACATTTTCAATAACCTTTCGCAAAACTTCAGGTGTTATGTTGTTGATTTCGTCGCGTATATTATTTTTTGATTGCTGTATGGTTCGAGGCTTATTAATATAGACTTTTCCTTTCAAATAACCCCAAAGGAAACAGTATGAAGCGGTTAAATCCGGTGAACGCGGAGGCCAATTAAAATCGCTTGTACGGGAAATATTTCGTTCACCAAAGATGTCGCGTAAAAGAGCCATTGTGTCCCTCGCAGTGTGCGCTGTGGCTCCATCCTGTTTGAACCATACTTGCGGATGGTTTTCCACGGCTGGCCTTAAAAAATTTTCCAACATTGTCCGATATCTAACACCAGTGATGAAAACGGCGACACCGTGTTCATTTTCAAAAAAATATGGGTCAATTATCCTTTCCGACGAAACACCGCACCAAACGGTACACTTAAGTGGGTGTAATTCTCGCTGTTGAACTACTCTGGGATAATTGGAAATGGGCTTCGTCGCTCATAATTAAATTATGAATAAAATCATGATTTTCTTCTGCTTTTTGACGAAAATAAATTGCATAATCAAGTCGTTGCTGGTAATCTGTGGGTTTCAATTGTTGGACAAGCTGAATTTTGCATGGAAACATTCTCTGCAGCTACCCTCTTGAGAAGCCAAGTTGTGTCGAACGTCTCCTGGTTGATGTTTCTCCATCTTCCCGAATACTCTCCTGTACCCGTTCAATATTGTCATCCGTGTGCACCGTTCGTCGTCTACCGGCACCAGGAAGGTTCCTTACTGCCCCTTGTTCACGAAAATTTGAAACCAGACGGTTTATTGTTGACTCTGAGGGTCCAACCCGCACATTAAAATAACGACGATATGCACGCTGAGTCAAAACAATGGATCGTTGATTTGAGAAATAAAGTTCAACGATTTTGGCACGTTGTTCAATTGTGTACTGTTCCATTTTAAATTCCCCAAGTCTTCTTTACAAAATACTGAAAACCAAAAAAAAAAAAAAAATTTAATAAAAAAGTTATAAGGAATTAAAACCCCTTCGGTCATTTTGGGCCAGCCTGTAATAATAAAACTGGTATATAAACGGCTACAAAATACGAAATACATTTTTATTTGTTCATTTTGTAGTTCAAGTTGGGTAATAGTTATTTATGTAACCAGTTATGAAATGGGTTATTTTGTGTAACGAAATGGAATATTTGCAGGACGAGCGAGCGTAGCGAGCGAGATCCACAAAATGACATGAGTTACACAAACATTTCATAACGTGTTGCATACATGATTTTATCTAATTTTGATCAAAATATAGTTTTATAATTTTCCAGTTGATCTGACGTTAAACGTCATTACTAATTTCCTTAGAAATGCCATACGACATAAGTCGTAATAAATTAGTACCGACAGTTTTCATGCTATTGATAATAATTCATCTGACTGCCAGGTGTTTGTTAATTTAAGTATAAATATTTACTTTTATTAGCTAAATATTTCGTTGTATCGTACGAATAAAACTGTCGGATTCAAATTCAGGTGGATTACCAAGCAATATAGAAGAGGCCGCACAAAGTCGCCTGCATTATTAACCGCGATTCCACAAAAGTCGAAAGCCCGGTTCGATTTAGCTTATGAAAAATTTGGGAAGTGGTTTGAAGACAAAAAAATTAAATGGTTTAATGAGAAGGTTTTATTAGCCTATTTCGAAGGAAGAAAGAATTAAAAAATTTCAACACACTCTTTATTCCATGTTGCGAGGTGAATTGTCTTTGAAGAAGAATATTGATATTGCAAAATATACCAGTATTTCCAAAGATTTTAGTGTGAATATTTTGAAGGTTAAACGACATGGAGGCTGGAAGTCCAGTACTGAAGCAGAGGGTTATGTAGAGAATTCTATAGAAAATTGATTCTATAGAAAAGGGTTGCCACTAATATTCTTGGTGGATCAAGCTCAAATGCAAGTTCGGTTTTGCATCATGAAATCAGAGCAGTTGCTTGTAATGCAGTGTGTAATGATGTTTGTAATGCATAAAATGAAGATTCCACCAGTTTGTGTCATTGAAAGTTCCTCTTTTCTTTGTTGTCTTTATTAACTAGTGATGAAATGAATTTTTCATCACTGGTTACGAAACATTTTTCATTACGTAACTAAGTAAAGAGTTTCCTAACGTCATACACTTTTGAAAAGTGTCATTTTATGTGTCTAAATTAGATTAGAAAATTTGCCGAAGGCCACATCCGAAGTCACTTGAGCACTTTTCAAATTATTAACAGCCAATGTCGTTAAACTATCATTTAATTTGAGATTTCGATTTTCAAAATAAGTGATTTGTTTTGGCAAATTTACAAGGTTTTCCTGAAGAAAGTACAACTGATTTTTTTTTAAATATGGAATTTGTGTTAGTTCCTTGCACTCAGAAATACTCCGAGAATCGTCATTTAAACATGAAACGAAATTTTATAAACTATCGAAATTCTCTGCATAAAAACTAGTAGCTTCCAACCATGTCACCCATCTAGTTATTACTGGAAACGGAGGCAGTGACAAAGATGGCAGTTTTTCCCTGTAAAGAGCTACTCTCAATGATGCTTTTCTGAAAATTTTTTAAAAGCGGATGCAAGTCTATCAACTTCTGGAAAGGTGTCTCTGATATATTCACAGATCCTCTGGAGAGCATGTGCTACACAAGTAATATGCAGCATATTAGGATATGTTTCCTTTAATAGTCTGCCCGTTTTTAACATATATTACAAATAAAAGTACTTTTTCTTTGTACCTGTCGTCCGAATTAAGTATTTTTTGAATATTCTCGTTAATAGTTTTAGCAACTGTTTCCGCATCAACTGTATTTGCAACTTTTGTTGCTATTACATATGCGTTATATGGAATAGTTGGATGTGGTACACCAGTTACAATATTTACCACACAGCGTCCTAATATATCGAAAGTTTCGTCGGCACTTATCCAGAGGTACTGATTTGAAAGATGGCGTCTAATGCGTTCTACTGCTTTCGTGTAACACTTAGAAACATAATATTTGCGTAGGGTGGATTCATCAGGAACATTTCGACCAGTATATTTTTGGAGAAATATTTTTAAAGTGGGGTTGTTAAGTTTATTTAATGGAATATTAGCCGCCATAAAATTTTCACAGAGTTCTTCGCTAAAATTCTCATTTTCCAACGGTTCCAATTTCTGTGAATGTGTTTGCGATTTCATGGAATTTTTTAACGATATTTTACAGATTTTGCAATAAATTTCGGAATCACTGACCCTGGACATACAATCAGTATGACCTTGAATCCAACTCACCATTGTTCTCGGCGAAAAAGTAACTTAAACAATGCTCTAGATCTAAATAAATGAAAACTAAAAATGTATGCGTAAATTATTGAAACTGAACGAAATTCAGTGCACAATTACGTCGAAATAATTGGGTAGATTCAATCAAACGATATTAAGCAGGATCTACCACAAAAATTACGATGTAATTAACAGTTAAAACTATGATAACAAGAAACTAGCTCACAGCACTTTCGTTGAAAACAGATGTTCACGCTAGCCAGATCAATAGTGCATTAAATAACTGTGTGATGTACTTAAAGATGTTGTAGACTATTTATTTCGTCCGTTGTAATGACGACGTCATTTCAACCCGATGTGTCCGGTCTCTGCTTATTACTTATATGGATGGCGGAACATTACGTCACAATTTTTGTTTATATGACGTAAGACGAAATTTACAAGATAAATACTGTATACACGCATGAACGTTTTCAAAAGACATCGGGTTTTATAAAGAACACGTGTTCGCATGAAATTACAACTCCGATAAGATTAAAGTATTAAGAAAGAAATTACTTATTGTAAGATCTGTTTACCGAAAAGTTTTGTTTTTTTTTACGAGACCCACCCAGTTACAAAAGAAATATTACGAATTTGAAGATAACCAGGTTCATTGTAAGCATTGTGTTAGGTCCTGTATATCGGCCAGATGTTTATATTTTAGTTAAGCGTATATTTCGACGCGGGGCGGTTGAACTTGTAATGTTATAAACACATATATCAGTATATTAATATACCGCCTAATTCTGAGTAAACGCAATGATCCCAATGTATGAATATTTCTCTCGCTTTGAATACAATTCCCCTGAATGCTGTAGGCGCGTCAACATCGATGTCATACATATAGCAAGCGCCAATTAAGTTGGCGCGAAGAGGGGGTTTAGCAACAGACTGTTTTGTAATTGGCTTAACGCGTTCAGAGGATTTTTATTCGGAGCGGGAGAAATATTCGTACATTCAGGCCGTTGCGTTTGCTCAGAATCAGGCGGTATATTGAAAACATTTGTACATATTAACTTATACTGAGTAGGACTCTGGAATGTGGGGAAAAATAGCAACTCTAACAAAAGAGAGATCTCGCAAGACCGGCTAATTGGGTTCGATATGTAATTCGGCAATAATTCGGAGGTACAAAGACTGTTAGATCTAGAATATTACTAAATTCTAAAATTTCAAATTGGAATATATCTTCATCGTCACTAATTACAAACTGATTAAAATTTAAATCATTATTAAAATTTTCTAAATCAAATGTTCCGATGTGATTCTCGGTAACCTGAAAGTTTGACGCAACATTTCTTCGTTTTAATTTATCTCATTATATAATGCATCCGTGTCAAAATTAAGAATTCGCCAACCGTTTTAAAATCCCATTAGTGTTTTTTTTTTGCTTTTATTAGGATTGCCATTATGATACGCAAATCTTTGAGAAGGATCGTCTCTCAAAGATTTACGTGGCGATGTAGCAATGTTATGGTGAGGGAGGTCCATCTGATACGGTGCATTTAGATAATTTTGTATTTTTTTTCTTGTTTAGTAGAGATTTCAGAAGGGAATGGTTAGAATACTTGTTGCAGATGGTTTGCGAATACATCAACTTTTTCTTTATCCCTTCCTGCCCAGTTGTTTTTATTATCTTTAATTGGTGGGTTGTGTTGAACTGATCTTTTCAATTTTCTTATCGCCTTCTATAGTGAGTAATTCGTATCTTCTGTTGGTGTTACTTTCTCTAGGTAATTTTTAATATTTTGATTTTTGAAGTTAGCCAACATATCTTTTGGTACCTTTGTTATATCTACTTTTGTCTTCTACTGTTCTGGTCCGGTGCCATTGTCTTTTTAGATGACGTTTTTCGGCTAATTTTTGTTTGACTGTAATTGGAATTTCGTCCTTAAGCTCGTTCTTCATAGAATCTGGAGTAGCAAACCAAGCCGCGGATTGGATATCCTTTATTAATTTTTCGGCTGCCATCCCAATATCTATGGTAGATTTGAGTTGGATGTGTAAGGTGGGTATATTCATCAAATATCTCTCTAAATAGCTCCCAGTTGGTTTTGTTGCTGTCCAGAGAAGGCAGTTTTTCCTTATTAATGATTTTAGACTGAATCGTGATTATTATAGGTGTATGGTCCGACGACATTTAAAGACACGTTTCTGACTTGCATTTTTTTATATCTATACCTTTTATTAAAGCGAAATCAAGCAGATCTGGTGTCTTATTTACATCATTAGGCCAATGCGTTGGTTCGTCGGTCGAGATACGGTTTAGAATATTTTCCTTTACTGCCTTTAAAAGTTTTAATTGAGAAATTGATCCTCCTGTTGTCCAGAGGATGATTGGACAAATCAAAAGAAAACGGAGGACCATCGAAGATAGTGGCCCACTATCAATAATTTGAAGATTAAGTATTAATTGTTAATTGTTGTAATATATAGTTTATAAAGTAAAACAGTTTTGATAAAGTTATCAACATCTAAAATTTTTCTGAAAACTTTGGGACCGTACTTCAAAACCAACACACCATTACATTAATAAATAAATAATGATATTTAGTCTGTTGGGCATTAAAGGTTATTACATTTTATTATTAGTTCTATTCTAAATAAAGACGTGAAGAGATACACCATAAGCTCAATATAGATTATTTCCAGCGGTTCAATGAACGTTTTTTCTTAAATTAAACTGACCTAAATTATTTTTGTTAACTTGATAAATAATTGGTTAGATCACCAATGCCAAAATAATTTATCTTGTATCGGATTACAGAAGAAATTCTTTTATTATGCCATAAATTACTTTCGGATTTCCACTCTGAGGAACATGAGTAATGAGTGAGCATTTTGGGAACGAAAACAAAGGAAAAAAAGGAATGTTAACGTGCCGTCAACGACTTTTCGTGTTGCTCTGATTTGTTGCTTTAAGTAACTGTTATTAGAAAGATTGATGATCTCGATGGACTCTGTCCGGTTTTATCCTATCCTGGATTATAACACAGAGTAGGTTTTTTTTTTTTTTTGGTTTTGTTATCGATACGTAGTATTAGTGCCGCAAATAAGATTTAGATCTCCAAAAATTAATAGTTTTATACAAAATACTCGTAAACTTACATAAAGTATGTACACTGTGTTCTAGTTCTCATGAATACACCTAAATAACCTTTTTTTATTTTGGAAGTAATCAATATAATTTTTTTATCAGTTGTTAAGCCCCGACAATGCATCTTTTTGTATGAAGAGTTTTTATTAAGTAAACATCTGGCCAACTATGATTAAAATAAAACGGATTTAGATAATGAAAGAAGTATTAAGAAAAGTTGTTACAAATCACGTAAAAATTCCAAATATCAAATTTTGCTGAAAAAATTTCATTTTTAAATTATTTCACATTCTTATGACGTCAATATTAATCTACAGTTTGAAATTACTACAATTGGAGAAAAAACGTTTATGCTACGTGTCCAAAGCAGGTTTTGAGTTTTTTAATGTATTTTTTGTCGTGACCGAAGGTCGAGACAAAAAATCTCAAACTCAACTCAACATACTCTCAAACTCAACATACTCAAACTCAAAAAAACCTATGCTTTGCGAACTTAATATAAAAATAACTATATAGTTCTCAAGCGAGTGTTTTATTCTGAAAACTGTGTATAGCGAAAAGCTTCTCAAACCAGGCTTCAACAGCTTATGATAATCAGTACTTTGGGCTTCACTTATTTGTGTTTGGCGTTGCATTAGTCTGTAGGCTACTGGCATTGCTCTTCCTTGTATATGTATATCTAGGGATTATCAATTTTGTATCACTTCTAGCACAACGGTAGGAGTTGTTCTCAAGACCCCATATCTCAGGCAGAGAACAGCTTCGTTAAACAACCTTTTAAGCAGATCATTTATATAAGATTTTATATAAGATCGTCCACACATTCTGTGAGCAGCTTGTATCTGTTCTGGCTTCGACAGTGGCTTCGCCTATGGAGGACGCTATTAGTCTCCTTTCTTCGCACGCCCTCACATATCTTCTTGACACAGGTGATACTCCTTTCCTTTCTAAAGCCTCAATTAAAGAGTTTGTTGTAGCCTTATTAAATACTCCTTCTATATAAAAAATGTCTACCGCTATTTCTTTGCTATCAATCGACTTTGTAAGTAGCTTGTTTACGAGATGTGGTAAGTAAATAACGAGACCTTGCAAGCTGTGTAACGTGAAGAATGTTTATTAAAAAATCGCGAAACTGGGTTGAGTATAGCGTGCCTGTGTGAACAGCGATCGTCGAATGTTGTTGCTCACCGGCAAAACTAGGTACCAACAGAGAAGCAATTCGTATGATCTGGCATAAGGTAAACGTCATAATGATGAAATTAGTTCGCAGAATGTACGCCGACAACCATTTGACGAATTGTGAAGAAATGCTGTAGCCCTAGATTACGATTAGTGGTAACATTGTTTCCGGCCCTCCAATGTTGCGAGAACTGTATATTTATTTTTTAGCTCGACTGCATGAAACTATTCGTTTGATAATAAGTAATTTTTTTAAAGCTGAAATTAATGAATCTCATCTAAAGTCATAGCATAACATTTGTCAACATTCAAAACAAGCTTATTCCTTTTGGACCAATTAGTCAAACTCAAATTATATTGAAGTATGTCTACATCGCATTGATTACAGATACTATGAAAGAGTTTAACATCATCGTCATATGCTAATACTTGACCAGATGGAAACAAATTTCATGAATGTATTAAAAAGCAAAGGACCAAAATTTTATCTTTGCGAAATTCCAGACGATGCAACAAATCCTAATGACTTAAAACCATTATAAAAGAAACATATCCATGTCTATTGGACAAGTAAGAGTTGATTAAATTACAAAAGGCAGCTTCCAGACCAAAAGAATGAAGTTTCTGTATAAGAGGCATATGATTAATTGTAACGTGTCTTCGAAAACTTTTCTCAATATAGTAGGCTGTTTTTTAAGTAATTAATTAATCAAATATTGATGCACATGCGGAGCTTTAGAAAACTTCAAATTCTGACAATTGTTATATACAGTATGACTGAAGTTTCCTTTTGTTAACTTAAATAACATAAAACAAACTTAAAAACAATAACATTTTTTAATTTAAAAATTTAAAATAAAAATATAAATTAATAATAGTAACAAAAACGATATTTTTAGGATAGTTAATACGTACTTTACATGTCTACAACAGGTGTTCGAAGTTTCCCCCACCGACTCGCACACACAACTCCAAACGTCGAATGAGTGCTTCGTTGACACGCTCAAGGACATTTTGCTCCCGTATTAAAGTACTTGCTTCATTCATACGATTTTGCAATTCATCGATGGTATCTATTTCATTCACATACACCAGTTGTTTTAAATAGCCCCAGAAGACATGTTCCAAGTAAACTGTAGTCTCACATATTAAACTTGACCCTGACACAGTTTCATATCGTTACGGCCACTCATCCGTTACTGGCCTATTATGTATGAAATTTGTACAGTGAAACTTGAAAACATTGGGCTGTTATAAATTTTTTTCTTGCGTTACTAGACAACTTTTATTAGAAAATTTTTTTACTATTTTATTTGTTGAATTTTTTGGAATATATCCCCCCAAAAAAAACAAAAGGAAACTTCAGTCATACTGTATATAAATTCAAATTATAAACGCTTATATTTTTTAAATTATTTTATTATAATGTTAAGAGTTACAATATAAAATATTTATTATTGAAAGTTACTATAGAACTGGCGAAAAATTAGAAAATGAAGGTTATGTTTATTCCGCTAATCAGTGCTTACATGATTTCCGGCAACAGTATCCTAATTTTCCAGTTACTTTCGCACAACTACAAAAACATATTCAAGCTTGTGTTATTAAATTTGGTGAAACAGAGGCAATAACTCCTAAACCTGGCGGTGGAGCATCTAGAAAACGAACAGCAAATTGAAAATAAGTAAAATGTGATATCTTAATAATAGGCAGTCTCAATAGTCGGTACTTGTACCTGTCTTGTTTAATCTGCATATTTCTGACATGCCAGACACAACGTCAAAATTAGTTTGAATATGCTGTTGACCTGGAACGCAGTAAAACCATAAAAGAAACTAGCAACATGCTTCTAGAGGACCTCTCCGTGCTGAGAAAATATTTCGCCGGTTGCAGATAAATCCCGAATATAAACGAAACTAAAGTATCGTGCTTTCCCTTCAATAACAAATAAGCTCATTTAGAGTCTCAAGTGTACTTCATTAACAACTTGCCGCATTGTAATCCTTACCAAAAATATCTAGGAGTAACAACAGATCGCAAACTTTCATACAAAAAAAACATCTACAGAAAACCGCAGCTAAGATAAACACCAGATAACATAATGAACAAACTCTTCGCTATTACCTGAGCCCCTAACGCATTCACCCTTAAAACGTCAGCGTTTAGCCCTGTCTGCGTGGTAGCTGAATACTGCGCCCAAATTTGGTTAAACAAGTTAGCACGTAAAGATGATCAACATTAAAGTCGATGAAATCATGAGACCATAAGAATAATTATAGCGGCTGTTTAAAAGGAACACCTTTACCTTGGCTCCCCCTTACCATTCGCAAACAGGAATGTCTGGTTAGCGAATACGACAAAATATTATCAATATTAATAATAATATTAAAATAATATCACTGTTACGTTTAAAAATATCATTTTTAAATAATAATTGTGTGTTTCGCTTCGTGCTGTACTTGGTTCTTCTTCTTCCAATTGTATCCCGCCGTACGAACAACAAATGTCCGGATGATGATAATGTAATCGTATTTCGAATCGCCTCCGTCTAACTCTTCTGTGCGATCGCGTCTAGTTTGGATCACTTAAGTTTAGTATGTCGATCTCAATACACGTGCTGTGTAGTGTCACTTGCAATTGTAAAATTTAGATCCATAAAGTTAACAACGTTTCGTCCAGGAACCCATCCGTCTTTACTGAGTTGTAGCTGTGGTATTGGTCGGCTGACTCGTCCACGTACGGTATGTCCGAGGAGGGCTATTGAATTTAGGTAAAATTTAGGCAAATTTTGTTTAGGAGTTTTGTTGCTTGCACGAGGTAGTTAGCACCCCACTTCCCAGTACAAAGTGACCTGCCTGATGCCGACCTGTCGAGACTGAAGTCTAGATCTCCTCCACTCTTGCTAGAAAAACAACTTATATCAGAAAATTTCAATTTCAATGATAGGTGGAGGGAGTATTAAGAAGCTTGAAACTCGCTCAAGCAGTCAATACCACTGATCCCACCTTGCCCTTACCAGGAATGTATCTAAGTAGTTGTTTGGGCTATTTCAATCGTTTATAGGATTTGAATAAGCCGATGTTTGACAGTCGATCTACTGCCACCTTCAGGGTAGCACTGAAAAGGCCGGGTTCTTGCCAAACTCGTGTCTGGCAAGAACTGGCCAGCCATGAGAGCGTAGTGATTAGTGTGCTTGATTTAGTTCAAAGTTTTGAATTTCAGAACTGGCTCGAATCTGACACGAGTACATTTCGCGCAATAAAAAAATTAGGAAGACATACATGTCGGAAGAAAACAAGAAAAAAGATAAAAGAAAACAGTAAGATTTGACTTATGTTAAAATTTCAGTACTCATGTAAATCGTTGGACTACACAAAATGGCGTCACAAATTGTCCCTCTCTTCCAATTTTCGTAACTTAATAATTAATAGATCGATGTAATTATGTTTGTTTTTGAAATACCAATTATGCAGTTATATAATTGGTATTTCGTATAGCTGAATTCGAAGAGATGAAGATGCAACGAAACTTGCAACGTTGGATTAAAGCCCTAGATCTTGGTCAAACGAACACGTGCTCAGGCTATTAGTAGGTTTAAATTCACGCACCTCAGGTTTTCGAACCCCTCTGGATTTAGGAGTATGCTCAACACCCTATAGAAAGAATTACCATCAATCTCAGCGATACAAAAAAAACAAGGGGTTAAATGTAATGAAAAGTTAGCGAGACTAGATGGAATTCTTTTACATGTAGCGACAATTAATCACCCAAAAACGGGACTCAGCCGAGATAGTTAGCACGACGTTCTATCCACTCTTGCTAAATGTGCTAAATTTCTCCCACAATATCAAAACGGTAAGTTTCGAATCAAAGAACGTCTTCTCATCTAGGTAACGTCTACCGCCCACCACTAACATTCTCACAAAAATTACGAAGCCTCGCGCGCACAACTCTTTCCTTTCTACTTCGAACATTTTCAAATACATAAACGATTCTGTTCCTTTGTAATCTTAATATTGTGGTATTAATATAATCAAGTAATAAATTTAATTGTCTCTTTGTTCCTGTGAAACCTTGTAATACGAGGTGTGGCAATTAAGTACCGGGAATTTAGTTATAACTCGGGAACTGGCAACACTGTGTTGTTCGTAAATATGTCTGGAAAGAGGGGACCTTCCTTTAGTACCAGTCGAAGTTGATAGCACGTTTGATTTGTGTTTTATGTGTTTTTTGAAAGTAACTTCTTTAGTTTCATCGTGAAAATGAGTGGCTCACATTACAAGCCACGTGTTGTGATCCAATTTTTAGTGAAATCTGGCGACAAACTCTCGGAAATCATTCGAAAATTGAAGGTGGTGTACGGAGACGAGTACATATCGAGAACGCGCGTGTATGAATGAGCGAACCGGTTCAAGGAGGGGTGTGAATCTGTAGATGGCGATCCGTGTGAAGGAGCTCCCGCCACCTCTCGTACCGCCGCAAATGTCGATCGTCTGCTCGCGCTGATCACGTCTGACCGGAGCGTAAGCATTCCTGAGTTGTCTGACGAGTTAAACATCATGAAAGTAACCGTTCGCAAGATGTTACACAATTTGAATATGCGAAAGATTTGCGCAAAGATGGTTCCAAAACTTCTCACTCATCAACAGAAACACATGCGAAAATCGATCTGCGAGGATTTGTTGTGCCGCATAAGGAGCGACGGCAGAGATTGGATGAGTCGTGTAGTCATTGGAGATGAGACCTGGATATTTGAGTATGACTCCGAGACCCGTAAAGAAAGTCAGCAGTGGGTGGCAAAGGGTGGGCAGAATGTCCAAGTCACGACTGAAGGCAACGTTGATCGTTTTTTTCGAAATCTGCGGCATCATTTATCGTAAATATGTTTCCGCCGGCCAAACAGTTCTATGTTAGCGTCTTGGAGCAGTTGCGGGCATGCATTTTCCGTGTGCGGCCCGAACTCGCCGCGAACGGCCGGATCTTGGATCTCTCATTCATTGTGCAAGAGTTTCTGGCGAAACGTTGCCGCACACACACTATAACCCCGATATCGCCCCCTGCGACTTTTTCCTATTCCCCAAGATGAAGTCGCACCTCAAGGGAACTCATCATGGCGGCATACAGGAGGTCAAGGAAACTGTAACCGCGGTGGTGAGCGGTTTAATTTCGGAGGATTACCACAGATGCTTCCAATCGTGGGAGCAACGTTGGAATCATTGTGTTGAGTTAGAGGGAGATTATTTTTTTTCTGGAGAGATTCTAGGAAATAAATTTGGACATTAAAAGAAATGAGTTTTGTGTTAGAAGTTAAAGTAAAATCTTTGATTTTGTTTATCAGTACATATGAGTCTTTTATTCTTAATTTAGGTTTATATCCTATATATTTAATAATAATATCTATGAGTCTTTTGAAGACTTTAAAGGGCGGGGCTGTAACATATGAAATAACCGGACAAATCGGGTAATTTTCTTTATGTAATTTAATAAGGAAGTGAAACGATCGTAACTTTGTAAAGCAAAAAGTAGTGAAATTCATTAAAATTGGTTTTATTTTATCCCGATAATTGTTGTCAATCTACATATATTTTTCTCGTAATGTTGTTACTTTGATTTATATGAATAATTTCAAAATCTACCAAACCTTTCGGGAAAAATAGAAATACAATTTACGTAAATAACCCCCTATTCAGTTAACGTTTTTTAAATTCACTGTAATAAACATATCGAAAATACGACGGGTTTTCCGTAAACAACGATATTCCCAAAATACCACGATAAAATTGTATTTGGAGAGTAAGCTCTGAGATTTGGAATAGACCGATACACAATCTCATTTTGAATAAAGGTAATTTTTTCCTCGACATTGGATTTTGTTTGCCTGCAATACGCCCAGGATTGGTCTAGAAATATTGTCAGTGTAAACGTCTGTGCTATATTCGTTATGAAACGAATCCGAGGTACGAGATTGAAATTCCGTGGACGTCGGCTCGTGAAGCACGTTGATTGATTCCAGCCTGCGCTGCAACGAAATAAGTCAAGGGAGAGCTGTTGCATTGTACGCCAAACTAACGTAATATGAAAAAGGAATCTCTTACGGGCGAGCACGCTATTTGAAATTGAATACGTTCCGAATGGCGTGTCATTGTACGCTTTAGTTCAGTAGTTCAGAAATTTTCTCATTGTATTAGTAGAAAGAGAATGCACATATAGGATTTCTTTCTTTTTGTCTCTACGCTCTATATGAGGTTATAAGATCTGGCTTTCTCGTTTATTTGTAGACGCAGTTATTGTGTTTGGTTCTTTTTCGTATTATAGAGTATTTGGTTTCAACCTTTTAGATTAAACTGTATTCAAACAAAGGAACGAATCATTATAATTGCCTTTATTATCCAACAGATAAATTTATTTCTCGGATGATAAAAAAATTGGAGCTTTATTTTTAACTGAAAATAGTACACACATAATATTGACAAATGAAAAAAAAAATGCGATAGTATTTATGATATATACAGTCTCGCAGTAGCGTAACACACTTTTTCAAATATCTTTGTCATTTTTTTCTCGCTAATGAGAGGGTATTTTGGGAAAATATTCTATTAAATTATAAATCTTTCCGTTTTTCATACGTTGTCTTTTTATTTTAAGGACACCCGGTATATATATATATGTACTTGTAAGTATTATCGACCATCTTATAATAATGAATAATTAATTGATCGGGTAAGCGGTCTGTCAACAAAAAAATCTATTTCAAGCTCTATATTTCGTAGCCATTGGCTACTTCTTCATGGACCGAAAACAGAGCTAAAAATTAGCAGTGAACGTAACTAAACATATTAAAATAGATTTACATTAAATTGACTTATCTCTTGTTCAGAGTATATGTATATATGTTTTTAAAAGGTTGACATGAAATCAACAGATAGTCAATTTAATGTAAATCTATTTTAGCATGTTTAGTTACGTTCACTGCTAATATTTAACTCTGTTTTTAGTCTCCTGAAGAAGTAGCCAATGGCTATGAAATATAGAGGGTGAAATAAATAAGTTTTTTAGTAGACAAACCAGTTACCCGATTAATTAATTATTCATTATATATATATATATATATATATATATATATATATATATATATATATATGTATATATGTATATATGTATATATAAGTCAATTCAATTTGTTGGCGATTTAAGGTCTGGTTTTACTTCAAAATGTATATATTTAAAACAAACCTACATGTTTCGGCAAATGAAGCCTTTTTCAAGGAATATAAAATATAAATGACAGTATATTAATGTTATACTTATACATTTGTAGTTGCCATGGATAAAATTATTCAAAGATACATTCTAGTTTAATAATAATAAATCATGCCTTAGTATTCTAAAATAGATAGACAAGAAAAACAGGGAAAAGCAAGACATGAGTTATTATTATGTATGCGCCTATGGAGCGACTTAAGATGTTAAGCTGTCGGCATTCGCCTTAAACGAAAAGGAAAACCACGAAAACCTACTCGGACAGCCAGTCAGGGATCAAAACACGGAACCGTCAGCATGATAAGCAAATGTATAGATAATTAAATAACATAAGATTATATAATTATATAACAGCAAATATATGGTAAATTGCAGATCGTTACTTAATTAAGTTATAGTATATACTGCTTAAACTTTTTATATTACTTCTGTTGTTAATTGAATTTTTTTCTTGTTTAATACTAATCATTTCTTTATTATTATTAAACTAGAATGTATCGCTTTGAATAATTTTATCCATGGCCACTGGCCACTAATTATCTGAAAAATCGGAGACTGTGGCTTTTAAGTGAATAAAAAAATTAAAAACCCTTACCATAATTGTGGTAAGGGTGGTAAGGTTAATTAATCTGGCAAGCTGTTGCACCTAGGTTTAGTCCATCCTAAACTTAACACTGTTATCACTAGGAGTTATTAAATTCACTGTTATCACAAAGATCTTTATGCAATTCGTATCACCGAGACGAAACACTTGTTGACTCTATCAATGATCACTTCGAACTTCTCTTACAACAAAGTTCTTAGATTATTATTATCGAGTAATCCTCGCGTCTCCACGTTTTTTCAAGATATTTTAAATCAAACGGTATAATGACATATTTGTTGGTGAAAAGCTTATGTGGAATCACTAAGTGATCTATTGTTTGTACATGTATTTAAAATATTTGCATTTGGTATTTTTTGGTTAATATAATAAACTTGTAATTGGGAAAACCTGTTGGGCAATAAAGCTATAATTATCACTATTATTGTTTCTTTTCTAATTAAAATTAATTTTGCATTCGAACTTTTAAATTAAACAGAACAATTTGGAAAAGTTTGTGAAGATCCTTAAAACTTCGTCGACAATTTTTATTTATTTTTTTTCCTGTTCCTTGCAGATAACGAAATCAATCGAGCGAATCGTGAAAAGCAAAAAGTTCGAAATACCCACTTTGTTTCTTATTCCCCCTAATCTTTTTTTATTAACTTTAGCGGACGTATAAAATGGAAGCACCAAAGAAATCATTGTTTGAAAGTAATTTAGCAGAGTCCGATCTTAACTTTAAAGTAGTGTTTTTATTTAAATTACAATTACTTTACGGTTAAAAAATCGTTCGAAAAATTTTAGAAAAGAGGAATTTTCATTAAAGCCGGAGTGGATTTACTGCGGAGGTGGATATCTCTGCAAAAAGACCTTTCTGAAAGCCCGCGGTTTTTCTATTCTCTGCCGCTTGTCAGTCTTTTAATTTATCTCTAAAAGCGACTGCAAAACCGTCATACGCAGTGCCCGAGAAGTCAAGACCTCAATTAATCAAGATGAAGTGTAAACTTTTAGCATATACTATATCCTGTACCGCGTAAATACTCCGTATAGTTTATGACAAGCACTTCGTACAACATTGTAAATCTCCACATATTAATGGCCTTAAGTTGTTCGGATCTTACTTCCTCCTCTTTTATGCAGCAATTTTCGTTGGTGTGTATAGAAGGCCTTGCGGTGGATTAAAAGGTGACTTGTCCGAGTTCATCCACTTTTGTTAATCGTAACAGCTTGTAGCTGTACAAACTTTACTGGAATTATTCAATGTCACGGCGGTTATCCCTTTAAAAGAGTTTCTGGGACGATTTAACCCAAGTAAACTAAACTGCTCAAAAGAATTAGCGGATATTTATTATTTTGATTAAAAAGGGTTGTAAATATTAAAATAAATAGCATTTTAATGATAAGGATACTTAAAGGACATATTTGACTAAGTACAGGCAAAAATAAACATTGCCGTTTAATTTCATTTTAACGTTTATCAGGATTTTGAGAAAATAAACTTAACAGAAGTATAATTTTGGTAATTGTTATGAAAAATGAAAATCAATAAGACGTATGATCTCCTCGGACGGCCAACATGGCTTGACATCGTGCTAGCATGGAATGAACCAAATTATCAGACAATTCCTGGGGAATGTTGTCCCACTCTTCTCTAAGAGCTATTTGAAGTTCTGAAACTGAACAAAGTGCAAGATTTCGTGAGGCAATACGTTTTCCGAATGCATCTCAGACGTCTTCGATAGGATTACCGTCCGGGGAATTGGCTGGCCGGTCTATTCTATCGATTCCCACTTCTTCAAACCAATTGTTAACAATGTTTGCTTGATGGTCTCAGTATTTCATCCAAATACCTTTAAGCAGTAAGTGAACCATTCTGAATAAAATACAGTTCGGTATGGCCTCTGATACTTATTCCTGCCCACACCCTCGCATCGCCACCGTTATACCGAGGCCTTTCCCGGAGAAATTGAGTGGTATTTTGTGTTCGTGGTTCACGTCAAATCAAAACACATCTGTTATCTGGATGCACACTGACTCGTTACTAAACAAAACTCGGTGAAACATTTGTCGGTGTTACTTTAAGTCCCAATAATTTATTAATGTAAACACTGTGGCAAAGTTGGACCTCAAGCTCGCTTTATATATTAACATTAATAAATAAAGAATTAGTATTCACTTATCAATGAATACAGGTTATAAAGAGTTTACCAATAAGAGTGTTAGAACTTTGACATAGGACACAATAAAGATCACAAGAAACATTTCATTATGGTTGATTTTATTTTAAAGGCCAATCAGTTACATTATGTTTTCAATATATCATTCAAATGACCTCCCCTACTTCGTTGGCATAAATGGAAACTTGAAGCCCAATTTCTGATTACTTTTTCAAACATATCAGATATTGAATTGTGGATGCGATTTCTCCTTAAGGTCACGAATCGGAAATCACGTGGTCTAACACAGATATGGCGTAAATTCGCAGGAATCTTCTTTACCATTCTGTAGAAGCTTCCTTTAATAGGTTAAATATGACAGTACAGAGCGATATGTCAATTAATCTGTTTCGGACAGTACGCCAAAGTGAACGTCTCGTGTGATTTTGTAATTATGTAAAAAACTGAGTTGAGAGCAGTGACCAAGTACTTTCAATTTGAAAGGCTTAACACCAACCGAAATCAAAGCAGAGCTGGATTCAACACTATTAGAATCCTTCGTTTTCAATGGTTAAAAACTGGCTGTCGAACTTAAGAGTGGGCGTATGGGCACAAATGATGAACCCCGTAGTAGATGTCTAAAAACTGTTACTGTTCCGGATGTGATTGACAAAGTCCACCGTTTCGTCTTTGATGACCGTCGAGTAAAAGTGCGCGAGATAATAGACATTGTAGGTATCTCAAATGACAGTGTGCACAGAATTTTAACTGAAGAATTGGAAATAAAAAAATATTTGGAGCGTTGGGTGCAGCGGGTTCTCCACATCGGAGCATAAACTGATTCGTTTGAGTGCTTGTCGCGCCCTTTTGGCGCATTTTCGCCGCAATCAGATGGACTTTGTACTGCGTTTCATTACCGTCGATGAAATCTGGGTTCAGCATTACACTTCCGAAACCAAAGAACAATACCGCACCCGCCAACAAGTCTACGATTGCAATGGCAATAATTCGTGAATTGGTATTTGAATTAATGCCTCATTCGCCTTATGCCCCAGATTTGACTCCCAGCAATTAACATCTCTTTCCAAACCTGAAAAAATGGCTGGGCGGTAAGAGGTTTTGGCGTAATTCCAAGGTATGTCGAGGACTTGGATTCATCGACTTGCAATGAAGGCATTACTAATTTGGAATATCGTTGGAGTAGGTGTGTTGAGCGAGCAGGAGACTATACTAAAAAATGTAATGTTTTTCGTCAAAAAACTTGTGTTTTCTTTGTTAGGCAATGTAGTGCCGAACCACCCTCGTATTGTCGTAGACCTGAGACTTGAAATAGCCCCATAGAGAAATGTTCGTGGGTGACAGATCGCAAGATCTTGGCGGTCAATTTACATTTCTGGCAATAACCCGCTTAGTAAAGTTTTCTTGCTGCAGTCCGAAGAGTAATATAGAATAGGATAGACTACAGAAAATCGCACAAAAAAGAGTAGCAACAATACATGACAATGAAAATAAGCAACTGGAAATAATATAGGAATGGATCGGGAATCCAATCATGTGGACGCAGTGTAGACAAATAGATTATAGGCAAAGAAGAAGAAGAAGTTTCTACTAGAAAATTTCGCAATTGATTCGAAAGTGTACTACCATAAACTGGACAAATCGAGTAATACCATCAAATTGGAAAGGTCAGAGTTGATGAACAGAAAATGTGTAGTGTTTCACTAAGATAACGTCAGAACTCACACAAGTTTGGTAACTTTCAAGGATACTGGTAGGGATGGCTTTCACTCATGTAGTGGGGTATGTGGAGAGCAGGGATGACATGACATTCGTTGTTCGTATCTCGATGCGTGCGATATTGTGTCTGAGCAAACTCTCATGAAAAAGTAAACTAAATTTTGTACATTTCATTTAGAATTTTGTTTCGTTTTTTTATAAGAATTTTATTAAATTTTCATTAATAATTTTATTTTAGTTACAATTTTTAAAGAGCTTTATTTAAGTTCAATGTTAACACATGAATTACAAAAGTAGATAATAAAAGCGTATGTACTAATAGCGGCTGGAGTTCCTTAAAGCAAACTTGTATATTCACACTTTCATTCTGCCATTATAAACACATATTAAATACGGACCTAAACCATAGTATAAGTAATATAGTAGGGGCATTTCCCCAATTATGAATGAAAATCGTAGACAGATTTATGTGACCCTGATTTCAAGTTTAGGATGTCGAAAGTGCAATTAATGAGTTTTCTTTGTATTTACACATAAAAATATGCAGATTACTATTACAATATCATTACCAGAGACCGGACACATCGAGTTGAAATGACGTCGTCATTACGACGGACGATATAAATAGTCTACAACATCTGTAAGTACATCACGCAGTTATTGAATGCACTATTGGGCTGACTAGCGCGCACATCTGTTTTCATCGAGAATTGCGGCGTTTTTGGTTGGATATTTACAGTTAAATTTCTGTTTTGATGGGCGTAGATAGAAGCGTGTGGAATTTTAATAATTTAGTCTATTTAAATTATATTTCGTAAGATAAATAAGATAAAGTGCTGTGAGTTAGTTTCTTGTTTTCATAGTTTGAACTGTTAATTACATCGTAATTTTTGTGATAGATCCTGATTAATATCGTCATTAGATGTGGCTATTAATAATTTGAAGAGTATTCCAAGTGACTTCGGATGTGACCTTCGGCAAAAGTTAGACGCAGTGTTTAATAGAAATCCAGATTTAATAACATTGCGGCAATTGTGCATAGGGACAATGCCACAACATCCAACTGCAAAATACGCGGAAATAAAAGAATATTTCCAGTATGCACCTATAACCAGTTGCGATGTAGAAAGGACGTTTTCTATTTACAAGAATTTATTTCATTGAAAGAGAACAAATTTTACAGAAGAGATCCTTGAGAAAGTATTGCTAGTAAATATTAATACTCCTTTCCTCAACTTAAACTAAAAAATGAACAAATAAAAATGTATTTCGTATTTTGTAGCCGTATATACCCGTTTTATTATTATAAGTCTAAGTATATAAATAAAATTAAAAACTTTAAAAATACAATTGTTCAATAGTACGCTCGTGGGTGATAAGTCATCAACCTCTCGTGTCCGGTCTCTAATCATTACTACATTACTTATATCTGGAAAGTTCTACGCAGTGATAAGGATATATTGAAAAATAATTGTCATATGGTTTGTCGATAGCTGCGTACGCTTTATATTACTATGACTACCAGAAAAATAATGAAAATAAGTTACCCGCCTTTTCACACCACAGTTTTAATCTATGGGAAATCCAATAGTATCCCTATTATATTGCTTATACTATGCCGAAACTAAACTACGCCTACGTTCATTAGAGTCACATGTACGTGTAAATATGCGTGCGCTAGTGTGTGTAATACACTTCGCAATTTCCACTGTTACTTCAGTCAATCTGTATATTTGATTCTCGTCTTGTATTTAAGATTTCTATGAAAGATAAAATATAAACCAAGTTTAAGGCAATATTACCCACCTAAAGTTGTTTTTTAGGTCTCACAAGTCATTGTTTATTTGATAAGTAATTATTTGAATAAATCAAATTGTTATTAACATTGATTTCATATCTACATTGTATTAAAGTACTTGTTTTAAAGCTTTTGTTGTAATTGTTCGGACTTTTTTAATGCTTTTTTGAGCAAATGTTCGTGTTTTTTTAAGTACCTTTTTTCGTGTTTTTAATGCTTTTTTATCGGCTCTCTGCTCATAACATTTTATCCATAAACAGAACAAAGTTCTGTTCTTTGCAAACAGAAATCGGATAACAGCACACAATTCACAGTCGCGGGATTTTCAATTGCAACAGTCATTTTAAACGACCAAAATAGCACTAAAGAATATCCGAACGATTCCCGCACTAGCACTGCCAGACTTGCACTGAACATGAAAACACCTCAGCGCTGCTACCGCGCCGATATCTCCACTCCTCTGCTCAATAGGCGGAAACGGAACTTACTTTACAAATCGCCCTCGTAGGTACTTTCAGAACAACCAGGTAGTTATACGAAATTTCAGTATGCTACAGCATTAACATATAGCTATATTAATTTCATTATTTTCAAATAATGTATTCAAAGAAGCAATTTCAAACGCTAAAAGTGTACACTTAAAACGTTAGACTCCGAGAGATAATCAGAAACAATGAGATCACATGCTGTGTTATGTTGTTAATTTGCATTTACAGTAAAGTTTGTTATGGATGCGGACCTGTTTAGAATTCAATAACCCATAGAGTCACTAAAACTGGCTGATTATATTGACGACCACCGTTGAGAGCTAGCAGCTTTGTGTCATGGCCACGCATAGCACAATGTACAATTTTCATACATATAAGCCACATTTATTACAATAAATCGTATGCTAACGCTTGTAGAAAATTATATGGTACTATTATACACAATTTTGAAGAAAATTTATGTACATTTATGCCACCTATAACATAGGTAATAGTTCGCATAAAATTTGCATGAAATGAAGGCTACTTTAGACAAGAATACATTTCAGATTATTTCCATAAATAGCACGTATTTTAGAAACTAAATAAATGCTGTTTTCCTTTTAAAGGCGTTCAAGTTATTATCTTTCTTGAATATACATAGTTAAAAGTATGGAGACGGCGATTTATTGTCGTTAATATTCATTTTAGGGAATTATGTTCATTATAAAAGTTTGTTAGGATATTTTGCTCTACATTTGAGAATATTTGATTTTTTTTTTCTTCAATTGTTTTTTTAGTTACGCCTGTCCGCGCAGTTTTTTTAAATGGGAACTAGTAAATTTTACTCTACCATTCGATAGAGAATTTTTTTCTCTTTACAATAATATTTTTGTTTTTTTAAAATTCATTTTATTAACTTTTTATAAGAAAAGGCCGGTTCATGTGTTTAACAGATGTTCGGTACATCGCAGATAGACAGAAGCGTAACGATAAACAAACTTGAGCGACATAATTTTATCAGTGGTTATTGTGTACGTCAAATCTTTGACAGAAATAATTCATTTGTGCAATTTGTTGCTGTTAATATTAACAATGGCGAGTTTAAGTGAACATGAACGAATTGAAATACTTATGATGTTGGGTTATGGAGATAGACGCAGAAGTTTACAAGACGTTTGTAATTTATTTAATGATACGCATCCAAATAGAAATCCAATTTCTAAATCCGTTGTTGGTAAAACTTTAAGACGCTTTGAACAAACGGGTAGCGTTAAAGATTTGCCAAGGAGTGGTAGACCTAGAACAGCAAAAAGCGATGATAACAAACTGGATATTTTATTGGCTGTATCTGAATATCCCCATTTATCAACCAATCAATTAGCGGTAAATTTCAATATTTCAGTCATCGATCGTGTCATTTTTAAAAAGAGAAAAGTATAAACCTTATAAGGTACACCTTGTACACGAGTTAACGGAAGATTACGATTTTCTGAAGAAATGTTAAATATTTGCAATAATAATGAAAATTTTGTCAACAATATTCTTTTCTCTGACGAAGCTACTTTTTGCCTTACCGGTGAAGTAAACAGACATAACTGCAGATACTGGTCATCGGAAAATCCCTCTTGGTTTTTGGAGCACCATACGCAGTACCCCCAAAAGGTTAATGTTTGGGTTGGCATTCTAGGCGGTCCTATTATCGGTCGCTTTTTCATCAATGGCAATTTAACTTCGGCTCTGTATTTGCCGTTATTGCAAAATGAAATAATACCTGCGTGTGCTACGCTCTATCCTCATGAAAACAATGAACACCTGCCCAATGACAGTATCTGGTTCCAGCAAGATGGCGCCCCACCACATTATGGTGTAAATGTTCGTCAATATCTGAACAACGTTTTTCCCCACAGATGGATTGGAAGACGAGGAACCATTGAATGGCCAGCATGTTCGCCAGATTTAAGTCCTTTAAATTTTTTTCTTTGGGGATACGTAAAAAACAAAGTTACAAAGATAAGCCCGATAGTGTCGAAGACCGAATTACCAGAACGATACAAGAAATTCCCCGAGATTTTTTACAGAACTCTGTTCGGGGTTTTGTAAATCGATTGGGTCATTGTCAAATTACTAATGGGCGACAATTTGAACACTTACTTTAATTTACTTAGTTATTAATTTGTTTAATTTTTCTTGTAAAAAAGTTATTAAAATGAATTTTAAAAATACAAAAATATTATTGTAAAGAGACAAAAATTCTCTATCGAATGGTAGAGCAAAATTTACCAGTTCCCATTTAAAAAAAAACTGCGCGGACAGGCGTAACTAAAAAACAATTGAAGAAAAAAAAAATTCAAATATTCTCAAATGTAGATCAAAATATCCTAACAAACATTTATAATTAACATAATTCCCTAAAATGAATATTAACGACAATAAATCACCGTCTCCATACTTTTAACTAATCCTGTATATAGTAGATGTTTAATTGCCCTAGAGAATATGTATGCAGAGGTAGTAATGCAATTTAAATGATTGAAAAGCAACAACTTTGAGTTAGCTCGAGTAATGGGGAAAAAAATCGAAACTTAGTACGGATTTACAGCAGATGCATCGCAATTTTTATTCTTTCTTTATTGTAATTGGTATGCTAATTGAAATAAATTATAACAACAGAAAGCTTGTTTCAGTTAATCATGCAATTTTGACAACACCATAACTGACTAAACTTGAAAGAACTTGTTTAACGAGCTTACGAAGAAAAGTGTTCAATCGAACTTCGACAATAAACAGCTTTATCACAAAACAAATCCCATTTATGATACATGTTTTTCTTCTAAAAGACAATAAGGAATTTATTGATTGTTTCACATAACATGAGAGAGATTGTTCCAATGAACAATCCACCACATAGTCTGTAGAAGTTAGTTTATAATGCATTTAATATATTAGAAATTATGCTATTTAATGCCCTAAGATAGTCTATCCATAATAATATAATAATGAGTGGCTACTGACAACAGTTTTTAACTATCCCATATTAGTTTATGACATGTCCTTGTGCGTTAGCATCTTAGAATATTAAAATATTCAGAAAATTTAATCATTTTTGGTGTCCTATAAATATTGGCGTTTAAAGTTATTTATATCAACGAAATATATGCTATAACACGCTTACAAAAAGTAGTTCATTTCGAGGATATCTTTCGAATGAGAATCTGAATATTTCACATGCCACTGGTATTGTGATATCTAGTCCCTCGCTTTGTGCTGCCGAGTTGGAGGTATGCAGAATTTCTGTGATAAACTCGGCTGGCGAAAATATTCGTATACATTTAATATCCTGGCTGGGTGTTTACTTATATACATCATATATGTATATGTATTATAATAGAATATTAATTCTCATATGAAAAATTGAATATTTATACTAGATTAATCACATTACCATTATTGTTCTATATATGCAAGATTTCTTAAATGATTTTAGAAGTTTATGTTCACATGATAATGTTTTAATTGTATTACTTATCGATAATAACTACATTGAATTTATAACATAGAGTGCAAATCTACTGCTAAATTTTAAAAGGTTTAAAAGGTAACATTTCTGGCTTTTCAGCATTTTTTAATTATCCTAATTACCAGGAAGGTCGGAGTCGCGACGAGGTGTGTTCTACATACTGGTACAAACTTAGTTTGTCGGATTGTAGTTATTAACGCATCACATAAGGCGACATTTACATGTTAAAATGAGATTTAATATTCATTAATTCTCATTTGCAGTAAGTTCAGAATGTTAACTATATATACACAAAGTATAGAAGTGAAAAGCCATATCCGTCTTCGAGATACCGTACATTGATAAGCCCCAATAACAGCGAAACGCGTCTGTACGTTCCGTTGATGGATGTGGCTTTTCAGCAATTTTTAATTAAGACTTTTCTATATATTTTCCAAAAGTAAATGGACGATGTAAACTTAGTTAATTTTAGAAATATTTATTACTACATATTTGTCAACGTAAAAGGGAAAGTGAATTTTAAACAATTAGTCTAAATATTTAACAGATATCAAAATTAAATTTAAATGTCAGAATATTTTGGAAATTCTATATATCTAAGGCTGGCTATAATTTTCTATAAGGTGAAAAATGAGAGGTCACTATGGTTTTATGTTGATAAAAATTTAGAGAAAAATTTTTGCATTTGACTTGTTCAGAGGTGTTTTTGAAAAGAGAATTTTTAAAACATTTAAAATAAGTATAATTTATACTACAACTAGAAAATCAACTTTTTTTTGTTATACGAGTTTATAAATTAAAAAATACAGTGATTCAACCGATATTGGAATTTCGAAGAATTTACTTACAATTTGTATGGAGGACCTCCAAACAATAACACTTTAGAAGGTCGTTATATTCCTTTCATCATTCGATTTTCACGCTCACATGCTTTATTGAGAACAAATTATTTATTTCACGTTTTATTTTGAGAGGTTACCATTACCCTTTACTAATTCAACCTTATCGGATTAATCTGAGCCAAAGTAGGATGTTTATGGATTAGTTCTAGGATCCTTATAACCTAAAAACAAGCTTATAAATTGTCTGAAGGAGACAGTTCACCTTAATTTACTGGAGAAATCAACGCCTGCGATATATGTTTGGTTCGTGATCCACTTTTCATGTATCGGAGAACATTTCAATTATACGACCAGTGGTCCAAGGCTGATCGCAGAAACTAGAACTAATCTGTTGGAAATCAGAATAGTTTTGAAGAAGGTATCGAGCTAAATTTGTTTTTGTGTTTTACTAAAAGTTTCTCATATACATAAATAAAAATTTATATATAGACCTAAATTAAGTAGAACAAAGTCCTATTAATTAACATTTTATGCTTGTGAATAGAAAAGCAATATACCATTTTAAAGCGTGGTCTTATTTGCTAGAGCCTTTAGCTTATGAAATCCCATATTTTATTTCTATCTATTGATGTTTTCATGTATTTTCCCACCTACAGAGAAATCTTACATATAACCTTCATACTTAAATCATGTTTTCAATAAGAATAGATACAATACATTGGTTGTTCTTAGAAGTTTAATATCATAGTTGAATGTTTGAAACAAGTGGAAAAGGTTTACTTAATAAACAAAGTTTATGATACAAAAATAAGTTGTTTGTGTGTACGATAATCTAATTAAATTAAAACCATACTAACCTATATTTATTAATATATCTACAACATGCGTACCTTTTCTTTTGCCAAATAAGAACCCGACCTTGGAGATAATTAAAGAATTCATGTTCTTTACTTTTTTTAGCTTCATAAAACACCGGCTATTATTGAAATCAAGTCTCCATTTTGAATATATTTAGTTCTTTTTAATCTTCGATCGTTTTTCGTTCATAATTGGGCGCGCAAGATTTAAATTCAAAAACAACGTAATTTCTCAAAGTTAAACGTTTCCAACATTAAAACTTTATTTAATTGGTACTAAAAGATATCTAGATCGAATTTAACATGATTATAAATAAAAAACATTTAATACAGTTCCAAAGTGGTGATTTGATCAATTAAATACAATCAAGTGAACATTTTGATTTAAAAAATTATCTTTTAATAAGACTAATTTTCTATTATATTTGGCTAGTCCCAACGAGTGACTGCTAATTATGTTATATTTGACGGCCCAGCGTGGTGCGTTTACTCTCGTATATTTATTTAATTAGCAGCTGCTCTCTCTCTCTCATCTAATTATGTTTATAATATATATATATATATATATATATATATATATATATATATAACATTTGATAAATTATTGGAGTTTTTCGGTTTTACTCGTAAACTGACTCAGTTTACGAGTAACCAGAAGCAGAAGCAGACAGTTATCGCAGACCTGAAGATGATAAATGTGATTTTGCCGATACGTCGTCTAGAAACCAGCACTGTAAACTGACTCAGTTTACAAGTAACCAGAAGCAGACAGTTATCGCAGACGTGAAGATGGCAAATGTGATTTTGCCGAAACGTCGTCCAGAAACCAGCACCGGTCTTTACGAAGACCAAACAGTGGAAACACGGAAGAAAACCCGGAATCTAGTTACAACATATATATATATATATATATATTGTAACGGTCATTCCTGATAAAAGCGCATAAAAGGCTAATTTTTATATTTTAAATAAACTGGAATGATTATTTAGAAAATGTGCATTATGAATTTCTATTATTCAAATAAGTTATCTAATATAACATATAGATGGAGTTGAATGATGTTACAATTATTATTTGCGCACAATGCAAAAGCGCATAATTGCACATAACAACATATACTTAACCTTAAAACAGCTGTTCAGATGTACATAAAACTTCTTATAAGTATTTTGAGTGGGCGTAATGTTTAGTGTTATGTGGTTCCGGCTAGTCAATTGAACAATACAAACTCTTGTTATAGGACATAATAAAGTGCCCCTTAATATAGTAGGTTCGGTGACACCATATCGAACACTTACAATATCGGCTAATGGTCATGCAACAGACAAATAGAATTTATTTATTCTTAAAACTATAAAATAAAACGATCGAGATATGGATTATTGATTAACAACTTTAATGAAATGAATGCCAAAATAACAGGTAAGTGAGATATACATTAACATTATGATCAATAAATATCTAACATGTCACGTGATGAAATTAATATGGCGATTAAACTCGGTTAATAAAAATAAACAAACTTAGTGTGACATGAATAAAATAATATTATGAGTGAAATCTATGATACATCTTAAAATATCAACAAGATTAAAACTAAAATTGAATTGAATTGAACTGAACTTGTATTCTTCGTAACAGTAATATAAATATCTTAATCTTTTAAAAATAATATAAGTAATTATTACTCAATGAATCATAGAAATATGATATTTTATTTGTGCATGATGAATTAATTTTCCGTTTTCTTAAAAATTCGTAGGTATTTTAAATAATACTTAAGTGAATCAGGATAGGACTTAAGGTGTTTGGAATCTGCTTATCAGGTCCATAAAAGCGGGTCTGAGTCTTGCGGCAATCTGTTGGCGTCACCTTAGCTGTAGTCCGGTCCAATCGGCCAAGCTTCGCGGTGAAATTCAATTGCTGTTTATCAGGACCCCGGTCACCTTCTGGACTTGAAAAATAGGTAAAACTGGAGCTGGATATATATGTAAGATTTTTACTAGAGTAGACGTATGGTTTTATTCGTATTCTTAATGTTTTTCATTTAATTTTTTAGAGAGGCACTTCAAATACGTCGAGATGTTTTTAATGGCGGACTTCTAGTTACGCTAACTATTTTTTTTTTTTCATCCCTCGTCCTGATTCGTCTAATTGTATGTATCATATTAATCGCGGTATTTTATAATAATTAAAATGACAATTTAGACATATTGAATATACATATACTTAATATTAATTATTTAGTTTATTTTAGTGAATATATATTTCATGCTTGAATAATAATTATTGTTATTAAAGCTAATTTTATTGTGGGAAACATTCCCGCGATAACCTTTTTTAAAAAAAAAAGTACAGTTTTGCCTAAATTTATGGCGTCTATAATTATTTATCAATTAAGTTGAAATATCATTAGAAAAGTATAATATCGAAATGAAGTGACTGATACAAATTAAAAAAAACAAATAAATAAATGTGAAATTAAATTTAAAACCATTAATTACGCGAATTCAACTTTATTGATTTTTCATATGAAGAATTCAAGTTCTATACTTCTAAATTATCCTAAAACTTACATATATACATTTAAATTCAATCTTTTGCCCACTGAGGCATTCTTATGGATAGGCTTGCCCTATATCAATATATATATATATATATATATATATATATATATATGTATATATATATATATATATATATATATATAAGGTAAACTTAATAAGTCGGCGATTAAAGGTCTGGTTCATTACTTCAAAGTATATATATTTAAAACAACCCTACATGTTTCGGCAATGATGCCTTTGTCAAGGGAATAAAAAATATATATATTTTTTATTAGTAATTAGTAATTTAGTTAGAGCACAATTCCCAGAACTTTGAAAGCGTCCCTCGTACTAGCAGATTTTTCGAGAAGATTTTTAGAAATCGTCTATAGTTTTTAGCATAATTTGCAACACAGATTGTTCCTATCATAACCTAAAGCTTCTCTCTGTTTAGTTTTTGCTTCGTTTGTCTCAATTTCGCCGCGTTTCTTCTGTGTATATAATTAGGTCACATCAATCACCTAATCCATTTTCTCTCCAAAGGGGTATCGTTATGAAATTCACGATGACCTTGAGTTATTCTGACGCTAATGTGTGTTTTATTACCATTGAATATGTAATTAATTTTCATTGTGGTTATATAACAAAGAGTCTCCACGGTCGATGCACGGTATCGTTAACACGCGTATGGTAATTAAGAACCGCTAATTGTGTATTTATTAGGAATTTCTTCTTTTGTTTTTCAAGCGCTTGTTACGGTTCATTTAGAAGTGATATTAACTTCTACATGATAGTTAAATATAATTTAGAGTTTTGTTTCCAATGAATTATACAGGGTTAACCCTAGGGCTACCAGGAAAACGGCCTATCGCTAGTTACCGCGCGTTACGGGTCCATTGGACCCGTATTACTATATTATGCTGGATTTGAGCTAATATTCGGCGATTATTTTGAATTCAATATAGCGTAAACATGATTATATTTGACTTTCATTTTATTCAACATCAGAAAAGACCATTAGAATAAACCGAAGCTGTAATAATAATAAGACATAAATATTGTAAAATAAAATATATAAAAATACATTTCTTACATATAACTACTGAGTGTTCACCGCATACATTGGTTTTACAACGTGCACAAATTGATCTTGTTTTTCTGTCTTTTGAAAATGGACAAACATCACATCTCTTCTTCTTTCTTGAAATCTCAGAACTAATAGATGCTTCAGCTTCATCTTCTGCTTCTAGTTTTTCGTGGTCCTTGTATTCTGCTAGCTCCTTTCCTAGCTCAATTAGAAAGTTTCTTCTCTTTTTCAAATCAAAAGCTGAGTTGGGTTTCAAGAGCTTCCATAGTATGTATGCGTTCATGGCGCTGATGTCTATCATGTTATAAAAAACTACAAGAGGCCATTTCCTCGTCTTCCTTTTCACGGTAATTGTGTCATTTTATCCATGTTGTCTATGCCACCTTTTGTTCTATTGTGGTCCAGGATTACCTGAAGCTTCTTTTTTTGGCCATTATCAATATTTTTCTCACTGTCCAGAGTACTCAGCAACGTTACAAGCATGCGTTTCTTTGGGCAATACGAAATAATCATCGCATCGTCTGTAAAACCAAACTGTGTGGAAAACACTTGACGATTTTTTGGATCAACAAATGAAGACGGCAATTCAGGCTTATTTTTACGGATTGTATCAACTAATGTTAGGTTTTTTGATAACTTTTCAAGATTTTACGAAGTAAAGAAATTGTCACAGGTGATATTCCTTCCAGAGTTTTCAATTTCTTCTACTAAACGTTTTACAACCTTTTCGCCTTGATTCTTGTCTTTTTCCTCTCCCTGCTTTTCAGGATAAATTTCCAGTTTCCATGCATAGGTTGTTAAACAATCACAAATGGCCCAAAATTATATTCCATATCGTCCAGGTTTTGATGGAATATATTGGCTAAAGGGACATCTGCCTCTGAAAGTTACAAGCTGTTCATCAATCGTCATACACCAATTTGGTACATACCCATCTCGCAAATAAGTATTCCATAACGCAAAGCATTCCATAACATTCCATAACTCAAAGCGTATTGGTGCTATTTTGTCGCCACTTCTTTTTCTTTGTCTTTCCACTGCATCGTAGAATCTAAGTACACGAAGTATATTTTGAAATCTATTTCGAGCGATAATAGTACCAAAGATCTTTCGACCATTGTTTTTGCTCCAAAGTTGTGTTACGTCCTCGTTATAAGATTTGTATACACCTATTAGTATCAAATATCAATAAATTTCTTCAATTCTTGGACATCCATTTTTATCCAATTTTTGCCGAAAACAATCTCTCCTTCTTCATTCGTCCACATTAGGATAATTTCAAGAAGAGGTTTTGAAAATAAATCAAAAAAGAAGAAGTAGGTGTATCGATCTAGTGATTTAAAAAACGTGTTGGACCTGATCGTTCCCGTAAAATATTGTGTCGTGGTTGTCTTCCGTGATGAGGTAAAATAGGATCTTGGTACCAAACAACTTGTTCCAGCTGGATTTCTGTTGCGGTCATCACTGCTGTTCTCAGCAGATTCTTCGCTATCTGATTCTTCTGCTGTACTTGTATCACCTCCATCGATGACTTCGACTGCATCTACCTCTCCATCGTCGTCTGAAGCTTCATATCCGCGTCATTCATTTCGGCTACTATCGCCTCTAGCTGTTGTTGTGTTAGGTATTCCTTATTTCTACGATCCATTTTCCGTAATGAGTAAAACGCAAAGTAGAAAATAGCCGCAATAAAAGATTCAGAATTATCTACCTGACAATTGATTAAAAATGATGCTAAAATATCAAATCGCACATAACAAAATATAAATTTTGTCATATTCACAGTAACAAAGTAACACTACACAGATTCGGCAAGTTGCTCGTGTGGTTTGATTCCACAACATCTAAAAGAATTCAATAGACCAACATAATAACAGAAAATTTACAATACTTGAATATATGGCAGACGTTTTAGAAGAAGTATCCACAATAATATCAAGAATTACAGTGGATAGTGATGATCCTACATACGTTCCACATCAATCAGATGTGGATATAATACAAAATGAAGAAGTTGTATAAGTATTTACGGTATTTACTCCAATGAATGGAGGGCATTATACTAAAAAATACGACGCATTGAATTTTGTATGTGTGATAGATTTGGATTTTAAGATAGGGTCTATTTAGTAGCAGCTCTTTTCGAAGGCATACATTTCAGAGATAATTGCAATGAACTTGTGATTATAGAAAGTCGTAAAGTACTTCGAATGAAAAGCAAAAAAGATTTTAAAAAATATTAACGTAACCGACTTTATCTTTTTAAAGTCGGTTTTGTTAAAATTGTACATTTTAAATCGCTGAAAAGATTTAAAAATAAATCAACTTAAAAATGTAAAAAAATATGTTTTATTTAACCCTTGAAAATAATGTCTTCTTCATGTCGTTTTTTCTACCAAAACTATTTCGAAAATATTTTCGATCGTAACAAAAGTTTCTGTAAATTGTATGCACTTTAAAATGATAGAAAACCGATAATTTATTAGTTGAGAGTCCATTTTAGGCTATTTTTTTAATATTAATGCCTCATATCTTCACTAAAATTAAAAAAAAAAACAGATATTAATAATTATTCGAAAAGGTGGAAGAAATACCTTTCTAAAAAGCCTGTAGTGAACAATTTACTATAATTCTATAGGATTTTATGACGATTTTATTAAAAATAATAAACATTTATAAAAAAAAATAAATATATTGAAAATTTCGGGGGCTCCAAATTCGACTTAGAGCTATGGTCTCTTCAGCAATTTTACGCTGAAATATCTATAGATTACTTTCTTGCTATACGCTTCATGGAGAAAAAAACCTTCCATACTATTTGACCCATCCTAATGTTCAATGGTTAAGCCAAAATAGTGAAAATATAACTTTTCTATTATAGGTGTAATATTCCGCTTATGCTGGTGGCTAGTGAATTCTCCACATACGTAACAGAAACTGTTTGGATTATTTATACATGCACGCGAGATTATGAAATAAAAAACGTTCAGCTATCACAATGAATCGAATGAGCCGTGCGTAGCTCTTTATATACTCACACAGCCAGATATTTACCAATTCTTAATTTGATTGGTTCCAGAGCAAAAAATGGGCGCGGTTTGAGTGCTGACGTAGGAAACGTGCAAGGCATTTTCAGACATGTCCACTCAATGTTCGACATACACGAAAAGTTACTTTGAAATTTTGTAAAATTTAATGCGCTTCTTTGAAAAAACTATTAGAAAGTATCAGAATAATTGAAACATACATGAGTAGGTAAACCCCACCAGTTTTGTATAATACAAAGTTATTTTTAATAATATAAAATATTATTAAAAATCTGGTGTGAAGAACACAAATACAGGTTCACTATTAATATTTTCGTGAACGTGTCCGAACATATCCCTCCCCAGAGACATAGATACGGATTTCGCCTTTCTACAGGCTCATCGGTACGTCCCTGCTGGAGAAAGGATATCTTCAGACACATTCACAAAAAAGAACCACATCGCCACATCACAGAAATTATCCAGACCGAGCGTAGAAGTAAATTCAGCGCTGCCTGTTGTCAGACAGCCGAAGTACCTCGCCCCGTCCACATAACCAATGTGAAGTAACGACGCCCTTCCAAAGGTGGACGGGGCGAGGTACTTCGGCTGTCTGACAACAGGCAGCGCTGAATTTACTTCTACGATCGGTCTGGATAATTTCTGTGATGTGGCGATGTGGTTCTTTTTTGTGAATGTGTCTGAAGATATCCTTTCTCCAGCAGGGGCGTACCGATGAGCCTGTAGAAAGGCGAAATACGTATCTACGTCTCTGAGGAGGGATATGTTCGGACACGTTCACGAAAATATAGTGAACCTGTATTTGTGTTCTTCACACCAGATTTTTAATAATATTTTATAATATTAAAAATAACTTTGTATTATTAGAAAGTATCTCATAATCCTGATGCGATGTAGCAAATTTTAAATAAGATTCGGAATCAGCATGATAAAAGGCATAAACTACACGTATTGGTGTATAAGAAAACCAAGCTGTAATCTAATATAGATTATGTATGTATATACAATGCGATTAAATCATTTTACAAATAGCTTTTGTTAATTCTGAATAAATTAGATGTTCTCGTTTAATTAGATCTTGTATAAAATCCTCTTAAGACGCTATTTTCTGAATATTCAACAAGTAAGTATACTAATAAAAGTACTATAAATTAATTCCTGTATTTTCCATTCTAAAGTTTGTACTCGTGTTATATCCAGAATCTTCTTCGTGTTTCGGAATTCGGATATGCGTATAATATATATTATAATTAATTAAATTTGTTATGTGGGAAAATGTGTAATTAATTTTAATTTAATCGAAGTAACGGTTTGAGTTAATTGAATTTGCGACATACACAAAGCGTTTAGAAGTCATTTACTTGTATTCGCGTAGCATCTAACCACAACAGTAAAAACTAATTTGAAACTATTTGTAACAATATCTATATTCGAAAATAGATGTTATAGCAGTGGGGTAATAATTACTTGATATCTATATTCCTTTGTTATATATGTAAGTAACAGTAGCTTTGTTCCTTTAATTTGTTTGAAAACGATTACTCTATCTGTCGTAATATACCGCATGTGTCAAATATCATTAGGCATAGGGAATACGTATGAGTACATACGATGTATATGTATATGGAAAAGCCTATCCAATGCCGGCGAAGACCGCGACGGTCGGCAACAATTGTCTCCGATTGTTTCGCCAATACAAGTGAGCAGTAATCATTTGACCATCTATATATGTACTTGTAAGGCGTTCTAAAATAACATTTACGAATTGCGAGTGATTTGCTTTTCTTATTTGTTTCAGTAGATGCAGGAAATTTTTAAGCTGCGGTGCGTCGCATAAACAAAAGCGTAATTCTAATAAAATTAAAGAATAATCCTAATAAAATAAATTAAAAAGGATTCTAAAAATTATAATAAATTATACAAGAGGTTCAAAAATTCCTCCTTGCACAGCAAGACATTGTCCTAGGCGGTCGTAGAAATTAGCTCTTACATTTGCTAACATGTCGGCAGTTAATGAATTCGCAGCCTCAGTTACTTTTTCTCTCAATACAACTAGATTTTCTGCTCTACCAGCTTCATGAGTATAAACAATATTTTTTAGATATCCCCACAAAAAGAAATAGATCAGGAGATCGCGGGGGCCATTTAATGTTTCCTGTTCCAGTAATAAGACGGTCAGGAAAAGTATTTCCTAGAAATTCCTTTACCCTCACTGCATTATATGCTGGACAGCCATCATGTTGAAACCAAACGATTTCCTGATTTATTCCAATGTTTTGAATGGCGGGAAGTATTTGATTTTTCAGTAATTCGAGATACTTGTCGGCATTTAATATACCATCAATAAAATAGGGGACTATAGAATGATTACCTAAAATACCTGCCCAAACCTTTAGTTTTTGAGGATACTGAGTGCGATTTGCAAAATGCCGTTGTTGATTTCCAGAAGCCCAATATCGAAGAACAGAGGGATTGTGCTTTCCGTGTAATGGAAAAGTTGATTCATCGGTGAAGAGAATATTTTTAACGAAATTTTCATCTCGATGTATCTTTTCCATAACGTCTTGACAAAACTCCATTCTCCGGAAATCGTCCTCGGGAAATATTTCTTGAGTTTTCGAATATTTGAAACATTTTAAGCCATTATGTTTCCAAATACGTGAAATAGTTGTGTTACTTGTACCCAATTCCTCGGCAGCATTTCTAGTAGATCTCGTGTTATCAATTTCCACAATACTACAAATTAATACATCCCGCCGTTCTCTTTCCTCAATTTTTTGTGGTGATACCTCTCTTGGTTTGCATTTGGTACAGTTATTGAGACAGAAACAAGTTTCAAATGTATTTATTATATTATAAATTTTTTGTCTGCAAGGTACAGAACGGTCTGCAAAAGTCAGCGCAAACAAATTCATGCACTCCATTGCAGACTGGACAGCATAGAACCATTTTACTAACTGAAGCTTTTCAGTGGGTGTATAAAGAGCCATTATACATTAATTTTATTGTACGCTTTCAAGCTGTAACGGCCGCAGGTAGACTGAATGCAAAATTTCCAGTCAATCGGTATCGGAGACAATCGTCAGTCGTCGCGGTCTTCGCTGGCATTGGACTGGCTTTCTCATGTACGTATACATTGTATGTACTCATACGTTGATTCTCTATGCCTAATGATATTTAACACATACGGTATAACACAGATTGCCAAAAAGGCTTTACAAAGGTTTTTCAATTTAATAAGAATTTAATTCACGAAACGAAAGGGAGGATTATACAATCTTAGTTGTGTATAACGACAAAGAAAAAGAAGGATGAAAGATGCATATAAGTAATGCCTTCATACAGAAAATCACGGTCCAATGTTAACGTAGTAACTAGAAAATTATTTTGTTTTATTCGAGTCCGGCGCTGTCGCAGTTAAATATATAGGTGGCAATACGGGCTTCCGTCTCTAATTCATCACTAATTCTCTTTACCGACGAATTATGTTGTTCTATCGGTATTTGTAAATTTATAGAAAAAAATATATACAGGCCGTTCTTGAAATAAAAAGACAACGTTTGAAAAATGGAAACATGTATTTATATAAAATATAAACCCAAAAATTAAAAACACTCTGAAAATTTTAATATGTGCCGTCAATGAATTTAAGATATTTAGAATGTAAATATGTACCTCTATTGAAGTTACACACACACCGTATGTTTACATACTAACAGCTGTCGATATTATAAATTGTATAATATCCTGTATGCTAAAGTCAATACCTCGTACAAAATCAGCTTTTAAATACATTCAAGTAAATATGTAATTAAAAATTAGGATGTGTGTTAGATTTATTTACAAACCCGTTTTAAAAATCATACTGTGTTACAAATCATGTGTATTGCGAGAATATTTTTTTATTAGAGAAACTTAAATATGAATGTCGGAACCAGAATGCCCTATTGTATTCAAAGGCGGTAATGTTTATAAACACAAGCGATAATTTTTGTTATGGAAAGGGTTCGATAACCTGAGTCGGCTGTTTATTTATATAAATTTATACTATACTTGTAAATTCTTAAAGCTGATATATTGAAAGAACATGCAAGATGAGTGCTTTATGTGCGTTTAAGTTACAATCTGTTACCTTTAATCGAAAAATTACGAACTTAAAGTGAGATATATGATAACATGATTATTCATTTTGTTACTGTGGGTAACCTTTAAGATTTAGTCTCCGATAGTATTTAAGAAATATTCAGTAGCGTAACATAATATTTCGAAATATCTTTGTAATTATTTTCTCGCTTGTGAGAGGAAATTTTGGAAAAATATTTTGGGTATATATTCTATATAATTTAATCTTTCCATTTTTCACACCTTGCCTTTTTATGTCAAGGACACTCGGTATAAACAATTCCATGCAAATAATTAAAAACTAGGTATTTATCCAATTGGACACGCCAATTTTTGCTGTATTATGAACATAATAATTTTATTTTAAAAGAAGTTTAACGTTCAAACTAGTTTAACTATAATTTCATTAATTAAAGTGCACCATAGGCTTGCTGACATATTCAACGTAAAAGTTATTATTGATATTCACGCACAAAAAAAATATCGCAATAAAAACACCATAAATGTTTTGATATGAAAACATCATTATTCACTATTTTATGAATAGGAACTTATGTTAGACGTACCTATCACCTAACCAATATCTAGGAATTTCATCGATTTTTTTACATGAAAATATAGAATAATTTGGAATACATTTTGGCCCCAAAAATTTGATGAATCACAAATAAATTTCTTTTTTGATTTCCAGTTACATATTTATTCGTATTCGTCAGATTTGCATAGCTTTGTAGCTAATTTTCTTGTCCTATAGCTTTTGTGTATCTCCACTTCATCGAATACTCTTCTCCATTTATTTCTATCATTTACTCTGTTTCCCTAATCTATGATCTTAGTCAATTTCTAGTCTTTTTCGACGTATTCTCTCCAACTGGTTTTGGGTTTACCTTTTGATATGCTGTTTGTTGAAATTTATTCTATTGGTATTCTTATCCACGCCTTTTTATCTCTTCCAAACACGTACCTATATCATCTGATTCTGAAAAATTCTACATTGTCTTCAGAATGTTAGGTTATTTTCCACATTTTCTACTCTGCATCTAGTTTTCAATTTCTCCTTGGATTTGTGTTCTTTTGAAATCTATTCTGTTACCATTCTTATGGACGTCTTCCTTTCTCTTTTAATGACGTACCCAAACTATTCAATTCTGAATATTTTTCAAAGTATTTTTGTGTTCTGTTTTCACGAATATAGCACTTTTTAATTTCTAGCCTTTTACATATATTCATGATCATTTCCCTGTTCTGCTCCTTGTATTTTTCCTTTCAGAAATTTTTAGTAGTTTATCATCGCTTACTGTTAGATTTGCTGTTTAAGCTGATTACAATACTATATGCTTAATTCTAGTCTTGTATATTTTTATTTTCGCGTTCACACTTACCTATTTATCTATTAAGTGTTGCTTGTTACCTCAGAATAGTTTATTTAGACCTCTTTCGTTTGCTTTTTGTTCAACGGTTGGTAAACTTTCTCAGTTATCTTTCGTTTTGTAGTAATAACACTTGAATCGATTCTGCCTTTACTTGATGTAAATCCATATCAAATGATAAAAACACACAATGTTGTATTAGATTTACACTTTATTTAATAATATTTAATAATGACTATATAACAGCTGTTTCACCGTACAACGGTTTCTTCAGATATAACAAGGGGTACTATAAAACATTTTACTTAAACGTAAATATTTTTTGTTTTATTACTTAATGGTATTCTCAGAAATTGGAAACCGAAATATTTTTACCCGCCTCTTTTAGTAGGGATACATATAGATAACATAAATTATATTATAAGTGACACATATCTAACAAAATATTTCAATCAAAAATAGGAAATAAATTCAACAGAGGGGAGGAATTAAGCTCTGTTTTGTCATTTAATAATTTATTTGAAAATTTTTGTTTATTAATTTGCATTGCTTCTAATAAATCGAGTTTCTTACTTTTCTTTTCTTCGTGTAGGATCTTGAAATTATTATTAAAACTATGGCTTTCTTCAATTAAATGGTTGGAGTATGCTGAATCTGTTTTCCCATTTCTAAACGAATAATAATGTTCGTATATGCGCTTTTTGAACGTTCTACCTGTTTGCCCGATATATGTTTTAGTACATGTGCCACAAGTTAGTTTATACACACCTGACTTATTATGATGTGCTGTTTTACTTTTATTGTTTTTGATGTAGTTACTAAAAACAATAAAAGTAAAACAGCACATCATAATAAGTCAGGTGTGTATAAACTAACTTGTGGCACATGTACTAAAACATATATCGGGCAAACAGGTAGAACGTTCAAAAAGCGCATATACGAACATTATTATTCGTTTAGAAATGGGAAAACAGATTCAGCATACTCCAACCATTTAATTGAAGAAAGCCATAGTTTTAATAATAATTTCAAGATCCTACACGAAGAAAAGAAAAGTAAGAAACTCGATTTATTAGAAGCAATGCAAATTGATAAACAAAAATTTTCAAATAAATTATTAAATGACAAAACAGAGCTTAATTCCTCCCCTCTGTTGAATTTATTTCCTATTTTTGATTGAAATATTTTGTGAGATATGTGTCACTTATAATATAATTTATGTTATCTATATGTATCCCTACTAAAAGAGGCGGGTAAAAATATTTCGGTTTCCAATTTCTGAGAATACCATTAAGTAATAAAATAAAAAATATTTACGTTTAAGTAAAATGTTTTATAGTACCCCTTGTTATATCTGAAGAAACCGTTGTACGGTGAAACAGCTGTTATATAGTCATTATTAAATATTATTAAATAAAGTGTAAATCTAATACAACATTGTGTGTTTTTATCATTTAGTAATAACACATCATCGGCATACCCTATCGGTTAAATTGATTTGCTAGTTGTAGTTCCTACATGATCAAGAGATATTTCGTGACATACCTATGACAGACAAGAGAGGCTCGCCGTCGCAAGCTGCAGGAATAATTTTGTGCCTTCCTTGCTGGGCGAATCGTAAGACGTCACTTCTGTAACCCGCACTGATGAGATCACTAGATCGAAACGCATGTGTCTGCGGTTGAAGTGACCATTAACTAAATACGTTGTGTATGCCAATGTGTTTTAATATATTTTTATTAATTTGTACACATATGCTAGTTGTTAGTGTACCATAATAAGTGTCAATTTTCTCCGTGGCTTTAAATACGCGCTATCTAAGGTTACATTGAATAGATTTAAACACAGAAATGCGTTTTGTTGCAGTCCATGGTAAGGATTTTTTGAATTAATGTTTCTTCATAAATATATTTTACATATTATTATATTACTAATTATTACTGGTATATTTATTTATTAGCTCAAATTGTAACAATTAATTAAATAAACACATTTTACATGACGTTATCCTCACTATATATTTCTACAGCTTTGTGCATCTTGTTTCAGATGTAACGTCAGAACAAATGCTTTTACAACGACTCGCCGAACTCCAAGTAAAACTTCAATACCTCGACTCGATGTACAGAGCGAAGCAAGAAGATCTCCAACAGCTAAGCCATCACATCGATCAAATACTAATACCGGTAGACAATAACACGTCCTACAATTCAATGTCGCCGTCGGTAAAGCCGGAGGTTAAACAGATGCTGAGGAATATGTCCGGCATGAACGCTGCCAATGGCATAAATCCGCCTTACATGCTGCGTTTACCTTCTTCCTATCATTTCCTACCCCATTTGCTGGATGATCCGAGCAGTCTTAGACTGAATTATTTATTGTCGAAAGGTAGGACAGGTGTCTCTATAGTACTTGGCATACCGACGGTGCACAGGGAAAAACAAAACTATTTGATGGATACTTTGACCAGTTTAGTTGATGGAATGAATGCAGAAGAGACTGAAGACACTGTTATGGTTATTTTTGTAGCAGAGGTAAGAAAAATATTTTTAAATGCCGTATTAATATTCAGAGTTGTCACGAATACTTTTAAATTTAATTAATAAAAACGTATAGAATTGCAAATTAGCATAAAATGGTTAAACTATTATATCAGAATAATTGAAACATACATGAGTAGGTAAACCCCACCAATTTTGTATAATACAAAGGTATTTTTAATAATATAAAATATTATTAAAAATCTGGTGTGAAGAACACAAATGCAGGTTCACTATTAATATTTTTTGTGAACGTGTCCGAATATATCCCATCCCCAGAGACGTAGATACGTATTTCACCTTTCTACAGGCTCATCGGTACACCCCTGCTGGAGAAAGGAGAAAGCAGGGGCGTACCGATGAGCCTGTAGAAAGGTGAAATACGTATCTACGTCTCTGGGGATAGGATATATTCGGACACGTTCACAAAAAATATTAATAGTGAACCTGCATTTGTGTTCTTCACACCAGATTTTTAATAATATTTTATATTATTAAAAATACCTTTGTATTAAACTATTATAGTTATTACTTTAATATTTTTTCCATATTAACGGCTATAATAATAAAATATAAGTTTTCGCGAAAAGTTTCCGAAAGTTCCAAAAAGTTAGTAATACTGTCTTTTAATATCTGGACAAAATTTGAGTAAAAAATTTGTTAATGAGCAGAGAGCGGACTCGAGTGATTGGTGATTCATAGCCCATAGGCGTCTGCCTTGTATTCGCAATAGGTTTGTTTCTAAGCAATCCGTGAGTTTCGAGCAATTAAATACATGTGGCCAGCTCATACCTACATATGCAGTTAATTTGTATCTGTCCATGCACAACACAGCGAATGTAATAAACGGTTTGGTAACCGGCAACAACTAGTGCTGAAACAAAAGTAATGCTGACAAGCGAATTGCGTATCCAATTTTGAATAAAAATAATTTACAACGAACAAAACTCAAAACTATGCATTTTCTGTGAAACATTGACCTATATTATAGAAATTTTTCATAGAAAAACATTGAGATACAAGCGGCTTATGCGCTGCCTTCCGAGGCGCCAAAAAAAAAAGTTCCTTCACTGCTGACATGATTCCAGTCGATTGAGTAACTGAAACCGAAAAAGGAAAAAATGTCGTTAACCTAGAAAGTTTTTCCTATACGATGACGTAGGATTTCGAAAAATATTAAAATCTAACAAAATGGCGTAGTTATGAAGTAAAGTCTGTTTTCTTGCCTATAAAATGGTCGTTTCTTTCAATGCCAAATCGTCAATTTTCATCCAATCAAAAATATCCCACGTCATCGCAGAGTAAATACAGGGTGGCCCAAAATGACCGAAGGGGTTTGAGCACATTATAACTTCTTATTTTAGACATAATTATTAATTTTTTTTAATTTGAAATATAGTATATTAATGGAGAATATTTTTAATTAATTATGAAAAATTATATCTCGCAAGTGGTGGCCATTTTCTGCTTCGCATATTCGTGCTCTTTCCAAAACATTTTCCATAACCTTTCGCAAAACTTCAGGTGTTATGTTGTTGATTTCGTCGCGTATATTATTTTTTAATTGCTGTATGGTTCGAGGCTTATTAATATAGACTTTTCCTTTCAAATAACCCCAAAGGAAACAGTCTGAAGCGGTTAAATCCGGTGAACGCGGAGGCCAATTAAAATCGCTTGTACGGGAAATAATTCGTTCACCAAAGATGTCGCGTAAAAGAGCCATTGTGTCCCTCGCAGTGTGCGCTGTGGCTCCATCCTGTTGGAACCATACTTGCGGATAGTTTTCCATGGCTGGCCTTAAAAAATTTTCCAACATTGTCCGATATCTAACACCACTGATGGAAACGGCGACACCGTGTTCATCTTCAAAAAAATATGGGCCAATTATCCTTTCCGACGAAACACCGCACCAAATGGTACACTTAAGTGGGTGTAATTCTCGCTGTTGAACTACTCTTGGATTTCCGTAGCCCATATCCTGCAGTTTTGACTATTAACGAACCCATTTAATTGGAAATGGGCTTCGTCGCTCATAATTAAATTATGAATAAAATCGTGATTTTCTTCTGCTTTTTGACGAAAATAAATTGCATAATAATAATAATAATAATAATAATAATAATAGTTTATTAAGCGCCCAACAGCAAAGCCAAATATAGGCACAAAGAAAATGTATCGTACATGAATAAATTTCCAAAAACAAACAAACAAAAATATATCCAATACACAGTTAACTTAAATCCAAAAAAAAAGAAAAAGAAGAAAATCAAACTTTAAACTCTAAACTTCGGTTCAAAAAATATGTCACTAAAGTATTTATTCCCACATCTACACGTTTGATAAATCGGACTCCTCACCAATGCATTACTCCGGCACACGGGATAGGCAAAAGTTGCAGAATTGCGAGACGCAAACTGAGGCACAGCAAAACACAGTCTTCCAAGTATAGAAGGACAATCGATGTTATTATGCACAACACTGCGTAGAAAGTTAGCACAGGTTACTTCGCGCCGGACATCCAGCAACACCAAATCATGTTCCCTGAGAAGTAGGTTATGGTCAGTATTTCTAGGAGGATAATCACCACTCGTTTTAAAAGTAAGATACTTTAAAACACGACGCTGAACACTCTCCACATTCAGTTTATGATGAATATAGATGCGATGCCAGACTATTGAAGCGTATTCCAATTTGCTTCGAACTAATGAACAGTAGATATGCTTAATAGTTGCGGGTTGTGAAAAATATTTGGAGCTGCGCAATACAAAACCAAGCACAGCAGAAGCAGATTTGCACATATTAATGATATGGTTGACGAATGTTAAACCGCTGTCAAATATGACTCCTAGGTCTTTGATTGATAATCAAGTCGTTGCTGGTAATCTGTCGGTTTCAATTGTTGGACAAGCTGAATTTTGTATGGAAACATTCTTATTGTATGCAAAATTCTCTGCAGCGACCCTCTTGAGAAGCCAAGTTGTGTCGAACGTCTCCTGGTTGATGTTTCTCCATCTTCCCGAATACTCTCCTGTACCCGTTCAATATTGTCATCCATGTGCACCGTTCGTCGTCTGCCGGCGTTCCTTACTGCCCCTTGTTCTCGAAAATTTGCAACCAGACGGTTTATTGTTGACTCTGAGGGTCCAACTCGCACATTAAAATAACGACGATATGCACGCTGAGTCAAAACAATGGATCGTTGATTTGAGAAATAAAGTTCAACGATTTTGGCACGTTGTTCAATTGTGTACTTTTCCATTTTAAATTCCCCAAGTCTTCTTTACAAAATACTGAAAACAAAAAAAAAATTATAATAAAAAAGTTATAAGGAATTAAAACCCCTTCGGTCATTTTGGGCCACCCTGTATATTTAAGAGTACTCAGTTCAAATTTAAAGTCAATCGGAGAGTTGCTCTTAGAGTTACAATGTCAGCAAATTTGAAAAATCCCATTTCGAGAAAAGATTTAACTATCAATTTTTGCAAGATAAAATGATATTTACGATAAAAACTGCTAATCAGCTATACCTGGCCTATACAATGGAACCTCCTCTTCCTCGAATAATGCCTGCTTAGAGGCTGAAGCTTTTCTCCAAGTTGTTCGTCCCTCTTTTGAGGATCCTTCATGACGTAACTCCGCCAGCTTGATTCGCAGATGGGGCAGTTTACGCCTGCGAGCGGATGCTATTTAGAAGGCTGCCATTCGGGGAGTATTAGAGACAAGGCCATGAAGTTTTCACAGGATATTCTTAAAAGTATAAACTGTCGAATAAGGTAAAAATAATCGATTTTTTGAAAGTGTCACACTGATGTAGCCCCTTAAACTTCTTTGAAAATCATAATAAATTATGATTCGAAAGTGCTCTGGTTAATTCCATTTTCTTTTACTTTTAAAAAATAAGTAGTTGAATTATGACGAACGCAACTTCAACAACAAAACGTCAAATGGCAGATAAACACTGTTTGATTGTTTTTCACAGTCTACTAGATTTTCTTATTCTCAATAAATTTGGTTATTTCTGGTACTAATTTTTTGATATTACACTATAAACTTAGTTAAATGAGGCAACTTCCTTAAAGCAAGAACTAATTAACTATACATAGTTCAGTTTCTGTTTAATTATTTTCATATCTAGATATTTTACATTGTCACACTTTGTTACACCAACAGAATATGAAAGGAAAAATATATTACCCTCGCAAAATCTGCCTCTAAGGAAATATGATTCACGAAATCAACAAAAAAATCAATTTATGTAAATGAGCTTCAATCTGTTTTGCTGAATATAAAATCTGAAAGCCACGTTACAAACCAAGGCGTCATCTTACAGTAGGTAAAAAAAAACCGAAACAGTTCATACAAAAATAACCGAAGACATTGAAATTCAAGTCAACTACATTCCAAACTTGACAAAATATACTAGTATAGTTAGTATATTAGTATTTCTTAATTATAAGATTGCACAGTATTGACGATTTAATAATAGAATATTACTATAATTAATTACAGTAGGTATTATACAATGGAGGGACTGTATTTAAATATTAAATGACAAATACACAATTTTGCAAGTTGGATTGAGTGGTAAATCAATTCTCAAAGTATTTCAACTTATCTAACCGCTACACTTATACACGTTTCCCGTCTCAAAGGCATTACAGTAAATCTCTTCAGCGGAAATAATAGGGCATTCCTCTGGGCCGCTTAATACTCAACAATCAATTCAAAACAAACAGTTCGATACTGTCTTTTATGCAACGTTACCTTAGCGTTACAGTTTATCGGGGTATCGTCCGGATTGTATGAAAATTCGCGACGTTATTGACGTTGTAATGTAATGTTAGCTGAATAAATTATGTGTTACGGTCTGCACATTGAAATTTATGCACCTGACGGAGTATTAATAGTTAACATGTGATCAAACGCGGATTAAGCAATTTTGTACAATGTAGACGGGAGTACATTGTGGGCATATGATTTATAAATCAACTCCATTTACTTAATAACGACCTGTACAATAGTTAATTCACCCGAGAATATATAGTAGACATAAAAGCATAATAAGGATATTAATATTTCAGTAAGTATCTGCAATTTATTTCAATATTTATTTCACATTTATATCACAATATTAACCCGTCGGCGATTACTCGTTTAATTAATACCTTGTCTCTCTCCATTTCGAGTTCTTATATAATGTATAGCTCATTCGAGAGCCTTCCAGAAGTTCTTTTCTAGGAGGTCCGGAAGACCCGATCAGGTATTTGACGTGTGATACCACTCGCCTGACGTATCGTCGGATGATTCACATCATATTGCCCCCTTCCTAAAGATGAAGTTTCGTCCCGACACATGTCATGCTTTGGTTCCCGAAGTCTACAGGTGGAGCCTTTGTTACATTGCGACGTCATATTGAAGTAACAGTCCACGGTCTTATCCTGCCTGGGTTTAAAGGAATATTCATGCCGGTAACTGCATACCAGAATTTCCATACCAGTATGTTGAAATATTCCTTCTAACATGCTTCTTACAATTCTCCAGTCCAGACGGTCCAATCCATAACCGAATTTTGGAACTGCTAATTTCAAAATGTTTTGTTGTAACATTTTTTCACGCAGATGGACCAGGGCGTCTCATAAGGACGATAGGTTGGCTTCAGGTTTGATAGTTCTTTCGTGACGCAATATAAAATGGATTGTTCTTTATTTATTATTTGGAAACTCTTCCCAATTGCCGGTCCCTGCTGCCTTATTTCTTCGATTCTCCCAAATCTCTCTTTAAATTCTTTGGCAATTTCTTTGAACATACGCAGATCTCGGGCTACCCAAAGAGCAAGCGCGTAGTCTATCGGCACCGTAAACATATTTTGCTGTTTCTCGATGGTCACCCCAAATCCAGCTTTTCTTGAAACAGAGTACTCCTCCATAAAGTCTTCGAAGGTTAGTTCCTTATAGTGGCTTTCGAATCGGCGCAAATCAGCGACTGCGTCGTTATTGTCCCCAGAGTGTGTAGTTAATGAGGTGTTCATCTTATGCGGTAAATTACATCGTTAATACGCTTCAACACCTCGTATGGCCCCTCCCAATTCTTTTGAAGTTTTGGGGACAGACCCCGTCGACGTTGTGGATTATAAAGCCAAACGATATTTAAAATAAACGTCTTTCCGCACTGTATATTAATTTAAGTGAATATTTAATTAACACTCAATTGTCCACTTAGTCCGTTATTTATTAATTCCACACTGACACCACTGTAAAATATTTGGCTTTATGGGTTCTTTTAAATAGAACTAACGATAATTTAAAATAATAAATATACTTAATAACTAATAATAACAGTATTTGTTTCACATTTATATCACAATATTAACCCGTTGGCGATTACTCGTTAAATGCCTTGTCTTCTTCCATTTCAAGTTCTTATATAGTGTATAGCTCATTCGAGGGCCTTCCAGGAGTTTTCTTCTAGGAGGTCTGGGAGACCTGATGACATATTCGGCGAGTGATACCGCTCGCCTGACGTATCGTCGATTGACTCACATCAGAATATGTTAGCAACCGAGTCGAATATGTGTAACCAAAAACGTTCCAATGTTTTTTATTAAAGGGCAGATTTTTTTTCTCTAATATGTGGTCTCTTCAAAATCTGCTTCCTATTTTAGTCTATCTTGCCACATCCTGTATTCCCAGTGCTTCTCTTATTTGTTTACTTCTTCCGGTCTCTGAATGTAGCACTTTTTTTTCTTTTCAGTTCTCAACATTATTTTACTAACTACAGTTTCTGCTCTTGCTTCGGCGGCTTATGTAAGCACCGGTCTCACACATGTCTTATACTTTCCTGTTTTACTCTCATTAATCATGACTTTGTTGGTCTAGATGTTGTCTCTGAGACCTCCACCAATTCTCGTTGGTTTATTGGTTTGTCTCCAGACTTTCTCTTTATATGTTTATTCCCAGGTAGTTGAATCTTGATACCTGTTGTATTATACTGTTATCGACTGCTAATTTACACTTAATGGGTTGTTGCGAGATCACCACTGACTGAGATTTCTCACAGGAAATACACATTTTAGATATACCTACGCTTATTTTTAGAAAAATACAGGAGACGGTGTAGTCATCTTAGTTCTCTGCTGGGAGAATCGTCTACGTAACATAATATTTTGAAGGAACGGTTTTCCATTCTGTAATCTGCATTGACTTAGTTTGCTCTGTTTATGATTCATGACCATATTGAACAATATCGGTCTAATGCTTATCTCGTTGTCGCATACCTATTGATATTTGAATCTCTTCTGATAGACTACCACTAATTTTTATTCTCGTCTTACCGGTTGTTGAGTTTCTCTATTATTTTTGTTTAGTATTTACTGTCGACATTATTGGGTTCTAGTGTTCTATAGTTCTATAGTTAATTTCTGTTTGCGTATATAGCGTATGCAAAAGATGACCTTGCTATATCCAACGGTGCCTGCTTTCAAACAGTGGAGGCAGAATCGGAGTGGTGGACACATACACATTTAACATGCCCTATTCCCTAGCAAACACTTGTTGTGTGTACAATACTTATTTCTCTGCGTGCGTATATTAATAGTTTCAACATGCATGTTTTTACAACTCAAGAAAAGACACAAATCATAAAATGGTATTATGCCGATAGACACCTCAATATATATATATACATACCCGATACCCAATATCCACAAAATTAAATATATGGGCTGGTACCTATTTTAAATAATTCAATTGTCGGTCCTTTTATCAATGGCACACTTAATGCCGATAAATATTTATACTTGTTAAATAACAGCATTATTGCCACTGTTCGCTCGTATGACGTCAATTTGGAGGAACTCTGGTTTCAGCAAGATGGTTGCTCTGCTCATAGTGCGAGAAATGTGAAGGAGTTTTTGAGAAACACCTTCAATGGTCGTATTATAAGCAAGGATTGCACAATCGGTTGGTTCGTCAGATTTATCGTGCAATGATTTCTTTCTATTGAGACATATCAAGCAAGAAGTTTACAGCAGTCCCCACTAAAAAATTCGTAATATAAATGAATTGCGAGAAAAAATATTAAGAGCATTCTTAACATTAACAGCTGACATGTTCAGAATTTTATTATAGGTTGGCATACTGTGAAGAACGATGTTGTGGATTATTTGAGCATTTAATTTAGAATATTTATTTTTTATTATTATCAGACAATAGTTAATTTATTTTCGTTTTATGAGAGTTACATTTATTTATTTTTTTTTACATAATTGAGAATTCATATTTCATTTTATTTTATTTATACGCCGAAAATATAAGGTTTGTTGTAATACACCATGAAATAAATATTTTTCTGTAAATATTCGTGGCGAATTTCATAAGTATTTCTAAATCCCTCTGAAGCAATAGGCTTACTGACTAGTTATAATCTGACTGAACCTTACCGTATCCCACTTCATCTACTTGCATACATTCATTGGAAACCTCGCTATATGTTTCTCTATACTTTTCTTCGTCGTGCTCTTTTCCTCTTCTACTTTAGTACCTGAAATTAAAATTTGTCGATGACGGTATACGACGCTAATTCTGCAGGATTCGAACCTACGTCCTTTGGTTTGACGAACCACGCTCTTAATCATTAAGCTATTAAGGGACTGAAGTTCGAATCGTCGGAATTATCTTAAATTGCATTAAAAATAGATATTATACTGTGCCCGTAGTTAGCAAATTTGTGCATATACTTTGCCCGTAGTTGGAAAATCTTTGCAAATCAATTGCATTTTCGTGAAGTGATTTGCTAACTACGGACACAATACAATATCTGTTTTCAATGCAATTTAAAACATTCCCAACGATTCGAACTTCAGTCTCTTAATATCTTAATGGTTAAGAGCGTGGCCCCGCAAACCAAAGGACGTAGGTTCGAATCCTGCATAAAGGCGAATTTCTTTTCAGTAAAAAAATCGAATAATTAGCGTCGTATATGTAGAAAGGACTTGTTTCATTTACATGACTTCGCGAAAAATGCAATTGATTTGCACATAGGATCATTGGTTTATTTAATTCTGTTGCCTTTTCTGTGAGCTGTCGTAAGATAAAAATAGGCTCCACTCTTGATCTGATCTTCCTAAAGACTTGATTCTATCAGCCAAAATTTTAAATTAAAATAAATAATTTGAAGGTGGAACTTAATAAGATAATGCTTCTGCAGTTAGTCTTCTCTCTGTTTTCGTTCTTTAGAAACCAGTATTGATATACTATTTATCTATTCATGTGGAAGTGTACCAGTTCTCATAATCTTTAGGAAGGCGTTGAATATTTTCTCCAACATATTTATTCATTTCGTTAGTGAAATTGTCTATCCTAGGAGACTTACCATTTTTGAATTTCCTTGTTGTCCGTACTTCCTTCTATCAACAAAAACCTAAAACCCTTTCTTTACCTTTCTTAGGTTACTCAAAATTAAAAAAATATTAGAACTAATTCCCATAATTCAATCACTTAGGAAAAATTTCGGAAAAATTTGGTACTTTCATTATAAAACTTAATAACGAACATATATCATTTAAAACAGATAATTCTATACATAACATTAATAAAAACAACAAAGATAAAATAGACAAAGAATCAAACTCTGGTGTATATAAGTTAACATGTGAAGATTGTAGTAAGGTATACATAGGACAAACGGGGAGGATGTTCAAAATTAAGATGAAGGAACATAAGATAAGTCATAAAGACAACTTTCGCAAATCGTTGTTTAGATTTCAATCATAGATCTAATACATATTTCAAAATTTTACATATTAGGAAACTTAGAAATTAATAGATAGATATTTAAACAACAATCCTCTATTAAATTTAATATTGTAAAAGTTTTTCCACCGCATTTTTCCCAATAATTAGTACGTAAATATTCATATTTGTATTTTAAATATTCGGTTTTTCATCCACCTGATGAAGCCATTGTATGGCGAAACAATGTTTTAGTTGATTTACAATAAAAAATTTTGAAACTAGAAGTTTAGTATTTATTTCTTATCGTTATGATGAATTTTTTTACAAGTATTTGATTCGTCAATGAACGATCTAAATTTAACTGTTGAGAATTATCAGATTGCGAGATCTACACCATATAGAGCTATATGTTGTAGATATATTAATTCCGCTATAATAGATATAATTTAGTCAGACAGTAATCCATGCTTAATTTTAAATGAATTTAACTTCCTAAAAAAAAATAGAAATAATATTGTGTTACTTTCTTTGTCAACATTTTCTCATATCGCTGAGCAAGGCGTGACGTTTTCAAAAGGAACAGACATTGATTCGATTAATCGTCGTTTGCTCCGCTGTCTCGGTAGTCGATGTTCTCCACATTAACCTCGATAAGAGACATCTTTTTTGAACAGGTGGCGCCTTAATTTCTTTTATCCGACTTTTAGGAAAATTCCCTGATACTCGATCCTTCTTCGAATGGCTAGCCAACGCCCCAAATGACAGAAACTTGAGAAATACACTGTAGAATTCATCACGTTCAAGTGGGTTTCGATCATGCATATTATTACATTAGTAATTACGCTCCACAATTAATGTCTTAATTACTATCCAATATTCCCCATTCAGAATAGATAGGTTTGTAATTAATTAATTAGTTTATAATTTGACAACATATTAAAAGTTATTTAATTCTACAATTCGCAACATGGATGCTCAAATTAGAAAAAGCACAGACATGGCAACCTTCGGTTTCATTCTAAAGTATACAATACTTTGGATCATAATGATTTTTACGAATGTACGAGAGGGTACTGATATCTAGTTAACTTAGGCCATTTTCCTTGAACATAACAAAATCTTGTTGTAATAGCAAGAAATAATGACATTTTAAACGTGTCACTGTAAAATCTTACGTCAAGAAGTTGAAGTATTCCTGTGCAGTAAATTTTGAAAGAAAACATATCGAATGCCAATGTGAAAGTCGATAAATTGGAGTATCGAGACATCATCAAATACGTGTATTTGAAGAGGCTAAGTGGTAAGGAAATTATACGAAGATATGCTTAGCATACTTGGCGACCACTGCCCACCACATGCGACTGTCAAAAATTGGATTGTGACATTGAAAAGAGGAAAACATTCGAAAATATTGACGCAGTTCATGACATGATATTATTAGACCGTCGAATTGGACTGAAGCATATTTCCGAGGTACTAAAGGTTTCATGTGAGCGCGTCTATCATATAGTTCACGTCAATTTAGATATGAAAAAAATTTCTGTAAAATGGATTCCTAAATGCTTGAACGGCGAACACAAACGAGCAGGAGTGAAAGCATCACGGTCAATCTGTGCCTGTCTTGAAGGAGATCCAGATTTTTTGAAACAGCAATCGACGGAGTGAAAGCATAATGGTACTCCAAGGAGTGAGAAGTTTCGAATTCAAAATCCGCTGGTAAAGGCTTCAATTTTTTCGGATATCCATGAACTAATTATGATCGATTACATAAAAAAGCATCAAACCATCACTGGAGATTCTTATTCTAAATTACTAACCACCCTGAGAGATAAAATTAAAGAAATTAGATGTACGAGGTGCATTCAAGTTCTAAGGCCTCCGATTTTTTTTCTAACTAACTACTCACCCGAAAACTATGAAACTGGTGTTACTTCTCGACGTAATCTCCCTGCAGACGTACACATTTTTCACAACGTCGACGCCATGATTCCATGGCCGCGGCGAAGGCTTCTTTAGGAGTCGTTTCGACCACTGGAAAATCGCTGAAGCAGTAGCAGCACGGCTGGTAAATGTGCGGCCACGGACAGTGTCTTTCATTGTTGGAAACAGCCAAAAGTCACTAGGAGCCAGGTCAGGTGAGTAGGGAGCATGAGAAATCACTTCAAAGTTGTTTTCACGAAGAAACTGTTACGTAACGTTAGCCCGATGTGCGGGTGCGTTGTCTTGGTGAAACAGCACACGCGTAGCCTTTCCCGGACGTTTTTGTTGCAGTGCAGGAAGGAACTTGTTCTTCGAAACATTTTCGTAGCATGCACCTGGCACAGGGTGCCCTTTGGAACACAATGGGTAAGGATTACGCCCCCACTGTCCCAGAACATGGACACCATCATGTTTTCAGCACTGGCGGTTACCCGAATTTTTTTTGGTGGCGGTAAATCTGTGTGCTTCCATTGAGCTGACTGGCGCTTTGTTTCTGGATTGAAAAATGGCATCCACGTCTCATCCATTGTCACAATCGACGAAAAGAAAGTCCCATTCATGCCTTGGTTGCGCGTCAACATTGCTTGGCAACATGCCACACGAGCAGCCTTGTGGTCGTCCGCATTCGTGGCACCCACCTGGACACTTTTCGCATTTTCAGGTCGTCATGCAGGATTGTGTGCACAGAACCCACGGAAATGCTAACACTGGAGGCTATCTGTTCAACTGTCATTCGGCGATCCCCCAAAACAAGTCTCTCCACTTTCTCGATCATGTCGTCAGACTGGCTTGTGCGAGCCCGAGGTTGTTTCGATTTGTTGTCACACGATGTTCTGCCTTCATTAAACTGTCGCACCCACGAACGCACTTTCGACACATCCATAACTCCATCACCACATGTCTCCTTCAACTGTAGATGAATTTCAATTGGTGTCACACCACGCAAATTCAGAAAACGAATGATTGCACGCTGTTCAAGTAAGGAAACGTAGCCATTTTAAGTAACTAAAACAGTTCTCATTCTCGACGCTGCCGCTACAATTCCTTCTGCCGTACAGTGCTGCCATCTCTGTGACATATTGTCAACGAACGCACGTTCATTTTAAAACAATGCACATGCTCCTATCTCTTTCCAGTCTGGAGAAAAAAAATAGGAGGCCTTAGAACTTGAATGCACCTCGTAGCATGTTAGCCAAAGGTTTGTTGATTTTGTAGGACAATGCTCCTGCACACAAATCGCGCATTACCATGAATACAATTTGGAATCTACGGTTTGAATTACTGGAACACCTGCCCTATTTCCCAGACTGAACTCCCTCATACCATTATCTCTTCCCCAAAAAGTTTGAAAGGACGTCAATTTTTCAGGAACGAAGAGGTAATAGAAGCTGTGGTTTGAGAAGAAACGGTTTGTAGATCAAGCGGAATCTTTCGTTCAGAAGGGTTAAGAGCGTTGCAGGATCGCTGTATTAAGTGTATTAATTTAAAAGGCGACTATGTTCAATAATAAAATATATACAGGTGTGTCACGACGAGCTTAAACTATCTGTATATTGGAAACTACTAACATGATATCTATGAAAGTTTGTGAACATAGATAACAAATTATGGCGAATTTATGCAAAATATTTCGACAAACATGCTACTACCAATTATACTGGAAGTGGACAGCAACTTTGTTAATTTAAATACAATACCCTATATATGATTCAATTTTAGAATTTTACGTTAAATTTTAGAGACACTTTGTGTAGGATATCCTATATCTAAAATGTATACTTTTCAAGTTATTATTATAATTATTATAATTTTTTAATAGAAAATTGACAAATGCAGGTTTTTATATTAAAAATTCTATTTACTATTCTATTGTTCATATTTACAAACCAATTACAAAACTGTAGTCTACGTGGGTAATCAATTTCTAACAATTCTTGTACTGCTGTGACACGGTATGGATAAAGTTGCATATTTTTTGTTAATAACTTGTGAGTTGTACCAACAGAAAGGTTTATTTGTTGACTCAAATGTCAAACGTATGTTTGCGGTTCATTTTCCATTATTTCTTCAACACGATTGACAACTTGAGGTGTCCGTTTCTTAACTGCTCCGCTGCCTGATTTTCTTAAGAGACTACCTGTTTTAGAAAAAAGTGTTAAAGTTCTATCCAAAGTATTCTTAAATTGTATATAATCTATTACAAAATGTGGAAACGCAACTTGAAATTCTAACATGCAATCTTGAACTGAATAAACCCATAAACCATCAATTTTATAACCACTTCGAAAATAAGCCTGGACTAAAAAAATTTTATGTTCTAAAGCGAAAGCCATTTTAAAACTGAGAAGCAATTTATTTAAACCAGAATCGACGCACGATTATTTTATGCACTAACTGATATTTGTGATTGACATTATCAAATGTCATTTGGATTTACGTTTACGGAACAGCAAACACACTAATATATTTGCGTCTTATTCTATCAAAATTTTCAAAGTAACCTAGATTGACTTTTCAAATGAACACTTGTTACAACCTCTGCCGCAAACACCAATATTCGACGGTTTTTATTCTCACAATGTAAGCTAGTATTCTTTTTGTTGTGTAGATAATAAAGGTAATAACTCGCCATTTTTATGTGGACTGAAGACCAAGCAGGACGTGGATCAGAAGAAGTTGGCTCAGCATCATTTCATTGCCTTGACAGCCTAGAACAGGATAACATTTCAATCCTTCGATTATTCTGTGATGACAGCTGAGAGCAAAACCGTAACTTCCACATAATTCATATTCTATATTATTGGTTGAAAATCAAAACCCCATGCTCGGTTTTGGAAATCACTTTAACCTTTCCCGTACGAGGACACTCTTTTCTGCTAGCTGACAAGGTTTTGGGCCGAGTTGAAGAAGATCTGTGGAGAAACCCTACTTTAATCTCTAAAGAAAAATATTAAACTATATACAGGAAACACGGATAAGTGAGATCATTGAGAAACCCAGACGAGCAACGATGGTCGAGTATTTGGATTATTAAGAATTTGGGGCAGAAATTGAAAAAAATAGATGGCATAGCTAATCTGAAAGTCGTTACCTTAAGAAAATTTGATCAAAATGCTAAGCTTTGTGGCTTTCAACACTACCGATTTCGAACTGGTGTGGAAACTTTTGCAAAACTAACAAAATCAAAAACCAATAATCTCACCGCTGTCGATTTGACTGAAAATCCCTCTAACTTTCGAGGGCTACCTGAACAGAAAAAGAAAACGATCAGAAACCTTTTGGAGAAACAGTTTGGTAAAGATTGGAAAGAAGATCCGGACTTACTTTGGTACAAATAGCTTCTAGAAAGTAAAGGACAAAAATAGAATGAAGACAATGCAGAGATTTTGTGCGACTACCTAACCGAAGAAAACGCTATTCATATCTAAAGTTGTTTTATGATTATTTTCGTTTAAAATTAATTTTTGTTTAATATTTATATTAACCCATTAAAGCCCGTAATTCATTTTTGCTGATTTTTATTTAATATTTTATGTGTTTAATAATGAATGTATTTAAATACAGTTTCTCTGAAAAGAAGCATTATTAATTTTATATAAGGACGTTTCGTCCTGGCAACTAAAGTTGCCAATGGGATAATATAGGAAATTTTTATTAAAAAATGATATAATTTAAATAATTGTATTTTTTACTTATGGAATGTTTTAAAACAGTTTTCTGGGTGTAATGGTAGATCACATTTGCTACAAATATAATGTGTACGATTTCCACATACTTTGCATCTTCTATATTTGGAAGTTCCCTTTTCAATAATGTGATCAGTTCGGTCTTTCCGAATTTCTTCCAAGGCCGGGGAAAATTGCAAAGAAGAACGAACACCTGTGGCTTTGCGAGATTCCCCAAAAGACTTCAAAATGAAAATGGCACATTCCCTCCGAAAGTTCAAAAGGGTTAAGTTATGGCCAAATTTCCTGTTCATAAGCCAACCTTGTACACAACAAATGTCAACTCCCCAAGCAAAGAATGGCCACCACCATTTTTTAGATCTTATTCTGGATCGGTAAGATGCTACAAATTGATCCGACAGATCAACACCGCCCATGCACTTATTATAGCGATCAATTGGATTAGGTATATTCACTGGAATCTTGGCTTTTTCAGTTCGGCTATATCTATTTGATATTTTCAAGGGATACATGTTCTCGCAATTGCTGAGAACAGTGACCACATTATTATCATTTCAGCGCACTGCGAGAATATTACCGGTACCAGATGACGATAGTGCACCTCGTGGTGTTTTTCTAAAAGCTTGTTTGTCTGGTAACTTCATTAGAGGGTTGCACCGATTTTCACGTAATGTGCCGGTACCTCCTATTTTTTTTTCATTTAGATTTTGTAATAAGCCAACTGAAGTAAAAAGATTATCAAAGTAAAATTAGTACCCGCCTTGGCTTCTAAGTAATCAGCTAAACCAAGTACCACATCTCCACCTTGACCCAAACCTGTTGTCGGAAGATGTGTTGAAGCACCACAATAGGGCTCGGCATGAAGTATTCTGCCAGAAGAATCTGCAGCTACCCATAATTTAAATCCGAAACGAATCGGCTTTCCTTTTATAAATTGCTTCAGTCCATGTCGGCCATAATAAGGTACTATACTTTCGTCTATGCTAACAGTTGGTCCTGCACTTATTAGTTTGAATGATGCATTCAATATATCAATAAACTTGCGCACTTTATATAAGTTATCATTACCGTCATTGGTTTCATTGTTAGCAAGATGCAGATGAACCATAATCTCATCGAAGCGGTTTCGACGAATTGCATTAGAAATAAGTTCACAGTGAACATCGGGTTCTGATGACCAATAAAGTCTCCGATACGGTAGTGGATGATATCCAGAGAGCAACATTACACCAATAAAAGTCCAAATTTCTTGCTCTGAAACATTAAAATTGTGCAGCAGGAGGCATAACGATTTGTTTCACGGACAATATGCACTAACATCTCTTGATTCAAAAACGTTTTCATTGCCTCAAAAGGACTTTTAACGGTTTCCTTTAGCAAATCTTTTGCATTGGGATGAATCACACTGTCATCAAATTTTGGTACTTCAGAATTTATTTCGGTAATATTAGCATACCACTTTGTTTCCCGAGCTAACGAAGCCTTAGGACGCTTTGCCGATGGCTGCTTTTTATTTGAGTTTTTACGTTTTATTCTATCCTTTTTGTTTGGCTGTGCACTAGTCGAAGGCATACCAGTGTCCACTGGTTCGTTGTCTGAGGCGTTATCAATTTCGACGTTATCATCGTACCGTACAGCAACTTCTGCGCGAAGTATGCGACCAGGTAGACGATAAATGTTTCCCTCTACTTCTTCATCGGATAAATCGGAATCTTTATCAGTTTCTGCATCGGGTGGTTCAGACGGGGGACAAATTGCGATGCTCTGGGGTATTTCGTCATCTTCTGAAATCATGTCCAGCAATTCATGAAAAAGTAACCCCTTTCCGTCTCTTCGCGGATATACCTAACGAAAAAACTTTATATATTATATTTAACCTCATTTTCCCATTGGCAACTAAAGTTGCCATCGAAATGTAAATGGCCGCCATTTTGTAAAATCTTACTGAATTTATAAACTAATTATAAAAGTACAAAATAACATATTTTAGCAAGACTACTAAATTATCTAATACTAATATAAATATGATTACAAGCCTATATACTTACAAAGACTGATCTACTGCTATCGAGCTTAGTGAAATACGCTGACGCACTTGAAAACACTTGTGATTATCAAGACTTGTAGCACACTTCTAACGTTGTAGCATTAAATCTACATACAGTACACATTGTGCCACCACTTCAACACAAAATTCCCTTCATTAACTACATACATAGGCGTACTTGGCGGATTTAGTTAGGTGGCAACTTTAGTTGCCACCGGGCTTTAATGGGTTAAGTATCACCAAAATGATTTTAATTAGCATTAGTTTCTTTGATTTATGGTATTTAACTCTCTCCCGTGGGAGCCCATTAACAGCGGATTATGGAGCAAAGTCCGATAAATCCAAAATATAATATAAAAAACAAAATGTAAAAGAGATTAGCATCAACTTGGTACTTGATCATATTATCAATAATGCCTCAATATATCGACCTGTGAACAAAAAATTTGAATTTGGTTTATTCAAAACTCGTTTTTTGCGTTTTTGTTTTTTGAATTTATCGGGTTTTACGCACGAGCTCCACAATTGTTACAATCATATGTTGCTTAAATTTTTGTGGCTTCTTTATTGGAATAAAATTCATATTTCTTGGAAATTTCATTAAAATATACGAATATATACTGTTAATTTATTTATAACGGCCATATAGGCGAGGGACGATAACTTCCAATGCATGTCATTGGCATGACGTCAAACATATAATCAAGCGACATCATAAATATGCAATAAATTAAAAATATTTTATATTGAGATATAAATATGACATAATAGTTTAAAATTAAATTAAATTTCAATGGTTAATGCAACATTTGTTGTTTAATAGAAACGGTCGTTATATCAAAGTTAAAAATGTAAAAAAAATAATTAATTACTTAATTATTACATTTCCGATATCGCAGTACCTTTACGTTGCTGTTATTGGCTATACGGAAAGAAATTTGATGAACCACGATGATGCCGATTGTCATTGGTTCGGCCATTTTGGAAAGTTGACAGTTCGTAGAATATCAAAGTATTAAAATATTACAAATGAAACCTAACTTTCCTTCAGTCGAGATATATTTAGTTTTTGTAAGCACCACCCTGTATGTGTGCTGGTTACCCTTGAAATCTGTTATATTCACTAAGGCAGTTGACAACAATATGTGTGTGTGCGCTTCAATGTTAAATGCATGATTTGAAATTGATGTGCCAACGCATGCATCCGGTGCAGATTGCACTTGCTCCTGTTGCGGTTGATCAATTAAATTTTGCGTTTTATGCAATAATGTATTGTGCCTTTTACCACACTTGATACAATTACTATATGTGTAGTTACTAACAAAATTCCTGGGCCTTAAACAATTAACACATAACTGTTTGCCGTTATTTCCTGAATTTTTTGTTCAATAGCTAACCTAATTAAGCTTTGGCATTTATATATTATGTGAGACTGTTTGCAAAATGCGCATGATGATTATTTTATTATTATTAGAGACCGGACACGAGAGGTTGATGACTCATCGCCCACGAGCGTACTATTGAACATTTGTATTTTTAAAGTTTTTAATTTTATTTATATTTATTTGTTCATTTTGTAATTCAAGTTGAGTAAAGGAGTATTAATATTTACTAGCAACACTTTCTCAAGGTTCTCTTCTGTAAAATTTGTTCTCCTTGAATGAAATACATACTTGTAAATAGAAAACGTCCTTTCTACATCGCAATTGGTTATAGGTGCATACTGGAAATATTCTTTTATTTCAGCGTATTTTGCAGTTACATTTTGAGGAACTGTCCCCATACACAATTGCCGCAATGTTATTAAATCTGGATTTCTATTAAAAACTGCTTCAAACTTTTGCCGAAGGTCACATCCGAAGTCCCTTGGAATATTTTTCAAATTAATAATAGCCACATCTAATGTCGTTAAATCATCATTTAATTTGAGATTTCGATTTTAAAAATAAGTGATTAGTTTTGGCAAATTTCCAAAGTGTTCCCGAAGAAAGTACAACTGATTTTTTAAAGGTGGAATTTGTGTTAGTTCCTTGCACTCAGAAATACTCCGAGCATCATCATTTAAACATGCAACGAAATCTTGTAAACTATCGAAATTCTCTGCATAAAAACTAGTAGCTTCCTACCATGTTCCCCATCTAGTTATTACTGGGTAGGGAGCCAGTCAGAAAGATGGAAGTTTTTCCCTGTAAAGAGCTACTCTCAATGGTGCATTTCTGAAAACGTTTTTAAAAACGGATACAAGTCTATCTATCAACTTCCAGAAAGATGTCTCTGATATATTCACACATTCTGTGGAGAGCATGTGCTACACAAGTAATATGCAGCATATTAGGATATGTTTCCTTTAATAGTCTGCCTGTTTATAACATATATGCAGCACTGTCACTTACAAATAAAAGTACTTTTTCTTTGTGCCTGTCATCCGAATGAAGTATATTTTGAATATTCTCGTTAATGGTTTTAGCAACTGTTTCCGCATCAACTGTATTTATAACTTTTGTTGCTATTACATATGTGTTATATGAAATAGTTGAATGTAATACACCAGCTACAACATTTACCACACAACGTCCTAATATATCGACAGTTTCGCCGGCACTTATCCAGAGGCACTGATTTGAAATATAGCTTCTAATGCGTTCTACTGCTTTCGTGTAGCACTTAGAAACATAATATTTGCGTAAGGTGGATTCATCAGGAACATTTCGACCAGTATATTTTTGGAGAAATATTTTTAAAGTGGGATTGTTAAGTTTATTTAATGGAATATTAGCCACCATAAAAGTTAAAATTGTCAGATTCCAACGGTTCCAATTTCTGTGCATGTGTTTGCGATGCTAAGTGACGTTGTACGTGTGATTTCATTAACGATATTCTACAGATTTTGTAATAAATTTCGGAATCACTGATAATGGACATACAATCAGTATGACCGTCAATCCAACTCGCCAGTTTTACGATGCCGTTCTCTACGTTCTTCCATATCATATCTGAAAAAGTAACTTAAAGAATGCTCTAGGTCTAAACAAATGAAAACTAAAAATGTATGCGTAAGTTATTGAAACTGAACGAAATTCAATGCACACTTACGTCGTAATAATTGGGAGATTCAATTAAATCAAGCGATATTAAACAGGATCTATCAAAAAAAAATACGATGTAATTAACAGTTGAAACTATGAAAACAAGAAACTAACTCACAGCACTTTATTTATCTTACGAAATATAATCTAAATAGATTAAATTATTAAAACTCGACACGCTTCTATCTACGCCAATGAAAACAACAAGAAACGTCAGCCAGATCAATAGTGCATTCAATAACTGCGTGATGTACTTACAGATGTTGTAGACTATTTATATTGTCCGTCGTAATGACGACATCATTTCAACTCGATGTGTCCGGTCTATAATTATTAGCTACAATATGTGTGGAAGTACGCTTGAACTTAGGAATATAATTTCTAACATGTTTTGATATGAATTCTAAAGTTGGACATTTGCTATTTAAAAACTTTATTAATTCTTCAGCAGTAGGCAAATTGTCATTGGACAAATTTGTTTCCCATTCTTTTATTGTAATTAAATATCATTTTGTGGTTAAGATGTGTATTAATAAGTTATTAAGTTGTCTGACTTATTCACATGACGCTTTAGTTAATCTAGTGCCCTAATATGTTTATTAATGCAATCGATTATTTGTCTTAAAATGATATTATTTTCTTTTATAGATGGCGTTAATATGATTTTGAACGATAAGTTTTTTATTACCGTACCTCTCTTTCAACATATTCCAAGCAATACATTAATTTTCATTAGTAATAGACAACGAGTTTAATAATTCACTTGCATCGCTCTTTAAAGCGGATTTTAAACTCGTTACCTATTACTAATGAAAACTTTTATATTGCTTGTAATATGTTGAAAGAGAGGTACGGTAATAAAAAACTTATCGTTTAAAATCATATTAAAGCCATTTGCAACTTGTCAATTGCTACAAAAGACAATAGACAGACAATATACATCATTAAATATACATTCATACAATATACAACAATCAAACAGTAAAGAATTAAGTATATGATTGTTTCGGCCTTTACTTGATGAAATTCCATTATAACTATTAAGATAAAATAAAACAAATTTTATGAATTTCACTTTTTAATTATCACTGTAACGAGTCGTTTCGCACCAACCTGGGCTTCGTCAGACATATAACTAACTTATTTACAAAATATTTTTTATATTAAACACAAGTAAACGGTAACAAGCAAAAACACATGTTTTATTTTTAAAATAGTCAGAGAGATGGGTGCTTTTTATTACTGGATGAATACAAAATGTACTGTTCTTAAGAAAATAAAACTAGAGGTTTACATTATATTACAGGGAGGTAAGAATTCTATGGAAAAATACAAAAAATACAAAAATGTAACTGTCTGCATATCAAATAAATAGATTCAGTAAGGGTGAATTATTTGTTTCTAATTGATCATTTAAGATCTTGTCAGTTTTCTTTATTTTATTGATTTCAAGTGACTCTAATAAATTAAGTTTTTTGCCCTTATTTTCTACATGTAATATTTTAAATTCTTTGTTAAAATTGTGGTTCGTTGAATTGATATGAGACGCATATGAAGAGTCACTTTTATTATTTCTAAATGAAGAAAAATGTTCTTTGACGTATTTCAAACGATCTGCCTGTCTGTCCGATATAAGTCATAGGGCAACTACCGCAGGTTAACTCATAGACCCCTGACTTTTTATTGTTGTTTGTTAAATCCTTATTGTTTTTTTATAAATTTGGATAAATTGTTATTAGTTTTATACGCTGTATTAATGTCAAACTTTCTTAAATATTTACAAATTTTTGTGCTTGAAGAGCCTATAAAGAATTAAGTTCAAGTTTACATTAAGTGCTACATAGTGAGATTTATCTTATGAAATTAGGTTTAAGTGTTTTTTTGTAAAATAAATAAAATTAAAAATACAAATTAAATCTATCTTGACCGAACAGTATGGGCTGTAAAGCTATTTGATAGAAAACAGATCCCGCACTTTCCTTAAACTGTTTCCAGCTATATACTAGTTCGAAATTTCTATTTTTTCATCTTTTATATATACCGTATGTGTTAAATATAATTAGGCATAGAGAATCAACGTATGAGTACATATGATGTATACGTACATATGAGAAAGCCAGTCGAATGCCAGCGAAGACCGCGACGACCGACAACGATTGTCTTCGATACCGACTGACTGGAAATTTTGCATTCAGTCTAGCTGCGGCCGTTACAGTGTGAAATCGTACAATAAAATTAATGTATAATGGCTCTTTATACACCCGCTGAAAAGCTTTTTTGAGTCTCTTGTATAATTTATTATAACTTTTAGAATCTTTTTTTATTTATTTTATTAGGATTATTCTTTAATTTTTATTAGAATTACGCTTTTGTTTGTGCGACGCACCGCAGCTTAAAAATTTCCTGCATCTACTGAAAGAAAAGCAAATCCCTTGCAATTCGTAAATGCTATTTTAGAACGCATTACAAGTACCTATGTCGATGGTCAAATGATTACTACTCACTTGTATTTACGAAACAATCGGAGACAATCGTTGTCGGTCGTGCGGTCTTCGCCGGCATTGGATCGATTTTCCCATATACGTACACATCGTATGTACTCATACGTATTCCCTATGCTTAATGATATTTGACACATGCGGTATATATCTTTTAAAATTAGGTGAATATAAATGTCAAATGCTAAAATATTTAAAATGTTATTTCGTTTATGCACATTACTGACACTGGTTTTGACATTTATCGAAACACATAATCGAGCAATGTTGGTTGCATAACATTCCCATGCATTGAAGCGTTCTTTTTGAAACTGAACATAGGCTATATATAGAGATAATAAAAACTCACGGTATAATAATACAAGTTATATAGGTTACACTAGTATGTTAGGTTAGGTTTGAACACGAAATGTCAGTGTATTCTGCAACGGTATAATACCTTACGTCACGATTTCTTGATGACGTGCATTGGAACTTATCGTGCCTCGAGTATATATAAAAGTTTGGTATTATGCTACTCATATATATAACTACCTATAAAAAAAAGCAATAGATGACGTTAAAAGTTTTATTCCTTTACCAAAGAAATTCGGGAACTTTTGTGATAGAAGGTTTATATTTACATGTAAATTCAATAGTTTTTTTTTGGCAAACTAACGTTGGGAATATTGAGTTCTTGTATTTACTTAAAACATTCGAAAGAGAACGCTGTATTCGAAATGCTCCGTTTCTAAATTTAAATCACGTATTGTTATATTTCACGCTTTTGTATTCCAAGTACGGCTTATTCCACAAACACCTTAAATATTCCAATATTGTCTCATGTTCAAGTATTTTTCAACAATATTCCCGTTTTCCATGTTCCCTAAGTTTGCTTGTTTACTACTTTTATCCCCTCTTCAGAAGAGATAAGACCCTGAAAAATCCATACGTCTTTTCGTTGCCACTTTTATGTATTTCGGTATCGAGTTGAAAATCGTTCAAATAAACTGTAACAAAAGCGAATATTATGTTTTCTTTTTCCGTTTTTCAATACTGCATTAATTGATAGAACCAAATTATCACTAGCCAATATTAGAAATATATGTCTATTCTACGCTTAATCTTTCAATTTATTTAATACTCTTGGATCAATGAAAATATTACAATCACATCTAATAGTTTTACAAATAAATAGAAACATTATTTTCAACTTTAAATATTGAACGATTGCAGAAGTGAATTGTTTTTTCTGGAGCGTGGTTTCAAGTCTTGCATACTTGTATGTATATTATATACATTAGTACGCAATGCTAATCATATGATAAACATTCACTTTAAATTTTCGAGATTCTAAAATTTTCTTCTATGTATGAGGGCGGATTGGTGAATAAGGTCTGCTACTCTATAAAATAAGAATAAAGAAAGACAAAATATTTAAACCTGTCTCAAAATGAAGTAACTTTATTTTACTGCCAATATACAGAATTTTGTTTTCTACATAATCGTCATTTAGTGCAAGACATTTCTCCAAACGCTGAATCCATTTCTTTATTCCGTTCATCAAAAAAGCTTCAAAAAAATTAGATATTTTAAACATGCTTAAGCCTCTATTGACTAGAAAGTATTAACTTGATTCAGTCTACTAAGAATTAATGGCGTACTATTACCGATTAGCAAAGCGTTTGCATCATCAAATTATGGAAAATCAAGGGAACAAAGCTTATGCACTTTCAAATGTTTTTGTGTACGAAAATGTTATTTGTCTTCACACCACTCATCAGAGTTGCTTAAATACTCTTTATAGCAACATGTTGAGCCTTTTGCTACGAGCGATAGCAATAATAAATAAATAAATATCGCAAAACTGCCTTCGGTATCTTAACGATAAACGATAGAGTTTCCAGGACTTACCTTTGTGAGATGGTTGCTACTGAACATACAATCCAACAAGCCAGTACCCAAGCTAGGCCAGTGAAAAAGGCGTGGGGCTCCTTTCGAAACATTGTTATGTAACTGACTAACTATTAATTGAAAAAGGGCGCCATGACAATTTCTTTGTTTTATTGGATTGTAAACCGTAATTATACGTCGCACAGAGGATGTAGAGAATAAGTCGACTCACCAAATGTAAAGAAAAAAAATTAAGAAAAAGGAAGCTGCGATTACAAATAAAAATAGAATACACACTTAAACAATGTTACAACAAGATTTATTAGGAGAGGTATTATTCTCGAAAGGTTTGGAGAAAAAAGAGCAATAAGTTCCTATAAAATTAGCAATCTAGCATATATATAAATTCAAAAAAGAAAACATGTCTTAACATATAATCGATACCAGTAAATGGGTGAAGCTCTGTATACATAGGTTGCAAAAATATATTAAAAGTACTCGACCCAAGCAAATCGGTGAGGACCTGTATATAAATTACAAAAATATATTAAAAGTAATCGATTTAAGCAAATGGCCCAGGCCCTGAATATAACTTTATAAAATATATTAACGTGATTTATATTATATTAAAGTAATTAAAAATATAATTTAAGCTGTTACATGCCTGAAAGGCGATGGGGAAGTCTGAGATCTCATCGTTCGTACATTCAAAATTATACAAAAACACTTACGCCAATGCGAGACATAGATTAATTAAAATTAAAATAAGAAACTGTTATATAATCAGGATTTCTTGCAAACAGGAAGAAAAATAACAAGAAGATCTCAATGTCAAGCTTAGTTATTAATACTCAAAGTAAAAGGTTGAAAGCTATAACTTACATTACAAGATATTATGATTTAGAAAAAAAAAACAATTATCATCTGCAAAAGGTGAATTAAATATTATTATCTGAAAAATGGGCTGAATAACTATCAATTATTAAATACAAGCGAGATATTGTATTTTATTGACTGCATGGTATTAAAGTTAATTAATATTTAACAAATGAATGATATGACACTGCCGTTAAAACACAAAAAATATTCTATAAGATGGCCGAGGTGTGGTGGGCCTGTAAATCTTGAAGGGGTAGTTAACGATAGTCTTAATTAGTTACAACGAACACAGAAATATTCAAAACTTATATTTGCCGAAATATGACAATATCCAGAACGACAGACATGATTATCCTTCGGACAAGATAGCTTAGCACGCGGCTCTCTCTCGCGCTGCGTAACCTGGAAGGAACTTAAATCTGGGCCCATCTAGGCGGTCTTCCAATTTAATGCAGCCCCAGATTGATTCGTGTATACTTAGTGTATTCTTAGTGTATACTTAGAGTCCTAGTGAACAATATACCACTTGTATAAGCAGGTGAATAAAATATATCAAAGGGTGAAAGCAAAGCAAAAGAAGAAAATCGTCTCTTACCAAGTAGATTTTCCTTGGCCCGATATCGAGAATGACGTGTAAATATCCAGCTAAAAGATGATGCCCCAAATTGGCTTCCAAATCAAGGCACAGATCTACCACAATGGATGATTATAAATTCATAATTAACGCAATCGACTATTCAAAATTAAATGAAAGGGCCTCGATTCTGGAACACGTTTCACTTTTTAAAAATACAAATCGAAAGTGTCCCAATGCAAACGACCGCTTTCTCTTTCACCCCTTTCTACCGAATCTTGCTGCGCGACAATTACGATACACATTATGCATTACATCGACTGAATATAATTTCAATATGTGGTGTGAAAATTTGCATATGAGGGTCGTTGATAAAATATCGTAACATTCTTCAATCATATCCCGAACAAGACCCATATTCTGATTGCTTCTAGGATTTTAGGCTGCTGCACTGAGACAGTTTCAGTGCAGCAAAGACAAGAATAGCAGCCGTAGAGATATCTCTGGTAACAGGGGGCAAAACGTCGACGAATGAGGAAACAATGTCAAGAACGTAATTCCAGTTCAGAGCCATAGAAGGAATCAGGTACAACGACTGCGATTTATGACCAATATTCTTTTTAGTAACATCGCTTTTGACTTGGGAACTCGAAACTTGTCATTTAGGTAAAGTCCATGTTTAAGTGTTAATTGTATCACTACTTTGTATAAGCTAAATAACAATACTTGCCACCAAATACCCGATTGATTTCGTCATAACTTTTCTTGCGGCAAAAGCCACGTTTGAAATTGTAAAAAAATTCAGCTCTATAATTCTCTTTGTTCAGTTCCATGATTACTTAGGCAAATGATTACTTTAAAGCTGTCTAGCTTAAAAATACTTAAGTATATTTTTCAACTGTCATTGTCATTGAGTATAAATTAAGAAATATTTCAAAACATGTATAATTAGTAGAGAACGGATGCAATTTCCATAAAACGCAATCGGCAATTGGAATTGTGTATAACGTCGCTCAGTACATCCCGGCGTAATCCAATGAAGTATTTGTTTGACTTACTCGGACACCTGGTCTCGCCGCGATAACAATGGACAAGCCAGCTATTGCATTCGGAGCATATAGTGTTTTTTAAAGTGTTTTCATGAGCGTAGATAGAAGCGGGGTGTTTATAATGTATTTTATTTATTAGTTTATATTTCGTAAGGTAAATAAAGTGTTGTGAGTAAGTTTCTTGTTTTCATAGTTTTAACTGTTAATTACATCGTAATTTTTGTGATAGATCCTGTTTAATATCGTTTGATTGAATCTACTTCTCCCAATTATTTAGATGTAAGTGTGCATTGAATTTCGTTCAATTTCAATAACTTACGCCTACATTAGTTTTCATTTATTTAGACCTAGAGCATTGTTTAAGTTACTTTTTCAGATATGATACGGAAGAACGTCGAGAACGGCATCGTAAAACAATGGCGAGTTGGATTGACGGTCATACTGATTGTATGTCCATTGTCAGTGATTCGAAATTTATTACAAAATCCGTAAAATATCGTCCAAAATTCGTCACTTAGGATCGCAAACACATCTGAACTCTGTAAAACTTTTAAGGCGGCTAATATTCCATTAAATAAACTTAGCAATTCCACTTTAAAAATATTTCTGAAAAAATATACTGGTCGAAATGTTCCTGATGAATCAACTTTACGCAAATATTATGTTTCTAGGTGCTATACGAGAACAGTAGAACGCATTAGAAGCCATTTTTTAAATCAATACATATGGATAAGCGCCGACGAAGCGGTGGATATGTTAGGACGCTGTGTGGTAAATGTTGTAGCTGGTGTACTACATCCACCTATTCCATATAACGCATATGTAATAGCAACAAAAGTAAGTGACAAAGCTGCATATATATTAAAGGAAACTTATCCTAATTTGCTGCATATTACTTGTGTAGCACATGTTCTCCGCAGAATCTGTGAATATATCAGAGCACCTTTCCAGAAGTTGATAGACTTGTATCCGCTTTTAAAAAATTTTCAGAAAAGCACCATTGAGAGTAGCTCTTTTCAGGGAAAAATTTCCATCTCTGTCACTGCCTCCCACTCCAGTAATAACTAGATGGGGAACATGGCTGGAAGCTACTAGTTATTATGCTGAGAATTTCGATAGTCTAAAACGTTTCGTAACACTGCTAAAGGAGGATGCTAGAAGTATTGGTGAGTGCAAGGAGCTCACACAAATCCCAAATTTAAAAAATCAGTTGTACTTTCTTCACGAACACTTTGGAAAATTGCCAAAACTAATCACTTATTTTGAAAATCGAAATCTCAAATTAAATGACGGATTAACCACATTAGATGTGACTGTTAATAATTTGAAAAGTATTCCAAGTGACTTCGAATGTGGCCTTCGGCAAAAGTTTGAAGCAATTCTTAATAGAAATCCAGATTTAATTACATTGCAGCAATTATGTATGGAGACAATTCCACAAAATCTAACGGCTAAATATGAAGAAATAAAAGAATATTTCCAGTATGCACCTATAACCAGTTGCGATGTAGAAAGGACGTTTTCGATTTATTAGGATGTACTTAATTCAAAGAGAACAAAATTGACAGAAGAAAACCTTGAGAAACTATTGCTAGTCAATATTAATACTCCTTTACTCAACTTGAACGACAAAATGAACAAATAAAAATGTTCCAATTATAGAAATAAAATTAAAAACTTTAAAAATACAACTTTTCAACAAATAAATATGTATTTCGTAATTTTATAGATCACCACCCGTTCGTTTTCCAATTATATAAATAAAATTAAATATTTTAGAAGTACAGCCTTTCCCCAGTACTGCACTGGGTGGTAAGCGTGTCCGTTCTCTAATAATTACTTTTTGTATAAACACGTTTTCTATTTTTATACAGACTATCGCCTCATATATTAAATTATTGGATCCCATATATTTACTTACGAGCCTTCTAAAGCTTTTCTTCCAAAAATTTTTCATTTCTAAATTTAGAATATGTATTTTTATATTTTTCGCCTTATATTCGAACGCCAGCTTATTCAAACAACTTAAACATTCCAATATTGCCTCGTCTTCTGTATTTTCCAACAATATTTCTGTTTACCGTTTTTTTCCTCGTGTGTACTCAAAATTTTATCCCATCTTCAAAAGAGATAAAGCCTGGAAAAACCCGTACATCCCGGGTACGATTTGACGTATTTCGATATCAAGTTAGAAATCATTTAAGTGGAATGATTTTTCTTTGTCTTTCCCTTTTCATATTGCGTCAGATTATTCGATTGAATTATTTCTAGTCGCTGTTGAATGAAATATGTCTACTCTAAGTTTAATCCTTCAATAGATTGGAAAACATCAATAAGCGAATTCAAATCCAGGTACGGTTTTTAAAATCTATACTGCTTTTAAAATCAAGCATAAATATTGTATCAAGCACCGGTAATTCTACATTTCCGGGACAGAATTTAATTTTCTGGAGTGTGGTTCCGAGTCGTCTGTAACGTTCGCTGGTAATGAGAAAGCAACGACACGTGAAACATGCATATACATGCATGATACGAACAATATTGTTTCATAAAGTGATAGTCTGATGATTTTTAAAATATTTCTTCCTTGATATAAATGTTGAGTTTAAAACCTATATAAATTTGAAATAAACTACTCAAAAATGAATAGGGAATTAGATCTTTTTTTAACAGATCTAATTAATTCGATTAAATTTAACGTATTATTCATTTTAAACGTCATTTCACATTTTCACGATGCCAAGACGTCATTTAAATAAAGAAACTATTGATTTAATTGCGTTATTGCAACAGCGAGGGCAATCTGGAGCAGAAATTGCCGCAATTTTTAATGTGTCTCCAAGTGTTGTTAGTAGGGCTCTAACAAGATTCCAACAGTTAGGATCTGCAAGTAGAAAACCCGGTAGTGGATCTGAGAGGTAAACAAATCAGAGACAAGACCGCTACATACGAATTCAGACAAGGATGAATCCGTTTAGAAGTGCTGTGTGGTTGCAAACACAGTTACGTGCCGCCACTGGAGTAAGAGTTTCGGATCAAACAATCAGAAACCGTCTGAGGGAAATGAATCTTCATAGCTGCAGGCCTGTGAGACGCCCAAAATTAACTAATGCCAATAGAATGGCTAGAAGAACTTGGGTTAACCAACGACTAGCAGAAAATTTTCAATGGGAGCATGGTTTATACACCGATGAATCCAGATTCTGCTTATTTAGTGATAACCGTAGAGTAAGGGTCTGGAGAACTCGAGGAGACCGTTATAGACGCGAGTTTACAAAAGCTGTGCTGCCTTTTGGCGGCGGTGGTATCATGGTGTGGGCGGGCATTAGTTTGAATGGACGTACGAACCTCCATCTCTTTGAAAACAATGTCAATGGACACATATACAGAGATGACATTATTCAGCAATATGTGGCCGACTTTCGTGAGGCTGTGGATGGAAACATGGTTTTTATTGATGATAATGCAAGACCTCATCGTGCACAAATTGTAATGCAAGCAATAAATGACCTCCATATTAACCATCTACCTATACCACCAACGTCTCCCGACTTGAATCCAATTGAGCACATTTGGGACAGACTTCAAGAACAGCTCAACGAACATAATCCACCCCCAGTTAACGTGCAACATTTGCGGGAAATTTTACCGCTGTGTTGGAGAAGAGTGTCACAAGAACACATTAATAATTGCATTATGAGTATGCCCCGAAGATGTACAGCTGTGAGAGATGTCCGTGGCCATTATACAGATTTTAGAATTAATTGTTACAGAAAAATGTTTATTTTAGCTATTGTTAAAAATGTTGCTTATTTCATTTTTGATAATTTCTTAGTAATCTAACGATTTTTCTGAATAAATATACTTGAAAATTTTAAATTGTTGTGTACAATTATGTATCTAATATAATACACTACAAATATTTACCAATACTATCTAAAAAATACAAAAAAAGTAAAAATTCCTTATTCATTTTTGAGTAGTTTATTAAACAAAGGAACATTGAGGAATTAACTACAATAAATACAATATATGTTTTAATGCTTAAGACAGCAAAATCGAAATCATAAAGATCAAGTTTTAATATTCACGGTTAAGAACCTTTAGGGCATAGAAAACGGTTGCTGTATTAATCTAGTAGCTATTGATGGATATCATTATACAATCGAATCGAAACAGAACAGAGAGCAGTAGACGCAAATGAATTTTATTATGAAAGTTGCACCAGCATGAAATTAGGCAATTTTATAAAACCAAATTAAAAGAAGTTTGGTAATGACAGCAACAGCTTATATACCCGGCGAAATACAATTAAATTACTTTAAAATGGATGGGACGAACGAAAAAGAGAAGACAGATTAATTTTCGCTATACCGATCTCAATTATCATTTACTGAGTTTATACTTACTGGAAATTAAAGCTCGTATGAGATGAGATTCTCGTATAATATGTTCTCGATCTCGACATGAATATTATTGGTATCAGCAAGTTATATTTCTCTTCTCAAATTGATATAGAAGTCATGTGACTGAATGTAACTCATTATTTCGACCAAACGCTAACGAACAAACTTCTTTTTGAAAAAAATAAACAAGTTTGGCATGAAACTCCTCTCAATTTGCCATAAGGTCGGCAAAATTCTTTACGCGAAATGTCAGGACCCACAAGATATGCTAACCGAAAAGTTGATAGTATATCCTCTGCTTTTTTGATTTACCTCAGAAAACCATTCATGGCAGTTATTGTGAAATGGTCAAATGTAGAAGGAAATACTATATTTGGAAATAGGTGGAAACTAGATAAAAATGAACTAAAAAAATTAAGGGCGTCCTAATACCCATAGGAGTATATAAATCAAAAAAAGAAATCGAAGAAATTACTCAGATATGGAATAAGAAGAATGGACGTCACATTTTCAACGATATTATGAGCTGCACTAGGTTTCAAAATATACTTCGAGTAATAAGATTTGATATAACGGCTGAAAGAAGAAAAGAAGGGATTCTAACGAACTTCAACCAATTCGCGAGTGTTTCGAACTCTGCAATGACTATCTACAAGATGGATATATTCCAAGCTGGTCCATGACTATAGATGCGCAATTAGTAACCTTTAGAGGAAAATGTCCTTTTCGCCAATATACGAGGGTCACCTTTTATATTTTTAGAAAATCTGGAAAGAAAACAAAATTTTTGAGAACAAACTATTTGTTTATTCCTCCAAGTTTGAAGGAAGTTCGGTATGTATCGACTGAAGCATGAGTTGATATAATGCAATAGTTTTTGAATAACACTAATATATTTTCAAATTTAGTCTTGGAGTTCCGTTAACTTAGAACAACTGCAGTATCTGGTCTTAATACTAAAGACCGAGAAAACTGGCTAATAAATAATATTTGCTCCTATTTAGATCACTGAGACCTTAGTAGGAACTGTTAGTTAGATCACTGGGACCTAAGCTAGAACTGTAGTTAACTCGAAGAGATCGTACTTGGAACTGTAGTGAGCTCTAAGAGATCTTATTTGGAACTGTATTTTCAGTTACTTATTTTTAAGCAAGAAAGTTTTGTCCCCTACAACTATTTTACCTTCCTTCCAAGAAAAGTATATACTGTAGTTTCAAAGTCATAAATGTATTAAAATAAACAATATACGCCGAAAACCCTTAATTATAGAATAATAAAATAACTCTTAAAATAATAAATATACAATACACAGGAATGGCAATTTTCCAAAGTGTTCGTGAAGAAAGTACAACTGATTTTTAAATTTGGGATTTGTGTGAGCTCCTTGCACTCACCAATACTTCTAGCATCCTCCTTTAGCAGTGTTACGAAATGTTTTAGACTATCGAAATTCTCAGCATAATAACTAGTAGCTTCCAGTCATGTTCCCCATCTAGTTATTACTGGAGTGGGAGGTAGTGACAGAGATGGAAATTTTTCCCTGAAAAGAGCTACTCTCAATGGTGCTTTTCTGAAAACGTTTTTAAAAGCTGATACAAGTCTATCAACTTCCGGAAAAGTGTCTCTGATATATTCACAGATTCTGCGGAGATCATGTGCTACACAAGTAATATGCAGCATATTAGAATATGTTTTCTTCAATAGTCTGCCTGTTTTTAACATATACGCAGCACTATCACTGACAAATAAAAGTATTTTTTCTTTGTACGTGGCGTCCGAATGAAGCATTTTTTGCATATTCTCCTTAATGGTTTCAGCAACTGTTTCCGCATCAACTCTATTTATAACACTTGTTGCTATTACATATGAGTTATAGGGAATAGTTGGATGTAGTACACCAGCTACAACATTTACCACACAGCGTCCTAACATATCCACCGTTTCGTCGGCGCTTATCCATATGTATTGATTTAAAAGATGGCTTCTAATCCGTTCTACTGTTCTCGTATAGCACCTAGAAACATAATATTTGCGTAAAGTTGATACATCAGGAACATTTCGACCAGTATATTTTTTCAGAAATGTCTTCAAAATTGGATTGTTCGATTTAAATAATGGAATATTAGCTGCCATAAAAGTTTCACAGAGTTCTTCGTTAAAATTGTCAGATTCCAACGAGTTCAATTTTTTTTCGTGCTTTAACGATCCTACGTGACGTTTTACGATTGATTTATTGCAATTTTTCAATAACGTTTCACACACTTCACAATAAGTTTCGGAATCACTGGCAATGTACATACAATCAGTATGGCCCTCAATCCAACCCGCCATTGTTTCACGATGCCATTCTCGACGCTCTTCCATTGTCTGAAAAAGTAAGAATATTCTAGATCCAAATAAACGAAATTAAATAACGAAATTTTATGCACACTTACGTGAAAATAATTGGAAGATGTTGCTTAAATGAAAAGAAAAGAAATGTACGTGCTATTTCTCTTACGAAATACGATAAACTTATTTATTTTATCTACGTACACGACACCACTGAAAACACTATATTCTCCGAATACAATAGCTGGGTTGTCCATTGTTATCGCTGCGAGACCAGGTGGCCGAGTAAGTCAAACAAATACTTCATTTAATTACGCCGGGATGTACTGAGCGACGTTATACACAATTCCAATTGCCGATTGCGTTTTATGGAAATTGCATCCGTTCTCTAGTCATTATATACCTGTAGCTTTCTGTTTATTATCGAATAAACTTCGGTCTACCTACGAAAGACTTTTTATTATTCTTAAAGAAAAGTGTTGTAATGCTAATTTAATATTTGCTTCAAAAATTATTGTAGCTGATTATGAACTAGCTATTCACAAAGCAATTTCTGCGCAATGGCCCACCACAAAGATCACAGGATGTAGGTTTCATCTTAGACAAGCTTGGTACAGGAAAATACAGAGTTTAGGGTTGGCTAAAGAATACCAAGATGAAAAAAGTGAAACTGAAAAATGGATGGGATATCTTTTTGGATTGTCTTTTAAAATCCGAGGAGGTTGGAGATTGCTTTGCTTTGAATTTCACCGAATTTCAGCTCGACCATATGCATCAAGCTGCGGTAGATTTATTAGATAATTATATTGGGGAAGATTATTTATTTTTCACCAACTGTTTGGGCCGAAGCTGTTGTAACTACAGAAAATTCTACAAATGCATGCGAGTCCTTTCATTCTAGGTTTAATTCAAATTTCTATTCGATGTACTCGTCGTTGTATTTATTTGTAAACGTTTTGAACAATTTTCAAACAGATACTTATATTCGTATTCAAAGCCTTAAGGAGCCAGTCAAATGTAACAACAAAATTGTTAGACGTAGATTAAATATGTTAACTTCTAAAATGTCAGAATATAACAACGGTTTTTTAAATGTAAAATTTGCATCATATTTTCATCAAGTGTAAATATGTATAATTATTCTATCTTTAAATTTATTCTTTGTCAATTGTGAAATAAATATCTACATATTTTTATCTGGATTCGTACTTTTTTTAAAATAAACTATCAAAGATTAAGTTTAAATACATTGTGGAATCAGACGGAAGTCTCCCGTTTTTAGACGTCGTAGTGACCCGCAATATCAATGGCAAACTGGGCCACACGGTTTACAGGAAACCGACTCATACGGACCGATATCTGAACGGGTTTTCCCATCATCACCCGGCACACAAACAAGCGTTCATCAATACTCTTGTACATCGTGCGTTTTCTATCTCAGAAGCTAGGGCACTACCCTCCGAACTTAAGCATGTTTCTAACACCCTACTCCAGAATAATTATAACGCCCACGACATACACCGTACTATAGTGAGACATCGTAACCCCAAACCTGGGAGTGAACCCGATCCTAACATCAGCACCGCCTTCTTACCGTATATTCAAGGTATCACCGATCATATGGGAAATGTTCTACATAGAAATAAAATCAAAACTGTCTTCAGACCCCATTCTAAAGTTTCAGACCTCTTACCCTCGGTTAAAGACAAAATATCTCCGCACAAGGAGTGTATCGCATTCCGTGTTCGTGTGGCAGTGTGTACATTGGCGAAACTAAGCGGCCAGTCGGCGTGCGTGTGTCCGAACATGAACGTTTTACTTGACTGTTACATATAGCCTGTTCAGCGCTGGCAGAACACAAACTCAACTCCGGTCATCAAATTCTATTCAAAGATGTCAAGCTTCTGTATCGTGAATAGCATTATTTCCCTAGGAAATCCGTGAATCTATTGAAATTTACAAACATCCCCGCAATCTTAATAGAGACGATGGCTATACGTTACATCCAACGTGGCAAACTCTACTGAACTCTACTAGGAATTACCACGCCTATACGACGCATGCCATTGGCTCATTGTCCCCAGCCAATAGCAGGCCACCATCTGACACGGTCCTCCCTATATAAGTTGTGCCCGTCTCTGTCATAGCATTCTTCAAGCTACTGCGAAACGACGAACATCTACGTACAGCCCTGAAGATGTCCCTTGAAACAGTGGACGAAACGTTGGCAATTACGCCTAACTCGAGGCGGTTCCAACCCGGAAACCGAGATCTACATCTAGAGAACGACCGCGGAAACCTGCACCTACATTTATATAAATACATTCTTATATCTAGTCTTTGACATTTTGCAAATAAATGAGTATAGTGATTACATCAATTATAATTATTAAGAAGTCTGGTCCTCAATTTGTAACACATTTCCAGGTACAAAACTAAACTCTTCGTTATAATTTTATATTGGTCCCCAATTCGTGTCTGCCCCTTTCTATTATTAGCAAGATATTAGCATTGTGAAAATGATGGGACAAAAATCGTGTCGTATTAGTAATTTTATTAGACATTTACGTAATCTTTATATTTCCTAATTACTACATATTTTATACTTGTAATTAAGTATAGTTTATTTTATTTATATTTTAAATTGTAATACAATCAAAAGCTAACAGCAAGTGTCACAAATTTTATTTTTATTTCAGACTGACTTGGAATATGTCCTCCAAATCGCTAAGGAAGTGGAAATGAGGTAAGCGAGGTTACTTATTTAGTTTTTATCAGTAGACAGTGTTACGCACATTACTTTGTAACGTGTTTAAATATACACTTATTTGTAATATTTATTATGGAATAACGAGATTATGTCGGTATATTTACTTAATTAAAATAAATTCCTATGCATAGTCTCGTTCATGGTTAATAAGCACGCGAGAAAATGCTCATGTTTACATAATAATATTTACGTGTTATAATGATCAGTTCCTTTTTGCGGTTCAAGTAAAGGTGACTACTTTGTTACTTTATCTTTTACTATTAGTTTTTGGAGATGGCTTCTCCTATTGGTAATAGTATAAATACAAGGTGTCATCCGAAGTTCTTCGGCTGTAATTTTTTTTATGAATGAAAGACTTTGGTTCTGCTTTTGGATTATGTTTATTTGATGTCTAAATTTTTTTCATTAAGTCCAGAAAATGATATCGACCAAGTTGCCGCCGCCAGAATTGATGACCCTACGGGCCAGATTTATAGCATTTTCCATCACTCTTGCCAGAACTTTCGGGATAAGTTCTCGCATTCTTGACGGATATTCTCTTTGAGGGCTTCAAGAGTCTGAGGTTTGTTGACATAGACACGTGGCTTAAAAAAACCCCACAAATGGAAGTCTGGAACAGTCAAATCGGTCGATCTTGCCGGCCAGTGCAAATCGTCAAAACGAGAGATAAGGCGACTCGGAAATGCAGCCTTCAGAATTTCGGTTGTGGCTCGTGCAGTATGCGCCGTTGCTCCATCCTGTTGGAACCACATGTTCCCCAGTCCCAATTCATCCAACTGAGGAAGGAGAATGTCGTTGAGCATGGCACTGTAGCACTTGCCGTCCACAGTAGTCGTTTGGCCCGCAGCGTTTTCAAAAAAGGCCCGATGACGCCTCCAGCGTAAACAGCACACCATACAGTAACTTTGAGCGAGTATAATGGTCCTTCATGGGTAATACGCGGATTTTCGTTGACCCAGAAACGATAATTTTGTTTATTCACATATCCATAGAGGAGCAAAAGGACTTCGTCGCTCATGATGATTTTCGATGAAAAGTTGTCTTCTTCGTGGTCGAGATCCTGGATGGCTTGAGTGTAGGTTACACGCGATTGGCCGTCAACAGCTAACAACTGATGCACTGTCTGCACTTTGTAAGTGAAAATCTTTCACCAAAATTATCTATAAAGACCGCCGATTGATGCTCAATTGCGTGTCACGTGGTCTGGTCGATACTCGGGGGTTCTCTGCGACATCTTCAGCTACGGCCGCGATATTCTTAGCAGAACGGCTGCTTCAGGGCCGGCCAGACCTGGCAGCATCTCGTGCACTCCCACACTCTTCAAGGGGAGTATAATGTTTGCACAGTTGGTGTCGGACGATCGGGAATTCTGCGCCGAAGTTCACTCTGCGCCACCACCACCGACGAATTATTTCGTAAAAAAATTGAAACAATTATTCCGCGTTCTTAAGGAGTATAACGATCCAGGTCTTGTTGACGTATATTTTGTATCTGTTTACTTCACAAATATCAAAGCAGAATTGACATTTGCCACCATTTGCAAAAATTATAGCATCTTCCGATAGGGTGATGACTTTTGCGCCACCTAGTACAAAGCAAACTAATTAAAGTCTTGCAAATATAGGGGTTAAGCCTAGTCAGTTGGGAGAATATGCAATAAAAGAAAATTGGAGATGTTAACGATCATGTTAGAAATATTTATGCGTGCAAAAGAGAGGTAATTAATAAAATCTGTCAATATTTAGTACTTTGTCGACATATCGCAGGCATTTACAAGGGATGTCCAGTAATTAGTAAAGATCGGCAATCTCGATCGGCTCACAGAGGCGTGGACCAGTGATAGGTTCGGGAGAATCACTTTGCTAGCGATTCGTGTGCTATGTGTATGTAGGACATGAATATGTGAACAGGTATCATAGTGTGAAGTTGTTTATAGACGTATTTACGAATACGCGTAGGTGTAATACGAATTGAAAGCGTTTTTCTAAATAACGTGCTCTTTTTTTCAGTAAACACGACGCACTGACGCCGCTGTTTGCCTACCTAAGTGCCGGTCTTTAGTAATTAGTAACACAAAACTTTTCGGCGAAAAATTATTTTATCGGTCAAAGCATTCTCGTTGTCACTCATTACAAGTAGTTTACTGATAGTATTATTGATGTAACCTTCCAAGTGAATATGACTTTCGTCAGAGAATCACACATTACGCAAAAAATTTGGATCGTCGTACAGCATAGCCAAAATTTTTCCTTAATACACAACCCAGGCATTCATATCTTCGTTTGTGAATCGCTGTCCAACATGAATTCGGTACGGAAATCCAAACAATCGCCAAAACGACGTATTGCTGATATTAATATCAAGAATGTTCGTCGGTGACTTCGCTCAGGTGACTCCAAAACCTGATTGACGACACGTCCATGATTCTCATTTGTCTCCACAGTAACTTGCCTACAAGACCTTTTTTTCCGTTGGTGCTGTACACTGCCAGTGTTACGAAATTTCTTAACAATAGAAAGTATAACTGCGTTGCTTGGTGCCGCCACTAACACAAACTCGGCCCACCCTGATAGCCCTTTTCGTATGCGTGAAAATAAAGCTCCATCGTGGGATCCATTTTCAACTCTAACCTCACAGTTTCTTGCACATCTACGAACACATAGCGCTGATACCATAATGCGCCGATAAGCAGACGTGCGCATAAAAACGGCGCGAAATCCAGTACTGTGCATTTTGGCGCATACCGTATTGGTAGCTTTATTTCTTATACTCATAGTTCAATTTGGATAATTATGTTTTGAAGGACTAACAATTTAACAAACTAATTAGATTGTTTTAGTGCTGTTTCCTTTCATCCAGCTAAGCCATTACTGAACTGCCCTCGTATATTATGGGTATGCATTGCCTAATTTTAATCGCCGCTGATATATAAGTTTCATATAACAATAAAAGCGTACTGTATATTCAACTCATCTCTTAAATAAATTATTTGCTCTGAAAGTATAAATTACGCCAAATACGCTTTTTTTCCCTTGAAAGTGATTGATAGGCTCCGGCATTATCGTGGTAAAAAATAAACATGTGGAGTGTATTTTCCTTCAACATCCATCATCTAGGTTCAATGAAAACCCGCGAAAAGTATTTACTTAAGAGATGAATGGCCGAACTGGATTACTTTCCTCTTGTCAGCTAACGTAATTATTTTCTTTAGAAATATATAAATCATGTCGTATTCTTTTTATGAAGCCATACGTGTGGATAACCTCTCAGAAAATGTCTTAATTTTATTTTTGTCTCCTACGTACTGTACTCGGATACTCCAAAAAGTAATGTTGGCAGCGTACAATGGAGAAAGGATCGTTGGAATTAAAGGAAAATTGCCCGTATGTTGTTATTTCTTCTTGTTGCCATGATATGTGAAAAATTGTAAGCATTTTGAAATTATAAAAATGTGCAAAAGAATAAGTTAATATAAAAGTTGTCCCGTATCGTTATGTTAAAATTTTAGGAGTGTAAAGTAGACTTCATTTCAAGTAACAAAAACGCAAAACTTGTATATCCATTTTTATTTGTTTCAAAGTTACAGATCTATGAATGTGATTGTCAGACCATGAAAAAAATGTAATCCTAAAGTCAATAAAAACTGATTTTATTTAAAAAAAGTTATACGATTCAATAACAGGCCTGTGATTGTTAACGTCGCATAATAAAATGTTATCCTAAAATAAATAAACACGTGTCGTAGTGCATACAGTAATTTCTTGGAGATCTACAAAAAAGAGTACGGTAAATTGATTTATGATAAAGAAGGTTCTTACTTATTTCGTAAGTGCTGAACCATGAATATCATACAATAAATAAATGTTCAGATGACTGTTAACGTTGCATTTTTTAATAAATGATTACATTACGTTTTAGTTCATACAACAGCTTGTTAGTGACTGGACACGTTTTCTTTATTCAAAATGCCTTACCGATTCATTCACCGATTACCGATCTCAAGAGTATGCGGACATGCATTTTGTGTATGGCTACTGTAACGGCAGTGCACGTCAAGCAGTTATTGAATACCGACATCGGTTTCCCGATAGGCGCATTCCTCATTACAGAACGTTTCTGGAAGTACGACAATTTCGGGAATGCGGACCGCGTGATTATGTTTTCGACCGAGGAGTAAATTTGCCAGCAGACTTAGAGGAAGAAGCAGTAGCTATTGTTACAAGGGATCCAACTCTCAGTGTACGTCGAATCGCTAGACAACTAGGAGTGCCACGAACGACAGTTTGGCTAATTTTAAAGCGTGAAGGCTTATATCCATATCACTATCGCATGGGACACGGTTTGCTTGAGGCAGACTACTATGCTCGTCTAGTTTATTCTACCTGGATATTAAAACAGTCACGGCTACATTTTGATTTCTGCAGCACAGTGCTCTGGACAGATGAATCTACGTTCACGAGAAGTGGTGTTACAAATCTGAGAAACCTGCAAAGGTGGTCATCAGAAAATCCCAAAGCTATACGCCCATCTAAATTTCAACATGAATTTTCTATTAACGGTTGGACGGCCCTAATCGATGACTTGTTGATTGGTCCTGTTTTTCTTCCTAGGAGGTTAAATGCGGACAATTACCTTCCATTTCTTATTGACGAACTGCCAGGTCTTTTAGAGGATGTCCCACTGAATGTTCGATGAGACATGTGGTTTCACAAGGATGGGGCACCACCTCATTTCGGAATTGCTGTCCGAAATTGGGTGAACGTCAATTATCCAAGATGGATTGGTCGAGGTGGTCCTATTGCATGGCCACCCAGATCACCAGGTCTTTGGTTTGTCTATCAAAGCAAGATTGATAAACGCTTAGCAATATTAGAAAATTTGAACAATTTTAACAAGTTAGGTTATACTAGATTTATGTGAGTTTAACTGTACATAACCCTCCGCAACGCTACTCGACTTCCATCCTCCATGGTTCATTAGGGTTTCTATGTCGGCACCAGCATCTGCGAGTAGCGAAGTAGATGACTTACGAAAGCAGTGGCCCGTAAATTGTTCAGAGTTTGATAATCCTAGAAGTATTAGAATTTCTTTTGGAACGCTTCCAAAGTATTAATACCTATTGGTTGGGAAGTACATTTTCCCTTTTTTATACAATATAATAAACCGATCATTCTTTACAGTAGGTGGACGAAGGCTAAAATATTTTCGAAAACAATCAAGCCTGTCAAAATCAGTGATGTTTCCTTTAGTAATAGCAAATTCTCTTAAAATATCGGTTTTAGTATTTGGTATTCTAATTTTAATAAATGTTGTTTCATCCATTATATCAGTCACTTTTAATTTCATTAATTCTTCTCTACGGCACGCATCGAAAACACTAACAATTAAACAAACCTAAATACCTAAATATGGTTACAGCTTACTATTTATATACAGCATTCGTTAATTTAGTACGAATATTTTTTAACTTCTTTTAAAAAAATAATAAAAGTTAATGATAGTAGATAATGTTTTGTATCATATTCGTATAGTAAATTCATATTACGACCTTCGATGTTTCAACTTTAACATCTTGTGTCGTAATAAGAATATTTACAATACTTATATCGTAAGTAACTATTATTGCATTAGTGCAATAAAGAACCAGTTGCTACGCTCTGTATGTCGAGACCATAGAAAAGAGAGGTACTTAAGTTTCGGGTGACGAGGATTGCCTCACCTACGCGCCCCTGCCAATGCCTAGCGGCCCACCCGGCTTTATAGACAGCCTCAGCCCAAGGGTGGGGAGACCCAAAGGTACACGAATTAAGGTGGTATAGGGCGCCACCGAATTTAGAACCGTTAGACGTCGCAAAATTCGGAAATGGTGATCAACAAAAGTAGGCAAGACGCGCAGCGGGTAGGGACGCAACCAGGCCGTCCGAAACGTAAAGAAAAGAAAGAAAGAAAAAGACGGATTTCAACCAGATGTAATTAGACTTTATTTTATGACACCAATTTAAAAGTAATCAAAAAAAAAGAATTAAATTTTGCTAGTTACAAAAAAAAAGACAAACTAAGTATCTTAACAGACCGTTTGTGCACAGAAGTTCACACCCCAGCAAAATACGTTTTTCGTTGGTTCACAGATGATTTAAAACCAAAAAGGGAAAATCCGATCTTTTGAACAAACCTGGTACATATAGAGAGATTTTGTTACATGCAAATATTGAGAAGTAATAAATTTGTGCAAATTCGCAAAGTTGTGGTCTGAGAATATAATTAATTAATGTTAACGGTAAAATATAATTAGAGAGAAAAAAAAATTATTAATGAAAGCTTAAAATTAAAATGACGGAATATGCAATAATAAAATTTTACTGTGCAGATGTACAAACCTAGAAAAGAAGTTTAATATTCACCAAATAATACCCATGTTTTCTACGCTATAGAAAATGCAGCAAAAAAAAAACAACTCTTTTGATGTTTTCGAAGCAAAAATAAGCTCTTGTCCGCGTGAGGAATAGATGTGAATTTAAATAAACTCTGTCGAAATAAATTTAACAAACAAAAAAAAGATGTATTGCAATTTTTAATGAGATATACTTATTAGAAAGGTAATTGAATTAACTAAATAAAAATTGAAAAATGATGTCTGTAACAACGCAATAACTAAGTTAAATAACTAAACAAAGAAAAATTGAATCTAAAAAAAGTGTTCAACATAGAAAACTAATTGCAAAACATTTAGTTTAATTTAATCAAGTAATATTTTAAAGTCTTAGCTGTGTCCGTCTCCTTCCTGCAAGCGGGAAATTCGTGCGCGTCGTCGGTTTCCTGCTGTGAACGACGTTTGCGTCGGTAGACGAAAAGACACCTGTTATCGAGAACACAGGATAATGTTTGATGGTTAAAAACGCAATATAGAGTATCGTAGAGAAGGAGTCAATCGGCTAAATCGTCATCAATAAATCCCCTGTCGGGTAATTCTAGTTACCATTAAAAATTGTAGCGACTAAATTATAACCTCTCTTAAAAGAGAGGGCTGCCAAAAAAAAACAGAATACTGCTTAAAGCAATCAGGCCCTACAATAAGCCGTTACAAAACAAATGACGAATGACAACCATCGACCTTCTCTCTATCGATAGCGATCTCAGACTCTTCTCTCTAGAAGTTGTCGCCACTCGAGAACCGAGAAGGGAGAAAGACCACGAAGAAAAAACTAATACGTAATTATTGTATGTGAAGATATACGCACGCAAGCGAAAGTACTATAGTTCGGTTCAAAATAAACATAACGGAATAAAATCAAAGAAGAAATTTTCAACCAAAACGAGGATGTGCCTACGAGCACGTAACACAGTTTTTTCACTAAATATAGTTCAATAAAGTTCCGTTTTTTGCGCAAACGTAGAAAAAGTTTATTTTATGAAACTTTTCATACTCCAAAGAAAGTAATTAATCTTCATATTTGGGGGCCGGGAGAGCATTATTATAGCTGTCTACATTTAAGGAACAAGCATTTTTGTAGCTACAAAAATATAACCATGAGGTCCCTTCATCCTTGCGGCATATTATGCTATTTTACATATTTACCAACTTGAACTCTATTTCCGAATACAACTACTGGTAACAGTAATCCTCAGTTTCAAAATATTTGTTCTTCGAGATATACATCTTCTCGTTTTTTCATGTCAGAGTGTACGTGCAGTCTCGTCCTTTGGCAATTTCTCATAATACCGAGTGTCACGTGCTAGGCCATATCGATTTACGGCAAAAGGTTTTCTAAAACTACGTTGCGCGTAACAATAACTTAGACGATTCTTGTTGCGTAACTTCCCATCGGCGCACAATTGAATTTTCCCACGTTTTTCCATTTACCATTTTCGCGACGGCCTTTGATTTTTATTGTGAATATTGCAAGACACAGCACGTCGGTATCGGTAGAAAGAAAAGGGCATTGATAAATGGTATGGTTCCACGAAGTTCTCCGTGATACGGAAGCAAATCTTTTGTTAGCGGAAGAAAAACATTAGATTCAACCTACTACAAGAAATTTTATATATTTTTATACGACGTATCGTAAACATGAGTATCATCAAATAATTCATAAAATAAATGAAAGTTACGCAACTGAAATAAAGACATTGTTAAATGGATTCACGTTTCGATTCTCTCATTCCACTAATAATTCAAACTTCTTTCTAATCAACTGCATCATATACAGGGAATTCCAAAATGCATTGACGGTTTTTAATATAGAATAAATTTTTATCGGTTAAACATTGAAAAATTACAATGACAACATCTTAATCTATAACTCTGGAAGTTTTTTTTTATTTAAAAATTTAATGGCGTAGGTGGTCTCCTGCTTCTGCTACACATTCTTCTAGCTGTCGCACGAAATCATCCATCACTCTGCATCTCTAGTGGAATCGCTTCAATTTTGTTTAAAATGCTTTGTTTGAGATCTTCATGATTACGGGGCCTATTATTATTAGGGACCGGAGACGAGAGGCCGATGACTCACCGCCCACAGGCGTACTACATTATCACTGATTTATTTTTTAAATTAACTTTGAGCTCAAAGTCAAAATAATGTAGAATCTATAATGATTTCCAAAAAAATCAGAATATCCAGAAAAAGTCGACCAACTGAAATGAAATTTTTTATACTATTGTGTTTTGTCTCTGACTAAAAATTATAACAATATGGACAAACAAATTTTGCAGGTGTACAATTTTTTTATTTTGTTTTATTAAAAAATTATTTTTTTAAATTTGTGTCTCCTTCAGATTGAAGCAATATTTCGTATCGACTTATTCTCAATTTATTAACTCGTTAAGTCATTATTAGGGACCGGATATGAGAGGCTGATTACTCATCGCCCACGGGCGTACTATTGAAAATTTGTATTTTTAAAGAGTTTTTAATTTTATTTATGTAATTGGAACACAAACAGGTGGTGATCTATAAAACACGAAATATATTTGTATTTGTTCATTTTGTAGTTCAGGTTGAGTGAAGGAGTATTAGTATTAACAAGCAATACTTTCTCAAGGTTCTATTCTGTAAAATTTGTTCTCTTTGAATGAAATACATTCTCGTAGATAGAAAACGTCCTTTCTCCATCGCAATTGGTTATAGGTGCATACTGGAAATATTCTTTTATTTCAACGTATTTAGCAGATAGATTTTGAGGCAGTGTCCCTATATACAATTGCCGCAATGTTATTAAATCTGGATTTCTATTAAAAAGTGCGTCTAGCTTTTGCCGAAGGCCACATCCGAAGTCACTTGGAATATTTTTCAAATTATTAATAACCAGATCTAATGTTGTTAATCCATCATTTAATTTGAGATTTTAATTTTCAAAATAAGTGATTAATTTTGGCCAATTTCCAAAGTGTTCTTGGAGATAGTAAAACCTATTTTTCTAAATTTGAAATTTGTATTAGTTCGTTGCACTCAGAAATACTTCGAGCATCGTCATTTAAACATGTAACGAAATTTTGTAAACTATCGAAATTCTCTGCACAAAAGCTAGTAGCTTTCAACCATGTTCCCCATCTAGTTATTACTGGAGAGGGAGGCAGTGAAAAAGATGGAAGGTTTTTCCTGTAAAGAGCGACTCTCAATGGTGCTTTTCTGAAAACTTTTTTAAGTCTATCAACCGAAAGGTATCTCTGATATATTCACAAATTCTGTGAAGAGCATATGCTACACAAGTAATATGCAGCATATTAGGATATGTTTCCTTTAAAAGTCTGCCTGTTTTTAACATATAAGCAGCTCTGTCACTGACAAATAAAAATATTGTTTCTTTATACTTGTCGACAGAATGAAGCATTTGGTGCATATTCTCGTAAATGGCTTTAGCTACTGTTTCCGCATCAACTGTATTTATAACTTTTGTTGCTATTACATATGCGTTATATGGAATAGTTGGATGTAGTACACCAGCTACAACATTTACCACACAACATCCTAATATATCGTCAGTTTCAGTACTGATTATTCAATGGCTTCTAATGCGTTCTACTGCTTCAGTATAACACTTAGGAACATAGTATTTGCCTAAGGTGGATTCATCGGGAACAATTCGACCAGTATATTTTTGGAGAAATGTTTTGAAGATGAGATTGTTGAGTTTATTTAATGGAATATTTGTCGTCATTAAAATTTCACAGAATTCTTCGTTAAAATTGTCGAGATTCCAACGGGTCTAATTTCTGTGTATGTGTTTGCGATGCTAAGTGACGTTTTATGTGCGATTTCTTGGAATCTTTAACGATATTTTACAGACTTTGCAATATATTTCGGAATCACTGGCAATGTACATACAGTCAGTAAGACCCTTATTCCAACTCGCCATTGTTTCACAATGCCAAGCTCGACGTTGTTCCATATCATATCTGAAAAAGTAACTTAAAAATGTTCTATATCTAAATAAATGAAAATTATAAACGTATGCGTAAGTTATTGAAACTTAACGAAATTCACCGGACACTTACGTCGAAATATTCTATTCTAATAATCTATTATAAAAATTACGAAGTATAGCAAGCGCCAATTAAGTTGGCGCGAGGAGGGGGTGCGCAGAAGCCATTTTTAAAAACGTCCACCCCCACTCCTCAAGTAATTATCAGAATACATTTGTCATTGACGTTTGACGGAACATAATGTCTTTGCTAGGGGATCATAAAGTGATATAGCCTCAGAGGTTAGAATTATCTGACATTTGATGTAAAACCAAATACAAATCTCCCCACTACTTCTAATCCGGCGCGAACTTACCCCTCCTCGCGCCAACTTAATTGGCTTTTGCTACACCTATGTAATTAACAGTTAAAACAATGAAAAAAAAAATTAATTCACCGTACATTATTTATCTTACGAAATATAAACAAATAAATAAAGTAATTGTTAAAAAGTCCTCACCCTGTCTACGCCCATGAAAAAAAGGAATTTAACTGATATATCGAAATAATTACGTCACAATTCAACGACAAAAAACAAATGTGCGACTAACCGAATTAATAGTTCTGTTCAATAATTGCGTGTTGTACTTAGCGATGTTATAGACTACTTATATGGTCCATCGCAATTTTGGCCAAATGCGTTCGGTCTCTAATAATAACAATAGAAAGATAAAATTTATTTCCAAGAATTAAATAAAAGAATAAATAACGATATGAAGGTATGAATATATTCATATATTTACCTATATAGATACACGAAATGTATTACACGAAAACCGAAAACATTCATGAAGGCCAACAGCGAAAAGCCACAAGTATGTCAAAACATATTTTATGGTATTTATTCCATCTTTAGTAAAGTAAACAATATATTGCTTAAAAAGATATATGGGGAGAATGTTCAGTATTTTATGAATATATCCATGATAAAGCAAACATAAATCAAATTTAGATAACAAGTTTTAAAAGCAAACAACATTTTAAAATGTATTTAGTAACGGCTTATATATTTCAAGAAACCCTTTTTAAATTTTTAGACTGTGAGGATATTTTAGACTATGAATACCAATAAATTATATTTCTCAAGTACTGCAACGCGTCATATTTTTACCTATATTCGTTAATAAATACCGCCATTCTCGGTCGGCTCACAGAGGCGCGGACAAGCAAGAGATTCGGGAAACTCATTTTACCAGCGCTTCGCGTGCCATATGTATGTGTATGCGTGAAGTTGTTTATAGACGTATTTACGAATAGGCGTAGGCGTAGAATTTTTCTAAATCACGCGCACTTTTATTTCAGTAAAGCCAACCCTGCTTGCGTACCCAAGTGGCGGTATTTATTCGTTATAAGTACGGATCAAATAAAATTATCTAACATATACAATGTGTAGACAAATAGTATTTTACATCTCGTGGATTTATATTTACATTTGGCCCTTTTTTTGAAGACATTACATTTTGCAAAATCTATTTTGAGGACTGAATAACAAAGCTACAGCCTGACGTATTATTAGAACTAATGCAAGTTTAACCTTAGAATTGGTAAATTTGTATAGGTATGTGTATATAACAATATATACTGTAGTGGATTGAAGGTTGGGGCATGGATATTGTATGTATTGCTGATATATGATAGATAGGATATGTTTTAAAGTATCAGAATAATTGAAACATACATGAGTAGGTAAACCCCACCAGTTTTGTATAATACAATCTGGTGTGAAGAACACAAATGCAGGTTCACTATTAATATTTTTTGTGAACGTGTCCGAATATATCCTATCCCCAGAGACGTCGATACGTATTTCACCTTTCTACAGGCTCATCGGTACGCCCCTGCTGGAGAAAGGATATTCCCAGACACATTCACAAAAAAGAACCACATCGCCCTATCACCGTAATTATTGCGGTTAAGCCGTAGTATGAGTGAAGACACAAACAAAATGCAGTTTTCTAGAGAGATTGGCTGTGCCACCTTTGGAAGGGCGTCGTTACTTCACATTAATTATGTGGACGGTATGCGAGGTACTTCGGCTGTCTGACAACAGGCAGCGCCGAATTTACTTCTGCGCCCGGTCTGGATAATTACGGTGATAGGGCGATGTGGTTCTTTTTTGTGAATGTGTCTGGGAATATCCTTTCTCCAGCAGGGGCGTACCGATGAGCCTGTAGAAAGGTGAAATACGTATCTACGTCTCTGGGGTTAGGATATATTCGAACACGTTCACAAAAAATATTAATAGTGAACCTGTATTTGTGTTCTTCACACCAGATTTTTAATAATATTTTATATTATTAAAAATATCTTTGTATTATACAAAACTGGTGGGGTTTACATACTCATGTATGTTTCAATTATTCTGAGACATTACACATGCGGTTAAGCCGTAGTATGAGTGAAGACACAAATAAAATGCAGTTTTCTAGAGAGATTGGCTGTGCCACCTTTGGAAGGGCGTCGTTACTTCACATTAATTATGTGGACGGTATGCGAGGTACTTCGGCTGTCTGACAACAGGCAGCGCCGAATTTACTTCTGCGCCCGGTTTGGATAATTACGGTGATAGGGCGATGTGGTTCTTTTTTGTGAATGTGTCTGGGAATATCCTTTCTCAAGCAGGGGCGTACCGATGAGCCTGTAGAAAGGTGAAATACGTATCTACGTCTCTGGGGATAGGATATATTCGGACACGTTCACAAAAAATATTAATAGTGAACCTGCATTTGTGTTCTTCACACCAGATTTTTAATAATATTTTATATTATTAAAAACACCTTTGTAATATGTTTTAAAGTTGAATATTTGAATATGAATTTGTAACGATAGTAACCTCGATGTGATTATTATTAATTGACATGTATGGATTTTCAAATTAAAACACTGTGTTGCCCCAATAATTTTTCATTAAATACTATATAAAAGATTCGAGATAAAACTGTAAGAATATTAGTATTGATATTAAGTATCTCCTATCGAACTGGGTGGAGAGATCGTAACATATTTGGCGCACCGAACGTGAGCGGCGATTTATTGAGGTAATACATTGAATATATTTATAATTTTTGCGCCGTTTTCATATAATCCGACAGTTGGATAATTAATTAACATTGACGTTTTATAATTGACAATGAGAATAAAAAAGAAAAAAAAGTAATTTAATTAAGCGATACATTCAAAGTTATAAAAAAATAGATCTTAGATCAAGACAATTGGAAAAAAAATGACACTGATATTGTTAGGGAACAAGAATAAAGAGAGATAAATGTTACTGGTGATCCAGGTTTGAAAGCAGGTGAAAAGAGACAAAATGTAGATAACGAGGAAGACGAGAAAGACGAAAGAAAGGAAGAGTTGAGGATAAGGAAAAGTGTAAACAAGAAAGAGCAGAAGAAAAAGGAAAACGACAGAAAGAAAGGGCTGAGGATGAGGAAAAGCGTAAACAAGAAAGAGCAGGGAAGAAGAAATCCGAAAAAAAGAGTATCAGAATTTGATAAAGTTGATGAAAACAATAAAAATAATATACTACTGTTGAATAAAATACATGAAGAAATAAATGTGACAAAGCAAAGAATAGAAAATATTAATGATCATGTAGTAGAAAAATTGAAGAAAAGAATGAAATAATTAAAAATACAGCTGATATAATTAATGTACAAACAATTAAAATAGAAACAGATGAAACTTTAATTAGAAATGATGAACGAACTGATAAATGTAAAACAGAGAAAATAACACATTTCAAAGAAAATAAAGAAGAGAAATATAAAAATCAGGATGAAACAATGAATAGTATGCTGCAACAAGTAAATACTAAGAAAAGAAGTATTAATGTGTACAGGGCATTACCTATATCGAATGTAATATGTATGGGGACAACTGTAAATTCTTACAGGGACAAAAGAATTCTTCCATGGAATTATAACATACAAAAATATGTGGACCTTATGTATGGGGAATATAGAACAAAATATAAGGTAAAAATGATTTATTGTATAAATTTAACTGCAAAATAAGAGGCATAGAGTTGGTGCAATATTTTATATTATAAAAGAGGAAAATGAAACAGAAAATAAGTGGAATTGAAGTAAAATTTAAAAAGACAATACAAGAAGAATAATTGATAAAGTAAAATTTAAAAAATTTTTCCTTTTAGAAGCAAGTTTAAAAATAAAAATTTATAATAATTTTATATGGGGAATATGTAGTGGATTGAAGGTTGGAGGATGGATATTGTATGTATTGTATCGATAAGATCTGTTTTAACATTGAACATTTATACATAAATTTGTAGTGATAGTAACCTCGATGTGATTATTATTAATTGTTATGTATGGATTTTCTTATTAAAAGACTGTGTTGCCTTAATAATTTTTCATTGAATTCTGTATAAAAGACCCGAGATAAAACTGTAAGAATATTAGTATTGATATTAAGTATTTCCTATCGAACTGGGTGGAGAGATCGTAACAATACACATATATATATATATTGTTATGAAATATTAATAATAAAGGGAAAATAAGTATGATTTAATCTTGAATGAATTGTCTTACATGAAAAGTATAAATAATGTGTATACGTTAAATGTAAATGTGAGGAAGGTGTATAGAAAATTAAGACAGGAGATTGTCAAATGTGAAAGGTGAAATTATTATTAATGGGATTTATATTAAAAAAAGAAAATTAAACAAGTAGCTGGTGATTTGAAAGAAAAAAGTAGTATGAATTATTATTGATTTTTTTCGCATTTTGACAAGTAATGTGCTACTTTACTACAATCAAAATCGTTTATTAAAGTGGCACTTTACCACATAGATACGTTACTTTACTACATAGTTATCTCATGTCAATAAAACACAGTTTGACAGAAAATTATTTATTTAAATATTGGAATTGGAACTGCCGCTCGAGAAGTCAACACTTTTGACTTCTTTGGTTTGTACCTTTTATTTTGATGTTTCAAGAATGCAGTTAGTTTTTTATATTGTGATATATCTATATTATCGTTAATTTGTAAGTACTTTTCAACATTGAATATGGAGACCACAAACTGGATGCCTTAAGGACTTTTGCCTAAAATAATGAAAGACATTGTATGAATAACACTAAAATATATAGAAACAAATAGCTTACCTTCTCAAAAAAATACGCTAGCATTACACTTTCATCGATTATTAGTCCTTTTTTTGTTATCTTCCAATTACAAAATATTTCATATGTCTTCTCGTATTTTTCTTTTGATTTCAAAGGAAGTAAACCCGAAGACGCTCCTCGAGCGGCATTTAAAATATCTTCAGAATAATGTTCTAAAGTATGTTTAGTAGCAAGACTCATTTTTAATTAAAACTCAAATCGACTTACAAAAAATGAAGTTTTTGTACTCGCATATCAAAACCTGTCATTTCACGATTCGATTTGCGTGCGTAAAAAGTCACTTTAAACACGAGTGTGTAAAAGTAAAGTTGGTACTTCCTGGAACTTGATTAATTTAGTGACATTTTAAAATCATAAATCCCTAATCTTAATAATATACTACCCAGTTCGTTGTTTTTCTATGAAAATAAAAGGAAATGAAATAGAAATTGTTATATTTGGAAGGTATGTAATTCAATGTCAGAACAGCAACAAATATTATATAAATTACCATTATTCATTCTTTTCAGAAATTGAAACGGAACAATTATTAAAAATTTTGATTGGGCAATTTTGACAACCAGAGATTGATACCCCAGGGATTAACTGGTTTGTTTGAATTGATCTTGATTGCGAAGGTAGAGTAACGTTGATTGTATTATTACATATATCTTGTATTTCAGATGTCGAACAAGTTGCAGGCGGAGTCGATATCTCTAACGGGGTCATTGTTTTAGCCAATTGAATTCTACTATGCAGAGAATTTTCGATATATTCTTCTGCAACCGTAGATGATTTCCATCCACCATGCCTTTTAATTGAAAGCATGTCACCTCCTTGGTTTGCCAACAATGTCGCTGAACTCCTTCGAAAACAGTGACCTGTGAAGTTACTTGCGCTATCAAGCTGAAGGTACTCAGCTATTCGCATTGGAATTTTGCCAATTGTATTAAGACCAACAAGTGAACAAACACACTTGCCATTGCGATATGTTAAAAAGAATCGCTGCTGGCTGTCCGGTCTTAAATTTGCATATTGCCGAATTAATGCAATCCATTCGGGCTTAATGATTGCAAATGTACGGCTGTTACCTGTTTTAGTTTCTGGAATTGTTACGATAATTAAATTCGATTTAAATTCTATGTCTCGCAATGACATTTTGCAAAGTTCTTCACGTCGACACGCTCCACAAATGTCCAATATTAATACAGCCTATAAATACATATAGTGTTGTATGTAATTTAAATATATGGAAATGACTTTACCTTCATTAGTAGGAACAAAGAATTTGGTGCTTCAACAATAAATTTAGTAATTTGTTCTTCGGTTAATACTGCTGATTTTTTAGGCTGATGTTGCTTTGTTATCTGTTTTAAATACGCTATGAGTTTTGCATATTTAGATATATCCGTATTATCATATATTATTAAGCATGATTTTAACATAGAATAAGTGGACCATAATGATTTATTTGATTGTAAATTTTGAAAATAAACTAATAAACAATTTTCGGAGTATTTTTGTATATTTTTAGATCTAGCCCAAGTTACGAATTTAGTATAAGTGTTTTTGTATATGTTTTTTGATTTTATGGGTAATAAATTATCCACTGCAATATTGGCAGCTTCGCGAATTTCAGGCGGTGTAATTGCATTATTATCAGAATTCATGTTGTTGGTGAGGTTTTTATTTTGTATGGAATTTTTTGAATTTGATAATTTATATAATTATAAATTAAATGTCACTTCAAATAATCAATACTGCCAACTCAAATTTTTTTAATTAATATCAAGAGATTAGTAGTGTGTCATAAACGATAACGTATTTAACAATATGTATTATTATTATAGTTCTCGTACAAAAAATATTGTACAAACTTCGTGCGTGAAACATTTCGCGAATTCGTGTCCATAAAGCGCTCGCCTACGGCTCGCGCTTTAAACTGGTCACTCATTCGCGAAATATGATTTCACGCACTTGGTTCGTAAATAACTATTGTTTACTGTTATTTTGTTGTTACAATGTAAATAAACAAAGCCGAATCAGATTACGGAAAACCTGTACAAATACCAACTATAAAATTTTAAATTTTTAAGTTTATAATGCTTTTTCTTGCAAAAGTTTAAGTTACTTTAAAGCTTTAAGTTACTCACTCGCTCCGCTCGCTCGTACTCAAACGCTATATTCGTTTTGTAAAACATTGCTTTTCTATACTTGTTGTTTAATATACTATTTTACATCAACTAAAAAAAAAATTAGGATGGAAAAAAGAAAAAATGTAAAGAGCATAAAAAAGTTGCTTTTATTACTTTTATAATTTAATAGTATTAAATGAGAAAATACTTAATACTCATTATTAAAATTACTTATATTAACGTTAAATATATATTAGTTAATATATTATCAATGAGAAACTTATAATTGGCAATAAATATGTATTGGGAAAAAGAATAGAAAAACAAGTGAATGGGTAAATGGAAAATAGATAGAATCAAAAACAGAAAAATCGGAATGGAAAAAAGTTAAAATAATGGTTTATAAAGTTTAAAACAAGGATCAAATCATTAAAAAAATACAGTTCTATTATATGAATTCAATTTAAGATAGAAGTGAAGGTGATAAGAGTTTGGTGACAGGAACATTATTAGAAACGAACAGGATATTGAGTTTGTAAGAAGTTATGTTTAATATTGTCAACTAAATAATATAAGGCAATTCATATTTATTAATTTCTTTTAAAAAAATAGTAAATTTAATTTATAATAATTTAATATAATTAAATACAAAATTTTGATTTTTTATTGCTAAGTTAGAGAATTCAATTTCAAGAATATGAACTATAGACCCTGAGTATAATACTAATTTAATTCGATTTTTTTTTGGCATTAAACTTGGTGTAAATAACTCTATCTCAGCTCATGATATTATATACCTATTGTTCCTTATTAATATGCGAATATTTAAGGGTATGAATCTACATTAAAAATAAATGATAGTTTGCTTTATAATCCGTAATCCAAAAATGTTCCGTTACCAAAATACAGGGTGTTAAAGTTTTAGGAAAAATATGGAAATTAATTAATATTTTCGAAACCGCTTGAGATATTTCAATTAAATTTAATACGTAGCGACTGTTAATAAAGGTGCATATTAAAAAAAAAAAAGATTTTAGCTTTTAGATTTTTTTTTAACAGTGGCACGCGGCAGTGGCATGGTCCAGAAATGTTCCATTACGAAAATACAAGGTGTTGATGTTTTAGGAAAAATATGGAAATTAATTAATATTTTCGAAACCGCTTGAGATATTTCAATTAAATTTAATACGTAGTGATTGCTAATAAAGCTGCATATTTTTCAAAAAAAAGAAAAGATTTTAGCTTTAACAGTGGCATGCATACGGGCACAACCTTTTATATTTTTGAAGAAAAAAATGGTATTTTGCTAAAATGTAAATTATATTTTGATCACCCGTTCAATTTGAAACATAAGAGCTTGAGTTGTTTTCCTGAAATGCGCCGTTTTTGAGTTGAAAACTAAAAATCTTTGAATTGTCCGACAAAATTAATGTCGGTATTGACGAATTCAATTTCTCAATAAATCTAGTTGTCCTGGAATATGTCACTTGCTTTTTACATCTGACATCTGTTAGTAAGTCTTATGTTTCAAATTGAACCGGGAATTCAAAAATAATTTATATGTTGGAAAAAATCATAGGCCTTCCATTTTCCAACATTCATATTTTCGTAACGGAACTTCTTTGGACCAAGCAAACTATCATTTGTTTTTCATGTAGATTCAGACGGTTAAATATTCGCATATCAATAAGAAATAGCCTGTATATATTAGTCGATATCTACTTAATTTAAATTAGGTACTGTTCGCGTCAAAAAAACGGGACATATCTTATAACGATTTTGACATTAATTTAGTTTTGTAAGTAAGTCTTTTGTCAATATTATTAGCCAATTTATATAAAGTTTTGCATCTGCCATTATTAAGTTAGTACGATGCAACAAAGTACTGTCACAATAGGTAAAAAAGGTGTCCCGTTTTTTATGTCGCGAATCGTAATACACTAAGATACTAATACTTTTTTTTATAATACAAATAACAATTATAGATGTATATATTTCATAGTTGTTCTCTAAAGTTCCAATAATGAAACTTATTCATAGAAGTAGTGGCGAACATGAATTGGAAATTAAATGCAAATTATTTAAATTTCGATTATGCCGAGGGTCACAGAAAATATTAGACTAACAAAATTGATAAACTTTGGAGAGTTTTGCAAACCAAATAGCTACGCTTTGGAATATTTATGTAGAAAGGGCATTAACTTTTGGATTATTTACATGTTGACCGGTAAACTATTTCAAATAAATAGTGACTGAAGTAGAGTTGCCTCATGTAATATTCTAATAGCTTCCAAACGACATGAACTAGTTGCGAACGCGCAAAATTTGTTATGGACTGATGCAGAAGTGAGCAACATGTTAACTATTCAGGGTTATTATGTACACACTCCGCTGAATAAATTAAAGCAAAAAAAAGACTGTATAATTTTAGAAATGTTGATTAGTTTAAATATTAGGAATAGATTATTTAATTTCTCAGAGTTTAATGTATGTTCTTCTGGTCATATAACAATAACTAAATTTCGGTGTTTTATTTAAATACACGCGGACGATTCTAAAACTAGCTGTCCAGTTCTCCCACCATCGCCGCCTCTAGATCGTTGACCTTCCAATTTTTTCGCGACATCCAATGCTAACGTTTTCTTCTGTAAAACTTGTTCTTGTTGAATGAAATACATCCTCGTAGATAGAAAACGTCCTTTCTACATCGCAACTAGTTATAGGTGCATACTGGATATATTATTTTATTTCAGCGTATTTGGCAGTTATGAAGCATTGTCCCCAAACACAATTGCCACAATGTTATTAAATCTGAATTTCTATGAAAAATTGCGTCTAACTTTTGCCGAACGCCACATCGCCAAGAGTGAGATTCATAGTATAATATACTTTTTGAATGCGAAAAAAGTCCACCCTATTAAAATTTATAGACAAGTAACCGAGGTTTATAGTAACGTGGTGAATGAAGCTTCAGTTCGAAAATAGTTGATCGTGTTTAATGGCGGACGGACGAATATTCATGATGAAGAATGCCCGGGTCGACAATTCAATTTTTCTGACGAACTCAAATCAAGACTAGAGGAAAAAATTCAAGAGGATGGACGTTTCACTATAGACTGAGTTTGTTCTTTCCTGAAATTTCAAGAATAGCTCATTATGGAATTGTTAGTAGTGATTTGAGCTACAGAAAAAGTGTGTCAAGTGGATTTCTCAAGTTTTGACAGATGAACACAAACAAGAACGAATCGGAACTGGACTGACTTTTCTCAGTTCGCACGACGAGAATGGCGAGGAGTTTTTGAACCACATTGTTACTGGTGATGAGACCTGGATATCGCATAAAACTCTATACCTTTTCAACTTCAGTTTGGGATTAATCAAGGTCAAATTGAGAATAAACACTTTCAAAATGAGAATAAATAATTTCAAATTGAGAATAATCAGTTTCAAATCGAGAATAAACAAATTCAAATTGAGAATAAAAACATTCAAAATGGGAACAAACAATTACAAATGAAGACTGCTTAACATGTAAAGTAACACAATTAATAAATGGATTTTGTAAATTACATGATTAGATCGTTTAAATTTAAAGCGTCCGGTATAAATCGTTGAATATGTGCTACATATCCTGGATAATTTGCCGGATTTTTCGCATTAACATTAGTATATATTATCTCCTCTAATTGTTGAAGACGAAAATCCGTCTGGTTTAAGTTTGCTCTGCCCTCACCAGCTAAAATATGTGGCAAACGCAGATTTAAATCCCGTTTAACAACAACTTTTAGGCTGGATTAAGTCATTCTAATTGGATTTAACATTGGGCTGTAAGGGCTAAGTCTTAGCAGTTTATGCTTATTGAATTCATTTTCAGTAAATACAGTTTCTATACCGGCATGGCACGGAACATTATCAGTGACCATCACCACATGAGTTTTAAAAATGTTATAGGCTGCACGCAAACACTGACGGACAAATTGATTTGCGTCTTCCATTCTGAAGACACTTCTTCTGACCTAGTTGTAAATTATTCCCATATTACCAATAGCCTATAACGTGCATATTGCCTCCGCGGCAACCAGCCATTATATTACTGCAGCGGGATCCCTTCCCTGATCGTCCTTGTCTTCTTTATATGAATAAATTAATATGCTTCGTCCATGTATATAATTAGCACATTATCTGCTAGATAAATCAAAAGTTGTTGAATATACTGACGACGTTTTATCTTATTTTCATCGCTATTTGCCGTTTCAGGGTACTTTCGTATGTCTTTCAATGTGAATAACAATTTGTCCAAATGTTTTCGAAGTGTTTCTTTAGATACTTTTGTTTGATGTTACACTTCCATTTTTAGTTAAAGTTCTTTTAACGTTAATTTTGAGTTTTCTTCGGTGTATTGAACGATAAATCGACGATGCTCCTCCATGATTTTCACAAATTTTTGGTTCCCACGTAGCTCTTCCACATTTTCTTGATTTTTACCCATCGGTAGGTAGTCGATTTTTGAACGCCCAATCTAATAGCAAACCCTCTTCAGTCAATTGACAGTTATATACAGTACAAATTTGCTGCTAACTGTTTCAACTTTTCGTTTTTTAATATAAGGCATGGTAAATCTCAGTAAATGTCTTATTGTGTTATGTCAATGCGTGCTGCAAATTTATTTATTCTTAATTTGAAGTTGACTATTCTCAATTTGAAGTTGGTTATTCTCAATTTGAAGTTGATTCTTCTGAATTTGAAATTGATTATTCTCAATTTGAAGGTATAGGTATAGAAACAAAGCGCCAATCAATGGAATGGCATTCTCGATTTCGATCAAAACCGAAAAAAGCAAAACAAATTCTGAACACGAAAAAGGTTATGGCTACAGTATTTTTGTGCCGAAAGGAAGTCTTATTCATTGACTACATGCTTAGATGATGACCATAAATGTAGCGGTCTACAGTCAGAACCTTCGCCTACTACGCCATGCCATTTAAAGCAATCAGCATGGATTGTCGTCCAGTGACTTGGTGCTTCTTCGTGATAACACACGTCTGCATATTGCTGCGTTGACGAAAAACTTGCGATCACAATAGCCTTCTGCGTGATCATGCTTTAACTTTGTTAGATACTAGACGAGAAATTTCCAGTGCTAAGTTTTTGTATGGTATAGTGCATAATAGAACAGACTGTCCTTCTTCATTTAAGAGGATTTGTTTTGCAGTGCCTAGATTTGCATCTCAAAACTCTGTGACCTTTTGCTTATTTGATGTGTAGGAGTAATGTTTTAGTTAAAAGTTCAGTTTTCAGATGACAAGCAAGCTGAAATTATTGAGAGTAAAAAACACGGTTAATATTTTCTAGGATTTTATTTTAAATATGCCCTTCAGTAATGATACACTTTACCATTCTTTCTTTCCACTGTTTCAAAGCTTCCAACCTATCTTCATTCGGAATACCTTCAAAATAAGCGTGAAATGCGGTATCAATCTATTCTTCAGAAGAAAACCTTCTACCCCGCAAATTACGTTTAAGCCTAAAAAATGTCAAAAGTCACACATTGATAAATCAGGTGAGCACGGCGGATGTTCTATTACTTTTATATTTTTCCCAGCCAACAACTGGAGCATTAGAACTGCCATATGGGACGGTGCATTATCATGGTGGAGCATAATTCTCTTGTCTGGAACTCTACTTAACACTTCAGGCAAACATTTTTCAGTGTGCTACTTAGCTGTAGCTGTCTTTTGCCCATCTAGCTTAATTGCATTTACTAGGTCCGTACTTCTAAAGAATACCGCATAGGGGAAGGTCGTCTAGTATTGGACGCTTAAGCTTTTTCGCAGATTGTGAGTTTGATAATGACTGAATAAAACCAAACTATGCGCCATAACAAACTTTAAAAACTTATTCGAACACCTTTAAAAACAAGTATCCCGTTGGGGGTTGGTTTCTAATACTTATTGGGGTTTGAAAAATACCTTACATTTTTCTATCGCTGAAAGTTGGAGGGTCGTATCGGATGTAGTGTAAAACATAGGAAATAAGTGATTACTAGTCGGAAAACATCTGTTTATTGCGAAAAATAAATAAGAAAAAGTACATTAACATTAGGTTAAGTCTGAAAGATTTGAATACATAAAGCTGTACATATATCAGCTTCTTTTTTCAACATTCCATTCTTCCCACTTATGCCGTTGTTTACCCATTTTGCCTGCAAAATAAAAAACTTAAAAATAGAGTTCGGTATTAATTTTGCCTGATGTAACCCACTGCGCAACTGTCTGGTACAACCCGATAAACATGTTTTGCAACTTTCACTATAAATCGTAAACCATTATGTCGAACCAGATTTGTTGCTCATAACTTACTATACAATAACTATTATTGCTACCAATATACGTAAAACATCATTCTACTTACTTTCAAGGAAGATATCACATATCCGTGCACTCAAAACAACGCAAAAACAGAAAATGTGGAGTCACTACTGAACACCGTGCCGGCGCAATCCAAGATGAACTAGTCTGTCGCTTTCCTCCTCAACACTGCAGCGTCAGTACACGTGCTACCACAAGCAGCAGTTGTCCGAAACACGGTTTGTCCAATACTAGATGACCTTCCCCTACATAGCCTTTTAATAGCTCGCTACTTCTTAGTCATTCTAGAAGTTTCTTTATCTTCGTGAATCCATACACGACTCTCTTGGCGGGTAGGAAGGTCGAAAAAGGGAATATAAGTTCCGTCACCTCCAACTATTTTGGAAAAAATAGTCAGAAAGGTCATGCGGCACAAAACGACTTACCACTTTTTTTAAATGCAGGCGATCGTGTATGATTGTTTTAACAGTGGATTCAAGCTTGAGTTGATGCTCTATAAGTGGCTTTTCGGTCCTCTTCAATTAATTTCTTAACAGCAGCAATGTTTTTGTCCGTAACAGCCGCAGGAGGACGCCTTCTTCCTTTTGATGCTGAACAGAATTCCTTTCGCGTTCAAATTCCTTATACCATCGGTAAATTGTATCCAAGGAAGGTGCTTGTTCACTAAAAGCTGAATCTAATCTCTCTTTGCACTCATAAATAAGCACTTAAACATCTTTTAAAATAATAATAAAATATGATTCGAAAGCGCTCTCAGGTTAATTAAATTTTCTTTTACTTTTAAAAAATAAGTAGCTGAGTTATAAGGAACGTAACTTCAACCACAATAGGTCAAATCACAGATAAAGCAATTTAAAGCAAGTGATAGCAATGTTTTCCACTCCCATGTTTGGAAGCAGAACTAATAAATTGTACATAGTTGAGTTTGTGTTTAATTATTTTCATAACGAACGTAACTTCAACAGCAAAACGTCAGATGACAGATAAAAAGTTGCTCTAAAGAAACACTGTATCATAGTGTTTCATAGTCTGACTTGATTTTGACATTTTCTTTGATTCGAGGATTAAATTAGGATTTTTTTAATTTTATTTTTATTTATTTTAATTCTCTTAGATTCTTGTATAAATTATATTCATATTAATTTTTCTGTTCTGTTAATTTCTTTATAATGTTTATTAATTTGTTGCACGATATACTTTTTTTGTGCATATATTTGGTTCTACTATTGGGTATTTAATAAACTATTACTAATACGTACGATGGGGGGTATTGATATATGGTTAGCCTAGACCATTTCCGCGGATATTAGGAGTGTCAGTGTAAAGTATTACGTCAAAAAGTCAAACCAAAGTTGCGCAATAAAGTTTGAAAAAGGGATGTCGACCGAAATTGTGAAAATCGAAAAATTGAAGTATCGAGCCATCATCAAGTATCTGTATTTGAAGAAGTTAAGAGGTAAGCAGATTTACGAAGATATGCTTAACACCCTTGGCGATCAATGTCCTTCGTATGCGACCGTGAAAAATTGGATTGCAACTTCAAAAGTAGGTAGTATAAATTTTTCATTGAAAATGAACACCGATCGGGAAGGCCAGTTTCTGTGTACGTCCCTGAAAATCTTGATGCTGTTCATGACATGATTTTGTCAGACCGTCGAATTGGGCTAAAACGAATATCTGAGGCACTGAATATTTCATATGAACGCGTCCATCATATAGTTCACGTCGATTTGGACATGAGAAAAATTTCTCCAAAATGGATTCCCAAATGTCTGAATGTTAACCAGAAGCGTGCAACGGTGCAAGCATCGCTTTCAATCTGTGCTCGGTTTGCAAGTGAGGCAAACTTTTTAAGCCGTATTGTTACTCTGGATGCAACTTGGGTACATTTCTACGACCCAGAAATAAAGCAAAAATTGATAGAATGGAAACACCTTGGTTTTCCAAGACCTAAAAAGTTTCGCGTTCAAAAATCTGCTGGAAAGTTCTTGCTTCAATTTCTTGCGATTGCTATGGAGTAATCATGATTGATTTTCTGGATAAGTGTAGAACAATAACTGGAATTATTATTCGACGTTACTGACTCCTCTATGAGAAAAAAATATTGAGAGAAGACGCGGAAAATTATCCAAAGGTATTTTGTTTTTGCAGGACAATACCCTTGCTCTCAAATCGTGTGCTACCATGCAAACAATTCGTGATTTAAGGTTCTAATTACTCAAACACCTGCCTTATTCACCAGATAATAATAAATTTTCTTCCAACGAAGAGATGATAGCTGTGGAGGCCTGGTTTGCAGAGGAAGATAAAAATTTCTTTTTGAAAGGTCTAGAGGCGTTGCAGGATCGCTATATTAAGTGTACTAATTTAGGAGAAGAGTATGTTGAATAATAAATATTTTAACTTTCCAATTTTGTTTGCATCTATAGTAGGCTAGGCATTTTTCAATAGATCTTCGTACATTGTTAGAAGATAGGAAACTACTTAACAATAGCAACATCCATATCATTCCCCTTGAAAATATTGTATCAATTTTAACGACCCGACAGAAGGTTAAACTAAGTTCTCTTCGTATCTATCTTTCGTTAGCGAAAGCTTAATAGACGATGCATAATAAAGTTAAATAAGCAACTAAATAACAGTTTATTTTTAAGTATTTTTTTAACATCATACAGTAAATAATAAAAATAAATTAAAACACTTGGCTTGTTTCACTATGAGATTTATTTAAATACTCTAACAATTGTTTCGGCTGTTATGCCATTCTCAAAGAGATCTATAAATCTCTATAAAGATTTATAGATCTCTTTGAGAATGGCATAACAGCCGAAACAATTGTTAGAGTATTTAAATAAATCTCATAGTGAAACAAGCCAAGTGTTTTAATTTATTTTTATTATTTACTGTATGAAGTTAAAATGTTTCACCAAGAAGTATCTGCAACAACAGCCGAGAATATTTTTTTAACAGTTCAGAACAATATAATATTTTAAAGCAATTTTAAAGGAGAATATTACTTTTAAAATTCCATCAATCACTACTTAATTTGAAGGAAAATCAACATTTTACCAGATCAAATAAATTTTATCCTGTTATCACAATCAACAAACGAAGCACAATCGAATCCCACTTCCGTACTTTAAACACACTCACCGCTTGACTTATTTTTCTTCCGGTCACCGGATTTCTGCGGGAACCGTCAAGCCGATTTAGAGTGTGCTCCTAGAGACCACGCCATCGGCAACTTCACACACCTCATTGAATATTTATTACGCTGCGCTTTCTCTCTTTTTGTTTCAGGTTTCCCAGTCAAGTTGAGTCCGGACTGATAGAGGTGGTGTCTCCGTCTCCGTCCTACTATCCCGACATGGATAAACTCCGGATAACGCTGGGAGATTCACCAGAACGGGTCCGGTGGCGGTCAAAGCAGAATTTGGATTTTGCGTTTTTGATGTCGTACTGTCAACCGAAAGCCACTTTCTACGTACAGCTTGAAGATGACATTCTGGCGAAACCCTCTTATATCACTGAAATGAAGAAGTTCGCCATCGATAAAATAGCAACTAAAGAACCCTGGTTCGTGTTGGATTTTTGTCAATTAGGATTTATAGGTAAACTAACTTTCTAAGTTACATATAATTAATTAAGAAAGTATTCGTATATATTTGTAATTCTTAAAAGAGGACTGAAACAGGCTTCTACAATCAAATTTGGTCCGAAACTTTATATTAAAGTATAAAATAAAATACTCACATGAAAAAGTGAAAATATTTAATTTACTTTTAGATACGACGGGATTTTTTATGTTATGTACCTAGCTATGAAAGAAACGAGTTAGAAAAAAAAATATTTTTCAATGCAAGAACTATTAACACTAACACACTTATTCTAATGTTTCGTTAATAATACTATGCCAATTTGTTATTCGCGCATTTCCTAGACAAACGTAATACCTACTTGTTTCAATAACTTACCCCAATAACACGATTGCCCCGAAGATAGTTGGCTGAAAGACCAACTCAGTTAAGAGGCCTTTTTTTATTATAGGTGCCACCGTGTTTATGTTCACAAGCCGGTATAGTGAACATAGACACCGCCGATAGTAAGTTAACTAAATCACAGGTAAATATGTGGACAATAGTTAATATAATAAAACACCAAAGTAATAAAACAGTAACAAGAAATAGTTTATTAACAAGAAAACAAAACAATGAAAAATCTCAGCATATAAGGGAACAACGCTGTAGTAAATAAAATGCACATGACAAAATGGTGCAAAAATCTAGGCAAGGCTGAGGAGCCACAATATAATAATGAAATATAATGCAATAATATCATTGACCAATATGTTAATGAATATACACAAAAAAAGCCAATTAAAGTAAATAAGTTAGCCTGAATAAATGGTTCACCCAGTATAGTAACTTGATATATTATAGCAAAATGAATACCAAAAAAATATATGAATTTAAGTAATTAAGTGACACCTACTAAATGGCTCACCTAGTATAGTAATTTCGTATATTATAAAAAATATAAATAATGCACATTTAATATGCATTCAAAAAGCAATTAACTACTGAAATAAAATTGAATCAAAAATATACTGATGAAAATTAGACAAAAAAAATTATACAACAAAAGCAATAAAATCTCAGTATATAGTCATTAAACCATAAGTATGTAAATGGTATGCTTAGTTTAAAGATGTCGATATCTGATAGCATAAAAAACCAATACTTAATTTGCAAGAACTTCTTGATGCTACTGCGGAAGCTATCCAACGAAATTAAAGACGTGAAAATCAACGCGTCGTCCGAAATTTCATTCGAGAAGTTTGTGGAGCTCTTAAAGGAAAAAAACTTATTCACGATGTATTGCCATTGACATCCTTATTCTTAGAAATATCATTCGATAAATCTCACATAGGGATTCTTGTACATTCAGTATACGAATTATAATATTAAATATTAAAGAAAAAACCAATATATCTACAACCTTTAAATCGTAATAAAGAAAATTGAACAGTGAAAATATAGTATAAATTTTAGACATACGTTGGTCTATGCCAATATACAAAGTGATATTAATATTTAAAATTTAGAAAAGTTATCAACAATTAATCGAATAAAAAAATTGACCATGACCCAAGTACGTAATGAAATTTTGATTACCCTGTGCAAGCAAAATTAAGAGTTATCGATTCACTCTAAATTTACTAATTAAACAAAAAAACTGTGACTCCATGACAATAATTTTATGCCATAGACACTAATAAATCTGTCGAAGAGAGTAAATTTGGGGATTACCAAAATTCTTTTGGTAATTTCGCGAAAACGCCCTCTCAAGTATTTTATGGGTTTTGGAAAGAAATAATAATCATGGGGGGGGGGAGTTCGGAACTGTACGGTGGACGTTGTAATCTTAAAGCCGCATTCATTGGTTACTGGTTTAACAATTCGTGCCTTATTCACCCTGCAGTCGTCGTGCAGAAGCAGAGTTCGCTGAGCAAAATTGTGGGGTCTGTTTTTGCGTGTAGCCATGTTCGTGTTCTTAATTGTGTCTTTGTAGACATTTCCCGTTAATGTAGCCCCTTTTGGCATATACTAAATTAAGAGAATAGTGTCTGCGTCCGAGGAATCTGCGGCCATCACTTTTTCCGCAGAAAATTTCATATTTACCTTCTTGGGCGTTGGAGAGCCCTTACGAACCCATTGCATGGGCTCTTGTTTCGTAGGATGGTCCCAGTGCTGTACCAAAGTTTCATTCCCAGTTACATTTACATCTATTTAAGAAGCCTTCATCTTGAGATAAGATAAGTCAAATTCGCTTCACAAATTTGTCGTCTACACAATTTTTGTTCGGAATTGAGCAGGCTGGGAATCCATCGAACCCGACACTTTGCTCATTCCCAAATCTTTTTGTAGAATTTTAAAAACACTCCTTTCTAATATTTACTACCTAGCGCGCGCTGCTGCAGTTCTGACGTAATGAAGATGGTTGGTATGTTATCAAAAGCGGTAGTCGTAATGCACAATTAACGGGGAGCCTCTATTTTTCGAGTATGCCTTTTATCAGTGGAGATGGGTGTGGGTTGATTATCAGATGATAGGTAGCACCACTTAATTTTACTTACGGAGGCTCGAGACTGAAAACTAAGAAAAGGGTTTGCGCGTTTGTAGGTACATGCGCTGACGGACTACTAAATTGTACCAAAGCGACATACTAAACTAAAGGAAGGGGTACCTAAATACATAAAAATAAAAGAATCGAAAATAGTTAATTCGTATATTGTAAAAACAAAAAAGAACAAGTAATTGAGAAGTGATTTCAATGGCCCACAAGCCGCAAATAATATGTATAAGTTTAGGTATGAAAAATTGATACTGGGAAATAAATTACCCGGTATATCAGATCATTAAATTATTGAACATTTTATCAAGAAAAAGTTTATACTGTATCAACTTAAAACACCAAAATCGGTTAATTTAAATTAATCTGCAAAATGCATTAAAGTTATGACAATTAATCGTTTAATTAATCGATTTCAATTTGTCTAGAATAAAAATTTGTAGTTCCACGGCAGATTTGTTGTTGAACCTTACAGTTGGTTTTACTCACACAGTATATAATTACGAGAATAGTATTAAAATTCAATATAAATTACAACTTAAAGTCATAGTCACAGAAAAAACTATTGTAAAATATATAACTCTAGTGTCTCATAAGGTTGTTACAAAAAAAAAAATAAAGAAATTCAATAAGAAGGGTTAAGTAGTTCTCTTAGCAACTGTGTGAATTAACCAACAATAAAAAATTCAAAATTATTAGTACGTGAAAGCAAACTAATATAATACAAAAGTAATTTTAATAATATAAAATATTATTAAAAATGGGGTGTGAAGAACACAATACAAGTTATATATTTGTGAATGTATCTCCTCTCCAGAGACGCAGATACGCATTTCGCCTTTCTACAGGATCGTCGGTACGCCCCTGCTGGAGAAGAGATACATTCAACCAAACATAACTACCTTGCTATCAACCAGAAATTATTAAGACAGAGCGTGAAAGAATATTCAGCGCTGTCTACATAATAACTGCCGAACTAAGCAACGTGTTTCTATAGACGGTAACAACCATATCTATAAAAAACTGTATTATCGTGTCTTCACTACTTGTCGGGAGAACCGAATGCGTATATAACAAAATAATTTGAAACATACATGAGTGGGTAAAAACCACACCAATTTGTATAATACGAAAGTATTTTTAATAATATAAAGTATTATTAAAAATGGGGTGTGAAGAACACAATACAAGTTATATATTTGTGAATGTATCTCCTCTCCAGAGACGCAGATACGTATTTCACCTTTCTACAGGATCGTCGGTACGCTCTGTCTTAATAATTTATGGTTGATAGCAAGGTAGTTATGTTTGGTTGAATGTATCTCTTCTCCAGCAGGGGCGTACCGACGATCCTGTAGAAAGGTGAAATACGTATCTGCGTCTCTGGAGAGGAGATACATTCACAAATATATAACTTGTATTGTGTTCTTCACACCCCATTTTTAATAATATTTTATATTATTAAAAATACTTTTGTATTATACAAATTGGTGTGGTTTTTACCCACTCATGTATGTTTCAAATTATTTTGTTACAAACCAATATAATCATTAATTTAGTATTAGTATAGAGTAAATTTTTATAACATAAAAATGTACGTGAATTAATTATATAAATGTTTAAGTAACAATTATATGAACGTTAATTATCTGTACAAATGAACTATAATCAAATAAATTCTTTTACAAATTATGTGTTTATGTTCACAAGCCGGTATAGTGAACATAGACACCGCCGATAGTAAGTTAACTAAATCACAGGTAAATATGTGGACAATAGTTAATATAATAATAAAACACCAAAGTAATAAAACAGTAACAAGAAATAGTTTATTAACAAGAAAACAAAACAATGAAAAATCTCAGCATATAAGGGAACAACGCTGTAGTAAATAAAATGCACATGACAAAATGGTGCAAAAATCTAGGCAAGGCTGAGGAGCCACAATATAATAATGAAATATAATGCAATAATATCATTGACCAATATGTTAATGAATATACACAAAAAAAGCCAATTAAAGTAAATAAGTTAGCCTGAATAAATGGTTCACCCAGTATAGTAACTTGATATATTATAGCAAAATGAATACCAAAGAAATATATGAATTTAAGTAATTAAGTGACACCTAGTAAATGGCTCACCTAGTATAGTAATTTGGTATATTATAAAAAATATAAATAATGCACATTTAATATGCATTCAAAAAGCAATTAACTACTGAAATAAAATTGAATCAAAAATATACTGATGAAAATTAGACAAAAAAAAATTATACAACAAAAGCAATAAAATCTCAGTATATAATCATTAAACCATAAGTATGTAAATGGTATGCTTAGTTTAAAGATGTCGATATCTGATTGCATAAAAGACCAATACTTAATTTGCAAGAACTTCTTGATGCTACTGCGGAAGCTATCCAACGAAATGAAAGACCTGAAAATCAACGCGTCGTCCGAAATTTCATTCGAGAAGTTTGTGGAGCTCTTAAAGGAAAAAAACTTATTCACGATGTATTGCCATTGACATCCTTAATTCTTAGGAAGTTCATTCGATAAATCTCACATGAGGATTCTTGTACATTCAGTATACGAATTATAATATTAAATATTAACGAAAAAAACAATATATCTACAACCTTTAAATCGTAATAAAGAAAATTGAACATTGAAAATATAGTATAAATTTTAGACATACGTTGGTCTATGACAATATACAAAGTGATATTAATATTTAAAATTTAGAAAAGTTATCAACAATTAATCGAATAAAAAAATTGACATGACCCAAGTACGTAATGAAATTTTGATTACCCTGTGCAAGCAAAATTAAGAGTTATCGATTCACTCTAAATTTACTAATTAAACAAAAAAAACTGTGACTCCATTACAATAATTTTATGCCATAGATACTAATAAATCGAAGAGAGTAAATTTGGGGATTACCAAAATTCTTTTGGTAATTTCGCGAAAACGCCCTCTCAAGTATTTTATGGGTTTTGGAAAGAAATAATAGTCATGGGGGGGGGGAGTTCGGAACTGTACGGTGGACGTTGTAATCTTAAAGCCGCATTCATTGGTTACTGGTTTAACAATTCGTGCCTTATTCACCCTGCAGTCGTCGTGCAGAAGCAGAGTTCTCTGAGCAAAATTGTGGGGTCTTTTTTCGCGTGTAGCCATGTTCATGTTCTTAATTGTGTCTTTGTAGACATTTCCCGTTATTGTAGCCCCTTTTGGCATATACTAAATTAAGAGAATAGTGTCTGCGTCCGAGGAATCTGCGACCATCACTTTTGCTGCAGAAAATTTCGTATTTACCTTCTTGGGCGTTGGAGAGCCCTTACGAACCCATTGCATGGGCTCTTGTTTCGTAGGAGGGTCCCAGTGCTGTACTAAAGTTTCATTCCCAGTTATATTTACATCTATTTAAGAAGCCTTCATCTTGAGATAAGACAAGTCAAATTCTCTTCACAAATTTGTCGTCTACACAATTTTTGTTCGGAACTGAGCAGGCTGGGAATCCATCGAACCCGACACTTTGCTCATTCCCAAATCTTCTTATAGAATTTTAAAAACACTCCTTTCTAATATTTACTACCTAGCGCGCGCTGATGCAGTTCTGACGTAATGAAGATGGTTGGTATGTTATCAAAAGCGGTAGTCGTAATGCACAATTAACGGGGAGCCTCTATTTTTCGAGTATGCCCTTTATCAGTGGAGATGGATGTGGGTTGATTAAATCAGATGATAGGTAACACCACTTAATTTTACTTACGGAGGCTCGAGACTGAAAACTAAAAAGGTACATGCGCTGACGGACTACTAAATTGTACCAAAACGACATACTAAACTAAAGAAAGGGGTACATACATAAAAATAAAAGAATCGAAAATAGTTAATTCGTATATTGTAAGAACAAAAAAGAACAAGTAATTGAGAAGTGATGTCAATGGCCCACAAGCCGCAAATAATATGTATAAGTTTAGGTATGAGAAATTGATACTGGGAAATAAATTACCCGGTATATCAGATCATTAAATTATTGAACATTTTATCAAGAAAGAAAAGAAACTGTATTAGTTTATACAGTATCAACTTAAAACACCAAAATCGGTTAATTTAAATTAATCTGCAAAATGCATTAAAGTTATACTTAAAGTCATAGTCACAGAAAAAACTATTGTAAAATATATAACTCTAGTGTCTCATAAGGTTGTTACAAAAAAAAAAATAAAGAAATTCAATAAGAAGGGTTAAGTAGTTCTCTTAGCAACTGTGTGAATTAACCAACAATAAAAAATTCAAAATTATTAGTACGTGAAAGCAAACCAATATAATCATTAATTTAGTATTATTATAGAGTAAATTTTTATAACATAAAAATGTACGTGAATTAATTATATAAATGTTATAATTATATAAAAGTAACTAAGTAAATATAATTATATAAAAGTAACAATTATATGAACGTTAATTATCTGGACAAATGAACTATAATCAAATAAATTCTTTTACAAATTATGTGTATCACGTAAAAAAACAATTTAACGGTAATAACATATACGAAGTTAATTAACTTTATTTGCTGTTTTAATTACCATTAAAATCAGAAATCGTAATTATAGCAAATAAAATATCTGCGATGATTTTCAGTTCGCTGTATTTAAAAAAGGTCTTGCACGAAAAAAACCTAATCGTAAGACGACACAGATAATCCACAAAAACGGCGGTTTTGAGTCAAAGGGTCGGCAAGGACGAGATGGTCTTGACTTTCTAGATACGTTGAATCCTTGATTAATATGGACTTTCTCTTCGAATATTATGGCATAAATACACATATGCTTACACACACATACATAGACATTTACTATAAGAGTAATTGAAATAATTAAGATTCTTATAAAAGTAGTAAATATCGTCAGTGGTTTCCTTCTTGTACTTTTGCATTCTGTAATAAAATGCCACAATAAACCGTTGCTATTTAATCCTGACGTTTTTTTTCGTTTTAGCAGAAATACTTTCGACGCACTTTCTTAGGAATTACTTCACCCTAATATACCCCAGAGTTTCGAACAAGTGAGCCCTGAGGACTAAAGATATATATCTAATTCCCTCAGCACTGCGCAAATTCTAACGCACTAAACACAGTAGACCGAATAGTAGTTAAATTAAAAAAAATAACCTCCTCTAACAGTCTCTGTGGTCTCACTCTCACCTGTGGTCTCTGTGGTCTCTCTCACTCTGCTCACTCTCACTCTCACTCTGTGGTCTCTGTGGTCTCACGTATCTGCACCGGTTATTGGTGTAACATAATCGTTGATATATGAGAGTGAATTTGGTCTCTTGCGAATATTTTAGAGAATTCTTAGTTGAACAATATGAATATAATGGACGCATTATATTATAAGAAGAAATCAAAAACGAAAATAAAATTAACAAATAATAAAAATACCGTATGATGGAAAAAGCTTCTCTAAGTTCTTATTATCATTATTTGTTATACAGGCTGTCACAGAATAACTATTCCTAATTTCCAGAAATGATGAAGGGCACTTAAGTAAACATTTTTTTATTAATAAACTAGTGTCTGGAAATTTCTCGGTGTCAAGATAAACTAGATATTTAAAAAAAAAACAATCTGAATTACAATAGGAAACAGTTAAGTTAAGGAACATTTTATTAGAAATAATACTGCATCAAACTTTATAAAAATTGTTCAAAGTTACGACGACTATTTGCGATACACAAGTTGTAACGATGTGCTATCGACTGCCGAATTCTTCAAAGTAGCTGCGGACGTTCACGAATATCATCTAAAGCTAGAATTAGCCACTAACCTCTTCTTCTGTATTAACAGGTGTCTCAAAAACCAGTAATTTAATAAGACCCCAAATACATAAATCAACAGGAGTCATATCTGATGAACGTGCAGGCTAAGAAATCGCCCTCCTCTTCTGATCCATCCATTTGGAAATTGTGCATTTAGATAATTTCGGCACTTTTATCCAAAGTTGGTGCACTACCGTGCAGAAAAATAATATTTCTTCGAATATTAAGTGGGACATTTTCAAGAAATTATACAAGTCACTCATCTATATGGAGGGTATGGAAGGAATACCAGAAGCATTCGATTCACATTCAAATAACCATCTAACCGTGCAGGTAGTAAATATGGTCCCACTACATAATAGTCAACAATCCCAGCCCAAATATTAACAGAAAACTTCCAGTAATAATGTAACCTGTGAACAGCGTCAGGATTTTGTTCGCTCCAAATGTGACTATTGTATGTATTAAAATAACCATCTCTTGTAAAACATGCCTCGTCTGTCCATAATACAATTCTAGGAAATCTTGGTTCGCTGTTAATTTTATTCAAGTATTCGGCAAATTGAACTCTGTTGGGACATTCAACTGGAATTAGCGTTTGCACTTTTTGAATGTGAATCGAATGCTTCTGGTATTCCTTCCATACCCTCCATATAGATGAGTGACTTGTATACATTGCATGAGCATGGGTGCATGAGTGCTTATTTTTGGGTTATTTTCAAATTGTTACAGAACTTGGTCCTCAAAGTTAACATTTCGGACACTACCATGGGCTCCCGAATATACTTTCTTTACTTGGAATTCGCCAGTATCTCGAATACGCTGATGCAATCTTGAAAATGTACGACAGGGAATGTGACGCTGAGGATGCTGCTTCGTATAACTTTGCCTTGCTTCGTTAGCATTACCGTAAGCTGCTCTGTAGGCAAGATGCATGTCTGCTAATTCAATATTTGTAAAATGATGCATTTCAATCAAACACTGATTTATCTAATAAAGGTTAATTTGTGGCACGTAAAATGACAATTAAGCACATTTCTCTAATAAGGAATAATTTGTGACAGACGTAAAATGACAACTATTAAAATGGTTGTTGTTTTTCAAAGGTTGCTATGATTCAATTTTTACTTTGTATACCGCCCGGAAAGCTTTAGGGTGACAGTCGATGTTTTTCCGTTTATCTCGATACTGAACAATTTCCGGACACTAGTTTATTAGTATTTCTGAAAATTAGGAATAGTTATTCTGGGACACACTGTATATAACGATATTATATATTATGAAATAGGATATAAATAAAGTCAAATTAGTATGAAGTTTAAAGAAAATAAGAATAGTTGGAACAAAATTATAAAAATTTAAGTTGAAATACATGTTGAAAAAGAAGAAAAAATAATATAATGCAATAATTACAATTATAAATAGATAGTATAATATAATTTACTTAAGATAAATATGTTTGGAAGTCAATATTTAACATTAATACACTTGGACCAGCGGTGTCAGAGTACTATTATGCTAGTTTTATAATCATCAGCTCCAGGTCGTCAAAATACTGCTCCACTTCTGTAATAACTTCCTCGTCTGTCTTGGTAGTGGAAGTCTGAAGAACCTAGATCTGGTGAATAGGGTGGTTGGGGCACAACCTGGAATCCTAATTTATCAAGTTTTTCCCAAAGAATGCGACTGGTTTGTGACGGTGCATAATCATGATGAAATAATGTTTTCTTTCGAGCCGTTGCGGTAATGGCAACTTTCACTTTATTCAGAATATCAGCATGTATTTCGTTGGTAGGATGACCTTTTAGGAGATAGTAGTATCCTTATAATCCCAGCGATTATTACCTTTCCACCCAAAGAAAACATCTTGATATTCTTTGGAGGTGGACTGCTACTATGCCTCCTCTGCTGAGATTGCTGTTTCGTTTCTGGCACATAATAATGGAGGCAAGTTTCAGGAACGCAAAAGATTTACTGGGCTGTTGCAAAAATACTTGAAATTGTCATGTACATGTTCAGCAGACCATTTCCCTGAAAAAATAGTCGGGCAACAAAGATCAATTTCTGCACTCTTTCTGAAACATCTTTTCTACGAGTTTGCAATTATCTATAGTCAAGACATACCTAAGTGTATCTCGCCGAAGGGAATCGATTGGTACCATCTGCGACGCTCTAGCATAAATATTTACTGACTTAGGAGATGCCAAAACTAGGGGTCTTATACCTTTTATACCATGGTAGGTGTCCTAGCAGAGCCCAGTGTAGTTTTATTAAAAACGTTGATAGGCGACAGGTATAATGTATATACTAGGTGCTCCATGGTAGCGGGAGATTTTGAAAATGTTTTTATTTTGGAACTAATCATAGGTTGCTATGGATTTCTTTATCAAATGATTTGGCATTTTATGCCATTCAATAATCATGGAAAGGTGGTCCGGTGAGCAACGTTCTTTTGTAATAAAAGCGTATTACAAAAATAATGACTCTGTGGTCGCAGTACAGCGAAAATTTCGGATTAATTTCAATATTCCTCCTAACGGGAGAGTTCCATCTAGTCACGCCATAAAAGACTGGTTTCGTAAATTTGAAGAAAACGAATCAGCAAACAATGTCAAACGCACGAAATCAAACAGAAGTGTCAGAACTTTGGATAGCATTGATCGAGTTAGAGCAGCTATACAGCGCAGTCTGAAATGTTCCAGTTGAAAACATAGTCAGGCAATTGGCTTAGCTAGGACGACTTTTCACCGAATTTTACATAAGGATGTCTGATAAAGCGCATTTCAATTTATCAGGCTATACCAATAAGCAAAGCAACTGTCATTGGTCTTTGTAAAATCCAAAGGAACTTCACCAAAAACCATTACACAGTCCGAAGGTAATGGTATGATGTGCAATGTCCTCTATGGGAATTATTGGTCCCTATTTTTTTAAGTATCAGAATGAAAATGCTGTAACAGTTAATTCTCCGCGCTATGCTGACATGATAAATCACTTTCTGATACAGCAATTGATTTTGCTTCCACAAAACAACCAGAATACATGATTTCAGCAAGATTGTGCTACTGAACACACCGCAAGAGTATCAATGACGACTGTTTCCAGATCACGTTATTTCTAATTACGGGGAGATTGAGTGGCCTCTAAGATCGCCAGACCTAACGGCATGTGATTACTTTTTGTGGGGCTATCTCAAAAGCAAGGTTTTTATTGATAAACCACGAGATATTCCAGTGCTGAAAATAAAAATTATTCAATAAATTGCCAACTTTCCGTTAGATATGTTGCGGCGTGCTATACAGAATTCCAACGTCCGACATCAAGAAGTTATAGAAAAACGAGGAGGCTATTTGCCCGACATCATTTTTAAGAAATAAAAATGACCAATATTTGTCTTTTTACTGATGTACTGTGTTTTAGTTAGGTACTGTTGCTTTTAGAATAATAAAGTTGTCAAAATCTCACACTACCATGATCCACCTTGTATAAGGATAATCTTAAAAAACACCACATTAAAAAAGCTTTATTTGGTAACTGATATACAAAGATGGTAGATGATAATACAAACTTTTCGAGGCCAAGTAACATGAGAGCAAAATGAATTGAGGTAGTAGGAGGCTGCGGTTCGCTGATCGTATTTCGTGAATTATAAAGTAAATAAATCTTACTGACAGCACTTAAATGTCTCCTTGATACAAATTTAATTTACAACTTAAAATATTTATAAAATGTCATACAAATGTCATGTTTTATATTTTATTGAAAAGTTAATTGTTGAAACTGTTGTCCCTCGGCATTCAAACATAAATTTACGCGCCGCTTCTTGTTTTCAAAAACCTTTTGTAAAATAAATCCGTCTACTAACTCGCACTGTCGCACGATATTGTTCCGCAAATCGCCTATTGTATGCACTGGATTTTTAAAAATAGAGTTTTTTAAGTATGGAAATAAAAAGTAATCCAGAGGAGTTAAGTCACACGATCTTGGCGGGAAACGGTCAACACTAATAATTCTTTCATCAAAAAATTCACGTAAATAATTTATTGTTTCACGGGCAGTGTGTGGTCGTGCGGAATCTTGCTGAAAGAAACCTAACTGTAACTCGTCATCATGCAGTTGATTTATGAATGTTTCCCAGTATATTATTGCGATATCTTTCACCATTTATAGTTCCTTCGAAAAAGATCGGACCAATAAGCCTTCTACGTGACATGGCACACCAAACCCCTATTTTTACAGGATGCAACGTTGTTTCCCTATAATAATGCGGATTGTCTGTTGCCCACATACGCATATTCTTAGCGTTTATGTAGCCGTTCAGGTGAAACCACGCTTCGTCGGTGAAAAACGTTTTATCCAAAACATCGTCGTCGTTAAGATTTGCATTAAAGAAACGACAATAGGCAACTCTTCGAACGTAATCTGGCGGCAATAGTTCTTGATACAATTGAACCTTGTAAGGATGCATGCCAATATCGCGTTTAAGAATACTGCGGCAGGTTCCATAACTTATATCCAACTGTTGTGCCAGTCTTCTGACAGATGTTGTAGGTTGTTCTCTAATTGCGTTTCTTGCATTATTAACAACATTTTGGGTCCTAACTCGAGAAGATCATCCCCCTTTCCATTCTCTTTTTACAGACCCAGTTGTTCGAAAGTTATTTATAATTCTCAATAGGTCACGAGAAAAGTTCTTATTTACTAAAACAACTTCAGGAAAACGTTGTTGGAATTCTTCCTTGCTCATTTCTATTGAATAATACCATTCGCCGTTTGGCAAACGTCGACCGTTACGAAAGTAACATTCTAAAATGAACACCATTTGTTCGTGAGTAATTTTAATTTCACAATTAATGCTGAGAGGTACAGAAACATTCTGAATGAATTTATTGAACAGTTGCATGATGATGAATTGCAATATGGATACTTTCAACAAGGTGGTGCAACGGCACACACAACACGAGAAAATATTGCTTTTCTTCGTGAGTTTTTTGACGATCGGATCATAAGTTTACATACGGAAGTTGAGTTTCCACCACGATCACCTTGTTTGACAATTATGGACTTTTTCGTGTTTCCTCACCTAAAGAATAGAATATTTAAAACTCCTGTTGCTAATTTGCAAGATATGCAACAAAGAATTATTGACGAATGTGCATTAATAACGCCCGCAATGCTGCAAAATGCCTTTAACAGCATGAAAAGGCGTGTCACATTGGGAATTGAAAATAACGGAAAACAATTTCACCATTTGCTTTAATTTTGCCTTTTTTTATTAATAAAATTTTGAATACAAGCTGAGCTTGTTGTTTTATTGTATCTTTATTAAATCAAATGACATATTTATTGATGTCACGATGACACTATCAAAATAATTTTCCAGTAAGTTACCAGTATGATAATATGGATAAAGTTCAGACATATATTTTCTATTTCAATGCCATCTTGGACCCAGAAACTTTATTATATCGCGGTATTAGTGTATGCACTAACATGCTTACCCTGATTAGATATGATGTTATCCCAAAACCAGCCATTGCCCCATTTATGGGACGTGACTTTGAATCAACATAACAATACTAAAACAATAGATTGTAATGTATTGTAATTTGGGCTGTGGTTTGGGTCTTATACGCGTAATCGACTTTTATCGCCAGATGGCGATAAAATACAACAAGTAAGGTTAGAAAGTGGTTAGATGTTTTACGCTTTCAAGCTCACGTGCATCGGAAGAAATACAAGTACATAACAACTGTAAATGCAATCAAAACAATATAATTGCTCTTGATCAATAGTCTTCTCGAGTTACAGTATGTGATTCAACTGAAATTTGATGATATATTTTCTGGTATTTATAGTGTATATGTTGTTTATGTTAGCGTCCCAATATTAGGACATTGGTTGATATCAGTATCAACAGGTTTGTGTAGGTCTCCAGAGACATTGTAAAATACGCGTGAAGGATATTCATAAAATTATCAAAATAAAACAAGTATGAACTCTGCAAAGTACATTGGTGCGAAATGTCTAACTACAACAGAAGTTGAGGAAATTTTACAGCATCCAGCGTTTTGGGAAGACATGAATAATAACGACGTTGATGGCGAAGATATTTAAATCGCGATCATTCCACCACAGCTAGATGAAGTGACTGATACGGAGAATTTCGACTAAAATAATCCACAAGGAGAAGAAGTACAAGATGTTGCAGGTACTCTAGAGCTATTGATCCCTAATATTCGCGACGAATCTGAATTCAGCAGCGATGATGAACCACTTGCCGTGAAAAAGCGTAGAGTATCTAAAACGAAAGAAAAAAGAGCATCTGAATTTGATAAGAAAAATAACTCAAACTTTGGAAATACAGCAAAAACACCGCACTGGGTAGATGAAATAAAATACACTGACGCAAACGGTGCATCGGAAAAGGATTTCGAAAATGTCACATCACTGTTACATGGAAAAACTGTTGTGGATATTTTTGAGCAATTTTTTACCGAATATATAATAGATTACATAGTACAGCAAAGCATATTGTACGCCCGGCAAAAAAAACGATCAAGACTTTTCACTCACGGCTGAAGAGTTGCGAGTTTTCATTGGCGTTCTATTGTTCAGTGGCTATCACAAGTTGCCTCAGGAGGACATGTATTGGCAACAATCTCCTGATGCTGGTGTACCTTTAGTATATAACGCACTGCCGAGAAGACGATTCAAAGAAATAAAGAAATATATTCATTTAGCTAATAACACGCTTTTAGATAAAGAGGATAAAATGTACAAACTACGACCGTATTTTGAGATGCGCAAGCAAAACTTTTTGAAATTCGGTGTGTTTCAATCCCAATTATCTATAGATGAAATGATGGTGCGGTATTACGGGCGACATTCCGCAAAAATGTATATGCGCGGAAAGCCAATAAAATTTGGCTATAAACTCTGGTGCTTGTGTAGTTCGAATGGTTATTTATACAATTTTGAGACATATTGTGGCAAAAGCGAAAACGTGGAAGGACCGTTGGGTGTTCGGGTAATTACAAATCTTATCTCTTCAATACCAGCCGAAGAGTATGAAAAACACGAATTATTTTTTGATAATTTTTTCACAAGTCATGAAATAATGTGCAATCTAAGAGCACTGAAAATGAAAGCAACGGGAACAATTCGAGAAAACCGTACTCAAAAATGCCCATTGATTTCAAACAAAACAATGGAAAAAGAGAAGGAACGAGGTTATTTCGATTATAAATTCGACCGATCAAATGAAGTGCTTATTCTAAAATGGAATGACAATAGAGCCGTTTCACTTGCCACTAATTATAGTTGCGTTCAACCTTTAGGGCAAACCAAACGTTATTCCCGTAAGGACTTAAGGACAGAAAGCAAATTCAAATTCCAATACCGAAGGTCATACAGGAATATAACTCGCACATGGGTGGAGTGGATATGTTAGATAAACAAGTTTCACTTTATAGGATGAGAATTCGTTCCAAAAAATGGTGGTGGCCTTTATTCACCCAACTTTTAGATATAAGCATTGTAAACACTTGGAGACTCTATCAAGGAACAAATCCTGAAGACAAGATATCGCTTCTAGACGTACGTAGAAGAATAGTGTTGGCTTATATCTCCAAAACAACTTCTTCTACCCTAAACCTAAAAAGGACGGGGCCACAAACATCTAAATTGCTAGGTGGAAGAGTGAGCTGTGACGTAAGATTTGACGGTAAAAGTCATTTGATAACGCCAATTACGACACAACGCAGGTGCGCCTTCTGTAGTAAAAAAACAATGAGACATTGTGGCAAATGCGAGATACCTCTACATAATAGATGTTTTGCTCCATTCCATACAAAATAAATGTATTATTTTCAATATTACTGCAATATTACACTATTATTGTTTTCAATCAATTAAACTTTCTGTATTATTTATTATGAGCTCTACTGTTTCCTAAATGCCTCATTTCCAGCCAATGTCCCAAAAATGGGACGTACTATATTTTTGAAAGTGTGAAAATTTTTTCGAAAAAAACCATCACAATATCTTAATTTGTAAGCATTTAGTTGGTATTGGATGAAAAAAATTGAAAATTTGCACCAATCGAATTATGGCTAGTAATGGGTTAATAGTCCTGTAGTTACTAACAATTAAACGATTTCTGTCCAAAAATCGGCTGGGTTACTGCTAAATTTTATAACCTAGTAGACGTAATGACGAATCTGGCATCGAAACTAAATTTTAAAAAAATTACAACGGCACACAGATCGGGCGAGATTCCAGAAGTAAACCAATTCAAAAATTCACTAATTAATATAATAAAAATATGTGCCAAATACCTAGCTACAGTATTTTCATTATATTCCTTGGGTATACTACAAGGTTACTATTTCATATAACGCAGTTCTAATAAAAGTTAAGGAGAGTGAATGATAATGATACAAATAAGCCGACCGAATGAATGGAATTGGTGATACCAGAAACGAGGTAAAGAAAAAAGACCGTAACAATAGTTACGTCGGCGAAATATAGATAGCGCTGTTTGTATTCGTAACAGTTTCGATTCCAATACTTTATGAGTGCTCTGTATACAAAAATATTCTGTATTTCTCTTTTACCTCTCGATGTTGGGGTGCTGAACAAGCCGAGCCGTTTTTTTTAATTGCTTCTATATTAACAAACAACAAACTGTGCCTTACTTCTTCATATTTATTATTAATTTAGTTTTATAATACGGGTCTATACTTCATTAACTCTTTTACAGTTAAACAATAAAATAATATTCCTTCTCTTGAAATCTAATTTAATTTCCTTTCATAAAGGTTTATTTTACAACCATCTTCAGATTTTGTTTTAGAAACTTTACGACAACCGGGTGTATTAAGTTTGATATTAAATTGCGAGGACTGTTAGTCTCTTATCTACAAAAATTAGGTTAAGTTTTTATGTATTTTTTATTTTGAGTCTTGGAGTATGTTTAATTTTTTATTCAGTACGGTTACAGAGTGAAGTTTATTCAATATAATTAAAGATTTGATGAAGAATTATTTTGTTTGCTTACTTTGTTTCTATACGAAAAGTTTAGTTTGTTTCGTTTATTTTGATAGAATTTAATAATTTTTCTGTCATTAATCCGGAAGTTTCTCGGATTTCCTTTCCTGAGGGTATTAAATCTTCGCTTGATGCTTAAAGCACTTCAGTTTCCGCTCCCTTGCTCTTTCCTATTTTTGGCCCGGGTTTGCCTTTTATTAAAAAGGAACGGAAAAAATGCTGAAAATGTACAGAAGAAGTTTCCAATTTATTTTTATTACGTTTTCAGCCAGTGTTTCATATTTCCTTTCGGTTTCGCTTTTTATGGACGTTGACATGAATTACAGTTATCTTATATATGTAGAATAAGAGCCTTAAACACATAATATTTACTGTTTTATGTTTTGCTAAATTTAACACCCTCGTGTCAAATTGAAAATGAAGTACTTTAGTCTCGTAACTATAATTTATATAGCTACTTAAGAAAATCATTTTAAGATATACAGGCTATATTTGAGGCAGTTCCCATAAAACTCAATCGAACAATAAAATTGATCTGACTTTATGGATTTGTAAATGCATGGGATGCTAATATTCTTCAAGGGAATGTTAACATTATTAATGGTGGTGCTTGATTGAAGTAATTAAACTAAATTTGTATTTTTATATGGGCTTGGTTAACGTTCCCGCAAAAACAATTGTTATTGTTTAGTTGATAAAGGCAAATGTTAATGTATAATTGATAAAGCCAAATGTTAATCGTGTTTGATTTTACAAAACCAATTTAGTCTGAGTGCTTTTTGTAATGTTACATATTCTATTTGAAATATAAATTTGTGTATATTTAAAGAGATAAAATTTTTAGAGATTATTTTTAGTAAAAGCGCTTAACTTCGTTATACTGCCCAAAGTATTCACGAGCAGACAAAAATTCATCATTATAAAGCGAACTTTAAATAAAATTATCTGCTTAAATTGTTGGCTAAATTTAAAATTAATATTATCACGAGAGACAGAGGCGAATTTTGATACCCATTAGAGGCACGATTATGAACAGAGTACTTAAGATCAATAATAGTGTAACAATTAAGCTCAAAAGCTCAGATTACGGGAGAACTTCTTAAAGCGAAAAGAACGTAAATGATGGTATAACCGTGAAGAATATCTTCAAAGAAATCAATTTGCCGCCATTAAGGTTTCACAGAAATCTTCGTTAAAATTGTCAGAGTCTAATTTCTGCGTATGTGTTTGCGATGATAAGTGAGTTTTTCGTGCGATTTTTTGGAATTTTTTAACGATATTTTACAGACTTTGCAATAAATTTCGGAATCACTGGCAATTGACATACAATCAGTATGACCGTCAATCCAACTCGCCATTGTTTCACGATGCTGTTATCGACGTTGTTCCATATCATATCTTAAAAAGTAACTTAAACAATGTTCTACATCTAAGTAAATGCACATCAAAAATGAATGCGTAAGTTATTGAAACTTAACGCAATTCACTCGACACTTACGTCCAAGTAATTGGGAGAGGTAGATGCGGTGAAACGATATTAAACAGGATTTATTACAAAAATTACAAAGTATGTAATTAACAGTTAAAACAATGAAAAAAAGAAACTAACTCACCGTACTGTATTTTTCTTACGATATATTAATTAATAAATAAAATAAATTATAGAAACTCCTCACGCTTCTATCTACGCCCTTGAAGAAAGGAATTTAACTGTAATATTGAAGTAATTACGCCGCAATTCAATGACGAAAAACAGATGTGCTGTTAACCGAATGAATAGTGCTATTCAATAACTGCGTGTTGTACTTAGCGATGTTATAGACTATTTATATGGTCCATGGTAATTTTGGCCTGATTCTTCCGGTCTCTAGTTATTATATACAGGCTGTGTATAAATTGGTGGATAATCTGTACGTGGAGAAGACTTCACGTACAGCCTAAGGAAAGATCCTTAGGCTATTCTAAGCCATTTCTATTTTTTTTTTTCTAAAAAAATTAACATATTTCTTCAATTATTTAAAATTATAATAATTTACTGTTTACGGTAGAATAATATTGAAAAATTGCATTTTTGGTAGCAAAAATTCGAAACTTTGGCGACCTCGTGTAAAGTTATTATCAACCGTTGGAAGTTTATTTATAAGAAATATTTCGAAGAATAACAAAATGAAAGACGCTACATGTGGTCCATAGTTAATCTAAATATATTTAATTTGAAAACATTAACTGTTTACACCTTTATTAGTACTCTCTCGTAAGCACTGAATTTATTGTTGAAATATTTATTACATTCTTCTTGAATAAAGTGGCTCGTTTTTCTTTTCAGGAAAGATGTTTAAAAGCGCCGAATTGCCATGGTTAATCCAATTCTTCCAAATGTTCTACAACGACAAGCCAGTCGATTGGTTACTGGGTGATTTAATATATACTAAAGTATGTAACGGAGACAAAAATTATGTACGTACCGTTTGCATCATGCTTATTTTCGTATGTATTTGCCATAATTTCTACCTTTTCATTTTTTTTTATATTAATTTTACCTTATCTGAAGGTTTTATTCACGAAGTAGCATCAGGAAACAATAACTGGGAAGTAATTAAACAAAATTTATATTTTTATATGGGCTTGGTTTACGTCCCCGCCAAACAATTGTTAATGTTTAGTTGGCAAATTTTAATGTATAATGTATAAAGCCAAATGTTAATCGTGTTTGATTTTACAAAACCCATTTAGTCTGAGTGCTTTTTGTAATGTTACATATGCTATTTGAAATATACATTTGTGTCTATTTAAAGAGATAAAATTTTAGAGATTATTTTTAGTAAAAGCGCTTAACTTCGTTATGCTGCCCTAAGTATTCACGAGCAGACAAAAATTCGTCATTATAAAGCGAATTTTAATTAAAATTATCTACTTAAATTGTTGGCTAAATTTAGTTAACATAGTAAGAAATGATTTTAATATTATCACGAGAGACGCAAGCCAATTTTAATGCCCATTAGAGAGCACGGTTATGAACAGAGTACTAAGAGCAATAATAGTGCAACAATTAAGTTCAAAAGCTCAGATTACGGCAGAACTTGTTAAAGCGAAAAGAACGTAAATGATTGTATAACCGTGAAGAATATCTTCAACGAAATCAATTTCCAAAATCGATATATGTATTTAGTTAATTTTATTTATAGGAGGTGGTACGCAAAAGTTATCGAAATATAGCGATAAATAATATTACAGATTACCTGGATTTCATTCACCTCCGCTACTTTCAAAGTAGTCTACTTATGAGTATAACCACCGATCTCTGTGCCTCTGACACGAAAGGAATGCGTTTTGGGAGTCTTGTCCTATATTCAGCATTACCTTTCAACTTGATTTTCATCTTTGAAAAGAGAAAAAATTGCTAAAATCGCTCCATAAAAAACAACTATCATATTGTTTTTCTCCAAAAACTCCTACTTCATGAAAGCCGTGACATTGAGTTACACTGTTGGAAAAAAGTGACGAGCACACCCTGTATAATCTGAAGAAGTGGTTCTAACGCAATGATATTTAGTATGGAAGTAGTACTAACGCAGCGCTGCTGGGAAGCGATGCATTAATAGCGGTTGTATCCCCCGCGAGCGGCGCCTACCATCGCTACACGACGAGGCATGGGTCAATAAGTCGTTGTATGGTAGCGGGAGGGATGTCCAACCCTGCTGCTTCAACTCGCCTCCATAGCTGCTCAACGTTACCCGGGGGAGCCGGATAACGTTGAAGTCTCCAACCGATCATATCCCAGACATGTTCGATCGGATTGAGATCCGGAGAACGTGCCGGCTATGGAAGCATCCGTATATGCTTCTCTTCCACAAAGGTCTGGGCAACACGTGCAATGTGCGGTCGGGCGTTGTTGTACATATATAGAAGACGTTGGCGCGTCGAACGCAGGGAAGCAGAATGGGCCGTAGCACCTCATCTATGTAGAGGCGAGCCGTCATCGTATGCTGTATACGCAGCAGACATGTACTTCCACCATGTGTAATAACACCCCATACCATAATACCCTGCTGGCGGTGGATAGGGCGTGGTTGGATGCACTCCTCGAGGTGATGTCTCCACGTCTCCGATGAACCAAAATTCGCGCGTCACCGGTGCTCAATTCAAATCGTGATTCGTCGGAAAACAAAATGTGCCTCCACTCGACAACCCACTGATGTCTAGCCTCCACCCACTGGCGCTTTGTACGGCGGTGTTCGCGAGTCAGTGGAATCCGCTGCAACCCACAGCGCGCTCATAGTCCACTTTCTAGCAAACGCTCCGGTACAGTTCGCGTAGTGAGTACGGCCTTCCCTTCCTGCTGGCCAAACGGCTCCAAGTTGCCTTGAGGAAGACGTACACGATCCTAAAGCGCTATGCACAAGGGCGCGATACTCGCGTGCAGTGCGGAGCCGTCCCGCTCGCGGCTGAAGGCGCGTACGTCCTTGCTCCATCCATTCGAGACGGCCCGCGATATCACAGAAGGATACTCCTGTCATGTGCATCCCCACAACCATTCCTCGCTCAAACTCACTCAGATAACGCGAACGGCCTTCCATCACGCACAAAGTACTACTACAACCACCCGCTTCCGCCACACTAACAATAACCGGTTTCTCTCTCCCCGCATCGGTCTACATGGAGACAACATATTGCAGCTGTCGGAAGCACTCAGTAAAAAATGCATCTATAGAAAAAGTCAAAACTCGCTGCGCAAACTCGTCTAGAGGAAACCTTAGTGCTCCGCTAAATCTACGCATTTATCTTGACACGTTCAGATTATACAGGGCGTCACTTTTTTCCATCAGTGTATTATGGTAGAGAACCCAGTCTTTTCTGTCACTTTTCCAGACATTTTCTTCTCATGTCTTCCTTTAACCGCTTTAGAACGTCAAGAAAAATGCCGTATTAATCGTCTGACCTGAAACTACGAACTCTTTGTGGATAATCTCATGGATATCGAAAAACAGCACGCGTTCCATTCTTGATCTTTAGGATCGTAAAAAAATCGTTTGCACTTAGATCTGGATTATACGAAAGATGATCTAATAATTCGATATTTGGTGCTCTAAAAACTCAATTGTCTTTCGAGCTGTGTACAAACTCGCATTGTCATGATGCAGAATCATTGGCCGTTGTGGGTTGATTTCTCGGAGCACGGCGATTATTTCTGGCAAACAAATGATTGTACCTACATGGCCTAATTTTAAGACAAACGTTGCGCCCATCTTTTTCGACACACTTCGCGAATGGATAATTTTGTTGGATTCGCTTCGCCTTGCAAAACCCAAAACAGCGGACTGACGTTTATTTTCTGGTTCATAAGAATAAATCCATGATTCATTGCCACTCACGATGCGGTTAAAAGATGCGGAATCCAACGGGAAACTGACTTTCTCACACCCATTTCATCGTGTAAGATCGTTTGGATTGAGTTTTTTTAAATACCCATGAATGTTTTAATCTAACGATATGTTATATGTCTATCTGCTGTTCTCGGCGCATCTATGTTGGAATCGTCGGTGAGACTGGTGTGTCCATGTTGAAATGAAATTGTTTATCGATGTGGTGCTTCATATTCTAAAACAAAAACCCACTCAGCAAGACATTGTTGTTGAGTTAGTCCTCTCCGAAAGTTGTAAAAAAAATATTTCGTGGAAATTTTCTCGACTCAATTACATTTTTCGGCCAACTTATAAACTTTAAAAATTCACTATGACTAAATCACTCGCCATATTTTGATGAAACTTTTGATTTCGGTTAACGAAAGAATAGATATTAATTTTGACATCTGACGTTTTATTATTGGTGCTCTCTACGAGCTATATGCAACACTAAAAAGACATCCCTCATATAAACCTAGTTTTCGTCTTCAGTTTGTGATGATTTTACAAAGAAAATCTGGTTCAGTTCGAAACTGTTCCGTTAATTTCCTTGTGTTTATCTGTGCTTGGCTATACTTCTAATGTTCAATTCTTTCGACGAAATCTACTGAAATGTGGCATTTTAATCCCACAATGTTACAGATGCCTTGGATGGTTTTCCTAACATTATCATAAAAAAGAAATCAGTAAGGATTTATTGAGGTTTTTACCTTGGTGCTCTCCTTGGTTGAGGTAAAAAGGAAGGCCTTCTTTGTGGTACGATTGTTGATTGTCACGAAGAAAATCTTCATTGGCTTCGAAATCATACCGCACATACCCAATTTTAGCTATTTTGATGACCTTATAAAAATAATCTGGTTGAATTTAAAATGATTCGTGCATTTCTCTACAGGAGTAGATAAGCTGCGCAGGTTCTAGCGCAAATTCCAATGTATTTTCTTATTGATGTTCATTTTGCATTTTTTTTTGTGGAGAATTGTGGTTGGGGATGGTAATAATTAAGCAGCTTCGAAACGGGCGTGAGCAGCTCCGAAACGAGTCTGGACAGCTAGCTGTTCAGACCCGTCTCGAAGCTATTCAGATGCTGTTAAAGCTGTAACAAATGCTGGTATTCAGACCCCCTTTCGGAGATGCACAGGCCTGCATTTTTCAACACTTTGAAAGTTGATTTAAAAATTTTAACTGTTTTCTAGTAATTGGGTAGCGCTGATTTCAAATCTGCTTTTATTTTTTTTTTGTATCACGTAAAAACGTTTTTCAAACCAGTAAAATCAAAAAAATATAGAAAAAACACGATTTATTTCATTTATAAGCTAGTTTTATATTTCGTATATTAAAAAAATACAAAAATATACATATAGAAACTATTAGAAATAGTTATTTATTCTTAATGCTTCTTGAAAAAACGTTTTCGTTTTTCAGAAAAGCTTCGTTTGGTTGTTTTTCTCTCATATTCAGCTAAAGGAAGATCTCTTCTCAATGTCCAACAGTAATCGGCCATCATTTTTGTGTCCCAGTGCCCTTGGTATCTTTTTTCCATCTCTTTAATATCCTGGTGAAATCTTTCTCCTTGCTCTTCACTCACGTCCCCAAGGTTTTCTGGGAAATAGGCGAAATGGAAATGTAAAAAGTGAATTTTTATGCTCATATTGCAACCAAGAATCCTGAATTTTTCCAGCATATTTTCAACGATCCCAACATAGTTTGTGTCTTTATAATTCCCTAGAAATTTATGTACAACTTCGTTAAAAGCATGCCATGCATGTTTTTCCTTATCTTCTATCACATTTTCAAATTCTTGATCTTTCACCATGCTCCTAATCTGCAGGCCTACAAAGATTCCCTCCTTTAATTTTGCCTCTGACAGAGTCGGAAATGTTTTACACAAATATTTAAAACAATTTCCTTCTTTGTTTAATGCCTTAACAAATTGTTTCATAAGTCCCAGTTTTATGTGAAGCGGTGGAAGTAACACTTTTTGAGGGTCAATAAGACTTTCGCGAATTACATTTTTGGTTCCAGGTGTTAAAGTCACCCTTTGTGGCCAGTCTCTTTTTATCCAATGCTGTTCTTGATTTCTGCTATCCCACTCGCACAGGAAACATGGAAATTTAGTATATCCAGACTGCTGACCCAAGAGAAGGCCTAAAATTTTTAAACTCCACACACTTCCCAGTTGTGATTTTCAGATTGTATTCTTAAAAGTAATTCCTGTAAATTTTCATAGTTTTCCTTTAAATGAACAGAATGGCCGACCGGAATAGAAGCAAAAACATTGCCATTATGTAAAAGAACAGCTTTAAGGCTCCTTTTTGAAGAGTCGATGAAAAGTCTCCAGTCAGAAGGTGTGTACTCAGGAGCTCCGAGGAAAGTAAGTAGATCAGCAATTGCTTGGCAGTACAGGAGTGGTCCGTTTTGTGCAAAATATTTATAAATCCAGCCTCACGATTTCTATACCAAGAGAAGGTAGTTTCTGGGGCAAGCAGATTTTTTTGTTTCAACCTAGACCCCAGTACTTCAGAAAGATCTTTTGAAAGTCCCAAATCTCTTACTAAATCATTCAGTTCGGCTTGTGAAAATAGCTGAGGTTGGTTTTGCCCTGAGGTTGATGGTTCAAAATCACTATCCATCTGTACGGAGCCGGAAGTTGAAGAGGTTACAATATCTTCTTGTAGTACTTTGGGGGGTATAGGTATAGGTACATGATCACTGTGAGGAACTGGTCTGACAGCTGATTTAATATTGTTTGGGTACAAAATATGTTTCAAAGTTTTTCTATTATGCCCCTTAATATCACAAAGACAAAAGTAGCAATCTTCATGATGATTTTGCGGTTCTCTCCAAACCATCGGTATTCCAAAAGGAAAGCTTTTTCTATTCCCTTTGGTCCAATGTCTTAAACCTTCTTCACATACCTTACAAACAACGTGCGGTGCCCAATCATTATTTTGATCTCCTAATTTGATTTTGAAATAAGCATAATATGCATTTTTCACAAATTCACCAATTGGTCTCTTAAACTTTTTCAAGACGAAATATCCACAAATATAACAGAAATCATATAGCTTGGTTTTGCAACACCGGCTAGACATATTTTTAAGCAATGTTTATTTATCAAATACCACGCACAACACTAAAGACAAATTAATTTTACTTGTTTACTGATCGACACTCAGAGCTATAATGAAGTAAATGACATTAAAATATACATTTTGTTTGGAGTGATAAACTTGAAATCCTTCTTCGCAGTACTAATAAAGTGAAAGCATAATAAATAGGATTTAGCAGGTAAAAATTCCCGGAAATCTTGTCCGAAATTAATACATGTAATAAAAGATTTACATCAGGTAATGAGAGCCTATTTAACAAATTTCTGTAAAACCACAACAGAAAATCATTTTTGGGTTAATACCTAGAATTTGAAGTACATTCATTTTAAAATGTATTAAAACGCCTATTATAAGATTTTTTTTATATTTGTTCTTTTTCTTTTGTGCAAAAAAAAATCTGTGGCTGGTAGAGACCAACTGTATTTTAATTGGTTATTGCTATATAAAAACTGAGCTTAACAAACAAAAATTTTATGCAGGCCTGTGTAATTAATTATGAAAATTTAATTAATCAAATCCGTGGATTAATTTGGAGTCAATTAAACAGATTACAGGGCAATCTGTTTCACGAGATATAGTATATTTTAACTCATAATTCAAAATTACCTGATCAATTAAAACGAACTAGAACTCGTTCCGGTTTTAAGAAATTACCAAGTAAATTAGCAACCGCAGATCCGGCAAACTATCCTCCCTCATATAAAGTTGCATGCTCACCTCAGAGTACCTTCCCCCACCACAATTCCCCACAAAAAAGTGCAAAATAAACCTCCATAAGAAAATACATGGGATTTTGCGCTAGAAACTGTATAGCTTAACTACTTACAGACATGTATGCGACATTGTTCCTGTTCCTCTTTTAGTAGTCGTGACACGAACTTTGCTGCTCTTCTTCTCATGTTCAATTCTTCCTACCAAATCCGCTGACGTGTGACAAGATAATCTCACGATGCTCCAGATATTGTCTCCTCAAACCGGTCGTTGGAAAATCGTAAACACAAGCAGACACAATAATGAAAGTCCACCACCAAAGGACGCTTCCGCTTACAATGCTTAGCATATTGACTTACAAAGGCTGTAGATAGCTCGATGTAGCGGCCTTTGATTGTAACTGCATCCGTTTACGCCCGTTGTTAAAATTTCGGAAACTTTCGAGTACCACCTCGTATATATATTTTTGTTATTTATCTTTCGAAATTTAATGCGCTTTGAAAATGTCGCATGTTGTTAGTACTTTTATTTTTGCTTATGACGTTGGCCTGTTTTTATCTTACAAACTAGCTGTGGTACTTATAGATTTATTTCAACTTTTTTTGAATTGTCCTATTCCTTTAGAATAAAAATCCTTCTGCAACTCTACAAAATATTGTTCAGCTGCTTCTTTGAGTACTTTCTCAGATGCAAAACACTTTCTTCTGATAAGTTTTAAATAAAAAGAATTCTGATGAAGATATGTTCGTAGATGCCTTAACTCCACGAACCCACAGTCATTGATGACTTTGCCTTATGGACGCAACAATGGTCGTGCAGTAAGTCGTTTTTGCGTATAAGAATACTGGAGGCTTCGCTCGGAACCGTTTTGAATTATGATCCTTGTCCATTTATCGCAGACCCCTTTAACATATCTTCAATAAGCGAGATTCCTTCTGCCTCCTAGGAAACTATTTCCATCTTTTTTTCAGAAAAGTGAGTTTTCAGCTGCTTTCAATGGTTGCCCAATAAGGGTCATCTGCTCCATGGATTTCTGTTTAGTGAGAGGATCTTAGATTTGTATCAGGGTTTTATCTTCAACGATAATAGCCAAATCTTCTTGAGAAATTTCTTTTCTCAACAATTTTTTCCTAGGTGTAAGGAATCTGAGAATTCACCGTGGAGATATCTTCTTCATGCCCAAATCGTCATGCAAAATTTTTACCAAATATGTTTGGAACATGTAGGCTTCATTGACAATAACGGAAATTTTTAAACATGGATCTCGTAAGCATTAGAGTGCCCTTATCTACTTTATTCTCCATTTGGCTTTTCTCTTAAGTCAAAATAAACCTGAAAGGAAAGCTTTTGGAATCTATTGAAGAAATCAAAGCATTCACGATAGGGTGACGGAAAGGTAACATCCAGAACTATTTCAGAAAGTCACGATAAGTGTGTTATTATCGAGGGGCACTAATAGTAATGTTTCTATCAATATAATAAAATTTTATTTGTTGGAAGATTGTCATATTTTTTATCATATATCAAAAAATAATAAGTTCTAAATGTACAAGTAGCATTTAGTGTACTGTAATTAATAATTGGGCTGTATTAATAAACACACAACTAATTCCAGTATATGTATGTAATAATCAATTTTTAACATCAGCTATTTTCTTATCGAGCTTTCATCTGCTATGCATGAACGAATCCTTTTTTTTGCATTTTATTAAAATTAAATTTAATGTTATTAATAATCTAAGCAGAATTTTTAAATAAATATGTTAACACGGTAATATTACATAGTCAGACAATTAAATAATGAGACATAATACGAGTGCATTTCTGCTGAATTGACACAACTAGTGGTCCAATGGAGTAACGCCTCGAAAAATATCTGAATATCTTGTTGTTGTATGTCCAGAAGAGTTAATCTGTCTTTTCAATATCTTCGACATTATCACAGAGTCTCCTCTTTAACGATAAGTTCAGTTTTTAGAAAAGAAAATTGTCCCATGGAGACAATTCTGGTTAACAGGATGGGTGATTGAATACATTCTGGTCAAAAATTCCTATAGAACTACTGACACATTGTTACGAAGAAGAAAAGCAGGCCTCCTGTGGCGAAACTTCATCTATAGACATTCCAAAACACTCAGATTTCCAGTGACTATCTCTCTTCTTAACGTAGAAACACATCAACATTGTCTTTACTTTCAACTTTCGCCGATGAACTTTTTTTCTTTTGGTGATGATGTGATGGATTTGGGCTCCGTGCTTTGGCATTTCGTTCTTCGCAATGGAATTCACGAAAGATACCTACGAGCTTAAAGGATGTCTCTTGTGTATTAAACACCGTCATGTTTTCGATCTTTGGACTACTTGTCCAAATCTTCCACTAAGATGTGACAAATGGTTTCCTGATCTCTCACTCAGAATGAATACACTTTATTTAGCCCATTCTTTAACTTATGCGATGAGACGAACAGGCTCTGCTTGTTCTATTGTTTCCACGCCATTTTTCAATCACTCGTATTACCTGAATATTTGTTTACGAGTTAAAAAAATTATCTTCATATGCTTGTCGCATTAATTGCACCGTCTCGCACGTTCGTCAAGTTGCCTCTATCTGCTCTATGCCGCTAAAGCAACAATACTGAATTATTGACACAAAATAGTGCCCGAATTCTCGTCATGTGTAACAAGCAACGATGCAATGTTGCCAAGTTATAGACGAAGGTTGAACATCTCGATGACATGCAGAATATAGCTTATTTCTTTTTTCTTTATAATAAAATCAGTTTCAATATTTAATTGTCACACTGTGTAGAACGTTCATTGTTTATTCTTTTATAATAAGTGATCCATTTCGAGTTTCCTATATTAGCTACACTGTAAATTAGACAGTTGTCATTAATGGCGCGACTCTGACACATCAAATTTTAGTTTGAAATTATATATTTACAAAATGGATCCCTTAACCACCTTAACACGTTAAAACCTTAACCACCTTAACACGTTAAAATAGTTCAATTATTCTACAGCAATCTGTATATCAACGTTTACATGAAGATTATGGTCAACTTAATCCAACTTGGCGAAACATTCGTGAAGTAATGAAAAATTTTGAGAAAACTGGCAGCATTTAAGATAGGGTAAGCCGTATGGATTATTGTGGCGCACGTTCGGCCGAGAATATTGCTGCTGTTAGTGATAGTGTGTCTGAAAACCGGGAATTATCGACTTTCTTTGGCACGTTTTGCATAAAGACTTACACCCGTATAAAATTCAGTTAACACAAGAACTGAAGCCCAGAGAACATAGAGAGCGTAGAATTTACGCAGATTGGCTGCCAGAGCAGCAGGAAGTTTAAGCTGATTTTTCAAAGTAAATTTTCTTCTCTGATGAGGCACATATCCAATTCTCTGGGTATGTTAATAAACGAAATTGCCGCATATGGAGCGAGGGAATTCTCACGTGATTCACGAGACACCATTGCCTGTCAGAAAAGTAACTGAATTATGGTCAGGCGGTGTAATTTGACCTTGCTTTTTTTTAAACGATGAAAGTCAGTCAGACAGGAACAGCCAGTTGTGAGCGCTATAGGAGCATGCTAACGGGTTATTATTGGCACGATGTCAAAGATATTGATGTTAACGACATATTATTTCAGCAAGACGGCGTAACTTGTCACACATTGCACGCAACGTTAGATATTTTGCGTGAAAATTCCATAGGTGGCTTTATTTCATCTAGCGGTGACGGAAACTGGTTACTAAGATCATCCGATTTATGGACATTCGATTTTTTTGAGGGATTTTCTGAAGTCGCGTTTACGCCAATAAATCTGTAACGCTGTGATATCTAAAAACTAACATCTGCCAAGTTATATCCGAGATAGCCTCGGAAACAGACGAAAAAGTAATATAACATTACCTCGAACGAATCAACTACTGCAGAAGGTCCAGAAGGCCAGTGGCGAAAGGTTGTAGGGACTATACAGATACCACAGGAACTATACTGGAAGAGCCGATATTACAAATGCCGCCGAATAGTATGGCAGCTTACAGCTAAGCTGAACATATCTATATCAACCAGGAAACAGGAAAAAAGGCGCTTGAGCGATCGTGGTGCCGGCACCTGGTACACGGATAAATCGCAATCCAATCGGGGCACAGGTGTAGGTATATGCGGCATGTGCCCGAGAAGGAATATATCGTTAAATCTGGGGAAACATACAACGGTTTTCCAGGCTGAATTGATTGCAGTCGCAGCCTGCGCCGAGGAAATTCGGGGAGTCGGCTGCGCGAACAAAAAAAAAACAACGTAATGACTGAGTAGTCAGGCAGCTGTTAACGCCATTACGGTTTTCCCGGCTGAATTGATTGCAGTCGCTGCCTGCGCCGAGGAAATTCGGGGAGTCGGCTGCGCGAACAAAAAAAACACAACGTAATGACTGATAGTCAGGCAGCTGTTAACGCCATTACCAAGTCTAAATCCATTTGCCAGGTCTAAACTGGTGAAACATTGTAAACAGGTCCTCAATAGACTGGCACAAGACAATACTGTTTCACTGATATGGGTATGAGGCCATGAGGAGATCAAAAACAATGAAATAGTCGACGAACTGGCCAAGTAAAGTTCCAAGAAGAACTTCATAGGACCAGAACCTGTATGTAGAATTGCTAAAGATTCCGCTAGAAAGGAACTATGATTATGGCTAGAAAGAGTACATAAAAAAATGGAGGCTAACAGAAGGTCGACTCCATACTAAAACACTATAAGGGAGCTGGACCCTAGATTTTCAACCAACCTGTTTCGTAGTAACAAAAAAGAAATTAAAATGATTACCGGGTTAATAACCACTAATAAGTCCACGCTGTACAGATGCTTCATTAAAGGACAATGTCCATCCTTTAATGAAGCATCTGTACAGCGTGGACTTGGTTAGCGAACCCTGGTGTAGGAGATGTGAAAAACAGGAGGAAACTAACTTTAATGTAATATGCACGTGTGAGTAACTGAAGAGACTTAGACAGAAACATTTCGGAAGATATCTATTGGATCCTACCAGGGTACTTAAACTTCCCCTGAGGAGAATAGTAACTTTTATCGAAGACACGAGACTAACAAAGGGGAACTGAGAGATGTATTGGGGATAGTACCAAGAGCACTGTGCTCAAATTCCTGGACGTGCTAGCGCCCAACCCAAAAATTAGAAGAAGAAGGTGAGAATTGATTATTAACGAGATTACGAAGGTAATAAGAAGAAAAAACATTCTCGATATTATACATGCCAGCCCCCAAACTGCAAAACGTACAGCTCTGCTTGTAGGTTGTAGATCTTGGAGGGTGTGAAGAACGGTTAGGAAGAATTGTTTGTACCCGTATCATATTCAAAAAGTTCAACATGTACAACCTGAGGATCTTATCCGTCGTGTCGAGTTCTGCAATTGGCTAAATGGGAATGGTAGAGAGTTTGATCGGCTTATCATGTTCACTGATGAGGCACAATAACTGGACATTGTTCTTTAAGGAAGCATCTGCTTGGGCAAGCATGGTCTTGGTTAGCGAGCTCTGGTGTAGGAAATGTGAAAAACAGGAGAAACTTCATGTAATATGCACTTGTGAGGAACTGAAAGGACTCAGGCAGAAACACTTAGGAAGAGATCTATTGAATCCCTGAGGAGGATAGTAGCTTTTATCGAGGACACAAAACAAACAGAGTGGAACTGGGGTGGTACAAAGAGCACTGTGCTCAAGTGCCTGGATGTGCTAGCGCCCAACCAAAAAATTAGAAGAAGAAGGGTCAGAAGCAAACATTTGCCTGACATAATGAATAATACCAAATATTCGATTAATAAAAGAAAAATAGGTACCTCATGTTACATGTTATGTGGTTTTTCTTAAATAAAAATTAGGAAACTGGAATTGGATCACCCAATATACGTTAAAGGTTAATAAATGAATTACTTTTCGGCACAATTATGAAGTCATATTGTTTACCATGTCAGAACTAACACAAATGAATTGAAACCGACTCATGTATTAATTTGTTCAGAATTGTTCCGAAAGCATTTAATAAGGCTTTACTAAAACTATTTGTTGCAAATTAACAATTTTTTTTGTACTTTATTAACAAACAACTAAAAGCTTATAAATTCAGAATTGTTATATTCTAAAGTTTATAAGGTATAAAGTTTCCTCTAAACTTTCTTGTATATTCATGTTTGTAATCTCTGGTTTAATAAAATTAAGCAATTTCATAGTAATTGTAAATAATGAACGGCTCTAGCTTTCTGTTGCGGCTTAGTGGTTTTTGGGAATTTTTGTTAAAAATGTATGTGCAGCGTAATGACAACTAAATTCTAAACAATAATATTTATTAACGCTTATTCTAGGATCATTGTAAACAGGACAAAGCCGAAAGGTGGATACATTACAGGCCATCCCTGTTTCAACATATTGGCACCCATTCCTCGCTTAAGGGAAAAGTACAAAAATTAAAGGTAACTAAATTAAGTATTAAACATTTAAGAATAAGTGTAAAATAAATGTTCGTTTCTTTTTTCGTTATCGCAAATATAATCACAGTAAAGTAAAAAAATGTTTCGGAAATTTTAATAATTTTTAAACACCAGACTTTATGTGAAATGAGAAAATGTTGTTTCTGTGGTCGTAACAAAATGAAAATTTAAATAAGACCTAACATTTCGGGGAAAACCATGACACGACTACATCTACACGAAAACAAAGAAATAGAAGCTTTTAAGTGCATTTAATTCATTTTGAGGCTCGGAAGAAGAACAGAGTTCGTCAAACCTTGGAGAGTCCTTCAGACAAGTCTATGATATGATGTCATATCCGAAAAATCACAACGTGTATTACATCTTCTCATAGACTTGAGGACCCTTGATGTCCTAGTGTTTCACGGAAATTCAAAATTAAATGCGCTGTGTGTATTTACAGACTGCTATACAAGCAGACCTTATTGTTGTGGTGTATCCGTAACAACCGTGTTAAATACGATAACTACAGATCGGCAGTTAGGAGTACATTCTATCGAATACCCTCATGGCGATTTGAGTAATTTTATTTTATCAGAATAATTGAAACATACATGAGTAGGTAAACCCCACCAGTTTTGTATAATACAAAGGTATTTTTAATAATATAAAATATTATTAAAAATCTGGTGTGAAGAACACAAATGCAGGTGGGGTTTAGCTACTCATGTATGTTTCAATTATTCTGATACATTACACATGCGGTTAATCCGTAGTATGAGTGAAGACACAAACAAAATGCAGTTTTCTAGAGAGATTGGCTGTGCCACCTTTGGAAGGGCGTCGTTACTTCACATTAATTATGTGGATGGTATGCGAGGTACTTCGGCTGTCTGACAACAGGCAGCGCCGAATTTACTTCTGCGCCCGGTCTGGGTAATTACGGTGATAGGGCGATGTGGTTCTTTTTTTTTTTTGTGAATGTGTCTGGGAATATCCTTTCTCCAGCAGGGGCGTACCGATGAGCCTGTAGAAAGGTGAAATACGTATCTACGTCTCTGGGGATAGGATATATTCGGACACGTTCACAAAAAATATTAATAGTGAACCTGCATTTGTGTTCTTCACACCAGATTTTTAATAATATTTTATATTATTAAAAATACCTTTGTAATTTTATTTTTGTGAGCTTGAAGTTTCTGTTTATGATGTGTACGCATTCCTATCGCAAAAATACTATAGTAGGTATCATATACAGGCTGCCCATTTTCTGTCTCCGTATATGGCTAACTCTCTTAGTATTGAAGATACTGGATCGGTTAAATTGCTCATTTTGATGAGTATTTGATAGCATTTTCAGATTTGTCATATGTTGTCAACTTTTTGAGATATTTAAGGAAAACTGAAATTTGACAAAATTTTTAGTTAACATATCTTCGTAACCTTTGAAGACAGAGCAAAACTAAAAATGGCGTCTGATAGTATTTTTTACGTAGAATTTAATAATCTTTATTAAATATTCACGGCACACTTGAATATCAAGATAGAAAATAAACTTATGTTCTTGAAATGGCAATCATAGTTGGCCATGATTTCATTAAAATGCTTATTTTGTTCTGATTAGAAAATAGTCTTCGCTCTAGCTGTAATACTCGCATCGCTTCATTACCTATTTCTTCTATATCATATTCAGAATGATCGGAGTCTTCTATGAGTGTGCTGACGTCCATTATCAGAGAATTTATAGAAAACACTTGATAAGTGACATATTTTTTTTCAATTTTTATTTACATTAGTAACTACGGCAACCTGTGCAACAGTATTAAATATTTTTAATAATAAACTTGCTGTTTAAAGCTGTGCAATTGTATAAAAAAAGTTGTTTATATTATTTACGCAAAGCCAGTATTTTGAGCTTTCGAATATATTTTTTGTCTCAACTTAACGGTCTCGACAAAAAACCTAACATTCTCAAGCTTTTTGCTTTTAACACTTAATATAAAAATAACTATTTTGTGATAGCAGTATAATTAAAATAAAGATTTCAATACCTTAAAACGATTCTACCACATCTTATGTCAGAAAATAAGAAACAAGAAGTTTAATTCACTATTATCAGGATAAAATAATACAAATTTTAATGAATTTCACTTTTTAATTGACACTGCAACGATCGTTTCGCTCCAACCTGAGCTTCATCAGACATATAACTAACTTATTTACAAATTTTTTAACACAAGTATACGGTAACAAACACATGTTTTATTTTAAATATTTGAAGGAATGGGTACTTTTTATTACTAAAATGTCTATTCACAAACTTTCATTCGGTTTATACAATACTGTTCTTAAGTAATAAAAACTAGGGGTTTACATTATATTACAGGGAGGTAAAGAAATTCTATGGAAAAATACAATATGTGACTGTCTGAGTATCAAATAAATAAATTAAGTAAGGGTGAATTATTTGTTTCTAATTTATCATTTAATATCTTGTCGGTTTTCTTTAATTTATTGATTTCAAGTGACTCTAATAAATTAAGTTTTTTGCCCTTATTTTCTACGTGTAATATTTTAAATTCTCTGTTAAAATTGTGGTTCGTTGAATTAATATGAGACGCATATGAAGAGTCACTTTTATTATTTCTAAATGAAGAAAAATGCTCTTTGATGCGTATTTCAAACGATCTACCTGTCTGTCCGATATACGTCATAGGGCAACTACCGCAGGTTAACTCATAGACTCCTGACATTTTATTGTTGTTTGTTAAATTTTTATTGTTTTTTATAAATTTGGATAAATTGTTGTTAGTTCTATACGCTGTATTAATGTCAAACTTTCTTAAATATTTACAAATTTTTGTGCTTGAAGAGCCTATAAACGTGATCATTTTAAATTTTTTATTGTTATTATTTAATATTTGGTAAACTTGTGATATGGCTTTTGTAAGGAGTTTTTTATTTAAAATGTTATCTATTATATTACTTTTATATCCATTGTTGATAGCTATTTGTTTAATTAAATTTAACTCTTTCTCAAAATTTGTTTGGTTCAACGGAGTATTGATTAATCTATGTATAAGACTGTGATAAGCCGCTAATTTGTGTTGTATCGGATGGCAAGAAGTGTTATGAATAGTTATGTCTGTAGTTGACGGTTTGTGGTAAATTGCAAAGTTACATTTGTTGTTAATTCTAGTAATCGTTAAATCGAGAAAGTTAATACTATTATTTGTTTCCTGTTCTATTGTAAACTTAATATTGTGATGCAATGTATTAATATAATCAAATAATAAATTTAATTGTCTCTTTGTTCCTATGAAACCTAGTAATATATCATCTACGTATCTGTACCAAAATAATACATTTTGAAAAAGAGGATTTTTTGAAATAGAATTTTCAAGATGATCCATAAAAATCTCAGCTAATAACGGACTTAGGGGACTTATATAAGTTTAATTCATTTCGAACCTCAAAAGAAGATGAAGAAAAGCTCATCGAAACGTCAAAAGTTCTTCTCCAGTCTATTATACGATGTAACATCCAAGAAACAATTTATCTGGGATTTATGTTTTCTGGGACCAAGGATAAATTACTACAATCAAGGAGAAGGAGCCTTAAGTTAATATGCGAGTGTGGGAAGAGCTGCGTCAGATAAACAGGATTCGATTGGACAAAGAGTTAAAGAACATCAAAGCGATACACGAAGAAAAAAAATTGACAATCAGGGGTTGCAGAACGTGTACACAAGAGCGGACACAGAGTGAATTTTGAAGAAACAGAAGTATTAGCTAGAACGAAGAATTACCAAGAGTTATTAGAAAAGCTATCGAAATAGAAAAACATTCAACTTAAAGCTACTAATTTCAACTACTTTTCTACATAATTGCCAATAAGATTCAAACATTTATCATAGCGATGAAGCAGCCTTTTAATGGCCTCTTCATGGAACTCTGCCGCATGTGAATTAAGCCAAGCTGTAACGCTATGTTCAGTGTTTATTGTGGTCCCTCATTCCATAAAGCCTACGAAAAGGACGCCTTTCTTGTCCCGAAGCACAGTGGCCATGACTTTTCTCGGAGAAAAATTTGACGGCACTTTAAAGGTTTCCTCGTAGGCGAGTTATAGCGACCCCACTGCATTGACTGTCTTTTCGTCTCAACGTTGACATAGGTAACCCAAGTCTAATCACCTGTTACGATATGCCTGAGGAAATCTTCGCCTTCAACATCGTAACATGTCAGAAAAGTTAACTCCAATTCCATTCTCTTCGTTGTGTAGTATTCGGTAAGAAGTTTTGGCACCCATCGTGAACAAAATTTGTGTCAATCTAAATGTTCAATAGCAATCTCGTACAAAACTGTACGCGAAACTTTAGCGAAAAAAGCACCCAATTTTATGATTGTGAATCGCTGATTTTTACACATTTATTTTTTCTTCAATATTACCTACAAGTTCGTTCATCACAACAGTTGGTCTTACACTCCGTTCTTCATCATGGATGAGGATTTCGTTCTTCTCGAAAGATATGGCAACATCTTCTAACCATACTGTCACTCATGACATTTAATGCAAATAGCTTCCGAAATATTTACGGTAGCTGCTTCTTTCGATTCAGTAGGGCAGTGTGGTACAGTCAAAATCGAAAATGACGAGAAATATTTTGACATATGGTAGATTGCATCACTAAAGCGAAAACTTTACATTGAAACTCTCTCATTATTTTAATTAATATCTGCTGGTGTTGTGTCCATCTTAAAATTAAATAATTATCAACTAAAGTACATGGAAAATGATATTCTTTAGGTTCTTCTAATTGTTATGTACAAGTCACAAACGCGCTGTATTCGACTTTAATACAGAACACCTTACACACATGGTGGAGACTTGTTTCATGCTCGCCAGAAAATATTGCATCTCTTCCTTTATTGTACGTTTTCCACGATCACAATCAAGATCTACATTGAGTATATACGAAGGACTGTTTTTATATTCTCGGACAAGGCGGTTTTTAAATTTAATGCAATTTTAATGCAAATTTAATGTGATTTTAAAAAAGCATAAGGAGTTATGCTTTTTTAAAATCACACATACCTTGGTAACTTACGTGTTAATTTACGAAACGTTCGCAACATTATTAATTTTATTAGTTTCTAGTTTGTGTTGTGCATTAATTTTATTTCAAAATTAACAAAATCGAATGTAGAGCCATTATAAAGTTCTCTACAGAACAAGACTACAAAAATTATTCTTAGAGAAATATTGCCTGTATACAGGTATGACTGTCCTTCCCAGTCAACTATTTGTGAGTCGTCAAAATCGTTTAAACTTTGTCGAGAATCATTGAATTACGATACTTCAATTATTACGATTACCCTGTATAAATAAACGCATGGGTATAGTTTCTATACTTGACTACGCACTATATACCAGGTGATTCAGTTTGGTATTCGCCCACCTGTAACTTTTTTACCTTTAGAAAAAAGTATAATAAATCATATATATTCGTAAATCCGATGGTAAAACCTATCGGATAGGATGATCAATTTATCTTTACGATTACATCTTTAAAAAAAGTGACTGTCAACTTTTTTTTTTCAAATGACACCCTGTATATTTTTTGCACCATTTAATAGGTATTTTATTTCTAATTCCAAATATGTATCACACTCTTTACTTTTGGATAGAGTAACAGAAGTAATCACTAAAATCGTGGAGATATAGTAAGTTCTAGGAAAAAAATATTTACCCATGAAAATAATTTCAATTCACTTTTAACTGTCAACAACAAATATCACGGCGCGTCACTTAGTTGTAATTTCTTTAAAAAATGGCTGTGTATTCAAACCAAGAGAAGTTAGATATGATTTTAGTCTATGGGGAATGCTAAAAAAATAGTAAGGTCGCTAGACCAATATACCCCAGCGAGATCATTGCCATCTGACAAATTATTTGCAAAACTTGCAAGAAATTTGGGTGCATTTGGGAGTTACAAGAAGAAGAGAAGTGCTTTTAGACCAAGGACTACAAGAAATGAAGACAATGCAATTTCAGTTTTAGCTCGAGTAAGTGTTGATCCCGACATATCCATTCGGCAAATAGCCGATGAAACTGATATTTCTTTTTCGTCAATTCAACGGATTTTGAAAGATAATAAACTGCATCCAATTAAAATTCACTTACATCAAGCTTTGCTTCCTCGAGATTACGACGAACGGGTAAACTTTATAGCCTGGCTGAACTATGCCCACGAAGTTGGGATTTTACATCTTATCATGTGGTCAGACGAATCTCGATTTCATAACAATGGAAAAGTGAATCGCCACAATTGCCACTATTGGTCAGAACATAATCCTTACTGGCTTCGAGAAACCAATTTTCAAAATGTTTGGGGAATAAATGTGTGGTGTGGCATCCTTAATGGAAAAATTATTGGACTAAAATTTTATGAAGGCGCACTCACGGCGGAAAGGTATCTACAATTTTTAAGGGAGGAATTATACGAATATATGGACGATGTTCCGTTACAAATACGGTCAAATCTGATATTACAACAAGACGGCGCACCAGCTCATGGCGGTAGAATTGTCACCAATTATTTAAATGAAGTTTATACTGGGAGATGGATTGGAAATCGTAGTGTGGAAGTAAAGTGGCCCCCCAGATCTCCGGATCTCACGCCACTTGACTTCTTTCTGTGGCCATATCTTAAGGGGAGGGTTTATACAACACCTCTAGTTGATTTGGAAGATCTGCAGAATAGAATAAAACATGAATGTCGTCAATTGACTCAAGAAGTTCTATTGCGTGTCTGTACTCAGGATGTATTACATAGGGCAAGAAATGTGTCTTGAGTTGAACGGTGCACATTTCGAGCATTTTATGAACTAAGTTTTTTTGCTAAAATTATTAAATAAATTTTCCTAACAATTGTTTTCATCGTCATCTACTTGTTACGCATCTGAATAAACTTTTATTATTTTGTGTTTGTTTTTTATTATTTTATCATAGTGATACATATTTGGAATTAGAAATAAAATACCTATTAAATGGTGCAAAAAAATATACAATATATACATTTGAAACAAAAAAGTTGACAGTCACGTTTTTGACAGATGTCATTGCAAAGATAAATTGATCACCCTATCCGATAGGTTTTACCATCGGATTTACGAATATATATGGTGTATTATACTTTTTTCTAAAGGTAAAAAAGTTACAGGTGGGCGAATACCAAACTGAATCACCTGAGATATTAATAAAAAAAATTACTCAGCTACTTTACTATATTTTATATATACGATTTTACATTACTTAATTTTGATCTGCTGGTTTCACTTAAATTTTTGAGGAACCTTGATGATGGAATCCACATGTTCTTCGACTGGAAATACGACCGTGTGCACCAGATATAACTCTTGGTCCGAACAAAGTAGTACGTGTTAGGGACAGACCTCTGTAGAAACCAAATTAACCCCAAACTAGCAAAGCCTTCATGTTCTTTGTACACAGAAATCGGAAAACAGCACGCAATTCTCAGTCGGCGGGATTTTCAATTGCAGCAACCATTTTAAACGACGATGTCACGAAAAATGTACGAACGATTCTCTCACTGGCGCTGCCAGACTCACACTGAACCAGACTACACCGCAGAGCTGCGATCGCCCCGATATCCCCACTCCTCCGCTCACTAGCGGAAACGGAACTTTACGAATCGCTCTCGTATTTAAATCCCATCACAGAGAATTAAGACATCCAAATATTTCTCTGTTTTATTGAATACAATGGTTTATTTTTCATTCTCTTGCATTGCATCTTTGTTCATTATTGTAGCCGAATACATAGTCTCAAGCCTTTTTATACTATTCTAAGAATGTAAATATACAATGCAGGCATATAATTCTCTGAAGAAACTGCTTAAAATGCTGGTGAAGCAACAGTATTATCACATTTGTTGAGAATTTAATAGATTATATCAATATATAATTGCCACATAAACAATATAAGTTAGTTATATCAACAGTATTTTCATTTTTAAAAAGGTCAATAAAATATATTCTTTATTTTTTCCCGAGGAAAGTATATATTACACGTATGATACGAAAAAAGAAACACGAACTTTCCATATTATGCATTGTTTATCTCCAATAAATTGCGAAATGTGCGGAAACTTTAAAAATTCGATTTGATTAGAGGGAAATGGGAAAACTTCGCTCTTATATATTTTTATTTCCTTTTTCCTTAGTACGTTGATGAAGGCTTGCTTTCATTTCGGTTCATTTGCAATAAAATTGCACTCGATGGGAAATCATAAACAACCCCTTTCTAAAGTACTTTTCAGTCAGGAGAAAAGAGTAGTTAGGAACTGACGTTTGTGAAATATCGCAGGGTTTATTGAATTTATTCTGAACGAAGCTTAATATATTTACTGTAAGATGCATGAAAAAACTCCTTGTCGTAACATACCATGTCTAATCTAATAAAGTTTCCGACAACACCCTCGGAAACTAAACACTAACCCAAATTAATTTCGAACCTGAGAAGCTATATATTTGCAGTAATGTGCAGCAAATTAAGTTGTCTTTTTTATGTTCTTGTTCAATTATATCTCTCACTCACAATAAAAAATCAAGAAGAGATAAATATTATAGAAAATTTGAAACATTAAGGAAAGAAATATTGGCTAAGAATAAATCAGGAAGAACTGCGAAAAGCTGCGAAATTCTTTGGGTGATTGGTCTTCGAAAATTTCAACGAATCAGTTACAAATTATGAGATGTTGAATGGCTTGATATAGGCCAGCGTCGGTTTCTTCATAGTGCTTGCTTTTTTCACCGACTTGTATATTATAAAACTCCGGCTTATTTACACAAAGAATTTCTTTGAGAACGGACGTACAGTTAACCTCACATAAATCTAGTATAAACTATTTTTGGATTTTTGTTTTGTTGTAATTCATTCTTGTAACGTCAAAATGACATTTGTCACTTTTTGATACCCAAATTGACAAGAAAACTGACCCCGGCGTGATAGGAGATACAAGATATAGAAGAAAGAGGAAGCGAAGAACAGGATGTGAGAGCCAGAATCGCAAAAGGTAATCAGAAATATGCAATGCTAAGAACATTAATGAGAAAAACACGTATCGACTAAAATATAAATTAGAATGTATGGAATTTGCTACGGTCACGCGGTCATGCCGTAAGGAAAGCAAAAAAAAAAACAAAAGAGAAGGAAAAAAAACAAGGTTTCGGACATCTACGATTGCCCCACCTACCCGCTCCTGCCAACGACTAGCGACTCACCCGGCTACTAAAAAGCCTCCGTTCAGGGGTGGGGAGGCCCAAAGATACTAGAAGATAAAAGAGAAGGTGGAATATGGCGCCACCGAATTTGGTACCGCTGGTATGTAATTTAAAAAAATTCCTGTATAAACTCCAGGAAACGAAAGCCCCGTCGAAATACGTATTTATCTGATTATATTTATAAATACAAAATTATAAGCCAGACCTATTGGGCAGACCTGGTATATGTCTGGAGGTTTTGTTATATTTTAAAATACACTAAGTTAAAATTTACAAAGTTGAACATTGAAATAAATTAAATTATTATATATTATAATTAATTAAAGTGACAAATAATAGAGAAAATGTAAATATTAATTTAAAACCACAAATTTTACAACACTAGAAAACTAACGTCTAGATATACGAAATACATATGCTTGAACACGTTTTCGCCTTTGCGCAAAATAACAAAGAGAAACCCATCGACAAGATATTTATATATTTAACGCAAAAATTGTTTTTTTGTTGAAGAATAACATGTGTGTAATTAGGTTGTACTCTTGAAATAAATTTAATCGTTTAAATATAGCAAACCAAATGAAAAAGAAGTAATCAATCAGGCTTTTAAATTAGGTTAAAAAATTGATATGATAGCATATACAGTGTACTCTCTCCTTACGGACACCTCTCTTAAGCGGACACCTCCCATAAACGGACACTTTTTGCAGTACCAAAAGATTACTTAGGGATTTTTAAAATTTTTCTCTTGAGCGGACAACCCTTCCATAACCGGACGCGGACACTTTTTTCCGACACCAAAGTGATTTTAGTTCCCCATAACCGGACAGCTTATAACACTGTAACACTGTTTTTCCGTTTACTCTTCTTCATATTCGTACAGATGTTGCTTATTGAATAATACGTGTATGTACAAAGGGGAATTCCCTAAATACGCACAACTTGTTGTTTTGAATGTAGTACGTAAATACATAGTACATTTATAGATTCTTATTGTATACATACTTGAATCGCTATGCCTAAAGCAGTGTTGACTATTAAAGACAAAGTTAATGTCATTGAAATTTAAAAAAAATGAGAAACTTAGTGTACGCGAGTTAGCAACGAAATGTAAGATCAGTAAAACTCAAGCTGCTTATATCATCAAAAACAGAGACCAAATTTTAAAATTGTGGGACACTGATGTCAATCCGGATAGAAAAAGGAGTATGCTGAACGTCAAAGGCGTTAACATTGATAAATTGTGCTACGAATGGTTTGCGAAGGCTCGAAATAAATGTATTCCTCTCTCGGGCACACTTATCAGGAGCCAGGCTAAAGAAATTGCAGATAAATTGAATTACGCACATTTTAGTGCATCATCTGGCTGGCTGGAAAGGTTCAAAAAACGGCATAACATAACCTTCCGTGCCATTTCTGGGGAAGCCGCTAGTGTAAACCAAGATGATGTCAAAAGTTTTACTGAAAAAGTGCCATCTTTTATTCAAGGATATGATTCACGAGATATTTATAATGCGGATGAGACTGGATTGTTTTTTCGGGCATTACCCGATAAAACATTTGCATTAAAATGTGAAAAATGCACTGGTGGAAAAATGACTAAGGATAGGCTAACGATTTTGCACTGCGTCAATATGACTGGAGAAAAGTAACCCCTTTTTGTTATTGGGAAAGCTGCAAAACTTCGGCCGTTTCGCAATATTAATTTGAAAAATTTACCAGTTACGTGGCGATCAAACAAAAAGGCTTTGATGACGTCTGATTTGATGACTGATTTTCTAGCGCAGTTCGATCGAAAAATGCAACTTCAAGAACGGAACGTCCTGCTATTTTTAGACAATACGGTCTCTCACCTCGCGATCTTAAATTGAAAAATGTTAAAGTTATTTTTCTTCCAGCAAACACAACAGCATTTTGTCAGCCCCTGGATCAAGGCGTTATAAAAAACTTTAAGTTTTTGTGTCTCAGGAGAGCTGGTTTTGAGAAAACAGATATCCTAAATGACGATAGCGGTTGGACCGCAGAAGATGAGCTTCCACTATCAGCACTTGCTCAGTTCTCCAATATTATTAATCAAGTTCAGAGCAAATCTAAATTGACTAATGATGAATATGTGGAAAACATTAATACTGAAATGTTAATTGCTTCCCAAGAAACGCTCGCCAACTCGTCTGAAGATAATCTAGAAAGTCAAATTGAAGACAAGTTAACTTCCTATAAAGAGGCTTATTTAACTATAAGAAAACTAAAGGCTTTTTCTTTGTATCACAGCGACCTTAAAGGTGTTCAATTGCTTACTGATCTTCAAATACATCTCCAAGATAATGAAATTAAAGGAAAAACGCGCCACGCTAAAATTTCTGACTTTTTTAAATCTATTTGAATACCTTGCATAACAAATTTTGTTTTTTTTTAATTCTCGCAAAAATGTTAATGAAAATTCTGTTTACTTTATCTAATATTTATATGTTCTTGTTTTGGAAATAAAATTGTTTAAAGATAAATATATTACAAATTATTATTTACTCTTTTTGTACTTTTCTCATAAGTGGACACTTCTCATAAGCGGACAAATTTTTCAGTGCCATGGCTGTCCCCTTAAGAGAGAGTACACTGTTATTACTTAGTAACAAAAAGTAAATAAAAATTGAATATGTATAGAGAAAGACTAAATCTGAATATTTCAACAACGTAAAATATCTTGAACATTAGTTATTAGCTAAATTATGCTTTTGATCTTGTGAGCATAAAAAAAAAGGAATTAAATTAACTGAAAGTGATTTATATAAATAAGAGAAAGATAAATCAATTAAAAAAATAGAAAACTCTTAGCTTGATAGTCCGTCTACGTAGTGGGTACTTAGTTGATTGCTCTGTTTAATTGTCCTTTGGTTCAAGTCAATGTGGGATCTCCTGCGGCAGGCTGTGGAAATTTCAACGAACGAACGAATTTCAGTCGCTCATACAAAAAAAAACATCTAAAGAGGCAAGTAGAAGAATAAAAAAAAATGAAATGAAATAAATTAATTCATAATTACGTACCAGACTTGTTCTAATTGTTTTTATAACACAACTAATATATCTCGTTAGTGCAAAACGATATCCTCCGTCCTACAAAAAAATCCCAGTACGGGTAATTGATACTTCCAATTCAAACTACGTGTTACTTAATAAATCCCTGGAGGCAGGAGGCTACAAAACGATACTCTACATTAAGAGATAATTAAAGCCCTATAAATAAGCCAGTACGTGATGAACGAGAGCGGAATCACGACTCCTCGATATCGGTGTCGGTCTTACACTTCTGCGAAAAATATGTCGGAGTCGAAGTGGAGAGGATAAATGACCGTAAGCCGATGCACTTACAGGCAGGTTTACAATAAATACAACAACAGAATAAAATAAAGAAGGACGCTAATTTGCGACAAAATAATGAAGTGTCTACGAACACGTACCAAATTTTTATAAAAAAGATACTGCTAGTACTAAATAAAGATAAGGACTCGTAACAACATAATTTAAAAAAAAAGTTAAACTAAGCAATAATTCCAAAAAATCTTAAAATATACACAAAAGCGTTTGCTGAAAACGGAGACTGACTTATTATGTCAAAGTTAACGAAGAGTAGAGGAACTCTCCGAATTTACCTTAACCACACTGCATGTTGCAATGGTCAAAATCAAAGTGATCAATCAATTCTAGAATTGTCTGAGACTGTGGAAGTTTCCTTAAGGTCACTTAGACGGTAGTTAGACTGTATGGGATTATTATAAGAAACAGTGATATATACGCTAGCGAAACCTGGGTACTAAATAAAGATATGATGACACTTTTGGAAAGATGGGAAAGAAAAATGTTAATGCCTATACATGGAGGAATAAATACACTAGAAGACTGGACGAAGAGAACAAATAGAGATATAGAGCAAATGCACAATTAACCCAGTGTAACAAGGTGTTCAAAAGCCTAAGGTGGCTAGGACATGTAACGTGAGAATGGCCAGAATGAGAATGAAGTGTTCCCGTCCAGGAGATCAATGCGAAAAAGGAAGAGGGAAAAACCGTAAAAAGATAGTATGAAAACACACAGAAAGATCTAAAAGTACATACACGTGTCATAGATTGGAAGACGGTGGTTAGGAATAGAAAAGAATGAAGAGTGTAAATTGTGTTTTGTGTTTGTTTTGTTCTACGCAATTTTGTGTATGCCAAAATTGTATGCACTAGGCCTTCAAGGTTTATAGAGTAAATTAAATATTTCTCGTTCTTAGAATGGCAAACATTTTTTCATAATAGATATAGGTTACTGACGAAAAAGTCAATTTTCAGGAAGCTATTTCTTTGGCAATTTTTTCTTTAATTCGTACAACTTTAGTGAACTCTCATAGCTTCTGAAATTACAAATTATGGGAACCTAATGCAAAAAGATACAAAAAATTACCGTAGTTGGAATATGATGTTTACAATTTCATAAATACAGGCTGACATATAAGTTAGTAGCGTTTTTGGTTTCTAGAATGAAAGTGCTTGGGAAAATATGTTTTTCTATTTTGCGTTCGAAATGAACTCATTATGAAACCCAAAACAGTATCGAAATGAGCTTCATTTCGATACGCTTTTTTTCATTTTTCAATGTTGGCGTTGTTCGAATACAGAAATAAATATCATTGCTGTCATTTGATTATAAGAATTTATGTACATTTGACAGATATGATATATGTCCGTATTTTACACAAACAACGTATGTTGTATACAATTGACAACAACATATATATGTTTCTATGTCACTCATGTTTATATTTTTAAATAAAATATCAAGTAATGTTAACGAAAATTAATAAATAATATGTAATATAATATACTTCGCGGATAGCAAGATTTAAATTTGAAAATGTCAAGTATCAATGTGACCAACTGCATGCTTTATATAAAAATTAAACTCTGAACTTTCAAATTAAATAATTCCAATTTAAACAATTTATTAATGTAAAAAACGCAAAATAGAAAAAATAGTATAAAAAACTCGTTTCATAAGGCCTTTTGCCGCACTCGCTCTTTAGAAAACTCGCCGCAAGCGGCTCGTTTTCTAAACTGATCTCGTGCGGCAAAATGGTGCCTTATGAAACTCGTTTTTTAATATACTATTTAAGCATGTGTTAAAGTTATTTTAATGTCATATTGTGTAATTATGTTAAATTTGTAATTTCTTATTTTTATCCTTGAGATTTCCTTTTATTTCCTGAGATATTTATTAATGTACTTTCAATACATATTATACTTAGTTCTTTTTTATATAAAATCACTCTTTTGTAACGTCTAAATTTCGAAATTTTTAATATACAGAGTAATCATATTTTTTAACAAGATATTTTTTTCTGTTTTTATGATTGTTATTGAATACCATTTTCATTTAACGTCTTTTTTTCAATTTTGTTTATATACGAGTTAACGGTTTTCTTGACTTTTCTTTACATTTCGTAGCAGTTATCATTAATTGATGTTTGAGACCCTTCTTGGTAAAACATTTTAGTAACTGACTTAGATCACATCATGGTACTGAATTTATCCTATCGGTAATAATTATTCTGCAGCCATATTTTGTATACGTTTTCTGTCCTAATCCTTATTCTTCTACCATTAACACCATATCACACCCAGCCAATTCACCTTGCTTTGGAAATAACCAGAGAGCGGACTCGAGCGATTGATGATTCATAGCCCATAGACATCTGCCTTGTATTCGCAATAGGTTTGTTTCTGTAAGCGATTCGTGAGTTTCGAACAATTCGATACGTGCGTCAACCTGCATAAGTGACACATACCTACATATTGCAGTGAATTGTGATGTTGATTGCTTATTTAACTTTAATTCACTATGCACAGTAGCTTGCCCTGCTATACTCAGTCTGATACGCCTTCCTGGAGCTCTTCAATCTTCAGAGTTTACCCTAATGGGTACGTGGAATAAAATTAAAACAATAGGTATTAGGAAAACAAACAAAAATTTTCCCCGCAAATTCTTTTACTCCCAAAAAAATAAAAAGAAAAAAAAATCGACTTTATAAAGTATAACGTCGAACTGAAACATATACAATGAAACAGATGGTGAGAAAAACTTTGATACTAAATGAAAGTAGAAGCTAAAAAAACTCACCAAAATAACCGCGAGCAAAATTCAAATTAAATATTTAGAACTGTCAGACTAATAAATTACATTAACCCAATATTTAAAACGTCAAAACAGAAAATTATCTGTAATGCGCACGCAGCTACATTTAATTCATGCGTACATTGAACATGAAACAAATACAAGTTTCCCTCCAATTTCTAAACCTTCTAGAATATTACATTTAAAAAAAACTTCAAAAGAAAATCTGGCAATTTTCTGAATATTCATATGATTACAACAATTTTATAAACCTAAAATTACTGAATTTACTGAGCTCTTCTATATAATTGAATTATTTCTAAAGACATAAATATATTAAGAGAAATATACATACATTAATTAATGTAATTATCACTTCACTAAAATGAGAGATTTTTTTTTAGATAGGTCTTATAAATTAAAAATTACAAGTTTAAAGACTCGTAATAACTCGAGAATTAATCTAAATACATCAAAATCACCACACAAAAAAAACACAAACTGAATTTATCCAAAATATTACTGAATAAAAGAAGTTTATTCAGTGACAAAAAAAAACTTCGACCTATCTGTTCAACTGCAAGTTAATCTCTAAAATCTCCTTCCTCCCGGAAACAGGATCACAGCCCTACCTAAAATAATTCAAAAGAGCTACAATATGCAAATACTATAACTTCCAAAGTGGCGGGAACTGCAAACATCCGACCATCACGAACGATCTACAGTCATGGACAAAAATACACATTATAATAAATTTTTACATAAAATATAAAATCTTTATAATTATCTTTCTGGAATAAAATGTACATAAATATATAGTCTTTTTCTAGTTTCTTTTAATTTCTTTCTTCTGGGAAAAATCCACGGCATCATGCAGTTAATATGTACCTGTCAATATACAACAGAGCGAATGTAATAAACGGCAGCAACTACTGGAAGCAAAAGTAATGCTGACAAGCGAATTGCGTATCCAGTTTTTAATAAAAATAATTTACAAAGAACAAAACTCAAAACTAAATATTTTCTGTGAAACATTGAAAGTGTAAAACATTTACTATGAACAACTAAAATTTGTTCAAGGTGTTTCTTTGTTCAATCGGTTTTTTTAGATGTTAAAACGTCTTTAAAAATATAAAATGTCCGTTCCACATCACAAAAGTGCACCATACTTTGAATGTATAGATTTTTCAATCAGCTCTGCGCAGAATATTAAAATATGGATTTCTGCTAAATGTGGCATCAACTTTTTATCTCAGCTTTGAGAAATATCTTTTTAAATGATGAATCTAACTTAGCAACATTTGGAAAATGACCCCTGATGTATTCACATACTCTGTGTAGTGCATGTGCTGCACAGATAACGTGTAGCATATTGGAATAAAATTGCTTTAATAACTTCCTTGTTTTTAACATATAAGCTGCCGCATCGGTCAAAATAATAGAATATTGTCTTTATAGTTGTTATCCGATGACAGAATATTATGAATACATTGATCAATCACTTCTGCAACTGCTTCACCATTTACGACTGGCAATATTTTAGTTGCAATTAAGTATGGTTGGTATGAAGTTGTCGGATGAAGAATACCAACAACTACATTTAACACATATCGTCCCATTACATGCGTTGTTTCGTCTGCACTTGCCCAAAGATAATGCCCAGATAATTTGGTACGTATTTATTCAGTGGTTCTCAAATAACATTTTGGTAAGTGGTATTTACGTAAAGTAGATTCATCTGGTATATGACGATCAGTATATTCTGAAAGAAAATTCTTGAGGACTGGATTGTTAAGCTTTTTGAATGGGACATTGACCGCCATGAAAGTTTCACACAGTTGTTCGTAAAAGTGTCAGGTGCAGATGGACATATTGCAGTGAACTGTGGTGTTGATTAATTATTTGAATTGGCCCACAATATACAACAGCTTGCTCGGTCTAACTCAAGTCGGTTCAGCCTTCCAGGAGCTCTTGTATCTTCAGGTTACCCACAAAGGGTTATGTGTTAAATAAAAAAAAGTATTAGGAATAAAGCTCACATTAACAACACAAACATATAATTTAAAAAAAAAATAAAAAGAAAAAAATCGACTTTATAGAGTATAAAGAAGTGCTAATGCAACAATAGAACAAAAGCGTGAGGAAAACTTGTATACTAATGACTGGAATACAAGAAAAAAACCTCACGTGACCGCGAGCTAAATTAAAACTAATTAAATAGTTGGAAAAACTTTCAAACTTTAAATTACGTTACCCAAAAACTTCAAACGTCAACAGAAAATTATCTGTCAGCGCGCGCAACTCAAACAAAATGACAAAATCATGCGCTTTATAACATGATCAAATTCCCACCAAATTTCCCTGACCTTCAAATAACTACCGCCAACGAAAGCAAAAACTAGCAAAAAAACTAAAATGTTGAAAATTTTTCTGACTATAAAAATATATATTATATTATAAAATAAAATTTACTGAATTTACGAGCTCAATCAATATGCAAATATCTTAACTAAATTATTATACATATAAATATACTTGCAAATGCACACGTACATTAATTAATGTGGTCGTCGCACATCACTAAAAAATTATACTTAAAGAGAGATTTCAGATAGGTCGCACAAATCAAAAATTACAAGTATCAAAAACTCGTAATTAATCGAAAATTACTTTAAACACATCAAAGATCACAACTAAAAACACAAACTGAAATTAACTAATATATATCTGAATAAAGAGGAGGTCTTTGTTCAGAAAAAATAACTCGACCTATCTGTCTAACGGATGAAAAATCTCTCCCTCTCCCCCACGAAAATGAATATCTCCATGCCTATAACATAAATCAAAAGATCGACTACGAAAATATCCACCCGGCAACCGTCATACTGCCTGACTCAAGACAACATTCGGATATCCTACAGGCGTGGACAAAAATACACATTATAATCAACTTTTAAATTAAATATACAAAACTTATAATTATTTTCCTGGAATAAAGTGTACAATATGAAACAAACATGTAAATAATTTACATATCTGTAACTATGCACATGGACAATACACCTCGTATTTTCAGCATTTACTTCTGCTTAATACATATGTTTCTGCCAATGTAGGCGTCCTCAGTTAAGCTAGTGAAGCAATTTATACAAATTAATACAAACCTGTTATAAACAACTGGTTTGTATCTGTATTTAAATATACTGAAATAGCCCGCAAAGATCAAGCAAGTTCCGTCCTATAAGAAGACAACTATTTAATAATTGACATCTTACGGGCGAAAGATACATTGTCCGGAGGGCTACCTATCGTTCGAACAGCTATGCTGCTACGGGAAACGATAAAATACGTATGTAGATGTAGTCCATTAACAACCTGCCAGATGGCGGTATATACGAAAAGGTTTTGTTTAAGTATGACAATACGTTAAGCACGTATAAAGCGTTTGTACAATATGAAACAAACATGTAAATAATTTACATATCTGTAACTATGCACATGGACAATACACCTCGTATTTTCAGCATTTACTTCTGCTTAATACATATGTTTCTGCCAATGTAGGCGTCCTCAGTTAAGCTAGTGAAGCAATTTATACAAATTAATACAAACCTGTTATAAACAACTGGTTTGTATCTGTATTTAAATATACTGAAATAGCCCGCAAAGATCAAGCAAGTTCCGTCCTATAAGAAGACAACTATTTAATAATTGACATCTTACGGGCGAAAGATACATTGTCCGGAGGGCTACCTATCGTTCGAACAGCTATGCTGCTACGGGAAACGATAAAATACGTATGTAGATGTCGTCCATTAACAACCTGCCAGATGGCGGTATATACGAAAAGGTTTTGTTTAAGTATGACAATACGTTAAGCACGTATAAAGCGTTTGTACAATATGAAACAAACATGTAAATAATTTACATATCTGTAACTATGCACATGGACAATACACCTCGTATTTTCAGCATTTACTTCTGCTTAATACATACGTTTCTGCCAATGTAGGCGTCCTCAGTTAAGCTAGTGAAGCAATTTATACAAATTAATACAAACCTGTTATAAACAACTGGTTTGTATCTGTATTTAAATATACTGAAATAGCCCACAAAGATCAAGCAAGTTCCGTCCTATAAGAAGACAACTATTTAATAATTGACATCTTACGGGCGAAAGATACATTGTCCGGAGGGCTACCTATCGTTCGAACAGCTATGCTGCTACGGGAAACGATAAAATACGTATGTAGATGTAGTCCATTAACAACCTGCCAGATGGCGGTATATACGAAAAGGTTTTGTTTAAGTATGACAATACGTTAAGCACGTATAAAGCGTTTGTACAATATGAAACAAACATGTAAATAATTTACATATCTGTAACTATGCACATGGACAATACACCTCGTATTTTCAGCATTTACTTCTGCTTAATACATATGTTTCTGCCAATGTAGGCGTCCTCAGTTAAGCTAGTGAAGCAATTTATACAAATTAATACAAACCTGTTATAAACAACTGGTTTGTATCTGTATTTAAATATACTGAAATAGCCCGCAAAGATCAAGCAAGTTCCGTCCTATAAGAAGACAACTATTTAATAATTGACATCTTACGGGCGAAAGATACATTGTCATACTTAAACAAAACCTTTTCGTATATACCGCCATCTGGCAGGTTGTTAATGGACTACATCTACATACGTATTTTATCGTTTCCCGTAGCAGCATAGCTGTTCGAACGATAGGTAGCCCTCCAGACAATGTATCTTTCGCCCGTAAGATGTCAATTATTAAATAGTTGTCTTCTTATAGGACGGAACTTGCTTGATCTTTGCGGGCTATTTCAGTATATTTAAATACAGATACAAACCAGTTGTTTATAACAGGTTTGTATTAATTTGTATAAATTGCTTCACTAGCTTAACTGAGGACGCCTACATTGGCAGAAACATATGTATTAAGCAGAAGTAAATGCTGAAAATACGAGGTGTATTGTCCATGTGCATAGTTACAGATATGTAAATTATTTACATGTTTGTTTCATATTGTACAAACGCTTTATACGTGCTTAACGTATTGTCATACTTAAACAAAACCTTTTCGAATAAAGTGTACATAATTATAAATAGTATTTTACTGTTTCTTCATTTTTCTTCGGGGAAAAATCCATGGCAATATGTTATCTAGATGAGTTTTCGAAGAAACATGTCTCTGCCCATTACACTTTTGTGGACGCCTTAAACTTAATGAACAAGCACTGCAATATATCTCGGTATCATTACTAATATGCAACCAATCTGTATGGCCTCTAATTTATCCTACGATGGTTGCCCTATGAGAATTCTTGAAATTGACTAAAAACAAGAAACGGAAACTACTCCAAAAATAAGGTAGTAAATTAAACTTAATATTTATAAAAAAAATATACAATATAACAATATAAAACGGATTTTTAAAAATACTAAACGTTGTAACCAAATAACACTGAATGAAACGAAACCAGAAACAATCCCTTATGGAAGAGAATAGAAAATATACTATCTCAAGAACAATAAATACATATATGAATATGCATGTATAACAGGATGTAAACACGAGAATACACTGGAAATCAGCGAATATAATTTTTTAAGCGATTATTTCAAGAACTCTAACGAAATAATATATAAATGTATATTCCGTCTTACACACCACTGTTTAATTAAATTTATGAAGAGATATACACAATGTAATATTCATAGCGACGGAAATAAAAACATCTGCTCGACGAATGCAATCGAGCAAGCAAATAGTGGGGCTGTTATAACATGCATACTATACCTGATACCACCACAACGTTTTACAGGATAATTGGTCATTCAATCGCTTCAGTCCACTCTTTGGTAATAATACTTTGTATAGGTTTTCTATCCTAATCCTTATTCTTCTACCATTAACACCATATTACACCCATCCAATTCACCTTGCTCTGGAAATAACAGTAATGTGTTATTCTAATAAAATTAGTGAAATATAGTAAGTGTTTTATTCTCAATATTTAACCTAAGTCAATTGTGTAATTAAGTAGTTTTTCAATTTGTAAATTTTCGCAGATCGTACTAATTTTTGACAAAATAAACTGAAAATAAAAATCTTTTCGGGGAATTCGGAGTAGGATAATGAAAGAAAAATAATCCTGCGGTTCTTATCAAGTTATATTTGTCCAAATGGAATAAATAATAACCTACTTCATTCTCCATCATTTAAAAGCGCGCCATATTAATTATCCAAGTACTTACGCCAATGTATTAGGCGCTTTTTTGTGGACTTGATCACAAATTGGAACGATTTTAACCAATACTAAAACTTCCTTTATAAAGTTTTCCATGCAAAAAATAAGGAGTACGCGTATTTGAATTTCAAAGCCTATGAACAGTATGCACAACTAAGCTTCGAAGTTTAAAAGTCAACCTATCAACCTAATTAAAATCTTTGACATAAGCCACAGTTCTGCCACAATGTAATTGTACAAAAATTAACGCAGACATTGTTTCCATTAAGACGTTGTCGGTCTTGCCGCGGGAATTAGGGTGAACTTAGAACCGCTGTTCAAGTTCGTATCGGTTTTCATGTCGGGCGGGTTCCTCCCGTTAATGAGATTCAAGCTAAATGGGGAGGCAAGTTTTCTCATTATAATGCAAGCCTATATATATACAGAATTTTCTAATTTAAAGTTGGCTCGACTTTTTGTTATGGTATAAGTACCACAGGCGGGATCTTTACTTGAGTTATGAAGAGTAATGAGCAAGCTTGTATAAGAAATAAGAATTTACAGTAAACAACACGCTGAAATTTTCTTGAAATTTATCGACATGTTGACAAGGGTTAATTCAAGCGTAGTGATTATAAGAATGAAAAATTAATAAAATTTACTTGAGTAAAGGATTAGTGAATTTTCAATAAATTATTTAAATTACTTTGCGAACTTTATTTTATTTACTACTAGTTGAACCAAGCAATGCTTTGCTATTACTATATTTGGGTGTATATAACGAGCCATCGAAAAAATTCATAATTGGAGTAGACTGTGAAATTGGGTTGATACTTTAACCACTTACAATAAAAAATAAATTTTTTTTATTTTTTATTGTACGTCAATTTTATTATTTTTCAACTCTACATTTTTATCCCCAGAAGAAGCAACAAATTTGTTGCGGAATATAGGGTTATTTAATAAAGGAGTTTTTTAATTGACAGACCGCTTACCCGATTTTAATTTATTTTATCTATATATATATATATATATATATATATATATATATATATATATATATATATATAGGTTATATCAAGATACTCATAGAATGTAGAGTTAAAAAATGGAAATGACGTACATAGAATTAAAATTGATTAAATTTAAATTTAAAACATTAAAGCAACTATAGATACATTATTTTCATATTATCCTGTAAAAAACATGTACATATATGTAAAAGTTAAAATATAGAAAATATAAAAAAAAAACATATAGCAAAAACTAAAGTCACAAGAATATCAAAACCAAAAGCAATACACTATAAATTTAACAATACGCGCACCAATTAACAAAAATTTTTAAAAGGGCAACTAAACGCCAAACCGACTATATTGAAATAAATTATACTTAGTCCGTTACTCTCTGACTTATAATTAACATTATTTGTGTCTCTATTAATGTGGACTATTTCTAAAAGTTCCTTTTTTATGTTTTTTTTTTCAACGTCTAAGATCTTAACGTCGACGAAATTAAATGTATTTGATTGTTATATATTGTATGATTGTTGTAGAATGTATGTTTATTGTATTACAAGTACATATATATATATATATATAAAATATATCACTACCCCTACCTCAACATAACTAAAATGTGTGTATGTGTTTTACGTCATTGCTGTGGAATTTACCTAATTATTACTTGGAAATTGTATCTACATGCAAACAATGCCCAATGTTTCCGGTAGTCTTAAATATCTTACTGATAAATAAACATAATAATAAAATAGAATTCCTAATTACGTATTAATAGGGTGTCATAAATCTTCTTAATGTATCATCTTCTTGTTCATCAATAATAGATTTTTATGATACATACATATTTGGATATCTTGAGTCTATTATGTATAGACTTGTATGTTGTTTTCAAATTATAAAAATATAACTTTGAACGGCTCTAATGCTTTTATTGCACCACCTTCTGTGATGATAATTAAATAATTATTATACCTGGTCTCCTTATTGAACAGGTACGGTTTACATATTTGCAACGTATGAATCTAGGGGCCGTATTGACTATAAATTAGGGCCCTATAATATAATAATAAAACCCTGTTAATTTCAAGTATATAATAAAAAGTATCTGTACATTGGGTTTATATACAAAAAAAATTACAAATCGTGTGGCAACATGTGTAGTGAATACATATAGATATATTAAGCTAATTTATTTGTAATACACAATAAAAATTTTATGTGTCACCGCATTTCATAAATCATATGTGATTGATCGCCTTGCAAATCGGTGTTTTATTGCAAATTTATAATCAAAGGTGTTACTATTTTGTACATGCGCATATATTCGTCCTCTTTTGCTATTGCATGTTTAACAGCATTTTTCCAATTTACAGCAGGTATATGTTCCATAGCATTTTTTATGTGTGTTACACTGCTTTCACTAAATTTCGGTGTTTGATTTGTTCGTCTTATGGTATTTTTCAGAATTCAATGTGATTGAAAATGGTATGGTGATAAACGCAAAATTGTATGTCCTGCCTGCTTCTTATGATCTGTTATCCTCATAATAATCCTTTAAATATTCTTTTGTCTTCATCACCTCTATTAATTGGTTTTTTGTATAATGATCCTCAAAATATAAATCATTTGCTTCTAAAAATGTTTTAATATCTTTCTTATTATTACATTTTGTAGGAACTTTGGTTTGCTGTCAAGAATGATACTGAGCGTTGTCCATCACTATCACACTATCTTTTGGTAAATTTGGCAGCAAAGTGTCACAAAACCATTCTTCAAATAAAGATGAGGTCATATCTTCATGGTAATCTAAACTTGAGGATTTAACATTTTTAGCAGATAATAGCGGCTGTCCAATCCATTCTTTTTCTGATCCAGCATGAAGAATGATTATTCTCTTCCCTCTCGAAACCGGCGCGTCCAACTGACACATACTTGAACTATCCACCCAACCTTTGCAAATTGTGCCATGGGTGTCATACCACGTCTCGTCTAAATAACATATGAATCGTCCTTCCTGTCTATACCTTCTAATTGCCGTTAAGTATTCATATCGAAGTTTCTGTAACCTCGGGCTTTCCATAATTATGCGACGTTTGTCAGCTTTCTTTAGCGTCCGCCACAAGGTTGCTTTAGAACAATGAATATTTATAGGCTCATCAAGTCATCACTGATTTTTTTATGTAAGCAGTCAAGTGTAAAAACAACATTTCCTCTGTAGAAGGAGTATACTTGCTGCCTAATAGTATCAATTTCATACTCTTCATTTTTTCTCGGTGCTGTTTGTCACTTCTTTGCTTTCGAGGCCCTGCGTTATTCTTAATTATTTTATATATTGTTCCAAAAGGCACCTTGGTTAATTGCGACGTTCGTTGAATGTTCTGGGTTTGTAGTTCGTTATTTTCTTCCATCAGGGTATGATAGACATTGAAAATTATCTGCTTTGCATCTTCTGATATATGCTTTCTCTGTCGTGCTCCAACAGTATTATCACTATCCATATATAATAACTATATATTCAAATTAACAACTGTTGGTACTTATATTATTATTAAATTGTATTTCATCTAAATTGTAATTTAATGACTATTTAACTATATATAATAACTATATATTCAAATTAACAACTATGGGTACTTATATTATTATTAAATTATATTTCATCTAAATTGAAGTAATTACAATTTACTTAAATTTTGTCATTACGGACCTTAGTATTGACCGGCCAGGTAGTTATTGCCGCAGGTGGTGCAATAAAAGCATTAGAGCCGTTCAAAGTTATATTCTTATAATTTGAAAACAACTATATATATATATGTGTATGTATATATTAAATTAAAGAATTAGTCTATAGAAGTCTTTCACTAATTGCCCTAGGTAATAAAGAATCGGTCTATATGTATAAAGCAGGTAATAAACAAATTAGCAAATGTAAATTCTTTGAATCTAAGGTAAATATTACAATTTTTAATATGTTAATAAAAATGCGTTATATAATGGTTTACACTTGAAAATGCACGATGAATCTATAAAATTCGAAATGTTATTCTTTAATTCTTTTGTACTAAATTTACTCATATCTAAAATATATAATTATATACAATATAAGAAATTTCGTTTTATGACGAAACACTAACTTCTAACATATCATCATCCTCGTCATTATCACTAATCTCTATACCAATCATTTCTGAAGCATACATTCTATCTAATAATTCGAATTTATGTTCCTTTCTTATACTTATATTAATAAAGCTGTACTCGCAAACCTCTGATACGTACGACTATTCAACATTTAGCCTCTTCATTGACCTTGACCATTGCAACATGCAGGTCAAGGTCAATGAGGAGGTTTAAGAATCGACTGAGTCCCTCTACCTTAAAGCATTATTACTTGACATATGAACGTAAAATTTATAATAAAGTTGGCAAAAAAATCCACGTGTACTAGGTATTGTAATTTATATGTTATTAAGCGTAGATTAACTGTTATCATAAATATATTTTAATGTGTTTCATTATTTATACGACATTTTAATGAATATTAATTTGTTATAAGTACCGCAATAATTAAAATGTAAGTAAACGCGTATTATTCAATTAGAGCAGGTAATTAATGGTAATAATTAAATTCAAGGTAGGAAAGGTAAATTTTCCTAATAGCTCGTGAAATTAGAACAGCCTGTTATTACTGACCTTTAAAAATCCATATTACGTCAGTTAGCAGGTTAAACTTTATGATACGCAGACAACTAAGTTTGCCAAGTATAATTACTAAAGGGCTAAAACTTCATCTTCAGGTATGTATTAAAACTATCTACAAGTCTGTGTGTTTAGACGAACATTTTGACAGTAAAAAGCTTTAAACATTAAACCTAATTAATTAAATACGGGAAGACTTAACACTACAGAGATACTATGAGCTTCTTAAAAGCGAATAATACGGTGTGAGAATTTACTATTTACTCTATGCCATTAAAAAAAATAAAAAGCTACTTATAATGAATATGCAAAGTTATTTGATAAGTTTTGATAGTTTTAATTCAGTTTGGGTAGTTTATTTGGTGTAAGAAGAAGAACTTGTAGGTTACATAAGAGCTCCATCTAGTAACGCTATTTTAAATTATTGGCATGAATTTAATAACGAGCGGTCAATATAATTTGTAATCGATTCATTCATGAATACGAAATTGCATATCGTGAACTGCAGTTACATTACAAATGTCAAGTAAAATGTCAGTCGAATATACCGGGCTCTTTTATTATTATTGCACATAACCCTGAACCCTGAAGGAATTGAAATATAAGCCATACAAGATATCAAGCCGTCAAATCGATTGTCTAAATCGAGTATTTACACAATCGAAGACTATCGATAGTATTTCTTTAAGGACGAAATATATCTAAGATTATAAAATTACTGCATCAAAAAAAAAGGTAGAAAATATGAAAGCGTTGGTAACAAAAAAGTACAAATAGATTTTACCATTTTATAAGATTATAGAACGTTCTCACATCATACTTCCACGAATCACATTTCGGAAACACGATAAATAATGTATAACAAATAACACCTCCTGGTTCCTTACGAATAAGTGGTCTTAGAAAATGGAAAAATCTTAAAAATCAGTAGTGAGAAATGAAATGGTATGTAGTTTAAAAATGTTTTAAACAGTATGGTGTGTTATGTCTTATCTATGAGTCTAATGTGTAACGAAGCATTAATTTGCAATAGATTCATTATCATATGCAGAATCTACAATAAGTCTATCACTGCACTCAACAAGGAATAAAGATGAATCAGAATATAATGAGAATTCAGCTCCCAGAAAGACTTTAAGCAAGCCAATAAAAGGAAAAAAAATCATCTATTTGGAAATATTTTAAACCTTCAAATGACGGAAGCAGAGAAAGAGAGGGCGATACGCTATTTAAAACTAGCAAGAAAACACCAAGGACACCCAGGAAAGGCGAGCAAGATGCCAGAGACGATAAATTACATCAAGTAATGATTAGAGCTGAGGATGTTTGCGGTACGGCAGGACCGTATGTAGTGCATCCCCACATTTAACTATTTATCTAAATATTCTCTGAAATGATTTGCCGGATCTCATAAATTAATAGAGTGATATTTTAGTATGCACTGGATATTGTTATTATACAAAATCATAATAGCCATTTGTATTTATGGATCATAAATAATAATACGCATGTATTTGTATTTGGTTGTGAATTCAATTTAAACTTAAAACGAATCGTAATATTTTAACGACAAGCCGTCCTTACAATACATGCATTCGAGACAAAGTGTGCAACTCTACGAATAACTTCCATAATTGATCGAAAATGGACATTTTGGAGCTGAAGTAAAGCCCATATTCTTAGAAAATTTTATTACTGTCGTTAAGAACTATTATTATAAACAACAAAGGCCTTTTATTAATGTTGAAGTTTTAGTTTCATTGAATTTCCATGTTGTAAGTAGTCAATTGTAAAGTGTTCATTCACAATATTCTAAAACAAGGTGTAAATTTAACTAAAATCCAGAAAAACATATTCTGATAATATATTACTAGATTAGAAGCTGTGTTTATTACTATTTATTATATTATTTTTATAACCAAATGCAATAAAAGCTACGAAAACAAAAGAAACCTCGATTTTAACCTAGAAGTTATAAGTTATAACTTCTAACTTCATTCACCTAGTTCAAGTAGGTAGTATATATAAAATATATGCAAAATATGTGCTGCCAGGCTTTGAAAGGCTGTGTGACAAGATTTTAATAAATCGAGGTTTCTTTTGTTTTCGTAGCTTTTATTGCATTTGGTTATAAAAATAATATAATAAATAGTAATAAACACAGCTTCTAATCTAGTAATATATTATCAGAATATGTTTTTCTGGATTTTAGTTAAATTTACACCTTGTTTTAGAATATTGTGAATGAACACTTTACAATTGACTACTTACAACATGGAAATTCAATGAAACTAAAACTTCAACACTAATAAAAGGCCTTTGTTGTTTATAATAATAGTTCTTAACGACAGTAATAAAATTTTCTAAGAATAGGGCCTTTACTTCAGCTCCAAAATGTCCATTTTCGATCAATTATGGAAGTTATTCGTAGAGTTGCACACTTTGTCTCGAATGCATGTATTGTAAGGACAGCTTGTCGTTAAAATATTACGATTCGTTTTAAATTTAAATTGAATTCACAACCAAATACAAATACATGCGTATTATTATTTATGATCCATAAATACAAATGGCTATTATGATTTTGTATAATTTAAAAAGGTATATAACCCCTTACCACAATTATTAGTTGTATCCTAAATACGTATTTCGACAACTAAGTTGTCATCATCAGTAGGTAAAAACTACTAATTAAAAGTCACACATGAGGCACAGTAAAGTAAAATAAACGCTTCCGCACAACTACTATACACTGCAACCCTGTAAAGACTCAGTCTTTACAGGGTGAATTGGTTTTGTAAACATAGCTTGCTGGCCTATTAGTTCCCTTTATAAAGTGGAAATTTTTTGCGTTAGATTTTCGCCGATTAATTTTGTAAAAGTTTGATGCTGGGATTCATAATGCGTTTTCACGTTATATTCCTTCGGAATAGAAACACTACTCTTGCATATTAAACAGACATTTTTGTTATGCGATGAAATAAAAAAGTATTTTTCGGTGCAAATATCTTGAAACTGTCGATTTTCATCTTCAACCTTACGACTACATTTTTTACTGGTGCCTGGTTTATCCATAGCAAAATTGATATTATATTGTTACGTAGGCAGATACCAAGTTCGAACGACGAAATATTTGTTCTTCACAGATTACAATTCAAACAATATAACGTTCGTTTGTCCGTAGTTAAAACTTAACTGCCCCGATAGCGGGCGATGCGTTGTATTTATACGAGTTACCTAAGATCGAGAACCTACCACATTGTTCGGGGATAATACCGACGTGTTTCGCGAATCTTCGAGTAATCTAGTTGGTTCGACAGATTTCTAGTCTCGTAACAATATGCTTGGAACGACGAGGAGCATAACATAACCGTCCTACGTGGTAAACCTGAACAAGAAAGTAGTAGGTACTTAAAGATATATATCTTACTAACAATTACAAAAGTTAGAACAAAATAAAAAGCTAAGAAATATTGATTTGAATGGATTTTTACCTACTTTTGTAGTTTCCCGAACAATTTTTAAAATTCGTTGGCGGGACGCATAAATATCGACAGTGGGCCGCATGCGGCCCGCGGTATGTGCATCGTTGCCATAGTAGAAGGGGAGCGGATCATTACTTACTAATTGCTAAATTAAGAACCACGTTTTGTATGCAAAAACGGAAACATGTTAACACAAATCGACTAAAAATAGATATTGAGAAGCTAAAAAATGATGAAACCATATATAATTATACTACCATGCTGTTAAGTAAAAATATAGACTATACGAAGTCAACCCATTCTGTATGGAATCAATGTAAGGAGGCATTTAGAACTACGGGTATGAAAATAATAGGAATTAGGAAAAATTGTAAGAAAGAAAAAAGGTGGGAAAAAATTGCTGAGAGATGTGAAATAAAGAGGCGAACACTAAACACACAAGATGAAACAAAGAAAAACGAAATACAAATAAAATATAAGATTCTAGCCAAAGAACTTTAAAAATGCATAAAAAAAGATGAAAGACGTAAATAGAAAATATAGCGGATCAGGCACAGAAAGCTTCCGAAATAGGTGATAGTATATAAATCTATAAAAGTATAAGAAAATTAAGTGGATATAAGAAAATAAATAATATTGTAAGAAGTAAGGATGGAAAACTGAAAACAACGATAGAAGAACAGCTAGAAAGATGAGTTGAACACTTTAGGGAAACAATGAACATAAATAGAGGAGGAATAGGGAAAGTAGAGGAAGAGAATACAGCCTACTATAACTGAAATAGAAAAAGCAATAGCTGATTTAAAAAATGGAAAGGCTCCAGGTACAGACCTAAGTAATGCTGAATTGCTAAAAGTTGATGGGAAGACTACAGCACAAATACTAGACCTGTTATTTATACAAATTTGGGAAAAAGAAGAACTGCCTGGTGATTGCAAAACAGGACTAGTAGTTAAAATTAAAAAAAAAAGGTGATAAAAGACGTGAAAACTAGAGAGGAGGCATAACGCTGTCGAGTACTGTCTGCAAACTGTTTAATAAAATAACATTAAATAGAATAATAACCTGTATAGAAAAGAAGTTACGAAGAGAACAACAGGGTTTTAGGAAAAGAAGATCATGCATTGATATGACAAATACTCTATGAATTATTATGGAAGAATCCCTGGAATATCAATCACCATTATATTTAATATTTGTAGATTATGAAAAAGCATTTGACTCATTGCGCAGACTGTATGTGGATGGCACTTAAAAATATTGGAATGCCCAAGAAAATGATCAACCTAATAAAGAAAGGATATAATGGATACAAGTGCAAAATATTACACGAGAGGAGAGTGTCGGATGAGTTTCAGTTGAGGACAAGGGTTAAACAAGGTTGTATTCTCTCACCATTGCTGTTTTTAATAGTGTTTGATGAAATTATGAACAGAGTAATTGAAGAAAGACATAGAGGCATAAAATGGAATCTGACGGAATATCTAGAAGAGCTGGATTTCTCTGACGACATTTGTTTACTCTCTCATAGTGCAACGCATATGCAGGAAAAAATTGATGTCTTAGTAAAATAATCTAGTAAAGTAGGTTTAAAGATTAACAAAAAGAAAATGAAAATGATAAGCATCAATAACCAAAATAGAAAAGACATAGAATTGATGGGAGAAAATATAGAGCGAGTAGATCAATTTTTATACCTAGGGAGTGTGATGGTCGAATACGACGGTGTAACGAAAGACATCAATTCGAGAATATCGAAGGCTCGTGGTGCATTTATAGGGATGCTGAATGTTTGGAAATCGGGGAACATCACTAACAGGACCAAAATTAAAGCTTTTAGTCATCGACACTGACTAATGCCAAAACTACAAAGCTTTGTAGATAGATGTATTCGGAATATACTGAAAATATAGTGGCCCGTCCGAATTACAAATGAGGAATTATGGGATCGTGCTGGAGGAGAAAGAATCGAAGTACAAATTAAAATGAGAAAGTTTGGATCGCTTGGTCACACTTTAAGAAAACCAAGAACAGAAATTTATAGGAGAGCATCAGAATGGCAGCCCCAAGGGAGGAGAGCAGAACGTCCGAAGATAACATGGAGAAGAACATCACAAGAAGAGACTAATATGTCAGTGGCAAGACTGGGATCTATAGCTGGAAATAGACAAGAATGGAGACGATTTCTTCCCTATGTCCAAAAAGGGACTAATGAGTCTTACTACAACTACTACTTCAAATAACAGAAAACTGGCCAAATGTATAACCCGTGGGAAAGAATACAAGACTAGTGGAAATACCAGCAACTTATATGATCATTTAAAATGTTTCCATTCTATCTTAAGCTCGGTCAAATATGTCTATATCACCTTATTTCAAAAGAGACATTTTTTATTACAATACATCTTATAGGAAAAAATAACTTGATAAAGCTTTACTTGAAATGATCCATTTACAATTGTTACTGACAGAGGCTTTAGGCAATTTGTTAAAATATTAGAACCAAGATATGAATTACCTATTACTAGTACATACAGTGTGTATAAGCCAAATGGAATAAATTCATTATTTCGGTTACTGTACATATTTATAAAAAATCCCGAAACAAGTCATATTTAATTTATAAATTAAAATTCTTCAACGTAAAAATTCGATCCCTACCTTCAACCCCCTTCGAATGACAGGTACAACCCCCATTTTTTTAAATGGGAAGTATAGGCTTGTGATATATCGTTGTAAAGGTCTCTTTATTCTCTATTCAAAAATGTTATAATTTTCATGTTTGTTGCAACAATTAAGATAGAATAAAATAAAATCATGTTGTTATCGAAATTCGCTACAATATACTCAAAAAATAAAATTTAATGCAAAATATAAAGAAAAATTTAAAACGCCAAAAAAAAATATGAATGTCAATGAAGTAGATGTTCAAAATATTCACCATGAACGTCTTGGCAACATTCTAATCTTAAATAAAACTGTCTTCTAACATTATTTAACATATCAGGCGTGATCGACCTAATCGCAAGCGTTATTCGTTCTCTTAAGTAATTTAAATCCAAAGGTTTAGTTTTAGTTTGTTAGTTTGCACAATGCTCTTCAAATATCCCCATAAAAAAAATCAAGTAAGGTCAGATCAGGTGATCGCGCTGGCCATTCTATCGATCCTCGCCTTCCTATCCACCGATTGGGAAATATTGCATCGGGGTACTGCCGGACATTCCATCCTGCTGAAACCATATCGTATTCATTGGAACTTGAGGGTTTCCTGGATCAGGATATAAATTTGCCAAAGTTGGAATGACATCATTTTGAAGTAGTGCCAAATAACGATCGCCATTCAAATTGCCCTCAATGAAAAAAGGACCAATGATATGGTTTCCAACAATACCTGCCCAAACATTGAGTTTTACTGGGTATTGTGTGTGTTCTTCACTCATCCAGTGAGGATTTTCCGTAGACCAGTAGCGGCAATTTTGCCGATTAGCATGACCTCTAAGAGAAAAAGTGCACTCATCAGAAAACATAACGTCTTCTAAATTGATAATATTGTTACCCAGCATGTCCATCATTCGCTCACAAAAATAAGTTCTTCTATCAAAATCGTCTTCCATAAGCTCCTGAGTAGATATCATTTTATAGGGATGCATTTTATTTTATTTTAATATGTTTACTATCGATGTATGGCTAACATTTAATGTAGTGGATGCATGTCTACTCGATGTATGTGGGTTTTCCATAAACTCAAGCATCACATCTACTTTGATTTCATCACTCAGTGCATTGGCAGCTGGTTTTTTTATCTGCCTTACATGACCAAACTCTCGAAACTGCTTCTCTATCTTACTTATTGTTCCTTGAGCTATAGGCGGTAAATCAGGAAATTTCTCATGAAATAGGCGGGTTACTTCTTGTTGTGTTCGGGTTCTATCTCCGTAACCAATCATTTGTATGACTGTTATTTTATGCATTTCCGTTAATCTAACCATTTCCCAGAATTGTATTTTACGAAATTCAAACTAAAATTATCAAACTGTCAATTTAAATGACAACTTTTAAATACAAAACAATTTACTAAGGCGTTTTAAACAAACTACACGGAAACTTTTTAAAGTATTTTTAATGGATACCATCTAAAAAGCACATTGGTATGGTTTTTACTCACTTTCTTATTATGAAGACCTAAACGGGAAGTAAGTAATGCAATGATGCCTTTGTTGTATGTATTAAATCTTTATAAACGCAAATGAGCATCTACTTCATTGACATTAATATTTTTTTCTGGCGTTTTAAATTTTTCTTTACATTTTGCATTAAATTTTATTTTTTGAGTATATTGTAGCGAATTTCGATAACATGATTTTATTTTATTCTATCTTAATTGTTGCAACAAACATGAAGATTATAAAATTTTTGAATAGAGAATAAAGAGACCTTTACAACGATATATCACAAGCCTATACTTCCCATTTAAAAAAATAGGGGTTGTACCTGTCATTCGAAGGGGGTTGAAGGTAGGGATCGCATTTTCACGTTGAAGAATGTTAATTTATAAATTAAATATGACATGTTTCGGGATTTTTTATAAATATGTACAGTAACCGAAATAATGAATTTATTCCATTTGGCTTATACACACGGTATACATTAAGTGGTAGTATGTTAGAAGACGCTTATTTGGAAGTTTACACTCGATTTAAAACAGAATATTTTTGTGGAACTGACGAATCTTGTTAATGGACTTACACCTATATACGTATTTTTTCCTTCCGTACCGGCATAGCTGGACGAAAGAAAATCGTTATTTTCGGCGTAGTCTCTTTTGTCCGACAGATGTCACCAGATTATCTGATGCCACCTAATAGGACAAAATGCCTATGAGGCGATCCATCAAACTTTACTTCACTAGCCAAACTGACGAAGTCTAGATGAGACAGAAACACTTGTCTTTGGCTGAAGTAAACGTTGGAAAATACGAGGTGTAGGTCCATGTGTACAGATACAGCATGTCTGTTTCATTTGTAACAAATGCGTAATATGTGCTTAACGTATTGATGTACTCAAATTTCTTTGGTATGTCAAAATTACTTTGCAATGAGATAAAGCTACTAGATTATGTTTAGATAAAATCAAAAATTTTTAGAAAATACAAAAATTATAGAAAATATATCTGGTGCGTTAATTTTGAACAAGAGTTTATATGCTACTTTGCAATTCCTTTTTAAAAGAGAAAAAGATTAAATTAAAAGTTACGTCTTTTCAATTCTCAACGATTATATTTAGATTAAATAACGCACGGCACTGTTACATTATTCGTACTAAGGATGTGGAACATGCATGTATTACACGGTCGTTAGCCTCAATAAGATCATTCTAGAGGCAAAAAAATACGATTTCAGAGAAAAAAGCGTCGCTCGCGGATCGCATTACGTTCCTTTTATAACTAATACTTTCCGTTAAAGGAGCAATAACGACAGAAAATGCTTCATCTTAGAAGGGTACTTTCGCATCAGACACTGTTTTTTTCCTCTTTTTCTTTCCGTTTTGATCTACCCACCTTCTATTCGCCCTCCCGATGATAAACATCTAGTTCTTACTCTCGCAACAAAGACGTTGATCTTTTATGTGTCACATTTTTCAGGACAAACACTTCGGCAAGGTGGTTCTGTTCTACCCTCATTCGAACCCCGAGGCGGACGTTTTTTCCGGCATAAAATGCTACAAACAGTACTCGCTGAAGCGGGCGTATCAGGGAGAAACGTTCTTTTGGGGTTTGTTGCCTCAGGCCGGAGATCAATTGTCGTTTAAGTTCAAGAAACCGCTCACTATCAAAAGGTAAGTCGGACGTTTTTTTTTTCATCGCGCCCAGAAGGGTTTTCTAAAAAAAACTGTCTCTTTAGTCTTTGTGTTTTTCCTTTCACATTTATTTTTCTCAGGTATTTCTTTCGGAGTGGAAATGCGGAACATCCCTCTGACAAGTTTTATAATACTACTGTCGAGGTCCAGCTGGCACATGGTGCACTATACCCCGGCTCTTACAATGTAACGACTGACGGGTATTACGTCATAGGTAAGTTTTCTATTTCATTAACCGAGTAATTGTTTGCAGAATGTAACAATATGTATTTATTAATATCGATACAACAAAATAGGATTTATTTTCACATAATAATATGGGCACAGACAGAAATAACGGATACAATAATTTCAATGATTCAATATAACTGTAATTTATATGGACAACGTCCTGTTAACTTCAAACCGGTTAGTATTTAAAAAAGAAAACCTTTCTTGAGAAATATGTGTTTATGTAAAAATTTGGTATGCCCGAAGGATTAGAAATTGTTAAAGAACTACAATCGATTCCGCTTAATTGAGTCCTCGGAAAATTGGGACAACCGCTTTGTTGGGACATTTTTTTTTTTAATATATAACTAAAGTTTTCAAATAATATACATATTATACATGAATAAAAGCAAGTTGACATTGAAAAGTTTTACATCTGTTCGTGAAGCGAACGAAGAAAAGCATAAGAAATGACCCAAAAAAAACAGGTCCGGCAACACAGGTTATTTCATTTGGAAAACACCTGGGAATTTATTCTTCTTCTTCTTCTTTAAGTGCCGTCTCCGCTTCGAAGGTTGGCAATTATCATAGCAATTCTTACTTTTGAAACCGCAGCTCTAAACAGTTCATTATTATTACATCCAAACCAGTCCCTAAGGTTCTTCAGCCATGAATTCCGTCTTCTTCCTATAGATCTCTTGCCCGGGATTTTTCCCTGCAATTTATTAAAATGGTCTATTAGTTAATTGCGATAATAATATATAAATAATAAAATAAGAGAACGGCGAATGACAAAAAAAAAGAATGAGATACAATTCGTTGACGATATTCGGGACGAAGGAACGAACTAATAATGACTCCTTTTAGTCGCCTCTTACGACATGGCAGATGAACCAGACTGAGTATTCGTCTAGCCCCCAGACAGGCCGTAACAACATACAAGATGGAAGGAACAAAACTGAACATGACTCCTTTTTTGTCGCCTCTTACGACATGGTGGATTATGCCAGACTGGGTATTCTTCTGACCCCCAGACAGGCCGTAAGAACATATACAAGATGGAAGGAACAAAGCTGAACATGACTCCTTTTTTGTCGCCTCTTATCTTGTATATGTTGTTACGGCCTGTCTGGGGGCTGGACGAATAGTCTGGTACATCTGCCATGTCGTAAGAGGCGACTAAAAGGAGTCATTATTAGTTTGTTCCTTCGTCCCGAACATCATCGACGAATTGTATGTCATTCTTTTTTTTTCTTTTAGTTTGGACTTTCGTTTTCCTTTCCTTTTGGAGGATGTTTCTTTTGTTTGGGAGTTTCTCATTGTTGGGTCTCTTGCGGAATATCTTTTTTTCTGAAACATTTAGACTTTCTTTTCTTACCGTATATTTTTTTTGAACAATCTATCTTTGACATTTACTTTGAGATAAGGTATAGCTCGTTACCTTACCGTTATCGTTCCCTCTTTTCCCTCTCTTGAGTATATCTTGTCTCGCGTTTTGTTTGAGTTCCTCTGCCAAGCAGGAACTTGGTTGGTTACTTGGCATTAAAGCCTATGTTAGCTTAGTCTTTTATTAGTTTGGGCCTACTTCCCCTCGATAAAAAGGGCTCTTGTATTCAGATTTAAAAATCCATAAAAATTAGAAAAACACAAAAAATTCTTCAAAAAAAAAAGTAAACATCTTTTCCTTTTTTTTTATAGGGAGTGTTTGGGGAATTGTTACTTGTCCGTAACGCTCAACGCTTCCTCACGTTATTTTGTAATATAATTAATGATATCTTTAATATATTTAGCTCCATTTCTAACGAACCTACCCGTATAGGTATCGTTATTCGTTATTTATCCATATATTTCATTTCTTTCAAGTTTCTTTCGTTTTTTTTCTCGAACCTCAGTGCTCGCTTTTTTTAAAAGGAAAAGTACGAGACTCGCTCTCTACACTCCGTCGTTAGTTGCCGATCTTAAAACGTGGTTACGTTCTCTCTCATCACCGATATTTATCGATGTAGCCTTACTGTAATTGGTATAATTACGGCCTCGTGAGGGATTTAATTGATATTTACATCGGAATTATTCGCTTATGCGATATCTCACTTAGAGGATTTTAAGTGATGGGATAAGAAAATATATTCGTAAATACACGTAAACAGCACTTAATTAATTTCACCGCCATCGAACGATTTCTTCGGTATGTATCTAGGCTTTCTTTGTTTTTTTCCTTTCACTTATTTCGTTGTTTATTCCTTTATTTAGATGGTGTAACCGACGGGCGAGGAATAACGAAAAACCATCTGAATATTCCCGCATGTGACGCTTTCTCGGAAGGGAGAAGGAACACAATAGCCGTTCTACCCGACAAATAAGCTTTCGTTTGTTATTTTATTTCTTTTTTTTGTCATTCGCCGTTCTCTTATTTTATTATTTATATATTATTATTGCAATTAACTAATAGACCATTTTAATAAATTCCCAGGTGTTTTCCAAATGAAATAACCTGTGTTGCCGGACCTGTTTTTTTTTGGTTATTTCTTATGCTTTTCTCTTCGTTCGCCTCACGAACACATGTAAAGTTTTTCAATATTAACTTGCTTTTATTCATGTATATTATTTGAAAACTTTAGTTATATATTAATAAAAAAAAAAATGGAATCAAAGATATGTAAAACTTCCCCGTTTTATCGGGACAAAACATCGAATAATCGGAGGAACTCTTTAAACCTCCGAGAAGCGAAATGTAAACCGAAGGTACAAAAGTCGATTCATTTCTTAATGTGCCCTCTTCTAAGTTGTACATAATACAAATTGTGTGTGGCCTCGTTCTTTCAAAATGCTCCCTATGGACTTAAGTATTGTTAGAAAAGTGGAACTGTTAAACTAAATTAAAGAGCATCCAAACACAACGAATCGGAGTTTGTCTGAAATTTTAAAAGTACCGAAAACTACGATTGCGCGAATTCGCGTAAATGAAAGGGAACTCCGTGAAGAAATTAGCATCGCAGGTGCCAGTGGACGTGGAGTACAACAAAAACGTAAACGAGAAAGAAAAGATGCTGAAGTTGACGAAGCGCTCAGCAAATGGTTTGGCATTGTTATTAAAAGTGTGTCCGGGCCTATGTTAAAATGCAAAGAGTTTGCAAAGAAGCTGGGCCAGAAGCATGAAAATTTTAAGGCGGCCGAGGGGTGACTTTCTCGTTAGAAAAAGAGACATCAAGTTTAAAAAAGTTGATGGGGAAAAAGCGAGTGCTGATGGTTTGTCTGCTGATAGATGAAAACTCGAAAGGCTTCCCGAAATTATGAACGAATTTACACCGGAAAACATTTACAACACCGATGAGACAGGGTTGTATTATAGAGCAATTCCATATGGTTCTCTTTGTTTTAAAAAAGACAATTTAGCAGGTTCGAAGAAAGCAATGGACAGAATAACTACTTTATGCTGTACGAACAGGACAAGAAAAAGCTGCTTGTTATTGGAAAAAGCAAAAGACCTCGCTGTTTTACAGAATTGGATATCGAGAGATGGCCCGTCGAATATCATGCTAATTCGAATGCATGGATGACGTTAATTTTTCTAGATTGGCTGAAAAGTTGGGATAAAGAATTGCAATGCCAATCCAAATTCATAATTCTGATTCTAGACAATTGTGCTGCTCATCTATACACCGACACTCTAAAGAACATAACCCTTGAATATCTGCCACCAAACACAACATCCTTGACTCAACCCTTGGACATGGGCATTATTAAAAAGCTAATAACTAAGTATAGAACTAAAATAATAAATTTCATTTTAGAAAAAATTTAAGAAAATTTATTGAGATCAAACTCGACAGCTTAAGATGTAAGCAGTAAAGTCAACATTCTGCAAGCCATAAACTTCCTTACAGACAGCTGGGGGGATATTAATAGAAAAACAATAAAAAATTGCTTAGCTTATTGCAATTTTATAGTGAACTCGCAAAGCTTGTGTGAAAGCCCCTAGAAAATGGATGAAGATGTCAACGATGACATTGTGATGAAAGAGACGAGAATATAAAATCAAGAGGTATTCACCGATTTAGACAATGATTTGAGTTGCTGCGATGAAAAGGCAAATCTTGGTGAAGATATCATTGATGAAATAAAAGAACGCCTACGAGAAGCCGAAAATGTTGATTCTAACAGCGAAGAAGAAATCGAGACTACGCCCGTTATACATACATAACCCCGTAATTCGGATTTTGTTTTATGTACATATATTGTATTTATTGTTTTTATTTATTGTTTATTATGTATGTATTTATTACTGAAGACAATACTAAATGTTTATGTTTGTAAGTAAACCAGTCAATGCACATTGAGATGTTTTTCTTTGGTTTATTCATGATTTACGATTTATTGGGACCTCCGGATTATTGGTACGAAATACTTTCTCCATTTGTGTCCCGATTAAGCGGAATCGACTGTATATGTTTAAGGTTAGAAATTCTGTACGTCTGTAGATTTCGAATTTACTTATTACAACATCCTAATAACTTCAAATCGATTAATATTTAAAAAAGAAAAATATTTTCGAGAAACATATACTAAGGTAAAAATTTGGTATGCCTGTAAAATTACAAATTACGAACGTTATGTTTCCAACAACTCCGAACCCAATTAGTACTTATTGCCACGGGTAATAGAAAAAAGTAAATATCACGAAACTGACTTACCTTTGTTGAGAGGGTTCATAATAAAAATACAACTCAACTAGCCAGTACTCAGGCTAAGGTCTCAGTGAAGATGGAGGGTTCTTGTCGAAAGGTTGTTGTATGACTAACCACAAAAATAGATAGGAAGGGCGCCACCGCGAATTACTGGTGAATTGTAATTAGAGGTCATACGTCATACGGATGACGAGAGGCTGTAACGTACACAAAAGGCAAAATATCTATAAAATGGGGTCACCTACACCTACAAAACAATACTCACACAAATAAGCAATATTAAATAGTATATTGAAACACAAGTTTCATAAGGCGCACCATTTTGTCGCACGAGTTCAGTTTAGCAAACGAGCCATGATAGCGACGAGTTTTCTAAAGACCGAGTACAACAAAAGGCCTTATGAAGCGCGTTTTTTATACTATTTTGCATATTTTACATTAACAAATTTAAATTATTTAATTTAAAAGTTCATTTTTATTTTTATGTAAACTATGTAGTTGGTTACATTGATACTTGACATTTTCAAATTTAAATGTTGCTATCCGCCAAATATTATTTATTAATTTTCGTTGACATTACTTGATATTTTATTTAAAAATATAAACATTAGTGACAGAAGCTAATATATCTTGTTGTCAATTATATACAATTATTCACAATTATCTAATTTTCGATGACTGTATAATATCAACGGTCCTGGGTATATACTTCAAAAATATTAACAAATATACAATACATAAAAAATATTAAAAGACCTGCATGTACACGACAGGTGTTACATTACGATTTTACATGCCTGATTGGCAAAAAGAAAGATTGTCGGAGATCTCCGCGATCGTACATACAAAAATATACAACAATAATGGCGAAATATAAGCTAATTATAATTGATGAAAACTATTACATACCTACAATATTGAATACAAAATGTTACGCTTGGTTATTAACCATTAATTACTTATTACTTAATTCGCATATTAAGGAAAAAGAATTAACTATAGTATTCAAATTTGAAATATAATCGGGAATAAAAGTTATATGCATAACAATGGCTTAAAATATTATTTATTTGTAACAGCAATTAATAAAGTCACATTGTTTTGAGCCTTTCGACTCTCGGAACTCCTAACTGTATCGTTGCCACCTTTGACTAGAAAGGATACGGCCTTAGAGGCGTTCAGGCATAATCCCACGGATGGTAGCTTCGCACCACCGCCCGCTCGAGCGAGTGCGTGAACTAAATGTCCGAACCTGCGGTTCCTCTCGTACTGAGCAGGATTACTATCGCAACGACTGGTCATCAGTAGGGTAAAACTAACCTGTCTCACGACGGTCTAACCGACGGCAATAATTCTCTATTATCACACTTATCTGCTTATCTTTCGAGGCGTAGATCTAACTCCAAACAATGTAGTTCGCCTAATTTTCTAGCGAAGAGTCGACCACGTGGACGATTACCGGCTTCGTAATTCGGTTGACCATGAATTTATAGGTATCAAACCAGCTCTAGTTTAATTCTCGTTCCAGAATCAACTTAACACAGGCTTGGTAGGAGCTTAGTGGAAGCTTAGAACCCTAAATGAGCAATATAATGCATGTATTAAGAGATTGAACATGAACAAAGCGTAACGAGAAAATGGCGTCTCTTACCGTCTTAGATATTTGCGGGCTTATGTCGAAGACTGTGTGCATGGAATCCAACAAAAGATCGTCGCCAAAAGTAGCAGACCGTTCAGGCCAAATATCCACCTCAACAGGTGTTCTACCCGCAACTTGCACTTCTCAATACTACACAAAGTCTGAAGCGGCCTTAAAGCTTTTGCACACAGACTTTTCGATATCTCAAGCGGAAGTGACAGCGCTAAACGTATTTCACGTCTCCCATTGGTTACCTAAATATACAGCAAGACAATGTATACGAGGGTAGCTTGATCAAATAACGTAACATTATTTATTAGAGAACTGTGTTTTTTATTATGATAACGTCCAAATAACTTCAAACCGATTAAGTATTTAAAAAAAACCTTTCTCGAGAAATTTGTGTTGAGGTAGAAATTTGGTATGTCCGCAAGATTAGAAATTACGAACGATAGCTTTGTAACAACTTCGAACCCAATTAGTATTTGTTTATTAAAGAAATAAGTTTTGGAATAGAAATTTTGTACGACCGTTGATTTCGAAGTTACAGCGTTCTAATAACTTCAAACCGATAAGTATTTAAAAAAGAAAAACTTTTTGTAAAAATGTCTTTGGATATAAATCTTGTTTGGTCGTCGAATCCGAAGTCATTCGAGTCCATTAGCATTAAAAAAAATATATATATTTCTGAGAAATATATGTTGGTGTCGACGGTTTGGAAGAACAAAATTTCGAGGCTACTCATGACAGTATCCTAATGAAGTTACATGAATTTTATGAATTTTAAACTGATTAGTATTGAAAAAAGAAATTTTTTTCGTCAACCATGTGTTGTCAACATTTTCATCTGTTGTCCGTTGAAATTGCATGCCAATTTCTAACAAACAAACACTAATGAATTGACCAACTGCTTTGCATCGTGAACTTTAAAATTGCGAGTATCCGGATTTTGTGTTACAAATTCTAGCTTTCTAGAAAAAGCCTTAACGAAAACTAGGAATATATATGTTCCTTAAACTCATGTAGCTGTTACATTAATATTTTATTGAAATGGTAGAAATATGTATAGAAAAAATTTTTACGCCTAGAAAATGTTTAAAAATAAAAGTTACAAAAATGGAGCGTCTATACGAGAATGTTTTATAATTTAAGCATGTAAATGAATAATTTTATTGTAAAATTTTGGGACAATAGTGCCGAAAGATGGGTGCTGACAATGCTCACGCCGCCGCAAAAACAACAGCGGGCGGAATGTTCCCGTGCTCCTTTGGACCTCTATAATGCAGACAGGGACAGTGCATTGAGTGAAATTGCTACTGAGAATGAAACTCGTGTTCATCATTGTGAACCTGAGTCCAAGCACGACTACGTGCAGTTGAATAAAAAAAGCACGCCACCACTCAAAAAGCTTAAGTTATCACTAAAGACGGCGGACTATGTGACCCAGCAGTGGCGTTGCGTGGAGAGTTTAGCAGAATAACAGTGCGCTTACTTAAAAATAAATATATCGAATCCCTATACAAAACGTTAAGAAAAAACATAAATAACTTACCCAACATGTTTACATTGTTGCAAAAAAATGCGGATGTGCGCGATGAAAAAACTGCACCATAATATATGTTTCTGTATTAGTCTCGGAAAGGTTCGTACGTAGCGACGTATATATATGTTTATATACAGAGAAGGATTGTTCGACGTTGAGAGATGTTATATTTGCATAGTTAAAGCGCTGTTTGTATCTGTACAACGGATCTTCAGTATTGGTAAAAAGTTGCCCTAATTTTGTAAAATCTACATTTTTATCTAATACACTGTTAAAGTTTTCACGGACACAATCACTTTTTTCATCTTCAAGGATATGCAGGACTAGTTTTACGTGGTCAATAATTGCTAATGAGTCCGATAAGGACAGCGCAGTGTTCTGTAAATTTTTTATTGCGTCCAGTATTGGAACGTGACTGTCGTAAATAATTTTTAAATTTGCTGCAACTTGAGGATTGTTAAATTGAACCTGGCTGAGCCGTATTGCAGCTGCTTCTTTGGCATCTAGTTGTAAAATCACTGATTTAATTTTTTAAAAATGTTTATAATAATAAAATCGTATAAGAATTGGTTGCGGCGGCTTGGGTATATCAGGACACAGCGAATGAAATAGCCGAATCCGTTTCGGAGATTTAAGAAGAACCGCTTTCGTTTGTCCTATCAGTTGATCCACATCAGGATAAGTTATACGTATAGTGTTTGTTACAAGGTGTAAAGTGTGAAGCAAACATGTGACATGCAGCAGGTTTGGTTGAATCGTTTTCGAGTAAGTTTGCCGTGGAACACATAACCTTGGCAGCATCGGTAACTAACATTAACACTTGCTTCGGTAAAATCTCAAATTTGTGTAGTGTTTCTATTAATACATCATATATCGCTCTGGCAGTACACCCTTGCATTCGTTTACAGGTTAGTAAATAAGAAGCAGAAGGTCCTTGCGGAGTCAGCGTCCGTACTAGAATGGCTAGGATGGACTGTTTTTTAATATCTGTAGTTTCGTCTATTGTTAACCACAGGAATTTTCTTTTTACCGTATTTTTCGTACAATTTACAATTCTCTCACGCACTGACGGTACGTAATTCCGTAGCGTACTTCTTGCTGGTAATTTCCACGTAGGATTGTATTTCTTCCAAAACTGACGAAACATTGGGTGTTCCACTTTCTGCATTGGTATATTGGTCGCAATTAACATCATTGTTAAATCACACACAAATTTATTATATGATCTGCGTCCACTATTATTCGATTTATGTTTGTCACTATTTATGTCTTTGGCACTGACTTGCTTTCCAAGTTAATAAAGTTGTTTCACAAACTAAACATTTCACTACGGTATCGTCATATATTAAATCGGGAAACCGATGTAAAAATTTCTTTACGACGTTAGCATGCAACCGACTCGATGCATTGTTTCTACGCACTCCCGACATTTTCAACACGATTGTGTTAACAATGTATCGCTTACAACGTCTCAACGGCAACTGAATTGATCGTCGTACGCCTCTACTCGATCCCTCCACATCACGCTACTGTTCGGGCACATAGTCTGCCGTCTTTAGTTATCACAGTAGACCGGAAATATCGTGGCGACGTTTTTTTGAGGGACTCAGAAGGAATTCTGTTAATACATCACCGGCACAAAATTCGTTCCATTTACTAATTTAGTTATTTTTTCTTAGTTTTTTAATTTTAGTTGTTCTTTTTGTTAGTGTAAACAGCAAAGCAAATAATCGCAATGAATTTAAACCAATTTAAGAAATATGTAACTGAAATAACAAAGATAATGTAAAAAAGTGGTTAAATCAACAAAATGTATTTTTTTTTGTAAATGATAAATAATGGGATTAATAGCGTGTAATTACACTCTCCATTTTTCTTGGCATTCCTTCAATAAGGACTCTTGTCATTTTGGTCAATGTTCCCCCATTCTTGGATTATTGCCGCTCTTAGCTCTTGTATGTTTTTAATGCTGGAATTTGAGCTCGAAAGTCGCCTTCCGACCATATCCCACATATATTCGATCGGATTTAGGTCTTGCTGGCCAGATGATACGATGGATTCCAACTTCTTACAAATATTCATGGAGCAACGACTGAAGCAACGTAAGCATGCATTAGCATTAAACCGTCACCAACAAATGGAGCAAAAGGCACCACATGTGGTTCTAAGATATCCCTAATGCATCTATCTCCATTTAGAGCTCCTCCTTCTACCACCAATAAATCCGTACGGGCTTCCATATTAATTATCCACAAATCATAGCTGATCCACCGCCACTAAGCTTTGGAACAATATTGTATTAGGCAAACCTTTCACCATCTCTTCGCCATACTCCTTGACGTGCATCAGGAGAACTGAGATTAAATCTAGATTCGTCTGTCAAAATGATATGGCTCCATTCCTCATTAATCCAGTTCGATATTCACGACCAAAGCACAACGACTCAACGCGATGTTCTCTGGTCAACTATGGGCCGTGTTTAGCAGTCAATCCATATTCCTGCAATATATTGTGATCGCCCAAATTGTATCAAAGCTATTGCTCTGGCAGTGTCTGTTGGATTTAATTAAAAATTATTTAAATTTAAAAAACACTAAACGAACTTTGTTGAACACGAATTAAAAAAAAGTAAAATGAACGATTATAAAGTAACACAAATTTTAAAAAAAGCAGTTTAAATTAAAATGTTAAGACTTACCTCGCATGGGTAGGATGATGTTAAATTTACAAAACAGCCGAAAGAAAGAATAAAATAATGAGTCTTAATATTTGATGTCGCCAATTTTATTATAGCACAAGGCAAGTTTTTGAGTTATATTTGATCAGCTTAAACGGCATAATTAGTGACAAATCTACCTTAGAGCTTACTGATATTGCTCGAGGATAATCTGCTGCAATGGTGGCGTCTTCGTTTCACACATGGTACTTCATGAAATTTCCGGAACACGTGATCTGATGCATTTCTTCAATAGATTCTCCAATTTCGTTGGTTTTTAACTCGAACGGCAAATTTAAACAGTCGATTAATTATAAAACCATTAACAAAAACCCTACAGATGTTAATTATGCATTAGAAATAGCGAAACACGAAGATTGAAACACAAAGAAATATCGCAAAACAATATAGGCAATAAATCTTTGGTCTAGTAATTAACGTCAACCCAAACATAAAATGGCGGTACATCAAACTCTGTCTGTCGCGATATAAGCCACCTGTTTCAGTGTAGATTTTCTCGATACACAGCGGCAATAGTCAAACATACAAAACTCGTCGAGATTTACAACGAAAGTGCTCGTAGTCTTCCACACGCATCTCCTCTAAAAGTTGTTCCCCTAAAGCCAGTGAAGTAGCAACAAGTTATGTTACAACAGGGACATACAGGGACCGACCTGCAAAATGCCAAAATATTGTAACAAAACCGTAGTAGATATAAAATTGATATTATATTACATTACACATAACAATACATTCAGATTTATAGATGAATCGAAAAAAGTATATGGATCGAACTTTGTGCCAGTGAGTTTAGATTGCAAAGATAGAGACGTTTTCATAACTGGAAAATACTACGCTTTAATCCTAAATCGATTAAAAGAAGTCACTAAAGAAGAAAGAAGGGGAAATTGACGAAAAGTGTCCAGCTCCTGCTCGATAATGCTCCCGTCCATAAGAGTCGTGTTGCGCTAGCTGCCCTGCGTAAAGTGAGCTTCAATATTTTGAATCACCCACACTATAATCCAGAGCTCGCCCCGATTGAATTTTACCTGTTCCCAAAAATTTAAAAAGAACTGCGTGGGATCAAATTTACAAGCGATGAAGAAGCAAAAGATGCAGTTTCGGTGTATTTTTCAGACAAAGATTTTTATGAAGGTGTACACTAGCTAATTGAAAGATCTGAAAAATGTTAGGAAAATTAGAAAGATAATTTTGTATTCTTATTTTCTTTCCTTCTCCCATTCCCCATTTCGATCTAGTTACTACCGTAAGTAGCACTAATACTAACGCTTTGAGTTATTTACCTCAGGCATGGAGGTGAATTAGATGAAACGACGTACTTTTTCATTAAATTACCGGACAAGCGAGGAAAAGTAGAAATAAATGGGTCGAGAAGCGGCAAAAGCGCGACTCTCAAAATAAACACAAAGAACTCGAAACAGCAGTAACATAACTGTCCTAAAACCGCAAAGGGTTGAGGAAATATACGCATATATGCTAGAAATTGCTGTGGCTATGCACGTTTTAACCACTTAGAGAAAATTGGTTTGTGTCTGAGCGGAGCAAGCGTTTGTTTTCATTTAGGAAAGTTTCTCTGCAGTCCGACTCGACATATTCAATTTGAGACTTCGTAGAATGTATTTGACAATGAAAGTTGTTTAAATTTAGATTTATAATAAAAGGGTTTTGTCAAATTAGAAGCATACTTCGGTTTAATTTATTATAATTTTCAATGAAATGTACATATTACGCTCCAATAAATAATCTACAAAATTTCAGAGTTAGATATGATATGAAAACCTCGTCTGGAATCGGAAAAAATCATAGCGGGAATTTATATTTTATATATTATATTACTTATTGCAAACCGTATGACTATACAGGATTTTTCATGTAACCCGTTCTTCAGAACTTTTTTATGTTAACGCCTTAGGACACTTCCGAAAATTTGTGGCACGTAATCTTGATACTTGGTGTGTTAAAATAAAATATTTACACTCATGAACCACTTTCGGTTATACCGGAAGTCATAGCCAATTTTGGTATTTTAAATGGAATTCCTTGTAAAGTGCTACAATACTTTATATTAAGATTTTTCTTGTTAAAAATTAACTGTTTTTGAATTATTTAGATTTTTATGAAATTTATTGTTTTTTCAATGCACTTTTTAAAACCACATATCTAAGGCGTATTTGAACTGAACTACGTCATATTTCTACTGGAGACAGCGAAAGGTAGAGGATTCCGAGTAATGCCTAGACATTTAATAAATCTCATACAGGGTGTTCGAAACTTATTGATTATTTAAATAATCCTTAATTAAAGAAAAATCGATTTTTTTATTAAGAAAAACGATTAAAAATTGTAGCATTCATCGATCGTAAATTAGGGTTAAACAATATAAACGAAAAATAACCTACATATTGAAGTAATTTCCCTGGTCCTGAAATTACTGATTTTCCATACTTTGAAATCTTCCTTCAAGTCCCGAAAATACAAGATATTCCCATGGAATCCTGCAGAAAATTTCCTAACAGACTGTCCCAGCTGGTTTAGTGAAAAATATTCTCCAATATATTATCTAAGGTATATATATGGTAAATTCAATTTGTTATATATATATATATATATATATATATATATATATATATATATCATATGCTTGTAAACGTTTCCTGTTAACAATTATCTGTTAAAACCATTTATTTATTAAGAAACAAAAGAAATGAAAAGATAAAAGACATTAAATTAATTTATCAATTAGTCTTTGATTTCAATTAGATAAGAAAGGATTATTTATCTAAGTGTCTGGAAGCTGCTTTAATACCCTGTGTTTTTTAAGAGTTCTCTTGCTTATTATTTAAATTATCTGAGCTTAGCCCAAGTAAATATCATTTTCAACTTATTTTTATTGTTATAAATAATAGTCATCAGCAAATTTCTACAATATATATATATATATATATATATATATATATATATATATAATTTCTTAGCCGTTCATTTAATATATCATTTGATAAATTCTTGGAGTTTTCGGCTTTTATATTAAATATTTTCAAATTACTATGTTATTTTCTGAGATAAATGTGAATGGAAACATTGCTGTCTACAAATTACAAAGCAAATCATAAGAATTTATTTGAAAAATTTTGTCTACGTTAGGACTTGAACCCAAGTCTACGGTTTGCCGGACCGTCGCTTTAACCATCTAAGCCACGATAGACCTTGGTTCAAGTTTATTAGCAACGCCTTATAAAGCGACGATGTTAATAATTCAGATGTCAGTTTTGAAACCAGATGTCAGTTTTTAAAAGTTTGAAATTGCTAATTTTTACACCTTAGCTATTAATATATGTAGATAATTTCTTAACCATTCATTTAATATATCATACATTCTTGGAGTTTTCGGCTTTTATATGAAATAGTTACAAATATTATCCAATTAGTATGTAATTGCGAAGTAAATGAGGGTGTAAACATTGCTGTCTATAAATTACAACGCAAATCATACGAAATGTATTTGAAAAATTTTGTCTACCTTGGGACTTGAACCCAAGTCTACGGTTTGCTGGACCGTAACTTTAGCCAACTATTTTGTAATTTGTAGACAGCAATGTTTACATTCACATTTACCTCGCAAAATAACATACTAATTTGAATATATTTAGAATATTTAAGATAATAGCCGAAAAAGAATTTATCAAATGATATATATATATATATATATATCATTATTTTCTTATTTTCTTGATCGTGGTTATAATACCAGATAAAGAATAAGTGTTTCTTGGGAATGGCGGTCGGGTAATTAAAACAATATTTAATTTTGTTTACGTTTCGGTTCTATATATAGAGCCTTTTTCACAAATTATATTATACTGGTTGGTTACATTTCAGTTGTATTTTGAAATGAAACTAGACAATAAGTATACCATAGTTAATCATAGTCGATGTTTCTGAGGAACATGCCATGACCTATTGTATCGAAAGCACTGGAGAAGTAGGTGTAAACGACATCAACTTGTCTTTGAGAATCAAGAACCTCATTTATATATTGCGTAATGGTAGTCAAGTTAGTTACAGTGGATCTGCCTGGCATAAACCCATGTTAGACTGTGGAGAGTAGAGATTTCACACTGAAAAATATGCGGGAATAAATGACATGCTCGAAAACTTTTGCAAAATTCGACAAAATAGCAATAGGTCTGTAATTGCTTAGCAATGAGGCATCACCTTTCGTATACACAGGTATTAATTTTGTTCTCTTGCACCGATCTGGAAAAATACAAGTACCAATGGATAAATTTATGCACTGGCACAATCTCTCCAATCTTGCAAAATTCAGGAAAGGAACTGGTAAAGATAATTACATTGAAAATAGCTGCTAAAAGTGCACATAAACAGGTCTAGAATATCTAACGGAAAAACTTGGAAGACCGTGGTGGAACAACCTGTAGCGGTGCACGCCATAGTTAGTAGATACAATTTTTTTTGCATCGTACAGGTATAGGTTTCCCTATGCCTATCTCTCATAGTTTTAGAGTTATTAATGATTATTTTTAAATCGAGGATTATTAGTAATAAACTTTGGGAAAAAATTCTTCCACTTCCCATTATACGATTTACACTTCCTGTTTCTCTGAATAAATTCACAAAACGACGAATGGAAACAGAAATGGTCATATGAGAAAGCTTCATTTACCAATTCGTTTAAAAATCTTCGTAAGTATCTTTCAGCGAATAAATCCATTCACATCGATTTTTCTGACATTTCTGAAATAAATCTCATGGAGTTTTTCGGCTTTTATATGAAATATTTACAAATATAAAGTTATTATGTGTGTTATTGCAAAGTAAGGGGGGATGTAAACATTGCTGTCTACAAATTACAAAGCAAATCATACGAAATTTTTTAATTGAAAAATATTGTCTATGTTGGGACTCGAACCCAAGTCTACAGTTTGCCGGACTGTCGGTTTTACCACTCACCCACAATAGACCAGGTTCAAGCTATTTAGAAATGCATTATAAAGTAACTGTTAATGAATCAGATGTCAGTTATTGAATGTAGATGTCAAGTTGAAAGCAGAAGTCAGTTTTGAAAGTTGATGTCAGTTTTGATAGCAGATGTCAGTTAGTGAACGCAAATGTCAGTAATTGAAAGCAGATGTCTGTTTTGAAAGCAGATGTCAGTTATGAAAGCAAATGTCAGATTTGAAAGCAGATGCCTATTTTGAAATTATATGTCAGTTATTGAAAGCAGATGTCAGTATTTTGAGAGCAGATGTCAGATTTGAATGTTTGAAAATGCTAATTATTACTCCATAGCTATATGAGTGTTTAGATAATTTCTTAGCCGTTTATTAAATATAACAATTGATAAATTATTCGAGTTTTTCGGCTTTTATATGAAATATTTACAAATATCAAGTTAGTATGTATGTAATTGCAAAGTAAGGGGGAATGTAAACATTGAGTGGTAAAACCGACAGTCCGGCAAACTGTAGACTTGGGTTCGAGTCCCAACATAGACAATATTTTTCAATTAAAAAATTTCGTATGATTTGCTTTGTAATTTGTAGACAGCAATGTTTACATCCCCCTTACTTTGCAATTACATACATACTAACTTGATATTTGTAAATATTTCATATAAAAGCCGAAAAACTCCAATAATTTATCAATTGTTATATTTAATAAACGGCTAAGAAATTATCTAAGCACTTATATATATATATATATATATATATATATATATATATATATATATATATATATATATATATATATAGAATATATCAGATTACAATAAACTTTAGACACTACAATTTCTTATAGAATTACTTACTTAGGCGAACAGCGGGTGAATTGCGAACTTTAAAAGAAGCACTTCTATTCTAGCAAGAGCAACTAATTAAAGACTTAAATTATCAGGAACAAAACACATCGATTGCCGACGGCTTTATTGTTCTGTAACACTTCAACCGAGGTTATTTCGTTAATTTATATTCAATTAATAATTTAATTAAGCTCGGTTTGAGTTCTACGCCTTTCTGCGGAATTTATGGGCGAATTTCAGCTAATCCTCGAATCTGGTCGCCTCGCGGGAAATCGTGCGTTACCATAGCAAAATAAAAATAACGGTATTAATCACGCGCTTTTAATTTAAAATCAAATTGCTGCGGAAAAAGAAGTAATTACTTCATGAAAATGTTTCGACGCTCGGCAAATAATAAGCTGTCAAACGTGTTGGGTACAGTACAGTAAGGGTTAAGTTCATTATTCATTAAAACCTTTTATTAAAGAGGTGTTTGCGTCATTCAAGTTTCATGTTTCCTTAATTGATTAACGTTTAGTAATGGTTTACTTGCAACTGTATAAACATGTGGCTTAGGAAAATCTCTAATGAAGCAAGTAAAAGAAAATATACTAGTATTATATAGAAAAATAACACGAAAAGCAAAACTAATATTCAGTAAAGAGGTCGTAATTGAAGATGTAAATAGTCTCATAGCAATATACGAGGACCGTTTGACGGTACCTTGACTTTTCGATAGATGGGGCTAGGATCACCAAAATTGAAACGTTTTTGATAACTGACAAAGATACCTACAAAATTTGAAATAGATATATCAAATAGTCATTTCAGTCAGAACTAGATTTTATCGCGGTGGTTTTGACACGGAAATATTTAATAAATTAATTAGAAAAACTAATTTAAAAAAGACAATTCGTGATTTCACATTTTTGTTACCTCAATAAAATCATGATAAAAGTACATGTGTTTATCATACCATCAAATTACGAAAAACCTAAATAGAGATTTAAAGCAGTTGCTTTTCGGTCCGAAAACAGAATTAAAGCTCTCCTTGGTAATACCAAAGATAAAGTAGATATGAACTAGAAAGCGGGTGTATATAAAATTATATAGGTTAAACAAAACGCTCAATAATAACCCGTTATAAAGAACATATTAAACTCAATAGACCGGAAAAATCGAGTGTTGCCCATTATGTATTAGAAGCGGATCATAATCCGAGGAAACTGGACATATACAAAAGTATTCATAGAAACAAAAATAACACTTTCAGCGCGTACAGTCTCAGTCACTTGCTTTTTCGAATTTTACAAAAGAGGTAGGTAACGAGGGTGTGAGAACAAACACATGAGTGCCATTTCTGAAGAGGGCTAAGTTGACCTAATTTTAGTTTCTTAAAACTTAGTGTATACGTGGACGCCTTGTAAAGTGTTTCGTGATTCTTTGTGTTAGCTTTACAGCGCCCCATGTTCAATACTGCGGTTATTATGCGGTGCTTCATGTCCAAAAAGAGGAACTAACTCAGCGAGACATTTTTGTCGAGTTAATCCTCCAGAAAAATTGTAAAAAATGATTGCGCGAAAATTTTCTCGTCTCGATTCCATTTTTCGGCTAACCTATAAACATAAAAAGTATACCATGACTAAATCACTTACCGTGTCTTCATAAAACTTTAGCTTTAGGTTACCAAAAGGTTGAGATTAATTTTGACACGTTTTATTACTAGCGCCTTCTATGAGGCTATATGCAACACTAAAGAGACATCCCTCATATAAAAGACATCAGAGAAATATAATTAAAAAAGGAAAAAAATAATAAAATTAAACGTTAACGGCAGAGAACTTACCGAAATTTCGTCGGTGCTTCACAGAAAGTTACTTCAGTGTTTTATTCTTCTCGTTTAATAATTTATTTTATATTAAATTCAGGTAATCAATAATGTTATCTGTCGCTTTAAAATGTTGGATTCCCTAAGGTATTTAATTACCAATTAAATTTTATGACACGGGTAACGTTCTTAGATATGCAAACCAAATTAAAATATTATCATAATTTATCTAGTCGCCTTTAATTTTTCGCTTATGAGTTTCGTACAATCATTTATAAAATTATCGCTATTACGTTGCTTCCGTTTCGAGTACAGCACGATTAGTCATGGCAAATTGGTGCGCAGCACACGCTTAAATACTAATTGATTAATTATGATTGATACGTAAATTCACTTATCTCAACAAGTTAATTATATTAACATAGAACTTCCCGTATATTATCCAAATTAGCACTACGGAAAATTAAGAATAATTTCCATTCAGGGACTGCGTAACAAGTGGCGTATGTTAAGCATTTTACGTCGCTCGACCTAATTGTATAATTTAATATTGCAGCCCCGCTTTGGAAGTAACACAATAATTCAGTTGTTTGTGACAATACATGTTGTAATGGTTTAAGCTAAAGTCGCAAATGACTTCTCTTCAAAATCTTGAATTCAATGTAAACTTAAGTTTACCTTTAGATGCAGTAATATAATACAGAATTGTTGACATTTTTATACTTAGGTACTATGTTCAAAGTGGAAAGTTTTTCTTAATTTTTTCAACAAATAAAGCCTTTAATTAAAAAAAGAAATCAGGCTATAAAACTATAAGATAGTCGATCTAATTTGAATTACTATATATACCGGGTTGTTTTTTATCATTATACATAAATCTCCCCATGTGTAATTCTAAAAAAAGAAAAGTCAATGCATAAGCGTCATAGTAGGCAACCAGTTATACTCCAGTGAAGTATTTACCTACAAACAATAGCTTAATACTTAAATCAGTTTGCCATGTAGAGAAAAAAAAATTTAATGTCAAATATTTCTGAATTTTTATTCATACATGAATCTTAAATTAAATACATTTTATTGAAAAATAGATCATTTATTTAAAATAGTTAATTATCCTAACAGCTGTATACCTTGTGCGAAGACAATTCTAAATATTTTTTAACAAATTCAAAGAAGACGGTTGTTTTCTAAATTCCTACAAAAAATAAAAAATAAAATAAAACTAATCACATGTTAACAGAACACATGAAGCTGAACATCCTGTGTTATGTAGATGAGCGGTCTGTAGGATCGCTTTTAGATGTAGCCAGGCATTTTAGAGTATCGTACAGTACCGTATTCAAAACTGAAAGAATTCGACCATACAAGATGGTTTAATAACCATGAAATCGATTGTGTAAATCGAGGATTCACACGAACGAAAACTATCGATATTTTAAAGCACTATCCATAGTATTTCTTTAAGGATTAAATATATCTAAAATAGTAAAATTGCTGTACCAAAAAAGGTAGAAAATATGAGAGCGTTGATAACAAAAAAGTACAAATAGATTTTAACATTTTATGAGATTGTAGAACGTTCTCATGCTTCTAACGAATTACCGTAGACAACTCAGGTATTGGGGGCATTCCAATAACACGATAAAAACAAATAACACCTCATGGTATCTTACGAGTAAGTGGTTTAATAAAATGGAGAAATTTATCTTAAAAAGCAGTTGTGGGAAATTCTTGTAAGTAATAAATGTTACGATTTCTTTAATAATCCCTAAATATCAAAAGGCTTTTTACAATCAGAATTAGTGTGAGTTATTCCCGGCAAGAGCCCAAAAATGTAAATGTTTTTAGACAGATTGTTAGACATTTCTTGAAACATCTTCTTTCTTCTTCACTTGAAGTTTCGACGTTTACCAAAGGAGTATTGTCAACTTCGGATTCACTTGAGGTAGAGTCCATAGAGTAGTAGTCAAGAATATATTCGTCTGAATTAGATGGTCCAAAATAATTTGCATTACTTTCATTTTCATGAGTTCTTCGATTAATATCAGTACTGCAGATGTATTCACTACACAAGATCCACTTCTAAAGATAATTAAGGCACACGAAGAGGATCGTACTTATATAAAGAAACGGAGAGAGCGCTAAAGGAACTACAGCTATAGAACAGTTTAATAAAATCTAGTAAAGAAAAGACGAATCTCAGTGAAAGAGGTGTGCCAATGTACTGGTGCGCTAACATCGGGAGAAGACAATGCATGGTTTGATTTTTAAGAATATGGATAAACATCGTCTACCCTACGACTTAACTTGCAGTTTTTTTTGCATACCTACACCATATCTTGTTACGCCCAGAAAATTGTTTCTGAGACCTTTTTGTAATTTTTGAACGTGTTATTACTTTATTTGTTTACTTTAAACCTTCGTAGCCTTTTCAAACTTTATCCTTCCGCTAATTTATATTTTATTTGTCATATTCCCTAAATATCGAACCATTTAGGCTTCTTCAAACTTCGTTATTATTATAAAAGTTTCTTATGTTCAAATGTTTTGGGATGACCGTATATCCTTAATGTTCCCGGAGTATTTTTCTGCCTTCTCTGCGCAGTCGCCTCTTTGTGTAATTTATGCGTACTCATGCTTCTTTTTTTATAATGCTTTATGCGAGTTTCGTTTCTTTTAAACGATTATTACTTACTGAACGAGTCATTATTTTAATTATGGAATTTTGGTAATTCTTTCAGGACGATTTATTTGATTGTTTAACCTTTATTTTAAGTTTTATTTTGTGGTTTTCCATGTCATTGGCCTTGTACGCCATCTACGCGGCATATAGGATTCCTT